>OX456986.1:17109498-19509498 GCA_949752695.1 Melanostoma scalare
GGGGATCCGTGCCACGGTGGCGGGTTCTAGTTCCTCAACTGCCTCTTCTTGTTTCTTTGTTTTCAAAATCTCAGTCACATACATGCCAATTCACCTCCAAGTCTCCTCGTCTCTCAGCATCTACAGGGTGATACCTATTATTTGGGCTGAGTTCTCCGATAATTCTGTTTATTTCCTGACGGAGAGATTCCCATCTACTGCATTCGAAAACTGTATGATTAGCGTCGTCTGTCAGCGAATCTCCGTATTGGCACCAAAGGGCTTCAACTTTTTCCAATCTTGTGCAGGAAAAGCGTTGTAATACCCGTGTCCGGTGTGGAACTGTGTGCGGTGGTAGTTCACTTCACAGTGTTTCCGGTTACTCCATTCGTTTAGGTCTCCGATCAGCCTAGCAGTCCAGAGTCCTGTGTTTTTCGACTCCCAGCGTTCTTGCCACTTCTGCTGTGGATTGCTTTCACTTCCATGTTCGATGCTTCCACGCCGATTTCTGCTTTCTTTTCATTTATGTATCTTCTTTGTATTGCGAGGAGGTCAATTGGTACGACTACTGTAAAATACAAGAACTGCTGGCTCAGACACTGTACGCTACGTGCTCGCTATTCGAAGAACACCGTGCCTCTGTACCGATGTTTGTTGTTTGGTACTGGTACTTTTCCCGTTTTAGAGCTTCAGCTCAAATCTCGCTTACGTACAGCAGATTTGAGTGTATTCTGTATTGTTGCCAGAAGAAGTCTCCATTTGCTCGCAGATGGTCCACCTACGTTTTCCTTGAGCTACTACTACGATTATATTAAGTAGTGATGTGTTCTCACTCGGAAAGTTTGAAAATAAATAAACAGGGTGCCGCGATTAAGCTATTAAAACTTCAAAGCCTTACACATTCTCAAGACCTATAATTTTATGTCGATTTCGAAGCTAGAAAACGCTTCTCGTGGCGCTCTGTAGACAGTACTTACTGTCTCGCGAAAGGCCATACCCGTGAGAAACAATTTCTTCTTCGATTTTCCTGGGGTTCGAACCTCAAACCCCCTACCTTACGGACAGACATGCTCACCACTACGCAACGCTCACCCCATAACTTATTAAAAATCATTTTGGCGTCCGCTTCATTAGAGGTTTTTCAAAGAATGCTCAGGAATCAAAACTCAAAGTTTCAGTGTAAGTTTAATTTTATGATTGAAGCATAAGGACATACCGCTACCGCAGCTACCAGCTCAGTAGCTTGGATGCGTGTAATTAGCAACATTCTCCACGCATTAACAATTAATGCTCGGCAAGGGTATCCGCGTTGTAATTTGTTTAATTATTACGTAGTTTAACGACCTGCACTGCACAGTGCACGCGTTAAATTAATTCCTCTAGTTAAACAACTCACACTTGATGCACCCCGTGTTGTCAAAATGATTACGCTTGGAAATCCCCAAGAGATGATGATGATATAAGTCTCTCAGATATGCTTTTGCATAATTCTGTATGCATTAACTGTCAAAGCCTGGTCTTATCGGACATGCGAAGGTGTAAAATTGCGTACAATAAAGAGGATTACTTGTAATACTTGGAAGACGTGCGCTTATGCTAATCATGTTTGACCGTCTGCTAACAAATTCCCAAAGGGTTGAATTGGTCAGTTTTCACGTTGGGATTGGGAGAGCCGTTAATTTTGAATTAAATTTGAATACCTTCCCCAATCCTTATAGAGTGAGTGTTGCATGGACGAAGGATTTTGTGTTTGTAATTATCAAAAGTGATTTTTCTATATGTCATTCCTTTGACACGCTGTGTGCGCCACCGTGTACAACGTAACAACGACGCAGAAAGAAATACAATTCTCAAACAAAATATATCCTCGAACATTGGTGTCCCTAGACTGGTTATTTTTTTTTTTTTCTTTTTTTAATTTGCCTAATGCAAGTCTCAGTCAATTTCGATAAGTGACGTCATTGCGAGGGTTGTATTCCAATTGAATTGAATGCAATTGTTGTCCCTTTTGGCTGATTTTGTCAGCGATTGCATTGTTTGCGACATTCGATGTCAAAGTTCAATTCTGACAGATGTCGGCGGCAACCGACATACATGTGAAAAATCCAAAATCTCATTTCGTTGACAAACAAACAATTAAATATAAATGCGGGGGAATGAGGAAACAGGAGCAGAATGGATAAGGTGCTTCCGGGACTCAGAGTCAGCACTATATGCTTGTCTTTTAATAAAATTGATGTTCAACGCAAACACTCTTGGTTCCACAAATGAATTCCACACACAAAAGTTTTTCCGCCAAAGTAAACAACTCCTTGTATATGTGCGAAGGAGTGCGAGGGAGTCCTTTGGGTTGTTGAAATAGCTCCACATACTCTTTGTATGCTTAATAATGTATGCACATTCCAAAATGGCAAAATTCTACAAATGGCATTTGTGTGTGTATGATTAAATGTGCGCATGCATTATGAAAAGCAGCAGCAGTAACAGAGGGTGGCAGGAACCGTGAAATGGAATTTTTGGGTCCTTGAGAAAACAGAAAGTTCAAACTTAAAACAAAATGATGAGATTGGGCTTCTACATATATAAGACAAATATTTGTACTGGGGGTTGTGTCTTTTTCGATGTTTATCCTCATATTTGCTACTTTGATATCGAAAAGGATTAAATATGGTATTGGGATGCCGCACTAGAGTTGATGTTGCTATTTGGTTGGATGCGATAGCATACGAATATATTAATTTAAAATTGAAGAATCGGATATTTGATCGTTCTTGTGGTTTTCTGGTTTACTATGATTACCAAATTCAACCAGAAAAAAGAAGTTACTTAAATTTTCAGCTTGTCGTTCTGAGGACACACGTAACGAAAACAGTCCTCGGAAGGTAAGCGAACGTCAAAGAAACGAACAGAAAAGAAAAACCTTACTTAGTTTAAAAAAGTATTTCTATAGGCAACTGAAAAATATATAAGCAGTGTCCTTAAAAATATAAAACAAGTAGGTTGGTTTAACAAAGCTATGGAAGGCTCCGGCCTAAGGCTTTTCAAGGAACAACAATCCTGTGTCAATTCCGAACGGCTAGAAAAAACCCCCGAATTTTCGACACGTGTTCTACTTTGAAGTACTTCAAGTCTGCGAATCCTAAAAGCACTTCGAAAAATTCAATTTATTCATCAATAACTTTGTCATCTCAAGTGAAATGGCCATGAAGGTCATCTCGTGCATAGTTGTAGGTTTCAAATTGATGGAACATTGCAGCAGCAAATTTAGACTGATCCACCCAACGTTACACCTTAGCGCTGAAATGGGTACCAGACCAGTACACCAAAATTTGAATGTGATCGAAACTGAAGACAAGTTGTTTAGCCCATAACGACTAAATTGAAACTGCAATATACCTATGCCAATAGAGAAAGAAAAGGACAGAATTCATCGATGCTTCTTCAAAGCAAGTAATGATATCATGTCTTTTGAAATTGGTCGGGTCTTGAGGAATTAAAAAAAAAAACCAGCGTTAAGGTGCGTCCAGGTGATAATCGGATTGATTCCATTTTGTTCGAAGTTGTCGAATTCATGTCGGCTTTCGGTAAGAAAGAATGCCGATCGGGACATCTACACTAATACTAATTCGGTATTGCCAATCGGCATGTGTCAATCGTCAATCGGAGCCGTTTAGCATAGGGTGGACGCACGTTTACACCATGGTAATAAAATAGTCATCCTCAACTTGAGTCAAATGTGTTTTTTTATAAAAATTAAATTTTCTAGTTAACGTGTGTTGTAGAATCTTATACCTCTCGGTCAAAGAAAAAGCAGATTATTCAAAAATACACAAAAATTCAAACTTTGTAAAGCATAATCAAATCTACTGTTTTCTGATTAATTTTAAGACGATACGTTGGCTTGGTTGCACAAGAATCTCTAATTTGGGGCATGTAACACAAAACTACAACTTTACAAGTCAAGTACCACTTGTAGGATAGTGTCCCTTACACTTGTTCTTTTGCAAGCGAACTTATAGCTTTGTGTTACAGAAATTTCTTACACTTGACATAATTTGCTTGTATCACTTGTAGATTTTTGTTACAGGCCTCTGGTGTTGGATTTCGCAACTACCGTTCATCCTACATATATGGTCAAACTAGTAAAAAAGAAAAAGCACCTACCCTAGCACTAACCGATCGAGTTTGCGAAACAGTTACGAAGAAAAAGAGAACCACTTTTCATACAAGTCTGGGGCCAGTGAGTAAGCACATGAGATGCGCATCATTTGAAAGCTGCTGTTTAGCTGAAGATGAATATTTCAAACAATTTCTAGAACCTGCTTTGGAGATTTTGGAATATTTCAGCGCTCTGAGATTAACACAAACGATTATTCAAAATGTCACTGGAATTTTATTTGTAAAAATGGTAAAATAGCAGCGTTTATTTTTGGAACATCGCATCAACAAATTGCAGAAAAGCGAGAGGAAAAATGTAACACATCGAAAAGAATTTTAACTTCACCTGATTAGGTTCGGCCTCTCTTCATTGTTTAGCATTCGGGTCAGAACTTAATGAACACCACCCATGAAGGATTTGGGTATATAGGCATTAGGAACCTCAGAATACTTCTTCCACAAGTTTGACTCTACCTTAGCATCGGCTTTGGGAGGCCAGGAAAAGGTTAGTCGGCACTTGTGATGGCTTTAATGTCAAACCAATCAACGTAAATCAACTGAAAAAGAGACATATCAAAATGATTTGGTCGAAAAAAAAGTCCTTCTGAACAAACCCCACGTGAAACCATCACAATTTCGCCAGCTTTAGAGGTGAAATATAGTTTAACGCCGCACGTCGCTTATGAGAGTTTATATGTCGCACTATGCGGAAGTTGGAGATTCCATATGAGATATTAGACCAGATTTTGAAAAACAAAAATTACGGGACAACACAGCGACATCAAATCGACATTTCTTCATATCGATCTCAATGCGGCATATGAGAGGGAGAGCACCTACGAAGAGAATTCTACAAATGTCTAGTTTTGGCATTATTGGAAATCTAGTTCGAATTTAAAAACAGACTTTGAAGAACGACCACTGCTCATTCAAGGTAGTTAAAAAAACTAACAGATGCCTGTGATGTCGAGAAAGGCTTATTTCCACAGTGCCAATCACTCACATGCAACTTTTTGAATCGTCATACCTCATACTCGAAAGATCTGTACAAAACTCGATAGTTAATAGCACAATTTTTCTTACAATCGTCCCCTCAGAAACAAAGGCGCTTATCATAAAATCCATTGTTTTTAGAAGAGCGATAGTAATTGATACTTTACTTCTGAGGGGATGATGTACAGTACAGGTATATACTAATTTACTTAAATGGGAATTCCAGTTCTGGGTGAACCTCAACTAAAATTTTTCGACCGACCAGTTTTACATCTTCCAACACTAGAATGCTCCTTGCAAAAACCCTCGTAATCCCAAACCTTTCGTATGGTTGCGAAATTTATAACAATTGCGATTCTGCGAGCAGAGCGAAATTAAAAGTTGCGTTTAACAATACCATCCGTTACATTTATGGCTTAAGAAAATATGATCATATATCACATCTTTCTGAAAACCTTCTAGGCATGTAATTTGAAAATTATACTAAATTTCGTTCATTGAAAATGCTCTTCACTATTCTGCACACAAAACAGCCCCCCTATCTGTGCAGTTCCCAGCATCCAACAGAACAACTAATTTTATGCTTCCTAATTTCTCTTGTCATCATCCGAAAGACAGTTCTTTATCGCAGCTGTACGTTCTTGGAATTCACTCCCAACTCAAATACGTGAGTCAAGCAGCATACGGCAGTTTGAAAAAAATATCAAAATTTTCTGCCGACATAGTTAAATAAAGCAGCTTACTTATTTACTTACTTGTTAACCTAATAACATCTAACTTAATAACTTATTTTAATAAACAAACTCTTACCTCAACTCAACTTTGTATTTTCTTCTTTCTTTCTTCAACACCTTATGTACTCCTTTTAAAACAAAAGTAAATTATCATTATTTCCTTTTCACTAATGATAATATTTTGTCTAACTATACATTTTCTTTTTTTCTCGATTTTAAAATTGTTTACTTTAAATGTATTAATAAACCTTTACTGCACTAGCTTATAAGATTTATCTTAATGTGTTAGTATTTACCTGAATTGAATAAACTAAAACTAAACTAAACAATGCCGAGTCTCTGTTAAGTCGGTCCAGGTTGTGGCGGTTAGGCGAGGTTTCCCTTTTCCGCCGTTTCCTTCCACTATGTTTTAAAACTAAGCTGGAGCTTTGGTGTGCATCTGCTCTACATGTCCCAGTCATCTTAGTTTCGCGATGAGTGTAGAGTTTGAGTTCAAGTCCGCAATTGGTAAAAATATGTAGGTGCCTTCAACCCCTCAAGAAAGTATGTATAGTATATGGTTGAGAGAAATGCTAAGACTTAAAGCACTTTTCATGGTAATGTGATTACTCTTGGGGGACTCGCCAAATCTCTGCGAATAGCCGTGAAAAAACAATTGAATGTTTTAGGGATTCGAACCTTGAACTGTCACGTAAGAGGGTCACATGCTATGCAGCCATTATTATACGGGCAACACTCCCTAAGGCGTTTGGAATGTCCCGAGTATTGCTTAGACTTTTTGTGACACCAAATTTTTGATATTCCCTGAACATATGTTTTCCAAAAATTATGTTGCCATTTCGTTGTCCTTGAGTCTTTTGGTTAAACGTTTTGTTGAGCTATAGTTGAGTATGCTTAAAACAAAAACTAAAGATATTAGATTTTGCAACATTTTTTTTTTTTTTTTTTTAAACATTTTAGTTTTTGCTTTGGTTTCGGTCTGTTACGTTCCATTTGATTTGGCAGTGCTTTGCGTTTTTTGTTTCTCTTCTGTTGCTGTCCAAATGTTTGCTTGAAGATTAACAACTTCGAACGACGCGGCACTATGTAATGGCATTTATTGCTTTTTTTCATTACAGTTAGCCTTGAAAATACAAATAAACGTTTAACAAGCAGATTTTGTTTTTGAAAGCACCTTTCCGTTTGTCCCTTTCTAGTTTGTCCCCAATTATTAACCTTCACCAAGCCTGATCCAAATTATTACATGATGCAGCTAGCAGCTTTACCCACACAAATAGCAAATTGCCTCGAATTAACGACCTCGTTTGAGCAGCTAACCAATTAGCAATTACTATTATACAGTGTGTATATAGAGGGTGATCACACTTTCAACACTTTTGCGTGCCTTCCGTGCTTGCCATGTTATCAAGCTAATTATAAATTGTTTGGTCGTAATTTTTAAAGTTTATTCATTTTACAGCCTGCAAAACTTTAGCACTGCATATCTACCCCCGATGCAAGGATCATAACTTGCTAAGTTTATACTACTTCCATCATTGTTATCTTTTATTTATTGGCAAAACGCAAGCTGTTATGATTTGATTAGGCCATAGTTAATGAGTCGGGATAGCTCTTTTCAAGTCCACACATTGTTTGCCATCCATAAAATGATGCTCAACACTCCAGTCAGGCATATGAATTTACATAGTGGTGCGCATGCACTTGTCCATGTGGAACACAAATTCCCATCATCGCGACTTGAAGGCGATCTCATTGAAACCCCCGTCGTCGGACTGAGTCGGAGGAGAGGGTTATGAGTGCGTGATAATGATTAGTGGATGAGATGAATCACAAGAAATTCACTAGATAGGGATCTATGATGTTGGGTTATAAACTCAACAAAATAGAGGCTTTCATTGATTTGATGATTATTCCATGCTCGGGTGGATGTTCTTTCCGGGGATCTGGATGGTGTCAGTATAGGCAACTCATTGAAATTGCATTGAAAAAAGCTTCTTAAATAACGTTTCTCAGTTCTTGTTACTGTTTCACTCCAAATATTCTCATGTGCAACCTTTTTAGCAGAAAAACTTTCAGCTCAGATGTGTTCACTGTTCAAGGTGGTTTCGGCGTTTTGAATAGCTTGACAGTAAAGGAAAAGTAACTCGAGAGATTTAGCCTCACCATGGGCGTTTGCAAAGGCACCTACTTAGTGGAATCAGGAATATGACAAGGATAAAAGCTACTGTTTCTCTCTTCAACAAGCCATCCATTTGGCAATACCCTGGTCGTGTCTCACGTCCTTATTTTCGTCCTTAAAATTCAAATTTTGTGTCTCTGTGTTCAACGTTGTTGGTCGTTAAATTTTCTCACAAATCTCAATCGACTTCAAACAAAAGACGTTTCATTAGTTCCCTACAACTACGTTCTAATTGCAACTACACACCATGTCGGAAGAAATTATAATGAGATACCACATCGAGATACCTACTCGTATATACTCGTAAATCAAATGAAATTACTCCAAATAATTCCCAACAGTTATACACGAAAAACTGATGGTCATCTTCCGAGGTCATCTATGCACGCGAATTGTTCCTTTCCGTTTCTCTATTACCTACTAATTCTATTCATTTCCTGTGCCCCTGTTCTGTAACTATCGCCTCGATAAAAGCAGGCGATAAACGGTGGAAAATGGAACAAAATTCTATGAATTTAGTAGGATTTCGTTCCGGTTCTCACTGTTTCTCGATCGATGTTATCGATGCGATAGTTACAGAACAGGGGCACTGGACACAGTTGTTGTTCAAAGTTGGGGTTACCATCTGCTTATCAAGCGTACATCTCCAATGGTTGTTTTTCCGTCGGATGGTCGTTAATGTTGCCACGACACGCGGCTCACCAGTCACCTTCTTCTGTATTTGTATGGTATGAAGCGTGCCAACACTAAAAAAGACAACACCATCTAGGATGTCCTTCCTGACAGGAATTGCCAGCAATATGACGTCAGAATATATCACTTAAAGTCATCATCACTGTCTCGTACTGTGTGCACTATGCTTGTAGCAGTGGTCGCCAGAGCCGGAAGGAAGCATCAGAAAAGAGCCTCACCCAGATCCATCAAGGTGAATCATTATCCGCTCTGTGCATCATGCAGTATAGTCGAGCCCACCCGCGCTGTAGGTGTAAGCTGTAGGTATATGTTATTACAGGGAAGAATCAAAAGTAGTCCACATGGGGGAAGGGTTGTTCCCGATGTTGTTTTTATTTTCTATTTGGCTTATCAATGAAACGGAACTGACGCCCAAACTAAAGCGACCACCGCACGCGATGTGTAATTATGTTTTTTGTTTTTTTTTTCTGTTGTTGTTTTTAATATCGACGTCCTTTCCTCGTTTGGTTTTTTAGCCATGCTGTGCAGTGTGGCGAGGACGAAAAGTTAACAACTCAAAAGTTGAGAAGTCATTTGGATATACACAGACTCATGCCATCAGGGGTGCGATATGTTCGAATAAATTTAGTCTATCCCACCCAGTTTATTGCTTTGTAATTATGGTCATTATAATCGCTGGCTGTGACTGATGTAGGAATTTATTTGACAAAAAGTTGTAAAGGTACTTAAATCTACCTGGCACAGTAATTTTTACGCGATGTCGTTGATGAGACGATGATTATGGCTAATGGATTGATGACTATAATTCGAGGATATCGATGAAAATTATATGATACACCAGTGTTCGTAGACAAAAAAGAACTATATATAAATCAGAGCTTTAATGATGATGCCTAAAAGTCCACACAACATTAACTGACTGAATCAAAAGAAAGGAAATCGACTATTCTACCAGTTTTTTGGTTCTTGAGTTGCTGTCAGTAAAATTCGGCTAAGAGATGTAAATAAACTGATTTCTTCGCCTTCTTCTTTTTTTCGCCAATAGAAGCATCGTGATATAGGAGGGATCACAGCTGTCCGACATATCCATTTCACACTAGTGACCCGGGGTTACGTCTTTCAGCTCTTATAATTCAAAGAACATTTTCAAGTAACAAGTCGACGATCGGCAAAAATTGAGATTCTTTGATTGATTGTGCGTTATTTTTTTGTTAATAAATACATTTTTTTTTCAGCATGATTTTAAAATTCAATTAAATTAGCACTAGAGCACTGTATTAAACAGCGTTACAGAGTCAGTCAGTGTATCAGTGATTAGCATAGATGTATCTGTTTTAAGGCCATGCAGTCAGTTGATTTGTGTATCGGAATATCAAAAACTCTAGAAGAATAACCAGGTATAAGGAATTTCCAGCTCAAATTGGTAACAGAGTAAAAACCTTTGGGTCCGCTCAAACACAACTTATTTAAAAAAGTAAGGATACAAACGAAAATTGGTAAGGTTAAGTTAAGGAAAGCTACTAAGGCAAAGACCAACATAAATATCATTTTGGTAACACTGAGAGAGAGAGTTAGTAAGTTAATAGTGAGGAATTGAACCTTTTGGCTTTTGGAGATTTCTACGGGTACCTATACAACGATGGAGACAGTGAGTGTCTATGCTTATCAGATCGTTTATAATCTTAAGTAGAGGGCAAAAAATGTGTATTCTTTTCTGTCTCGTCCACTGAATTTCTGAAGAAGTTGTGTGGGAAATTGACAAGTTTTGTGGCGTGTCCAATATAAAGCAGTGTTCAGCTACGACACCGATAACAGAACTAAGATAAAAAGACACTTAATTCGTCTTAAACCCATTTTCTGATAATGTTTGATGGAAAAACAAGTAGTGTTGTCAAAACATTCTGTTCAAGCATGAGTTTATAGTTGTAGCGCTAGGTATAACAATGTCCATCCTGCTGGCGTTGGGTTTAAATTGAGCAATAGTTAAATTATTGACGAGTTTATCGAATTTGTAGTTTCCAGGAATGTAATTGTGCCCCAGCACCTAGAAAAGTTAAGCATGTCTGAAACTTCCATGAGAGATGATCGAAGTTGCCGGAAGAAACCGAGTATGTGAAATCAACGTAGAAGTATTTCTAAGCTGCTTGGCTGTCTGAGAAGGAGCGGACATTCGAGGTTTATATCACGTTTTCGTTAAGGCAAGATAGGATCTCTTTGACTGCCAGAATTTTCGCTTGAAACACGTGGGTATGACAAGGAAGACGCAATGAAATATTAACATTTAGTCGTTGAGAGTACATACCGCTGCCGATCCAACCATTGGTTTTTGAGTTCTCGATATAGAAATGATCTGAATAGGCATTCGAGAATTCCTATGGTCATCCCATGTGGACAATGATGGAATGAATTTTTAAATATATAAGTGGACACAACAAGCTCGATGTGATCTAACATAAGGCTAACCATAACGCCACAGGAATAGTTAATTGGAATAGTTAATTGGGCGTTGCGTTGTGTCAAAATCTGCGGATTCTTACATTCAAATGGATCTGGGATTGATTATAGAATGAACTCTAAATACGGGTCCCTGCTTTACTGACATGGATCTGGTGTAGCGTATGATTATTTCCAGGAGTTTTGTTTTTGACAGAGAGTTAAATGGGTTATAGATCGAGTAAAACTCAATACTCATAAAACTCAATGCTGTGTCTTGAGGTAAGAACTCGAAGAACTTGGAATGATTACTCAGCGTTAAAGGAAAAACTGATTTCTGTATAATTTACAGTCTCGGAGACCCAGTGGAAACTTTAGCTGTGTTCACGTGCTGTGATTTATTACGAAATGCGCTGAAACTTGCTTTGAATCAGTCAAATCCTATTCCAACGCAGTCACTTTACGTTGTTGTACACAGAAGAAAGTGCTCACTAGAGAGTAAAAGAAATTCCAAGCCCTTCAAGCCTCCTCCACTAAAATTTATGTACACAAAAATCGTGCACAGTCAGATAAAGCCAAAAACTGTAGAATTGTCAAATATACATTTTTTCAAGTGTGAATTTTTTTGCAAAAGTCGTTTCGCTGCTTTAAGCCTGTCACTTTCTGAGAGATTTTTACTCCCACTCCTAAAAAGATGGCAGATTATGATCTTTTCACCAATCGTCAAAGGATGACAAATTTTCTTTCTTCAATTGAAAAATACCGTTTGTCTCTTAAGTGATGTACAAAACTTGCAATTCTTTTTTTTTTATAATAAGCGCACACATCAAGGGGTTAGGAATACTCTGTAATGTTATAAAACACAGTGCGAGCATTTAGGAAAAAAGGAGAAGATTTAATAGAAGACATCGATGCACATTGCTTTTGAATTTTTGTGAATCGAATGCAGGGGAAAAACAGAGCCTGGTAAAGCATTCCACATTAGGGTGGTGCGAATCTTTACTTCACTGTACACCCGAAGTTAGGCTCAAGGTAAAACTGATGAGCATTCCTAACGAAACGGGAGTTGCGGCTAAATTGTTTCAGTGGAGGGATCAGGGATGCAACTGGCTGTCTCACAAGAGCACTGTTTGTGAAAAAAGAAAAGAAAGAAAATTTTATGGTTTGATAACATAATGCGCCCTGGCATCTAACATCGTTACAGTACCAGTCAGTGTGTCACTGATGAGCGTATTTGTTTTGAAATAAGCCAATTGATTGAAAATCAATAATCTAAGAAAATTAAATTCAATCTTGAACCACATTCTATTGGGCAACAAAGTTAAAAGCCAAACACTCAACCGTTACAGAAGTATTCAGTCAGTAAAAAAAACCGTATTTTCGTTGAAAACATAGCCTTAACTCTTCAGTTCCCGGTGTCACCCGTAGGTGACACTTGGTTTTAAATTGTAAAAACGGAGTTGTGGTGGAAGTTTTTCTTTCAATATTCAAACAAAATTTCAATAGATTCAACTCAACTCAACTGTAATTTTTGTTTAAAAACATTTTTGTTTTTTGTTAGCTTTTTTGACAAATAATTTAATTTAATTTAATTTATAAATCTCACTGACGATGGAAGCATTGCTTCCGAAATGTGCATTTGAGGAAATATAATAAGTGTTTTTAACTGTTGAAAATTATATTAATCTTTTTACATATTTAGGTATTTGATTTTTTTGTTATTTGTCTTTACTAAACCCATTTATATTCCTCAATAGCAAATAGTATTTATTTTCTCCAATACAGGCCTGGGAATTGAAGAGTTAAATTAATACCAAAGTGTCTGCACAGAAATAAAGGCGAAATGTAACGAAATCGGTTTTCCTTGGCCTCAGACATATAAAACAATCTGAAACTGGGAGGCTTGCCGACGCATCCTGTGGCCAACGCTGTACCCCATGAGCGGAGAGGCAGTGAGAGAACTGATCCCTTCGAGATCACGACGCTCGTAAGTCGTAACGTCGAAGAAGAAGAGGAAGAAGAAGAAAAAGAAGTGTCGGTACATCAAATTTAGGAAAACATAAAAAGACGTTAATTTTCTCAACACCTTCGTCACCTTCAATGACTTTTTAATGTGTACCAACTGGAGCTCGTATCTTTAGCTGACAACGACACGGTCGTTGTATTCAATCGCCTGATCCCAAGGAGTCGAATTCATCTAGTCCGGTCTCAGAGGCTTGCTTTTCTTTAACTTTCTTCAGTCACTGTTTTCTCCTGTAAATTGAGAGCAAGCTCCTTAAACTTCTTGATCACCTTTTGAAAAGAGGAAAGAATAGCCTATTCGTCCAGAATGTGGGCATCGTAAAATTGTTTCAGAATTTTAGTTGTCCATCAGTTTGACAGGGTCAGAACTATGATTTTTAAGTTCCGCTGATCAAGGAGCGCTGTCTTCTCAATGAATAGTGAATAGTGAGTTGAGGTAGTCAAAAAATTATGGAACACGCTCTTTGTAGAAAAAACCAGCTTTAAAGTAATCGATTGGGAAGCCTTAAGTGAGAGAATTTTTCATTCATAACATAAAGTTACAGCAAAGAAACGGAGTATTTACGCTACACTTCCTTCAAAACCTATACTCATGCTAAAACAGAGAAATTCACTATGAGTCTGGAAAAGAAGCCAATTGCCAAACTCAAAGATAGCGTCATTTTTATAACGGAATAGTAGCATGATTTTATTGTTTTAATGTTATCAGACCCCATCAATTAAAGTCAAAACAACCCTTTCTCAAAGCTTGATAAATCCAACCATAATGTTTCAAGTACGCCAATAAAAAAAATAACTCACCACCGCACTGGCTGTTAACTATATCAATGTATGTGTTTACGTTGTGTTTGTGCCGAGATTTACAAGGCCCCACTCAAAAGCGTTTACAAAACAATCATTAATAACCGCGTATACTCGACCGACTCAACCCGGCAGAATGATAAGTCTTCAACATGTTTTGGTTACCCTCAATAAATTTTAATAATCCCGCACTCCAATGGCCATATGTTGCCGTTTGGTTCCATTACATTCGAAAAATGAATAATTCTGAGGCAAAAACTAAGTATAAATTGCAAATGACATTTTTGTCCTAATCAATCTCATTTATGTAAGGCATGTGGGTGCAAATTTACCATCCCGAGTGGGTTATCATCGTTAGTGAGTTTATCAGTTAACAGGCACAATATGTCACTGTTGAACAGTTAGATATCATTCGAACGACAAAAAAACAGAAGCAAAAGAGTGGTAATAATTTTTGGTATCATTATGCAAACATTTGATTAAATAATAAAACTTATCGATTTTTATGGTGGCGGACATCCTTTGACGTTTTAGGATTGCCCAAATTCCATGCTTACGCAGCCAAATCGACAATTTAATTACCATTTCCCCCAAAATGCAATAAAATCATTTTGTGACTTTGGAAAAGGTATAGGAGCGCGAATTATTAATTTGACAATGTTGATGATTATGGAATATTTAGGTTAGGTATATTCTGTTATTATTAATTTGTGATGTTTGGTTATTGTGGTAATTAATCAGCAGTAGCTCGTTGAAATTATTCATTAGAATATTTTAGATTATAGTGTAGGTTTCATTAGACGGGGAAAAGTAAGCACACAAAAGTGTATATAATTCATGGCATGTTTAATTTTACACATCAGTTTTCATCTGTACCAATCTCTACTTAATTTTTTGAATTTTTGGTGGGGATGTCGCATTTAAAAAAAGTGTTTTGCACGAGCGGAATTTAAGAACTAACTTTGTTTGACCTAAGTTTTGATGGGCTTATCAGTTTGATTGGTTCTTTACCTTATTGAAATCTGAACCTACGTCCTTGGCAAGTCTCAAAATTTCTTAGATCTCAGAGTAATTCTGCTTCCACGAAAAGCGCCGATTAGCCGTTCGGAAGCTACAGAGAAATGCGCTAGTGCTAGGCTCCGAGGATCCACGAACTTTGTGGTGTCACTGTATTTATTTTTGTTAATTTAGTTTCCTTTGAGTGGCTTCATGGGTGGAACCGCATCTTGAACAGTTTAATGGCAAATAAATTCCGTTAAATTCACTCCGTGTGTACAGAGAAGCTAGTATAAGCTTTCAGGGAGTCGAAAGTACAAGTTTTCAGGACCCGTGTTACGAATTACAAAGCCAGAGATAAAAAAATATAAATCTTTGGCTAATCTAAATCTTTTGCAATGAATACGGAACCGGAGCCAAATGCAGACATATTTGCTTTAGTTTATTCATTTGAAGATCCTCTGATTCCTTCTCCGCGTCTCCTCCGCCTACTATTTCGCTTCGTTCTCTACTTTCTTCTCCACCTCATACAACGATACGGAATCGTATGCAGTCATACCTCCTTTTGTTCCTCCTTTTAACGATACTCTTCCGACTCCTCTTCAGATCCTCCTCCGCTTTTCCTCTACCTGTTCCTTCGCTGCCTTTTCAACTTTAGTTTCCGATTCTTTCCGATTCGTTTTCAGTCTCCTCGGAAAGCCTTTTCGTCGGCTTCCTCCTTTCAAATACGGATACACATCTCTACAGAGACGAATACCGTAATTGATATCAGCACCGCACACCGATACTGATACCTCCCACCAACGCTTTCCACTCCCTCTCCACTTTCACTTCTTCATTTTTAATATTCTCTGTCTGCCTAGGCTTCTTCCACTACGGGTCTTCCTCGCCTTCAAACTGCTCACATCCCCACTACAGTCTAAAAATCCGCATCCAACCCACTCAAAACAACGACAACGCACCGCCATAGACTGATTATAAATCACGAGAATGAATCCATGCAAATGTCATCACGATAGCAAAGCGATAATCGAAAGCAATCGTAAACGAAAGCGAGAATCTTGAAATGTAATCGTAACGTAACGATAACGAGTGGTTTTTGAGAGTATCGTTATTTGTAGCACAGCCCTTGGGTCTCAGCCCCATCTTTCGCCAGTAATGTTGATTTCAGGTGAGCTTTCTTCAGGTTTACGCTCTAAGTCGGTTGAGACCCTCGTTCACTTGATTGAGATACGGAGGTATTTTGCTTGCGCGACTTCCCTGCAGTATGCTTTAGAAAACTCGTTAAGTCAGAACCATCATGGTCTCCCGATGTGCACACTTCTAACTTTTATAACCCTTTTAGACGGTCAATTCTCAGTTCAATTTTCAGCTCAGTTAAAAAAGTCTATGTAAATAAACGTCAGTTCGATGTTCAGTTGAGCTTTCATTTTCTTTGTGAAAAATCAAAATCAAAAAGAAAACTGAGAACTGAACTGAAAACTTATGGGAATTCCTTCAGGTTCAGTTTCAGTTAAGTTTCCCTTCAGTTTTTGGCTTTAAAAGCTCTTTTAGACGATCATTTCAGTTTCACTTTCAGTTGAGCTATCAGTTAAGCTTTTAGATAAAATGATGTCCAAACGCTTAAAAATGAACTGATAACTGAACTGAAAACTGAACTGATGAAATTCCCATCAGTTTTCTGTTGAGCTCTCAGTTTTCTTTCTGGTTTTCATTTTTCTCAAATAAAAAAAGCTCAACTGATCATGGAACTGACATCTAAAGAGCCTTTAGGATTGTTACAAGAAATTAATATTTAGATATACGAATTGAGGCCATGAGAACCCAAGCGGAGAAGCTCTACTATAATTTTAACAATATGTACTCATTTTATTCGAGCAAAGTGTTGTAAATAGCAAACGTCATAGTGTCTTGAAAAATTACAAAAAAAGTATTTTATAGATGGCGTTGCAATAGCATAGGTGGCGTGTGGGTACAGCTACAGCCTATACAGTGGCGTATATGTGAAGTATAGACTAGTTTCTTCGTCTTAGAAAGCTAGGCCACCCTGGCTCTCCTTTCCCCAATTGGAGTCATATTTGTCATTTGCTTAAGTGAATAGATGTTGTCGTTATGTTGTATCAACTGCTAAATAAACTGATAAATATTCATTTAAAGGGGTTTTCAGAATCTCATTGCAAGTTATTGACAAACCATACCAAAGAGGAAAAACTAAAACACCCAGCGGAGCCTATACAGAAGCTGAAAACACATAGACAAAACTTTATGTAAGGAACTGTTGTTTGTGATTTCAGTAGCTCAACTTTATTTTTAGCTTCACACGTGTTCACCCATAGATGCCGCGCAATTACCAAAGCAAACAAGTAAACAAAAGGAAATTGGGGGCCAAGGAAGGTAAAGATTTGCTCGACTTTTACTATCGCCTCATTTTAGAAGTTGACTTAAATCTAAAACTCATGATGGCGATGTAACAAAATCAAAAGAATCTAAAGCAGAAAAAGAAAAGTATTTACTCACCATCAAAAGAAAACCTTAAGTTAATAACGAAAAAATGCTCGTACTTAGCCATGTAGAATCACAATCAGAAGATTTAACACCCGCGAGGGACAAAAAAAAAACATCACAGTTTTATTAGAATTTAAAGCCAAACCAAAGAAAGACAACACAAATTGATCAACAAAACTTCTAATGATTCCACTTGAATTAATTTTACACACCCAAAAGAGACATTGAAACTATTATTTTATAAATCGCTTTAATAAAAATGAAAAACCAAAACAAAACACAGCACTTAGTTAAACACTAGTCGAACAAAACACTACGATCTACACAAAATATTTCACTTTGTTGTGACAAATTAAATTACGAATTGCAAATGGCGGAGAACAAAAAGAAAAAAGCACTGCATTTACACACTTATCGTTCTAAAACAATTAAATTTGCTTCGTATTCACTTTAATTGATAAGAAATTATGAATTTAATGATTAAACTTCACAAATGTACTTGGGAATAATTTATTTTCTACTAAACATCACGACTTTGCCTGCACTATCTACGGTTCAATGCAGTTTGATTGATCTGTGACTTACATCTGTCAACTGAGACATTTGTCTCTTTCTAGCATGCATGGAGAATTTGATGGGTAGAATAAGCCGCGCAAATATTTGAATTCAAATAAATTTGTTCTGAATAATGGTTTGAAGGAAAAAATAAATACTTGTACTTATTTGCTCACGTGAGTATATTACAGTTACGGGTGAGCTTGGGCATCAATCAGCATTTTTTTATAACAATTTCTCTCGCGATGCGTAATCTTCTAGCTGTTTCCATGTCGCGGTTTAGCTAATACAATTCGTTGTTGAATCTTCTTGTCTTCACATACGTGACCAAAGATCATTCGCAGTATTTTTCGACAAAGCGTCTCATCATCCACTTCCACGTCTTATAGCAGCACTGGGATGAACGAACTTGGTTTTTCTTATAGGTACCTAGAGGGTTTTATTTCTCAATTGCCGTTTTTGCCCAAAGTAGCAGCGGCTGGCAAGAATATTTATCCGTTTGATCTCCGCACTGATGTTATTTTTCGCTTTTATAGCGATTCCTAGGTAGAAATCCTGTAACACCTCAATATTATCTATACTCATGTCGGTGGTGCCTTCCTGTATTTCTCAAAACTACCCAATAATATATATCTACAGCATAGATATGCTATCGCAAGAATGATATTTCAACACCTAGTAAGCATCCCATGACAGCATCTCAAAGTCTATTTCATTCCAACAAAACATTCATTGTCCCAAACACAATTACTGCTCCCACTTCACGTCCTGCAATTTCTTTTTTCATACTTGTCTCATTCAAGGAATTAATTACAGCGAAATGTACATATAAATATTCCCTTCCCAAAAACAAGGTCCTTCGCTTGACTTTAAATTATGAATCTTAATAAACGCCACACCACCATCCCCAATCTTTAGATCCACTCCCCAAAGAAAACATGTCCATCAAATTAATGATGACAAGTGATATTTTTTTTTATTCACAAATCTACCCTCTTCTATACAATCACAGAGATAATCATTTAACTTTCTGTAATTAAAACGCCACCATTCGTAAAGAATGCATCGCCTAGCGACTTTCAGAGAAGTCAAGAGTGCGTGTGCCCCTTTTCTCATTCAGTTTTTAAATCTTCTAAAACGAAAAAAACATAGACGCAAACATAACATTTCAATTACTAATTGTCCTGGGTCTGTTTGTGTTCGCTGCCCTAAATGAAAAGAAGATTATTGTCATTTCGTCCTGGAACCACCTCGTATTGTTCTCGTTCATCTACACTTTGCTGCGCACGTATGTTGTTGTCGTCGTCGTCGTTCCGTTATTGTCGTAAATTTTACACAACTTAACAATCAAAATCGGTAAGAAAAAAAAGAAGTACCCTCCACCCTCACAACTCTGTACCCATATTTTGATTACGATTATGTCTTCTTAGAGCAGAATTGCAAAATATCTCACCGTTCTTGCTTTGTATACGTACTCGTACATATTTCCTTTTCTATTCCTATTTATTTACGATTATTATTATTATCCATGTCCCCTCAAACGCCAAAGTAATTGCTGTGTGGGTGGGTAGATGAAGGATATGCATTCGGTTTGGGACATCCAAACAATGAGGAGAGAATATTTTGACTCCGTCCGTTCTGTTGGTTCACAATGAAATGAAGAAATACTCACACAATGGACCCACAACAGGACACAGTGACTGCATGGCACACACACAAGCACACGGTTTGCTGCTGCACAGACAGAGCATTGCATAACAAACAACTGAAACCCCGGTGTCGAATAATGTCGCATTCAATTCGTCCTGAGTGACTTCAATTCTTTCAATCCTACGAAACGCTATCATGTTGTTTTGTATAAGAAAAGCCAGAAGGAGATGTCCTATCTAAACCCCATCCGCCCACTTTTCTTCAGTTATATACCTATTCAGAGAACAACAAAAATAAGGTCCATATGGCAGGATTAAAAAACTTCCGTTTGGTGTGACACAATTTCTGTCCCATTGTCGTTCCCAGCTAAAGAAATGAATGACTTCTTTTTTCTTCATTGTTCTGAGGACATCAAACGGAAAAGAAGAAAAATTAAAAATAACAAAACAAATAGAAAATAACAACAGAACCATTTTTGTGTATTAAAAAATGTAGGTATTTGTATTTATTTTATTTCTTTTTCTCTTTTTTTTAAATAGAATCCTTAATTTTATAAACAAAAATATAATGTTAACACTAAATGTTAATAAATTATTATTTAAAAACAAAGCATAGCTGCAACTTAAGAATAGAATAATACAAAACGTATTTAAGGACGACAATAAAAGTGATGTTCTCGACTAAAGGAAATAAAGAAGGGAGTTTTTTTTCATTTAAGTATAAGTGGTATCACGTCATGGTTAATAGGTTAAACCAATTATAGGGGAGGATGATTAATAGAGTAGAGGTTAGAGGACTCCTCGAGCTTCACAGTTGTCTCTTTACGTCTTCTCTTTCAATAGCGCCACGAGATGATTCTTTTTTGCTTTTTCTGATTTGCTATATTCATCAAGAAACTGAAAGAAAAAAAATGCAAATTTCATTACAAAGTCCTTATGTGCGGAGAGAGAAGTGGATCTCTACTTACCTCTAAATTAAAGTCACGAGAGATCACTTTGCGGGCGTCCTCGTTTTGGAACGTTATGGTGACTAGGCATGGATAGATGACAACATTGAGATGTTCAGGTAGTTTGGTTAAGCTTTTTATTATTATGGAACTTTGTTCCGAGGTTAAGAGGTCCTGTAAATGAATTTAGTTTGTAAGCTATAATAATTGTCTGTAAAGCATCTGTCGTTCGATAGACAGACAAAGAAGGGCACTGAAAATGGAATTTAATCAAAACATTCACACGCACTTAAATGACTTAAACTTTAAGAAAAATTGCAAGCATGACCGATAACCAAATTAATTTACCGCGAAAAAGCAAAAAAAGTAAGGAAACAAAGGAACTTTAAAAGAAAACAGCAGTTGTCAAGAATGAAAGCAGGAAACGTACTAACAAAAGATGGTATTAGATCGTGTTTACAAAAAGTTTCGTGTAAATAAGTTGTGGGAAAAGATAAAATAAATAGGCTGACACAACAGAGTTTGGGGAGCCTGGGGTCCCAGCGCATTTCTTTCATCCAAGCCTTGTGGGGTTTGAGGAGACCGACTCGGAACGCTGTTGTTGTGTGAGCAAGCGCTTTCCGTGGCAGTGTTATTGTTCTTGGGAGACTAACTATACTTGCAAAAAGTTATACCTATGCAAAAACAATAAGATGTTTCTGTGATTCGAGTCTCGAACTCCCATGGAACAGACAGACATGGTAACTATTGCTGCGCTATCCGTCATTAGAAATCACTTTTTATTTCATACTTTTAACACTTTCTCGGCGATAACTTTTTGACGGATGGAGTTTTTATAAACTTTCTGGTTGCTTTTACATAGAAAATTCTCATTTTGTATCAAAAAGCACCCAAATCAATTTGAAAAGTGTGATTTCTTTATTCAGATATTAATGCGAGTCACTCTTTTCGTAATTACCTACTTCGTTAGATATTTGTTTTGCTACAAATGTGTTTCCTTTCAAAGTCGAATACTTGCTTAGAGGGTGTTTTTTTAGACATGTAGTTTTCAAGTAAAAAATTAAACGCATTTAATTTTATGATCCGGCCAAGAATTAAGGTTTGACGTAAAGATAACATTGCCATTATGTTTTAAAAATGATTTCGGGCATATGACCGTCGCTGCTGACTCAAATAAATTTCAGCCTAGAGGCCCAATTTTTTACCACTTTTGCAGCATTTAGGGCCGTATATCTGCACTAAATATTCTCTTCCAAGGCGTCAATCGTTTGCGCCTTATCTGTGTAGACAAGCGACTTTCAATAACCCCAAAATAGCCCAGCATTGTTAAATATAATCAAAGGCAGAGGTATAAGCCGTAGCGTGGGCCTAAATTGCAGAACAACCAGCCACCAAGGACCAAGAAGATTAAGAACTCCGCAAAATAAGTTGGATAGAACATCTGGCGGCGTGCTTTCAACGGGTCAAAGTTTTCAATCATACGAACAACAAAGCAACTGGGGATTTGTCGGACTTTAACTTGGCAAATTTTGCATTAAGATCTGGGATGTCTAACTAAGTCGTATACACTCAAGAGTTGTTGCCTAGTGACCGAAGTTTGGAAATTATTACATTTGATAGAGCTTGGTATCAAACTTTTCGAAAATGCGTGCTTTTAATATCTAGGTGTCTCTTCTTCGTTGGATTAGAAACTGCTTTCCCAACCGTTCAATACAAGTTGTGTTGGATGGATTGAAGTTTGATACCCACTTTATAAATGCTGGTGTGCCCCAGGGTTCCATTTTGACTCCGACTCTCATCCTAATTTTCATACACGATATCAACCGAGTGCAAAACTGGAGAGAGCTCAACCGAAATCGAAGTCGTTATAGAATGATGTTGGTTGAGAACCAGGCTCACCCGAACTGTAACGTAAGTAAGAAATTATCTCTTGTGTTAAACATCTAATCTTCTTAACTGTTTTGCTGACGACTCAGTCTACAACTTCTCATTATCGATTCCAAATTTCCCTGCTCTTTGGATGTGGAACAACTGGAACGGTTGCGTATGACTAGCTCATTGAATTCTGGCGTTAACATCATTCTTACATGGGGTAACAAAAACTTTCAAAAACTTCAAAACTCCAAACTTCAAAATACTCCCCATTGTCACTATCCATGAATGGTACCTACATCAAGAAACCGAAAAACTGTCAGTACTATTGATGGTATATATAAACGATAATCTTCGTTGGAATCATCACATATTTGAAGTTGCCAAAAATGCTGCTAAATTCTTAGGTCTTTTAAGACGATGCGAGAAATTATTCACATCTTTTGATAAGGCTACTAGAGGGTGTTTTTAAATTTATAAAGCCTACATCCGCCCAAAACTAGAATATAATTCTCATGTCTGGTCAGGTGCTCCTCAAACATCTTTGCTTGACCGAGTACAAAGCAGAATGTTAAGACCGATAGATAGAATGATCGATTCTCTTAAATAATAATCGAAACATTGCTTTTTACACTTTTTTATCATTTTTTACAAGCAGTGCTCAAGCAAATTAGACAACTGCATACTTCAACTGAAACAATTTAGACGCAACACTCGCCTCGCTAGGAATGATCATCAGTTTTACCTTGAGCCCAACTTCGCACGTACAGCCAAGTATAGAGATTCACATTTTAGTCGCACTACCCGCATGTGGAAGTCTTTACCATACTCTGCATTACGACTCACAAAATTTCCAAAGCAATGTTCCTCGACCTCTATTATTATTCTAAATGCGCGCATTGTGTTTTGTAACTGGAAATACATAAAATAAATAGGGTAACGCAAAAGAGCGGGGAACCCCGTTATCTAACGCATTTCTCACAACCATACCTTGGGGACCTACTTTGCTTTTCATGGCAGTGAAATTGACAACAGAGAACTTGCCAATTCCTCGCAAAACGCGATACTTGTGGGAAATTTTTTTTTATTTCTTTTGGGATTTGAGCCTCGAACTTCCCACCTAACAGCCAGACATGTTACGCCACGGGCACCACCGCTCTTAATGGGAAGCTCTTCATAATTTTGCTGCCTGAGTTTATAGGTTTGGGGCTCAAAATTGATTTTTGGTTTGTGCATAAGTTAATGGGTAGATCGAATATTTCAACTTAAATGTTAAATTTTACTTAATAAAATGAAAATATGAAAATATGTAGTCTTTTAGTAAGAAAGAAATGTGAAAAAATATAGACACAAAACAAAAATAAAAATTCATTGGAAGAAAAGTTATGCAAAAGTATATGTTAGTATATCATTCGCCCACTCAGTCACTTATTTACTTGTATTAGTGCTTATCCTTAAATTTATTTAAAACACTTACCTGATGCTTTTTATTATTTGCACAAAAGAAACCAATTGTTGCAATTAAATCGATGATCACAGCTTGGGTTTCGCTATTTTTATTTGCCAAACATTTGTTTCCACAATACTTCAGCAATATGGTCACAACATCTAAAAATTTCAAAGACAGGGACTCCCCCGAAAGGACTTCCTGTAAATAAAAAGAAAAACCACGTTACGTGTGCATGTTTGTCAATTATCGTTAAAAGAAAAAAAAACAGAGAAAGCAAAATGAACAAAACCACCCTTGCAATGTCTTAATTAAGCGAGTGTAAACAAAATAAAAAGAAAAAAAAGAAGAAAGGGTTTCGTCGATGCCAAATCCAGAGAGAAAAAAATATTTCCCTTGGCAGTGCGCTTTCTTCGTCCTTTGCTTTCTAGGACGTTGTATACTTGGTATATTGAATTATCCTCATTTAATTTGTTTGAAGTAAGAAACCAAAGGCAGCCAATGCAAACAAGCACTGAAAACACAATGCTTTCGTTTGCAGAAGTAAAAGAGTTGTTTTTGGAGTTTTTTGTGTTTTTTTTTTGTTTCTATTTTTTTTAATTCGTTTACTCGGCAAATATTGCGTAAAACAAAAAAATCAAAAGTTTAACAGTCGGTTTTCAATGCAAACATTGATGATTCTTAAATTATGATAATTGAAGACTAATTATTTTGGAAATATGAACTTTTTCTGCGAGCCAAGGACTTAGCAGCAAAAGAAGGAACATGAAGAGCTCGAATTAAAACATTTGTTTCTTACTTTCAAAATTAAACAATATTCTTTTGGAACTATGTCCTTTATTAATGAAATACTTTATTAATTTTAAAAGGAGCTTAAGGCTACTATGTAGTTACTATAAGACTGTTGATAAACTCATCATACAGTCGTATTTATACTATTTTCTTATCTCTCTGCAAGGAGGCCCAAGCGTACAACCATCTTGCTTGATAATGAAGAAGAGATAATATTGCAACATTGTATACAAACGATGTTATCTCTTTACATAGTGATCGGTGTAGCGTTGTGTGCAAGACTGTACTAGAGACTAAAGATATCATTGAATACAAATAATGTTATCTTTTTATGGATACTTAACTCCCCCCTTGTTAAACGAAATCGTCCCGATTTTTCGACGCTATTTTTAACATTTCTCTTTCATAAGT
The DNA here is from genome assembly GCA_949752695.1 of Melanostoma scalare. Taxonomy (NCBI): domain Eukaryota; kingdom Metazoa; phylum Arthropoda; class Insecta; order Diptera; family Syrphidae; genus Melanostoma; species Melanostoma scalare. The sequence goes on from OX456986.1 coordinate 17,134,665, forward strand.
TTTGTTATATGCGTCAATCCTTTTTTGTTTTTGACGATCTGTTAAACATTGTATAGTTTTTATCATTACGTACGTAAATGCTAGAATAACAATCAATGTTACAATTGTGTATATAGTTGATAATATCGGTTTTTCTTCAAAAGGAATAATTAGTTTTTTTAAAGTATCTATGTTATCGAATTTGTAAATTGTATCTTCTTTAATTATTTGGTCGATGTAAGACTCTGAATTATGATTTCTTAATATAACTTCTTTAATTTGCTTATGCATGTTTTTGTATATTCTATCGTCTAGATTTATAGTATTTTCATAAGTAACTAAGTTTATACCATTAATTGTTTGATTATTTAACTTATGCTTACCGTTTAATAACATAACACCGGATTCAATTTCTAAGTCGTAATCGTATTCTTGTTTAATGTTACATTTTGAAGTTATATTCTTTAAAAGTGGAATAAGACAATTTTCTTTTTCAAAGTTAATTTCACAAATGTTTTTACTTAGATGGTTTTGACAATTTTTTGTTCGTTTTAAGTTTGGTTACATACGGCAATTGTTTTATCTGTAATGATTTTTCCGTGTTATGAATTTAAAGGTGTTACCTTATATAATTTACATGATTTAATTAGAATTGGATATTTATATATTGTGATGAAGAATTCATCAGTTCTAGCTAATAATATTTTAGAGTACTCAAGTATATTTATTATGGGTACTTGAATTATTTCATGTTGAATAATTTTTTTAATGTCATCTAAGTCTAGGCTTTCTGATAAATATTCATTATTTTTTGCTGCATTAATTGTTCTGGTCAATAATAATAATTGTTCGTACACTTGTTCTATTACTAAATGTTCTTTTAGGCTCTGACCTTCAAATTGTTGCAAAATTTGTTCAAATCTAGAGTTTATAGTTTTTTGTTTATTATTATTTTCTACGAGATTATTTATACTCGTTTCTATGTTAACTAAGTCATAATGGTCAGGATTACCAAACACATATTTGAAAGCTGTTCCTAAAAAGTTAATTGATCTAGTATGCCTAGTATGTTCTTGTAAATTGTAATTGGTCTGCTAGATTCTTAATTTTACTTAACCAAATTTTTTCTTCTTGTGCAGGTTGATAATTACTAGATACGATATTTACGTAAGGTTGAAATATCGAAGTCAGGTTGGTTGCATGTAACAAATAAGTTTGTTCTTTGAATAGATACACATCATCTGTTTGCGTAAGTATAAACTTTTTGTTGAGTAACTCAGTTATTTGAACGTTTCCTTGCCCTTCTTGACTCTGTACAATTCCTAGTAATGTTAGGAATATTAATATTTTCGTCATCTGAAAAGTGATAATTTTTTATGTTATCCTTGTGAATTTTTATTCCTTCTTTAGAGATTACAGTGTCTCCTTTATCTTCTTCTACTATTCTTGTTATGTATCTGGCGTTAGATTTCTTTCTAAGACCTGTGATTCTTACCATTATCTTATCTCCTTTTTTATACTCTCTGTGTCGAGTTCCTTTATTTAGACGTTCGATCACTTTTTTGGATGCTGAGTTTAGTTTATTTATTATAATTTCACTATTGCTATATTTATTTTGATTAAAGAAAATGTCTCTAGGTTTCAAACCTGTAACTGAGTGTATAGAATTATTTAATTCACGCACTGTTCTAAATATTTCCTCGATAAGTCTTGTTTTATTCTGAATTGTGAATATTCTAGACAGTTCAGTTATTGTACCGTTTACACGTTCTACTTGACCGTTCGCTGTCGATCTGTATACTGGAGTTTCTACTTTAGTTATGTTGTATTTCAAACACATTTGGTTAACCATTTCTGTTTTGAAGCCCTTCTCGTTATCTGTCATGAGTCGTTCACATTTTGGGAAATAATTAGATAAGACCTCTTCCATAACGTCGTACAGTCTGTTTCGAGTTTCGATTTCCCTTAGGATTATATATTTAGAATACTTATCTACTGTTACAAGGAAAGTATACTTGTCGTTGAAGTATATGTCCATATGAATGTGTGTTCCCACATGTGTTGGTATTTCTGAATAATTCAGAGGTTCTCTGATAGGTTTTCTTTCATATTTTCCAAATAGACATGCTATGCATTTTTTGTTGAAACTCTTTGCTTGTTTATTTAGATCGGGCCAATAATATTTCTCTGAGATTTCTTGTATATTGTTACGTAGCCCTCGATGTGCTCTTTCGTGAGTGTTCTTTACAAGTTTTAATTGTTCTTCCAAATTTGTCACGTCTTGAAGTTTTCTTGGTGTGAATATAAATCTTACTAGTGGGAATTCTTTTTTTATGTTTTCACCATATTTGTATACGTTTTCAAATTTCGTATGCAAAGCTACAATCTTTTGGGGTTGTATAACTTCTTTCATCTGCCTTAGTAAAGAGTCTTTGTCCTTAAACTTTATTATGAGTCTTATTTTGTTACTAAAATAGATTTGTGTTTCGATACTATTTGTTATATCTTCAATAAGTTCGAACTGTGCAGCGTATGCATTAAAAGGCTGATTCACAGTTTTTATTATATCATTTGAAGAACTTTCAGCTGAATGTGCTGTTTCAATGGTAGAAGTATTTATGCGTTGACGTGATAATGCATCAGCTACAAGATTTAGGTTTCCTGGTTTATAAACTAATTTTGCTCCAAAGTCTTCAATGATTCCCTTCCAACGTTTCAGCTTTGTGTCGGGATTCTTTTCTGATACAGAATATATAAGGCTTTGGTGATCGGTATATATGGTTAAGTCTGCTATACCGCATATATGTAGTTTCTGAGCTTTTGTAATGACCATATGATCGCTAATAGCTCTTTCTCGTTTGTGCTATAGTTCTCTTCTGTCTTACTCAGTGTTCTTGACAAGAAGTGTATAGGTTGCTTATTCTGACTTAGTACGGCTCCAATAGCTATGTTGGATGCATCAGTAGTAAGTTCGAATGGTTTACTATAATCCGGTTGAAAAAGTTCGACTTGTTCTTTCAAATATTTTTTTAAAATTCTAATCGCTTCTAATGCTGAATCATTCAGATTTACCTTAATATTTTTAATTTGTTTTTTGTTTGCTTTACCGTTATCTCCTCGTAAATATAATGTCAGGGGCTTGGCTATGCTTGCGTATCCTTTTATAAACTTACGATAGTAACCTGTAAGACCTAAAAATCCTCTCAAATCCTTTACCGTTTGTGGGACTGGAAAATTTTCTATAGCTGCTATTTTCTCAGGGTTCGTAGTGATTCTACCATGTCTGATTATGTGACCCAAGTATTCTACTTCTTCTTGAAAAAACTTACTTTTCTCATCAGATATTTTTAATGTGGCTTTATTGAGTACGTCGAATACTTGACTTATGTGCTGTATATGTTCTTCCTCAGATGAAGAATATATCAATACGTCATCAATGTAAACGTGTACGAATTTACCTACAAAGTCTCTCAAAATGTCGTCCACGCATCTCTGAAATATGCTTGGTGCATTTTTGAGCCCGAAAGGCATTCGTTTAAAATGATATTTTGCGCCATTTATAGCAAAAGCGGTTTTTTCTTTATCATCTGCTTTGATTTTAATTTGGTGGAAACCTGACTCCAAATCTAACGTTGTAAAGTACTTGGCTTTACCTAAATTTTGAATAGTCATGTTGACATCTGGAATGGGGTATCTGTCTGTTACAGTGTGAGCGTTAAGTTTTTGGAAATCAACAACCATGCGCCGTTTTGGTTTTCCTTTTTCGTCCAAACCTTTCTTAGGTACTGTCCATATGGGACTGTTATAAGGACTATGGCTTTTTTCTATTATATCGTCATGTAAGAGTTTCTGTATTTCTTTGTTAACGAATTCGTTATCTGCTATGGGATATGGATATTGTTTAACATAAACCGGATTATCATTGGTCGTCCTAATGCTTGCTTCTATAGTATCTGTAAAGGGTAACGGTCCTATGCTGTTATTAATCTTCATCAGTCTATCTATGTCTGCTTTATAAATATTATTTTCTCCAATTATGTAATTAATTTTCTGAATAGATTCGACACTGCTTATGGTGGTTAGAGTCATATTCCTGAAATTTATTTCCGCGTTTAAAACTTTAAGTCCTTCATATCTTAATATCATATCAAAAGACTGAATATCCTCTAATTCAAAAAATGTTATATTTTTCTTTAATATCTTAACTACTTTCTTTGTATCTACCATAGAATAACCGTGCATTGTTTTTATTTTTATAGGTTTAATTTTAATTTTTTCGCTAGAATCGCATTTTTTACTAATGTAATTATGGGTTGCACCAGTATCAATAAGAATTTTATAAATTTTCTTAGAAATAGTACTAGTTAAATTTAAGCAGGGCAACCCGTCTACTAGTTTAAATGATCTATTCTTATATTATTATTTACCATACATTCCGTTTCATCTGCTTCTGGATATGTACTGCTGACATCGTCTTCTCGTTGTTGTCGGGAGTTATTTACTCTCTGCTGCTTGAAGTTCTGCTGATAAGATCGTTGCGGTCTGTTGTGTGTGTTGAAACTCCCGCTGTGTTCACGTTTCACTGGTGGATTATATACATCGGGTTTGTACTGATTCCAATTTTGTCGCTGTGCATGTACAATTTGTCTCGAGTTTATCTCCATCGGCTGTGGTCCGTCATTTCTTTTGAATGGGCTTAGGCGTGGTCCTTGATTGTGTTGCTGCATATTATCGTACTGCTTCTGGGGTTGATAATTCGTTGTTTGGTTCGAATAATTGGGTCTTCTCTCGTTTCTGCGTTCATGTGGCATATTTTTGTGGTGCCTATCTTGAGTAAGATGTAAATGCCTGTGGACATTATCATGTTCTATTCTGCGAGCAATTGCGAATGCGTGTTCTAGATCATCTATTGTAGCTGAATATAATGATCCTCTTGTAAAGTTGTCACTCATACCATCAATGAATATACGAACTGCATCGTCGTTAGCATTTTTAATTAGTCTGTCGATTATATTCAGCGGATCACCTGACATAGTGATTTTTGATATTATTAAATTGAGATTTTTATTTATCTCGTCGTGGTATTCAGACAGTGTGCTTCTTTTTTGCGTGATCGCTTTCATCATGTCTTGTAGCACGTATAGAGGTTCTTGATTAGAGTACGTATAATCTAATCTGTTACGTATCGCCTCAAAATTAAAAATTGTGTTATAATTAGTTAACACATTCGCGGCTGCACCCTGTATTTTACTTTTCACTATAGTCAATGCTGCTGCGTACTTACTGTGTGTTTTAAAGTTTTTAATGCTGTCCATTAATCTGGATGCTTCTTCGCGCCACGACCGATAATTTGATTGATCGCCGTTGAAAATAGGTAAGGCCCCGACCCATAGAATCAGTTGCGTCCGTTCGCTGCCGGATTCACCTGACAGCTGTGAGTTTTGCCGGACACAACGGATTGGGGTGACCCATAGAATCCGTTGCGGTGTCTCAACTCAACAAGACCACTCATGTTAGCAGAAGAGAAAATTTCAAATTGGTTCTTACTGCGCATGTCTCTCTTCTGCCGGACGCAAAAAGTTAAAAGTTGGGCTACTTTTTGCGTTGCGTGAGTTGCATCCGATGCTTATGGGTCACCTCTCATAAGATCGTGTGTATTTAATCGAGCTGTCAGGTGAATCCGAGAGCGAACGGACGCAACGGATTCTATGGGTTGAGGCCTGTAGGCTTTTAAATGCGTCTAAATGTATTTCACTACCATCTGTATATGTGGTTCTTATTTCCTCTAGCACAGGTATGTTTGGTACTATGACTAATCCAGCCTTCACTTCCTTTAGTTTTGTTTCTAAATTAGTGTTTATTTGATTTTGGTTAGTTATTATTGCTGCTAACCTTGCATTCTCTGTGCGTGTGTGCTCCAGGGTTTGTGTTACTGTATTGCACCTGATTTCTAAGGCTTCTAATCTTGCCGTTAATACTGCGAGTTGTTCCATTTTGAACTCGTGTCTGTTGTCGTCGAATTGGTTTGCTTTTTTCCTCCACATATACACTTTCACTGAATTATTTTACTGCTTCGTACGAAGAAGCTATATTTGTACCTGCTATGCTAGGTAGTTTTTGTAACCGGTAACGCGAGTGTTCTGTTTATACTAGATTTCACTACTTGTTCCCGAGGTCCACTCGATTGAAGTTAAAAAGTATATTTAACCTCCTGGCAGGATCGCCAATTAAAACATTTGTTTCTTACTTTCAAAATTAAACAATATTCTTTTGGAACTATGTCCTTTATTAATGAAATACTTTATTAATTTTAAAAGGAGCTTAAGGCTACTATGTAGTTACTATAAGACTGTTGATAAACTCATCATACAGTCGTATTTATATTATTTTCTTATCTCTCTGCAAGGAGACCCAAGCGTACAACCATCTTGCTTGATAATGAAGAAGAGATAATATTGCAACATTGTATACAAACGATGTTATCTCTTTACATAGTGATCGGTGTAGCGTTGTGTGCAAGACTGTACTAGAGACTAAAGATATCATTGAATACAAATAATGTTATCTTTTTATGGATACTTAACTCTCGCTAACTCTTTAAAATACGAAAACGAAATCATATCAGAGAAAATTATCAACAAAAGATTTTTGAGACAAGTGATCCTTGAGTGGCAACTTAACAGAACTTGCGACACAATAACACTTTCAAATAAATCTTAAAATACCTCAAACCCTTCAATTACTCATTCCAGAACGTTTCGCCTTATTTTGTAACACTCAAACACCACAAAGTAAGCAGACATTTAATATTTCAAATGCCTCAACTCACAAACAACGGTGTAGGTACCTCCTACTATCGCACGCACAATAAAAGGTCCTTGTCAAATGTTGATTATTCACCTATAAATAAGTGAAAATACCAACAGATAACTCTTGATTGAGTTGCACAGAGTGTCTAATACTTGAAATGAAATTTTTAATTGACTCGCAAAATCTTGTGTAAATTTTGCCATAGCAACACAAATTGAATGAGCATTTAGCTAGCGAAATAATTATAATTGGGGTTGCAGCAGAAGCTATACTTCTAAGGTTTTCATACACAAGAGTGAGCAAATAAAATATTGATACTGATGTCAAATGTTCGCAAACATCGAAATATAAAATGCAACGATATCGTTAACGTAAATCGGTCATGTATTCATGATTAGTAAAATTACAGTCTGTTTTGCTGGTATGTACATATTAAGAAATGAACAGTTAAAAAAGGGCAAAACAGGATGAAACAAAGAAAAGCCTTTATATCCCTTTATATAATGTTGCTTACTAGTCTGAAGCTCAGAACGATTGATGCATAAGTAAAGATAAAACGATTGGATAAACGAAGAGGATAGACTGTGTTTACACGATGTTACCCACCGTCTGCATGTGTTTACACGAAAGGATTTTCATAAAAATGAAAAATGTGTGTTTTTTATGGTAATAAACTAGTGTTTACACGTGTGAAATTTTGCAGAACTTCACAGAAACGGCTAAGTTTACTGCTTTGTATGATTGGTTGCGTTTGCAAAATTCTGTGTGAGTAAACCACTGGCTAAAGGGACCATAGTTGCCTGAACTCGCCAAGAATTATGCAGCTGCGGCAGAAATAGAATAAAAGGAGGGTTTGAAAGGTTTTGCTTATTTGTGTTGACCACCGCAAGCAGAATCCTCTCCGTCTCTTGCTGTTCAAATCAGAGATAAGAGTTTCTAGGCACAGAATAGAGGAGAACTGTTTCTGGCAACTAGAATCTTGAACTTTTTTTCTGTAGGAGGTTTTTAAAATACTGACTGAAGCAGTGAGACCTAAATACCGGTCAATTGAACTATACCATATAGCAACCTTCTTATAGCTTATAGCTAGCTATTCAGATGTTTGGAGAAAAGCCAGAAGAACATGTCATGATAAAGAGCCTAAGTTACCAGCTTTTGCCATGTTTGCGCCGAGTATCTTTATTTTGATACCGAGGATACTAAAACATTCACAGAGGAAATACCACGCGGTGTCCTCATCTTCTCCACAGAGTTCACAGAGTGTCGTATCACTAAAGTCTTACACGTTTAAATGCTTTCTACAGGGATTGCAGCTATCTACATATAATTAACGCTGTGGAGCATACGTTCAGTATGTCAGAATCCAATAGAGTCATGCCATTTGAAGATGTACTCTATCGTTTATTGCAGTCCTCAGAGAGAGCTCCGGCAGGCCAAGCGCTTGTTCGGGTCCTGAGAAAGGTGTCTGAGATCCTTGCCACGCAAGTTCATCGGCGATCTCTTTTTCAGTTATGCCATTATGGCCTGGAGTTCAAAGTGAGTCAAAGAATTTAGTATTCACTTGTTCAAATTCTTCTGTGAACCAGTCTCCAGTCCGGATCCAAAGCCGACGGAAAGTTGACCGTGTATTTTTGATGCAGTTTGAGCCTTGAGATCATCGTATCGGACGGCATATCTATTAGACGTGAAACGAAAGAAATGCTGTTTCCGAGTTGATCAAAGCTCCAATGGAAATTGAAAGAGCCCAAATCTAACCATAAATGGTCTTGAGGGTACATCTCATGAGTTAGGTTCGTAGGGGAGGAAGATTAAACAGTAGCACCCGCAGTGCTGAGGAAGGTGACGACAAATTGTTCTTTGAAATGAAGCGAAAAAACGAATTTACGTGAGATCTTGCTCCACCAAACAACTGACACATAGGAGATGATTGGTCTTATCATAGTAGCCGTATAGAACCAAAGGACCAACGTCTTGCCGGACGCACCCTAACATTGCTAGGAGACTGACAGTGACTTAGGAGTTTTCGACGATATGTGTAGACTAAAGACGCTTATTATCTAGGATCACTCTAAGATGTTTGTAAAGGGGATGTTGACGACTTTAACTGAGTTGGCTTACTTCAATACATTTTCTAAGTCTTGCGAAGAGAACAACCTCGGTTTTAAGATGATTGATGGAGAAATCGTTCCTAGCACACGAAATGCCAATCAACTTTAACGTAGTTTGTGCTCTGCAACAAACGGCTTGGGGCTTGATCCAACTGAGAGCACGGCGGCGACGTCATCAGCATATGTTTGGGCATCAACGTTAAACCCATTCAGCGTTTCAATTACAGATTCGATCACCATGCACCACAGAAGAGGAGATAGAAGGCCAGCTGGTGGACATCCAATGTATTCCCGCAAGACATCACATATAAAAGAACAAGGTACCTTTTTTTTTTTTTTTTTTTTTTTTATAATTAACGCGCACATCAAGGGGTTATGACTACCCTTATAATGTTATTAAACACAGTGCGAGCATTTAGGAAAATAGGAGAGGATTTGTAAGGAGACACCGATGCACGTTGCTTTTGAATCTTTGTAAATCGTAATGCAGGGGAAACACAGAGCCAGGTAAAGCATTCCACATTCGGGTGGTGCGACTAAAATAAGAATCTCTATACTTGACTGTACGCCCGAAGTTGGGCTCAAGGCAGAACTGATGAGCATTCCTAGCGAGGCGGGTGTTGCGGCTAAATTGTTTCAAGGGAGGAATGCAGCTGGCTATTTCACTAGAGCACTGTTTGTGGAAAAAGCGATAAAAGAGAGAGAGACAGGTGACGTTTCGACGATGTTCAAGAGAATCAATCGATTCTACGATTGAACTATCACCTATCAATCTTAACGCTCTATTTTGTACCCTATCAAGTAGGCGCAAAGATGTTTGAGAAGCACCTGACCAGATATGAGAGTTATACTCCAGTTTTGGGCGGATGAAGGCCTTATAAATTGTAGCCAGATCAGAAGGGGTGAAGAACTTCCTGCATCGTCTCAAGAAACCTAAGCATTTAGCAGCGTTTTTGGCGACTTCAAATATGTGGTCGTTCCAACGAAGATCATCGTTTACACACATACCAAGTACTGACAGCTTTTCGGTTTCTTCGATGCAGGAACCATTCATGGATAATGGCAATGGGGGAATGTTAAGCTTCAACGACAAGAGACAGCATTGAGTTTTCGAAGCATTGAATTCTACTCGGTTCATAAGACCCCATGCAACAATGCTGTCAAGGTCAGAATTCAATGAGCTTATCATACGCAACCGTTCCAGTTCCACATCCGAAGAGCAGGGACGTGAATTTGGAAACGAATATGAAAAGCTGAGGGTCGAGTCGTCAGCAAAACAGTTAAGTGGATTAGAAGTTTCAGACAAGAGATCATTGATGAAAATGAGGAAGAGAGTCGGAGACAAAACGGAGCCCTGGGGCACACCAGCATTTATTAAGTGGGTATCAGACTTGAAGCCATCCAACACAACTTGTATTGAACGGTCGGAAAGGTAATTTCTAATCCAACGAAGAAGAGACTCATCGATACCAAAAGCACGCATTTTCGATAAAAGAGCCTGATGCCAAACTCTATCAAATGCTTTAGAAATATCAAGCGCAATAATCTTACTTTCTCCAAAACAATGTAAAGATTGGTTCCACTTTTCGGTGAGATAAGCCATCAAATCACCAGTGGACCGTTTGCTACGAAAGCCGTACTGACGGTCATTAAGAAGCTTTCGTTCTTCAAGATATTTCATAAGTTGACGGTTTATCAACGTTTCCATGACCTTGGAAAGAAGGGACGTTAGTGCAATTGGACGGTAATTGGAAGGGGAGGAAGATTCGCCTTTTTTAGGGACGGGCTGGACAAATGCAGTTTTCCATCTGCTCGGAAAAATCCCAGCAGAATAGGAAAGATGGAAAAGTTTACGCAGAGGTTTTGCCAGCGTAGAAGAACACCTCTTCAGAATAACGGCGGGGATACCATCTGGACCAGCGGATTTATGTATGTTGAGATCTTTGAGGACTCTCGCAACCGAGCGAGTTCGAAAAAATATCTGCTTCATCAAAGAATTTGCAGAATCGAGCTCAGGCGGAGCCAATATGCTATGAGGAAGTGTCGAGTTGGCAGCAAATTGAGCTGCTAGCAAATTGGCTTTGTCGATGGAACTGACATACGGAGAGTCATTGAAGACGAGCGTTGGGACCGATGACGTGGTCGAGTTCTTAATGTTCTTGACAAAAGACCAAAAGTTTTTACTTCCTTTTGGACACAATAGTATTTTTTGCCTTACTTTTTGGTCATGTAAAAACTTAGTCCTTTGTATTTGAGCATTACAGATATTTCTAGCCCTTTTGAACAAATTTCGGTTTTCTACAGTCGGGTTGTCTTTAAATTTTCGAAAACTACTTTCTCGATCCCTAATCGCCTCTTTACAGCTTGAATCAAACCACGAATTCTCTTTGGGGATGATACTTTTTAATCTGTGAGGAACAAAATTTCTCATGCCGTTGAGAATTACGTTAGATATCATATCAGCTGATGCATCAACGTTTCCGTCGAGAAAGCACAATGACCAATTAAAATTTCGAAAGAAATTATTCATTTATTTTTGACTAAGATGCCACCGTTCTGTACAACCGATTACTTTGTCAAAATAAACATTTCAGTTCCAGTTACCCAAACCATTGATGGTGTGAAATTTCGAACAGGTATTTCTTCGAACACGTTCAACTCGTCCAAGTAACTCTTTGGTTCGCACTTTTTACATTTTTCAACAGAGCTATAAAGCTAAAACTCTATAAGCTTTTGAACGTTCAAAATAAATAAAATAAATAGGGTAGCGCAACAGAGCGAGGAGCCCCAGGGCCAAGCGCATTTCTTACAACCCTGCCTTGTGAGGGAATGAAAGGGACCTACAATATTCAGCCGGTTCCGAACGGCTAATCGAGAAAGTGCTTTTCATGGCAATGAATTTATTATCAAAGGACTTGCCAATTCCTCGAAAGCGATGCCCCTGGAAAAACATTTTTGCATCTGTTGGGATTCGAACCACGAAACTCTGGGCTTTGGGTTAACAGGGCGACATGCTAACCATCACGCCAGGGGTAGAACGTTCACAAGTACTAAATTCTAACCTATCGCCAATTTCTGACACATATTTTAGCTTGGTTGCTGATACATACCAACAAAAGGGCTTAAGTGCATCTTTCAACCACCTTAACCTAACGTTGAACCTTTTCTTGCCAACAATATTGTCTCTTTGATCAACTCCACTGGAATACCCGCCCAACCGAAATTCTAGTGCATCGGAATGGAAATAATATTATTAGGTTTTAATCAGTTGAGCTAACTTTTGTGCTCAAACTAATATTTACAATTGAAAATTAGATTTTGAAATTGTGCTTTAATCATTTGTTTTGTGGCGCGCTGCTTGTTCTCATCCTCCCCCCAACCCACAAGTAAACAATAAACAGAGCAAACGATAGACACACAATTTTTACAGAGGGTGTGCGTAAGCATCATCATCATCATCATCATCATCATCCCCTGGTGCTGTGCTGGTATCTACTAGAAGCGCTTGCCATCTCCAGGCCCGTCCAACTTTTCAAGTGAACTTCAACTTTGTGGAACGTATAATTTGTTTGCCTGGTGCTTCTGTATATCTATGTGGCTGCGGTTTTGTACGAAATCGGAGCTATTGATTTGCTGCATGCACACGAAGCTGAAACTTTTTCAAAATTGGCTACCATAAAACTTTTTTTTGCAAACAAATGGAGAAGATTTCTCTTTTCGAAAACAAATCTAAAACTAAACTTTTTATTTTTATTGCCGAGGAGCATTTGCATAACACGCATCCTTTCACACAATGATCTGGACTTGAACCCGGACCCCTGAGTAAGAAGGACTGTGTTTTCTCTCTCCCTTTCTCTTTCCCACACTCACACAGCAGTCTTTTTGTGTGTTGAGACTATTAATTTAGACGCCGATTTTACGTTCGAAAAACCACAAGAGAGCTAAGCAAAGATTGGCCTCGTCCGAAGTCAATAACGCTTTTCTAAACAATGTAGATGCCGAAGTCTCCTGTCCCTTTTGCTACAAAACCTCTCAAGCCTCATCTATCGTTTTGCATGTGTGTTTGAAATTCAAATATACGCGGGGAGCTTATTTGCAAAACGATTGTTTGATAGCTTTCCACTTCGACTTGGACGACTTCTCTCGCTTCTCTCGGTTTGAGGTTTGTTGTTTTTTAGTTACCTCGTCTACACACATATTTAATTCGAAATTGTTTCAGTATATTGTTGGACTTTTTCAACCCTAAAGTGGATCTTCTGTTGTGACCAGCTATCATAGGAAAAAAACAAAAACTTTCGTATGATATGTGTTTACTTAGTCCCTGTGGGAACAAGGCACTTATTTATTGTAAACTGACTTGCTGTGTGCTCTGTGCTGTGTGCGGTGTTGTGAGTTGTGACTTGTGAGTGTTTTTTCTGTTTTGTTTTTCAAAATAAATTTAAACCAAAACACTTGAAAGGCCACTTGAAGAACATCAGAAAAAGTTTCATTTTTGTTCAACATTTTCGAAATAGATCTAATGGCACATTGGGACAGTTGAGTGCGTCTGAAGGGTTATTGGAAAAACAAATGCCAATTTAAATGTCAAGAGGAAGATGACTTCTTAAAAGTTTCTAAAGCAAACAGAGTCTTGCAATGGTTAGACCCAATAAATTATTTGACTGCCCGGAGGGAAAGAGTTGAGTCCACCGTAATTGAAATGATTTTCAAAATTTCATTTTAAATTCCCAATGAGATTCCCGACACAAACTTTTCTCAATTAAACCCTCCCACGATGTAAATCCAAGAATCTGTATCTATCGACAACTGACTGCGATGACTCAATGTCCTAATTTCCTGGACACAAACAAGGAAGTAGGACAAATTCGGGTCGTCATAAAATGCAATAGTAAGAACGTCATTGTTACAGAAGGAAACAACTTACCTGAAAAGTAGTTAAATCTAAAACAGCCATTGAGACGAGCAAATTAAAGGTAGCAGCCGCTAACGAAATCGTTCTCGGTGGAATGCATTCACCTGGGGAAGAAGAGAAAAAAACTCTTATGAAAAATCTTAGGTAAACACAACATAAAAAAAGAAATCGAGAAGAAAAAAAAAATTATGAGACACCAATAAACTTCACCGCCGACTGCCGCCGGCCGACCTATCGGCGATTATCTCACGCTGTGAAGAATTTCTCGATAGCGACAGGCGCGACGCTACTATTGCTCAATTAACACCGGAAGAGACCTTCTGATCTCCTACGTCGCTTTCAAAACAAAACAAAATGAGTCATGGAATTTTTACTTACCAATTGGCACCACACTGGAATACAGCATTGATATCGATCCGAACAACTCTGTTGACTTAGCCGCACCGAGGAAACGTGTTGGATCTGCTGAGCCTGTGAATTAGACAGATTAACCATCAATCGTCAAGGTAATAAAACATCATCGTGATTGTGGGAGTCAGAAGCTCTCCTTTACCCTTACCAGGTGGACAAACATCGACAAATCGCGTTAGGAAACCTAGGGTGGCCAGCAACGATAGGACAACACTCTGATGCTGTTCAATTGACTCTCGGATCTTCATGCAGCGTCTGGAAAGGATTTCAACGAGACCCGTCGCCACCGCATAGCTGCGAAAAAGGACATTTGTGTCAATAAAGTAGAGCAAAGTTTGTGTATTTTTTTTTTTTGTTTAATTCGTTTAGCAAAATGCGAAGGAGTGAAATAAAAAGAACAGTTTAAGTACCGTGTGTCTTTGACACTTGTGAAAATATTTACCCTGAAGGCAACAACACACAGCGCACAACCCTCCATACAGCTGATGCTGTACTCTGTTTATGTCACTGTCAACATAGGATTTTCGACACTCTGGTGAGTGTTTAACTGTTCATCGTCCTTAAAAACTAATGTGTGTATGTGAGTATGATTTAGATTGTGAGAACTGAGAAAAATCTCTAAAGAACGGTATCAAGGGAAAATTTAGTTTTGCAATGGCTGTTGTGTGTTTTCTCATCTCATGGCGGTTAGAATTTTTTCTTTATTATAGGTACGAAGCAAACGGCTACAAGTGGCAAACATCCTTTTTAGAATGCTAACCAAAGTGTATATAGACTCTTCAACCAGGCCCACTTCAGATCCATAAACCCAAAATGAGGACGACATAACAGAACTATACTAAGAGCATGGAAAAGTACCTATACTTTTTTTTCTCTTTTGCTGATACTGATGCTTTCGCCCTTGTATAAGTTTGTTAGTTTAAGGATAAGATAAAGGACATTTTCTGGCATAGTTTTGGGTTCAAGTAGATACAACAATTGTGTTTGAGAATAATGGTTTGGAGAACTGGGTAAGTATAGATACTTATGTATGCCTAAAGAAAAGCAAGAAGCCTATCTCTTTCGGAAAATCCTTCACTCTTTATGATGGCGTTGGGGCTTTGGTGTGACTTGAAGGAACCTACATATACATGGCAGTTCCTACCAAATTTTCATGTTACATATTTCCATAAAATTTCTTTAAATCTTAAAAAAACCAAAATGGAAAGAAAAGCCAAGGTTTGAGCAAATTTTAATGAGAGACAAGCAACAATTTAGGAGTGAGTTGGTGCAGTCATTACATTGGATGAATCTAATGATTTTTTTAGATCAACTGACCAACAACATTCTATGAAAACATACGGCCGATTTCTTCACACAGAACTAAAGATAGATCTGGTACTAGTCCTAAAAATAACAAACAAATCGGTATCAACTCATTTCTTCACATCAAAAATTAAAATAAGTTCTGTCAGTTTGAAACCAAGTACTACTTAGGACCCGGTGTTAGCTAGCTCTTCAAAAACAACAAAAAATATATTATTATACCAGTCATTAGTACTCAAATGAGTATCAACTCATTTCTTAACAAAACATAAACACACTAGTTCTTCAAATTGATACGATAAATTAAATAGTACCACCAGTTCATCAGTTCACCAGTTCACCAGTTCACTAGTTTACCAGTACAGCAGTTTACCAAACATTACTGTATTAACAATCCAGGTGATGCTCTTACAAAGCTTATAGTGGAAAATCTTCAAAATTGTGATCTGGACATTTCTTTTTTGATCGGCCAAGGGTACGACGGAGCAAGCAATATGTCTGGTCGATACAATGGTGTTCAGGCAATTATTCGCCAAAAACTTGCTCCGCATGATCTGTACGTCCATTGTGCAGCACATTCTTTGAACCTTGCTATATCTGTTTCCAGCAAAAAACCAGTCATTAGAGATTGCCTAACCAGAATTGAAGCAGTTTACAATTATTCCAATACACCGGAAAGAAAAGATATACTTAAAAAAAAATAAGCGAAAGCGAAGAGACTCCACAAAAAAAGACATTAAAAAGGCTGAATCTGACGCGATGTATCTCAAAATATAAAGCAGTTGAAGATTTTGAGGAGCTATTTCCGTTTGTGTTTGAAACTCTTGACCAAATAAGAACATTGGAAAGCGACGCAAAGAACTAAAAAAAAACGCTAGGATTTCTTCTTGGTTAGCTTAAAGGTTATAAATACGATTTACCAACTCTCGTTGCCGTTAAGTCGTGAGTTTCAAAGAGTGAATTTAGACTTGGTCCTAGCTATGGATCTCGCCAAAGATTTAAGGGATCAAAAAAAATTAAACGAGCAGAAGCCGACCCATTTTCGAAAGTATTTGGAATTGTAAAAAAAAGCTGAAGTCCTTGACAGTTAAAAGAACAGAAGAATACAGAAGAATAAGAATAAGAAGAAACAGAAGAATATTTTCGTGTTACTGTTTTCAATTCTTTTTCTGGATTTCTATGTAACGGACGTTGGAGAAAAATTTACAAACCATGAAAACATACTAGAAGGGTTTTCAGTACTTTTCAAGAATTCTTCGTCAAAAATAGACAAAGCAGCAAAAAAATTCAATGAAACTGTTGAGTTTTACCAAACATATTTGGCTGCCGGTATATCTTCTGTTCTTGTAGAATTGAAAACTTGGAAGAGATATTTGATCCGAAGGAATAACACTTCCTCTAAAAATTCATTGGAAGCGCCCAAAAGCTGCCCCGAAGGAAGCTTTCCTTATATATATATATTATTAAAGATATTAGCCGGATTAAACGTCAACTCTTGAAAGAACTTTCTCCAGTTTAAAGAGAATTCTTCTTTTTCATTTCCGGCGTTACGAGTAGTGATCTTGAAGCGATCACAACTCTCCAACTTTTCTGCTTCACACTAGTGATCCGCCTGTGGGGTACGCCGCGTTGACCTCAGAAAGCGTCGGCAAGCCTCCCGGTTTTGGATTGTTCCATGTCTGAGGCCAACCAAATGCTGCTGTTTTTGCATTTGCTTGTACCAGGAGTGTTTTGGCCTGCCTTTTCTTTTTCGTCGCGAATTTGTTGAAACGTTGTACGATATTGCCACTCTCTCAATACCAACTGAGCCGGTCGTGCTGAATTTTGTCCAAGATGGTACTTTTGACATGAAGGCTTCCACGGATCTTAGTACTTCTAATTCGATCAAGCTTTGTTACTCCTGCTGTCATCCGAAGCATCTTCATTTCGGCTGCCGTCAATTTGCTCTCATACTTTTTGTACATTGTCCAACATTGTGAACCGTATGTCAGAGCTGGACGGACAACTGCTGTGTAGAGTCTTCCCTTCAGCTTAGGGGGCATTTTTCGATCACAGAAGATAGCGGAGTTTTCTCGCCACTTCATCCACCCTACGCTTACTCGATGATTGATGTCGTCATCACAGGTTGCTTCACTATTGATCATAGATCCCAGATATTTAAACTTTTCACACTTGGGAAGCACTTTTCCATTCAAATAAATGTCTGGAATAGGCTTGTCTGGATCAGAAAATGGGCAGCACAGGTATTCAGTCTTTTTAGCGCTAATACGGTACCCATTTCCTTCCAGAACATCAATGCAAACGTCAAGTGCTCGTTGCAGGGATGTAGGATCCTCGCTTATGATGGCTCCATCGTCAGCAAAGAATAATTGTTGTACTTTATTGTCCGTTACTTTTCCTTCGAGCAAATAATCCAGAACAGCAATAAAGAGCAGTGGACTCAAGACACTTCCCTGATGTACACCTACTGTTATTTGGAATTCTTCAATTTAAAGAGGATAAAAACAATATTAAAGCAGGACCAACGATGTGAGATTTTTAAAAATATATCTATTTTAATGACAGTGTGAAAAGCTTTGAATGTTTACTTATTTCCAGGATGATGGTTTGAATCGTTTGATGAGGTTATAAGTGTTTTATCTAAAAAAGAACAGAAATTAAAGAAAACATAAAACTCAAAAATTTTCACCCAATTGATTCAAGCCAAAAAACTTAAAAATTTTTCTCCAACGAAACGATTTGATTTTGTATGCTAGACCCCCAACTTTTTAGTTCTAATTTTGGTCGGGTACTATTTAATTTATCGTATTAATTTGACAGAACTAGTGTGTTTATGTTTTGTTAAGAAATGAGTTGATACTCATTTGAGAACTAATGACTGGTATAATAATATATTTTTTGTTGTTTTTGAAGAGCTAGCTAACACCGGGTCCTAAGTAGTACTTGGTTTCAAACTGACAGAACTTATTTTAATTTTTGATGTGAAGAAATGAGTTGATACCGATTTGTTTGTTATTTTTAGGACTAGTACCAGATCCATCTTTAGTTCTGTGTGAAGAAATCGGCCGATAGAGTTTTTGAGGTCTATAAAGGCTAATACAAAATTGTTTTGTCTTATTCTGACGAAAAAAGTCTGTTTGAAGTGAAAACAAAACCATCGAGCCCAAGGATGTTTGGTATCTAGTTAAGGACACTGAGTTGAGCATATCCAGTTTTTAAATCTGTGCCTTTTGTGACGAAACAACAATCCAATGATAAAAAAAAGGTGGGCTATAATAAAAGGCATTTTTTAAATGAAGAAAAACAAAATCACAAGTACCTACTCATCCAAAATAAATTTGGCTTTCCTCCCCAGTCCCAAGGAAATTAGAAAGTAAACCATTGAACTAGCAGCGCTCAAAATCGTCTAAAAACGGCTTGCAGTTGATTGAAAAACATTTGGACTAGCGAAGGTTTGACGGACAATGTTCTTAAAAATGAACATTCGTTCAGCGAAGGCTACAGTCACAGAAAAAAAATGGAACCATTCATGGAACCATCAGTAGGAACGAAGATTGGATTTATTCATTGGGTAACCTTATGCATTACGCCAACTTTGGAACAGCTATTTTCTGATTTTTATTACAAATTTTCATGTTCAGATCTCCCAGCATCAACATCTTTATTTTAAAATGTTTTCAAATTTGTATTAAAAATGATATGACCAGCGATATGAGCACGACGTACAATACACAGAGCGCTAAGTTCTTTGACAAAAATTTGAACAGCTAATTCCAAAACAATGACATCCTGTGCTGAGTTACTATTTTTCGCATTAACTCACATTATTGAATTGAATTCGATATCACAAAATCAAAAGTGCCACTAGATCTAGAAGGACTAAACTTGAGAAAGGACGCTCTCCGTAAATCTTGCATATAGTGCACTTGCTTAGCTGGACCCGGCTCTGACGGATATGACTCATTTTTGAGAACGATGAATTCTTGCATAACTCGTGTAAAACTGATTAGCTTTTAATATACGATGTTCCGTTTTTCACTTCAATTTCTGACCAAACTGATATCACAAGTGAAGTGAAAATAATCGGGAAACCTAATCATAGTCTCCAAAAAGTGCACCGGAGACGTTGTTTTCAAAGCCGCCGCCATTTCTAAATACTTCAGACCCCTTGGTGCTTTCAGATCTATGGATTTTCAACTAACGTTCGAACCTTTAATTCATATTCATATTGACAACCCAATCAACTTCGAACCAAAATCAAAAGAAAAAGGCATCAATGAAAATCATTTTTAGCACAAGTTCTAGCGTCATTTCCATGCACAGTGTAAAGGGATAATGGATATACCCAAAAAGCAATGAAGAAAAAGGAAACACCTCTAAGATTCTCTCAAACTTATGAAAAAAAAATACATCAAAATATCGGAGATGAAGATAAAAGCGAAATCCATGTCAAGATCAGAAGCAAAATCGAAAAAAGAGTACTTTTGATGGGCCTGCACAAAACCCTTCAGACGTAAAATAGTCACAAGAAAAAAAAAAAGACAGAGGAAAGGCCAAATCAAAATAAGTCCCAATTTAAGTACAATGAATTGCTGATGCATTTAAGATAGAAATCAAAAGTTCAATCCCCACCAGAGGAGGGGATAACCGTTCGATTACTTTATTGACGAAGTTCGGACTTAGTTTTGGGTGTATCAAAAACACCCAAAACTGACATTTATGACGAAAACAAAACGTGGGGCTACAATCGGCCTAAAACATTTTCCAATTAGGCTGAATTGTATATTTAGTAATATGAATATTGACTTGGATCTCAAAACTCCAAAAACAATTTTGGAACAGATTCAAAAGAAAACATTTGATTGAGATCCTGTCAACACACGCAAAGGAATGTTTCAGTAGCCTACGCGTAGATTACGGTTAAAAACCTTTTTTCTATTCCCATACATAGGTTAGGTACATATATATGTATAGCATTTCACTCTAGAAATTATAAACAAACAGAAGTCAAGTCAAAACCCCTGTAACAGTGACAAACAAACTGGCATTGCTCTATGCTCAAATGACACCGCGAGAGCTAATAAAACTGCCCACAGCACCTATTGTCATCACCGCACCGCCACTTCTGTTGCCGTACCATATACGTATGCAAATAAGACTCTTCCTCCAACTCACAAACTCAAAAATCAAACAAATAAACCTACTTCAACTTCATCTCTGGTTGTCGCCTTCTTTATTGGCATCATCGTAGCGGTTAAGTGGACATAAGTTTCCAAAAAATTGTCTCTTCATTTTGCCCGCCCGCCCGGGAGACAGAAAAAAGGAAAACACCGCACACCGCAAATACTATGGTACACTTGAGATTAATTCTGTTATTTTATGTTGCCTCAAGAGACCAATATTTGACAGATGAACAGGGACACTGGAAGACCCGCGAAGACAGTATTTTTCTATCTCTCTTTCTCTCTCTCTTGTCTTTCCATCCCGCACATAAAATGACAGTAGTAGAAAAGTGCAGTATGCGTAGCTATAATGCAAGTCATAAATTTTGGTTCTCGTTTGGTATGCGCAGCCGCCACTTTGTTCCTCTACGTCTGTGCAGATGACCCATTGTCGAGACTCTTATTCCCCGATGTTGTTTTTTTTTTCTTTTCATTTATCAGTGACTGGACTGTTGGACTTTTTATGAACTCTGAATTGGGAGCATCGTTGTTTAACCAATATTGGTAGTAGTAGTGAAATGTTAAGTGATTTCGTTGGTTGATTTGTTCTCACGTCACCTCTCGAGCCCCCTTGAGTTGCAATAGTTGTGTGCTTAGAGCGGCTAACATCAAAGCGGCATCGATTGTGTGGTTTTTCTGCTTTTTTTTTGTTTTGGAGAACCTATATTTTTCTTGATTGCACAGCGCGGGTTCCGATTCGTTGACAGTGTCAACGGATGAAGCTATGGACCTTTGATACCTTAACATAGAGAAAGGCTAATCGAATGTATGTTGTAGGAGCAACATCAGCACTATGGTGGTACCTAATTTGAATGTGCGCATTGAGTTTATAAATATTTATCACTGTTCAAGTCGGCTTAGTCCTTCTAAACAAAGTGGCCATGGATTTTATCATTGTTTGCATTCATCTAAGCTGGGTACTTACACCAAAAAGTTGACCATGGGTAACAAGAGACAACTTACAATGCAACAAGTATGACGATTAGATTTGCGCAACTAATGCGTGAATGCAATGACTGAGAAAATTGCTGTTGGTGGTCAAATGTTTTGAGATCAAAAGGTCTTGTTGCTTACCAAGCCGCATGGACATTGAGCAAATAGCAATTCTGTTAGACATTTTCTTGGGTGATTGTGGACACATTGATTGAACTTGGTAGGAAAGCAGCTGAAAGCAATTTCAGATTGAACAACGCCTTATCTTTTCGAATGCCTTTTAAAGTCTACGGGGTATTTATTGATGCAAAGTAAAACAGAAAATGGATAGAGGTCGATTTCTATCGGAACAATCAAAGTTATGAAGCAAGAAAGTTTTCTCAGAGAACGTTATTTTAAGTAACACTTACTTAGCAATGTAAAGTTAACGTGAGTAATTATGACGTAACGTAGTCATACAAAGTCCCTTCATCATATTGATCAATAGATTAAAATGGTTTCAAAGAAAAATGTCGGTCCTAAGGATACAAAGTAAGAGCCAACTTGTAACGCAACGTAATTGAGCTTACGTAGTTGTGATATATTGGCCTTTGGAAAACTTGCAACGTAACGTATTCAATTGTTATAAATTATAATTTTCAGAACTCATTCAGAGAGAAAAAGTAGAGGTGAGACAGACAGATTGACAGTGACCATGTAACGTAACGTAATTATGCAAGGTAACTTAAGCCTGCTCAATTTAAAAAAACGCAAATTATTCTGAAAACTTTTCCTAAATACAATTTTAAAAAATGTAAATATAAATGTAACAAAATTTTCTATATCGTACGAGCGTACGACCTACAAAGCACCTGTAACTCTTATTTTTATTTCACATGGTTGTTTTCAAAGTTAATTTTATTCCAAACAACATATTTTCTAACCCCGAAAGAACACTGTGTGGAATTTAATCTTTCACTGGCTGCACTCTTAAGAGACAGTAATGTTTACAATGTCACATTCCCTTCAGTGAATTCGAAATCCTCTGATTAAATGCTTAAAATTTCGAAATCAATGCACACAGAAGAAAAACACGTCAAGGCAATGATCCGTTCAGCTATAAGGCTACATCAACCCACTTTCAAATTAAAAAAAAAGGGAAAAAACAAAATCAGAATCAGAATACGAACGCAAAATTGAATAAAAACTATACGAACATCCCTTGCCTTTCTTTTACTAAAATTTTGCACCCCACACTTGTATATGTAGGTATATCTTGTTGTTAGGTAAAAAGGTACTGCTTCTGCTATAAGAATAAGCCTGTTTGTGAACGATGACGGAAGTACTTAGCAAGTGGGGTGGAACGTAATAAAAAAAAATTACGCAACGTAACGCCAGACAAACTTCTATCAAGCGAGGGTAAAATATTTTTCTCTATCATCTCTCTCTCTATGTGGTGCGATGTGGTTGTTGCTACAGAAAAGAAAAAAAAAACAGCAACAAAATAACAACAGAACTTAATGCAAGTTTATTCTTTTGGGGGATTTACACCCCCACTGCGAAGTTTGTAACAAATTCAGTCTGAAGGATTAAATTTTATCCTCCTATACCGTCCTTGCACAGGGTATGATGGTTGAAAATTATTTTGTTGGGATTTAGTAATACTTTCGGCGGTTGGCTGAGGCAAAGGCGTGTTGAAGTACGGTACTTAGCCTTTTATTGGTATAAGCTGTTGGAAAAATAAAAGAATATTGTTTCTTTGTTACTCTTTCATGTGTATGGACTTATAGCTTTCCCCTTTAAGTTTTGAGTAAAAAAAAAAGTGTCGCCACACTTGCTAAATTATATTCCAATTAGCATATTAGTTATTTGCAGCAAGGCCCTCATATTACAGAAAGTTTAACTAAACGGAGAGAGATATGACCTGTGGATGGTTGAAATGTATTGTGAGGAGATCACGGGTTAAATGGAGTGTGTTAAAGGATTAAAAAGGCGCATCTATTGTTAAAGTTTTGTGTATTACGTGCCGAGCAGAATGAGGCCATGCAGGTTTCTTTCAGTTCATTTCACGCATTGATAATTTTTTTCAACTTTGCTGTGAAACTTCTGTTTTTACGAATCTCGAAGAAGACATTATTTAAAAAGGCTTTCAAAATAAGGATCAAGAGTATACTTTATGCCTACAAAATAAATTTTCTCACAATTTTTCGAAGAAAACTCAGCTGAACCTAATTCATTGTGGAAATTGAGAAAAGTCTTACATTTTTGTGTAATATTGCTGACGTTTTTGTTAAACGATATTTTTCAGTTTGTGGAAATCAATTGATTTGATTTTGCTTTTGGTTTGCGCCGGAGGTATTTAGTGTTACCGGCTCAAATTCCATGTAATAGTTTGAATTGGCTGATTTCTGATCGACATGATATGGAGACAAAAAAGTAATAATTGGTTATGAAACCAATCAAACGTAACAAAATCGAATTCAAAGTCCTAGCGTTATAGTGTTTAAGGCATTATTTACCCATTCTTTATGAACAGAGAAATTTGATCCAAGTATGATTCTACTGAAACGACCAAATAACTCAATCGGAAATGATGATAAGATGCATATCCCTATCACACAGTCATAGCCGTCCGAAAAGTCGAGGCTTGAAACATCAAACAAATCACATTCGACAGCAAATTCAAATTGTATAAGCTTGTATTCTGGATTATGATGGATACTATATTTTAAATATTTTTTAACGATATGTTGAGATTCAATCCCTTATTTAAAAGAATTATATCTGTGACATTTAAAGAATTAAAGCTGTGACAACTATCGTTCGATCAAGTTGATGTCCCACACTATGAAGATCGTTGAGCGGGTTTTGGATAGCCGACTGCGGAAAATAATAAGGCTGTCTGATGACCAATGCGGGTTTGTCGCGGGTAAGTCAACTACAGACGCAATCCAAAATATAAGGATCATTATGGAAAAACACCGAGATGCCTTAGAGGATTTGCATATTGTGTTGGTTGACTTCGAAAAAGCATTCGATCGACAACCACGAGATCTGATATGGGTGGCCCTCAGACACCGAGGAGTTCCTGAAGCCTATGTGCGAATAATTATGGACATGTATGAGGGAGCAGTTACAAAAGTGAGATGCCCAGCTGGAGTCACCGAATAATTTCAAATAACAGTAGGTGTACATCAGGGAAGTGTCTTGAGTCCACTGCTCTTTATTGCTGTTCTGGATTATTTGCTCGAAGGAAAAGTAACGGACAATAAAGTGCAACAATTATTCTTTGCTGACGATGGAGCCATCATAAGCGAGGATCCTACATCCCTGCAACGAGCACTTGACGTTTGCATTGATGTTCTGGAAGGAAATGGGTACCGTATTAGCGCTAAAAAGACTGAATACCTGTGCTGCCCATTTTCTGATCCAGACAAGCCTATTCCAGACATTTATTTGAATGGAAAAGTGCTTCCCAAGTGTGAAAAGTTTAAATATCTGGGATCTATGATCAATAGTGAAGCAACCTGTGATGACGACATCAATCATCGAGTAAGCGTAGGGTGGATGAAGTGGCGAGAAAACTCCGCTATCTTCTGTGATCGAAAAATGCCCCTTAAGCTGAAGGGAAGACTCTACACAGCAGTTGTCCGTCCAGCTCTGACATACGGTTCACAATGTTGGACAATGTACAAAAAGTATGAGAGCAAATTGACGGCAGCCGAAATGAAGATGCTTCGGATGACAGCAGGAGTAACAAAGCTTGATCGAATTAGAAGTACTAAGATCCGTGGAAGCCTTCATGTTAAAAGTACCATCTTGGACAAAATTCAGCACGACCAGCTCAGTTGGTATTGTCATGTTCAAAGGAGAGATCCGCAGAACCCCGTCCAAAAGGCAATATCGTACAACGTTTCAACAAATTCGCGACGAAAAAGAAAAGGCAGGCCAAAACACTCCTGGTACAAGCAAATGCAAAAGTAGCAGCATTTGGTTGACCTTAGACATGGAACAATCCAAAACCGGGAGGCTTGCCAACGCGGCGTACCCCACAGGCGGATCACTAGTGTGAAGCAGAAAAGTGGGAGAGTTGTGATCGCTTCAAGATCACTACTCGTAACGCCGGAAATGAAAAGAAGAAGATATCCCACAGGCTAACTTCACACTTTGTACCGATTTTACACAATGATGACAAAGAGAACTGGGTTTGGACAGCAAACAAAATTATAAGTCTCCAAGTGGATTCCCAACAACCAACGATGAAACTACAAACTTCTATACTGCTTGGATGATAAGTGCTTAAATCGTTTTTGTATTTCTGGCATAATATCGGTGCTTCACGGTATTTTACAAAAAGCCCAAAAGATCGGAGGTCCAAGGCAGCCATTGGCGGTGGGTTCCTCATTTCGGACAAAACTTCTCCCCAGATTGTAATCAATGCAAAAGAATGCAATAAATGCAAAAGAACGCAATGAATGCAAAAAAATGCAATGAATGTAAAAGATTGTAAAGAATGCAAAAGAAAGCACTGAATGCAAAGAATGCAAAAGAATGTAATGGATGCAATGAATGCAAAAGATTGTAAGGAATGTGAAAGAATGCAATGAATGCAAAAGAATGCAATTCATGAAAAAAAGGATGCAAAAACTTCCCGAGGTCCAAAAAGAGTGTATTTAAGGTTGAAATATTTTTGAATTCAAGTGAATGGTGATTGCATCATTTGAAGTCGAAGTCTTAAAGTGATTGAGTTTATTGAACGCCAGCCGTCTATTAAATTGAAGTAATTCGAAATTGCATTCTTTTACAACCTTGTTATTACAGCGTCATTAGAAGATTATACAATTATTAGAACACCGTTACTAGACCGGAAGCGGGAATATCAGACATAGATCTTCTCGCACGAAAGATCATCGACTGTGAAAGTCATACTTTTATCGAAAGAAAGCTGATAACAGGGTTTACTGCAGACATATCAGCTAAATTTGAAACTGATTTCACATAACTTACTCCGCAAAAAGTTTTGCAAAATAAGCCAACGGAGCAGATGAACACATTTTCGAAAAAATTTTAAGAATAGAAAACGTTTCTTGAGCGAGTTATTACTCAGAATTAAAGAAAAACAATTCTTTAACAAATTCACCAGCATTGCATTTCAAGCAAGGTTTTTAGAAAAGTGGAAAGCGGATGATAAATGAGAGATGACAGGTGACAGATGACAGGTGGAAGATTACAGGTGATAGATAACAGACGATATATGTATGGATGACACGTGACACATGACTGGTGACAGATGAAAGACGACAAATAATAGGCGCGTTCGTCACAAGTTAGATTTTCAGATTAACTAACTATTCTCGGTCTTTGATTGGCCAGACGTTAAGTTTTTCAGTTGACAACTCATCAGCTGTTAGTTTTTACCGATTCAGTTTTTCAGTCAGGAAAAGAAGGCTGAAAATCTAGATTCAGTTTATTAAGCTGTCAGATGCGATAAATGACATCAAAAAATTATACTCGCCAAGTGATGGTGATTTTGTTGTGCGTGATTTTTATTGAAAAAATACAATTAATTAATTCTAACTCCATTACTGATTGTTTTTTACGCTTCTGAAATGTTTTTCCCAGTAAAGTCCACAAGTTAATGAATTTTTTTGACATAAACTCATCAAAATAGTTGCAACTGTAATGTCTTGTTAGATAACCGTTCGACGCAAAACTGAATAAGTTTTTCAGTCAA
Source organism: Melanostoma scalare (assembly GCA_949752695.1). NCBI lineage: Eukaryota > Metazoa > Arthropoda > Insecta > Diptera > Syrphidae > Melanostoma > Melanostoma scalare. The sequence continues at coordinate 17,162,058 of OX456986.1, forward strand.
TCTTAAAATCTGAATTGCAACGAACGCGCCCAATAACAAATGATAGATGACAGATCACAGATGACAGATGCAGGTGAAAAATGAAAGATGACAAATGATACATAACAAATGACAAACTAAATATAACGAATGAATCCGAATATCATATGACAGATGACGGGTAACATATGACAGATAACAAAACTAAGCCTAAGAAAATTCACAACTGATACCCGCGAGAACGTATATTGAATATGATAAAGAATCGAACCCACGACTTCGAAGTAATAGTCCAACACGCTAACTATTCCACGATCATAAGTCTCAAAGGCTTTTTTCATAATAATCAAAATTGTCCAAATTTACATTGTCTGACGCTTCCCCGCAAAATAGTCGGTAAATTTGAAGCACTTATAAAATAAAACAGATAATCCCACTACGGTTCACAAAATTGGTATAGATAATTTCAGCCTGTGGAAAAAAAAATTCTATGAAATAACACATAATGGATTGCAATTTCCTTTACTAATCTTCAAATGCACGGTTTTAATAAAAATGAATGCACAACTTGTTTTAATATTTGATTGAAGTGTTCGTGCTTTTAATAAAGCGAAGGGCGTAACAAATCCGTCATTACAATTTTCTGAAATGCACTTCGAGAAAAAAAGAAAAAAAAAAATGTTTTCAAATCTGGACGCGGAGCAAGGTATACAACGGCCATAGCCATTAAGCAAAACGAAAATCACAACAATTGCCATCATAACCATAACAGTAAGGATTGTACATGTAATCCATAAAACCGCACATAGGGGCGTTTTATTTTTTCCAATTCCAATATTGCAAAGTATATTCCTATTCTATCGTTGAAATAAAATGTAAAAGGGACATTTCAAACAGATCCTTTCACTCAGTATACACCGTGCGGCCCCGTAGTTCTATAATAACCGTGTCCATAACAAAGAGTGGCCGGGGATAAGAATAAAAATTGAAAATTAAATTACCTCGCTATATCAATAAAGGACATTACATTTCCAACCCACATATATGAGAATAGGAAATTAATTACCTACTCTCAACGCTAAAAGGTGTCCGACCGCGAACAACAATAAAAATCTGCAATGACAGGCCCCCCGTCCACCGAAGCAATGCAATTTTTTTTATTGGTCGCTGTCCCGTTGTGGTCCTAATCTACTAATGGACCAACAATAAACCTCAGGACGATATATATTCGCAATGAATTTGAGTATACTTCCTGAACAAAGTGTGGATAACAATGTTTAGACATTGGAAGGACCATCATGGTATTATATGATGAAATATAAGGACGATGACGACGGGGTGCCAGCACTGGCACCCAACTGTGCTAAATCACTACTTTCTACTTCAGTTTAGTTGTTCCCAAGCACAACAGGACACAGGAGTCTGATGTTGCTGGAAACTTCAACGGAATATACCTACAGCAACATCTAAATTCAATTACGCACAGAGAAAATAACTTAATCAGTAAAAGATGAAAGGGGAAACCAAACCCGACTGCAGATATTCCTGTGGGAGGGTGATAAATAATATTTCGTGATAGGTGACGTGTGCCAGAATACTCAAAAGCAAGAAGCAAAAGCAACAATCATCTGTCCCTCCTCTTTCTGAACTAATTTTTGTCAAACAATCAAGGAATGAGGGAAAACTCCAGTCACAACCATCTTGCTTCCCTTTAATAATGTTGAGAGGTGTAATAATTCCCGAGTAGGTCAGGTACACACGGTGCGACGTCGTTTTCATCTTCTTGTATAGTTAATTTTTCTTGTCTTGCCAAAATGTGTGCTAGGGTAGGAGGTACTTTCTTTGGTGTTATTTATTTCCAAGATAAATGTACGAGTACTGTTCATGGTTCCGCTCGGTGGTATCAGTGTCATCATTGTCATCATCATCATCAGGTGTTTTTGGCGAAACATTTGACCATAAAATCCACTCATCGAACAGAAGCTTAACGGCTATTAAGGGGTCCAAAAACGGTTTATGACTGGCAGGAGGTTATATGCGCTTGTTTTTATACATTGATATACCACCAAGCAGCAACAGGGATACACAATAAAGTCAAGCCAGATGTGTCACAGCACAGAACTTATTACGTACATAGGGAGTTTTTGGGGTTTGACATTAAAAAGTTTTTTGGACATGTATCATCCGGAATGTGCTGATGGGTAAAATGGTGATTATGTGACATTAGGCAGATGTTGAGCACTGAAATACATAGTCGTTGCTCTCTTTAAATGGATGTATCTAATTACGAAATTATTTCAGCACGGTAAAAACGTGGTGGAAAGAATTAAACTCTGGTTTAATAAAGTAAAACTGTTTTGTACTCAAATGAAAAATGTTGCCGCTCAAAAATTCGAGTGACGCACTTGAGATATAAGTGAATAGTTGAACTTGTAAGCTTGCCATTTGTTTTAAGATCGTCTTGTTCCTTATTTGACTTGATTACCTATGAGCTATGAGTGAAATGAAATAGTAATATCAATTAAGACTTGTAGGTACTCAAATTGAGTTAAGGCTCGGATTATTTGAGCTGTTAAAACAATAAAAAAAATGATTTGGTCCAATAAATACTGCTTTACTTGAACAAAGGCAAGACTTCGTTATTTTCACTCAAATAAATAAAAACTCAGGTTTTAACTCAAGTAAAAATCAAATTAAGTCAAGGATCAAATTATTTCAGCTCTAAACATATAAAGAAATGGTTTCGTTAAAAAAAAAACAGTTTTACTCTAACAAAGGCAGTAGGTACTTTGTTAGTTTCCCACAAATAAATAAAAACTCAAATTTTAACTCAAGCCAAAGTATGACTCTCCACCATTTGAACTCAAATAAATTAAAAACCCAGATTTTAATCTGTAAACAAAATATTAAATCAAAATTAAGTAGATTAAAAGTTTGAAAACAAGTTCAGAAATTGAGATGAGCTCGAAAAAAAAACTCAAAACTCAGAATACTTCTAAAAATGTACCATATACGCTCAAAACAAATTTCAGGCTACAATTTATGATGACTAGAAAATTTTAAAAACCACAAACTTCACGCAGGCATTTTGAAATGAGTATAAATTCGAGTGAGACAAATTTAAAACTCAAATTTAAGCTCAAACTTTAAAGTGATATAAGTAGAAAAAATAAATGTTTGTTTCTGAGATTAGTATACTTAGATTAGATTAGATTTGGGGGACAGGTAGAGCTTGCTCAGCTCTGGGCACTGCGGTGTCTGAATGAAACCTATTGTGCCAGCCCATGTGAGGTTTCAGAGCAGTTCTCCTGCTCCTGAATTGAACCAGAACTTAGCAATCTTCTGTGGGTGAATGAGTTTGAGTTTATCTAAGGGGATGATCTCATATTCAAGTATTAGCTTTCTAAGGCGGAAAAGTGCTGGACATTCTGTAATAATGTGCAGAGATGTTTCTTCATTTTCGAGGCATAGTCAACAGATGGGGTCCGCTACCAGCCTCATTTGGTGAAGATGTTTCTTTAAAGAACAGTGACCGGTTAGTAGTCCTGTGCAAATTTTTAGGATGAAATTTGAAGTTTTTTCAGTATATTCTGGCAAAAAGAGTTTTGAACAGATTTGACCAGATGAGTTACTCCTAGCTTTATTTGATTCCTCCAGTAGGATGTTCTTGGCAGTATGTTTGAAGGTGCTTTTATTTACACCGCAGAAGGGTTCAGGACCGACGAATGGTTTAGATGCGCCGTCTTTAGCTAAGATGTCTGCCTTCTCGTTACCATCGTAGCTGGGATCCAGTGGAGGATTACAGTGTTTTTCCTTGCTAGTTCAGATAGTGACATGACTGTCTCTTGGAATAGTTTGGATCTTATGACAGGTGAGCTTAACGCCTTTAGTGCAGCATGACTGTCTGAAAAAATGAATATTGTTTTGTTTTTCGTGTTCGATGAACATATTATTCTCGAACATTCGTTAATGGCAAAGACTTCAGCTTGGAAAATGGACGAGTGACTGCCCATACTTACTGAGAAGTTCGTTCTGGGACAGTCGCTGAAAATGCCGGAACCTGTACCAGTTTCCATTTTTGAGCCGTCCGTATACCAGACCATATCTTGCCTTGAAGGTTGAGGTTTTGTGTTCTCCCAGTCTTCCCTAGGGGGGATAACAATGGAGAAGTTGAGTTTGAAGTTGTACATGGGAATAGTAGCCTCCAAGCCACATACTAAAGGTATTAAGTTTTTCTAAACTTTCCACTATCGACAGATGTCCTTTCGGGTATGGATGTGATTTTATTTGTCCTTGATGGAAAAGACGGTTTGTCGCCAGTCTTGCTTCCATTTTTATGAAAAGGTGGATTGGAGGTAGTCCTGTTATGACGTTTAGAGCGTATGTTGGTGTTGTACGCATGCATCCCGTAATGCATGTTGTTGCCAATCTTTGAATCTTTTCAAGTTTTTGGATTGCCGTTACTTCTTTCGTTTTTGTCTATACCTAACTGTCCAACTAAATTCGAAAAATAGGGCAAGCAGAGTCCCAAAAACACTCAATCCACTCAGAATGAACTACAACGCAAACGAAGCCTCATGTAAAAAGGACATGATATGGCCAGTTGTGTACAATAAGCAATGAGTTAGGGAGTTAAGTGCTCCTTTTGTTTGCCAAAAATTTTCACAGATTCGGCCTTTTAATTTGGGTTATTTGAAGCTTCATTTGAAAATCGCAAGAACACAGAGCTCATTTGTATGATTTGATGTACAGTACAGTGATCAGTTTGGTATCAAACAAAAGTTGAGGATGAGCCAGTTTTGCTTGTAAAATATTTTTAAAAGTGATTCCGGGACTTCTTGGATATTTGAGGTAAAATTTGAGAGTCGCGACTGTCAGCCTTAACCACAAAATTATCAACACTAATTAAAAAAAACACTTTACAAATAACAGATTCAACTTTAGCTCTCAAACTGTATCAAACTCATTAGTGTACATTGTAAGACGTAAATGTGAATTTTAAGTAAAAATAACTCAAAATTCTCTAATATCACTCGATGGCGAAATTGTCCACTTTGGCCTCTGGCTCCATAGAAAATGGGTCATCTAATTTTGAGTTGATTAAGAAAGTAAACAAATTTAATTCAAAGTCAAAAGTTTTAAGTCTAAGTACGCTGCTGAAACGAAAAGAAAATACAAAAATGATAGGACGGAATCGTAAACGAAAAATTTCGCTCTCTCTCAGTTCTATTGCTATTTTTTTTTTTTTTTTTTTGTGCATTTCAATTGAATTTTGTAAAATAGTAAGTGGAAGAATTTTATTAAGATGAGTTTATTGAATAGAAAGATGAAAAGGCAAAAAAAGCGACCTAAACTCAGATGAAAAAAAGTTTCCTTTTTTCATCTTCATTAGTGAAAATAAAAGAGCCAATCGGTCATGAGCCGTATTTTGGTTTGCCTTTGCTGTAGATATGGGTTGACTCGAATTCAAGAAAGTTTTCTCTTCCTTCTCAAAAGCATCATCAAAAGCATCATCAAAAGTGCAGATAAATTTGAATTCACTAACTTAAGGGCCTAAGCGGCAGAGCGTTAAAACGAAAAAATTAGAACAAAATTTAAAGCTGGCCGGTTTAGCTATAACGCTCAAAACGTAACAGCCACCCTTAAGTTCGGGGCATATGAAACTTAAAGTATGTCTTAAAACCAGAAAAAACTAAGCTTCAAAAATAAAAACCATGACCATTAACTAAGCTATAAGTTTTCATTCTGATTGAATTTCCTCCTCTCCAATACTCAAATGCAGGTTTCATAACTTGTAGCTGTCGTTATTGCCATAAATTACCTCCTATTTGTCTTAAAAATCCGTTACCACAGCCAGGTGCAATTAAACAAAAAGGCGGCTGACTATAATAATTCATATCGCATTACAATTTTCAACACTTAATAACATTTTAATTAACACTCAAATCATCTCTTGTAACAATGGTTCGGCACGAGTTCTTCGAAATGTTAGCTATTCACTTCCTTTTGAGGCACACTTTATTTTGAAAAAAAAAAACATCCCTCTGTGTGTGTTCTGTGTCATGTGTCCTTTTCATTTATAACTTTTTGATTATAGAAAAACAATCAACTCGCGCACGTTGCCCATTCAATGCAGACAGGGAACCCCTTCTTTCAACAGTTTTGTATTGAGTGGATTGTCGTGTTTTGACAAAAGGACATGTGTATCGGGCTTACCAAGTTCTTTGCGCATATTTTTCTGTGTCCGCTGTCATTTCGAAATGAAGTGGTAACAATTGAAAACAAGTATCATATCGCGTACAAAGCGTAACGCATATTTTCTCTACATTGTTACACGTTACAAGGGTGTCTTTTTCAATTCACCGGAAATTACTTCAACTCCTATAGTCTGGGGTGAGGCTGAGCAATGAAATTGCTGAAAAAAGTGTATATAGTTAAGATGTACTTGACAACAGAAGCTTTAGTTTCGTTATAATAATTCTGAATAGCCCTTGAAGACATTTTTGTTATTTTTGCAAACTTGTTCTTTATTTTTCGACCTCCTTTATTAGGGAAGTGAGTTCCGTCTATTCGGTTCAACTGATCCTTTCAAGGACGTATTTTTATAAGAAAAACTTTGAAGCACATATTTTATGATCCTTAAACTCTTTTCATTTCGATGGCACTTTTTCAAGGTTCTGAATGTTGTAATAAATTGCATCTTTTTTTTCTAAATTTAATAGGCAATATCTTCAATCCTAATAAAAATCAAATAAAAAAATAAATTTGTCAATAATACAGCACATCACATTGGTTATTAGTCAATCTCACAGAGCAAACACAGTTTTTACGACTTAATTAACTTGTAACATGTTTATGTGATGACACACGGCCTAATGCATCTACCATTCATTGGGACATAAAATATTCACTTTATTGATGTGTCCATGTTTTCTTTTGAAGCTGAAGAATTCAGATTATAAAATCAATGGATCATCTAGGGTTAGGTATATGTTAAAGCGTGTAATTTGCTGTTAATTGAATTACAAAAGCTCCATGTGACTGAAAATAAAAATTCTTCTATGTTCCCACATAAATTAAAAATGATTTCTTCTAAGAGTAGTCTTCAATCAATTCACAGCGCACGAATTCATGTGATATTACAGCTAATGTGGGTTGTCCTCAAAATTGATAAAAAGTTATCTTTTGATTTCCTTTACGTTTTCGGCGTGTGAGATTAATTCATAAAAGAACAATTTTCTAAGGAATTTTTTAGAGTTCTTTATTTAGATATTGTTTTTATGTCTTGTCGAAATTCAGTTAAAGGCTTGATAAATATATCGTGATGACTGATAACATACACAATTCGATAGCAAAATCAAGGCTCTAAAGCAACTTACATTTAATCTGATGTTCTATCGAAGAAAAAATGATTAACGGGGATGCTTATTTTTTGTTCAATGAGTAGGTACCCATGTCAATGGTCGAAATTGTTACATTTCAAGCTTTTCAAGGAAAGATAATCTACATGAGACTGTAAAAATGCTGGACAAGTGGAGTCATCGAATCATATGATTCTTATAAGATGAAGCTAAAAACGGTTTTTAATTAAGGTATGAGCTCTTACTTCGCCACAGCTTAAGCCAGGAGTAAAATGGACCTGATTGAAAATTCGGCTTAAAACATAATTGGATTTCGGGGGAAAAAAAAGAAACAAATAGTCTCAAACTTGTCCGTAAAGTATGATATACAAATAAATAGGCACCACATCCGTGCCTTCTCATAAAAAAGTGCAGTTTTCGAAACAAAAATTGAAACCAAAGCTTTTTAATTAACTTAATAGCCATGCTTTATAACCTGCGTGGTTTAATAGTTTTTTAAACAATCTTAAAAATCAAAAAATTTTAAAGCATTCAAAAACGTTACTAAGCCAAGGAAAAATTATACAATCATTCGTAATAAATATAAACAAGAGATTTGTAAGCGTAAGCGTGAATATGTTAAAAATATCCTTTTTCCATGACCAAAAAACAATGTTGCAAAACATAAGAAATTTTATTTTAAAAAAAGATAAAAGTGAAATTAAACCGTTATATTTGGAACGGATACTTGTAACAAAAGTATACTGATTGCAAACAATTTCAATAAGTTTTTTGTTAAGAGTGTAGTGGACATAATAAAGACCATCCCGTCAGCCCCTTTCGTAAATCACGTTGAGGAAGTCGAAAGTATTTTCAAATTTAAGAATATAGCATTAGCCGAAACAAACAATAAAAAATATGAAAAATAAACGGGATTTTCAGTTCATGAGCCCAAGTATCTACTTAGACCATTCCGAAATCCTTGGCCCAGTTCTTTGTAAAATAATAAACTGTTCTTTGTCTACAGGTAAATTTCCTGATGCCTGGAAAGAATCTTTGGTGACACCAATCGAAAAAATAGTTAATACGGTAAAATTTTAAGAGTTTAGACCTGTGAATGCTATGCCGTTGTTTTAAAATATTTTTGAAAAAGTAGTATTCAAGCAGTTGTATGAATATATTGAAAGTAACCATTTAATTATTGACTTGCAGTCAGGTTTTAGAAAAGGACACTCGTGCGAAACTGCCATTTGTTACGTCATGGAATAAAAAAAAGAAGTGTATTGTGTATTTTTGGATTTGAAACGAGCGTTCGAGACAGTCAATAGAGATATTTTATTAATGAAAATGAAAAAATACGGCGTTAAAGATAAGAATAACTGACTGTGGTTCGAGTGTTATCTGAAAAATCGAAAGCAAAGAGTTAAAGTCAATGGCGTAGTGTCAAAATCGATTGATGTGGAATATGGTATGCCTCAAGGATCTGTCCTAGGGACTCTTTTGTTTACGATCTATATCAATGACCTCCAGTGTGTTTTGAAACACAGCAAATTAGCTTTGTTTGCGGATGATGCTGATGTCCATATCTCCGGAAACAATAATGTAGACAGAAAGGCAAAACTACAAGAAGACTTAAACGCAATAAACCAGTGGCTTGTGGAAAATAAACTTAAACTGAATATCGGAAAAACGAAGCGTATGGTGCTGAACGAGAGGACCAGTGACGACATCGATACAAAAATAGGGGGCATAGCAATAGAAAGAATAACAGAAATAAAATATCTAGGTGTAGTGTTAGACCAAAAGTTATTGTTTGGAAACCTTATAAACTATATATGTAAAAAAATTGCTAAAAAAAAATAGGATTTATGAAACGAGTTAGAAATGAAATTTCAACTATCAGTGCAATAAATATTTGGACGTGTCTAAATGCACCCACGGTGTAGTTCGTTCCGCACTTTTGAATAACCACTACACCGCATTTTAAATGATGAGTGGAAATAAATGGAGTAGGTTCGTGTTACACCGCATTTTTTTAGAAATATCTCAAATCATTTGACAGAAACGAATGCTTTTTAGTAGCTTTTCAAGTATAAAAACAGTATGAGTCAAAAAATATGCGGTGTTACACCGCATTTTTTAAAAATCTCTCAAGTCATTTAACAGAAAAAAATCCTTTTTTGTAGCTTTAGCTGTAGGCCATTTAGCGCTGTATAGAAAAACAATGAAGGAGCTTTTCGCTATCATTTGGTTACAGAACCAAATTCGCTATGGCCATCTAGAGTTGTATAGAAACATGAAAGAAATAAGAAAATAGCTTTTCACTATAACCAATCAGAAAGATTAAAGTGATGCCAGATAGTAGCTATTTTCTGCTACTTTGTTATTTTTTTAAGAATTTTTTAAAACTCGAAGGAAGTTACTTATACTCGTATCTTCGTAACCTTCTTCTGTGTTTTAAGTAAAAAAGAATTTTAAGCCACTCCTTCCTTTAAACCACTCTCCTTCGCTACGCTCTTGATAAATATTTTGCCGATTCAACTTTTTTGCGGAGCTCGGCATAGGCTGACGCTTACACCTTGGTATAACTTTCGTAACTTTGATGTCTTGGGTTTTAATTTTGCTGAAAAGGGATTTGCAGTTCCTGCATAAAAGAATATCTAACTTTGAATATGTTTCGTTCTTTCTGCTTTAAAAGCGTTATTGCTGTTTGTCCTATTATGTGGACGTATTAGAAAGTTATTTTACTTAAACGACAATAGTGGCAACAGGAGCTTTATCATTTTACTGGTGTTTTAATAAAACGTTTACTGTAGTAAGGGTGATTTACTTACGTTGCAGACAAATCCTCCTCATTATCTGCGTCGCTGTGACTTACAATAACACCAAGGCGCGGAAGTACTTGGTGCTGCTGCTGACAAAAAACATACAGATGCTAATATCTGTTGGCATTTTTCGTTTCTAAATGCAAATAAAGTTGAATGTAACTTAAGGGCACTGTCACACTTGGAACGTCGAAAAAAAAGTCAATTTGTTTTGGTTTTTTTGTAGGAAATTTCATTTCATTTTTTGTATGTATTAAATACATGTTTGAATAATATTTTTTAATTTTTCCCACATCAAAATATTCATTACAACTGAACTTATGTGTAAATAAGTAAAGACATGTAAAAATATTTTATTTTGCGGTGAACGTGATTTCACCTTCAAAAATTGGTTTTCAAAAATATCGATTTTTGAATTTTTGGTGACCATTTTAAAAAAAAAAATTGGACTTTAAATCGGCTTCAAAATCGGTTTTATTCAGAAAAAATAAAAACCCCACGATAACTTAATTTGATTTTGTATTAATTGGTTTAAGTGTTTTTGAGTTATCGCAGTCTCCGGCTTCAAAAAAGTGGTTTTGAGATAATCGCATTAAAAGGTAAAACAAAGAATTGTATCTTCCTGACTCTAATGTCACTTTCCATTGGACGAAAAGAACCGTCCAGGAGCGTCCAGGAGCATTCTCAAACCGTTCCATTGGTGCAAAAAGATTGCTTCTCATGATTCTGAGGAGTGACAGCCGCTTCTCGATTTGAAGTGAGAATCGACTCAAGAAGCACTAACACATGTTACTCAAATGTCAAAAAGAAAATTTTCTTCAGGGAATATTTTTTAAGAGCTCACACAAAGAAAATTATGTTAAACTGAATAGAAACAATTTTGAGTGTTCCATTGGTTTTTAAAATTCAAAAATCAAAATTTTTGAAAACCAAGCGAATACTTACCTGAAAAATATGTGATTTAACGAAATCTATTTAAATTTTTTGTTTAAGATAATTTTTGAAGGTGAAATCACGTTCACCGCAAAATAAAATATTTTTACATGTCTTTACTTATTTACACATAAGTTCAGTTGTAATGAATATTTTGATGTGGGAAAAATTACAAAATATTATTCAAACATGTATTAATATGTGTGCAAAAATTCGTTTAAATGCATTTCATACTTTTCCTACAAAAAAAGTAAGACAAATTGACTTTTTTTTCGACGTTCCAAGTGTGACAGTGCCTTTAAGTTACATTCAACTTTATTTGCATTTAGAAACGAAAAATGCCAACAGAGATATTAGCATCTTTAATGTCGAATTTTACTTTACAATATATATATCTCAATGTCTAATTGTACTCTACGATAAATTGTACTCTACGATCGGCGTCCTCTTTTTATAATGGCAGTTCGTTTCACCAAACGATCTGCTCTCCCCTTTTGCTTTTGTATCCCTTGAAGTTGGTTGTCATTCAGAAGAGTAGGTCTGTTTCTTTACTTTGTGGACAGAAATTCACAATCTGTCGTATTATAAGTAGTGGGGGTTAAATTCTCTCAGAAACTCTCTGAAAGAGCGTAATTGTCCTCAAAGTAAAGAAACGCCTTGAACAAAACAGTCGCAGCAACGCTTGGAACAATGTCAGTTTGACAGTTGTTGTATTTGTTTTGGCTGTGCACGATTTCTGCCCACAGAAATTTAGGTGGCAGAAATTCACAGAGTGGGGAAATTTTTTACTCTCTCGTGAGCACTCTCTTTTGTGCACTGCTACGAAAAATCGCTGTGCTGGAACGGCATTAGACTGACTTTCGCCGAATTTCGGTGCATTTCGTGCGAATTTTTAGTAAAGAAACACACCTAGTGTTGGTTTTCATTCAGAACAGTGAGTTCGAGATGGCGTTGGTAGTAGCTTCTTTGTTAAGCTCATGTTACAATTACGTTATTTGCAAACAAAACCGATCAAATAAATTACATTACACATCTGTATTTTTTTTGTTAGCCGCAGCACCAAGTTCTTTTGTGCCTTGGTGTTATTGTAGGTTGTAACTTAAAATGTCGAAAACAGTGATACTAAATTATCAGTTGATCCGAGATATCACAGCGACGCAGATAATGAGGAGGATTTGTCTGCAACGTAAGTAAATCACCCTTACTACAGTAAACGTTTTATTAAAACACCAGTAAAATGATAAAGCTCCTGTTGCCACTATTGTCGTTTAAGTAAAATAACTTTCTAATACGTCCACATAATAGGACAAACAGCAATAACGCTTTTAAAGCAGAAAGAACGAAACATATTCAAAGTTAGATATTCTTTTATGCAGGAACTGCAAATCCCTTTTCAGCAAAATTAAAACCCAAGACATCAAAGTTACGAAAGTTATACCAAGGTGTAAGCGTCAGCCTATGCCGAGCTCCGCAAAAAAGTTGAATCGGCAAAATATTTATCAAGAGCGTAGCGAAGGAGAGTGGTTTAAAGGAAGGAGTGGCTTAAAATTCTTTTTTACTTAAAACACAGAAGAAGGTTACGAAGATACGAGTATAAGTAACTTCCTTCGAGTTTTAAAAAATTCTTAAAAAAATAACAAAGTAGCAGAAAATAGCTACTATCTGGCATCACTTTAATCTTTCTGATTGGTTATAGTGAAAAGCTATTTTCTTATTTCTTTCATGTTTCTATACAACTCTAGATGGCCATAGCGAATTTGGTTCTGTAACCAAATGATAGCGAAAAGCTCCTTCATTGTTTTTCTATACAGCGCTAAATGGCCTACAGCTAAAGCTACAAAAAAGGATTTTTTTCTGTTAAATGACTTGAGAGATTTTTAAAAAATGCGGTGTAACACCGCATATTTTTTGACTCATACTGTTTTTATACTTGAAAAGCTACTAAAAAGCATTCGTTTCTGTCAAATGATTTGAGATATTTCTAAAAAAATGCGGTGTAACACGAACCTACTCCATTTATTTCCACTCATCATTTAAAATGCGGTGTAGTGGTTATTCAAAAGTGCGGTGTAACACCACCTAAACGAACTACACCGTGGGTGCATTTAGACACGTCCTAAATATTTATGTATAACATAATTATGTATTTGAGTACTGTTCAACTATTTTGTTTTTATGTAAAGAGAGTGATTTTATAAGACTGCAAAGATTACAAAATAAAGCAATGCCATGTTTATTAAAGTGCAATAGATATATGTCAATTCGTTATATGTTAAATTCGTTGAAATGGTTATCAGTTAAACAAAGAATAACTATGAATGTTTTAGTGTTTGTACATAAATTAAAAAACAATTTAATGCCAAATTACTTATTTGATTATATGAGGTTTATAAGAGATTTACAACCATACGCTTTAAGAAATAGAAACGACCAAAGACTTCCTAACTTTGTTACTAGTAACACTCAAAATTCCCTTTTTATTTTAAAATTATATAATACTTTGGATAATCAAAAGAAAAATTAAACAAACTTCAATATTTTTAAAAGAAATGTGATAGATTTTGCCAAATCCAAGATTTTAATACAGAAATCAATTATATATGTTAAAACATAACTTAGAAATGTAAAGAGTTTAATCAAACTAAATAAATGAACTTAAACTTCAACTTAACTTTTGTTTGTAGTAAATTTTTGTACCTGAGTATCTAGGTCTTGACATAACGGTACATGCCATACAACCTTTATGATAATACTTATTTTCATCGAAAACGGCTCCAACGATTATGATAAAATTTTATGTGAAGGATTATTTCAAAGGAATTTCTTATGATATAAAATTTTTTTTTGGAAAAAGCCTAATAAAGGTACCTCCCATAGCAACATTCTCGTTACTGGCTTATATGATTCTGACGAAATGTTATATTAAAGAAGTCCTAAGATTGCGAATCATCGTATAAAACATTTTAAATTTTGAATTTTTTACTAATTTAAAAAAAAAAATATTTTTTTGAATATTTTCAAACCGTCTTTGATTTTTTTCAAATTTTTTGTCGAAACATCTTCCGACAAGGTCTTAAAACTTGCCTAATTGATTTTATGAAAAACTCATTCTTTAAGAATGTGAAAAATAAAAAGCCGGTTTTTAAAAAAACTTCTCTAACGATTTTCATTAGATTTTTATTAAATTGTATTAAAAACTGCTAGAAATTGGAGTTTTTATGTTCGGTCGAAACTTCTGGAATATTTAATTAAAATTTTTTTTGTGATTTTTTGTGAAGAAAGTGAAACCTTGTAAAAGGCCTCAAGAGTGATATTGTACTTAGCACACAAATGCAAGTTAGTTCGACCCAGTCCTGCCCATTTGAGAAACGCAAATATCCGTCACTTTCTTCAACGAACTTAAAGGTGGGTTTGCCATGTAAAACTTTCAAAAACTCCAATTTTTTCGAAAAATATAAAAATAAAGTTGAGATTTGAGAAGAAGTACCATCGAAAGAAAAAAAAATCTCAAATACTGAAGAAGTCATAGCTAATGTAGTGGAGCGAGCTGGAGCGCATATTTTAAAGTACCGAGCCAGGTAGTTGGAATAGTTTAGATGGCAATTAATTATAATTAATGAAAATTCCATACTTCCTCAACTTAAAAGCTCAATATCTCAATAAATATCGATGTTAGCAATTTGGTTGTTGGAAGCTTTTTAGCAGGAAATTGAATTTCCTACAAGTTTGTTGAATACATTTTTTTTTGTAGCTATTGTCATTTACGAGATAGGGGCAAAAAAAAATTTACGAAAAAATTGGGTTTGGTTACCCGTACTACCTCGCCAGTGTAATTTATGGCTTAACCACAATGAGCATTAAATTCTAAAGAAAACCGTCTAATGTCCTAGACTGTACCACAAAATGCCTCTGAACTGTAGAATTTTGAAGAAAAAAAGTTTAAGTTTACGTGTACCTATTTTATACGAGAAATCTTTGCATGCCTTGGGCGAGTACTAAATGTTAATATTAAGGGCTCAAATTTTGAGGGAATTTTTTTTAGGTAATTTCCACAAAATTTCGGGGTGGGAGTGAAAAAAAAATAGTCAAAAAAAGCACATATTGTATGGATCTTGGATTGTTGATTGATCGGTAAGTTACAAAAATGGTAATTTTCCAGTACTAAAATTTTTAACGCGATTATCTCTGCTCATATTGTAACTCAAAAAGATATTGACCGATTTTTGAGGTTTTCTTCTACATTACTATTGAAAGGATGAACCTAAAACTTCTGATATTTAACGTTAAGAAAATACTAATTTCAAACTTTTGTTTCATATTCACGTTAATATGTCCTGAGAAGGAAAACAATATGATTTTTTGTTTTATTTATTTATTTAATTCATGACAAATGGAGCAGTTTCAGGATGAATATTAATAAGTATATATTCTAATGAATCTTTATGGATTACTTATTTTATATTTTATACTTTTTTATCTTTTAATTTAATTTTTTTATTTAATATATTTAAACCTCACTTTGGAGATAGCACGCAAAATGTGATCGTGAGCGGCCATTTTAAAAAAAAAAAATTGTTTTTGTACCTACTCTAGAAAGATTCAATAAAATTGTGTTAAAGTTTAAAATCAATGAAATTATTTAATCACCTTGAAAATTATTTTTGCAAAATGGGGGATTTTCAAGCATTCACATAAATATATAAGTGAACACATTGAAACAATGCAATGGGAAAATTTCGAAAAAAGTTCAGAAATAGTTCTTTTGTTGCTTTAATACCTACATACTTTTTTACAAAGTTATTATAGTGACAATATTAAGAAAACGCCATTGCACCACAATACACGACGCACTAGCTTCATCATCGGCTCGTGCCTATTCAAAAAATCAGGCGGAGGTGATTCGGTGGTGAGGTAACTGTTTTTATCAGTGGGCAGTTTACCTTGAGTTGATCAAATTGCTTATTCATGCTTATTTTGACATTCTATTCGATAGAAAGTTTAGTCGAATTCGAAAGACGTGCATTTTGAGACTCGAATGATTCGAATGTCAAACATGTAAAATTTCGAATCATTCGAGTCTCAAAATGCACTTCTTTTGAATTCGACTAAACTTTCTATCGAATAGAATATCAAAATAAGCATGATTGACACCCTGAGATTTAACAATTCCATAGGATTGAACATCTTGTCCTACGACCGATGATGTCCAAAAATATAGGTATGCTGAGAGCATCACTTGGGGTTAAGTTTACATAGAGAAGGGGACCTACGGATTGGTTCAAGTGCCATTGAAAGTCGTCGTTTTATGAATACGATTTATGTTTCTTCTTTTCAAACTTCATTATGTCAAAACGAATAATGACAACCCAGCAGTGAATTGAACAAATTCCCAGAAAACCAATTCCTCGCAACCGATATAGATCATTTCCACAGATAAAAGCGTTTTAAAATCATGTTCGATTGAGCTCATTTGCATTCAAACAACAACAAAAAACAAGAATTTAAATTCAGTCAACAATACAATAAAATTGTTAATATCTTCCCTTGATCTGTTTTAAAAGACAAATTTTTATTTTCCCAACTTTATATGGGCAACATTCGCGCACAACTCAACACTCAACACATCACACCAAACCACACACACACACTTCCCATGATTCTATTAGACGCGGTTATTCATTTAAAATTCAAATTAATTATTTCAGCATCGTGTTAAATTTCGACACAATCAATAAATAACAAACACGAACAAATTTTCAGCGGCTTCTTGCTGTCCCATTGTACCTATTCACATTGTCAATTCATACCTGGCTTATGGACTTGTGTTCAATTTTCAGACAACAGAGACACAACTTCCGTTCCGAAATGCACAAAAAACAAACATATTGACACACAAACACACAACACCTTGGTCAGAACACAAAACAAAAATTTACCAAAATATAAAATTACTTTTGTCCACCCGCTCACAAAAACCGCACATACGTAGGTACCCACAACACCAGACAACAAATAAATTTATTTCGTTCGATTAGATTTTGAGTTTTGAATTTATGGCAGGAGTGTCTGTCATTGGACAGTAATTAAAAATATTCCAAAAAGCCGGAACGGGTCCAATGTTCAAGGATGTTGCATAGCACATTCATCCAAAGAATCAAAAGGCAGCCAAACTTTTTTGGTTTTTTGTAAACTGTCAAGCTGAAATTTAAAATGTTGTAGATATCCCCAAGAGGAGAAACTCACAAAACTTAAAAACTTCGACGTTGGTTTGGTTCTTATCAGCGGCGGCGTTGTGGTTGGGGCAATAATTTAACAAAAGGAGATTTTTATTTGTTTTTATTGTTTTGCTCACGACTAGACTGTCACGACCATTGGGAACAATCTGAGAATTAAGTTTTATTGAAGTTTGGGGAATTGTGAAGGTCACAAACCACAGTTCGTTTGACATTTCTAAAATACTGGATCAGTGTGACAGGTAGATGACGTTATGGAAGGGACGAAATAAAAGCTTTAGATTACACAGTATGGTGGACAGGTCCAGTTGGCATGAGATGGGCTGAGAGTAACTCAGATTGGAAATGTTTAGAGAAAAGTCTATCTCATGATATATGGTAACTCCATAGACATATCTAGAAACCCATTACAATACCACCTAGTTATTCAGTTCTTAAAATGATCAATTCTCTAAGGATAAGTCATCAAAACACAAAAACTCATACAAACTCGAATGATACTAGAGCTGTCATAAGGTAGTTATACCACCCCTCAAACTTTGTATGCTCGTACCATCCGATGCCTCATATTGCATGTCGACTTGGTTTTTGACAGAATGTCATACTGCACCCTAAACAGACTTACTTTTGATCAACGAACCTAGGTGAACGAATGAGCGACAGATTTCTTTTCTAACAAAAAATTATGTGTTCCGTTTCGCAGTCAAAGTTAGAAGTCTTCCTGTCATATGATTACCCTTGATGGTAATTCCCAATATAATATCATCAACCCACACACACAGAACACATATAACTTATTTTTGTGACCCGGCATCTGCTGGCAGTGACACAGTCGTTCCAACTCACTGGACGCATATTTACACAGTACTCGATGTCAGGACGAAAAACAACCTTCAAGTGGCTTTCTCTTCTTTTTTTTCGAAGTTGTCTTTTTCATCCTATAGAATGACAATGTTTATTCGCGTATAGATCAGGGGACAGGAACCCACTGGAAGCTGTCGTGGAACATTTTTTTTTTGAGCCACTTGAATCTGACTTCCTTTGTTGCCAGTCCACAGAGGAATACACAACACAAGTTGTTGTTTAATTGAGTTATTGATTTCACAGATTTTTTCCTCGATAACGTCGTAGGTACCCAACAATAAATTCCACACAAAATTAATACCTCGCCAGCCAAGAGAAGAAAGAATTTGCATTTATGTTTAGTTAATTAAGAGCAAAACAACGAAGAGGTATATAATCGGACTTATTGTATGAGGGAATTTTCTGGAATTTTAATTGATATTCAGTAGCGCGAGTTGGAGTCGCAACCGGAAAAAAGCTGCGACCCATTTATATTTATCTCATTACAGTAGGAACGAAAAGATTAAATACAGTGGGCTTTTTAAAAGAAAATTTTTTAAATCTTTGCATATTCATCTCATTACAGTAGGAACGAAAAGATTAAATACAGTGGGCCCTTTAAAAAAAAATTTTTTAAATCTTTGCAGTTCATGGGGGCTTTGATGAGATTTTTATGGAAGTAAAAGCAACTGGTTACAAAATGTTGTTTATCAAAAATAACATACTTACCTTCATTATCGTTGTGGTTGTTGATGTCATTGTCGTTGTCGTTGTCGTTATCATTTTCGGTGTCGTTGTCGTTCTCGTTGTCGTTGTCATTGTCGTCGCTGTCGTTGTCGTTGTCGTTCTTGTTGTCGTTGTCGTCGCTGTCGTTATCGTTTTGTCGTTGTGGTTGTGGTTGTCGTTGTCATTGTCGTTGTCATTGCCGTTCTCGTTGTCGTTGTCGTTGTCATTGTTGTTGTCGTTGTCGTTGTCGTTGTCATGTCGTTGTCGTTGTCGTTGTCGTTGTCGCTGTCGTTGTCGTTGTCGTTGTCGTTGTCGTTGTCGTTGTCGTTGTCGTTGTCGTTGTCGTTGTCGTTGTCGTTGTCGTTGTCGTTGTCGTTGTCGTTGTCGTTGTCGTTGTCGTTGTCGTTGTCGTTGTCGTTGTCGTTGTCGTTAACATTGTCGTTGTCGCTACTCACGTTTGTCATTGTCGTTGTCGATGTCGTTGTCGTTGTCGTTGTCGTTGTCGTTGTCGTTGTCGTTGTCGTTGTCGTTGTCGTTGTCGTTGTCGTTGTCGTTGTCGTTGTCGTTGTCGTTGTCGTTGTCGTTGTCGTTGTCGTTGTCGTTGTCGTTGTCGTTGTCGTTGTCGTTGTCGTTGTCGTTGTCGTTGTCGTTGTTGTTGTCGTTGTCGTTGTCGTTGTCGTTTTCGTTCTTGTTGTCGTTGTCGTTCTTGTTGTCGTTGTCGTCGCTGTCGTTGTCGTTGTCGTTGTCGTTATCGTTTTGTCGTTGTCGTAGTCGTTGTCATTGTCGTTGTCGTTGTTGTTGTCGTTGTCGTTGTCGTTGTCGTTGTCGTTGTCGTTGTCGTTGTCGTTGTCGTTGTCGTTGTCGTTGTCGTTGTCGTTGTCGTTGTCGTTGTCGTTGTCGTTGTCGTTGTCGTTGTCGTTGTCGTTGTCGTTGTCGTTGTCGTTGTCGTTGTCGTTGTCGTTGTCGTTGTCGTTGTCGTTGTCGTTGTCGTTGTCGTTGTCGTTGTCGTTGTCGTTGTCGTTGTCGTTGTCGTTGTCGTTGTCGTTGTCGTTGTCGTTGTCGTTGTCGTTGTCGTTGTCGTTAACATTGTCGTTAACATTGTCGTTAACATTGTCGTTGTCGCTACTCACGTTTGTCATTGTCGTTGTCGATGTCGTTGTCGTTGTTTATGCCATAATCGTTCTCGAAATTCGGCACTCCCCACAGTTCGATCACAAGTCTCAAGTAGGTAAGTGGGAGAGCTGTGAACACATCGCGTTGTAAATTTCAATGGCTGTCCAATTTTCTTCGCTAATACGTAGCTTTCATTTTTAGATAAAACGTCAGAAGCTTGTCGAAACGGGTTAGTGGGAGTCACAACGAAAAAGTTAAGCTAAATTCAAGACAACAAAATTTAAGCAACATCAACTCCAAAACAGTTTGAAAATAACTTTTAATAGGTCGATCCCAACTTGGAAGCTAGAAAGAAAATCTCAAAAACTGAAAGAGGATAATAAAGTCTTAAAAAAGCGACCATTACGAATAACTTCTGTGAAATCAATCAGCATTCTGTTAAGTTTAAGAAAATTCAAGAAAAGGTTGTAAACACAAAATCTACTCAAAAAAGCTCAGACTTAAAGATATCAAACCGCTAGATAAATCTGTTCTTTTTTTTATTTCAAGGCACTATGGATGTTACTATCTCACAGGGATCACACCTCCCTCAATTGTCTCCTGCACACCAGTGACCCCCTCGCCTATTGGGTACGTTGATTTAATCAATCTGTATAGGTACCTACCAACAATATCAATATAATGGTGATAGAGTGTGCACAAAGTGAAGTCTTGTCAAAAGTATTGCGGGGGATTGCGAAACAGATAATTGCTGTTATCTTACCACTTTTGCCGCTGCTTGAGAAATTTGTAAGCCCGCCGTAACAGCAAAAAGAAACTGAAGTGATTTTTTTTTAAGTGAAAAAACATAAAATTTTCCAATTTCAATTTAACATAGTAAAACTTATATTTACATTTGTGTTTTGGGAGTTTAAAAATTCCTATCTCAGATACCGTTAAAACACTACCTACTTGAGAAAATCATATTACTCCGGGAAACCCTATAGGTAGAAAAACAAAACAGACTCCTTTCCAACTTATAACGTGCACACACCATCTTTACACACAAAACCCCATCTGCAATAGCTACTGCCTTCTGCCTTACTATGCCTTGCCTTGCTTTGCTTTGCCTTACCATCGCATCGCTTTGAACAACAACGTTGTCCTCAAAGTCAATATTATTATTTAGAATCCCATCATCAGCGCTTTTGGCGCAGGATATGAAAGAATATTTATTTTCCTTCCAAATTCAACAGGGAAACCAGATACCACCGCACAACGCTTTCTTTTTCCGTAGCCGTTGCCTTTGCCGTTTCTGCTGCTGCTGCGCTGCGCTAAACAAGCTCCTTGTGCCCTGCCTTTGCGTGTGGTTGGGATGGTATATTTTGGAATGAGAATCGCTATCATCCTGCCATGACGGGGCGCACCGTATTGAAAATGTACACACAGAGGACGAATTACCGGATGGCGGATGATATTTTGTTTAGAAATAGGGAAAATTGAAACCCAACAATGGGATGGCAATAGATACGAGAGAAGTTGAAGTATTGTGGGGTGCAACAACATTCAATGTTGCTCTTAATATACACTCGAACACATGATATTTTATGATGCTCCTGTCAATCGAGTCCTGCGTATATCTTGATTGTGTTTAGCACAAAGAGTTGTTGTATGGTGTGTTCTCTTTTGCCATTGTTGTCTTACATACAGTTACTGTTGTGTATTAGCATTTGTTGGTAATCGAATTGGTTGAAGTATGCAGAACTAAACGAAGGACGGCGCTACGCTTGGTTGGCGATTCGATATGGTTACTTAAAGGGTAATTAAATAAGAGGTAGCCATGGCCAATGTATATATGATGGCTGGTGGATGATGAATAAATACAGTAGCTGTTAATTATTGAGCAGTGAATTGCATTTTTTATCACATCGACATCCATATCCGATATCCGTATAGAGAGTGTAATGGATAGAAAATAATGAATGATGTGCCCATGAAATTTGATTACAAGGCTTTCAATGGACATATGTTGCTACATAAAATAGGTATTTCATTTTAGTACAGTTTTCTTAAACAAGCTAATATACCTACTAAAGATTTATCTGCACTCTGTTTATTATTATATTTTAATCTTTAACTTATAACTTATGTCTATGTAAATTATAAGAAACGGGCAGTCTCAAGATTAAAATCTGACTGTTTACCTTCTTCTTTTTTGCCATAGTAAGTAAGTAAGTAAGCTGTCGAATATCTTCTGGTTCTTAGCATTTTCAGCTCTTTTCGTGAGCTGAGTGTAAACAAATCCTATAAAGCTGATTTATTGCCCAACTTTTCGTAATAAAAACACAATAAGCTACAAGTTGATATATGTATCTACATAACTACCTAAATGTTTTATTCTAAACCAAATAAAAAACAACAAATCTCAATAACATGTTTAAATGTCAACCAAAATAAACAAATAAATCAAAAGAAGGCTTTGTAGTTGTCTGGTCTGATGATATTTACCTCTCGCTTTGAGTGCAATGAGTTCTGATAACTAGTTGGTTTATTGAGAATCTTATAGTGCTATCACATCTTGCATTGCAAATCGCTTCAAATGAAGAAAAGTTACAGTGATGTTACTTCTAGCTGACAAAGTAGGAAGTGAAAAATATTCTTATTGCACATAACAATACTCATTTTCTTAAGATAAGTGAAGTATTTTCCAACGCTCCAAAAAAGTGCAAGTGAATCAGCTGCCGCGTGGTGCTGGTAACTCCGTTTTAATTTCTGCATTTTCAATATACACAACTAATGAGCGAGGACTTTTAACCAGCAGAAACCGTCGCGTCGGCATTCGGCAAGCCTCTCAGATTTGGTTTCGTAAGGTGAATATGGTAATTAGTCTGTTATATTTAATAGACGAATATGGGTGGCCCTCAGAAAACGTGGAGCTCCAGAGGTCTATGTGGAAATAATTGAGGATATGTATGATCGAGCGGTGACTAAGGTTAGGCGTCCAGCTGAAGTCACTGAAGCATTTAAAGCAAAACTAGGTATACACCAAAGAACCGTCTTGAGTCCTCTGATCTCTATATTAGTCTATCACTACCTTCTGGAAGATAAAGTACAGATAACCAAAGTCAATCAACTATTTTTTGTTAACGTGGAGTCATCCTAAGAGAGGATCCTGATGTATCCTTGCAAAAAGCACTTGACGAATGAGTAAAATAATTAGGAGTTTTAGGAGGTATTGGTCTAAGCAAAACTGTGTACTTGTGTTGCATCTAGAATTTTTTTTTTTTTTTTTTTTGTCAGGAGTAAATCTTCAAAAGACACTTAGTAGTATTCGATACCAAGTAGTGTGGGATTCTTACCCACTAAAAACTCCTCATAATCAGAACCAATCTATAACGATCGACAACAGATTTTTCTTTCTCAATAATATTATCTCTTTAAGGGAAGCTTAAACTTTTAATGCTTCCCATGACTTTTAGGCCATTAGCTCGTGTGGCTTGGTTCTTCTTAATCTCCGAACATTGCCTCTCGTATTTAATACGGACTCCATTTCAGAGTTGATATGACTATGCAGTCGCTGATTGTGTGATACAGCATGTTTTCTTACAACTTCTGTAACCGTTTCTATTTGTAGGTCACGATGTAAATCGCTATTTCTTATATACCATGGTGCATTTACTATTCCACGAAGGACTTTGTTTTGGAACTTTTGGATGATTTCAGTATTTGTTTTCTTTGAACAGCCCCATAATTGGATTCCATAGGTCCAAACAGGTCTAAGTACTTGTTTATAAAGCATTATTTTATTTTCGACAGATAAGTCCGAATTTCTACCGAGTAACCAGTACATTTTTCTATATTTCAAGTTGAGCTCTTCCCTTTTCTTTTTGATATGCTCTTTCCATTTTAGCTTTGCATCCAAATTCATCCCAAGGTATTTGGCCGTATTGGCGTAGGGTACAGCTTGATTGTTGATGAATATTTGAACGTAGCTTAACTTTTTATTTGTAAAGTTTATATGTGCAGATTTAGCTTCATTGAGCTTGATACGCCATTTTTTGGTCCAATCACTAACGGTGTCGACGGCATTTTGCAATTTCTCAGCAGCCTTGACGACGCACTTACTGGATGCCAAAATTGCGGTATCATCCGCAAAAGTAGCCATAATGGTGTTGTTATCCACTGGAATATCCCTTGTATATAGCAAATACAGGGTAGGTCCTAGGACGCTTCCTTGTGGAACACCGGCTTGTATATTACATAGCTTTGAATATTCTTGATCATACCGTACTCTGAAGAGCCGGTTTGAGATATAAGATTTTAGTATTTCGTAGTACTGCCTGGGTAGGTCCCTTTGCAGTTTGTACGCTAGCCCCTCATGCCATACCTTGTCGAATGATTGAGCAACATCTAAAAATATAGCCGAACATACTTGTTTTTCTTCTAATGCTTTTTCAACTGTATCCGTTATTCTATGAACTTGGTCTATCGTGGAATGTTTATTTCTAAATCCAAACTGATGATTTGGGATTAGATTTCTTTCTTCTATGACCTTGCTCAGTCTTTTCAGTAGCAATTTTTCAAAGACTTTTGCCATTATTGGTATAAGCGATATTGGTCTGTAAGACGTCACTTCTGTTGGTGGCTTACCTTGCTTTGGTATAACAATTACTTCAGCAATTTTCCAATGATGTGGGACATATTGGGTCTTTAGGCATGCATTTATTATGAATTGGAGTTTTATGAAGGCTTTTGATGGCATTTCTTTCATAACCTGAGCAGTTATTAGATCGTACCCAGGTGATTTTTTGTTCGATAGTTGATTTCGACACACACTTTTTATTTCTTTGAGTGTGACAATTGGTATGTCAACTTCATCGACTTTATCAATAAACTGTAAGCTGATTTCAGATGTATTTGCCGGGAATGGCTTAAAAACATTCGCAAGATGTTCTGCAAACAGGTTAGCTTTTTCTTTCGGATTTCCGATCCAATTCCCGTTTAGAGATTTAATTGGCGGGTTTTGTAACTGCGGTCTTTTCAGGCGCTTAGCTGCTTTCCAGAGCGAATAATCAGTTGAAGCATCAGTCGTTAAATTTTTCAGGAATCTACTTAATGAATCATTTTTGAATTCGTAGATTTGTTTTTTCAGTTCGTTGCTTAGCCGGTTAAACGCTGTTTTGTCGTCTGGAAATCTAGTATTTTGCCATTTTCTTCGAGCTCTTCTCTTCTCCAATATCAACTCTCTTATCTCGGCAGGGTATTTTGTTTCAGTTTGCTTCCTACTCGAGCAAGTTGGTGTACTTTCTTCTGCAGCTTGTTGAACATCGGCAATGAATTGTTCTACTTCAAGGTCGATTTGCTCTTTTGTTTCCATAGGGGATCTGAGATTTATATAGCTTTCAAGCTTTTCTCTGAATTTACTCCAGTTTGTTTTATTGTTTACTAGCTTAGGATTACTTTTTTCCATTATCTCCGATTCATTAAGTGATAAAATCACCGGTGTATGATCTGATGATAAGTCATAATTACCTTCGACTCTTATATGGTTTCGTTTGATACCTTTAACTATGAAAAAGTCAACAAGGTCTGGTATTTTACTTGAATCCGATGGCCAGTATGTTGGTGATCTGGATGAATAAAACTCACAATTGTATTTGAGGCATGCTTTGTAAAGCCTTCTGCCTTTTGTTGTTATAAGTCTGGATCCCCAATGGGTGTGCTTAGCATTAAAGTCACCACCAACAAGGAAGTTATGTCCTAGTACATTCAGCAGTTCTGTATAATCATCTTCAGTCGGGGAACGCCTCGGCGGGCAGTATATTGATGCCAACTTGAAGTCTTTCTTTTTCATACCAATACTAATTATTGTTACTTGCATATTCTCGTTTGTAAACATAACTTCTTCATGGTGTTTTAAGCTCTTTTTTATGAGGATTGCCGATCCACCTCTAGCCTTATCAGCTGGATGAGGAGCGTGGTAGCAAATATAGTTTGATATTAAATCATCAAGAACCAGCCCACTTGAGAAATGAGTTTCGGACACCAGACAAATATCTATGTGTTCGATGTCTAAGAAGATTTTTAATTCTGATAAATGGTGTAAAAGACCGTTTGCATTCCATGTTCCAATTTTTAGTGTTCTATCCATCATTGTTTTTTAAGAGTGACTTCTTCACTTAGCCGTTTGATGTTCAAATCCTGATTGTCAATTCTTTTAAGAATAAGTTCAAGGATTTCTTTAATGGAAGTTTCTTCATTCTTCCGCACGTTTTTAACAATCTGTGAATAGGATTTTTTTTCGTCGCTTTTGCTTTTAACAGCTTCCTTCGGAAGTTCTTTCTTACTTTTATCTTCAGCTTCAGGAGTTCTTTTTGTGTTTGCTGGATTGCTGGGCTTTATTTCACCGGATGTCGTTTTGCTTTTGGATTTTTGAAATCTTTTAGCAACTGGACAGCCTCTGTAGCTTGCAGGGTGATTACCTTGACAGTTTACACATTTTGCTTTCTGTTCTTTGCTTGATGGACAGTCTTTAGTTGCATGTTTTCCTTCACACTTAACACAAGCAAACTCGCGGTTGCAATATTTTTGGGTGTGGCCGAATGCTTGGCATCGTTTACATTGCGGAACAATTTTTGATTTTCGCAGTGGTTCAATTTTGACTTTTATGCCCAAGATTGATCGAATATTATAGACATTTTCAAGACTTTGTTTGCTGTCGAAAGATAGCGTGAATAAAGGCAGTGATCTCTTTATTATTATTGGTTCCCCAGCAGAGTTCTTAGTAGTCTCATTCTTAATAAGATTGACTGCATCAAGGGCTTGGAAGCCGGCTTGAACAAGGTCTTCTACTAATTCTTTTGGAGAACATGAGGAATGTAGACCTCTGGCTACTACCTTTATTGGTCTTGTGGATTTGTTTTCAAAGGAGTGCCACTGGATTTTATGTTTGCTTAGTTCCTCAGTGACCAGTCTATAGTCATCATCTTCCTCGACATTGACTTTCCAATTGTCTTTGTTATACGATGTATATTTGCAAGCTTTTTTAGTACATTTCTCAATCATTTTCTTAAGATCTCCAAAATTTGGGAATCCTGTGATCATAATTGGTGGTGGTACAGTTTTTCTGTTGCCTTTAGACAAAGACTTCTGTTTAGCATTGGCTAGCACATTATTTGCATTATTCTTTGTAGTACCCAAGTCTTTTTTATTTTCATTTTTCGAGGTTTGCTGGTTCTTTGTATGCAATTCGGGGCTACCTTCCGCTTTTCGTTTTTTAGCAGTGCGCTTATTTCTTTTTCTTTCAGTTTCAAATAAAAGTTCTTCTTCGTCAGTTTGATACACAGTAACAGTATCTTGTTGACTTGTCTGAACCGTAGACTTGTGTTCCTTGTCAAATAGGGACACCTTTTCTTCGAGTCTTTTTACTTGATCCTGAAGACTTTGAACTAAGGTTTCAAGTTTCTTTCTTGCTGCTATTTCCTTTTGCCATTCATCATAGTAATCTTTTGATTTGGTTTGGCAGTTTTCTTTGATTTCTTTGAAACTCTGTTGTCCTGCAGTGTCGATCATTTCAGAGACATTGGTTTCTTTTTGGCTAATGACTTTTACGTCATTTGTCTTAGTTGGGGTTTTCGATGGTGTAACCCTTTGGGAGTAGTTTTTTGGTGGAGTTCTCTGTATTTTCGCATCTAGAATAGGCATTTCTAGACATGTATTTGAATGGAGATCAGTGATCAATAGTGAAACAACTTGTGATGACGACATCTGCCATCGAGTAAGCGTAGGATGGATGACGTGACCTGTAAACTCCACCAACTTCTGCCGAAAAAATGCCCAACAAGCTGAAGGGAAGACTCTACACTGAGATGAATAAACTCCGTCTGACAGCAGGAGTAACAAAGATTAGTAGTAGCCGCGTTTTATTATCACAATGATCCAATCCGGATCAGATCTTGATAATAAAACAGCTTTAGATCATCATATTTCCAGTTGGAAGCTGTGAGAGACTCGCTCTCTCAACTGACATTTCAAAAGAGTTGCAGAGTTGCCCTACGAACTTTTTTTTCAATGGTTAATTTTTTGTTCTTTTTTTTAGGGAAAAATGATATTCATCCACTTTGTCAAACATATATTTTTTGCACTAATTGTTATTAATTTCACGAATATATGTTTTGTTTTGTAAAACTTTTTCATTATGTCATGTATTATACAAAAATGAATAAATGTGAAGTTTCTCGGTATCTATCTAAAATATATTTCATTTCACACAGATAAAAATGTTCATGTGGCAATACTGTTGTTATTGGAAATATTGGAAATAATACCAACGTTTCAATGGAAAGTCTCCTCTTGTGTGAAATAGAAGAACTAATTTTTAGATCACAAAAATAGATCCAACTAAAAAGCAGGATTTCGCTTTGTTGTTGTAACGCTAATAAACCCATGATCTGATCCGGATCAGATCAATAATAAAACGCGGCTATTTTTTTACATTGGCTTTTGGGGGAATTACTTGTATCAAGCAGATATGTGGGAGAATTGTGATCTCTTCAAGATCACTAAGATCACCATCGGCGTAGGGCGTTAAAGAAGAAAAAAGAAAATTAATTTTTTATTTTTCCAATCAAGTGCTTTTTGTTATAAATTTTATGATAGAAAATAGTATTTTTGGAAGAAAAAGTTTCATGTTTCATGGTACATGAGGGCTAAATACCTACAACAACCAATCGTCACAAAAATAATAAAAAAAAATTTTTGTACGTATACCAACCCCAAATGAGTAAAAGGGAAATCAACATAAATCAATCTTCAACAAGCCCAAACTTTTCAAATCCACTTAGCATTTACATCCAAAAAAATTTCATATGTCAAAAAAACAACCTCAAACCCGTTCATTAGAATAAAATGAACAGAAAAAAAAAATAGAAACTTAGATGTGCATATGCATATGTTGCAAAAAATCACAAAAAAAAAACAAAACAATTTCCATTGTTGAGACCCCAGAAACATCCTCATTTATTTTGCGGCCCAACCAACGGTACCTACATTACATGTAGTGTCCGTTTGCATCATCATTCATAAATCAAACACTAAATTGATTACCTTAGCACTCCTCTACCAACTCCCAGACCCTATAAAAAGTGGCTAATAAAATTATTCCTAATAATCATCATAATAATCAACCGAAGCGTAACGAATACGCAAATTCATAAAAAGAGCTGCAGCCTCCTCCCCTATGTACAAACTCGAAATGTTTTTCTTTCAATTCACGGCACATGTTCCAGAAGTAGTAGGCAAATGTCAGAATCAATATAAATACAAGAGAGCTACCCAGCCCAGCTTCATCTAAATCCTGAATTCCGAATCCCGATGCTCTTCTCTATAGCTTGTCAGAGAAGCATAGCCTGTCACCCCTTCACATTGTGTGTCACCCGGAATTAACCTCACTTTTTATCCATGGCCATGAATAAATTGAATAGAACTGTCAAGGGTGCGCCAGCGCCTCTGTTTCTGTATCATCAAGTTTAAATCACCGTTACAGTTATGCATTCGCAACTATTAAAATCATATTATCCGCATAAAAATATCCCCAGGGGGTGTGGAAGAGGAAGACAACCCCGTCGTCGTCATCGGTCGTTCGAAGAAGGGTGAGTTTTTCGGTGAGTGCACTTGTTCTACTCGTTCGTGATATTAAATTTTGGTGCCAATAATAATTGAAACATTATATGTACCAGTCCGCCGCGCCCTCCGCGCCGCCTGAGGGCCATGTTTGCTCTTTCTACGTCAGTTATGTCCACACATACAGGCTGTTGCAATAAAAATAAAAATGTGATAGGGTGGCCTGCGGGCCGCCTGATGTCTTCATATTCTAATTTAAATTTTATAAATCCCAAGCCAACGTCGACCGGGTTATGGTGGGTTTGAATTTTATGAAGGTTTTCGGTGGGTAAGACCATCATTTTGTTGGTCATTTTCGTTGCAAAAAGGATTCATTTTATTTTTTTGTTTTCCTTGGTGGGTCCTTGTTCGTTTTTATTTTTTCTATAAAAGTGGATGTGATATGGCACTTTAGGTGGAGCCACAACATTTTACCGCACCTTTTTACACTTTCTTCCGGTAGACATGCTGGGGGAGTATTTATGTCCTATGTGTGAGCAGATTGTTCATAAAAATTCTATCCTGCACTTGTTTACATTTAACACCAAATGTTCGGTGCCTTGAGTTCGGAAGGCCAGCGTAGTTTTATAATTTTTAGAGACTGTCTGAGTTCAATGGGTCTGTGACGTTTTTATGGTGAAGAAAGAATGAAGTTTAACTTGTTTTCCCCGTTTTGGTTATTTGCTTTGCGAGGAAAGTGTGGCTGTAAATTCTAAATGACAACAAAACGTTCAACAAAAGTTTTTAGTATTTTGGTAGATTTACAATATAGCGTCAACGCTTGTGAGAGTGACGGTTCTAGCATCAGAGGCTTTCAAAGTATTATGTTAGTCCTGAAACTATGCAGCAAATTCAAGAATGAACAAATGAAGAACTGGTGAGTGAGACTACCACATACCAGAGGAAGAGAGAGAGAGAGAGAGAGAGAGAGAGAGAGAGAGAGAGAGAGAGAGAGAGAGAGAGAGAGAGAGAGAGAGAGAGACATTCAGATATAGAGCAGACAGACAGACATTCAGATATAGAGCAGACAGACAGACATTCAGATATAGAGCAGACAGACAGACATTCAGATATAGAGCAGACAGACAGACATTCAGATATAGAGCAGACAGAGAGATAGCCAGACAGAAAGAAGTGAGAGAGAGCGAGAGAGTGATAGAGAGCGAGAGAGTGATAGAGAGCGAGAGAATGATAGAGAGCTAGAGAGTGATAGAGAGCGAGAGCGAAACAGAGAGAGAGGAAGAGACAAAGAGACAAACAGAAATTTGTAGAGCTATAAAGAGAGAGCGAGAGAGAAGTATAACGAAAGCGATAACCTAACGTTTCTAGCTGTGCAAACCTGGCTTAACTTTGCGATGTGAACCCAGCATTTCTCTAAAAATGCTCAGAGATCCTGTGGTTAAAAAATCTCTTATTTTCTATAGGGAATAAAACTGAAATAGTTAAACTTAACACCAGCATAAACCCATGGAATCTGTGGCTTAGGCACTCCAAACTTAAATGATGACCTTATTCCTGTCATTAAGAAATGAAAAAGTCATATTTGACGATTTCTATTTATCCACTGCACAATTTAAACACCAAGATTACTTACGGTACATTGGTCTCATTCAAGCACTTAGCGTGTCGCATTTGAATTGTGCAACTTGCTGCTTCACTTCCAACCATACTACACACACAAACCCTCCTTTAGGCTATTATCGGCTTTTGCCCGACCGAGGGGTGTTTATCCTGCCGTTAAGCCCTCATCATTGAGATTTGATTGACTCATCCTTTTGTCTATCTCTCCATGTATAGCCAGCAGGAACAATATAGGAACAATTCACTATTGAAGAATAGGGGGAGCGGGAGAGCTCTTAATGTTGATGACGATAAAGCTGATCACCGAGCAAAGGAGTTTTTGTAGAGGTATTAAATTAAGACCTCATGCACTTTACACATTTTACATATGTCACAAAAATCTATTCTTGTTTTTCAGATTTGAGATTCTTTTAAGTGCAAAGCAACCCTTAGTCATTTGGCATAAGACTGCAATCGTATACCTACTCAACTCGTACTCGTAATATATTTAGTTGATAGTCTCATTTTGTTTTTCCTGAAGTGTAATCCAATAATGTTGGATGTTGTTTGGTCTATATGGATGTGTTTTCCACTGACAGACATGAGATTTAGAGAATTCATCGCATATGGTTAGGTTTGGTGTGTAGTGTTCCGGTTTCTTTTTTTTTTTTGCATGTAAGTCTTTTATGCCCTGAGGAGTTGAAGCTGTATTTTTTGGTGTAGTCCCTTTGATCGACTGTGATATGACAGTTTTTGATTTGAAACTGGAAACTTCGGACAGACTGATTGAAATTAATTCAGTTATGAAGCGAATACAAAAATTTTGTGGGTGATTTTGGAAAGGATAGAAAATGTTGGAGGTGGATAAAACTCCGTTCTGAGAAATAAAAAAAATGGTTATAGAGTGAAAGATGTGAAATAACCATAAAATTTATTTTGTTTTCTTTGCTTGGGCCTCAGGCAGTGTCGAAATACAACACAAAAACGGATTAGAATGTTAGCCATTTCAAGAGCAAATAATTTCAAGGTCGATGCAGCTTAAACCTAAATTCACTGCAAGAAATGTTTACGATAAAGAACAAAATCAATACGTATACGATACGCGGGCAACTCTCAACTGCGCCTACTTGTTATATTATCCTCTCTAAAGTTGCTATTAAGACCTTACCAATGGTAGGGGAGAAGTGTGCCTATATTTTAAGTTCTAGTTAAAAAAGTAGTTAAAAACTTTATCTTGCGAAGAAAACTTTTTTTAAGCTGCTTTGTAAAGACTTGAATCTTGTGTTCTTTAAACAATATTCATGTTTGCTCATTTGAATTATTAATTCTTAAAACTTTGAATATTTTTAATAAGTCCAATGGCTGTCCACTTAAGAGAAACTTCACTGTAATTGAAATGGAGAATAGAAATAAGTTCTATAAACATAAAAACTCAAACGGACCTTATGCTATGTCCGCACCTGAAGTTAAACTGGGTTTCGTTCCAGGATGGTTTGAGTTAACCAAGTAGTGTCCGCATATGCAAAAAAGTTTTTAGTTTATCTATTCGTCTTAAGTTAAGAACATATACAGATATAAAGTGTGAGCAGAACGTCAACGACGAATGAGAGAATTCATTCTCTCTCCACACACTTCCACTCTCTTAAATGTCAAAATGTCAAATTCAATGGAATATTGGAAATAGTGCATTCAGCGCACTTGGTTTCGAGCAGGTTATCACGAAACCCAGTGACTAAAAAGGTTTCATTTTGTACGGCAAACCACTTGGTTATCATGTTGGTTTGGGATTGTTTTGAGTTAAACAAGTTTAACTCTCAGGGTCTCAGGTGCGGACATAGCATTACACATGCATAGAATTTAAAATCAGTAGCCCAAACGGAAGTACCTACCAACAAGGGAATACTGCTGAAATTGTCTTCTAAGCAGAAGTACTTGCAGTTTGTGAAGTTTGAAACATTTTGCACATATAAACTAGCTTTTGAGAAAAATTGATACCTTCGTCGTAGACTAGGCAGCAATTCCCAAATCCTCAAAACAACGATCCCAAAAAAAATTCGCTGGATACCGAAATATGTGAGGCTACAAAATGAATCAAGCCTCAAACCCAAGAGTTCCAGAACTCAATAGATCACTTCTTTAAAACTTTTTGAAATCGATAACCATTGAATCTGTATTTTTCATCACCTCGCCATGTCCTTTAAGCACGAGCTGGTGCCACCAAATGTTCTCCTCTCAGCCTCAACTGTGGTTTTCTTTGGATGTCTTCTTCTCTTAATACAGTTAAACTCCACTATATTCTTGGGGTAGGTACTGATCCTAACTTTTAATTCAAATGAATGCTGAGAGAAGTTGTTGGTTGTCTGTAGATAGTAACATTGACTGCTTAATAAGAACAATCAGTAGAAATCGACTTAATTTGTTTAATATTTTGCACACCTTAACAGTAACACATTAGACTCCCTTTATATATTTTTTGTTTAATATCACGATACACACCAACACACGCCACCTTAAAAATTTCAGAGAACCCAATGTACCAACCAGCTACGTATATCGAAGAAATTCACTCTTATGTCAACTTTGAATGACATTTCTGTTCGGTAAAAATAAAAAATACAACACATCCCTACTGTTGACAGTTCGCACAAACTGTCATCGTCGCTTTGAAATGATTAGTAAAATCGAATGACACAACTTCACCAAGAGCGGTACTCTATCAAACCATCCTCATTTCTTGATCGAATTCATTTGGTCTCTCTCTGTGTCGCGACACGTTTTACTTTGGTCGTTATTTTTATAAACTATTTCTAGACATACAACCACATCTGCGAGGAATCTATATAACTGTCAAAACATCACCCTTTCTCATCTGACAAACTGTTCATTTTGTCCGCACAATCCCTTTTGGAACACATTGGGTGGCACACATCCCGCAGAATGTGGTCTTAGAAAAACACTTGTTGTCTTCAAGACGTGAAAATCTCATTAACTCCTGTCTTAGAAGTGACAAGACACTGATCACCAACATCCGCGTGTCTATATGATCCGAAGAAAAACATTCCGCGACGAAAATAAATCTTCCGACCTACCACGAGGAAAAGTCTCAAATTTCCACCGCGCAACACCGCATAAATAAAATTATTCAAAACAGAAGTGTGGGAGTGAGACTTAGTATCAGACAGAAAACAAGAGACAGCATCTGTCAAAAAAAAAGTACAAAAAGTATAGGGCCTACTAAGCGAAGCTTGTCCATTAATCGTTCACCTGATAATTGCCGTGTTCTGCACCATGCATTCAGATATTAAGTACAAGACGTTGGGTAATCGTCTACAACTCAAGTCTTCTTTGCGTTGCTGGCCTACCTTACTGCCTGCCCCACTCCCTATCCCAAGGAGACCTTGTCTAATCTGAAACATGTCTAAATAGTTGGTCGGCTGGTTGGTTAGCTGGTCAGTTTTTGGTTGCACGCTCTTTAAGGTGCTCATGTGTGTTGGTTGCACTGTGCGCACTGCTATCTCGGGATGTGGATGTCCATTTTGTTGGCAACAGTATATGGAGAGGATTCAAAGATTACTTTTGTTTTTTATTTTTTCTTTATTTTTTGCTTTAAGGAAGAATGGTAAAGAAGTCTATTTGTAGCATATAATTGCCAGCTTTGCTAGAGCAAACAGGTTGATAAATATATGCATACTGTGCTGGCGACTAAGCGATGGTATACTTGCTTTCAGCATATGCATGCCTACCTGCCTAAGCCTATGCTCTGTTGTAGATGCAGATCTTGTAAGTAGATGACACTTGGAAGCATCTAGCGCTGTCAAGGTGATTTATGCGGCAATTGTCGTGATGAGTAGTCGAGGGTATAAATGAACACTTTTCACCTGAGTGGATGCAGTAATTAAAATAAGGTACCTACATATTGCAATCGTTGAGGTTTTGAGTTCTCTTTTAGTGGAGATATGTTTTTGTATACCTAATAACGCATAGGTCAGTAACTAATAAAAAGAGGTTATGGATTTCTTAAAATATATTATTTGGTTCCTCATTAGAGGAGAAGAAAAATGACTGCTTTTATTAAAACCTTCATCTGTATAATGATTTAAATGAACGAAAAAGAAAACACAAATGTTTCACCATATCTTTCATATAGCTTTTCGCAATTGTTTGTCATATCAAAACCGAAAAGAGGTAGACATGTAGAAAGGCACCTACCTATACTAAGCAAAAGAGCCTATGAAAGAACTGAACAAAATACAACGTGTGAAACAATACCCTTTTGTGTTTTGCTTTTCCAAAAATGCACGGATGTTTCCAATTATTTTTATTGTTTAATGGATACACAAACTTTTAAGGAGATTGGGAGTGAGTTTCAATGACGAAATGTAATGGTTTCATTTTTCTAATGACTAGTCTATTGTTCATTTAAAGGACGTGGAATTTTGTGATTATCTTTTTTTTTTAATTATTCTAAGATTGGTACTTGCTGCTAGTCAAAAAAGCCTATTTTCAAGTCGGTAGCTGGTTAGAAAGAGGTTTACTTTTAGCTGCTGCTAAGACATTTCCCTCTTAATACTTGTAAGTTAAAAATTACAAGTAAAAGTGAATGGTTACTTAAAAATTTGCTAAATTCAGTTTTAATAACTGAAATAATTTTAAAAGTGTTTCATCATGCGGAGTATGTTTAATTTAATGCAACGTAACCCGATATAATTAATGTAACGTAACGTAGTGTAATGTAATGTAACGTAGTGTAATGTAATGTAACGTAGTGTAATGTAATGTAACGTAATGCAATGCTGTCTAATGTAATTTATTTTATTGTAATGTAATGTGATTTAATGTAATGTAATTTGATTTAAAGTAATGTAATGGTCAAGATGTCTTAAGTACGACCAAGTCACAAGGTCTTAGCGTATCTATCATTTGGTTTGGCCAAATCAATGAAGCCTCTGTTGAAAGACTATTACTGGGAGAGGCTATAACCCAGCAACATCGTCCTCTGTCGACAGAATTTTCAGCCCCATTTATTTGGCTTATTTCAAACTACATGGATGACTTAACCTGATTTACAATCTACGTAACTTAAAGCAATGGATTTGGCTAGTTAAAAGGAAAGCTTTAGAGGCTGGCTTTTAAAGAGAAAGGGCTTCAATTGAAATCTAAATGGGATTCATATAAATTAACATTGAGGAGCATACGGCTAACGGGTTCATTACATCCATAAGAACTACGGTGGAAGGGAAGATAAAATAGGGAGGTATGTCTTAGGTTGCGAGGATGTGATTTAAGAAAAGATAGAATAATAAAGATTTGGGCGATAAATAGATGAACAAACAAGATAAATAAAAAAAGAATAAAAATGGTATATCTACTGAGGATGCTCTCATGAAATTGTGCACTGAACTTTACAATAGCGTTAATGAATGAAAATAATCCTGCAGCTCTATTCGTTGACATTACTGAAGCGTTTGATATGGTAGATCATACTTTGTTATTAGAGAAACTTTATAGGGCAGGTTTTAGAGAATTTTTTTACGATTGGTTTTAAGTATTTGGGATTAACTCTTGACTCGAAAATCAATTGGAATGAACACACTGTTATTTTAAAGCAGTATCTAAACAAAGTTGTTAGACAGTTTTATCACCTAAGTCTCTATTGTGAATTGCCTATTTTGAAGTTGGTATACAACGGTTTGCTCAAATCTAAACTAGAATATGGTCTCAGCTGCTGGGTTGGTACAAACGCCAACAAAATTGAACCCTTGTTAGTCAAACAAAAGCATGCAATCCGAATCTTGTTTAGGGTTAACCGTAGAACTCCTAGCTTTGATTTGTTTAGGAGGCTTGAGTTTCTACCCTTAAGGTACTTATATTTTTATAAAGTTCTTAAATTTTTTTTTATCAATTCTGGTTATAAAGCTTCTAGGCTCTATAGTAGCCACAATTTACTTCTCGACGCCTTAAATTTTGCAACAGTGCCTACTATTAATAAAGCACACTATTCCCATTTCTACGTTATTACTGCACCGCGTTTATTTAATTTACTACCAATAAGCCTAAGATGCGTGAGAGACAAATCGGTTTTTTTGAGAAAAGTCAAGTCTTGGCTGTTTACACTTGATCACCGCGAAATAGTAAACTGTTTAGCTCCAATAGCATAATTGAATTATCTTCTTTCTGAATTTTGTTTTCTTATCCTCTCCTTTATTTTATGCTTATTTTTTCTTTTCTGCTTATTTACATTTTTTGATTTTTGTTATTTTACTTCTCTAATATATTTTATGTCTTTCATTATCACAAATTCACTCTTTCTCTAAGTAATATTTTCATTTTACTCATTTTTCTTATATGATTTGTTTCCCTATCAAACTATTTTATCCATTCTCTTGAATGTACTCATTTGAATTAACGGATTAATCGCCTCTTGACACTTTGTCAATAGAATAGTCCTAACTATTTCATGTTAACCTCCTTTTTCATTAGTATTTAAATTTTTATATTAATATGTACATTTTTCTTTAATATCTATATAATATTTCTTAAATATTGTAAATATTTGTATAAAGTAGCGTTACCATGAAATAAAGCAAAATTACTTACTTTACTTTACTATATCAGATATCTTTCTGCGTTCTTCCAGACTTTTGAGATTTGTTACCCGAAGGTCGTTTTTGTATGTGGGGAGGATCAGAGGATCATGCCATGGTATGGCTCGAAAAGAAACACGAAGAAACCGTTGTGAGGGCTCTCAATCCTTAAAATGTGCACTCCTTGATAAGGGGAACATACTTGAGAGGCGTATTCAAGCAGAGGTCGGACTAAGGTGATGTAGAGTGAACAGGGCAACACAATAATTGGAAAATTCTTTTGATTACCATTTTACAAAAGTCAAGTGTAGAGTTGGGTTTTGCACTATATCGTCTATATGGGACCGAAAATTGAGCATCTGGTCGCATAAAAGTCCAAGGTCGCGAATGGGTTGACAGTCCGGATGGGTTGACTATGGAGAAAATATTGACAGTTATTTTGGGACCAGATTGAAGAACTATTAAGGTTCAACTAAATAAAGGACGAGACATGCAACGATGTAATAATCTTAAAGAATTTGATGTCGTCAGCATAAAGTGAGATATTGGAGTTTTTTTTAAATCATTTCCATACAATTTATGGTAGATAAGGATAAAAAGAAGAGGACCTAAGTGGCTAGCTTGAGGAACGCTAGAAGTAGCATGAAACGGACAGGAAAAAGTGCATCTGAAGAGAACATTGTATAGATTAGATAACTTAAAAAGTATGAGATTTGTGAAATTTTGTCAAAGGCCCAGTTTAAGTTTGTGGAGATGACGTCAACTTCATAACCTTCTTCCAAAGCCGAAAGCGCAAAGTACATAAATCCCACAAGATTAGTGGTTGTAGACTTACATTTCTGGAAACCATGGGAAATGAGAGAGACTTGCAATAAAAACTTTAAATTCCATATAAAATGCTTTCAAATATTTTTGGGATGTGGGACAGTTGGCGATAGGGCGATAATTTTTTACATCACCTTTGGAACCTTTTCTATGAACTGGTGGTATAGGATGTTTTTCATAAATGTGTGAATTCTACTTGGACGAAGGATTGATTGAATATAAGTGAGAGAGGGAAAGATAATATGATGCGGAGCACTTTCTTAGAAATATGGCAGGGATACCATATCAGGCCCAGGTGAAATTTCATCATTGAGTTGATTTCGTTTATCAGATCGAAGTCAATTGAAAGCGAAAGAAATGGACCGAGGGAGAAATAAGGTAGGTAATCGAAATACGCTGAATATAGGGAGCAAAAGAGTCATCCGTAAAACATTGTAGCATATGGAACAAGTTGTCGATATTTTGTGGATCATTTGAAGTTTCATTGTTTAAAATGAGAGAGGTAGGTTACCCTACCAGATCGGATTTTTGTTTTTAAGTTGACGAATTGACAAAATTACTTTGGATCTTTAATAAGAATTGCCTGAGTTTCGATTCAGAATCGATGGTAAAAGTTGTTATAGAGTTCAGTAAAATTCAGATATATACCGAGAAAATAAGAATAGTCGGAGGGAGATCGGGAGCGAAGAAATTATTCAAAGCTTATTTCTCTTACTTCGAAGTGATCGTAGCCTTCGATTGTATCAGGGTGGAAAGGAGGTCATTGATTTGAGTCGGGATAATAGAGAAATCGGCATAGATAAAGGGAAATGGTCTTAAATATTTCACTGTAGAACATGTCAACGACATCATTTACGTATTGGTTTGTTAAATTAAAAGGAACTCTGCTAAGATAATTATTAATTTTATAGAAGTTGGTCTAATTACAATCATATGAATATGATGTAGAAGGAGGAGGAATAGATACGTGCAAAGGAAAGGGCGATGTTTTACAGGTGGTAAAATAAACCAAATATAAAAGGTTCGGACAGCGGAGAACGCGAGCAATTCAATTTGAATGGGTAACATCATCAACACAGTTCAAAATGCAGGGATCACGGCACAAAGTATTTGAAATTTATTACAACCAACTTTCATAAGAATAGTCTCTCTCATTACCAAAGGTTTCAAATGAACACTTTACCCACAAGCCAAAGAAACATGGTGGTGGAAGAATGGGGTTGAAACAGTGATAAATAAGAAGGAATTTGCTTTCAAGGAATGGTCACAGTTCCCTCAAATAATAGAGATAAAAATACTCAACTCGAAGTGGAATATAAAAAAAGCGAAAAAGGATAGTGCTCCCAACTTTAGGCACAAAGGAACATGTTCTTTGTACTAAAAGACATTTTTTCGGACTGTTTCTGCAAACCCAGTTGTTCCTTAGATATGCTTAAACAACTGAATAAGCAGACAAACATCTTCAAAAAAGCCATACTCAAATTGAAAGAAATGCGTTCGTCGAAGTTCATTAACGATATATGTTCAAGGAAAGTTTATGTGAATGACGACAGAGTTCTCAGAACCTCAGAACTAGGGACACCTTAATGAAAAATTTTATAAAAATAGAAATGATAGAGTAAAAACTCAGATGACTGTCCTGCATTTTGTCGAATCATGTTGAAGACACTCAGCGCAGACAATAAGGTATGAGCTGGGAGCCTTATCATGGCAGCGTCTTCTGGCTTTTCTACGAACATCTGCAAAACTATACCAAAAGAATGCTGACGTACTATAGACCGATACTTAGGTCTAAGTGCTCCAGCTACTATTTTAAAAACATCCGTATACATATATCATCTTATCACATTGCTATAAAGTTTTACTGCAAACTCGATCGTGTGAATAAAAATAATCATTGCATTCTTTTAAGAGCCATTAATGTGAACATAAATTTTTTTATCAACTCAATAACTTATGCACACAATTTTTTCTGAGAACATGTTTGAGATTCAGTTCCCAAAGAAGATAAATTAAATTTCGATCGAAAGCACAATGAACTTATTTTATGACGCAATTCCTAAGAACCGATCTTTTCATCAAAGCAACTAAAAGATTTCGAGGTTCAAATTCGTAATGATAGGTAGGTACGTACCTAAACGAGATCGAACATAGAGAAAATTATTGGTAGATGCAATGAAAAGAAATGATCCCAAGTTTTACGAAAGAAGAAGGCTAAGTTGAGGTTCGTAACTGCATCTCAAACACGAGGAAAAGCATAGACGCAAATGTGCCTCAGTTTCTTTAGCATGTTTTAAGCCAAGGCTTGGCTTCGATTCACAACACAATCATAAAGTTTGAGTTAGGAAAGACTGAATTCATGAGCTCCATTTGGGCTGTTTTTTTTTTTTTTTTTTTTTTAAACAACTTCAAAAGTCAGGAATTTATTCTATCGGATGTAATGATTGTGCAAAAGAATATATAGGACAGACAAGAAGACCTATTCTAAAAAGATTTAAAGAACATTTTGCACATCTTAAATATAATGAAAAAGAAAAGTCAAGTGTTGCAGAACATATGCTAGAAAATAGTCATAGCTTTAGTTTGCAAAATTTAAAACTAATAAGGAATGTAAATAGCAATTATGAATTAGATGCTTTTGAATCATTTTACATATTTAAAAACAAAAATAATCTAATTAATAGTGATGATGGACCAATCAAAGATTCAATATTCAAAAAATTTTTTAATAGATTCAACTCAACTCAACTGTAATTTTGTTTAGAAACATTTTTGTTTATTATTAGTTTTTTGACAAATAATTTAATTTAATTTAATTTTATAAATCTCACTGACGATGGAAGCATTGCTTCTGAAATGTACATCTGAGGAAATAAAATAAGTGTTTTAACTGTTAAAAACTTTACTAATCTTTTCATTTATTTTTAAACAACTCAATTCATAGGCGTTTTAGGATTTTCGAATTCGATTGTATTCAGTTTCTAGGCTAATTTACAGTTACCAACTCAAAAAGTTCACGTTTCTAATTCAAATTTTTATTTGTTACCTTTTTAATGTTAGTTACACATTATAGGTACCTACACAAACGTGCATAGAGTGGCGCAACAGAGCGTGGAGCCCATGGGCCTAGCGCATTTCTCACAACCAAGCCTTGTGAGGGAATTTAGGAGCCCTACAATTTTGTTCGATTCTGAACGGCTAATGAAGAATGCTCTTTTCATGGCAATGACTTTAGTAAAAGATTGCCAGTTCCGTGGAAAAACATTTTTGTTTTCTGTTGGGATTCGAACCACAAAACTCTAGAGTAACAGGCAGACATTCTAACCATCATACCACGGGGAACCACAAGTACCTACATCCTACAATACCTATAAAGGGAGCGTTCAAGTATTACGTAACGCAATTTTTGAAGATTTTTGACCCCCCTCCTCCTCCCCTTGTAACGCACCGTAACGTTTTCATGTACCCCCCTCCATCCCCTTTTTAAACGTTACGTAACACTCAAGTGACCACTTTTACCATTTCTTATACTGACAACAAAAACAACATTCAATGACGTACAACACAATCTAGGGATTCCCCGTGAAATATAAACGAAAAGGTTTGCCAACTTGCGAGAACAAATTAAAAATGATAACCAGACTATAAAATCGAGGGATTCCACGTAACACGTAACACGTAAATGAAACGGGTTGCTAATTTGTGAATTTTTATTCCCTAATTTAAAAAAAAAAAAGTTACGTAACGTGTTGTAAGAAAGACCCCCTACCGCCCTGTAGCGCATCGTAACCTTTTACGAAACCCCCTCCCCCAAATTGCGTTACGTAATACTAGAACGCCCCCAAAGTTATCTTCAGTTAAAAAAAGTTTTTGTTTATTAAAAAAAGAAAAAAAATTCGCGCTGATCCACAATTTCGAAATGCACTCCCTGAACCTGCATCAGGAAGGCTCTTTTACGGAATTTTATTAATGAAAAAACCAACACAACAACCACATTTCAATATGCAGACATATCTAAGATTATTCTAAATAAGAAGGTTGGTAAAGTGCAATTCCATTTATCCACATACACCCACTGGATAAGAACCATTCGATTGACGAGAAATGTGGTTACTGCGGTCCTTTTACAGAAAAATTCATATCCCATTTGATGCTACCAGATATTGAAAGACCGCATCTATACTCTTATGGTCAGGTCATTCATTTGCATTCCCCCCTTTTTTCAATTAGATATGAAAATAATTTCAAACCACAGAGCACATTATGACTCCCTCATTAACCGATAAAATGATGATGTTCCTCACCTACCATAACTCAATTCGATTGAGCCAACCAACTGCAAGCCCAACAGCTTTCTTTTTTTCTTTTACGCATTTAATTAAGGGTCAATTAGCTTTAATTTAATCCTCTTGTTGTACCAAGTTAAATATTGTCTTACCAATATTGAATCTTTTGAAACAGCAAACATTCTCCAAACACACACAAAAAAAGTTATGTTGGTTTCAGCAAAGAACAAACTTAACTATACACGAAAAGGTAAAATATTTAACCAAAAAAAAAAAACACTAACACCCTTTAAATTAAGACCCAAAAGTAAGCTGATATAACAAAATTATAACTCACAGACATATAGCCACCTTCTAACTAAGTCCTTTGGGCGAGAGAAAACCTTTTGAGGCTTTGCCTTCAAATATGTATAGGTATCTAGGCTCCTATAAACAACAACAGAAAAAGGCCTTGAATGAATAAAGGTTGGTATAGAGACAGAGAGATATCCTTTTGCAATTAGGTCGTCCTTAATTCACACTGTGGGTATCTTCTGCAAAAAAAAAAAAAAAAAAAATAGAAAAAACAAAACAAAACCCATCCAAGGGCCTACAAAAGCTCAACAACCAACGACGAAAAATATAAAATCTCCCTCCAACAAAATAAAGTTTCGATGTAAAATTTAAAAGCAAAAAGATTTTCCGATATGAAAACATCAAGGACAACACTGAAGGAAAACAAAATTCAATTTTGTGTTCTTTCCAACGAACAAACGTGTCTCTCCTTGGATAGGTACTTTATACCTACCTACACAACATTATTGTCAATATGAATCAATGAAAGAGCTCAAAAGCGCTTTTATAACTGCAAATTAAAGATCCACGCACGCTATCCAACAAAAGGATACGCAGGACGACATGAAAATAAAAAAAAAGGGAAATTTAATTCTGTTCCATTTCAATGCCCTCCGTTCCCCTTGCTGCCCCCATCACTCCTCATCCCTCATCCTTCTACCGCATTCAATTTCGAATGGAGCCAGAACAAAAGGCAAGCGTTCAAGAAGGAACCACTGGAGTGTAGTTAGTTATAGGCATCGGTATAGGCATGGTGCAAGAAGGGGTTCCCATGGTGGCAAAATGTTGACAGACCGAAAAATAAAAATATTTTCCTGTGTAACTTAACAAAAATAAAAGAAACAATGAAGCAGGACACAAGAACAACATCACGAAAAAGAATAACAAAAAAAAAAAAGAAAATCAAAATTAAAGTGAATTTTAAAGACTTTGTGTAAGTTTCTAGCATATACAACATCAGGACTATGTCCATCTCTTTTTAGGGTTTCTGCGAAGTAAATGAGAATTGGTATATACATAATACACAAGTATGGCCACGCCTTTAAATTTTCACAATCTATACACACTCAAACACACACTTTTGCGTTCATGGACGATGATATCGCGTTCTCTATCCAGCCCGCCATTGTCGTTAACTTTTTCGAAGTTCGAGTTTCGAAAACAGGGGAATTCAATTCGAAGAATAAAGAAGATAATAGGTCTGTTCGTTGAACTTTCCCCAGGGTTGACCCAGGTTTTCTTGACAA
Source organism: Melanostoma scalare (assembly GCA_949752695.1). Classification (NCBI taxonomy): domain Eukaryota; kingdom Metazoa; phylum Arthropoda; class Insecta; order Diptera; family Syrphidae; genus Melanostoma; species Melanostoma scalare. The sequence goes on from OX456986.1 coordinate 17,206,524, forward strand.
CCCCATGAGTTGTCAAAAAAACCTGGGTTTTCCAGTCCTCAAAAAACGCTAAACCACAAATCGCCACACATCCCTGTCATTTAAATAAAACACATGCCATTTGACAGCCCTCAAATCGCCACAGCAAAAAGCTAGGGCGAGTTTGGGGAAAACCTGTGGCAAACCTATGGCTCAAAAAACACTCAATTTGACATTCAGTGCTAATTTAGGTTTCTCAAAAAACGCTTTGTGGCGACCCCATGGCGACCCTAGGGTTTCAACGAACAAACCTAATAACCCACAAAAGGTAAACAAAAAAAAATATAATAACAATCGAACTCACCTTATAAGATCCGGTAGGCGTTCCAAGACTTTGGGGTGTGAGTGCTTCTTTGTATAAGATGGAGACAGAGCCACAGTGCAGGCCAGCATTAATTCAGTGGACAGCTCAACGGGATGCTGGGGTGATTTCTCCTCAGGCAACTGGGGAAAAGAAGAGATAGAAGTTTTATTTGAAATGGAGACTATGGAGTATCTATAGAGCGGAACGCGTGCGATGGTATAGTAGCTGGTAGTGAGGGGGCAATCTCACGTAGAAAATGGTTTATTGAGTTTTTAGTGACTGCTTTTGAAAAAGGTTTTTTCGCCACTTCTTTTTTTTATGGAAAATCAATAATGACATGAATATTTAAGAAGCAAAAAAAAAAAAAAAAAGAATAAAATCTGCACTTGCACTTTCGCTCCCCCACAGTCCCCCAGGTGCTAAGGATGGCGAGGAGACGATGACCTCTCGGCTACAGCTCAGAAGATAGGTAGGTATGTACCTCTACCTACCCAACTCTTGGTTTACTGATGGCCGAATTTGTAGAAGTCGAACATGTAAGTAGCTCGGCAGGAACCTAAATATTTTGAGTAATATTTTGTAAATGATTACTTAACTGGCAACTGTGGATGGTAAAGTTGGTAGGTTGCTATGGCTAGTTAGGTCGATTCATGCTGCAGTCCTATCTACTGAAATTTATTATAGATTGGAACTTTTCTTGCAAAAAGTAGCCTGCACTTAAATTCAACAAAAAACTTATTAAAGTTTTTTTGTGAGCCATTGGCTATTCGACAGAGTGGAGCTGGGGCTAAATTGACACATAGATGTTTTCGTTAACAGATATAACCCAATAGACTGACATGGATAGTTGAGGGATCCAGAGGTTGACTCAAAAACAAGAATGAGGAACAGCCTAGTAAAAGGGTTTTGTTTGTAATGGCTCGAAAAAGATACTACCTTACACTTTCATGTAGGTATTTTGAAGACTTTATCAACTTTAAGATGGGAAAAAGAGACAAGTCTCGAATTAGTTTCAACTTGTTATAAATGCTCGTCATTTGCAAGACTCTTACTATTCCACTCCCTACCGAAAAATATTTACTTAAGCTAAGTGTACACGATTGCCTGATCTGCAAATATTGCCAGATCTGTCAGTGAAAAATTTGTCTCGAATGGCTGACAATCGTGTACACACCAAATTAATTTGCAGAAATACTATTTGGCTGCTAATTTGTTTACAAATATCTGCCAATTAGTTTGCAGATATCTGGAAATCGTGTACACGCAAGCTGACAACCGGGTACACGCCAAATTAATTTGCAGAAAAATTTGTTCATCAATCATTTTGAGGACAAATTAATTTGCAGAAGTGGCAATCGGTGTGTACGCAAATTTTGTTCATTCTCTGACGTTTCCGCAAATGTCTGGCAATAAATAAATTTGCAGACCCAGTTTAAAGAACATTTGCAAATTTATTCATTGGCAGACAAATTTGGCAAGGATTACAAGGAAAAAAAGCACGTGGATTGTCTCTACAATTTTTGACAGATGCGATGTGACAATGAACTAAAAATGAATTTGCAGATCCACAAATCAATTTGTGTGTACACGGTTTGCAGAAATCTACAAATATCTGCAAATCTATTGCCAGCTATTTGCCCAAATCAGTTCGTCGACATTAGGCGTGTTTTTTTCACAAGGATGTTATGTACATAACATGATATCCAAAAAAAACGCTTCGTTTTTTTTTTATTTGTGGGTTGGTGTTCTCGATCAGTTGTCAAACTAATAAAAGGCAACAAATGATTTTTTTTTGCCAAATTCGCACAAAAACGCAAAAACTGTTTGTTAAAAACCTAAAGCAATTGTATAGAGTGGAAAATAAGAATGTTCCGTAGTGAAATTAATGCAGGTAAACAATTTTTTTTGTCTGTTTTTTGTTAGTTTAGAAACGTCAAAAATAGGTCCGTTCACATCACAAAGGTAACAAAGAATTTCTCTTGACTCTGTTTACATGCTGGGGTTGAGTTTATATGAGATTGTGATTTAGATGTGAGTTGGAAAAAATATTTTGTTACTTGTTTCAAACGAAATAAACTATTAATAATAAGAAAGTACAACCATTTTTATGGCATACTTAACAATTAGCTTTGGAAAAAATGTTAACATTGACATTCACACAAAAATGTGAAAAGATATATGCAAAATGTGCTTTCAGTCACTAAACAGACCCTTTTTAATTGCTATTACGTTGTTTTATGTATCTTAATATACATTTACAAATCTAACTCTTGAAATCAATGAAATTCTAAATATCTAAAATTTTCTGCAACTAAATTGCGGAGTGTAAGAGTGGGCATATGATTTTATTCAGTTACACATTTGTGAACAGACCCTTTGCCACCCATTTTGCTTTTGTTCGAGATACATGAAAGTCTCTAGACGCACCAACATTAAAAACTGAAAAGTCGAAAAACTCATTCGATACTCGACTAAACGTCAAAAATCTATCCCCGACCAAATCTTAACCATCCTTTTATCCATAACATTGGTTGTCGGGGATGTTGTTTTTGCTTTGCATGTAAAATGATGTTATGTATATAACAGTCTTGTGAAAAAAACACGCCTATTGTCAGCCAAATAGCTGGCAATGAACTTGCAGATATTATTTGTAGATTTCTGCAAACCGTGTACAAACAAATTCAATTTTCACCCTCATTGTCTGCTCATTTGCACACATTGTCAGGCGTTTGCAGATCTGACAATGATTGTCAGACCTACCAATCGTGTACACTTAGCTATAGTCTTTGTGCTGTAGAATCAGAGGATTCGATAAATTGTATGCCTAAAAATTGTCATAAGAAACCTTCATATCATAAAATGTAACATCTCAACAATAATGTAATGTAATGTAACGGCTTATCACAAACATTTTTGATTTCTGTATGGGAAAATTTGCAATTCTAGCCCATTAACAAGCTCTAAGTTATCTTTCAAAATGAGATGATGTAGCAAATTAACAACGAGCTTAACGAAAACATTCATGCTTCTTATAAACTTCAGCAATACACTGAAACACTGTTTCGCGCCAGTACATCAGCCGCCATCTTTAACAAATTAACACAACTACCGATAAGTTAGCCTTGACAACATCGATAGGATAGGAGGAACAAAACAAACTGTTATCATCGCTTTCACTAGTGTAGAGTAAGCATTAATTATAAGGAGACTATTAGTGAAAAAGACAAAGTATAAATGCTTTTATTAAAAAATTTTAAATTCCATGGCAGACTATAGATCAGAAAAAGGTGGCCACTGGCCAGTGATAGTTAGAACTGTACAAAGTGCAGAGGCTTGGAACCTTACCTATAGTTAAATAAACGTCGTCTTCAAGGAAATAGTCCTGCGTTCGATTAATGGTTCTGTAGTGACGAATCTAAAAAATGTTTGACTCATACCAGCTGATTTGGGAACAGTTGGTAATGAGTTGCACTTTGGTTTCAAATCAGTTGCAGGGCTATTGCAGGTCATTCGCAACCATTTACAACTATGTAACTGAAAATGAGTTGCTTTTCATTTGTAAATCTATTCAAACCCTATTGCAACTCATTTACAATTTTGCAAGGGAGTGAAACTCACTTATAGGGCCCCTACACTACGCAAACACGTTTGTACAAACGTGTGTTTATGCAAACATAGTTTCGCCACACACTACACAAACATGTTTGAGAGATATTAGTTGCTTGACGTTTTTCATATCACAGACCTACTGAGCAATGAGCGATTTCGCAAGTGCTGCTTTAATTATTGCCTTGGCAACGAAAAATTTTCATCCGTACTTCTTGAAAATTGACATCTGTTTGAGCAAAATTCAACACCCACGACTCAAACATGTTTGTGCAAACACGGAAAATTCAAAATTTTTTGAATTTCTTCAAACCGTTTGCGCAAACACTCAACATCGCTACTGACAGTTTTTTACTCAAACAGTTTGCACAAACATTTTTACAAAAACAAAATACATATGTTTGCGCAAACGGTTTGTGTAGTGTAGGGGCCCTATTACAACTCATTTGCAATTGATTTGATACTTTAAATGATAGGTATGTTGTTTCAATTGCAAAGCAGTTGTGAAACTATTGCAACTTCTATAAGCTTGTTACATTTACATATGTTCCATTTCAGTTGCAATGCTGTTATGAAACTATTGCAACTCAATTTCAACTGATTTGAAACTAATTAATTAGCAACCATGAAATCAGCTCTTTAATAACCATTTTGTAACAAATTTTCAATCAGTGAAAATCTTCTTCCCCTTCTTTTTCTTTAAAACGGCACTATAAGCAAAGCGTTTTCAAAAGAACCATAGCATTCTCACATGAGGCTTAATTGATAATTTTGTTGAATATTACGTGGAGGTTCAAGGATCAAGGTAAGAAATGTTTTTAAATGGGTATCGCCTTTCGTGAGGAATTGGTAATTTTTATAGATTAGGAATTTCATGACGCTTTCTCAATTAGCCGTTAGGAATCGGCAAAAAATTGTAGGTCCTCCCGTTCCCTCACAAGGTGCGGTTGAAAGAAATGCGCTAGGTCGGGGCTTAGGGGGCTCTCGACCTGTTGCGTCACCCTGTTTATTTATTTTACATATATGTAGGTATATTTTAAACGGATTTTCAACTGATAGACAACTGATTGCAAGATAGTTGCGAACGAGTTGCTTTTCAGTTGAAAATCATTTTGTGCAACTTCCGATTACAAATAGCAACTGACTTGCATCTAGTTCACATCCAAATAGCTACTGCCTCGCAACTACAAGATCTATTACATATTTCCTAATTTAGTTTTTTGTGACAACGACATATTTTCTGTAACTTTTCAGCAAAGCTTGTTTTTCAAACGAGTTACGAATGAGATTCATTTCAAATGAATCAGTTGCAAATTAGTTTCGAAAGACCAAAACGCTAGGTTTACACGCAATGAGCAACGCAAAAGTTCTTAAAAGTCAGTCGATAATCGAAAACTACTAAAAATCAGTTGCAGCGCCGCAACTTCTGATTACCACTTATGCCATTTTTTTGAAACAAGATACTTGCAGTAGACTGATTACAAATTCAGTGTAAGGTTAGAAAATAGTCTTGAGTACAATAACCAGTTGATTAATTGAATAAAACTAATTTGCAACCGATTTGCAACGGATTTACAACGGATTGGCAACCAATTTGCCATCGATATATTCCAACTTATTTTTAATTCTTTCAAATCAATGCAAAGTAGTTTGAATTGGTTTCCCATTACTTTCATTCTAATGCTAAATACAAACAAAGAGTTCAAAAGGTTGTAAGACCAAACATCCGTCAAACAGTTGCTTGTCATTAATAATGAATAACTATTTATTAGCAAAGGATTGAGGAAATGGAATCAATTCACAACTGAAAAGTCGCTGAATTGCAAAACGAATTTGCAACACTCCTTCACAACAAGGCTTTGAAAAATTATTTTTAAATTCTTAACTTTGAATGAATTTGTCATTTGCTTAACAATTTTTTATTTAATCTTTCTCCTCTAACACAAAAGTTGTAAGGAAAACACTGTTTTTCTTAAAAAAAAAAGTTATGTCGAAGGATTGTGTTCTAAGGACCCTGATTTTGATACGATGATGATACGAAGAACCCTGATTTTGACACGAAAACTTAAAGGGGAAGTTTAAGTAAGGGTCCGCCATCTAAATTTTTTTTTTAACTAGTGCTTATTTCGTTAATGGTAACACTTAACTCATGTCTAATTTGACAGATAATTAGTTTTATCCTTCCGCTGAACGAATATGGTTGTGTATACGCTTGAACAACGCTCGGAAATGTTGCAACATTACTATACATTAATTATTATTACGATTACGAAAATCCGATGCCGATTTTGCCAAAAAATGATCTTTTCAGATGAAGCTCATTTTGATCTTGGCGGGTATGTAAACAAGCAAAATTGTCACATTTGGGCACAGAAAACCCGCACGCATACATTGAAAAGCAGATACACCCAAAACAAGTCACTGTTTGGTGTGGATTTTGGTCCCGAGGCATTCTTCGAAATTGAGCAAAGAGTGGCCATTACAGTCAATGGCGATCGTTATTGGGCCATGTTGAACGAATTTTTGTGCACAAAAATTGAAGAGGAAAATATTGGCAACATTTGGTTCCAACAGAATGGCGCTACGTGCCACACAGCCGAAGCTGTGAACTCGAACTCGATGTTTTGCGCCCTGTTTTTGAAAAAAAAAAAAAAAATATTTGGCGGACCCTTATAAGGGATGAGCAGTGGTGTCTAAACTAAGTACTTCGATTGACAACCTTCTTTCCCTCATCAACTTTTGTATAGAATTTTTAAAATTTGGCAACTTCTGCTTCTCAAGTCGCAAAATGAGCCATATCTAGAAACATTTGGGCTCTCCCTGTCGTATACCTATTAAATTTTTCTTTTTTCTTTTAGAGGCCGTACCTTTATTACTTTATGCACCATTCTGCAGTATTTAGGTACCTACCTATAGCCAAAAATTTCAATATTGGGCTCATAACACTCCAATCGAGATTTATTACTTTACTGAACCCAAATATCGCTGCCTTATCTGTCAAGAGCAAATCATAATATAGGAATGTAGGTACTCACCGGTGAAACCAACATACCTATAGGTACAACAATGTAATCCATTAATTCGGATAAATGTCAACCAAGTGGCGCCACTTGTTAACTTCGCAACTCGCTCTCCACATACGACTATGTGAACACTGTGTTGTGTATTCTTTATCATACTCGTATAGATGGGAAGCGCCGAGATGATGAATTGATCACCCGGTTAAGTGGTGCCCTGCTTAAAAGCGCTCCATAAACTCCATTGTTTCATTTCATTTTGACAGCAGCCCAAGTTGATGGCATTGGACTGGACGCGTGTATCATTTCTACCGCCATACACAATTACCTCGTTTAATCAGGTTTAATGTTGTCTACGTCGACGCTGGCCATTATTGTTTTATTATTATTGTTCTTTGTTCGCATATCATACTATATGATCGAGAGAAGTAACAAAAAAAAAATCACAAAAAAGAACACAATCTCTGAGCAAAGTCAAGTCTGTTGCCTCGAAATCAATAAATTAGACTCATTGAAGTGCTTTTGACGGGCAACGCGGTGCGAGTGCGATGTTCATGCTACGAATGTTGTTGTGAGGTCCATCTATCCATTATCGTAAAAGTAAACACCAAACCAGAGAGAGCATAAATGGGCTATGGGCTGACTGGTTAAAGTGCGTAAAAGTTTACTTCTTGGGTAAAAAAAATGTATATAAATTTGTAGGTACCGATATCTATACACGTTAAAAGAAAAGAAATATACAAAAACAAACAAAACTATACCCATTTATCAGATAATACTCAAAGGGCACTTTTGCTCAACACATAAATTCTGAAAAGATGGGATTTTTTGAAAGGTCAACATTTTGTGGATATCTCGATGTTCACTTTTAAAACGCAATTCCAGCTGTGCTTAAAAACAAAATATATATGATCTGTTCGCTATTTGCGGCAGTAAAGTTCAAAAATAGTTTTATTTTTAACTCATTTTCATATCTCGGAGTCAAAAGCAAATTTTGGTCGTAAGTGAAATCAAATTCAATCTTTGCAAGTTTGTTCTGAAGCCTTTAGCTCGAGAGTCGAGATATTCAAACGATAAAATTAGCTGAAGAAAAAGGATTGTTAGCTACTGAGCAATCAAAGTGACTAGAATTTTCACTATGGTATTAGAGGAGGGTTTAAGTCTGCCGTCTTGCTTTATTTGAAATGGGCGATGTCGCAGAACTTTTTAAAATACTAAGCGAGAGCATTCACAACATGGTATAGTAAAAATTTGTTACAAATTTCCGGAATTTCGTAGAAAAGCCTTTAGACGTCGCGTCGGTCGCCATCCATCTCACCTTTGATTCGAAATTATGAACCACAGTTGCAGACGAAAAGGCAATCATCATTCTCTCTCCACAGAATTCATAGAGAGTTTCATCACTCAAATCTGGTAGGTACCTACATTTAAGGCTTTCAAAAGAAACGCGCTTGGTGACAAGACAACGCAACGCAGCGTCATAACAAGTCTTCTGCGTTTATATCTGATAAAGAGATAGCTCCTTTCATAATAACTTTGCGGAGAGTTTTCTTTTACATATACCTAATTTATTATCACCAATACCTATAGGATTATCGCTACCCTTTGCTATTCAAACACAGTATGAGTTTAAGAAGAACTAGAGAGGATATAAAATGAGATATCGAATAAAATTTAGTTTCTCAAAATTGAAATGAGTTTAGGAAACGAAGGTTAAGCATTCCACATTCGTGTAGTTCGGCTAAGGATTTTTTCTGTTGGAGGTTTTTAAAATACCAGCTGGAGCACTCAGACCTAAATACCGGTTCATTGTGCTACCAGTTAGCAACCTTCTATTTGTTATAGCTTTCCAGATGCTCGGAGAAAAGCCAAAAGACGCTGCCATGATAAGGAGCCTAAGTTACCAGCTTTCACCATGTCTGCGCCGAGTATCTGTAACCTCATGCGAGAAAAAGCAGGACATTCACAGAGGAAGTGCTCTGTGGTGTCCTCATCTTCTCCACAAGATTCACAGAGTGTGGTATCACTTAAGCCTAACACATTTAAATGCTTGGCAAAAAATAAGTGCCCGCTGGCAACGCCAATAAGCTTTCTACAGTCTTTTCTGCTACGAGCTAGCAAAAATGTTGCAGTCTTCTTACTAACGTTGGGGAGCATACGCTTGGTTTGCCTGCATCCAATGGAGGCATGCCATCTGCGGTTGAGCTCTTTACAGATCCAATCGTTGATTGAAGCCCTCACTGAGGTCACTGGCAGACCAAGCGACGGTTCAGGCTCTGAGAAAGCTGTCTAAGATCCTTGCCTTGCAAGTTCATCGGCGATCTCATTTCCAGTTATGCCGTGATGGTCCGGAACCCAAATGAGACTCCAGGAATTTAATCTTCCGATCGCATTCAGAGAGCTCTTATGCATTCCTGGATCACTTTAAAAGTGGTTAGAGGGTTGAGAAGGGCCTTAAGCACAGCTTGGCTGTCGCTGCAAAAAAAGATACTTCTCCGCGTCCATCCATTGTTCGTTACGTGGCTCAAGGCCATTAGGATAGCATAAGCCTTCGCTTGGAAAACGGATGCGTATGATCCCAAAGATGTGTGCAGTCGTATGTCGTCGTTCTCCACAGAACCCTCGTCGGTTTTGGAGCCATCTGTAAAGATACGATAACAGTTCTTTCCAGGTTCAGATTCTGGAGCGAACCAGTCCTGAACCGAAGGAAAGTTGACTGAGTAATTTTGACGCAGTTTGAGCCTTGGGATCATCGTGTCAGGCGGCATATCCATTAGACGTGAGTCAAAAGATATGCTGCTTGCGAGTTTCTCAAAGCTCCAGTGCGAATTGTGCCAGAGACCACATCGCTTTAAACGAGAAATGGTCTTGAGTGAACACCCCATGATGTAGGTACCAAGGGGAGGAAGATTCAGCAGTGCGTCGAGAGCAGCTCCCGGTTTGCTTGGGAAGGCCCCAGTAACACCAAGACAAACTGTTCTTTGAAGTTTGCCAAACGTTTGCGGCTAAGGATGGATAGCTATGACAGAAAGTCTAAATAGCGGCCATGAGTGAACTGATAAGCATTTCTAGAAGCGTTTGAAGTAGGATTGATAAAGAGGACGATTGCAACTAACTATAAGGCGAGAGCACTTTTTATGAAAATAACGAAAAAACAAAGTCATCGGCGATGTTCTAGAAAAAGTCCTCGATCGTTAAAGGAAGCAACGCTTTGCAGAACTTTAGGCAACATAAAGTTGATTACTTCACATCAGGAGATGATTGGTGATGCCTTATTAGAAGTACCAAGATCCGTGAAAGCCTTCACGTCAAAAATACAAAAAACAATCAATCAAAGGCAATGTTGGCCACATTCAGACAAGATTGCGAATCGAAAACAAGGAAAGGCTTATCCACATGTCTGCCTGTTAACCCAGAGGTTATCACCATTCGCGAAGAATTAGCAAGTCCTCCGTTACTAAATTCATTGCATGGAAAGCGCTTTCTCCATTAGCCGTTCGGAACCGGCAGAAAATTCCCTCACAAGGCATGGTTGTGAGAAATGCGCTAGGCCCTATTACTCCTCGCTCTGTTGCGCTCATCATACTATGGTGTCTACATTAGATGTATGTCACGGTTATAAAACATTTCAAGAAAAGGTGTATTTATTCGCTAGTTACTCGAGATGTAGAGGAAATCCTTTATGTCATTTGAGCTTACTAAATAGCTTCGTTCGATCAACTCTACCCAGAAGTGGCACAGGTTTCCAACCAAGAGATCACCACTACACCTGCCTGTCACTTTAAGAAAAATATATTCCATTTCACATCTCTGTTCGTTACCTGAACTCGTCTAAGCAAAAACTTATGTCACTTTCCATTGGACCGTCCAGGAGCATTCTCAAACCGTTCCATTGGTGCAAAAAGACCGCTTCTCATGATTCAGAGAAGTGAGAGTGACAGTCACTTCTCGATTTGAAGTGAGAATCCACTCAAGAAGCACTTACATATGTTACTCGAATTTCAAAAAGAAAATTTTCATCATAGAACATTTTTTAAGAGCGATAGGTACCAGTGGCGTGATGGTTAGCATATCCACCTGCTAACCCAGAGGTTCGAGGTTCGAATCCCAGCAGAGGTAAAAATGTTTTTTCACGGTTATCGTCTTTCGCTAGGAATTGGCAAGTCCTCCGTTAGTAAATTCATTGCCATCAAAAGCTCTTTCTCAATTAGCCGTTCGGAATCGGCATAAAATTGTAGGTCCCCTCCATTCCCTCACAAGGCATGTTTGTGAGAAATGCGCTAGGCCCAGGGGCTCCTCGCTCTGTTGCGCCACCCTATTTATTTTATTTATTTATTTGATAGGTGTTTCACTCACACCAAGACAGTTACGTTAAACTGAACAGTCTTTGGGTATTTCATTGATTTTTAAAATGAGTGCTTCTCCGATTGAAACCAATGGCAAGCGACATGAGATGCTAACCATGAAATGTTAGACAAAAAATCTACTCCGTCTTAGGTAGAATTTAGAGCCACCCAGGGTGTGCCCGTGGTGTCATGGATAGCATGTCTGACTATTACGCGGGAGGTTCGTGGTTCGAAGCAACCAATAGAAAACAAAAACAAATTCCAGGGCAAACCAAAAGCTTTAATGAACGAACCTAATAATAATTACGATGGTATATATACTAGGGAGATCTAAAAAACTAAGCACAGTACCTCATTGTCTAAGCCCAATCATCAATTAGAACAAAAAAAATTGCTCTAAGATGAAAAATCCTACTGACGTTGGTAAAGAAAGTTTTGGTCAAATTACAACACATAATGAATACCTACAGTTGAAAGACTGAAACAAGTGAAGTCTCAAACGGCAGCTTAAAGCACAAGATTCGACAAGTTCTTTGGAACTTCATTAAGGCGAAAAGCCAGGTGAATCTATAAAATTTAAATATATTTTCTAATACCCATATTCGTTCAAATGATTATTTTCATTTGTTCTTGTATACATGGGCCTTACTTGAATAAAATGCTGTTTTTTTAGGAAGCGGTTGGAACTCATCTCTAGCGGTTTGTCTTGATATGTCGACTAGGCAAATAGTTTTAACAGTCTTTGGCTCCATATCTACTGATTCAAGATGACACAACTTTTGCCTTACTAGGTGTAAAAGTAAATCAACAAAATCACTGACGACATCTCGTGTCGGTCGGCGCCAGCGACTGTTTATTCACTTTTGCTAATTTATTATGAGTTTGCTTACTCGAAAATGGTTCCCCAAACTATAGTTGTATACTCCAATACTAACAAATCAAACTCTTAATTATTGAAAATATCCCCTTTCTGGTGATTTCTTTCCAAAACACACACAGACAAACTCTTTCATCACTTCGTTTTATAAAAAGACCCATGCGACTCTCATAAACACAAACATTTTTGGATCCAATAAATAAAAACCATCGATCTCATATTTGATATAACAAAACAAAGATAAAAACCTCAGCATCACAAAGAAATAAGAAATAACCCATCAATAGCAAAACTCAACTAATTGCCTGCGCCTATGAACGGGTAAATAGCCCGTCAATCAATCATCGGACAGGACGACACGCGTGCTAATGGATGCCGCTGTCTAAAGTAAATAAACAACAGTGCATTAATGTAGGTGTCATCGCCACATGGTCATACCATACCGAACGGGATAGTCAATCCGGAAAAGTTTACAAAAAAACAACGCCACAAAAATTGTAAAAAAAAAAAACCACCCAGCACCAAAAACTTACTTGTAAACTCTGGAACAGAGAGTCAAAGAGCGCCGTAATGGAGTTTCCTAGTATAGAATGACGACCAATTTGTGGACATAGTGTGCAGGCGTTTCGATACAATTGTACAGCGAGAATGATTGCTCTGGAAGGAAAGGAAAATATTTTACAAATGCAGTTACAGTTTCAAGGAAGAACAAGAGCATCTTACTTTTTGCTGATTTCCGAATTCGGTTCCAATCCTTTGGTGACAACGGCATTGGTTATGATTCCCAATCCATCCATCAACAGAAAACATTGAAAGTCAAAGATCTGAGCTTTAGCCATCAAGCGCACCAGTTGGCCTAGAGGTCGTTCAAGGCCTTGAGCACCACCTCCCTTAGCAATGAGATTCAAAAATTTCGGCACCTGACTTTCGCGCTTCATGTGCATTGGAACCGGTTGGAGTTCTTTCAGGTACTCCTCGGCGCTATAAGAGAAAGTTTGTAACCATAAGATAACTAGAGACATTTTCAAAACTCAAACTCACCTTAGGGACATTCTTTGCTTTAGTTTCTTCATTTTTTTCTTATATCCTCTGGAATGTTCTCGACTGACATCTGAAACCGTCGAAGAGAGATCACCATCTCCATTAGTGGCATCGCCTTCGCCATCTTCTCCATCCTCTCGTTGACCATTTTCGTCAACATTTCGACTTGGAATTGTCAACTCTAACGCTCTCTGCCGAATGTGTTCGATATTCTCTTCATGTCGCCGCGCCGATTCCTTTTGCTTCTGCAAAATCTTTCGCTGCAGTTCCTCTGTAGTTTGCTGCTGCTGTACCTGCAGAGCGAGCAATCTCTCCTCTCGATCTCTTGCCTTCTCTCGAGCCATTGCCTGTCGCTGTTTCTCTTTTTGTTCCTGCATTTTGCCTATTCGCTGTTCTTTCTCCAATCGCGTCTCATTCATTTTTTCCAGTTTTCTTTGCCGAGCCTGTTCTAATTCCTGTCTTCGTCTCTCAACTGCCGCCTCTTTCGCAGCTTTCTCCTCCAAACGTTTTTGCCGCTCCTGTTCCAGGTCTTGCAATCGCACTTCTGTCTCTTTCGAAGACTCAATCCAATCCAAATGCTTGTTCTGTGCTTCGATTTTTTTGATAAAATTGATCTCTTTCAACTTCTTTTCCTCATCGTGAGCCTTCTCGATGATTTGGCGGAGGTATTGATTTCGGTTCTCAGCGGCTCGTTGCAGACGTCCCTCCATTTTAAGGCGCTTCTCTTCAATCAAATGCTGCTTCGCTGCCTTCACATCTTCTACTCGTGCCAGCAAATGTTGAATCTTGATTGCTTTTTCTTTCTGGAGATCTTCGCGCTTTTGTTGAGCACGAGCCTGCTTTGCTTGATACTTTTTCAAAGTCTCCTGCAGGGATCGCCTTCTCGATGGACTTGATAACTTTTGATGGAGTTCCTGGGCTCGCCCAGGATGTCGACTCACGTAGGCCTGCAGTGTTGCCAGAGCTTCTTCGCGCTCTCCCCATGACATGTCTGACAGCAAAGCTTGGTATCGCGTCTCAAGACTTAAATTCTCATCGTCTACAAAGACTACACTTGCATCATTGTCATCATCATCGTACTCCCGCTCCTTTTCAAGCAAAGCCTCGCAATCAGTTTCATCAGTTTCTGTATCCACATCGATTTCTGTATTTTCCAGCTCACGAATCTGCCTTCGTAGTGATTCTTCCTCTTCGAGAAGTTTTCTCTGGTCCTCGTCACAGTCAGTGTCATCCTTCTCCTCACTTTCATCGCAACTAGAGAGTATGTGATTGGTAGCAACTGCTTGATACAAATCGCCAATGGCTTTCGAGAAATCACGGTTGGTTTGAATCTTAATGTCGATCTTGTTCGCATCCCCATCCAGGTCAGGAGTTGCGCTCTTGGTTATTTCAGACAGATTTTCCTTATAATCCATCACGTTGTTCTCCTTTCCTTGACCGGGTAGCTTGTGAAATTTTTCACTGCGCATGTACTCCTTGTGCAACGAGGTTATCTTCAAACCAGTGAGATCAGACTTTTGTCTTTTAATAAAGGTCTGGCGAGTGTTTGTCGTTCCACTCGAAGAAGAGGACGATGAGTTCAGAGCACTTCCAGTAGCAGATGGAATGGATTTTGCAGGCGCTCTTTGTGGCAGAGAATTCACCTTTGCCTTGGCATTTTTTATTTCTGGTTTGGGCAGCGCCTTAACTGCGGGTTTTTCATTATTCACCGCCACCTTGGCATTTTGTTTCACAGCAACTTTTTCTTTAGAATCGCGTCTGCTGTTGGCAGGAGGTTGAGATTTTTGATCGGCTTCCTTCTGTTGCTCTTCTTTTTCATTTAAGAGAGCCAGTGTGGGTAAACTTGCATAGCCTGTTGGCTGATTGAAACGATTAGCCCAATGCAAACTAGAACGACGGCGATTCTTCACAGTTAACCATCCACCTTCATTATTGCAGCCTTCTATTGTCAACTGCTTGGGTTCAGATTTTCGCTCTTGAGGCTCGAAGACACTTCCCCTTGAAGAACCAATTCTTTCATTGCTTGCTTTCAATGTGGAACTGGAACTGGTAACGTCTTCTCGCGAAGATTTCCTTGAAACCGCTTTTGTCTGGAATGGTCTTTGATTTTTGTTCGGCATTTCTATCATTGTTCGAGAACGAGTCGCAAGCCTGGTGCTTCCTGAATTAATCGCCCTTACATTTGGCCTCGCCGACAAAGGAGCTGCATTGGACATTGTGTTTCTTTTCGGAACGTTTGCTGGAGGGTTAGAAGGTTTTGTTATTGGGAAACGACGAGCAGTAGGCTGCTGTGGCTTTTGCGCGGCGGATTGCACTGAGTTTACTGGACGAGTTATTTGACGAGTGGAATTCACTTTAGCTGCACAAACAATTCTATTGGCAGGTTGTCGATTTACAACACTGGAATACTTGAGTGGACTGTTTTGAACTTTTTTCGGTTCGATTGGTTTCAAGGGATCGATTTTCTTTACCTCTGTCGTTGGCGGGGTCGCAGGTTTGCAGGCATCTTTTACTAAAAGCTCATTCTCCATGGCGTTCAGCTTTTTGACAGTCATCTCGGCGGCAGTTGGCTCTCGACTAATCACAGAACATTCACTCTCTTGGGTGCTTTCGTTGGCTTGTTCTTCTTGCTTTCGCATTTTTTCACGAACCTCGGCAAGTGTGAGGTTTTCATCTTCCAAGTCCGTCTGGGCGTATTGATCTCTCTTTTCGACTGCGATTTCGATGGAGTTCTCCATCTCAACCATTTCATTCCAGCTGATTTTCGTTGTTTCATCATCAGGGAGATTTTGCTGTGGCTGTTGTTTGGGCGATTCTTCAGGCTTATTTGGTACTGGGATGTCAGGAGTAGGATTGCGTTTGCTCGAAGAGAACAGTTCTCGTATATTCACGCGAGTTGAATTTTTTGCTGTGAAATTCTTACGCGGGGACAAGTTTTTTTCTTCAATGGTCGAGCAAGGACTACTTTTACCGGAAAAACAGGGACTCGACTTTCCTGATACTGAAACCGGACTAGAAAGGCTTTTGGCACGCACTCGAGGCACTGGGTTGCTTTTACGTACCTCCCAGGCCAGAGAATGGGGACGTTGTGGCAATGGTGTCGCTTCATAGTCCCATGACACTTTGAACCATTCACTCAGAGCTTTGAAGTCCCGAACATAATTCTCTAGCACGAGAATCGTCTCTTGGCACGACGAAATATTTTCATAGCACTCGACAGTTTGGTAGATTTCGTTGACAGCTCTCTGAAGATTGCCGAATAGCAATGCCCAATAGCGAGCCTGTAGTTCGGATTTCTTGTCGCGGCCAGTTGAAGCACTACGCACTCTTGGTCCAGAGTTTTGTTTTGCAGACCGCAACTGCTGTAGATGTTTCCTGCTTGGCGTAAGCAAAGGTGACCTAGGAGGCTTCCGATGCAGGAGCGGGAGGTTTCCTGCATAAGAAATGAAAATTGTTGTTAATGCAAAGCCATTAAGTGAAACCTATTTGGTAAAATCTAAGAATCCAGTTTGCAACACAAGTTTCTCTCAAATCAAAACAGAAAAACACTCCCATATCAAGTATATGGGAAAAGTTTTGACAGAACTCCCAACGACCATTTCATTCAAATATTCAAAAACCAAAAAGAAGTCACGCCCAATGTCCAAACCCAAATTTACCCTGCCCACACAGAGATGGCGCTAATAACCTCACTAACCAAAGCGAT
The DNA here is from genome assembly GCA_949752695.1 of Melanostoma scalare. Taxonomy (NCBI): domain Eukaryota; kingdom Metazoa; phylum Arthropoda; class Insecta; order Diptera; family Syrphidae; genus Melanostoma; species Melanostoma scalare. Next base: position 17,223,439 of record OX456986.1, read on the forward strand.
GATTGCATAGCTCGCTCGCCGAGATAAAAAAAAATCTTATTTATGCACTTGAACATCATGAAACATTTAACTCACTTTCATTAGCAGGAGTCTCATCGTTGGAACTTATTTGATAAGCAAGTAAATTTTTAGCATCTCTTCCTTCCTTATCCAGCACCTTTCTCATTTCCATCTTTTCTCAATAAAGCCAGACTACCAAGGAGTATCTGGGAGCACCACAACAAAAAGTACTCTGAGCTGCGAGGCCTGAAAAAATATTACAAAAGTCTCTCAATAAAAACCAATTGAAAACTTAAAAATAAAAAATTTATTTCGAAATGTGTGTCAGTGGTGATTGTTAAATAGCAAACGAATGGGTAAATGCAGGAGAATTTCAATTATTTCATACCAGGTGGGTGGTGGTGGGATAAGAAGAGTGGGTGAGTATAATGGTTTTTCAATTCTTTCTTTTTTATTTTGTTATAAATGCACGTTGGTTTTTGTTGTTCGTTGCAAAACGATTTAGAAGTTCAGGGCACTATCAATTACATTGCACGGTATTTATTAGGTTTTTGCAGTGTTTTGCAATTATGAATAGAATTTTCTTTGTTTATTGAAATAAAAACTAATTCGGTTTTTGCGAGACAAACAATTTGAAGAAAAACTGCAGCGCAGCTGGTTGCGAATTGTCACAAATGACAAGATGTCAGTGAGCTGCTTAGCAGAGTCGTTATATGCAGAAAACAGAGTTTTGATAACAGGGATGTGTGAAATGAGTATTTGATTTAAAATTTCTGTTTTAAAGACAATTAAAGTTGAAATGTGCTGTTGTGAGAAAAAAAAACTTATGATTGAGCTAGAATAGGCAGCTCAATCATAGTTTCACATCGAGTCTCCATCGCTACATGACGTTACTGTGAAATTAGGTGTGATTCTTTGCTGAAAATTGTCACGAAATGCATTGAAATTTGGCGAAAGTCAGTCTAAGGCCGTGCGCAAACCAGCGTGGTGAGTGCGTGCGATGCGATTGCGTTAAGTCAAACTTCCATGTAACTGGCTGAACACAATGCATACGCATACGCATACGGAGCCGGAGCCGCAAGAGTTAAAATCAAGTTAACTTGTCCGGCTCCGTCTTGCGTTGTTTTTGTATTCCCTTGTATTTAATGTTTTGACATCTCTTGCGGCTGCGTTTCTCTAGCCATTGGGCGCGTTCGAGAACCTATCGGATAGCCTATCTCGGATAGCCGTATCTTGGATACCTTTTTGAACGATCCAGATATATTTTTTCAGATAGCTGCAGACAACAGCTGTGAAATATTAAAATTCGACTTTTGAAAACAGAAAAACATTCAAAATATCATTGCTAGACGATTATAACTTAGTTTTTTCGATTTCCCATACGTTTTAAAAGACTCTTATGCTAAAATAAATGCACACCAAAACAAAAAATCAACATGAAAAGAAATAAAAATAAATTTTCTATATGTTTGTATCAGCTGTTCGCTAAGGTATCTGAGGTATACCGAAAATTCACAGATAGCTTTGGTTTCTCTATTTGACACAAATGGTTTGAATCTTTGCTAAATGCTTAACACGTAAACAACAACAACAAGCTATCCGGATACCATTCTCGAACGCAGCCATTGTGTTCACGCAGTAAGTTTATGGAGGTTTGACTTAACGCAATCGCATCGCACGCACTCACCGCGTTGGTTTGCGCAAGGCTTAAATTTTATTCATCTCTGTCCTATTCCAGCAGAAGAGCGATTTTTCATAGGAGGAATTTATACTCAGCGCGCTTTTAACATAAAGTGCTGGCTCTAGTTAACATCACTCTAACTTTAAAATGAGGTCATTGAATACAAACGATTTATAAACACTTCACTAACTAATGACAACTTTAAAATGAACTTCATGAAAATAATTTAATAATTGTGAACAATACGCAAACTTTTGACAGTTAAGGAAAATTAAGTGAAGTACTTGATGCAGAACAAATATTAGTTCGAAAATAAATCACACAAAAGTCAAGCAAATGAGAAACGTCAGATGAGTTAGAGCAAGGTTTTAATTATTTTAAAAACGCTAAACCAGAAAATCACCACCCATCACTGTCATTTGAATAAAAATATATGACATTTTACCTGTTCATTACCAACTCGCTCCAGCGAAAACCAAGGGCGAAGTGAGAGCAAACCCTGGGCACACCCAAGGCTCAAAAAGCACTCATTTTGACATTCAGAGCGAGTTTAGGTTTTTCAAAAAACGCTTTGGGGGCTTCAACGAACGAACCTATTGTCAGATTAAGACATTCGGCCATATCCATGTACCCAATATTTACAAAATTATACAGATATAGCACATTTCGCATGTTGGTCCTGTAGTTGTTAACAATAAATTGTGTGCCTCGATGACGTCATGAGAAGAAAAATGAAAAGCAGCGCAACGTCTTCCTCGATGAAGTAGAACGACAGAAAAATAATGTCGCTTTCCATTGGTTTCACTCGGGGAAGCACTCATTTTGAAAACAAATGGAACACCAAAAATTGTTTCTGTTAAGTTTAACGTAGATTGTCTTTGTGTGAGTGAAACACAAAGACAATCGATTTAAAAAATATTCCTTGAAGAAAATTTTTTTTTTTTGACATTTGAGTATCATGTGCTAGTGCTTCTTGAGTGGATTCTCACTTTAGATCGAGAAGTGGCTGTTACTTCTCAGAACCATGAGAAGCGATCTTTTTGCACCAATGGAATGGTTTGAGAATGCTCCTGTTCTTTTCGTCCAATGGAATACGACATAAGAACGCAACGGCTCCATCTTGTTGAATGAAGTTGAATCATGGACGTTACTCGGTTTTCTCTTGAAGATAAAAAATAAGCTTTGAAGTAATTAATAAAATACAAAATAGACATTCCAACATTGTAATCAGTTTAGCCTGACCACTTCTAAGTCGGCAGTAACATAAAGATCAAGTTCAAATTAAATATGAATTTTCTGTAAAAAAAACACACCGTGTGAAAGAAAAAAATCAAATCTCAATGAAGTTACTACTACTACTACTTGAAGATAAATAAGCTGCGCGAATAAAGACATAATAGACACAATTCTATTTAAATAGTATCATTTGGAGCAAGTATTATTGAAGAGCAAAGTTTCAACATTTCACTAAAGGTAGGTAAACTCTTTTGTAAATGTAACGGTGCACTTTTACACAATCACCGTCTCAAACAAGCTCATAATTTTGATATTACTTCAATTTCACAGACATGACCGTTGTTGTTACCAGTAAATTCTCCTTGTTTATGTATTTGATTTTAGTTCAGATAATGAATTCATTCGCCGGTGTCTCTTTAATTTAAATCCTGCAATAAAACGACAAATTATTATGCAACAGTTCTTACGCGACCCTAATCAATTAATCAAACTCTTCAAGACTGGTATGTCAAAATATGCACCAGTCCTCTCTTACCATTTTCATTTTTAAAATTTCGGTTATACTCCTACTTGCAATGCAAGAATCTCAGATAGTTTTCCCAAGATTTGAATCAGCTCTTGGTCTCTGTCAACCGAAGATGGCATGCCTCCATCGGATGCAGACCAGGAGTGACATTCTGTAAGTAAAAAGCGAACAAACGTTTTCGTGTGTGCGAACGATTTGCAATGTCTTTCCTATTGAAAAACGTTTGATCGCTTTCGTTTCGCTTTTTATAGAATCTGGACCCAGGTCAAACGTAGCTCCCCAACGTGATTAAAAAAAAACTGCACCAAAAGACTGTAGAAATCTTATTGGCTTTGCCACAGGATACTTATTTGCGAGCATTTAAACGTCTTAGGGATAAGTAATACCACACTCTGTGAATCCTGTCGAAAAGATGACTAGGTACACCGCGGAATATAGGCCCCGATTGCGGTTGTCGATTGACTAATCGATACTCGACTTTTGTCGATTTCGATCGACATTCTTCGATTTGACGGTCGACAGCTTTCGTTCATAATTTTCTGGTCGACTGTTGCGTTAGGAAATCATTTTGTGGGAAAATGTAAGCATTTTATTGAACAAATTCATATTTTGATATAATACTCGTATTATATACTCGTATTATATCAAAATATGAGCATTTGTTCAATAAAATACTTACATTTTCCCATAAAATAATTTCCTAACGCAACAGTCGACCAGAAAATTATGAACGAAAGATGTCGATCGAAATCGACAAAAGTCGAGTATCGATTAGTCAATCGACAACCGCAATCGGGGCCATATTCTGCATTTTCTCGTATCAGGTTACAGATACTCGGCAGACATGGTGAGAGCTGGAAATCTAGGCTCCTTATCATGGCGGTGTCTTCTGGTTTTGCTCCTCCTCATTGCTATCTGTAGGATCCGCATTTAGGTATGAATGATCAATTTAGTATTTTAAAAACCTGTAACAGAAAAACAGTGCTCCTATAAACGAGTTTCCCAAAAATACTCATATCCTGCCAAGCGTACTATTCGCTACTCAAAAACCTTATGAACAAATATTTTTATATACATAATGGCCGAATTGTGTAAGATTTTGAATAATTCAACTCAAAAAATCTGCTGAGGAAAATAGACTACCCTGTTATAACTGTTTACCTTTGTTAGCTTACAACAGAAGAACTAAACTGAACTCCAATAGAAAAGCCAATAACGCCCACTCTTTCCATACAAACTGCCCAAACTGTTTTAAGAAACTCTAAAGCAACCCAACATCTTTCGTTCTTTTTTAAGAAAACCGATCTAAATGAAATAGCTTTTGTGTGTAAAATATTTATTTCTTGATATTGTCAAAAAATGTAGATACATAAAACATTACTTTTCTTTTCTCTTTTTGTTTTTATTTAATTAAATATATTTACTTGAGTCTTTCGGAAGCCCCCATTCATTTATTTATTACTTCAATTTGTTAACATTAAAATATAGTTTCACTTAACTTCTCTTTAGTTTTTATTTAAAATAAATGTATAAATATATTTGTGTATATATAATATATATATAAATCATTACAAATGTGTTTTTTTCTTTAATTTTGTGTGTACGCTATTTTAAAATATTTTTTTTTACTTTTTTGTTTTGTGTTTTTTTAAAAGTTGATCATACAATAGAGTTTCTTTAAAATTAATATATAAAATAAAATTACAGTTACAATTAAATATCTCCTAATTGTTAGGAAAATAAGACACAAACATTAACATATGATTCATATTTTTATGCATAGAAACGATCCAATCAAAAATAAATTATCATTAATTATTATTATTATTAAAAAAAAAATATTTATACTTAGTATTTTCTGTTTTGCTTTGATTGTTTTGGATAACAATTTGTGCACAATTTTTTAGTTTAACACATACCTACATACTGTTGTCTGTTTCTCTGTTCTAGTCATCGTCTTTGTTGTCCGTTTTAAGATCATATTTAGCACACAGTTCTTCGGGCGACAGGCCTATCAGATTTTGTAGATCTCCGACGAATCGGTAGACGTAGCGTTTGCCTGCCGTCTTGTGGATTATATTCTTATCGTAGTAGTACCGCAAACCACGACTTAGCTTCTCGTAGTTCATTTTTGGTTTATTCTTTCGGATACCCCATCGGCGGGCCACCTCATCGGGGTCGGTTAGCTTGAATTCCCATCCGTCGCCGGTCCATGAGATGAAACTTTGGCAGGTTTTGTCCATAAGCAGTTCGAGAAGGAACTGCCACAGTTGGATGGGTCCTGAACCGGTGAAGCAGGGTACTCCACCAGGTGCTGTGGGATAGCCTCCAACACCACCACCACCGAGACCCTTTTCAAGACCCATTGAGCTCATGTATGCCGCTAGATTGTGCGGACTCCACTGGTCTGGCGGCCCAAGGTTGGATTGATGCGATTGAGGCTGAGCATGATGATTGCTTTGAAACGCCGATGACGGTGGTGGTTGGTGATAGGATACGAAATCAGGAGGCGGGTAGGTATCATGGTATCGAGGTCGAGCGTACGGATTATACTTGTGTTCGCCAAGGATGCCAGTGTAATATTCAGGACCAGGGGCGTGTAATGACGCAGATCCTCCACCACCATTATTATTATTACCACCACTGCCACCTCCGGTGTCCATTTGATATGAGGGCGGCGGCGCATGATGCGGATGATGATGGTCCATCATCGTCGAATCGTGGTAGCCATCGTTACTATTGAGACCAGGTTCTTCTTTGATGTGGTGGTAAAGTGGTGCATTTGAATTGTTTCCTCCACCGCCACTAGCATTCATTGTCATGTGCATGTAGCTGAGGTTCAGTGCAGCCGAGTTGTTATTATGCGAGTAATCAGTGGCGTTACGAACATCGCCATGAGCCACAATTGTCGAACTACTGCTATTGCTACTGTTACTGCTACTCGTCGTGTTGTTGTTGTTATTCGTAGGCACTTGATGATGTTGTGGCTGAGGAGTGTGTGACGCTATCTGTGAATGAATTCCAAGTCCTACTCTCTCTGACTGGGATAGTTGTTGTGACATTTGTTGCTGTTGTTGTTGTTGTTGTTGCGTGGGCTGTTGCTGCTGCTGCTGTTGTTGGTGTTGAGACGGTGGTGGTGTGCCGCTATGCGGTGTCACAGACGTTCCAACCGCCACAGAACCATGCGAGGTCGAATGAAAACTGCTATTATCACTAGAAGAGTAATCATGTGCGGTTAGTCTTTGATTATTGTTGTTACCTAAATAATTGGCTATTTGGTCCGATCCACAGACAGAAGACGAGCCACCCATATACAAAGCTGCTCCAGCACCACCACCTCCACCACCAGCACCACCATCCTCACAATCCTTCTGTAGTATTTCCAGATGCTCCCACAAAATGTCCCCAGTAAATGGTGGAGCGATCGCCAAAAATCTCTCTCTGCCCAACGCCACCATTTCTCGTCCAGTCATTTTCAAAAACGGCTGAATATTCATCGATTCCAATGAGAACTCCTTGGTCGCCCAATTCAGCCAATAGATCACATGATCTTCAGTCCATTCGCGTGGATCTTTGGTGATATTACAATTTTGTACTTCCTTCTCCCAAGAGGCGAATGACGCCTTCAGCACCTCGGCTACTTTCTTATTTGTGCCGGGTGTAAACGGTGGTATCTGGGCCGGTACATCCAATGATGCCTCATGATCCGACAAGTCCGACAAACTACGCAGCGTCGCCCCATCCTCGTTTGTTTGCAACGATGAGTCCTGCTGGTGCTGATGCTCCTCCTTTATGAATACATTCTTACCCTGAACGAAATTCGGTAGAAATGTAACTTTTCGATTCTTTTTCAATCGCATCTTATTATGGTTTAATGTGATCTCAATTTTGTGATTTTTTTTCTAAACTTAGATATAGTTAAACTATATACTAGATCGCTTTTTTTTTTCAATTATTATTTTAGTAGTGTATGTGGTGCGTATGTACAGATATTACGAAAGATAGTAGTGTATTATACGTTTTGCCCATTTATACTATATGTAAACAGTAAACACAACAAGAAGTTGATCATCGATGCAAAATTAAAAAATTTCTAATAGAAAATGAAACCAAAAAACAGAAAAAATAGTAAAAATAAAACAAAAATCAAAAAAGAACAGAGAATAGTTGTAAAAGATTGAGAATTATAGAATGAGTCGAATTTGGTGGTTTTCTCCTCATCGTATGAATTGAGATTTGAGAATTTAAATAAATGAAAATATTGAAGAAAAATTATTATAATTTACAAAAGGCCACACACCATACTCTCTGCCTCTCTCTCTCGCTCTTGGTCATCAGCTTCTTTTCCCTGCGACCGCGATCGTAGAAGCTCCAGCTAACAGCGACGACACAGCGACAAACGATTAGATAGATATATGTGCTGCTGCGGCGGTGTACTCTACTCTTTCCTGGCGCTCCGCTCTCTCTTCTAGTTTCTTCTCAGTGTATATGTATGTCGGTAGGTAAGAAGAAAAAAAAATTACTTCCTCTTCAGTTCATTCATGGATAGAATCGATCGTGTGTATAGTTGTAGGAAAAAAAAAACACGAATCAAAGAAAAGTACAAAAAAAAAAAAAACGAATGAGAAAAGGCGTTCAACAAGTGATCCTCCGGATACGGCAACGACTATGAAGCCTATTATCGCACTTGCGCATGATCCACATTCATTTCTTTGGTTCTTTTTAAAAAATTTTTCCTTTCGTTCATTAATTTGCACCGCGAATTACGCACTGATTCATAAAACTTTGCTATTTGCCAACGTTTCCACTGTTTTTTTTTATCTAGATCTTGTTCTTTGCACGAATCGTAGTTTATTTCTTTTTTATTTTGTTTTCAGCACCACTTAAGTTAAGATAGGAGTATCTCGAGAGAACAATTAAAATTTTGTATATTTTTATCTGTGCACTTTCGATTTAGACACCACACATCAGTAATTTCATTCTGTAATTCCTCCACAACTAGAGGGTCAAACTATAAGCACACAGCACAGACAGCAGACGGAGACGAAGACGACGACGAAAACGACGGCGAGCAAATGATATTCAACACATATATTCAACACTAGCGTGCATCTCGCTCTGGCTGCTACTGCTGCGCTATCGTAGAACAGGCAGCGCACACAAATTTTTGACAGTTCACTTCCGCTGCAAACCAAACAAGATAAAACAACAGAAAATGATGAAAAAAAAATGCCATTTCAATTTGAAAACAACATAACAAAAAAAAAGCGCACCTGACATCACTATCGCTAGCTTGCTTGCTCTTGAGAAGATGGTCGGCCGCCATATGGGATCGTATCACTATCATCGCCCAGGGTTGGTGCGAGTTGGTGGTGCTTTTTTTTTTGTTATGAGTTTTGTATGAAGAGAGAGAGCGAGTTACCACAGCGCAACCATTGTATATAGAAACTATAGTAATATCACTTTCCAATATTTTTTATTAACATTGTTCGTCACTAGGGTGCGCCAACACCGGCGGAGCAGCTGTTATGCCCATGGTGGAATGTATCACTTTAGGTGAGCATTTCCTATGGGTTAGAAAGTAATGCATATATGATGAAATTTAAACGTTGTTATTTGCTTCCTACTCTTACCTCCTGCTCTTGAAAAATAGGCTTGTGGAACACATTGGAAATTTTGTGGACCACTTTCGACTTCCAAGCTCCGAAAAAAATATTGGAAAGTGATAGTACTATACGATATATATACAATGGCGCAACGGACCTAGGCTGTATATTCGATCAAAAAATGGTCAATGGTGGAATTGAGGGATTTTCTTCTCATTTTTATGTTTGTAGATTTTTTATTTTGGTGGAGCTATTGTGCGACACCCGCATGAATAGTGACATGGTAGTTTTGTGTGGAAGTATTTATGATGTGGTGTTTCTTTTGTTGGAATGAATGACAAGTAGCTGTTCTTGCTGGAAGGGTGGAAGAATTTTCATATGATCAATGAACAGTGATGCTACAGTTGTGGTAACAGTGAAGGTAAAAAATAATGAACTTTAATTTAATGCCTATACGTTTTATATTCTACGTGCAGTTTCTTAACAATTTCTTTTTGGTGGGCAAATAGGTAATAGGGCGGTTGAGGAGGTGTTTCCCAAAATCAATTTAACACGAACTGATATTAATGAAATTATAAATATACTTACCTGGTACCTTTTTAGACGATTCGTGTTTCGTCTTATGAATTTTTCCTTATGAATTTTTCATAAACGCAACCCCCACGTTTCTAAATCTTCTAAAAGTTCTCTTCAATAAAATCTTTATAAACGCTGACATACCATCATTTAAAAAATCGGTCATTTTTCCTATACACAAAAAAGGTTCACTAGAATGCGCGGAAAACTACAGAGGCATTTCATTCATGAATGTAATAGCAAAAATATTCTGCAGTATACTGGTTGGGAGGCTTGAAAAATGGGTCGAACAGAATAACATTTTATCTGATCTACAGGCCGGTTTCAGAAAAAACTTTTCAACAATCGATCACATTTTCACTTTATCGTCTATAGTCAAAGCATTTCAAGCAAGAAACAAAAGGGTGTTTTCATTTTTCGTTGACTTCAAAGCCGCTTTTGACCTAGTCAATAGGAATGCACTCATTTATAAGATGTCACAGTTGGGTATATCTACAAAGTTTCTAAAATTAGTTAGACAGATGTACACAGACACGAAAGCAGCTGTTTGGGATGGAGTGAGTTTTTCGAGATGGTTTAGCACTAACACAGGAGTAAAACAAGGATGTCCGCTTAGCGCACTTTTGTTCTCGTTATTTATAAATGATGTCGCTGATGAACTTCCTGGAGGAATAAGAATAGCTGGCTGCACTGTCAATGTACTGCTATACGCTGATGACCTCGTCATACTGTCAGAATCACCAGAAAGTTTACAACTGATGATTAATCGGCTATCTAGCTACTGCAACACATGGGGACTAACCATAAATACAGAGAAATCCAAAATAATGGTATTTGGACCCACACTAAGAGCCTACAATGAAAGAAGATGGATATATAATGATACACAGCTGGAGGTAGTGAAAGAGATTAAATATCTAGGCTTAAAACTGAACCCAACATTGAACTATAAAATTCATCTATCAGGGAAAGCCAACAGCTCACAAAGCTTGTTAAATCTAACATGGAAAAATATCTTTTCCAACAAAAGAGTTATTCTATCCACAAAGTACAAAATTTTTGATTCGGTGGTGAAATCGTCTCTCTTATATGCTGCACAGGTTTGGGGATCAGAAGAATACGATGAAATTGAATCATTTTATAGAAATTTCATAAAGAAACTTTTCAACCTACCACAGAATACACCTAACTACGCCATATACTTAGAAACTGGGTTACCAAAACTTCTGACAAGTACGCTGAAGTCTCAAGCTGATTATTTGATCAAAATCTGCAGCAGCTATCAGGAGACCAGGCTTTCTAAAAAACTGCTTTTATATGAGCTGAAAAACAAGGACTGGTGGCTTGCAAGATGGCAGACTATTGCCAATGAATGTGGAGTGAGATTTAATGAAAATTTCAGCAACATAAACCATCTGAAAGAACAACTGTACAGCACATAAAGAAAAATGAGGATTTAATGAGGTGTTCTTTTATAGAAAAAGCTAAAGAGTCGTCCAGTAGAATAATCTACAGTCAACTAAACTACAATCTCGGTACCAGAAACTATTTTCACGATTCACTAAGTTATGCAGAAATATCATTAATATTTAAAGCAAGATGCGAGGTTCTGAACTTAAACGGAAATCCTTACAATGGTAGTTTCAATCAATTTTGTACACTGTGTAATTTAAAATCAAAGGAAGATTGTCTGCACTTCATCAGTATATGCCCAATATTCAAATCTGAAAGACGTTTTTTTTTAGGGAAAAATACTCTTACCGCCGTATTAATAAACGCGGAATAACTGGGAAATACTTATTCCATGGATTAAGTTACCATTATACCATTTTCCATTTAATTAAAGCCACCATTATACCATTTTCCACTTAATCCATGGAATAAGGCTTAGCCCAGCTATTCCGCGTTTATTGATACGGCGGTTACATTACAAGAGACTATAAACATCTTAAACGAATATAATTGGAAAACATTAAGCAATTTTTTGAATAATATTTACAAGTACAGATTATTATTAATAACAGAATACCACTAAATTAACAAAAATGTTAACTTAAATATCTTTTGTAAATACAATTGTCCTTGTGTATTAAAAATGTTAAAATAAAACCAAAATGTATATTAAAAAAAAAAAAAAAAAAAAAAAAACAATTGTCAATCTGGCTGACGGCATAGCCATAGCTCTCAAATTCAAAATGTTATCTGATATTGTATTGTATGAATGAAAATAAATGAATTACTTACTTACTTACTTACTTACTTGTACCGTCAAAAGATTGTTTCATTTAACTTCTATTTCAGCGATTGAAGTACCTATAGATATTTTAATATTTAATATTAATATTTAAAATTTAAATAGCTTGTTCGGATTTTAATCATGTTTTTATAGCACCTAGAATTTAAACGTAATACTGGATTTACATGCATCTGATACTACAGAAGTGCAGAAAAGTAAAGCGGTTTTAGACTTGACTAACGTCTCTTTTATGTTGGACTTTACATGAATCTGCAGTTGCTTATAGTATAGAAAAAGTAGTCACATAAATTCTTTACTTGCTTGATAGAGAGAGAAGACCCAAGTACTGAAGTTTATAGGAAAACCTCTTGTACAGAAAAAAATTAGTTTTAAAAAAAACTTCTTTTTCGACATTATGAGCATCGTTATTTCGAAGGGATCATATTCTTTTACGTAACTGCGTCACAACAGTGATCTGATAGTGGGGCACACCACGTTGACCTCTAATTTCGTCATGAAGCTTCCCGGGTTTTAATTGCTTTATGTCTGATGAGACCAACTAAATTCGGATTTCATTGATATCGTTGCAAATATCTGTACCAGAAGTGTTTAACTCTGCCTTACTTTTTTTTCGGGATGGTGTATGAACTGGGGCTGGATTCTGTAACGTTTTAGACTTGCTGCTCCTGCTCTTCCTCTCATACGAAGCATCTTCATCTCTCAACCCATACCCACATAATTTTTGTACGAGTGCGCCGGGTCAATAAGTCTGACTTTTTGAATTTTCCGCCTCTTTATTGACATAGCAACACAGCTCTCATAAGGTTTGTTCGTTGAAGCCCTAGGGTTGTCCTGGGGTCGCCACAAAACGTTTTTTGAGAAACCTTAACGACTTAAGGTGAATGTCAAACTTAGCGTTTTTTGAGGCCTAGGGTTGACCTAGGTTTTCCCTCAACTCGCCCTAGGTTTTTGCTGTCACGAGTTGAGGGCTGTCAAATGTCATGTGTTTTTATTTAAATGACTGGGATGTGTGGTTATTTTGTGGCTAAGCATTTTTGAGGACTGGAAAACCCAGGTTTTTTTGACAACTCATAGGCTTATGTCAAGAAATACGGGGTCAACCCTGGGTAAAGTTCAACAAACTAACAGTCTACTGTTACTTGATTCATGTCAAAAATTTGACAAGCTGCGACATTTAGTTTGTTTTTGACAGGTGTAAATATCAAACCACGTTGACTGAGAAGAAAATGGAAAAAAGTGATTCACCAAGACAAACCCATTGTTTTGACTGCTGTTTGATCTCCTGTGTTTCGTCCACAAAACGTGAAAATATAATCGAAATCGAAAACACATCGGAGACCAAATAGCAGCCAAAACAATGGGTTTCTGAACCACTTATCTAAATGTGTACGTTTTGCTTGAGATTTATTGCAGCCTTGATTATGCCTTTTTGTATTTGAGCCTCAATATCTTGCTTTTTGATTCCTGTATGATTGAGTGCTAGAGTTTAATTTGGTGAGTCTCGACTTTGCTTTGAATTGGAGCAAATTTAATTTCTCTTGTAGTACCTGTTACGGATGGACCCAAACGCTCCGGCTCTACGGGTCTTCGAAAGCACATTGCAGGGAAATCACCGAAGGGGCCGACCTTGTCTCAGGTGGCGCAATCAAGTAGAAGAAGACCTCAACCGACTTAGAGTGCGAAACTGGAGAGCTCTCCCAAAATCGAAGTCGTTATTGAAGTATGTTGGCTGAGAACCAGGTTCACCCCGAACTGTAATGACTATCACGCCATTATAAGAGAGTAACAGTCGTATTTATAAAATTTGCTTAGAACATCCTTAGACAACTGTCCAACTAGACGGTGTCTAAAGAGTTGGACAACCCTTAGCCAATTTCGTATTTATAAATGCATTCCAACAGTTGTCCAAACAACCCCTCAAACTGTCAACTTCGAATGAAAAACTAACTGGTGGCGTTCATGATGTATCCGTGCAGTACCATTTTTTGTGTTTTGATATACGATTGCAACAACTAAATGGCTCTGAAAGATTGTGGCGTAGCACTTGAACCAGACCAAAAAAGCAGCTGATTTGACTTTGAGTTACAGCTTTTCCAAGTCTCATAAAACGATGAAATTTTGTGCAATTTATAAATTAAATTGTTGAAAGTAGTATTTTTGCACCTCAAACTACTTATTTTTTTCGATCTTAGAGCTCTCAACAGTGTTTTATAACATGTTCAACAAAATTGTTTTTTGCTGTTGCAAATGCCACTTTAGCCATAGTTTAGACAACCAATTTCGGTGTCTAATGTTAGACGTTCCTTAGACAGTGATGAAAGTGTTTATAAATACGATTTGGAGTTGGACACTGTTCTAAGAGCTGTCCAAAGTTAGACATACTTTGGAATGGGATTATAAATACGAGTGTAAGAAGATAACATATCCTCCAAAATTTATTTTTTAAAGTTTCCGCGAAATACATAGCTCCCATTTTGTACAGATTATCCATGGTAGTATGCACGCACAGGTACGAAAATTTCTGTCTTACTTCTTTCCATCTTTATTTGTATTCTCTTATTTATTTGAAGAATTGCTGTTATAACTTTTTTCCTTTCATATATCGCCACCTGAGAGTATAAGTGCCCCATAGACCACTTTTTCGGGAAACTGAGTTAATGATGCAGTTATACTAATTCGAATATTCTCTATCGTTTGGTCCTATTCCCATTGCTCTATCTCTATTATTAACAGAGTTACGAAACCCACTTTTGCTCTACAGACCACACATTTTTGGGTTCTCTTAGTGCTTATTTGCCTTATATCCAAAATTTGTACTACGTGAGGCAATTTTTGTAGAGAAGTTGAAATAACAAACACTTAGTGCTTAAATGCCCTATAGCAATGGGCAATGGATATAGAGCAAATTCAATTAAAATATATTGTCAGTGCTTAATTGCCCCATATCCACAGGAGCTAGGATATAGAGCATTTAAGCTCACATAATATATTACAATTAAGTAAACATTTAAGTGCTTATTTGCTCCATATCCATGGACAAATGTGCAGTCAGCTTGAAAAGTATAAATAGAAGCATAATTTTCGCGATCATTTCAGTAGCCAGAAGACAAAGTTGCTGTTCTACAAACAGCTCCTCAGACCAATCATCACTTAGGTACTGCTTCCCTGCTTGGTTTAGTATATCCAAAACCAGCATGAAAAAACTCGGAGCATTTGAGAGGAAAATTCTGAGGATTTGCACAGGACTCAACTTTGACCGTCAACGACAGAGGTACTTCAGTAACAAAAAGCTCTACGAAGCATCAGGAATCCTTCCCCTCAACAGATTCCTTTTGAACAGTGCAAGGAAAATAACTAACAACCTGAGCAACCATCCCAATCCACTGGTGAGAAGCTTGACAACCGAAGCCGCGATACTTAGATATAATGGCACTACTGGGCGAAGAAATCATTTCAATCAATGACGAAGAGGCAATACCCTTTTACGAGGTAGCAGCCTCAGCTTACTACCGTGGCTAGAGGCCACACAAACCCCCTTCAACATAAAGACAACCGGATCTGAACAACCCGAGATTTTTTAAATCACCTTATAAATTTATATATTTTTCTTATCATAGGCAATAATTATAATTATTTTAGCAAACAAATCAATATTTAAAGTTAGGCCCCTTCTGTGCCAACAAAACAAAATATATCTAAATGTTATGTAATCTTAGAATTAAGAACCAATTGTATATATACCTGTTCAATAAAAATAGTTAAACAGTTAAACAGCGATCATTTCAGTTGGTTTCGTGCTCTCGTGGAGTAAAGGTCAAAGGAGGAAAAAAAAATATGATGATGACATAATGAAAAGTTCTTAATTTCATTTTAATGTTTTTTTTTTAATTAATATATTTTATTTTTATTTTATAGCTTGAATTATAATTATTTTTTTTTATTTAATAAAATGTTTGATAAAAAACAAAAAAAACAGTCTTTGTTTCAAATCTATTTGTTGACTATGCTTTGATATTTCAGTTTTGGTGGGAATCTTCTTCAAAGACGAATTTGTAATCGTCTATCTCTGATTTTTTCAAAAAAACAGCCATTAAAAACAATATGTTTTTAAAATATTGCAAAAAAAAATAGAAAACGAGGTAAACAACAGGAAACAAATTTATTTTATGTAAGAAGAACTATTTAGCTTCACGTTGTCATACTACATAACGGAGTTAAATGTAGTTTTTTCTGACTTTTTAATTTTTATATTAAAGCATTTTTTTTTTTTTTTACTAAACTGGACTAAAACAAAATTGGTAAAAAAAAAATAAAAAAAAAAAATATAATAAATAATCCCCTAATAAAGCAAGCTTCTACGAATGTTGAAGTATTTTAGTAACCCATTCCAAATAAAATTAAATGTATTTTTCTAGAAAATTTAATGGACCAAAAGTAGTTTTAAGTATTTTTCCTAATTTAGTGTTAAAAAAATGTGTCATTTTGAAAGGTTTCTCATTGACTTAAAAATAAGCTTATGTGATATAAAGAAGGACATACCCAAAGTATTTATACTAATGTTTATTTTATATTTCTATCACTAAAAATAAAATTTTAAAAATTAATAATCCTAGTAATTTTGAATTTTTTTAGTATTTTTGTTTTCTTTGACATTCCAATGTTTAGTGCACAAATGTCCTATATCCCATGGAAAAATGGAGTTTGGTTTTGATTCATTCACCCATCGTATGGAACAGGGTCCTATATCCATTTCTGACTCTTTTCGAACTTTTTTTTTTCTTTTTTTTACCGTAACAGTTTTTGACCCAAGGTTCACAAATTACAAAAGAGAAATGTTCAATTAGTATGTATAAACATTCAAAAGTCATATTAGTTAAGTAGAAAGTTACGCAATTATTTTTCAAACCTTAAAATTCGTTTTCTGAGGAATAATTTCAATGGATATGAGGCACTTAAACTCTCAGGTGGCGATATGAAAATGCATTGAGCCCTTTTTCTATCAGGAAACACACTCATTAAGCTAAAAATGAAATCATTCGAAATTCAGCAACGATTGAATGATTGAACGCACTCATTTTTCATCTTTGCTGAGCACACCCGTTCTGAGCATACACATATCTCTTTTTTTCCTTCACAATTTCATACAACTGACTTTCTAAACATTTTGACAGTTCCGAAATACCATCAAAGCGAATTGCCTCATTTTTTGCCTTTTCTCAATTTTACACGACATTCCGTCACACACTCTCGCTCGCAAGAGATCCCTAACGAAAAAAGGGAGGAAAAGTGAAAAAAATAATTTATTTTCTACTACACAAAACTTTGCATCATACAGTTTCTTCCCTTCCTTTGTTAATTTCTTCAAATCCAAAGCTATCTTCACCTCCACATTTAACATTAATCTCTTCACAACCCTCAATTCCGAAACGAGAAAAAATATATAAAATTCTGTGTATTGTTCCACCTGAGCGAAGCAGATTAAAGAAAAAAAAGATATCCACAAAAAGTGAATAAACGTCCAGAGGAAGAACGAAAAGAAAAAAGTTTCACCCGAAAGACGGAAAATATATAAAAAAAAAAAGTTAAACAGAAAACAGCAATTGGCAGTGAAAAAATTAAAAAGGATTGTTTCGCATTCTCGGGGTGCATTGTTGTGTATGTGGCATTGAATGCCAAAGTGTATTGCCGTGTGTTGTAGCGAGCAAGTGTTCCCTCATTAATTTCGCAATATAGAAAGCAAGTGAAACAGAGAAAAAAAGAGCAGACAAATAAAAACAACTTCCTGCATCATCGAATCTGTGCACAGGTCTCCCCATCACTCCAAACACACGACTGAAACATCAGCAAGTTCCTGTTCCTCCGTCAGAATTGTTGTGCCGCGAGTAAGCCATGTCCTCGACGACTTCTCCCGCCGCAGCTGGAGGAGGCGGTGGTGTAACAGCTGCTGATGATCCAGCTACCATCGAGGAGCTAAGATTGGAAATTGAGCGCTTGTCCAGAGAGTTAGATCAAGCGAGCAGTGAAAAAATACAATCCGCCCAATTTGGTTTGGTCTTACTTGACGAGAAAAGCCTCCTCCAACACAAATGCGAGGAACTAGAAACTTTGTATGAGATCACAAAACATGATTTGGATATTACACAGGAGGTAAGTTTCTTTTTTAATATAAAATTCAACTTGCCCCCTCTTGACTAAGAATCCCGTGATTTAACTGAAAATTTTATGAAATATTCTGTCCCAGTTTAATGAAGTCATACAATATTAAGGTATACGAGAGCCACTCACTCTTAATGCCTCATGATACCTTCACTTGAATAATTAAATTTAATCTGTTTATAAAAAAATCGATATTATTTTGCTTTGGCGGTATTTGTTACACACAAAGTGGTAGGCAGGTAGGACGGAGCCGTTGTTGTAGTGGAAACTATTCATAAAACCAAGTAAATCTGCGGCGTCGTCGTCAGGTCGTTGATTGACATGAATGGATTCTGAATTCATTGCACAGGTATGTGGCTGTTTACCGAGAGAAAATACATCTAATTAGGTTGCACCCCAACGTGTTAATCGTTGGTTAATGGAAGCGTTTTTAATTATTGTTCTTTTGAATAAACATAGCGCAAGAATAAGCGGACATGTTTTGAAGTACATAATTCTAAAAATAGTTACGTGACCTTTGTCTAGTAAAGCTGACGACAGTTTTTTTTAGCTTGTCGTATAAAGACAAAAACTTGAAGCTAAAAACCGGCTTTGCTTTGTTTTGTTTATGGGAGTCTAGTAGGTTGCGTTTATCTTCCATTTCGACATGGGCTTAGGTAACGCAATAAAACACACTCTTGGGTTTATGAGCGGCTTTCCATCAGGAGAACCTATGGGTCGAACTATGTTTCGAAGCAGACCACTGGTAATTGCGTATTGATCGTTAAACGATGCAAATCAATTGTTTCGCAACAAGATATCTTCGGTTAAAAAGTGTCGAAGTGAAGATCTAGGACCTTGGAAGTTTCGTTTATGGAAAAGGTTAAAAATTGTGCAGAAGAAGCCGTAGCATTTCAAGGAATTGAAAAATTCCAACACGTATTTGGTTTGCTTCTTTATTTTTTAGTAAAATTAAGGGAACAGTTTGGGTTTTGTATATTTTTGATTAATTGGCGTACAAACTACAACAATATGGAAGTTGAGCTTCAACGAGAAGACTATCAGCGTATTTTAATTGTGTAGCGTAGAATGTAAGTCAATATAAAAAAAGTAAAGGTCCTATGTGGCTACCTTGAGGAACTCTTTAAAAACTAAGTCGGCCTGTAAACTTTTTAGGTTTCTAGAAAAAATTAAAGCGTTCTGGGATGCATTACTCCAAATGACCATCGATCTTTAGACCATGGAAACGGTGTATGGAAAGCCAGACCCAACAGAGAACACAAAAGTAGCGAGCTTAATTTAGTTGACGAGCGTGACCAGACACCCCGCCATTTTTTTTTTTTTTTTTTCGAACAAACACCGAACCCAGATTAGAGAAGAGAAAAATTCAGATTAAGGTGACATTTTGCCAGGCAAACCGCAAGCGTGCTTATCCTTCTCTAGGATT
Organism: Melanostoma scalare; assembly: GCA_949752695.1. Lineage (NCBI taxonomy): Eukaryota > Metazoa > Arthropoda > Insecta > Diptera > Syrphidae > Melanostoma > Melanostoma scalare. Next base: position 17,242,903 of record OX456986.1, read on the forward strand.
TCCCTAAAAATCGAATTTTGAAATGTAAATAAAATAAAATATATAAATAGGGTGGCGCAACAGAGCGAGGAGGCCCTGGGCCTAGCGCTTTTCTCACAACCATCCCTTGTGAGGGAATGGAGGGGACCTACAATTTTCTGCCGGTTCCGAACGGCTAATTGAGAAAGCGCTTTTCATGGCAATGAATACTAACGGAGGACTTGCCAAATCCTCGCGAAAGGTGATACCCGTAGAAAAAACATTTTTGCCTCTGGTGGGATTCGAACTCGAACCTCTGGATTAACAGGCGGACATGCTATCCATCACACCACGGGTACCACAATTTTGAAATGTACTTTTCCATAATCTCGCTAACATCGTGCGACATCAGAGTTGGACAATCTGATCGTGCGTTCAACTCAAACACTTAAGGTATTGTTACAGCCAATGCTACGAAGCGATTTCTCACAAGTCACAACCATACCTCGTGAAAATTGAAGAGGACTTTCGATTTTTTGCCGATTCCAAACGGTTATTCGAGAAAGCAGAATGAGATTGCTATCAGGGGGATTGTCAATTCGTCTGTTGGGACACGAACCTGGAACCACCAACATGTAATAGGCAGGTATGCTAACCATTACGCTACTACGAAAAGCTGTCAATATTTTAAGATCCTAAAACCACTCTCTAGAAAGCTTAGTTTAGTTTTAATTTTTAGTATTCTCTTTGGTTTAAGTTGAACATGGCGGTATTTATACGATCGCCATAATGAGTTTCATATATTCTTTTTTTTTTCAGAAGAAAATGTGCAGTGAGTTTTGCTTTTACTTTACTTTTATACATTTACGCTCACTCTTCAAAGCCCAACGATGGCGAACTGATATCTGTAGACAGACAAGGCACACATTTTTGAGATACCTTAGCATTTAAGTTTGATTGAAAAATGGTTAAACATGAGGTTTATTATGAGAAAAAGCCACATTTACAAAAAGACAATGGTCGGACTGATGTATTTTTGTTTAGTTGTTCACTTTCTGTTGCCATAATCTCAACCGACTGTTTTTCGTTTTGAATTGCAATTCACAAAAAATAACAAACACCACTTGTTTTGTTTTCAAGTTTATAAAATATCTATTTAAAGCTAAAGACACTTTAGTCAAAACATGTGAATAAACAAGCAAACAAGCTAAACAGGGTTTGAACCTAAAAATAAATAAATAGGGTGGCGCAACAGAGCGAGGAGCCTCAGGGCCTAGCACAATCTTTTGCGGGTTCCGAACATCTAATCGAGAAAACGCTTTTCAACGGAGGACTTGCCAATACGCCACGGGTACCACGGGTTCGAACCTCAGTCATGAAATTTTGGATAAAATTTTCAAAAGAAAAATTGATTACATGTAAAATTTCCAAAAATGTATTTGGAAAAAAAAAAAATGTTTACTGTTTCTTAAAAAAAAGTTTATTTGAGTAAAGGGTGGCATCTAATGATTTCTTTCACATTAGGTTCGTTCGTTGAAGCCCTGGGGTCGCCCCGTGGTCGCCACAAAGCGTTTTTTGAAAAACCTAAACTCGCACTGAATGTCAAACTGAGTAGTGAGTGAACGAAATTCCATGAATCTAGTAGGATTTCGTTCCATTTTACACCGTTTATCGACTGCTTTTATCGAGGCGATAGTTACAGAACAGGGGCACTTGCTTTGCCCTCAACTCGCCCTAGGTTTTTTGCTGGGACGAGTTTAGGTAATGAACAGGGCTGTCAAATTGCATGTTTTTTTGTTCAAATGACTGGTATGTGTGGTGATTTTGTGGTTTAGCGTTTTTTCAAGAATGGGAAACCCAAAAAATAAGTGGAAAAGCCAAGAAAACCGAAAAGAAAAGTAGAAAAGCCAAGAAAACCTCGGTCAACCCCGGGTAAAGTTCAACGAACGAACCTATTTTAGGTTATTTTGACACTGACAGCTGCTTTCCGCAATGAATTTAAGTCAGCATCACACCTCCACGGAGCGAAATAAGTCGTTCATAGTTCTACGGTTGAATAAACTTAGGAAGTGTAAAGGAGTTATGTCCAAAGTTAGTGCTGTGTGCCCCATCGTCGTGTTTTTTGAAAGATGTTTTGGCCGAAATGAGCTCACCGGTGATATAAAAAAGAAAACAATTCCCAAGGTCCTTTGTCGTACGGTTTGCACAGACTGGAATATGGCTGCTGTAACCGAGAGATTCAGAATCAATTAACGAACATGTTTTTTTCGGTTTTCGGTGGGCGTTACAGATGCGAGGCAAGTTTTTTTTAATCAGGTTGATGACATGACCCCCTAGACAACCTCTAGTTCATGCACGATGTGGTATTATGCCACACAGTCTATGCCGCATTTAATATTCAAACCGCAAACACTCCTAATTGCCTAGTCGTGTCAATAGTCGTCTTGGCCGCCATGGAGTTGCAATTTAACCTCTTTCAATATTCGGAAACCATTTACCATTTAAGGACGTATCAACTTTCGCGAGGAACTGGCAAGTCAAGAGATTTATGCAGTCATAAAAAGGCATCATCTGGCTTAACTGTTCGAATTTGGCATAAAATTGTAGATCCTGAAAATGCGCTAGTTCCCGAGACTGCCCGAATTTTTTGCACCCCCTGTTGCTCTTTTCGTTTATTTATAATATCAATTTCGAATCCATGGTTGTCTGGAGTTTAGGTATCCAAAATTCTCTATGTATGTCTAAATAAATATGAGATTTTATTATTCCTTCAGAAGTGAAGCAAACTTGCTTCGACCGGAGCAAGGTATGAACGTTGAAGCTAAAACTATTTATCATCATCTTTTTTTATTTGCATAAAACTAAACTTAAGCTAGAACAGTGAAGCCTAAGCTACATTATTGACGTTGACTATGGCAAGGCCACAGAGTAGGTAATACAGACAATACCCCCTTTGCCTGAAAAATCCTAAAACTTTTTCTGAGGTGAAATCAAATTGAATTAACGTCTATCTACATCCGGATACAATTGAGTTACATTATTTCCAATTTCTTTATGTAGTTTTCCTGTTGGTGTTTATTTCCTGGTGCTGTGGGATAATGCTTAGCCTATCTGCCTGTAACGTGGGAATTTGAGGTTCGAATATCAAAAACATCCAATAATTTTTGTTCCAATGTATTGGATGGCAATCCGAGAGCAATAAGACTGCCATGAGAGCGCGTTCTCTCTTAACGTTAGGCTACGAGGCTTCCCGATATTTATTGCGTTGCCCTTAATATTTATTTTAACTCAAAACAAATGAGCGTAGCGCAGCACAAGCATACACTTCTAACTCTTCAAACTATAAAAATGCATAAATAAATATTTGGATGTAACAAACTCGGGAAAGACTGCGGTCTATGGCATTACTCTTTAAATGAGAAAATTATTTGACCTAGAAATATCGTTCGGATCCGAACTATTATCATTGTATATATATAAACTAACTTTGGAGACTTTTGGAATGGTGGCGAAACTACTGTCCCCGGTCCAACCAGCAGTCTCCGTTTCAAGCTATTGGTTTCACCATTTTATGTATAAAAGTGATTGCTGCGCCACCGGTGCGGTGGTGTCCTCCGGTCTATAAACTTGTTAAATCGCCTTTTTGACATACTATAGCCGTTTTATTGGGAATCTATATGCAGGTTTGCAAAAGATCGAAAAACATCGCACATGGGAAAACAACAACGATTAGTGAACAGAAATAAGTCAGTGTTCAAAAGTGAACAACAGGTATGACAGGTTAATGGTGTTTATGGAATAAAGTTGCATTATTGAGTACAGCGTTTTATTGAAACTCATTACTGCACAAGCTATAAGATTCTCAATAAAACGCACCTTATATTTCATATATGCAATGCTATTATGAAATTTATTGGAGACCACATGAACCCAACTACTATATTGCCTCTCCCGAACGGATAAATAAGAAAGCTCCGTTTATCGACAATTTCTGGTTAAAGACGATACCAACAAACAACAGTCTCGGTCTTCCAGGGGTTCGAACTTCAATTTCATACGTTATAGTCCGGACCTCTTAACATTACAGCGAAGTTACCAAACTTCAGAGCGAACGGAGCGTCTTTTACTGACCTTAACTTACAAAAGTAACGAGATGGCATACGTGATGGAGTCTTACGTCAGTCAAAAAATGAATTTAGTATGCGCAAAATGTATTTTTTGATCACGTTTTTCGTGTGGATATTTTATGATGTGCATTTTAATTTTGTTTTTCTTTTTTTAAACTTGAAGAAATGAAATCATTGGAAGCTACAAGTCATCTGGAGTTAAAAATTCTTAGAACTTATCTCCATAATGAAAACATAAAAAGGAATTAGGCACATAAGTTGGGGAAAAAAATATATTTACTAACCAAGATAACCAAATCTAAACTTAAATTCTCTTAAAATGGGCAAACATTTGATCTGTGATAACGTCTCGAGTAATTTTAAGAAAGATAAGAAAATGTTACTATCACTTTACAAACGCATCATTATATTTTGCCAAATACAACTCATTAAGTAAGTGTGCGTAGAGCAATGCTGCTTGAAGTATTGTGAAAAATAGAGATTGATGCGTTTGCTAAGTGATAGCATTTTGTTCTTCTCCCCCGATGAGAAGTGCATTTGTTGGAATTCATCACGACTTTCGATTTATGAAAAGTCAATTGCAATAGCTTAAGTGTCAGGAAATTTATTCTATTTTGATTTGTCTTGTCAGGTTATGACTAAAGCAAATGAGATTAAATTAGATTATACAGTGGGTTGAGCTTACGCAGCTCTAGGCACTGCTGTGTCTGAAACCCACTGCACCAACCCATGTGAAGTTTAAGAGCAGTTCTTCAGCTTCTAAATTGAACCAGAAGTTAACAATCTTCTGTGGGCGAATGAGTTAAAGTTTCTCCAGGGAGACTATCTCATAGTCATAAATTTGCTTTCTGAGGCGAGATATACTCGTAGTCTGGTAACAAAAGCAAAGCTAAAAATACAAGCTATAAAATGCCTACAACACAAAATTTGGCTGCTGCTCAGCTAAGTCCTATCTGTCAAATTCCTGTTTTCTGCTATGAATTTAAAGCCAGTGAAGACACAGCGTAATCATCATTCCATTACTTTCGAACGTAGGCTTGCATACAAAAGGGCTTAAAGGCCATGGTAAGATTTTCCTTATTTTAACTCAAATGCTTCTTGGAGTTGAATTTCTCTACGAAAAGTCCTTGAACAATTTTTGGGTGCTCGAAATTTATCACACTTTTTCGATGCTCGACGCTCAACGCTTTAAAAGGAAAATTCTTTACAAAGGTTCCATTGGCGTAAGAAACACTTGAGTGTTCTTAGCCCACGTCAGAACACACTTTTTTTATGATTTTTTTTTACATGTATTTTGTTCAAATGCTGACAATCCACATCCATACGAAACCACCTGGGGAAAATTTCTCCTAAAAAAGAAGCAAAAAATACCACGAATACCTACAATTATTGCACAGATGAGTGACTTGAAACATTCAGAACAGAACCTGGTGTGAATAATAATAAAAAATATTTTTGTGGCCATTTGGTAGGCAGGTATATGAGAATGTGTATTACATAAATTTCTACATATTCTTTACGAAGTTTTAGTTTCAATGACACTATGTCTATATCTAACCACCCAACCGTAAAAATAATTACACGAACAAATGGATAAATAACTTACATTTTTGTTTAAGTTTTTTTTTGTTTTTGCAAAACACACAGGTAACAATAGCAAAAATGTTGTTTATTGTGTTGAAGTTAAAACAAAACTTGCCTCAAACAACGACGTGCTTTTACTTTATGAAGTAATTTTTTAACGGGAGAAAGGAAAGTGGGTAGAAAAGATGTACTACAACATGTGTTTTGTTTCTATCGTTAGACGAAGTACACAGAATCCCAGGACGAAGTAGTTTTCTATAAGCGAAGGTCTGCATTTTCCATAAGATTCCATTGCAAATTTTATTTATGTGTGAAAACTGTTAACCTTTTTAGTTGCAACTGATGTACCTCAAAAGAACCAAATATTAGGTTTGTTCGTTGAAGCCCTGAGGTTGCCCTGTGGTCGCTACGAAGCGTTTTTTGAAAAACCTCAACTCGCCTGGAATTTGTTTTTTTTGATCACTTGGAGCCATCATCAACTCTCCCTGAACTCACCCTAGGTTTTTGCTGGGTGAGTTCATGTAATGAACAGGGCTGTCTTGTCTGTCAAATAGCATGTATTTACTTCAAATGACAGGGATGTGTGGTGATTTTGTGGTTTAGCGTTTTTCGAGATTTGAAAACCCAGGTTTTCTTTGACAATTCATAAGGTTGACAAGGAAACCTATGTCAATACTGGATAAAGTTCAACGAACGAACCTTTTATAAACTTTGAACTCATAAATGACAATTTCAACATTTAAACTATTTACTCAACACTAGTTTCAATATTATTTAAATAGAATATGTCCGGTCACTAGAGAGACAAGTTCAAACAATTGAAGACATTTGTGTTTTCAGCATTAAAGTTTAAGACTATACCCGTCTTTTTTAAGGAATTCTTTTTATAATAGAAATTATTGAGTTTCAGTCTTCATGTAGGAAATTCCTAATGTCAACAAATGTCAATGTCTTTTTGATAAAGTTTTTGGTTTAAATTTACTGGGAAAAACAGGCGTATATTTCTCTCAAACTTGAGAAAGCTGCTTTCAATTGAGTGTAGTGATTCTTTCTCATCTGGAAAGACCATTGCTAAATACGGAGATGAAGACACATATTTCACTGTCAGACAGAAAGCCGCATTCAATTTAACAGTGACAAAGAATACCGTCCGCCCGATTAGAAGAGGTTAAGTTTGCTATATGCAAACCTTAAACCATATAGTACTGCAGGTACAGATGTTCTTGACGTCGAACTTTTTAAAGCCGTTGGAGATAGTTGAAAGCATGAACCAGCTGATCTGCATGATAGGTTTGGTTAGTTTAAAGAGGCTGTTAGCTCGGTTAAAACACTTAGCCCCGTTGGGCCCATCTGCATGATATGTTCGGAAGAAAGATGAATGGAGCGTCGGTACCGTATTTCCGATAAGGAAAGGAGACCCCTACAAATGCTTCAATTATAGGAAATAAGCCTTCGTCGTTTAAAAGATCTTGTCTGCTGTGAAGTTCTGAAACCCCATGTGAACAATTTGATAGATACTTGGACTAGAAAAGTCCACAATCAACCAAATTTTCACACGGGAATATAAAATCGATATACACCATCTTTTTATCGATTTCAAAGCCGCGTATGACAGCATTTACAGAGACAAGCTGTACAGAGCCATATCTTGTTTCGGCATCCCTTCAAAACTCTTTCGACTATGCAGGATGACTTTGGAGAATTCACGTTGCTTCGTCAAAGTCGACAAAGAACTAACCGAGAAAACGGCTTTCGACAAGGCGACAAACTGCTGTAATGTGATTTCCTTAACATCATACTTGAAAAGATTGTTCAAAACTCAAACCTTAAAACCAAAGGCACAATCTTTCACACAAGTCTGTACAATTAATCGCTTACACAAACAATATTGACTTGATGGGATGATGTCATAGGTTCTTTCACGTGCATTGAAACAGAAGCTGCAGCGAGAAGTTTTATGGTTTATTAGAGAAAAACGAAGTATTATATGCTATCATCAAACATCGACGAATTGTACAAAACATCACAATAGACGAGGTAGTACAGGACTTTCTCTGTCCCGCTATGGACACTAAAAATAACATCAGAGCGGATATCAAATGGAGAATTACTCTTGTCAAACGAAGCTTCTTTGATGTTAACCCAAATTGGCAATTGAGAAACAAAACCCTCTCTAGAAAAGTCAAGGTACATAACTCTTTATGGGAGCTTGATCATCCCAGTCCTGTTATAACTGCAGGCAAGCATGGACCTTACCTATAGCGGTCATCAAACAAGGACAGAAAATATATAGACAGATTGAAATAATCGGCGAAGAGGTTGTTTGAGGATCGGGTCCACATCGAATTGTAATGTCAATTTAAGTAAGTAAGCAAGTGTTTGAGGTCTATCATGCGATTTTAGTCTCTAAGGACTATCGCTACAAAAATTAATCGAAATTCGTACGCCGACATTTTGTTCAATAGTCACCATCGACATCAATCGAACACCACTTGCCAGCTTTGGTGCATCAGGAAATTAGTCTTTTTATTATACTTAATCCGCCAGGTCGCAACCTTTGAGCGAAACAGACCTTTTTTTATGAAACAATATTGTAGCTATTGTGATTGAGAAGTTAGAAAAACCAAGGTAACCCTTTACAAGCCCTTGATCATCTCAGTCCTGCTTTACAGCGCGGAATCAGGGACCTTATAGAAAGGAGATGAGGAAACCCTTGACCGTTTCGAAAGAAAAATACTCTAAATGATCTTAGGTCCTTTATGCGAAGACAATGTGTGGAGAAGAAGATACTGAGCTGTACGGCGACATGGGAATAGCTAGAAGACTAGGCATTGTGAGACTACGACAGCTGGGACATGTGAAGCGGATGAACATCAACATACCGGCTCACAAGGTTTTCGAAAGCGCACTGCACGGAAATCGCGGAAGGGGAAGACTTAGTTTTACGTTTCGCAATCAAGTCGAAGAAGATCTAAACCGACTTAGATTGCAAAACTGGAGAGACCTCGCTCGAAATCGAAGTTGTTATCGAAAGAGGTGATTGTTGAATCCCAGATTCAACCCGAACTGTAATGCCCACCTAAGTAATTGAGTAACTATTGCCTGGAGCTCTACAGTTATGTTGCAAAGATGAAAAAGTTATTTTTTCAGTTAAGTTCTTACTTTGTACAAATTATGCAATTCTCAAAAAATCAGAGAAAAATCAATTATTTTACAAGGACAATCAATGAATTCCATCACTTTAGGTTAAAAGATAAATTTTCACCAAACACAAACTGTTAATAACAAATGCTTTCTCCGACGTCGTACACACAGACATATCTATTCATAAAAAACTTTATGAAAATGTTCACAAAACATCGATATTGTTATTTTGGGTTGAGTTTTGCCAAACTTCTGTAAGACACTGTATATAGTTTGATCTCTCTACATTTTTAAAACAATTTTTTCAATCAAAATTGAGTTTTCACAGTCCTGTCTTCAAGACGCCAAGGTCCTTTGTATCTATTCACAATTTCTTTCCAAAGAAGAGTTGCATCTTTTGTACAAAAACTTTTCCACCCAAGACTACCGTACCTACCTATACAAAACAACATGTTCAAATAAACGCAACTTCAGGAATACCATCCATTCTTATAATGTATGTTGACATTCAATTTAGAAATTCTTCCGAGGAGCTCAAATCCCCACAGTAGAGGAGCAGGAGACTCCCTGCGGAGTGGAATTTAATGGAAAACCCATGCTTCTACCGGATTTCGCAGCAATTTTAATTTCCGCAAACAACAAGGACAGGACGAGTAGAGTATCTATGGTTGTTGTCGTCGCCATCGTCAAAAAATATAAACCAGCATATGTATATACATATAGGTAACTATTTCTTTTTAAACCACAAAGATGAAACACATCCAAACATCAATTCACCGAACTCTCTGACGACATCTTCTTGTCAAAGAGAGAGAGAAAAAAAAAAATGTATTTATAAGCACAGTTGGTTGGCAGAAGAGATTTCGAAGACCTCGAACACCTTATCACTTTCTTCATTGTTCCCGAAATGTAGGACAAAGAGATTTTTCCAACAGCTTCAAGGCAAAATCAAAAAAGGGCCTGAACTACTACCTCCTCAGGTAACATAACGACATAAACAAGAAAGGTGAGCTTCGTATTTCGCAAAGTCAAAAACGATAAAAACTTCCAAATAAACAACAAAAGCTGCTAAAGTGGCAGTCTTTAATGGTTCATTCTCCTCTGGCTCGGCTCCCTCATATAAAAATATTAAAAAAAAGTCTACACAACAACAAACCACACACACGCCTAAAAAACATTCTGCGAATTGTGTAAAATGTTTAAAAAAAAATAAATAAAAAGAAGACCAACTCATTGACGTTAGATAACGAACGACAAGCGGAAGAAAGAGGAAAATATAAGAAGCACATGATGATTGCTCATTAGTTAATAACCATCACAAACACAGCCAAAGACTCTCAGCCATAGCCACTACACGCTACCAGCTACACCTCGCTGTGGCTATATCTATACTGATTACGTGTTTGTTTAAGTTTGTTGCCAGTTGCCACACTGGCAGCCGGTAATATCTAGAACCCGGTCATAAGGGGAGAATTACCCGAGAGTCCACCATTTTTTGTTAATTAATTAAAAAATACCACCCCTTGCCATGGCAGGTGAAGGGTGTCTTTTCAATGCAATCTTAACAAAGCCAAATAGCTTCTCTCATTGAAAAGATACCACAATCCACAACCAGAAACAGGAATGGACGGGACGGGTCGGCGAACAAAGTGGCAGTAGTTCAGGTCTCTGGCGCAGGTAATATCATTTTGAGCACCATCATCATTCATTGCCATTCGCAATTCGTTGACTGTTTGCGCGGTGAATCATTGTGTTGGGGACTTTGGAGCCTAAAGCAAGGTTGTAGAACGGTGGAGATGTGAGAGGGCGAGAATGGTAAGTGTGGTTACCACGATTCGCGCATTCACCCAGTGATGTGTGCGTCCGGTTGAGATTAGATGGATGGTTATAATATTGCCATTGAACACCTCGGTTACTCCAAAAGTCCCTCACCCTCATTCTGCAGTATCTAGCTATTTGTCGCTAATTTTGAATGCAAATGAAGGCTGCTTGTTATGTGTGATGATATGATCATGATGATAGGCAAAGACAGCTTCTCTCACACACAGACACCTCTTAACTGTTTCGTGTCTAGAATTGGTAAACAGCCTTTGTCTATTACCCATACAGTGAAAGGGTTATCAAATGATTGTATGACTATACGGGGCTCAGAAATACAATTTATACTCCCAAACAATTGTATATATCCTGAAGTACCCATTGGAGCACAGGCATAAAGATGGAGAGCAATCATCATTTCACCAATACTAAAGTGTTGAAATGGTAACAGTTGAACTTTTCGATTATCATTCCGAAGAGTTTGTATCTCAGTTTATGAAGAAGAATGGAAATGACATAATAAAGTTTATTAAAGTTTTTGGCTTTGGCTGTAAAAAGCAACCAAATCTTACCTATGAATAAAATTTCTTTCCATCCCCCACTGTACACGATTGTGGAAAGGAGACAAATTGGCAGCAATTTCAATGAATGAATCAAAGAGGATTTAAAGCGAATTTGTGGAATGAAAGAAGTATAAACATGTTTGTCTAACTAAACAGCTGGCAGTAACCAAAGTTATAAGAAAAGTGGTTCAGACATAAGTCTTTCATGAAGAACGACCACCAATTTTGCCCAGGAATATGATGAGAGTACCCGTCTTAAAGGCTTTATGAGCACAGAATTTTTTGCGTGAGATGGTAGGCAACAATTTGTTTGAGTCAATTCTTTATTCATAAGCAGAACTTCATGAGGACGCTTTGAGAGGAGCCTGGCACATCAGATCCGAATACCGAGAATTAAAGATGAAAAAATTTTCAAGCAAATAATTTCTACAAATTTTGTACAAAACGAAATCTCAACCTACATTCGAAAAGCAGTCCATGCGCTTTATGTCTCTTTTAAATATCGTGATTTAGTCGACTTGGCCTTTAATAGTGGTAAGGATAAGAACATCTGCGTGTTGTTGTCATTTGTTATCTGTTCTATGTTGTATTTGTCTGTTAAGGAATTTTTTTTTTATTTTTTTTTTTTTTTTTTTTTAATAATTAACGCGCACATCAAGGGGTTATGACCACCCTTATAATGTTATTAAACACAGTGCGAGCATTTAGGAAAATAGGAGAGGATTTAAGAGGAGACACCGATGCACGTTGCTTTTGAATCTTTGTAAATCGTAATGCAGGGGAAACACAGAGCCAGGTAAAGCATTCGACATTCGGGTGGTGCGACTAAAATAAGAATCTCTATACTTGACTGTACGCCCGAAGTTGGGCTCAAGGCAGAACTGATGAGCATTCCTAGCGAGGCGGGTGTTGCGGCTAAATTGTTTCAAGGGAGGAATGCAGCTGGCTATTTCACTAGAGCACTGTTTGTGGAAAAAGCGATAAAACAGAGAGAGACATGTGACGTTTCGACGATGTCCAAGAGAATCAATCGATTCTACGATTGAACTATCACCTATCAATCTTAACGCTCTATTTTGTACCCTATCAAGTAGGCGCAAAGATGTTTGAGAAGCACCTGACCAGATATGAGAGTTATACTCCAGTTTTGGGCGGATGAAGGCCTTATAAATTGTAGCCAGATCAGAAAGGGTGAAGAACTTCCTGCATCGTCTCGAGAAACCTAAGCATTTAGCAGCGTTTTTGGCGACTTCAAATATGTGGTCGTTCCAACGAAGATCATCGTTTACACACATACCAAGTACTGACAGCTTTTCGGTTTCTTCGATGCAGGTACCATTCATGGATAATGGCAATGGGGGAATGTTAAGCTTCAACGACAAGAGACAGCATTGAGTTTTCGAAGCATTGAATTCTACTCGGTTCATAAGACCCCATGCAACAATGCTGTCAAGGTCAGAATTCAATGAGCTTATCATACGCAACCGTTCCAGTTCCACATCCGAAGAGCAGGGACGTGAATTTGGAAACGAATATGAAAAGCTGAGGGTCGAGTCGTCAGCAAAACAGTTAAGCGGATTAGAAGTTTCAGACAAGAGATCATTAATGAAAATGAGGAAGAGAGTCGGAGACAAAACGGAGCCCTGGGGCACACCAGCATTTATTAAGTGGGTATCAGACTTGAAGCCATCCAACACAACTTGTATTGAACGGTCGGAAAGGTAATTTCTAATCCAACAAAGAAGAGACTCATCGATACCAAAAGCACGCATTTTCGATAAAAGAGCCTGATGCCAAACTCTATCAAATGCTTTAGAAATATCAAGCGCAATAATCTTACTTTCTCCAAAACAATGTAAAGATTGGTTCCACTTTTCGGTGAGATAAGCCATCAAATCACCAGTGGACCGTTTGCTACGAAAGCCGTACTGACGGTCATTAAGAAGCTTTCGTTCTTCAAGATATTTCATAAGTTGACGGTTTATCAACGTTTCCATGACCTTGGAAAGAAGGGACGTTAGTGCAATTGGACGGTAATTGGAAGGGGAGGAAGATTCGCCTTTTTTAGGGACGGGCTGGACAAATGCAGTTTTCCATCTGCTCGGAAAAATCCCAGCAGAATAGGAAAGATGGAAAAGTTTACGCAGTGGTTTTGCCAGCGTAGAAGAACACCTCTTCAGAATAACGGCGGGGATACCATCTGGACCAGCGGATTTATGTATGTTGAGATCTTTGAGGACTCTCGCAACCGAGCGAGTTCGAAAAAATATCTGCTTCATCAAAGAATTTGCAGACTCGAGCTCAGGCGGAGCCAATATGCTATGAGGAAGTGTCGAGTTGGCAGCAAATTGAGCTGCTAGCAAATTGGCTTTGTCGATGGAACTGACATACGGAGAGAGTCATTGAAGACGAGCGTTGGGACCGATGACGTGGTCGAGTTCTTAATGTTCTTCACAAAAGACCAAAAGTTTTTACTTCCTTTTGGACACAATAGTATTTTTTGCCTTACTTTTTGGTCATGTAAAAACTTGGCCCTTTTTATTTGAGCATTACAGAAATTTCTGGCCCGTTTGAACAAATTTCGGTTTTCTACAGTCGGGTTGTCTTTAAATTTTCGAAAACTACTTTCTCGATCCCTAATCACCTCTTTACAGCTTGAATCAAACCACGAATTCTCTTTGGGGATGATACTTTTTAATCTGTGAGGAACAAAATTTCTCATGCCGTTGAGAATTACGTTAGATATCATATCAGCTGATGCATTAACGTTTCCGTCGAGAAAGCACAATGACCAATTAAAATTTCGAAAGAAATTATTCAGGCCGTCCCAACTGGCTTTCTCGTATTGCCATACAGTTCTTTTGGGGACTTTCTCTTTTGTTACCGTGACGGAGAAAGAAAAATCTACCGATATGACACAATGGTCCGATTTGCCTAAAGGAGATGATACTATAACCCTATATTTTTCGGGATGAGAAGTGAGAAATAAGTCAAGAGTGTTGGCCGCATGGCCTTCAATATCTGGAACCCGAGTGGGCTCATCAACAAGTTGAATTAATTCGTTAAACTCAGCGAAGATCTCAACATATTTTCCTTCGGGTGTTGTCTGGCCAGAATGTCGAAGCCAACCAGAATTGTGTACACTGAAATCGCCCGCAATTGCGATTTCAGTGTGAGGATAAAGGGAGACAATTCTTATTATGGACTCAGATAGCGCATCAAACTCGTTAGAGGTTGAATTGCTATCTAAATTGGGGCTTCTGTAAATAAAACAATAATGAATGATTTGCTTACGGACGGTGAATTTTAACCACATGAAATTAAAGTTCGTATTAGAACATAGGCCGTATTGTGGTAGAAGTTGGTAAGCAATATCATGTCTAACATATACGGTGAGGCCATGGGAGGAAAAGAATAGTGGCACTAAGCTATATCCAGGCAGGTTAAATTCTGAGGGATCAGAACCAACACCCACCTGTGTTTCACTTAGTGCCAAAACAGCTGGCCTGCATTTTGCAGTGTGAGCGTACACAGCAAAGAAATTCGATCACAACCCCTAATGTTGCTAAAATCGACCCGAAATTTACCCGACATCACCATTCACAAAAACACACAAAACAAAATATCGAACGCAGACGCTATCTAAGTAAAATCAACAAGTGCAAATCTTATTGGGAAACCAAAAAAAAAAATTACTAGCGGATTGTAGAGGAGCAGCCATGTTTTCTCTTAGCCCCCTTCCTCCGGTTTACTTGCGGAGTAGTTGGCTGATATAAGTTAAATATAAATCAATTAACTTAAATAGGAAGCGTTAGTTTGGAAAAAAAAATTCTATTTGTCCTCTCGCAAAGTATGGAACCATACAGAGCAATTCAGCTGCCATGAAAAACGCTTTCTCACTTTGAAATCAACAAAAAGTTGTTTCAATTCAATTCATTTTTATTGAGACTTATGAAACATAGGTTGCTTATGTATATAGGTATAGGTTGTTGGCTCCCTCAAAGCATCTTTTGACTTATGTGTATTGGTTTGACTCAAAACCATCGAGTTGTTTCAAAAGAAAAAAAGATCATAGTGCTTCCTATTGCTTAATCTAACTTAACGAACTTATTTCAATCATTTGAGTTGAAAATTTCATGGTGTCATCGTGTTAGCTCTTGCAATTCACTTGAAATAAGTTGAAAAGTTTCTTTAACAATAGTTTCACTGTGTATTTCCAGACTTCAAATTTCTGAAAAAGTTCGTGCTAAACAAACCAACACGAACGACACGTTCATTTTTCCCCGCCACTCAAATGACTTGTACTTGGGAGTACGGGCGTAAGCATTTAGTGAAATTTCATTAGGATCAATATCTACCAAATTTTTACACTGTTTTTTGTTTTTATTAAGAAAAATCACCGTTGATATACGAAAAATACAAAGTTCCTGAAAAATTAAATCAGAAATACTTAACATTTTATTTTTCAACAAAGTCTGTTTTTGACTCGATGGCCGATACACTCCCTCGAATATTTTTCAGCTAAAAAACTCAAAAAAGATGTCAAACGAATGTAGTTTTAGTCGGAAAGCTTTTTCATATCCAAATATTTTATGTGGAAACAAAATCACTGAGCTGGTGGCCTCTTCAAGCTCGCGCACTTTTCCTCGCCGATCGTCCAATATTAAACCACAGATTTGCTTACCATTTCCGGCGTTGTTCTCCAAATTGAAGTGTTGGTTAGAATGTCTGCCTGTCAACCCAGAGGTTCGTGGTTCGAATCCCAACAGAGGCAAAACTGTATTTCCATCCGTATCGCCTTTCGCGAGGATTTGGCAAGTCCTCCGTTAGTAAATTTATAACCATGAAAAGCGCTTTCTCGATTAGCCGTTCGGAACCCGCAGAAAATTGTAGTTCCCCTCTATTTCCCCACAATGCATGGTTGTGAGAAATGCTATAGGCCCTGTTACTCCTTGCTCTGTCACCTTATTTTTTTTTAGTGGTAAATGGTTTCAGTCTATGGTAAGGAAATCTCATAGTTTTTATCAAGCTTTTGTTTAGGTTGCGTAATAGTTTTTCTTGCAAAAAAAAAGTGTTTAATGATAACTCGAAATCCACTTGTTTTGCATTTTCGTGCCAGGGCCTTGTCCATTTCTCTCAATCATTCCTATGAGGAATGAGGGATACCTAAGGTTTATTGGAGGTTCCGAGGTTCCAAATTGCTAGTTAGGAAAGTAGCCTATTGGCAGTATTACTTTGCGGACCAACTCCACACTGTACCCACAAAAATCATTTTGGGTCTTAATGGAATGGAATCTCAGCGGATCACTAGTGTGAAGCAGTTAAGTGGGAGAACTGTGATCCCTTCACGATCACGTAATAGACCTTAAAATTATAATTAAGAAAACCATACGCGTTTTGCTCTAATTTAATAATAGGGGACTTGAAAACATGTGTTCACTTTAAATGAAAACTTTATAAGGAACCGTGTTTTTCGTGAATTTACGGAAAGACTCATTGCTCATTCAGTGTGAATAGATATTTGGCTAATAGTTTTTTTGGGGTGCTGATTGAATTGAATCAGTAGTTCCGAGATTAGCTGTGTGATCTGGAAATGTTTTTATCACGATATTTTTTTCGAATCTCGACTATAAGGAACAAAAAGAACTGGCCCAATATCACTACCTTGTGGAACGCCATTTGTTATCTATTTAAATTCTTAATATTTGCTCCGGTCCTTGTTTTACCTGAAATAGTATACTGTCTCGAAATTAGTTAGCTATTATTCCGTCTTAAATTTTAATATGCTAAATGTCTGAAACTTCGTCGAAATCTGAAGTGAAGTCGATGAAAGGACAGGCTCATAACTGTATGGCTTTTCAATTTCGTTTGTTATTCTGAATTTCTAAGTCATGATGCTGAGTGTTTGTTTCTGCAACCAAAAAAATAGTTAAAGAAAAACCGTGCTTTCTGAACAGTATCGGTAGCAGAGTAATCGGTTTCTCATCACTTGGAGCCTTTTCTGACTCAAGAACAATGAAAGTTTCTATTACTTTTCATTGTATCGGAATTTGTTGGTATCTTAGAGCCGCATTTATTAGGTCAATTTTTAAACTTTCTTGCTACAGGGTTCTTGGAAAAACTTTATGGATGAGGGTCCTTCTCTGATTTGATGTCTGAATATATTTGTATGCCTGATATGTGTAAATTATTGCCTTCATTCGGCGAATGTCCTTTGCATAGCGGTTTCTCATCTTTTCTTACAAAAATGAAAGTGAACGCTGAGCTAATGACGTTTTTTAAACCGTCAAAAAAAAAAAAATTTTATTGCAGATTAAATCACAAACAATAAAGGGAATAAGTTAAAATCCAGACGTCTGTCAAACTTTCGATAAAGGGCTTGAAACTTATGTTCCGATAATTATACTTAATTATTTCGAGACATAATTTGTCAAACAAAACAAGAGAAAAGACAAAAATTCAGAATTTTAAGAGATAAGTGATGGTGAACCGCAAGCAAGCGCTTTTGGGCCAATTCTGTTCGTTTTAGTCTTCTCAGTCTAAGCAAAATAGTTCATCATCAAAGGATTGTTCTTGTTTTTATCTTAAAATCGTTGCTGAAAAAGCCACCAGATCTCAGATTTGGACTTGTCAGTTGCATCCCTTACAATGTACCTTTGTGATTTAAAGTACCTGGCAGCAAGTACTTTGAGTACTTTCTGGTGTTCCTTGACATTTAATGTTAAAAATATTTTGCTACCAAAATACAAATTTCAATTGTAAAAACGTCTACCGCTGACTTAACAACTCTCACAGTAGAACATAGAACACCACGTCTACGTGTTCAAATATATGTACATATATTTCATGTTCACGTTAAAGTTCCATCTTGAATTGTGCATCCATCACTATATCACCCAAGGCAAACAAATCGTCCATGCATGAGAAGTGTCTTTACTTTGTCAATGTCAATGTGATTTTTTACTAAAAATTTAACCAACCACTATAAATTACCATTCAAGTGTTCGTTCGAATGTAAATGTACCCACTAGAATCTCATCCTTTTCTTGATCCTTTTTGTAAATAAAATATTACGATTTTCCATTTCTTCCAATGGAACAACATTCAAACGCCAAAACATAAACCCTTTCAAAGCGAACGATTTTATATTTGCCATTTCCACATTTTTTAGCCAAATCATCTGTCAATAAAAGTGCTCTTTGAATCCCTAAAAAAAATGAAACAAATAACTGTTCATCATCAAGCAAACAGATTGGATCTCAGGTAGTTGCAAAATTCAAATCACATACTTGTATAATCATCGATCCCAAAATGGTACTTGTGTACATTTATGACTTTATTGCCACCTCGTCGTGTCATAAATCTCCAGAAAGGTACATAACATAAACCAATAATGGATCGTACTGAAATTTCGCAATTTCTGGTCCAGACACATGTTACACACATTGGTTCTTACTGGGGATTCTTCATATACAAAATTCCGGCTATGGATTAACCAAAAATACCGCGAAAAATTTATTGAACTTCCGTCGTAATCGCTGAGCATAACGATTTTCTCTTAAAAACAGAAAGAGAGGGAGAGAGAAATCCACACAGAGTCAGTGAAGCATTAGGTACCAAAAAAACAAAAAATAACCATAAATCATTAGCGAAGAATGATAAATGAATCCGCTTAGCCAGGAATTTAAAAGCGAGGATGTTTCCTGAGGTGAAAACTTTTTTTTTGTGTTATTATTCGTAGCGAAAGGTAAAACCGGACGTAATTTCCACAGCCAGGACCTTATACTCAACTTCCGTTACACACAAGAGCATGGTTCTACAATAAAACGCGAGAAACTTTTAATTAACATTCACATTGAGTGTGTTTTCTATAGATACTGGTTTGGAAAAAACCGAATGAAATTGAAAAAAGTTTCAGGAAGTAAGGTAAACCGGAAAATGCCTGCGGGTTCCTTGAATTGGCAGTATCAAACAATCAAGTCCATTGATCAGAAGTAAACTTTAGCTTGACTGAAACCTTGAATCCATAGCAATCATATAGGCAATATTCAGTTGACAGTTTTTTGGGACACCTACACAAGAGTTTCGAAGAGAGAACTTTATGTATACATATTTCGATAGTGGCGTTATTCATTCTCTAGAAAAATGAAAAGTAGAACAGCAACAAAATTTGAAAGTTTTTAATTTAATGAGACGTTCCTTGCCAAATTGCACTCAACGACGACGAAACTTTGAAACACCTCGTGAACATCCCTTTTTTCTATACAAGCATTGTCAATTTGAGAGAAGTTATTTTATGAAAACTTTAATACAAACATTGCTGTTTTATTGTGAATATTAATAAAGTTTCACGAGTTTCGAAAGGAGAAGAGCAGCAGAGGATGATGCGCGAAACAAAAATCGAACAATGCATTCATTGGCAGAGGGGATTTTTTTCTTCTTCCTTTTTTTTTTATCAGGAAGATGCATGAACGGTTGGTTCTTTCGATACACACAGTGTGCTGGTGAGAGTCATAAATTGCGAAAAAGTTTTCCACTAAAAATGCCATAAAAAACGGATATTGTTCCTTTAACGGAAGGATGGGAAAAAGATTTCGATCCAATTTTCGGTGCGTAGCGATGGGTTTATGTGGGTTTCCGCATTCAAGAATTGTCTCCTATGCTGGCTGATTAGATTCATAAGGGTGCAAAGAAATGTGTTTTTTTGTTAGAATCACAATTGATTGCCATTTTATTTGCGTTATCAAGGAGCTCGTGCGATGGAATACGATTTTTTATTGCTGCGAGAGCGTTTGTTTCGTATGGACGAAGCATCGACTTTGGGGGGGGGGGGGGGGGGGGGGGGAAAGTTGGTTTTAAAAATAGGTGTATATTTATGACTGTGTATTTATTTGACCGGTGCTTTGTTGTTATTCAAAAACTCTATACATGCTCAAGCAGCCAGTCTTTGAATTTGAAACTTAGTCAAGTTCTCTCTGCACAGTTTTTACTATTTGTGTCCATCGATACTCAACGCATTCCCTCAAACTGATCGACTATCTGCTTTAACTTCTTTTGATTATGAGGACCATGTCCTTGCTACTTTGACTGTCAATCAAAAGCTTTGTAGCTCAATTTGCATTTGAACTCAAAAGTCAAATCATTTTCCTTTTGTGACATCCAAAGACCAAAGGTCTGTCATCCTTCTTAAACCCAAGAGTGTTTCTGTGGCTACTGGTTGAAACTCTATACACATCAAAAGTGTCATTTGTGATGTCGTGGTATTGTTTCAAGTTTGACTTGAATTTTCATCCTTTTGCCTGTGCAGTGATGTGGGTAGGTTGTAATGGGAGTTAATACAAACGAAAAATATGAAGTGAAACGGCGTCAAACTTTATGAAAATTAAAGTGAAATGGTTCGATCCACTTCCAGTTTCCAATGGGTGGGTGGATTTCGGACTTATTAAGTTTTTAGTTTTAATGCCAGAAATGTACGTTTAATAAAAGTTGGTTTAGTCTGCCTATATTCAATGGAAGTCATAGGCAAAAGCATCGAATTCATCATAGGTTCCAAATTTATTCGTTAAAATTCAACAGCGTTCATTCCGAATTCCGATTTTAGTAAGAAACTGTCCTGAATTGGTCTAAAGTTAACTTTAAATGATTGATGATGATTAGGTTTAATTAGTCTTTTCGTAATTTTGTCTTCCTGGTGCTCGCTTCAACTAGAATAACATTTTATATTTTGAATGATCACTCGATTATTCAGATCACTCGAATACTTATATCTCGATTACTGAAAAACTTTAATTATGTCCGTCGCTTATTTGATATCGATTAATAGAATATCATTTTATATTTTGAATTATCACTCGATTATTCAAATCACTCGATTATTCAGATCACTCGAATACTTATATCTCGATTACTGAAAGACTTTAACTGTATCCGTCGCTTATTTGATATCGATTACCATCGTAACTTACAAAATATCGAAAAGTGAATCATTAAAAGTCACTCGAGTAATTTTTATTTCGAATGATTCAATAGTTTTTATTCGAATCAATGTCTCTCTTGTTCTACAGATAGGTAAAGATATTCTTAAAGGAATCGACGAAAAGAGAAAAGTTAGGCTGTCTTCACGTGTTCACTAGAATCTCTACTTTGAATACTGTCGCCATAAACAGGTGCATTTTAATTTCATCGTAAGTAGTACTTGCGTGAACATCATTCAATTTCTTAATTTTTATTTTTTCGAAACTCGAACACGTTTGCTGGCAGTTATTTATATGCAAGTCCTTATACGTGCTTATTCCACTTCTTACGTTCATAACAATTTAGAATTATCTCGAATGATCACTCGATTATTCCGATCACTCGAATGCTTAAATTAATCTCAATCAATGACAACTTACGAATTTGCCCATAATTTCTTTTGTCATTTCAAATCTCTTAGTCAAATTGTAATAGGCAAGGAAATGTACCACTGAAAGCTTCAGTCAAGTTAATGGGGTCTTAAAGTCATAAAGACATCAAAGCTATGAAAGGTCAAAGTATTGAAAATTGTTACTGAGGTAAATATCTTCACTTCTAATCGAAACTGAACAAGAATGAGGAAACTAGTCGATATTATACCGACTATCGAGTACTGAATTCTTGCACCATGGTTTGCTTAAATAACAGAAAATAGCTGGAAACTTATGTGATTTTGAAACTTATTTCTAAAATCTTTTGGTTAAAGACGAATATGGAGCCAGGGATCGATCGTATGGTTATCGTTCACTGACTTTAGAATTGTCACAATAAATTGAATTCCGGAATTTTTAAGCGACCTTTTAATTTAACAAACAAAGTATTGAGAACAAATTTGAAACTATTCGTAAATTAAAAATCTTGAATTTGTCACTTGTGGTTGACAACCTTATGACGTTATCAGGTTTCACACTCAACCTTTTACATCCATTGCAAAGCAATTGAAAGAAAACACATTCAGTCAGTCTTTACCCACGGCAACATAGCAAATTCGTCTATCAAAGAAAATATTGCATTCGGGATTTAATCCAATATCCGAAAATGCAATGCCTTCTTTTTCTGCATTACTAAGGTATGGGTGCTGTCAAAGGAATTTCTACAGGTTTTCTCTTCCAATCAATTTTTATGGTGACGCTTAATTCTGATGAGCAAGCATTACTGCTGCTTGTCGGAGTAGGCAACTACAACCAAAGTACTTCATGGGTGAATAAAATTGCAATACCATTTCTATTTATTGGAGCGTTAACCATTACAAACTTAAACCAAAACCACTCATCTATAGGTGAAACGACAAGAAAAAAAAGAAGAAGAAGAATTAATTTCATTACATAAGTGGTACCGTTCAATGAAATTAAAATTCGATTGATGCTCAAGGGAAGAGGAGATAAACTCTTCAAAAACGGCAATCTTCATCACAAAACCATCAACTAGAGATTGAAATAATTTTTGCAGATTCTATATCTACTCTCGTATACTCCTGATTGCAAAGAAGAAAAAAAAAAATATTCTCGAGTTGCACTTGCCTTAAGATAGGGTTGTATTTCACTCCTTCTCTATATCCCTTTTGACTCTCTCAGCAGTCACCTGAGTAAAGGAATGATATAATTACAAAATTAAAGGAAGACTCAAGTGCATGAGGATTTAGCTTGATGTTTGATGATGTCGCTGCAACTGCCTCTAATTTGCCAGTGCAGTTGGAGCGTTATTTCATGGTCAATTAACTTCGTTAGGATCAAATCAGAATCAGGACCATAACTTAACTATACACGGCCCCTGCTGGTTGGTCTTGCAGCTGTAGCTGTAGGCTGCCATGTAAAGCAGCATCTCAACGCCAGTTCCCATTGAATCGTTTCTATCTTAACTAAAATGAAATATACGGGTTGATGTACACTATCTTTTTTTTTTTGCCTGCAGGGTTTGAGAGATAAAATGGAGAAAAAAAAAAAAAACACAGTAGACCATTTTGAGTACGAGAAAAGAAAAGTGTGGGCAAGCCTGGTAGAGATCCCGTTTAAATTGGAAATTAATACGTCAACAGACAAGATTAAGTGTGCGACAATTCGGAGGTTGCCATAGCATGTGGGAGGATTTTTTTTCTTTCTTTTCGTTGTCCACCTACCGAGGAACCTACTGTGTGTCTTGCTCTTGAATTGTGTTGTATTTAGCCATGAAGAAATATGGTATCAATTACTATGTGATTTTCTCAGAAACATGTCACATATACTACCTACTTGTGATTAATTGAATGTCTATTTTTCGATTGTTAATTTGTTTTTTTCTATTGGCGATTGAATCTCTTCTTGATTTTTTGTAGTTCAAGTTACATGTATACAAAATGATTTGTGTTTTTTTATTGTTATTTTTTTTGTTGAAGGCGACTGCGGGGGTATAATCTCCAAACTCTCGCAATTTAGAGAAACTAATAAACAAAAACCTCTCGATAGAGCACTACATACAAAAAATGAATAAAATATCTAATTGAAACAACGTTGGGTAAAGTTAATTGAAAGCTCGACTGCCACAAATCAATTAAGTATTTACTTTGTTCTCAAAAGGAACATTTATTCACATGAAAGCAAAAAAACACGCGTGTTCAAATTGGTGTGCTGATGAACTGTTTGCAGGATAACAAATAGACTGTTAATAATTTGAAAATCAAAAATTTAGGCATAAACTGTTTTTCCTTTTTCTGTGGATTCAGTTTAGGTTCTTTGAAACAGTGAATCGAATTAATTGCTTCCACATTCACATCGAAAAAAGCAATTATGTACTTTTTTTTCATTTTATCCAATACAATTCTTGTCTCCAGTGGCGGACTAGGATGTTTGCAGTTCCTAGGCCGACAACAATTTACAACCTTGACAACGTGCAACCCTGGGCCCAGATTCCGTAACTTTTCAGACGATTATCGTTCAATCGTCTATCGTAGATTGCGTCGTTAAAAGATTGTTTCATATAATCTTGCTTTCAGTGGTTGGTGATGGGTCTTAAAGACGTTTTTTTACTGCCTAAAACTCAGACGATAGTCGTCCAAAACGTTACAGAATGCGGCCCTAAATGGGGACTACTTTCTAAAGAAGAAGAAGAAGAAAGACATTTAATATTCATCAGAAACCATATAGACATGTCATATTAGAAGTTCAGGACGTGTAGGCGTACAAAACAACATACTTTATACCAGAGTGGGAACTGAAATAAAATAAAAATGAATAGGGTGGCGCAACAGAGCGAGGAACCCCGGGGCCTAGCGCATATCTCACAACCATGCCTTGTGAAGGAATGGAGGGGACCTACAGTTTTCTCGTACGGCTAATCGAAAAAGCGCTTTTCATGGCAATGAATTTACTATGGGAGGACTTGCCAATTCCTCGCGAAATGCGATACCTGTGGAAAAACATTTTTGCCTCTGTTGGGATTGGAACCAAGAACCTCTGGGTTAACAGGCATACATACTAGCCATCACGCCACGGGTACCACAGAGTTTGGTTTGCTTAGGTCCTATTAAAATTGAGCAAAATGATGAAAAACTATGCAGTTTATTTACTTACGTTTTTCGCTTTCGGGGCTCTATAATACACGAGCTTCTTTTCCCAAACGTTTATTTGATTTATTGTCTCGAGACGCACACGTTTTTTTTTTAAATTAGTAGTGGGTTCTTTGATAGAATCACTCTAAATGTCACTAAACCAACTCTGTAATAGTCGACTAAACAGGGTACATACATTTTTTGTGGAAGAGAAAATAGAATTTAAGCTTCTTGATTAAGATGAGGTCTCACCAACAACCCGTCTTCCATTTTCAAAAGACCAAGCAAATCTATTCATAGTCCACGACAAAGTGGAATGGAAAATGATCGCCTATTTCAATTAAATTATTTGGCTTTTCACAGATTTTACTTACATACATTTATAAGAATTAATATAAGTAGTGTCCGTGGCGTAATATGTCTGCCTGTTACATGGGAGGTTTGTGGAAATATCAAATATCAGAAACAGGCACAAAATTTTACATTCTTATGTGCATGGACCAAGGTGAAGTAGTTAATATGAAAAGGAATCCGCCACTGCTTGTTTCCATTAGAAAAATAGAACATTTTAGATCCAGCTCCCTTCTAAAACTCGAAAACTTCGTATCGGAATGATGGCAGAATAATAGGATTGTAATTTTACGAAACGAAGATTAATGATGGTCTGCCTGGTTTCAAGATGGAAGCAAAGAGTGCTTTTTATATATGACTGCGGATAGAAATGCCTGTTCCATGTGAACGATTTTATCAGCACTTCCATGAAAAGCACTGTGGAGGAAAGTATAGTGACTTCTTTGAGAATTTGAGTCAGATGTGATTTGAAATCTAGCCGAATGTTTTAATAGAAATGATAAAAAACTTAAACGCTAATAAAAAACAAATTTCTCGAATTTGACTTTTGAAAGATTAGATGAGAAACGATGTTGCTGTTAATTAAAATAAAAGGTGCGCTAGTATCGGCAAATTATATTTTTAAAACAATTTCTTTAGCAATTTTTGCTTGACTGTATGTTTTTTACCTGGCTCAGAGTTGCAGTTAAACATGGTAGATGTATTTTTTTTTAATAAATTGTTGTGAATACTTTAATTGAACGACTAGCGATAAGCAGAATCAAATGATTTCAATAAAAATTGGAGAAATGTGTATTTAAAGTGATATGAAGATTCAAAGGGAATCAGGACATTGGGGAAAAAAAATCTCCAGAACAACTGGAAGGAAGTTGTGCTGGGGGTTCAGATACAAATACTCGTTTCATGAAAGTTCATAAATTGTAAATGTGTTTGAAATTTACAAAGATACTAGTTATATGAATCATTCAGAAGGTAAATTCCACGGTAACAGTGCTCAAAATTGCTTCAGCGTTACAAAAAAATATAAAAAACGATTCATTCTTTTTCGAATTCATGAAAAAAATCAGTGTAATTGGACAATTCCCAGCTTGTTAAGTGAAGTAGAAATAGATCAGGAATTCCTCTCCAGGGGCACACAAATTGTTTGAGTTTTTAGACAAATCATGTTGTTTTTAGCCTCTGAACTTTTTGACAGAGACAGCAACGCTGTTCGGCTTTGAATACGCCATTGGAACACAATTGATAAACCATAAAACATGAATACACACTCAAAACAGAAACTTCCGAAATATCTTCAAAACATTTCGTTTTTTCTTTATAAATATTCAGACTCATTTTTGATAGTTCTTTTTGCTTTTTTGAATGCTCCCGCCTTTCTTCAATTTCGCGATAGTGTCAATTTTAGCAGCATACATAAGTTGCACAGGCTTTTGAAGAATTTATACCGCCCGGCTATTAATTTTGAATTTAGCAAATGAGTGTGTTTTCATTCGAATAATGTTGGGAATTCGAATTATATACATAAATATCGAGTAGACATGCCAATATCTGCTAACGATAAAAGTTCTCGGTTTTCGTAATGACAAATGAATTTATATGATAGTCACTGAATACTCGTTATCGAACTCTGGTGCTTTAAACTTAATATCTGCAATGCCTACAAAACTTTAGTTCTCATAAAATGGGCAGATAATCACTCGAATATTAAATACTTTTGCTGGCAGTAGTTGCACGAAAAATTTGTCTTCCTATGATTTCTTTTTATCGGTTTAAAATTTTGTATCTCGTACGATCATTCGATTATTCATAAATCATTCGAATAATTGTGTCTCGATTATTAAAATCATTCGACAATGCTCGTCACTAAGATTTTTCCTAGTTTTTGAAGTATTTTGATTGAAGTGTTTGGTTAGGAAACATCCTGAATCTGGCAGCTTTTTTGAACATAAGTTACTGTGACTTCTTGCTTCGTGTGTCTGTGGTCGTTTTGTATATTGTCATTCAAGTCGAATTTATTTTTTCTATCTTCTACAACATTTTCATGTATCCTCTTGGGGCTTGTATCCATAATGGGCCTAATGGGAAGGTTTTCAAATCATTTAGTACATTCTTCGAATCTTTTCTCTGCCATAGCAAATTTTTCTAGAATCGATAGAATCATATAGAGAATAGAAACAATCTCAAGGCCCCATTGATTCCAGGGGCTCAGTGTGTGTGTGTATTTTTAGCCGGCCATTCCCAGTTTTTCATTCAACGGAATCAAAGTCGTTTTGAAAAAAATGCCTCCCATCCTTGAACTGTTACGTGATAAACCACTGCAGATGCACAAAACAATGGAAGACTCGAAATAAATTCATCCTCAACTAGCGAGATCACTGTCCCTGTAAAACCTAAAATATATTTCTCACTATACCCATCGGCTTATCTCGCAATCCTATTGCTTTCGCTATTTGCATTCCTTTTTTTGTTGTTGTCTCCCAACGTGAGAATCCTTGATATTTGAAATAAAACTGTATCACCTATTGTCTGTACAAAACAAATTTGCACCTTTCTCATGGTGGCGCTAAGTCTGTCTCTGTAGTGAACCTTCCACAACTGCCTCTAAGCACTATCACTATTTTTTAGTTTCTAAATCAAATGAGACATTTTAAAAAGACCCAACCCTGCTCCACCCCATTCAGAAATTGCCACTAAACTTGTATAGAAAAAAAGAGTAAAATTCCCAAGGCAAGTGCGAGGCACGAAGGCTACCAACAAAGGCTCGGCTAAAGGAAGATACAGCAAAAAACAAAAGGCAAAAATAAAATGAGACTTCCGCTGCCTGCAGCGTTGCTAAACATAAACACAACATGAATGCAGTGTATGTCATGTAGTGGTAGTATATTGTGTATGGGGTGTTCTTAATGTGTGTAGCGGTAGTTTTGTACAAACTTGCTCCCCATCATATCGCCGTATATAGGGGTTAAGCCTTTCTACAAAAATATGAATGCACTATACCGGTACCAATACGAGAGGGATGCTGAGCTATGGGGCATGGGTGTTGCACTGTTCTGTCCGCATTTACCGTTCGTTCGTTTGGACGTAAAGACTTACCTAGAGCGCCAGTGCAAGTGCATAGACGAGAAGCTCGGGTAGTTTTCAGACACAAATGATACTACTAATAGTGCAGTGAAATCATTTTCGCTTCAATTCATTTCAAGTTAAGTGCTGGATGAGAGTTGGAAGAATGGAAGAAATTATTCAGAGAAACATGAATGGCCAGCCTGGCCTGGCTTGGCCTGGCTTGGCTTGGGTTGGCCCGATTTGGCCTGGTGGCGGTCGAAAGGAAGGACGCACTGGATGTTTTGTGTTTTAAATATGAAAAGTTTTTCGCTTTTCTATAAGAGAAAGAAAAATTGCATAAACTGCTTCGGCAAAGTCGAATGAAATGAGACGTAACCCAAAAGAGGATGCTAAATAAAGGCCCAGAGCAGGGCGGGCCAAGCGGAGGGAATTGGATTGTAAATTAGAACACAAAGACCAAAAAAAAGGAATAAATCTGCATGGGGCGAGCAAAGGAAAACCATAAAAATGAAGAAGCGAGAAGGGGAGAAATATTTTTCAGTTTAATGGCACTTGGGGAATGCTCCTGCTGCTGTGGCGTTGGCTTATGGGTTGTTGAATGGAACTCTTAACACGATGACGACTTTGACGATAATGATGATATGATGGGAGTTACAACGTCGACTAGTACGACGACTACGAAGATTGCAAAGCTTTATTTTGTTTCCAGGGATGGCAACAAAGAGAGTATTTGTAAATTCTGTGTATTTTGTGCCCCCCATTCCTTTACCTTCCACTCGTAGTTTGTTTGTCGGACCTGCTGTTTGCGGCAGTGTTTTGTCTTTTTTTCTTGGCTTTCTTTTTTGTGCTTTTCTGAGAGCCAATTGTCGATTGGCTTATTGCAATCTCGTTGTCCACTTCAAAATGTTTATCAAAATCCAAATGCAATCCGTCAGAAACAATGGAAACTATGCGGTTGCCATAACTGAATAGCGTTAGTGTGGGTGGCTTCGAACGAAAGTTTGAAGGACATGGAAAATAACAGATGTAGTTGTGGAAAAGTTTTTGATTATTGATAAAGTGAAAGGTTGAATGGTCAAATGCCCGTCGGCAGACCAAATTCATTTAGAAATTAATGTATTTACCAAAAAGGAATAATGGTTACCTACCTACATATTATGTACCTGCTGTATTTCAAGGAATTTGTCCGTACTTTCGGGCTTGTTTGATTCAAATTGCTGAACTATGGCCTTTAAAAACGTGACCTTTCGATAATGGGACGTTTGCATCATACTTCGTGCATTGTGAGTTTGTGACCATACTTTGAAATATGACACATCGAGACAGTGGTTTGGTAATGCAGATGTGGAGTCATGAATTCAATCAATCAAAATTGTGTATGATGATGATGAGATTGAGGTAGCGTATTGCATTAAAATGAATAAATAAATAGGGTGGCGCAACAGAGCGAGGAGCCTCCGGGACTAGCGCAGTTCTCACAACCACTGCCTTTGTGAGGGAATGAGGTGGACCTACAGTTTTCTGCCAATTTTTCGCGCAAGGCGATACACGTGGAAAAACATTTTTGCCTGTGTTGCGTACTGCATTTCTTCCAAAAATTTCCTCGAAATCGATAAGCGACTAGTTTTTGAATTTGACTAAGGACGAACTATCCTGTACAACCGTTTGTTTATATATTTATAAGGTGGCGAAACAGAGCGGGAGCCCCAAGACCAAGCGCATTTCTCTCAATCATACCTTGTGAGGGACTGGAAGGGACCTACAATTTTTTGCCGATTCCGAACGGCTTATCGAGAAAGTGCTTTTCATGGCAAGAAATTACTATCCGATTTCTCTCGAAAGGGAATAAATAATAAGGAAGTGGACTTTCTCCGTTAATTGTTTCTGACGGCCTGAAGTCATCAGCGCAATGGCAGTAGTGGGAGAATAATTCAATACTCCATATTTCAGGGAGTGAACGAATTCTCTGCTAATAGTCGAAGATCTAAAAACATATAAAAATATAATAGTCAAGTAATTTTTGTAATGCAAGTCATTGTAGCCGCTCTCCTGCCTCTGATGGGTGATTTTTTTCCTATTTTCTTTTTGACAACTCTGGTTTTGACAGCTTATGTACTTTTCGTGTTTTATATCCTCATCAAACATCTTAAATTTGGTCTTCCATTTTTTGGTCAGTATTAATCGCATTAGCCCTGTTCACACTTTACAATTAGTTGGACAGACTTAGGCTTGAACGACCAATGCTTGATAGTGTGAACCCTTCAGACTTGTCCAACTTGTTGGATGATTTTCAAATATTTTTGAAAACTTAGAAGTTGGACGGAGTGGAAGGGTACGTGACATAAAGTTGGACGACAAGCTTGATAAGTGTGAACGCAAAATACATCCGACCATCCAACTTCCATCAAACGAAGTCTGTCCAACTAATTGTACAGTGTGAACAGGGCTTTTACTGAGGAAGCTACTGTGACTCAATTTGCTTAGATTGCGAACTGAGGAAAATATCGGTAGTATTATTGGCCAATGTTATGTCGCTCTCCATTGGTTTCACTCGATGTACTATACTTATTTTAAAAACCAATTTAAAACTAAAATCTGTTTCTGTTCAGTTTAGAGTGAGACCCATATTGCTCATAGAAATATTTCTTGAAGAAAAACTTCATTTGTAATCTTGAGTAACATGTAGTAGTACTTGAGTAGATTCTAACTTCAAATCGAGAAATTGAGAAGGGTCTGTCGCTTATTAGAATCATGAGAAGCAATCTTTTTGCACCAATTTGAAAATGTTCCGTCACGTTGGACTCTTTTTTTTTAGTTCAATAGGAGCGATATATTCATGGAAAGTTTTATGAAAAATGGAAGAGCTTCACTTGAATTACATGTTGTTTATTGTTATACAGCACGCTTAACAATGGATCAGTTGAGAGGCAAGTACGGTGAACAGTTTATTTCACGTGTAGGGCCGCTCAGTTGGTCATTTTTTGTGGGACTATGTTGAGGCTCGTGTCTATAGCGACAAGTCGGCTTCAATTAACGCACTTTAAGCCAACAATGAAGCATTTATTTGAAAGATAAATCGGCCGAAATGTTAGAAAGAGTATGCAAAAAAAAAAATGGACTAAGCGGATGTACCATTTGAAGTTCAGCTGGGCCAACATTTCCATGAAATAATCTTCAAACATGAAATTATATCGACCGTACTATCGGTCCGATTGTGTAGGATGACGATGGAGAATGCACGCTGCTCCATCAGGATCGGAAAAGATCTCACCGATACATTCGATGTTAAAAAGGTTTTAGGCAAGGCGATGCACTGTCATGCGACTTCTTCAACATCGTTCTTGAAAGAATAGTGCAAAACTCACACGTCAACACAACAGGCACAATCTTTCAATGATCCGTCCAATTGCTCGGATATGCCGACGATATTGATATAATTGGAAGAACGCAGCGTGATGTCAATGGCGCGTTTATGAGCATTGAGACGAAAGCAAAGAGGATGGGTTTAGTGGTCAATGAGGGCAAGACCAAGTATATGCTGTCATCAAGAAAGGACACCCAACACCGACCTCTTGGACAGAACGTCACGATAGACAGCTATAACTTTGAGGTAGTTAAGGACTTTGTCTACCTAGGCGCAGCTATTAATTCAGACAACGACACCAGCGCTGAAATCAAACGAAGAATAACTCTTGCCAATCGCTGTTTCTTCGGACTAAGGCGGCAATTGAGTAGTAAAGTCCTCTCTCGAGTAACTAAAGTGTCCATGTATAAGACACTTATCATCCCGGTTTTTATATATGGCGCAGAGGCATGGACCTTGTCAAAGGTAGACGAGAACGCTTTAGGATGCTTCGAGAGAAAAATTCTTCGGGTGATTTTTGGTCCCGTCTGCATAGATGGAGAGTGGAGAAGAAGATTTCACGACGAATTGTACGGGCTGTACAGCGACACTGACCTTGTCAAACGAGTCAAGGTCCAGCGGCTTAGATGGCTGGGTCATGTAGAGCGAATCGACACCAACGCTCCGGCCCGGAAAGTCTTCGAATCCAGTCCCGAGGGACGGCGCAGTAGAGGAAGACCGCGACTCAGGTGGCGCACGCAAGTAGGAGAGGACCTCAACCAACTTGGCGTGCAAAACTGGAGGCAGGAGAAGCATGTTGGTTGAGGCTCTGGTCCGACCCGGACTATAGCGCCACCTTAAGTAAGTAAGTAAGTACTATCGGTTTAATGCATTTCTCTGTAGCTCTTGAAAAACCACTCGTTACAAGTCTTATAAGGTGGCGTACGTAGAACAGGGTCTGGAGGTATATCTTGTGCAAGATTTTCTTTTAGGAACAAAGCAGGTTTTGAACTTTAATTTCTTTAAAAAGTTTTCATATAGCGTTATTACCTTACTTGACATTAAGAATAATTTAAAGAGTTCTCAAATCAGTCGTGGTATGATCTTAAAAACATCACGGATATGAAGTTAAAAACCTAGTCTTAGTAAAGTGGGGAACTAATGATGTTAGGTGCTTGAAATCCACATGTTCATCATGAAATGAATGGGCGACATCTCTTGGATAAATGTCTTCAAAACTCTTATTACGACGAAAGTTATATGACAGCGTGACAAGGAAAGAATCCTAGAACTTAGTCAAATCATAAAATGAGTTTTTATGACTTGGTATCATTGCTAAAAGTGGTTCATTTTATGCTTTTAGGGGTGCTGATAATGAATTTGAAGTTTACCATTAAATTTTAATTAACCTAATATTAATATTTTTTATGGTTTTTGTGTGCTTAAGTTGGATAAGACTTGGTTTGTGCTCTCTCATGATGGTGTCAAAGTGGCCACTCATAAGTCACGGAGTTCAAATAATTTAGAATTTTTTGTTCAAGCCAGGAGTGTTTACCTTTTGTAAAAGTAAATGACCTGCTAACTGATAATTTTATACAATTCGTTTGCGGTTTTTCAATAAAGTCTTTCAATTCGATCATTGTAATGACATCATTGCCATATCTGAAATAAGAATCTTCTCGGTATAATCTAACATTTGCAATAGGAATTTAATTTAGAAATCCAGTACACAGAAAGTTTTAGTTAAGTACCCAGACTCCCATTCTCGGTCCGAAAGTCATTTGAAATGCAATTAAAATTCATTCTACTCTCCACGTCGCATGATGTTGCACCATAACCGACACCGACGATCTACAACCGAGAAGCCACCAAACACCCTTGTGCCCTTTTCTCTATTGCCGTTTTCCTTTCATGCACAAGCCACTATGTTCATTCTCAATCTCCATCAATTTCAAATCACCACCGGCATCACAGAGACCAGAAACAACAAAACCAAAGCAAAAGCAGACTTCAATTCTCCCGCACTATAGAGTAGAGCGTACATAGGAGGACTAACATCTAATTTCACCCAGATTGCCATGTGATGATGATGATGAGAATGACGCTGATGATGCTATAGTACACTATGCCCAACTTGTGCCCCAAAGTAGTGTGTGGGACACCATATGCAAATTAAATTCTCTCTAAATTAACCGGCTTCGGTGGAGCTTCAACAAATAAAAGATTCAATGAGTGTCTTATCTACATCGTATGTGTGTTTACGTTCGTGTTCTTCCCTAATTACAAAATTAAATCCATTGCCTTCGTCGCGCGTTCCAAAACAAAGCTCCTTTTCCCAGTTCTTGTATAATAAGCCTAAATTAATGTATATGTAGAACACCATTAACCGGTGTAAGTAAAATTGCACACCCTAAAAAAGAAAGTCATGCTATTGGTGGTATCAAGTTGGGTTTCTTAGGTGAAAATTATCGTTGTATTGCTTGTTTTTGTATAATGAAGGCAATCCCACGTCGAATTATAAAGATTGACGATAATGAGAACGAACACTCTTTACTCCTTAAACACGAAAACCCTTTACTCTGCTTCCACTCTTCCACACCAAGAAATACTCAAAAGGGAAGTTAAACAACAGCAAGTAAGAAAAATATTGTGGACCGAATCGCCTTTTGTCAAAATAGAAAGCTTCCTCTGTTAACTGTCGACCATTTGTCACTTGACCTATATAAAATCTTAACCGTAGTACAATCTCCATTTGTCCATGGGGAGAGGGTATTTTCTGTTTTTCTTTATAAACAATTCGTCGTATGGAAAACAAAAGTGTATACTCACAAGCAAATAATGGGCAAACGAAAAGCCCAGCAGCCTTGAAGGGATGCTGAGAAGAACGCCTACTCCTCTGCTGGTTCCAGAATTCACGACGAACGAACGAGGTTAGATGAAATCAGCCTCAGCAACTGGTAATGTAATGCATTTTGTGTAAATTATTTCATCTGCGTTCCTTTCGAGAGTGTATTTCCACAAAAGTATGGGGTTGGTTGGATGGGAAAAAGAGAGCGGCCGGGAAAAATTTAAGCTTCCACCACACAACTGTAATACAAAATACAAACAGCATTGTTTTTAACAGTTTTTCATGAACAGGGTGTTTCAGTAAGAAAATGTTTGCTCGGAGTACAAGTTTTTGAAGTAACCGGGCAGAACATTGGAAAGTAATGCGTTCGAATACAGGTCAATCGGGTATCAACACCTCAGTAAGTTCTGGTCGGTTGTTGAATTCCCAACTTTTCATCAAATGAACTACGAAACTGAATGCTTATGTCCACTAATCTCCACATTGGTATTCAAAACTAATCAGCGTAAACACCCTCTTTACTGAGTTTCAGAAAATCAGAAAATTCGCCGCTGATGGTTGGCTGCAACGATGCTTATATCGTTCCTTTCAATGGCTTAATTGGAATCAAGCACGCATCGGGAAGTGTTTATGTCGCTCTCATTCTTGTTTCACAGAATGGGTATTTTGTGTTGTGATCTGATTTTCATTTCTTTATATAGCTGTTCGTTGTTCGTTCTCAATTCTCTTTACAATCTGTAGCTTTGCTGTAAAATAAGTTGTGTTCTGTTCTTCTTCTATTCTGACGAAATGACTTGGCTTCTCGGTACACGAGAGTGAAGAAACGCGCAATATATACACTTTTCCGGCTCCATGCAAAAGAGCCTTAGTGTTCATTAAGTTTAATGACAATAGATTTAATTGCAATTTCCTGTGCCCTAGAAGCATGCCAAAAGAGGCAACCGACAAACCGAACAACTGAAGAAATTTATGCTTAAATCGAAAACAAGCGGGGGTAGTGGTGGAAGTATGTGAGATGTTGAAAACTGAAAAACAAATGAACGAAAAGAGGAGTTGCCTTATAATTTACACTCAATATAATTTAAAATTTATGAAGTGACGGATTTTCAGTTGTAATTTTACCACTAATTGGATGGTAATTCGAACGAGTGAAGAGGAGTAAAATATGGCAATAATTAATTTGTTGATGGAATGAAGCTCGCTTGAGTTTCGATAAGGAGGCAAATTCAGTGAAAAGACCGCATGCAATTAAAAAGCCAGAATTGAGGTACCCGGGTGTTTGTGATGGATTTTCCTGAAAGGGTGGGCCTTGATTGAGAAAATTTTATCAATTAGCGTCATTAAAAAGTAATGTTACGGGAGATGGAGGTAAGTAATCATTGATTCCATTTACTTCGCTTTGAATTTGGTGGTGCTCACTTCTTACTACTACAGAATATCTGCACCAAGGACTTTGAGGTCGTTAACGCTTGCAATTTTTTAAATGAGTTGCTGTCATTGGCTTCATAAACATTGCTGTTTTCCTACTGCTGGTTAAGTAAAGAGTAGGACTTTTGACCGGTCGTTATGTGCTTATAAATAGTAAACTGATTTTTCGCTAAAGCCCAAAGGAACTTTTTGGATTGTTCTAAGGAGTCTGAATTTGCTACATCACAAACAGAGCAACAAAGCTTCTTCACTTTGTTTCTTATTCTTTTTTCTGTGTTGCGAGCATCTTGATCTTTAAGAAATCACAGGTCTTTTACTTATCTGAGCTTCTTAATTCTGTATGCTATCGAAAAGATCCCGTATTTTTTCTCTACTTTTTGACGACTGCCCTCCACTTCTGATCGGCTGCTCTCCACTTCTGAACGGCTGCTCTCCACTTATGATGCCTGTTCGTTACTTTTGAAGGCTATTAGCCACTTCTCTGTGGATATTCTCCACTTTTTTGTGGATATTCTCCACTTTTTTGTGGATATTCTCCACTTTTCTGTGGATATTATCCACTTTTCTGTGGATATTCTCCACTTTTCTGTGGATATTCTTCACTTTTCTGTTTTCTCCAGTTTTCGATGTTCATTTAAAAACACATTCTTGTGCAATTTAGCCCCAACAGCAGGCTTCCGTTTTATTTTAAGCTCAGAGATAGCTTTTACTGCCGCTTAGCTTCAAATGAAAATGTGTTATCAGCTTGTGGTATCATCAACATTACAAGGATCTCAGCCTCGAAGACGCTGCCAAGTTCAGGAACTTCGAGACTTTTCTTGTTGATTTCATCTTTGGTTTAAGTTTGTGCCGGGACATAGAAACATTCCAGGAAACTGGATGAAATTGCCAGAAACGGAATACTTCTGCCCTTCTGACGGAGAGTATCAATGAAAACGGAGAGTATCAATCGCTACATACAAACTGTTGCTCAAGCTGGAATCATACAAGAAAACTAATCTGAGATGGTCAAGCAGTTTGTCATGTAACGCAACGAAACAGATCTAACTCAAGCTTGATCTTAAGCGATCGAACGGCTTACTCTCTCTCAAAAGAAAACACAGTAGTGCGACGATAGGTATCATCACAGTACACTGTCTTATTAGAAGACATGCCGCAAGGCTAGGAGTCGTCTCAAACGATTTTTGCAGAAGCTGTATTGATGAGGAGGAGGGGAAAACTATTTCCCACCTTCTCTGTTCATACCCAGCTTTAGCTCACAAACGTAGGATACACCTAGGTTCGTATTTCTTTGATGACCCTAGTGATCTTACTCACATCGACGTCTTGCGTCTCTTCCGTTTCATTGTAAGCTCGAAATGGTTCCATTAGGGTAAGAAAAAAAAATAACATCTAACCGTTTGTGAAGATCTAAACGTGGCCTTACGAAGTCTGTTCTAACATTGTCACTGAAATAATTCTAAAAAATCACATACATCGTTCAAAAATAATTTATATTTATTTAGAACAAAGTCGTTGAAAAATGGCTAATATTGTTGAAAAGGCATAATCCTTTCGTCTTTCCTAAATGAATTTCTTATGTAGCTTGACTAGCCTGAAATCGGTAACGATTGCATGCGTCTACTACGACTCTGTCGGTATGGTTTTTGGTTAGAATCTTTAATATTTCCCTGATCTAATGCAAAACGCTTTAACCAGCTATTCGAGTGGACAGAAGAGTGTTTACTGGGTGTAAAGTACCACTAAACTGTTAACTTGTTCCTCTTTACCAGTACATGTGCATTTTTATTTAACCTGAGACATTACAATACGAAAGTCCACATCCGATACCCGCATCTTTAAAATCATTCAGTCGATGTTTCCACAAACTCATAGTTCTCGGTAATTGTCGAACGTGTCTCATGGAGATGCATCAAAATAGTTTAGTGTTCGCGTATTATGTTGACTCGAACAATAATCTTCTCGCAGCAGAAAAACTACCTTCATTTTTCTCAATCTTCTCTGCCGAAGCATTAGCCATTCTCAAAGCCACACAAATAGCGTATAAATCCAAGAAAAACTCAGTGATATGCACGGACAGTCTCTCAACCTTAGCTGCCATCGAAAACATAGACAACCGATCGACCTTCATTTGTAAAATTAGAGACAACGTCATCAAACTTGGAGAACGACTCAAGATTTTTTGGGTGCCAGGGCACATTGGTGTAAAGGGAAACGAACACGCAGATCGAGAAGCCAAATTAACTGCTAAGAACAACAACCAAGCTATCTCTAAATATCAGCCCACAACACAAGATGTCTCGAAACTGACTAGTTCATATTTGAATAATCGGAAACTAATAGTTTGGTCCCAATATCACCACCACTACTCCTCCATCAATCAGAATCGCAACCCAGCTGTCTATCCAACCACTACCTCTGGAATCATGAACAAATGCTTCATCAGATTGAGAATTGGACACACCCAGCTCACCCACAGCCATCTACTTAACAAGGAACCGCCACCCACATGCCACCTTTGCCAACGTAACCTCCAGCTTTCCATCAACCATTTAACTACGGATTGCGCGAAAATCAACGGAACTTGCAAAAGACTTTTCAATAACATTTTAAAAAACCTCCTTTTAGTTCCTTCCGAACATAATATAAAAAATGTATTCAAAATCTTAAAAATGTTTAACATACATAATAATATTTAACATTTACTCTTTTTAAACTCAGCTAAAAGCCCTGGTAGCTACTAGATTTTAAGTATTGTTTTGTACATTCATGTATATTTCAATAAATAATAATAATAATAATAATATGTGTGCGAAGAAACTGCAAAGCGGGTGAGCTCACCAGAAACGAAGTTGAGTATGCTCAATCAAGATGCCATGAAGAGAACAAACTTTTGATGGACAAATACCACTTTTTGCATTGAGGAGTTGGAAGAGGCCATTCCACACCTTCTCTGTTCATACACTGTCTTCCAAAGGCGTAAATTCCACTTTGGAAAACTTTTCTTAGACGACCAAAGTGATTTGACGAACATAGGCATACCCTGTTTGCATCGTTTTATCGAGAGTTTCAAGTGGTTTAGTTAGTGAATCACCTACTTCCTTACATTTTTTGTAGTATCGCATGTGGACCTCTTATTGAACTTAATCAAATTTTCTCCTGACAGCCACAATAACCTAACACAAGCTAACCTACCCCGGGCTAGTTACGACTAAAAAACCCAATACCAATTTTGTATGTTTTTGAATTGTTGTTGTAATGCACTTGTTCTATTAAAAAAGACTTTTCAAAATATTTTGTCATTTTTGCAATGATTTTTAGACGAAAAAACAATTTTAAACATATTTAAAGAAACTAACCGAAAATCAAAAAATTTTTGAATTTGTTATCAATCAGTTTTCACTTTACAATGAAATATGAGTTGCGAAAAGAAACTAGTTGTAGGTTTGTCTAAAAGAATCGACAAGGACTCAGTCTTCGTCAAAATAGTCTCATAAATTCTGTCTTCCAAGGCAATGGGGGGATATGTTTTAGCTTTCGAGAGACTAAATAGATTCCATTAGGCAAGCAACATAAATGAAACTAATCTACTAAACCAAAAGCCTTAAAATCCTTTTGCCTTTTTATAAATTGGCTTTCCTTCGTCGTTGGATCCAAACTTTAATCCTCAAGGCAAATTCTTTAATTATTTACACAAAAAGTAATCCTATGTAACAATAGTGCATAATGTGACAGAAAATTAGGGCGGCATTAACTCGCAATTAATTTGAATGTTTACAACCCCTTCTATTGTCGGAATATGAAAATGCGCGCATAAGCAAAGCTATAAATTCCTCCATCTACCTCAATTGAAGGATATAAAAGTACGCGGCAGCATAACGGATTTTAATATTCAAGCAGAAAGAATTGAAAGACACACACAAAAAGAAAAAAACCAAGCACTGGTAATAAAAAAGAAAAAAAAAGTACGAAAAATTGCGTCCACATAAAAAGAATGAAAAATCAGCCAAAACGGCGGAACACACAAAATCCGCTCCACCAGCCTCTGAACACAAAATTACACAAAGGTGTGATGTGCGCTCCCAAGGCCACCCTAACAATTTACATGCATAACTAAATGTATATAGTATAGCCGACACAATATTGAACGAGAGAGAGGGTGGCTTGAAGTCCCCCTTATAAAATGCTTGTTCAAAGAGCCAACTGCAAAGCAAAGTGTGGGTATTTGTGGAATGTAGATCTCGTTTCATGCAAGCCCCAAATACAACAGAAATAACACAAGAACAACACAATGAGCACAATAAACATTAAGGGTTATTCGAAGGTGAGAGGGGGCTTGACAAATGGGGGTTAGGTTGATGGGCTGCCTGGCGGCGATGGCGATGGCGATGGTTATGGCTATGACGGGCGATGGCGATGGCACTGGCGGTCTGGGTGCTGTAAAGTGCCTGAATGATGGCGGCTTGTTGCTAATGTTGTTGTAGTAGTACCTCGGTTTTTGTAACTCGACTGTTCTTAAGCCAAATTGTATTTACTCATTTCGACAAAGTGAATGAATGCTTAATAGGAAATGGGTGCGGCTCTTGTGTTACACCCCTAGTAAGTGGACGATACAATAAAAACCCTCCTCATCCACACCCACACACACACATCATCCGAAAAACTGTTGGAAAGTTTTTGGAAATTTAATATCTGCTTTTAGTATAGTTTCAAGGATTCATTTTATTCCCTCATTCAAATTTAAGTACCCCCATATGTTGGTGTTCCTTCGTATAAAGTTTAAGGACACGTCTATGTTTGATTTTGTGTGGAATACTAAATAGCAGAAGTTTAATTTTTGTTCGCCTTCGCATAGTTTTTCATTAACCAATGCACTGCACATCCTTTCATGCGGAACACAAACAGTACGACACATCTCTAGACTGCTACCATTAAAGTGTGCTCACACTGTGAGTAGCTTTGGTGAGATGATAGGCTGAACTATTTCACAATTCCAAACTATAGAAGCATGAATAATTTATTCGAGTGTTTATCCTTGCCATTATGATTTTTCATTTTAGATATCTCCAACTAACCCACTGCTCTCTCTCTACCCCATCCTTTTGGTTTTATGTGTTTTGAGGTGATGCATCACTGTGATTGTGTGTACAAACGCAAGGATGCTCAACACTGAGCTTATGCGAATGGAAAGTGATTTAGTTTTTTTCCTTTTTTTTAATTTTACTAAGAACTTTTGCGCTGGATGTGGGGGTCTGCAAATGTTTGCTTAGGCTTT
Organism: Melanostoma scalare; assembly: GCA_949752695.1. NCBI lineage: Eukaryota > Metazoa > Arthropoda > Insecta > Diptera > Syrphidae > Melanostoma > Melanostoma scalare. Next base: position 17,283,942 of record OX456986.1, read on the forward strand.
GAACTAAGTCAAGGGGGGAGAAAACGGACGATGAAAAAAAGTTTGTAATTTGTAGACATTTTTAAGTATTCTTCAGTTGTGTAAGGGCGTCTTGTAAAAAATAATATTTCTGTTTTCTTATTTAGTCATGGCCGTTGCTATTGAGGAATAGCAAGGCGCTCAAAGCGAATGACTTTTAAGTACACAACAAAACGTCCAAAAGTTTAACTGAAAGAAGAAACCCCATTTGAAAAACGTTTCCTTTTTTCAAAAAGTTTTTTTCATCACGAAATCAGGTCAAGCATTCGCGTTGGTATTATTTGAGTGCAGGAACTTATTTCATAGAATTTATCCACCATTGATAATCAAATTGTGTTTCTGTTTTATTTCTAGGCCCTAGCCAAATTCCAGTCGTCACAAAAAGTCACAACTAAGACCGGCATCGAACAAGAAGAAACACTTCTAAATGAATCAGCGGCAATTGAAACATCTCTAAATTTACAAATTTATGATTTAGAAAATGAAGTCAAACAACTGCGTCACGAGCTGGAACGTGTGCGGAATGAACGTGATCGTATGTTACAGGAAAATTCAGATATTGGTCGGGACAAATCTGACAATGAGGCGGAGAAAATTCGTCTCAAAGCTGAGTTGAAAGAGCTTAAGTTCCGTGAGACCCGCATGCTAACTGAATACTCAGAACTAGAGGAGGAGAACATATCACTGCAGAAACAAGTGTCCAGTTTGAGAAGCTCACAAGTAAGCTCATAACTATTTTTAAAACAAACAAACTTCCCATCTGACTAACTTACTTTTTGATTGCAGGTTGAATTTGAAGGTGCCAAACATGAAATTAGAAGACTCACCGAAGAGATGGAGCTTCTTAACAATCAAGTTGATGAGTTGGGCAATCTCAAAAAGATCGCCGAAAAGCAAATGGAAGAAGCTCTGGAAGCCTTGCAAGTGAGTCACAAATTTAAACGTCAGTCTGTACAGGTTACCATGATTACAAAACTATTTACAGGGAGAGAGAGAAGCAAAGTATGCTTTGAAGAAGGAACTAGATGGACATATCAACCGAGAGTCGATGTACCACATCAGTAACTTGGCCTACAGTATTCGTTCCATTGACGAAAATGCTGGTGGAAATAGTGATGGAGAAGAAGAAAATCTAGCCCTGAAACGCCTGGAAGCCGATCTAACAACAGAACTGAAATCACCCGACGGCACAAAAGTGGATCTCTTCTCGGAGATTCATTTGAATGAGCTAAAGAAACTAGAAAAACAGTTGGAGTCAATGGAAAACGAAAAAGCACATATGACGTCGAATCTGCGCGAAGCCCAAACAAATCTGGATAAGAGCCAAAACGAACTACAGAACTTTATGTCCAGACTAGCGATGCTAGCAGCGCATGTAGATGCTCTGACACAACTCAAAAAACAGATCGACACTAAGGATGACAAACTAACGACATTGACCAAGAACAGCAAAGACAAGAACGATGAATTGAATTTAAATCAAAAATTGCGAGATGTTCTGACGCAGTACGCAAACTGGTTCACACTGAGTTCGAAGGAGATCGATGGCTTAAAGACTGATATCAGTGAGTTACAAAAGGGCCTGAACTACTCTGATGCTATGGTAACGCTGCGCAATGAAATAACAAATTTGAAAAACAAACTGCTGTCCTCGGAGCAGAAATCATTGGATTTGCAGAGTGATGTGCAAACTTTGACACACATTTCGCAAAATGCTGGACAAAGTTTGGGTTCTGCTAGATCGACTTTGGTGGCATTGAGTGATGATTTGGCGCAGTTGTATCATCTAGTCTGTACAGTGAATGGAGAAACGCCAACAAGAGTATTGCTGGACCATAAAAATGATGACATGAGGTAAGTGGAAGTCGATAGCGACTTCTGTTAACTTTTCATTGTTAGTAAATTGTGATTGTAGGAAAGTAGTGTAAGAACGAAGCGTCAAAAATTAACTTAAACAATTTGGTTTAAGATCACTTAATGATTAATGTTTTCCATAGTTTTGAGAATGACTCTCTAACCGCTATCCAGTCGCAATTCAAGTCGGATGTGTTCCTGTCTAGATCACAAATAGTAGAAGATCTGCAGGGCCTAGCTGACTCTGTTGAAATCAAGAAGTACGTTGATACTGTCAACGATCAAATTAAATACCTAAAGACCGCTGTGGAGCACACAATTGATCTTAACAAGAACAAGGTCCGAGGCGATGTCAGCGAGGGTAAGCCATTTGAGTTTTCTCTCTTGGATCTCCTTTTGACACCTTTGCTCCCCCTTTAGACAAGTTCAACCGCGAAGAAATCGAAGAGCTACAGGAGCAAATTATTAAGCTCAAGAGCCTGTTGTCGACGAAGCGAGAACAAATCGCCACCCTGCGCACAGTACTCAAGTCCAATAAGCAGACTGCCGAGGTTGCTCTCACCAATCTCAAATCAAAATACGAAAATGAGAAACTGGTGGTGAGTGATACAATGTCCAAGTTGAGAAACGAACTGAAGATCCTGAAAGAGGATGCAGCTACATTCTCAAGTAAGTAAAAAATATTGTAAGTAATTTGGGTAATTAATAATTTTTTGTGTTTCTAGGTCTCCGTGCAATGTTCGCAGCTCGTTGCGAAGAATATGTTACTCAGGTCGATGATCTGAATCGTCAATTGGAAGCAGCTGAAGAGGAAAAGAAGACCCTCAATCAATTGCTGAGACTCGCAGTGCAACAAAAGTTAGCGCTGACACAACGTTTAGAGGAAATGGAAATGGATCGGTGGGTTACGTTTCGTCGATAATTTTTATAGCTCAGAGTAGTGTTTTTGGTTTAACAAAAAAATTGAAGTCGAACGAAGAACCACACCAAGCCTAAATGAGAGACAAACCATATGCAAATGATGTTACTATTTTTGAGTTTTTTAATTTCGTTTCTATTTTTTGAAATAATTCAAATTAATTTTAACTCAATTTTCCTTGCAAAACAGAATTGGTAAGAATCAATTTTCTCAGTTGATGTGCATGTGCATGTACTAACCTGAGAAAATGCAAAAGCTTTCAAATGCTATGTCCTTGCTTAACGTCCCCCGCAATAAGTATGAGTTACTAACTTTTTTTATCGACTGACCTTTTGGCGTGAATTGAGTGATCAAAATTATCCTGTTTTTGTTTTCATATTCTTCCTGTATAACAAAAGTGATGAAACTCATTCAAAAGTAATTTTAAAGTACATTGAATCCATACAAGCTTTGCAATTCTTTATTCACAGCGCTCTCTGTAGTATGAAAAGTCACAAAATGTGTCAATTAAAATTATATTATCATATTTGGCTTAGATATTGTAACCGTTCGTAAGAACTAACGTCAGTAGAAAAGAAGCGCCATAGCCCTTATTTTATTTCTTTTTTAAAGAATTAATGAGTCTAATGCGCTTGTACTAGAACTCAACCTGGGATCCTACTCTGTATCTCGTCTGGAAAGAGTTTGCCATTATTTTACTTTTCCTTCTTCAACTTGTCTTGCAATGGGTACTTTTTTAAACTGAAATTCAATGCCGTAGTAGAAGTTCAGACGACACAATTTTCGTCTTACGAACAATTTTCTTGCTGAAAGAATCACGGTGAGGAGAACCCCTGCAAAGCAAGTATTTTCCAGACATTGGCAATGCTAGGTTAGGTTAGGTTAGGTGGAAGTGGCTGTCAGTCAATGAGTACATTGCCTAACACACTTAGGCCGCAAGGGCCCATTGTGATACCACAGAGATCAGCAAGTTAATCACCTACTGATCTCAGAAACCCGATGTAAGATTAACGAGTTGATCACTTATTAATCTTCCATTACGGGACTAGCCGGTTATTCACCTGCTAGTCGAACCACGTGGAACTTTTAATGTATTTTGAAAGACTTTTAGGGTCTATGTAAGCTAAGTCGCTAGTATCATCGAAGAAGAATTCACCGAGATGAGTTTTCCTCCTATGAAGTAGTGCAGGGCATGAGCAAAGAAGGTGTTGAACGGTTTCTTCCTCCTCCTCGTCCATGCAGCTTCTGCAGAAATCATTGGAAAACACACCAAGTCTTTTGGCGTGTCTCCCTATTAGACAGTGTCCCGTAAGAACACCTATGGTAGAACCTAGATACAGACGGTTCAGGGCCAACAAACTCTTCGAGCGTTTTGAGTCAACACACGGCCAAACTTTTTTGGTTGCAAGGCAGTTGTTACTCTCAGTCCATCTAGTGTTTGTTATCCTTGAAGCGTCTTGTCTAAGTAGGAGTTTACATGTAGCGATAGGTACACCTATGTTGTTCCATTCTGAGCGTGGGGAAGTGGTCGTGCCCTTTTTGGCTAGTTCGTCTGCCATACAGTTGCCTGGTATGTCCCTGTGCCCTGGCACCCATGAAAGGTGAATGTTAAACTGATTTGACATCTCCCTCAGAGACATCTGACAATTTTGGACCGTGATGGATTTTGTAGAGACAGAGGCAAGAGATTTAAGGGTAGCTTGGCTGTCTGAGAAGATCCGAATATCCGTGGAGGATATGACGTTTTCTTTGAGCCAAGACAGCACCTCCTTAATCGCCAGAATTTCCGCTTGGAACACACTACAATGATCGGGTAGGCGGAAGAAAAGACTGAGATTCAGTTTTTCTGAGTAGATTCCACTTCCCACACCTTCGCTGGTTTTTGAACCATCGGTGTAGAAGTGTATTGCTTCATTTTCCAAAAGAGCGCCATTTTCCCAAGCTTCTCTTGAAGGTATGGTTACTTGGAAATTATTGTCAAACACCAACTTGGGGGTGGTGTAGTCGCATCGATTCGGTAAGAATCTAAAGTTATCTAGAATGGTAGTGTGGCCGATTTGATTATTGGTCCACTGTGATGTAGCTCTGAGTCGAGTAGCTGAGCTAGCTGCGACTTGTTTGCTGAAGATATCTAGGGGTGTGAGATCTAGTAGTACATTGAGGGCGTCCGATGGAGTTGTCCTCAGTGCACCACTAATACACAGACTAGCCGTTCTTTGAACTTTGGCCAGCTTGTTGTAGTTGATCATCTTGTCTAGTGCTGTCCACCAGACTATCACCCCGTATGTGAGTATCGGTCTAATTACCGATGTAAACAGCCAATAGGTGATTTGGGGGGAGAAACCCCATTTCCCGCCAATGGCTTTTTTACAGGAGAAGAGTGCAACGTTGGCTTTATTTACTCTTTCCTCAATATTGGTTTTCCAGGTCAGTTTTTTGTCAAAAATGAGACCTAGATATTTAGCCTGATTTGACAGTGTGAGAGTTACCCCTTTAATAGTTGGGGGTCTGAAGTCCGGAATTTTGTATTTCCTCGTAAAGAGAACTAATTCCTGCAATGGGTACTTTTTTAAACTGAAATTCAATGCCGTAGTAGAAGTTCAGACGACACAATTTTCGTCTTACGAACAATTTTCTTGCTGAAAGAATCACGGTGAGGAGAACCCCTGCAAAGCAAGTATTTTCCAGACATTGGCAATGCTAAAATCCCCGTAGACATTTCGACTGGCTCCATTATTATTTCCCATCGATTTTTGCCAGCCTACAGACTCAGAGATCCCGGAAATAGGAAACAATACTACTAGTGGTTCTAGGCTTCCATGAGCTCATCTCAGAAGTATTCCCAAATTACGAAAGTCATGTTGAGTTGAGCGAAAGTTTGGCCGCATAAATCATTGTGTCGGCTATTCAAATCGGTGATATCGAAACCAAAATGATGTCGTCAATTATGCGATAAATTTTTTAAATCCATAACAGCAACGAGTTCATTTGAAATACCTTATTGTTAATCATGCTGTTGAAAAAATCAATTAACCGACACCTGGGCCCTAAGTACGGCGTCAGTGATCGAGTGATTGAGTGACATTGTTCTTTTTAAATTCGCGCTTAATTACACAATATCGGTTAGCTACCCATGCTTCTATTGAAATCCCGCTTAGTTAATGATGGGAAAATATTAAATTATGATATAAGTTTGCTCGATAAGGCGAATTGTAATTCCAATATCCCCTGATTCACGTGTGCTGTAATTCGGTGCCTGATTTGCAGCAAAGAAACTGATGAACATTCTCAACGAATCAATTCTTAAATTAAATTACAAAAGAAAAGACGCTAAATGGACTTTTACTTCCAATATTTTCATTCTCTGCTTTTGGTTTCATTCTTTTTATGTTTACAAATCGCAAAAACAGAGAATGAGTGTTTGTGGCATTAACCTTGAAAAGTCACACTTTTCGCAAGGTCAGTCGTATGTCGCCTACTCATGCTGAGAAACTCATCAACTTTGTTTGCTTATGCGGCTGACAATAAAACACAAAAATTTCTTGTATTACAAAGTACTGCAATGAAAATGAGAAAACAAACTAATGTTTTATTTTTAATAAGTTGCTATGACATTGCTTTCGAAATTATAAAGCAAATGAAAGGAATTCATGCTTGCCTATCAACAAATCGGGCGTAGGGTCCTCGGGGAGTAGGTTTTCCATTTTTTTTATTACCTCAAACATATTGTAGTGTGGTTTTCTATAATAGAAAGTGCCCATGCACAATACATCAGGACATGAATGATACTTTCTTATATTAGCGGCCAGTTATAGCGATAAGGAAAACGAATCGCAAGTGATTTCCAATTGATTGGAAATCACTAAAAGAATTTTTTGCGCCCAGAAAATGTATAATTTAACTAATATTTTCTGTAAAAATTGCATTTTTCTAGTTTCCTGAGGCAATTTCATTTTTCTTATCAGCTGATTGAAGTTTCAGCCAAAATGGAACAAATCGGTTCAATTATTTGGATTCCAATTTCCTTGTGTTCCACTGACAGACTCACAGCGGATTTTTTTTCGTGTGCATTGCATAAGGAAACCCAGTTCCTGGTGTGTTGCTGCGAAAGGTTGAGAGCCTGGCAACTGACATATTTTTCCTGTTCGATATAAACGCTCATCAGGAAAAAATTCATGTTTTCATTTGTCTCAACTTTTCCTGATCGTATTTCCTTATCGCTATAATTGGCCCTTTGCATACATCAATCAGGATTTCTCTTCCGCAACTTTGATTTCTGTCAGACTTTCTCCATGTTTCCACCTTAGGTCCGTTGAGGTTTTCTGCTATTTGATGGCGATACATTAGAGAGGAGCCGAAGCGTTAATGTGTTCTACATGTCCCAGCCGCAGTAGTATTTTGATGCATACTCTTCTAGCTATCCTTATGTCACGGTATAGCTCATACAATTCTTCGTTGAATTATATTCTTCCCACATCTTCTTTCCGCACGGGATCGAAGTGATTCATTCTGACCAAAGTGATTCAGTCGGAGTATATTTCTTTTGAAACGGTCAAGGGTTTCCTTATTAACAATGCTCGCAATCGCACCTATGACATCCCACAAAGGCGGTAAGGGCGAGAGTTTTTACTAGCCCATAGTTGTTTTGAATATAGTTAATTAGTAGTGAAGTTTATAAGCCTATAGTTAGCCTACGATATGGAAGAATCCAAGACCATTAAGTTTGCCGACGCGGCGTACCCTTCGAATGAATTACTATTGCTAAGCAGCTAACTAGGAGAGCTGTGTACTGTGATCCCTTCGAGATCACGATGCTCGTAATGTCGAAAAGGAAGAAGAAATGAAGTTCATAATCCTGAAAACGAAATACGTGGTTAGTCATTTCCAAATCTTCCATATCTTCTTTTCGAATCGTCTCGATTTAGCTGTCGTGTCAAATTCACTTTTGATTTTGGCATTACGCCCTGTACATACCGCAAAAGAGAGAAAAAAGAAAATTATAATAGCAAACCTCAAACGATTCGCCTCGTTCGAGAAATTATTTAACAACCTTAAAGTTTATCCTAGACGTGTCAATTATGGGGTTCTTCCAATCAAGTCAATGTCATTTTCGAATGCGAATAATTCAACTGAATGAGAGTTCTTTATAGTTTATTCGATGTTAAGGAAACTACATGATAGTTTTTTGTAGCCTTGTTTGAAAGTACTTATTGGATGAAAGATATCAGTAAGATACCTCCCGACTTCAACGGAGCAGCATTTTCGGGCATTCTCTAGACCGACCATATTTTGAAAACGAAAGCGATTCATTTCTATACTTCTTATAGCATAATCGTCTGCTGCTTTCAAGATCTCTGAAATTGGGCAACTTGTCGTCTTGCTGTGCAAAACACTTACGCTTAGAACAAAATGGCATATCCACTACAACTTAAAAAAAGAAAAAGAAAAAGAAGAAAGACAGTGTCTCCATACCAATACATTTTTATAAAAAAAAAAAAATAGACATGTTTGGGATCGTAGCACCAAATTTTGAATGCCATTTATTAGTCGAAATATTAGAAAGTTACCGACAAAAACAAAAAATGAATTTATAGCAAAATCTTGAAAATGTAGTAAGATACAACGTCGTTTTAAGATAACACGGCGGGGGCGGCAGCAGAGTAGTTCAATTAGTACTCAAGTGTCATTAGACGACTGACACGTCACACATTTAAGAAAGTTGTAAAAAATCCAATACTTTATTGCTTACTTATTATAACTCAAAAAACACCACAGAAACAAAACTATCCTTTCAAGTACTCGCAATTGAAAAACATTGGTATGCTTTACTCAGCGAAAGTAAATGAGGTATACTTAATTTTTTTTTTCTAAGTGCACATGGTTCTTATGTAAATATGCATACGATTCTGCTTTAGCAAAATTATGCCTTTGTGTGGAATAACAAAACACTTTTCCTGCTCAATTCAGTGTAATCCGTTTTGTATGAACATGAAACGACCTTAATTTTACTTTAATTATAAACTAAACAAATATAATTTTTAATTTTAATTTTAGTGAAATGCGACATGTGCGCCGACCAATGTTGACACCCCGTGGAGCTAGCGGCAAGTCATCATTTTCTCGACCATCACCACGAAATCCCTCTGCAAACAACCAGAACCCCTTCTAACATAAAATCAGCGTGCAGCGTAAGCTTTTAGCCTTAGTTTATACTTTACTTAAGTTATAAGAAGTTTGTTAATTTTATTTATATTTCTACAAAAACAAAACAAAAGAAACATATACATCGTTATTAACTAAATATTACTACAAAATGAAGTCAACCGATTTGGAGAAATGGAACTCGTTCCTATTGCCACAACGTCCAATTTTTGCATTCTATCACACACACACAATACAAAGAATGAAACAAAAATGTGGCATAGCCAAACGGAGCGCAATAAGTAGTAGTACTTTTGCTCTATTTTCTCCACTGCGTGTTACATGGTTAATGTTATTATTATTATTATTAATTAATATTATTATGAACAGTATGAACGGTACGTTACTTAGTATTTCAATTAAGATTAAGAAAAAGTTTTTTGTTTTTATTATTTTTAATAGAAAATATTAATTATTTAATTTTGTTCGATTGGTATTTTGGAAAAAAAAAAAACAAAATCAGCTGTACGCGAAAAATTCAGTAAAAATTCCTTTTTTGTTTTTTCATTTGATAAAATGAATTCTAGTTTTGTTGTAAAAATGTTCGTAAGAAAGAGAACATTACAAATTAGTGTTCTTCATAACGAAAAAGAAAATGCAGATAAAAAAGAAGTTAAAACGGCAGCAGTAAAAAATATTTTATAGTCTCTAAGACACAAACGTAATATTTATTAAACTAAACCACAAGAAACTAGGAAATAAATTATCTGAAAAACAAAATAAATAAAATACAAACATTTTCTACTATAATAATAATCAAAATGAAATAAAGAATAAAAATAATTTAAAACTAAATAAATCGTCCATCATTGAAAGTGAAAATTTTATTGTATTTTGCTTTTCTTTTCCCTTTGTGGCTTTGTAGACTTTGTTTTCTAATAACGCTCTGTATATTTACCTTTGTTATATTTGTGAAATATAATTTTTTGTATATCCATCAATATGTCCTTCCACACACACACACGTACACACAAATCTATTTGTTTATAGTTGTGATTTTTCATATTAAAAATTATAAAAAAAAAGTAAATAAATAAATCAATATATTTAAATAAAAAATTATGAATATGTATAATTATATATATTTAAAAAAAAAGAAATGCAACAAAAGTAATATATTGTTATATACAAAATATCATATTAAAATCTTTGGAAACCTTTTCTTAAATATGTACTACGATTTTTAAAGGGGAAACATATTTACTGTTTAATGAAATTCAGTTTATTTCTCAATGTGGTTCGATTTTCGTTTGAAATTAACGCCTGGAATGGATTAAAAAAGAAGAAAATTGTAAAAAAATATCATTATATCGATTGTTTATCATAGAAATGTAGCATAATAGAATTGTTGATTTGAATAGCAATTTGAAAAAGCAAAATGTAAGCAAACTTGATTCACATGGAGGCTGAGGTTGCAAAGAATAAAAAAAAAATTCTTTATATTGGGGTGTGTTTACTGGTTTCAGAGCAAATGTGTTAAGTTGTTCCCTAATCATATTTTCCGAAGGAAGATAAAAGAAATGACTGTTTCGTGCTTTCAGAAACGCGTTGCTTTAAAGTTAAAGTGTTTTGTGATGAGTTTAAGCTACCTTTTAACTAGGAATCAGTATTGTTTCATGTAAAGTTAGTCAAATGCGATGAATACAACATGAGAAAGACTTTGCTGTCTGAAATCGTATGAACAATTAGGACATCATTCTCTGTAACTCCATATGCATAAGTGAGCTTATAGTAACTGTGATTCTAGTCATACATCTGTGACGAAACAGTTAGAGCGTTTTCGTGGTTTTAATAAGATAAGAAACTTTCCAAGGAGCTCCAATAGGCTAAAGATTTTCTATCTGTCGATAGGGCGATTGGTAACTTAATCGGTGCTAAGTACATCTTCGCATATTAAAACGATTCAGTATTTGTCGATAAACTAGTTTGCAAGGCTGCAGGATCATCTTCAAATTGAAGTATCGGTGGCTGAAAGTTCAATACAGAGCTCTTTCAAGCACCCAACTGTTAAAGCAGCCGAATTGGGTTATAGTAGTTCAGATCCCACCGAATGGTAATACTGAAGAACCCTACTCATTTTTAGATTCAACGTTGGCCTTTGCAACATAACTTCATCAAAAAGTGGTCTGGTAGAAAGTTTTTAGTTTGCAGGGCTATGGAGGCATTTTATTACGTTAACACTGGCCCCTAATTGGCTTCCCATAGGACGGGTATTTCGTTCTTTGAATATCTAAAGTACAAGAGCCCATTCGACAAATAACTAAATTTGCAAAAATCCCTTTGTTATCGTTACGTTGCGGTTTCTTGTCAAGATATTCACTGTCACTGCTTTTGGTGCTCGTTTTATTTGACATTCTCATAGATCCATTCATAATCGGTTTATGTCGTGACTGTCGTTGTTTTGGGTTTCGTTTTGTTTTTTTGCCTCGCGTTTAGAAACTGCCGCTTTTGAAACGGAACGATGATATCAAATGAATAGAAAATTCTTCAAAATGAGTAGTTGAACCCTAGGGGCTTCCAATTTAAGAACTTCAAGCAAATATGTTCACTTCATTTCCAAAGCACGCTTAATCTAGAGTCTAGACGAATGAGTTGCATCGTTGTATCAACTATTTCTTTAGCTGCTCCGTGCAACTGAAGCACTAAGTTCTCTCCATCCTCGAACGTGCTTCTATAGAAGTCGACATTGTGTCTCTTGACGATCCTTCTGATTGGCTGCTTTTATTCTCAGTTCATAATGTTTTGGCGATTTTTTTCAATGTCAAAAACCATGTATTGATGGTGGCTGGCTTTAGTCTTAGGTGATAATTTAGTTCCTTATTTTGGACAGTAAACCTTCTAATAGCACTGGATCGCCTTAACCTGTATCAGTTTCTCTCTATGCTTTAACGTCAACAGGGCGGCCGTGGTGCAGTGGTAGAGTGTTTAGTAGATAGGCCGGACGCGTGGGTTCGAATCCCGCTCTGGGCATCTACTTTTCTTTCAGCCTCCCAGTTTCATATGGATGCCGCCCTTGAGGTTATATATGTGAAATCACTAACAACTTATTTCCAACTACTGCAACACAAAAAAAGGGAAGGCTGCTACTCTGGTAGTACAATGGACTGGATATTAGGTCTGAGTTCTCCATATTAGCATAAGTCTCCTCTTTTAAAAAAAAAAAGAAAAAAAAAAAAAACGTCAACAAAAATTGATCAGTTTGTGATGCAACAGTTGTTTTATTGTATTGCGCATATTGGTTTTCTGAACGTCTCACCTTGCACTGCTGCTTTAACCTTAAAAGATGAATATGTGTAAACTTTTTGTGGTCACGTTGCATCTTTCAAAGTGACTTAAAGTGGTAGTAAACATTATCTCGTATTGACTACACGAAGGATCAGTCTTATTGAAGTTTCCGTCGAGCAAAGCAAATACAGTTTTGAAGTGATTTACTAAAGCTGACGTAACCTAATTCTCTATTTTGTTAAAAAATAAAATAAAACGCTTAATGACCTAGATTTAACCTTGGACATGAGAAAAGTCTAAAACTTCATGTACAACTACTGATATTTGCATGTAGTAGCTTAGAAAATTGTCTCGAAGTGAATTTCAAACTTGTTATTTCAACTTATTGCTACATAAAAAACAAATTTCTTGTACTTGTAATATACATACATTCGTACATGAAATATGAAGCAAAATTTAAAACTAACCAGTTCCAATACTAAAAACAATACAAAAAAACTTATTCAAAACCTACAAATAAATATGTTGCTTAAAAGCCCAGTAGCCGAGTTTTTCAGTAGAAAATTAAAAACCATAAATAAATTTGATAAAATAATACAACTTATCATTGGAATTACAAAAAAATTTAAAATACTCAAAAATAAATTGACTAATATCGTTCACAAGAAAGTAGAACTTACTAAGAAAAATTACCTTAATCGAAGTAGCAGAAAATAAACCTAAACTAAACAAATTCTCCTTTGATAAATAGCTCTGCTAATATTTTGCCATGTTCAGCCCATTCCAGGCTAAGAATTTCAATCCCAAAGCATAATAATTGTTTTCTACATTTCTACCTGACTTCCTTAAAAAAATAAAATTTTAAAATATAAATGTTTTTTAAAAAAATAGAAGAAAAACAACCGTCGCAATAAATTTTAAAAACGAAGTTTATAAATAAGTTGGTTAAGTATAAGTAAAAAAAAAAAGAATAAAACACAATCTATACCGAGCCATTCAATTGAATTTATTGAAATGAATAAATTAAAAAGGACACATTCATTAAAAAAAATAAATAAATTCATCACTAACATACACACCTTTTAAGAACCAAAAAAGTAAATAAAAACGAAAACTAGTTGAAGAATTCATGTGAACGTAAGTAGAATAATTAATTGACAAAACAAAACAAAATACTTCTGTGTAAGTAAAACTTCTTCTGTAAGAGAAGAAGTGGAACCATTTAAAAGTTTAACGAATTTTTGAAGAAACAAATATTTACTAATACTATATCAAATAAAGTAAACAAATATAAAAATAAAAATAAATGAATTCTTGGATTATTCGATTTTATTGTAATTTTCACCGTCCCTTTTTGATCATTACGATGTAATACAAAAGAAAATAAATAAACTAAAAAACTGATACTGAAAACTAAGTTTATTAATATAAAAAATAAAAAATAAATGAAATAAATAATAGCAAAACCAGGAATGGAGATAAAAGCTATTTTACATCCTTGTTATGTTCTCGTTTTGTGTACTCGTGTTTACTGTTTTCTTGTTTACTTTCTTTTTCTATATATTTTTAATGAGGTTAAATATAAGTATTTTGTATTACACTAATTGAAGAGATGAATTACTAAACTTAACTAACCTAACAGAAAGAATGAACAAAGCCCAAAAACAAAATAAAATAAAAGGATGAGAAAATATTTCATAAAACACAAGTTGCATTGCATGGATAAAAAAAAATGATAAAACTACAGTTTTTTTTAGAACTAAGAAGTCAAACATTTTTAATGGGAAAACAAAACAAAAAAAGTAAAACATAATAATAGAAAAAGGAGAAGTAATAAAAACTTATTGATATTGATATTGATATATATTATTATATGAAGTATTGAAAACAAATTAGAGAAAATAAAATTATACTACTGTAACAATGAAATTTGATTTAAAAATGAAAAAATAAGGAAAAGAAGTTGTCCCTGGTTCAGACGAACATATTCTAAGACATTTTGCAGAACAGAGCAACGGCAGTTAGGTTAGTTCATTGATCTTTACGCAGGTTTCCTTAACATTCCAATAAGTTATCATAAAACTAGGGTCCGTTCTCCAAAAAAGCTCAATCACGAAACCACCAAATATGCGTGTGACCAGAAGAAAACACATGCAAAATCTAGTGCTGGCTCAAAAAACACTCAGTTTGACATTCGAGCGAATTGAGGTTTTTGGAACAACGCTTCGTGACGACCATATGGCAAACCCAGGGCCCGTTTTACGTATTACGAAACGCTCGACAAAAAAACCAAAACCCAAAACAATAATAGCCACGACATACACGAATTACACATTATGGATCTACGGAAGTATCAGCACGATAAAAAACGACCGCCAAAAGCTGTCGTAAATGAGACCGAGTATCGCGAAACTTAAACACAACGTATGAATAACGAGTGCTTTTTGAGAGTATTTTTGTTTGTAATACGAGCTTAATCCTCAGACGAACGAAGCTACTAACCCTTTCGATTTCGATCTGAAAAGCGAAAAATCAAAACTGCATCGGGACACATTAGCCCCATTCGGATTCGATGTGTTAAGTTTTTCTAAAAATAAGGAAGTGGTTAAATTTTGTCCAAGTGAAATTCATAACAGGAAAACTTTCATAAGGAAAGACTTTCTTCGTATTCATCGCAAAATCATCGGGTCTTAATGATTCCAATATGTGTACAGTCAATTGCTCCAAATTCGATCGATTTTACTATTGATTTTACTAAATTCGTCAAAAGCCGAACCCTGCTCATAATGCTTTTGCTCTTGTTCTGTACAGGACAGGACACATTGTCTGGCCCTGGAATTCACAATATAATGTTTAAGAAGACTATAGTCTCAATTCTAAGTACATATTCAAAAAAACGTATGTAAAAAGTAAAAATGGTACCAAAATTTCCTCCATTTATTAGGCTTAATACAAGCTATTAACTTACAAACTAAGAAACTTAATAGCTAACACTTAAACTAACTAGTTGGAGGGCTTAGGAGACGAAGTTTTAGGCAGGGAGTACTCATATTGAAGTCAAAAGAAGAAGAGTGAGAATTGACATTCCTCAGCATTCGGGAGATGGATTCATTGGAGCCGTAAGAGGTTCGATGGGTGGGAAGATAGAAGAGACGGTGACTCCGAGTGTTACGTGGGTTAGTATTTAGAAAAATGGTTTCGTTAAGGGCTGGACAGTCAATGGTACCTGTAAAGATTCGGTGAATGAAGAGAATGTCAAATATTTCTCTTCGATATTTCAGCGTATTGAGGTTGAGGAGTTTGATTCGGTGTTGATAAGGAGGTAATATCAAAGGATTACTCCAATTAAGACCTCGAAGAGCTAATCGGAGGAAACGGCGTTGTATGCTCTCAATTCTGGCAATATGCACTTGTTGGAAAGGCGACCAGACTTGACAAGCATATTCAAGAAGCGGTCGAACAAATGAAATGTAAAGGGATCGGGTTACGTAGGGGTCTGCAAATTCTTTGGACCAACGTTTAACGAAGTTATGCTTGAGAAATTCAGCTCACGGTCGCAAATAATCCCAAGGTCACGGATCACCTGAACGGGGGAAATGATTTGACAATTAAGAAGATAGAGACGGGGAGGAGATTTGATGCGTTTACGTGAGAAGGTTATTGATTGAAAACACTTGGAAACATTTAGCTCCAGGCAGTTTTTGGAGCACCATATTGAAAAATTGTCGAGATCCTGTTGGAGGTGGGAAGAAGATCTAAGAGATAGTAAATGAGGTATCCTTCAATCGCTGAAAGCAAAGATATATGAGACAATTTTTTAACAATACAGTCGACGCAAGACAGACGATTGAACGATAATCGTCTAAAAAGTTGCGGAATTAAGGCCCTGGGTAACATTTAAATTTTTTCGGAATTGCATCCAATTAATCATACAAATGGGATAACATGCTAGCAAATTTCTCAAAACTTTTACAAATCAGGGAATCGGATCGGTTACAGAGGCGAGATCTAGGTTTCTATACCTGTTCATGTTCGACAAGAGAAGGAAACATTTTTTTACTCACACCTCTCAAAATTTTTAGCTCAAACCCATTTTCTTTAGATTTTCGAAGACATTATAAAGTTTTTTGAGATAGAAGCAAATAAAAGCAGTTAAATCCAATAACAGCAATGATTGAATAATTCTTCAAGAGCGGCTATTTAATTAAACCAATAAGTACCTACCAAGTGCATCATTAAATTACGCACAAACAAAATGTGCCTATCAATGTACTCCTGGGTCCTTCACATTACATGTCCCACAGCACAACAACGTCTGTGAAGCACAACAGAAAATCGGAGAAGTGTGAAAATTGTGCAGCACACACACATACGTATAAATAACATTGCAGTGATCTCCCAAACCGACCATACTTTTTCCTTTGGAGCTGAATGCGTTCATCCAAAGCAGCTGTCAGTTCTTTGTTACAATTTTTGTTTAAAGTTACGAAAAGCCGAAAGTCGAAACTTTTAGTGAAAGTTTAAAGTCAGAACCCTTTGTATCCATGCCATAGTCAAGTTAGTCTCGTAGGGCTGCAGATGTGTGTTCTTTTTGCTTTATATCGGTCCCAATCGCAGTCCATTCTGTTTGGTTATTAATGGAGAGTTCATGGAAAAGTGCTTTGTGATTTCTTATTATAAAAGTTAGGTAGGATAACATGTTTCAAAGTGCAGTGAAAAGAAAAGTGTTGTGCGCTAAGTAAAGTAGATATATCAAAATGATCAAATATTGATCAGTGTTTTTTCTGAAATAGAAAACTGTGAGTGAAAACCACGAGTGTCTTCTAGCCAAGTGAATCTTTTTTTTATGTAAGCTGAGTTTTAGAAATCACAAGAGGAAATATTTTGGAATTACATCTGCAAACTAGTATTTCTAGGATTACGCTGGTAAGTCCATGAATCTTTTCTATTTAATTTACATATTTGAAAAAACCTTGAAGAGCCCACGTTGCGAAATCTTTAAATTTTTGCTTTGCTTTTGTTTTAAAAAAATATGCAATTGGAACTTTGTTATTATTGTAGTGGGGGGTTGGAATTTTCACTATTAGTTTGCAGGAGCACCCTGAAATTGCCTTCTTTTCCATTAAAAATGTTGAAGTGCATTTTGCCAGTTTGACGCAGCACCCGCACTCAAGTATATCAATGTCTATTTGAAGGACGCAGACTCCTTAGGCCAATTGCACACACACGGTTTTTGGACGGTCGATTTTATACCAGTTGTCGAATGAACTTCATGTGGGAGCGGAACCTGGCACGCACGCCGACCGCTTTTCGGTGCCGGTAAATGTGTTTCACTCTTGGAATTTGGACGACCCACGAGCCACGACCAGTATGAAATCATCCGTCCAAAATCGCCGTGTGTGCAATCAACCAAATGGCCGGATATTTTAACAAAAAAAAAAAATTTTTTTTCGATACATAACCTTTCTCAATGTGAGTGTTTTTTTTATGCTCTTATAAATACAGGGTTGACCATGAGGATAAGTTAGGTTAGGTTGCATTGGGGGTGCAGCCAAAAGTGGCAGCACCTCACTCGGATCTCAAGGATCCATTGCGCTCCCCGGGAAAAAGAGGATGGGAGGATTGGAGAGGTAGAGGGTTGGGTTGGTGATTGGCTTATTGGGGTAGGGAGCTCCCACTAAACCATTTGGAGCCCTGAGTAAATTTCAGGACGTTGCTGAATGGGAGATTATAGATGTCGCACAGTTCGTTGAAGAAGTATTCTCTGAGGGCCTTTTTCCTAGTGTGGGCCAAGCTAGGACACTCACAGAGGAAGTTGAATGATCCTTCCTCTGCCTCCTCATCTTGGCATCCTCTACATAAGTCGGATGTGCTAATGCCCTTTCTCATCATGTGGGTCCCCAACGAGTTGTGGCTCGTGAGAATGCCAATCAAGAGAGAGAGCCGAGGTCTGCTTAGCTGGAGTAGAAATTCTGTTTTTTTCTTGGAAATATCTGGCCAAAGGCTTCTGGAGACTCGGCATGTTTCTAAAGATGACCACTTGTCATTGGCGGTTTTTAGATTCTGTTTTTTTCTTGCTCTAGTGGCTTTAGAACTGAGGTGTTCGTTGCGCTGGATTCGAGTATGAGAGCTGTACCGCGACATGGGCATAGCCAGAAGAGTACGCATCGCGAGGCTACGATGGTTGGGCCATGTAGAGCGGATGGACCCAAACGCTCCGGCTCGTCGGGTTTTCGAAAGCACATTGCAGGGAAATCGCGAAAGGGGAAGACCTCGTCTTAGGTGGCGCAATCAAGTGGATGAAGACCTCAACGGACTTGGAGTGCGAAACTGGAGAGAGCTCGCCCGAAATCGAAGTCGTTATAGAAGGATGTTGGTTGAGGCTCAGGTTCACCCCGAACTGTAATGCCCACCTAAGTAAGTAATTAAGTCCTAGAACTCAGGTTAAACTTACTGTTTGTTCCGCTGAGTAGTCTAAGGTTACTGCGACAGCTGTCTACTAGCCTGGATTTTGTGGTAATGGATGAGATAGCTTTAATGCTCGCCTGACTGTCTATGAAGAAGTCAATATTTTTGTTGATCAAGTTTTGCGTAGCTAGGTGCTTTGCGGCTTCGCACACTGCGAGTACTTCTGCTTGAAAGACACTGTAGAAGTCGGGAAGCTTTATTGATTTATTCATGGTAGGGTAATCTGAACTAGATCCAAAACGCACAAGACATTTGTTATCCATTACCAGATTGCAAGTTAGCTCCGTAATCAATGTCATCACCGGACATTGTCTGATAGGAAGACACGCCATAAGACTTGGCGTTCCCTCTAATGACTTCTGCAGAAGTTGCTTAGATGAGGAGGAGGAGGAGACAATCCCACACCTCCTCTGCTCATGTCCTGCACTCTCTTTTAAAAGAAAACGGCATCTAGGAAAATATTTTCTTGATGATCCAAGCGATCTGGCGAACACAGATCCCCTGCATCTCCTTCGCTTTATTAAAAGCTCCAAATGGTTTTGTTAAGTGAGGTACTCCCTCGCATAATATCTATGGTATCACAATGGACCTAATATTGGTCTAAGTGTGTCAGTTTGTTTTCCTGACAGCCATTTAAACCTAACCTAACCTAGGGTAATCTGAGAAGATACCTGATCCTACCCCTTCGTCCGTTTTGGAACCATCTGTGAAGACGGAAATGTGATTTTCTATTATAACCCTGTTTTCCTCCCAGCTTTCTCTTGTCGGAAAGACTGTTAGGGCCACTGGATTGAAATCAATATGCGGGGGGTATAGTCTGCTTGAATGTATATCTGTATGGTTCATGATGGTTCTATGGCCTGAGCCTGATATGCCTGTTTTCCAATTGTTGCATTGTTTGAGTTACCATGAGGATGCTGGTTAATACATTTATTTTAGTTCTATGAGAACCTGGTCCTCAACCAACATCTTTCGACAAAAATATCGATTTTGGGTGAGTTCTCTTCAGTTTTGCCCTTAAAGTCGGTTGAAGTCTTATTCCACTTGATTGCACCACCTAAGACGACGTCTTCCCCTTCTACGATTTTCCTGCAATGTGCTTTCGAAAACCCGATGAGCCGGAGCATTGAAGTTCATCCGTTCTACATATCTTATCTATCGTGGTATATGCGTGTGCTTTTGGCTATGCCCATGTCCGGGTACAGCTCATATAGCTCGTTGTTGTATCTTCTTCACCACATTTTTTCTTCGCATACAGGACCAAAGATAATTCGGAGCATTTTTCTTTCGAAACGACCAAGGGTTTCCTCATCCGCTTTCGATAAGGTCCACATTTCAGCACCGTAAAGCAGGACCAAGATGATTAAGGTCCTACAAAGGGATTTTCTAGAGAGGGGTTTGTTGCCTTCTTAACCCAAAGAAGCAACGGTTGGCAAGATTTATTCTCCGTTTGATATCCGCTTGTTGTTGTTGTTTTCCGTGTCTAAAACGGTAGACGAAGTCCTGTACTACCTCGGAGTTATGTCTGTCTATTGTGACGTTTTGTCCAATTCGTCGATGTTCGGTGTCCTTGTTTGATGACAACATATACTTCGATTTACCCTCATTAATGATCAAACTCATTTTTGCCGCTTCTGTTTCAAAGCACCTATGACATCACGCTCCCTTCTTACCATTACGTCAATATCGTCTGCGTAAGCAAGTAATTGTACAGACTCTTGAATGATTGTTCCTCTGGTGTTGACGTTTGAGTTTTGTACAATCTTTTCAAGTATGGTGTTAAAGAAATCGCATGACAGTTTATTTCCTTGCCGAAAGCCTTTTGTTGACATCAAATGTTTCAGCGAGTTCTTTACCGAATTTGATGGAGCATCTTGAATTCTCCAAAGTCATCCTGCATATTAGTCCGAGTTTTGCAGGGATGCCGAACCTTGATATGGATTTGTACAGCAAGGCTCTGTAAATATTGTCATACGCGGGTTTCAAATTGATAGAAAGATGGTCTCTATCGAGATCATATTCCTGGGCTTTTTCCAAGATCTACCGTAATTTGAACATTTAGTCGATTGTGGACTTTTCTAATCCAGAGATCTATTAAATTGTTGACGTGGGGTTTCAGACGTTCACATATCACAGCAGACAAAATCTTATACGCCACGCGACGTTAAGAAGGCTTTTTCCTTTATAATTGGCGCAATCGTAAGGGTTTCCCCTTTTCAGGATCGGATATACGATACTGAGATTCCGTTCATCGGGCGTGCTTTCTTGCGACTATTATGCAGATCAGCTAGTGCATGCACGCTCCTATCTAACTAATCTCTAGCTACCTTGACAAGCCCGAGGTCAAGGTCATCTACACCTGCAGTTTTCTTTAATTTAAGTTTGCATATCGCAAGCTTAACTTCTTCTAGGTTGGGAGGACGACATTAGGTCTGTTCGTTGAACTTTCCCCAGGGTTGACCCAGGTTTTCTTGACAACCCTACGAGTTGTCAAAAGAACCTGGGTTTTCCAGTCCTCAAAAAACGCTAAACGACAAATCACCACACATCCCTGTCATTAAAAAAAAAAATACATGCCATTTGACAGCTCTCAACTCTTACTTACTTACTTAAGGTGGCGCTACTGCCCGGGTCGGACTAGGGACTCAACCAACATGCTTCTCCAGCCAGCTCGGTCCCTAGCTAGCTGCCTCCAGTTTTGCACGCCAAGTTGGTTGAGGTCTTCTCCTACTTGCGTGCGCCATCTGAGTCGCGGTCTTCCTCTACTGCGCCGTCCCTCGGGATTGGATTCGAAGACTTTCCGGGCCGGAGCGTTGGTGTCCATTCGCTCTACATGACCCAGCCATCTAAGCCGCTGGACCTTAACTAGTTTGACAAGGTCAGTGTCGCTGTACAGCCCGTACAATTCGTCGTTAAATCTTCTTCTCCACTCTCCATCTATGCAGACGGGACCAAAAATCACCCGAAGAATTTTTCTCTCGAAGCATCCTAAAGCGTTCTCGTCTGCCTTTGACTAGGTCCATTCCTCTGAGCCATATATAAGAACCGGGATGTCTTATACAGGGACACTTTAGTTGCTCGAGAGAGGACTTTACTACTCAATTGCCTTCTTAGTCCGAAGAAGCAGCGATGGGCAAGAGTTATTCTTCGTTTGATTTCAGCGCTGGTGTCGTTGTCTGAATTAATAGCGGCGCCTAGGTAGACAAAGTCCTTAACTACCTCAAAGTTATCTCAGCTCTCAACTCGCAACAGCAAAAAGCTATAGCGAGTTTATGGAAAACCTAAGTCAACCCTAGGGCTCAAAAAACACTCAATTTGACATTCAGGGCGACTTTGGGTTTTCTCAAAAAACGCTTTATGGCGACCTCAGGGCGACCCTACGGCTTCAACGAACAAACCTATTCTTGATCATCGTCCAAGCTGAATGGAGCACTCTACCTGACAGTTGTTTGTGTCTTTATCGCGGTTAAACAGTCTACAGAAGTTGTCTTTTTAGATCCTTAGTTGCGACTGCGATTCAATCAGTATGATTCCGTGCTGATGTAAACAGGAAACAGGCTTGCATTCTAGGTTTAACACCATGGCATGATCTTTTGGTAAAATTTTCGAGCCGCAATACTATCAAAGCTTCTGTTGATTTCCTTAAACAAACGATTTGGTAGAAATGTAGTCCAAATGGTGCCTCAACATCAAATCAAAGTAGTCGGCCCTATCGATGTACCGTCGGAGCGGATTTCCTACGATTCGGAGAGATTTTGCTTCGTGGTAAGTTCTCCAATCGGCATCCGACGTCCTCCGATAAGTTTTTGCTGCTTAGGTAAAGTTTTAGTTTTGGAAATGCAATGCGTTGCCGCATTTGTGAAAAATTTCTTACGATGACAACTACTTCGAAGCAAAATTGAATCTCCGAAAAAGGATGCGTTGCGGAGAAAACTCTTCGATAGGGCCGAATATTTTCCATCCTTTCTGCTTGTTTGAACGTCCGCCTCAAAGCCTGCCTTAAGCTGGCCAATAACTTAAAAAAATGCTTTTGTCACATTTTTTTTTAAGATGTAAGAGTACAGATGATGATGGTGAGGGGGTTATGGCTTACAATGATTGCACTATGATGACCTTGCAAGATGGATCAATTTAACATCGTAATGTTACCCTCTTTTTTGGCTTTTCAACTAGGAGCAACAAGCAGTGAAGTGGTCAGTTACATTACTCCCTTGGAACAATTCATCCGCAACAATTCAGCTGTCAAGGATAGAGAAAGAGATATGCATTTTAGTAGCTCTATCAGATTGTGGAATGCTTTACCCAACTCATTTATCATTTGATGTGTGTGATACTTCTGCAGAACTAGGAAAGAACAGAATGTCGCCTGTTATGTTTCCTCTCAAAATAAAAACATTCAATTTTATGGCTCACTAAGAAAAACACAACCCTCGAACTTCATGTAAAAATTTATTTTGGAATGGTCTGGTTTGCTTATAAATATTTGTTTAAAATCCAACAATTTAATTGTGAACACTTAAATCAGAATTTTTATCATCGATTTCAATAAGTAAATGGGAGAGTGCATACTGGAAAAAACTTTTAGCGTTCGTTTGATGTGAATTGAACAAGTTATCTCGTATGGACATACAACTTCATCGCTAGTAAACCAAAATTGAAAAGAAGTGTATGGCGTATGAGTGCTTTTTTTTGGTACTAGAATTCGAAATTCATTTGCTGGTTTTTGACTCGCCCGCCGTCTATATTTTGCAAATTCAGCAACAAGAAACAATGACAATGTCCTTGAACGTCGACGTATGTAGAAAGAGTCTTGCTGTGTTGCGACAACAGCTGGAAAAATTTCAAAAATTAATGCAAGGGTTTTAAATTAAGCCTCCCACCTTTCAGTGTCTTGGTCACTTATTTTTGTACTAGCTGAGCCGCCCGGCTTTGCTCGGGTCTGTAGTTTTAAGGTTCCAGTTCTCGTTTTTCCTCTTCCGTGGGAATTTGGGGACGAAATATAATCTCTCTTACTGTGAGACTAAGTGGTATCCTAATGCTGAAAGAATTTTTGAAATCTATCCAGCAGAACCTTCTGTTCCCATGGAAATAAGTGAATGAAATATAAGTCTATGTCACTGAAAGATGATGTAACATCCCAGAGTTTAAAAAATTTTTGAAATCGGTTCAGAAGTTTCTAAGTTTCCGTTCGCAACCCCGTTCCTGTGGGAATCTTCCGTTCCCATGGAAATATGTGAACGAAATGTAAGTCTATGTCACTGAGGGATAATGTTACATCCTAGAGTTGAAAGAATTTTTGAAATCGGTCAAGTAACTTTATGGTTCCCGTTTCTGTTCCTGTGGAATTATAGGGATGAAATATAGTTTAAGTTACTGATGAAGGGAGACAATGTAGCACCCCTAGTGCTGAAAGATTTTTTGAAATCTTCGGAGTAGTTTATAATTTTCCGTTCCCAACCCCGTTCCTGTGGGAATATAGGGATCAAACCTTGACAGGAACCATCTCTGAATTAAACTATGTCTACCCTGAAAATTTCATAAAAATCCGTTGGGTGGTTTAGGAGTTTACCCCGGACATACATACATACACACATACATACATACATCCTACTTTATATATATAGATAGATAGATAGATAGATAGATAGATTTTTTATTATTTTTTTTTTTTTATTAATTATAATAATCACTACAGTTTACATGTTATTTCTGCGAAGCCTAGGCTTTTCTGCAGAAGATTGTGTTTTAACTTAATTTTAATTAATAAAAGTGAGTTGAATTAATTTGAAGTTACAAAAAGTTACAAAAGTTGTCAATTTCTACATTTGATTTCCCTTAAAGATTTTTCATATAAAAAGTTGTCAATAGCATTTTATCTGATTTCATCAAAGATTTCAAGGAAGTACCTACTTTAATTGTTTTTTTCTTGTTTTATAATTTCGACGACGCGTGCCGACGACGCGTGCCGACGACGCGTGCCAACGACGCGTGCCGACGACGCGTGCCGACGACGCGTGCAGTCGACGCGTGCCGACGACGCGTGCCGACGACGCGTGCCGACGACGCGTGCCGACGACGCGTGCCGACGACGCGTGCCGTCGACGCGTGCCGTCGACGCGTGCCGACGACGCGTGCAGTCGACGCGTGCCGACGACGCGTGCTGACGACGCGTGTCGACGACGCGTGCCGACGACGCGTGCCGACGACGCGTGCCGACGACGCGTGCATTCGACGCGTGTCGACGACGCGTGCCGACGACGCGTGCCGACGACGCGTGCCGACGACGCGTGCCGACGACGCGTGCCGTGCCGACGACGCGTGCCGACGACGCGTGCAGTCGACGCGTGCCGACGACGCGTGCCGACGACGCGTGCAGTCGACGCGTGCCGACGACGCGTGCAGTCGACGCGTGCCGACGACGCGTGCCGACGACGCGTGCAGTCGACGCGTGCCGACGACGCGTGCAGTCGACGCGTGCCAACGACGCGTGCCGACGACGCGTGCTGACGACGCGTGCCGACGACGCGTGCCGACGACGCGTGCCGACGACGCGTGCCGACGACGCGTGCAGTCGACGCGTGCCGACGACGCGTGCCGACGACGCGTGCCGACGACGCGTGCCGACGACGCGTGCAGTCGACGCGTGCCGACGACGCGTGCAGTCGACGCGTGCCGACGACGCGTGCTGACGACGCGTGCCGACGACGCGTGCAGTCAACGCGTGCAGTCGACGCGTGCCGACGACGCGTGCCGACGACGCGTGCAGTCGACGCGTGCCGACGACGCGTGCAGTCGACGCGTGCCGACGACGCGTGCCGACGACGCGTGCAGTCGACGCGTGCCGACGACGCGTGCAGTCGACCCGTGCCGACGACGCGTGCTGACGACGCGTGCTGACGACGCGTGCCGACGACGCGTGCAGTCAACGCGTGCAGTCGACGCGTGCCGACGACGCGTGCCGACGACGCGTGCCGACGACGCGTGCCGACGACGCGTGCCGACGACGCGTGCCGACGACGCGTGCTGACGACGCGTGCCGACGACGCGTGCCGACGACGCGTGCCGACGACGCGTGCCGACGACGCATGCCGACGACGCGTGCCGACGACGCGTGCCGACGACGCGTGCAGTCGACGACGCGTGCCGACGACGCGTGCCGACGACGCGTGCCGACGACGCGTGCCGACGACGCTTGCCGACGACGCGTGCAGTCAACGCGTGCAGTCGACGCGTGCCGACGACGCGTGCCGACGACGCGTGCCGACGACGCGTGCCGACGACGCGTGCAGTCGACGCGTGCCGACGACGCGTGCAGTCGACGCGTGCCGACGACGCGTGCCGACGACGCGTGCAGTCGACGCGTGCCGACGACGCGTGCAGTCGACGCGTGCCGACGACGCGTGCTGACGACGCGTGCCGACGACGCGTGCCGACGACGCGTGCCGACGACGCGTGCCGACGACGCGTGCCGACGACGCGTGCCGACGACGCGTGCCGACGACGCGTGCCGACGACGCGTGCCGACGACGCGTGCCGACGACGCGTGCCGACGACGCGTGCCGACGACGCGTGCCGACGACGCGTGCCGACGACGCGTGCCGACGACGCGTGCCGACGACGCGTGCCGACGACGCGTGCCGACGACGCGTGCCGACGACGCGTGCCGACGACGCGTGCCGACGACGCGTGCCGACGACGCGTGCCGACGACGCGTGCCGACGACGCGTGCCGACGACGCGTGCCGACGACGCGTGCCGACGACGCATGCCGACGACGCGTGCCGACGACGCGTGCCGACGACGCGTGCAGTCGACGACGCGTGCCGACGACGCGTGCCGACGACGCGTGCCGACGACGCGTGCAGTCGACGCGTGCCGACGACGCGTGCCGACGACGCATGCTGACGACGCGTGCCGACGACGCGTGCAGTCGACGCGTGCCGACGACGCGTGCCGACGACGCGTGCCGACGACGCGTGCCGACGACACGTGCCGACGACGCGTGCAGTCGACGCGTGCCGACGACGCGTGCCGACGACGCATGCTGACGACGCGTGCCGACGACGCGTGCAGTCGACGCGTGCCGGCGACGCGTGCCGACGACGCGTGCCGACGACGCGTGCCGACGACGCGTGCCGACGACGCGTGCTGACGACGCGTGCCGACGACGCGTGCCGACGACGCGTGCCGACGACGCGTGCCGACGACGCGTGCTGACGACGCGTGCCGACGACGCGTGCCGACGACGCGTGCAGTCGACGCGTGCCGACGACGCGTGCCGACGACGCATGCTGACGACGCGTGCCGACGACGCGTGCAGTCGACGCGTGCCGACGACGCGTGCTGACGACGCGTGCCGACGACGCGTGCAGTCGACGCGTGCCGACGACGCGTGCCGACGACGCATGCTGACGACGCGTGCCGACGACGCGTGCCGACGACGCGTGCCGACGACGCGTGCAGTCGACGCGTGCCGACGACGCGTGCAGTCGACGCGTGCCGACGACGCGTGCTGACGACGCGTGCCGACGACGCGTGCAGTCAACGCGTGCAGTCGACGCGTGCCGACGACGCGTGCCGACGACGCGTGCCGACGACGCGTGCCGACGACGCGTGCCGACGACGCGTGCCGACGACGCGTGCCGACGACGCGTGCCGACGACGCATGCCGACGACGCGTGCCGACGACGCGTGCAGTCGACGACGCGTGCCGACGACGCGTGCCGATGACGCGTGCCGACGACGCGTGCCGACGACGCGTGCCGACGACGCTTGCCGACGACGCGTGCCGACGACGCGTGCCGACGACGCGTGCCGACGACGCGTGCCGACGACGCGTGCTGACGACGCGTGCCGACGACGCGTGCCGACGACGCATGCTGACGACGCGTGCCGACGACGCGTGCCGACGACGCGTGCCGACGACGCGTGCAGACGACGCGTGCCGACGACGCGTGCCGACGACGCGTGCTGACGACGCGTGCCGACGACGCGTGCCGACGACGCGTGCCGACGACGCGTGCCGACGACGCGTGCCGACGACGCGTGCCGACGACGCGTGCCAACGACGCGTGCCGACGACGCGTGCCGACGACGCGTGCCGACGACGCGTGCCGACGACGCGTGCCGACGACGCGTGCCGACGACGCGTGCCGACGACGCGTGCCGACGACGCGTGCCGACGACGCGTGCCGACGACGCGTGCCGACGACGCGTGCCGACGACGCGTGCCGACGACGCGTGCCGACGACGCGTGCCGACGACGCGTGCCGACGACGCGTGCCGACGACGCGTGCCGACGACGCGTGCCGACGACGCGTGCCGACGACGCGTGCCGACGACGCGTGCCGACGACGCTTGCCGACGACGCGTGCCGACGACGCGTGCCGACGACGCGTGCCGACGACGCGTGCCGACGACGCGTGCCGACGACGCGTGCCGACGACGCGTGCCGACGACGCATGCCGACGACGCGTGCCGACGACGCGTGCCGACGACGCGTGCCGACGACGCGTGCCGACGACGCGTGCCGACGACGCGTGCAGTCGACGCGTGCCGACGACGCGTGCCGACGACGCATGCTGACGACGCGTGCCGACGACGCGTGCAGTCGACGCGTGCCGACGACGCGTGCCGACGACGCGTGCCGACGACGCGTGCCGACGACGCGTGCCGACGACGCGTGCTGACGACGCGTGCCGACGACGCGTGCCGACGACGCGTGCCGACGACGCGTGCCGACGACGCGTGCTGACGACGCGTGCCGACGACGCGTGCCGACGACGCGTGCAGTCGACGCGTGCAGTCGACGCGTGCCGACGACGCATGCTGACGACGCGTGCCGACGACGCGTGCAGTCGACGCGTGCCGACGACGCGTGCAGTCGACGCGTGCCGACGACGCGTGCTGACGACGCGTGCCGACGACGCGTGCAGTCGACGCGTGCCGACGACGCGTGCCGACGACGCATGCTGACGACGCGTGCCGACGACGCGTGCCGACGACGCGTGCCGACGACGCGTGCAGTCGACGCGTGCCGACGACGCGTGCAGTCGACGCGTGCCGACGACGCGTGCAGTCAACGCGTGCAGTCGACGCGTGCCGACGACGCGTGCCGACGACGCGTGCCGACGACGCGTGCCGACGACGCGTGCCGACGACGCGTGCCGACGACGCGTGCCGACGACGCGTGCCGACGACGCGTGCCGACGACGCGTGCCGACGACGCGTGCCGACGACGCGTGCCGACGACGCATGCCGACGACGCATGCCGACGACGCGTGCCGACGACGCGTGCCGACGACGCGTGCAGTCGACGACGCGTGCCGACGACGCGTGCCGACGACGCGTGCCGACGACGCGTGCCGACGACGCGTGCCGACGACGCTTGCCGACGACGCGTGCCGACGACGCGTGCCGACGACGCGTGCCGACGACGCGTGCCGACGACGCGTGCCGACGACGCGTGCCGACGACGCTTGCCGACGACGCGTGCCGACGACGCGTGCCGACGACGCGTGCCGACGACGCGTGCCGACGACGCGTGCCGACAACGCGTGCCGACGACGCGTGCCGATGACGCGTGCCGACGACGCGTGCCGACGACGCGTGCCGACGACTCGTGCCGACGACGCGTGCCGTCGACGCGTGCAGTCGACGCGTGCCGACGACGCGTGCCGACGACGCGTGCCGACGACGCGTGCCGACGACGCGTGCCGACAACGCGTGCCGACGACGCGTGCCGACGACGCGTGCCGACGACGCGTGCCGACGACGCGTGCCGACGACGCGTGCCGTCGACGCGTGCCGACGACGCGTGCCGTCGACGCGTGCCGACGACGCGTGCCGACGACGCGTGCCGACGACGCGTGCCGACGACGCGTGCAGTCGACGACGCGTGCCGACGACGCGTGCCGACGACGCGTGCCGACGACGCGTGCCGACGACGCGTGCCGACGACACGTGCCGACGACGCGTGCCGACGACGCGTGCAGTCGACGCGTGCCGACGACGCGTGCCGACGACGCGTGCCGACGACGCGTGCCGACGACGCGTGCCGTCGACGCGTGCCGACGACGCGTGCCGTCGACGCGTGCCGACGACGCGTGCCGACGACGCGTGCCGACGACGCGTGCCGACGACGCGTGCAGTCGACGACGCGTGCCGACGACGCGTGCCGACGACGCGTGCCGACGACGCGTGCCGACGACGCGTGCCGACGACACGTGCCGACGACGCGTGCCGACGACGCGTGCAGTCGACGCGTGCCGACGACGCGTGCCGACGACGCGTGCCGACGACGCGTGCCGATGACGCGTGCCGACGACGCGTGCCGACGACGCGTGCCGACGACGCGTGCCGACGACGCGTGCCGACGATGCGTGCCGACGACGCGTGCCGACGACGCGTGCCGACGACGCGTGCCGTTGACGCGTGCCGACGACGCGTGCTGACGACGCGTGCCGACGACGCGTGCCGACGACGCGTGCCGACGACGCGTGCCGACGACGCGTGCCGACGACGCGTGCCGACGACGCGCGCCAACGACGCGTGCCGACGACGCGTGCCGACGACGCGTGCCGCCGACGCGTGCCGACGACGCGTGCCGACGACGCGTGCTGACGACGCGTGCCGACGACGCGTGCCGACGACGCGTGCCGACGACGCGTGCCGACGACGCGTGCAGTCGACGCGTGTCGACGACGCGTGCCGACGACGCGTGCCGTCGACGCGTGCCGACGACGCGTGCCGACGACGCGTGTCGCCTAATCTTTCTATATTTAGAAAAGTTCTTCCAATAAATCTATGACTTCAAAATTTTGGTCAAAATATTCTCTCGAAGTTTCATTGATTCAATGAAATTCCCTTTTGATCTAAATGCAAAAACGTATTCCCATCGATGGATGTCCCAATGTTTGCAAACTCTTATTAAATCTACTCTAAAAATCTACCCATCGAACACTAACCACTAAGAAGAGCAGCTCAAAGACCCAAACATAATCGAATTGAGAACACACCAATTCAGGAGTTTAATCCTTGCCATTGCAACTTAATTGATTCAATTTAGATTTGAGATTCCATTTTAGTCAACACAACTGTTCGAGATCATTCAATTACTTAAAACGGTCAACAAGACCATATCCAGACAACCCTTAATTATCACCACATTTAATCTCTGCCCATTCTTCATCGTCTTCATCAAGCTGATGAAATCCTCAAGAAAATAAAGAGAGAATTACAAAATAATGTGTCCAATTTCGAATAAAACGCAAATTAAATTTCATTCCAACGAATCAATGTAAAAGTCCAATGATTCTGTGCTGTGCAAAGTGTGCAAACATCCGTATTATTGAAAGATGGCATTTCTTCGTGTGCAATTTCCTAGAACCACAAATCTTTGTTCATAAAATCCTTTCACATTGAAAATTCAATACGTGCAAACTAGCACCAGCGAATATCATTTTAAACCAAATCAATTCTGGAATCTGTACCTATCTAACAAGAGAAATACCTCTCCTTACGTCGCAGCTCGCACTATCCCTATATTTATCCTAAGCTGTCTTTGGGATGATGTCATCACTAATGGTACATTACCAAAATGCACCGCACCGCAGCATTGGCATACGTCTTACTTCGACTAGGGCTTTTTCTTAGTTTAGTTTCGCCCTTAGCGTCATGCATCCCAATGCAATGAAGCGGAAACCTCAAAGTCAACGAAGATTCTTCCTGTCCTGTGTGCTGTGTACAATCAAACAGAGCTGATGGTATATCTATCAAATTGCCGAGTAGGAGAGATATTCTACCATGACGACGTTGACGATGCAATGGCGATGGTGATGGCGACAAGGACGATGAGCACGACGCGTCCTGGGATAATATAAAAAAGACTTGGTACTTGAATGAAATAAAAATATTCCATTTAAACCATAGAACCGTTGAACACGAAATATGCATCATTTGTACAAAATGGGAGCATCACAGAGGATCCGAGAAATGAGAAACCAGAACAAGGACATGGGTTGCCATGATGGGGATGCCGAGCGGCGAAGGCAGAATGGTGAATGGCGAATGGCGAATGGCGAATAGATTTTCCGTGCCACACTTGAATGCGTTTGACTCGACTTCCGATTAATGAAACCCTTGCTCGATGGTGAAAGGATGCTGGCGTTAGAAAGCTAAGCCATAGCTGTGGTTAAGGCAATATACTACCTCATGGGATTCCTTCAGGTATACTATACTCGTATAGATGCATGTGTATAAATCATGTGTGTATAGGGAGAGTACGTGAAGTGTACTTTTGGAGAGTTTGTGCCAATTTGCATTCACGTATCCTGTGGCGTGGAATCAACGTGATGGAGTGGCTGTCCATCAAGTAGAAGGAATGCACGACAATAGTTTCGCACTGAAATCCTGTTGCAGCACACACATACACACACACAGCCACATATATTCGATGCAAGAGGCTGGCTCTCATTATTTTGTCAGTGAAAGACTGACTTTGCCACCCCGGTTGTTTGAGTATATCTAACCGACTGCAATGAAACAAGGGACTGGCATGCAAATTATAACTAGATTGGAGAAGGAAAGGTCTCGTTGTCTACATAGATATAAATGCATCGTCGTTCATTGCTGTCTAAACGCCGAAAGGCGATGAATTTCTTTTGGTGGCAGCACCTGGGGAACTGCATTGTTTCGGTATTCGGATGCATTGCATTGTGGCAATGAACAGAGTTGATGGTTGGAGAGTTTTTAAAAGATTCCAATTGCTTGCAGATGGGATTCATACGACCGCTTTGGGATTGAAAAACGATGAAGTGAAAATTGGAATGCTGAATCCGCACAACTACTCTGGTGGCGATGACAACAGCAATGACGACGTTAAAATCATTCAGGGATAGTTGAAGGGATTTGGGAAAATGAAGCATAATGAGGTTTTTGATTTGCAAAAGGCATAGACTTTGGTTTGGCTTACTGAGAAACAAGAATTTTCTGTATTCTGTATGTACCTAAAAATAAATGAGTTCTGGGGAGGCAGATAAAAAGCAATTGGGCTTCCAAGTTGAGTCGTTTGCATCTTTCGTTTGGTTGAAATGGTTTAATTGCAATTACAACTCGGGAGCCAAGACTTGGCTTCAATTTGATGCCAAATGAGAGTTGTTGATGTATTGCCTTTGGTGATGCTGATTAAACCCAAGCAAAGCTTCATTTTATTAAAAAGAGGTGACACTACAGGGTTGAGTGCAACTTAAACTCATCCAACTAACTCTTTTGAATCAAATTCCTTTCACTTAATTTCATCACCTTCTTTTGCATCTCCATCAGTTATAGGCTCTTAGGGGGCTAAAAAAACGACGCTTTGGTATGCGGTCAAATGTAAAACCTGAGTCCTTGCTGCTTTGATCGTTTCTTGGTTATGTTGCCACTGGCTTTTGATACCTGATGCCTGCTTGTGACATAAGGCAAATCGTAAAAGAACTGGATTAGCAATGGCACTGGCAATCTTTTGTCTTTGTAGCTTTTGGCCTGCTTCGAGTTAGTTCGTTGGCCTACTCGTGAAAATCTTATTTTTTTATCTTGGTTTTTCTTTCTGCATTCTTATCGAAGTGGACCAATGTGATGGTTCGGACTCGGAGTATACTATAAAAGTGTCTGATGTAAAAAGACTGAACGAATATTTTGATGCCATAGCTTGGAGTTGTAAAAAAAAGCAATTTCTTTGTTTATTTAATAAAAAGACCGCATTCTTCAAATTCAATTCCCATTCATTTGGCATAAACAGATTGAATGCATTTCTTGCCTTCTTTTGCATTTTTTGCACGTTTTGCAATCATTCACATTTTTTTGCAATCATTCCATTCTTTGGTATTCATTGCACTCTTTTTTTTTGCATCAATTTTGCATTTTTGCATTCTTTGCATTGTTTTGCAGTTGTTGTATCCTTTTCCATTGCATTAGTTTTTAGTCTATGCGTCCTTTTAGACGAAGGTAGGAGCTTTGTAAAAGAATGAGAAGATACGAACTAGGGAAACGGAAAACTCTCAATGCGAATCAAAAAAATTGCAATAAGGGAATGAAATTTGTGCGTTATTATGCAAGAGAATGTAAAAGTGTGCAATGACTAAAAAGAATGTAAAGTATATTAAAAACAGCATTGAATGTGATGAATGTTTGCGAATGCAAAAAAAAGGGAAAAGAGTGCAAACAATGCAAAACAGTGATGCAATGAATGCAAAACATTGCAAGGGATGCAAAGAAGCAAAAGTATATCAATGCAACTCAATGGATTAAGACGTTTGGCTGCCAAGTGAACACCTCATGGGAACATTCAAAACTGAAGGCACCTGACTTGTTCCTCAAATTCGCCCCTTAGTGCCAAATAGGCTTCCAAATGAAACTGATTATGTTGCCTTGCGTAATTTTTTCCCATTTTTTTGGACTGTTGTTCTGTTAACTTCATCTAGTTCTTTGGTTCCACGCGCACTGGTATTATTAAAGGACTAAATATTTCACTTGAAAATCTGAAGATTGTCCTCTTCTTGTCCTCCAGGGTCAATGGCAGTCAAATATTTTTGCTTCAAGGTTGAGGGTTTCTTTGGAATCTCATTTAACATGCTTTTTACTTAACAAAGTGACTCAAAGTCACTCATTCCGATCAGCGCATTCGTCTGCAGTGGCAATCTCCTTCTGCTCTGTGAAAATGACAACCTCCTCCTGCGACTATCCCACTCATCTTAGTGCCGCAGCTATTTTCCGAAACCTCATTCCGGGAAGTTGCTAAGTTGTAGGCAGCTGATTCCAATAATTCTAATACTCTGATTATTGTGGACCGACCGTCATTCCAAGAAACTTATAGATTATAGTCCTTTTCACTTGCTGATTATGACAGATTTTGAAAACACAGTCAAAGTAGTAGCGCTTAAGTAAATAAATAAAAATGTTTTTCTTAACCGGCCTTACGGTGCCACAAAACCAATAATTTGTCACAAAGCTGTATGTTTCAATCAAACTATGTGTGAATCCATAAATTTTAAAACATTCAAGTCCCGATGAAAGTAAAAAATCAAAAAGCTGTACAGCGTTTTAATACCTCAACTATAAATCGTTTGTGATAGGTCTTTGGTGTCTTTTAGACCACTATTACAACCGAATTCAATATTTTCACAACATTTCGTGTTTGAATTGAAGCCAGAATAGCATTACAAATTATTTCTCATATACGTGATTGATGAACCGGAATTGATGATTTACCCATAACCCATGTCGAGAGGTATCGCCGGGAATATTAAAGTAGTCTGTCATTTGCAATTTGTGTCAGGACTAAATATATGTATATGTATGTCTATAGGGCTGAAGGTATACGTTCTACATCTCAGCTGACGGAAATCAATAAATTCTCAACAATTCTACCTTCAACCAAAGATGGGGATCGTTATAACAACCAAGTTCACATCAAGTGAAGGGAGAGGACAGATTGAATTTCCGGCTATCCAAGCGAAGAAAGATGTGAATAACTACGAACATAAGGGTATAGCATGAAGCAATGGATAAGGAAAGCTTTGAAGTTGTGTATTGGGGCAAACTTTAATACTTAAAGACTGTGAAGCCTCGGTTTTTTTTTTTTTTTATTAAATTTTAAATTGTAAGAAAAAGTTTTATGTGAGTTGTTTTTTTTTTTTTTTTTGAATGAAAGTGTGATTTTGTGAATTCAGTGCACATATGTGGCTGACCTAATGAATAAATTTATTTGCGAAAATTTATGGGGGTTTGGGGGACGTGGGTTTGAAAGTTGGAATCTGTAAACTCATTTTTTAAACTATCACTGAGCAGATCAGGATATTGGTGCACTGAGTTTTTTCGTAAAGCTAAGTTTTATGCTTATTGAACGGCTGTAACATACATTAGAGTCGTCTTTAGGTACACACGCATCTGTCTTCTAAGGGAGGACGTATCGAAATGAATTTAAAACACACAAGGAAAATCAGATATGTTACGCTTTCAGAGATAAAAGGCAGACTATACGAATGCTCCTCGACGTTTATATGAAATCTGCGACATTTTATAGAGTCCTTAGCGCCTAGAACTGCAAATACTTGTTCAGGTTTCACTGGATGATGTGTTTTCTCCAACCAAATTTAAGGCTTTCGACATTGACATGGTTAAAATGATATTGTTAGGTCCATTATCTTTTTTGCTTTTTAGTGAAGATGTGAAAAGTTTTGACTGCTTCGGTTGCTAGATAACTTCCGGAAAAACAATTCAATCAGACTGGTAGGTGATCACCCTACTTTCTATTTACTGAATATGAATATGGATATAATCAAAACAATATTATTACTAAACCATTATACTCATAGCACCTACTAAGAAACAGGACAAGTTCTCCCTGTGAACCTCATGAAATTCACCGATTCCGATGATGGAGCTGTTGGAGCTGGTGGTCGTGAGACGCCGTCAGATGAGGATAACCGCATCCTCGAGGACGACGATTTATCAATCTTTCGTCTGTTCGAGCGACTCAATCTCGGACATCACTGTCGTCGAAAAACCTGACCCAAAGCGGACCCTCCCTGGCCAAAAGAGGCTTGAAAATTCCAGAACAGCCTTGAGATGATAAGGTGACTCCTCAAATCTGTAACTGGAAACGCCTAAGCTGGTCTTAGAAAATTATTCAGAAAATGGAACCCAAGACAGAACCCAGATAGAAAGCCACCAATGCAGACCCATTTAAGAGAATTTTAAAGACGCAGGCTGCGGTATCCAAAACAACATCAAGGTGAGTACCAATGGATGGTCCGAAAACTGCGAAGCTTAAGAAACCGAAAAAAGCAGTCGAAGATGATTCGACATCTCCTTCAATGTCCGCCAACAAGCAGCAGAAAACGGCCAATACAACAAATAAAAAGTCACTCTAGCGGAATTGATAACAGTGGGAATTAGCAATGAGGAGAGTCCGGAAAAAGGCTAAGCGAGGCAGACTAGACTCGAGTGAAAATAGGGTTACTTGCGTGCATGACACTGACAAGCCACCAACATCCACGGGTGCTGTGTCAGGTTTCGGAACCATCTCGACGTTAAAGGACTTCCAAATTCTCATTCTTGTGATGAGCTTATCCTGAACTGGCTCAAATCTAAGATATCTGAATTAGCGGACTTAATTGAAGCAGCAACATTGAAAGTTGCTTTTAAAAATGATCTCCCCACCAAATCCATAGTCCGAATGAATATACCGGGATCAAGCGCTTGAAAAGGGAAGGATTGAGCTTTTCTTTGTACTGATTTCAATCCAGTGGCCCTAACAATCATTTCGACAAGAGAATACTGGGATAGAGTTATAAGAGCAGTCAAGCAAGAGGCATCTTCTTAGATTTATCTATCCCCTAAATGAATCTAAATGCAGCGTTTGATCAAAGTTGACGGCAAGGTACCCACCGATCCTACATTCCTAGCTCTATTCATGGATATCATCACCATCGAGATCGAGACTGGTGAATACTTCCGTTTGATCTATGATGTTTTTAGGGATGCTTCACTATCCATTGCATTTCTGCGATGGACTTCTACTGTGCAAGGTTCGCAAGACCCAGCTCAGTTCCAAGGGATTCCCATTCTTGCTCACACACGACGGAAGGACCATCCGCTATGCCGACCCATTAGTGAAGGCTATTGACAGTGTTCAAGTCGACATCTCTTATGGCAAACTTACTACTGATTACATCATGTTCGATTCAGGAATCTTGCGCATGACTATCGGAGGTAGAAATTTTCATAGATATTTTCATAGACAGTCAGGTGGCCATTAAAGCTACCTCATCCAATGTCACAAAATCCAAATCAATAGAAAGCTCTCACAGTAAGCTATGACTGCTCAAATAAACGAATTTGGGTTTCAGGACATCGTTACATAATTGCCAAGAAAAAAACAAAAAACGGAAAGTTTACTCCAGTTTAGCACGCCTCGGCTCTCTCCGTTAATTGGCATTGAGAATGGTTATTAGCACGACTTATCTAGAGGATTCCAAGACCAAGAGATGATATGAAGGGTAATTTAATTTCCTCTGAGAGTGTCCGATCTTGGGCCACACTTGAAAAAAACCTTTGGAGAATAGGCGACATTTCTAACTTCCCACTGAACAGAATCCTAAAGTTTACTCAAGGCTCCATATTTTTCAGTGTGGGTTCTCAACCCCAATAACCAAGTTACCTACGGTATTCATCACCTCCTACCCCCCCCCCCCCCCCCATCCCCAATCTCCTCATCCTCTGTTTTTCCGGGGAGCACAGTTGATCCCTGAGATCCAAATCAGCTGTTACCGCTTACGGTTGCACCCCCTTTCTAACCTAACCTAATCTAGTACTCAAAAGTCAACCTTTATAAATAAAAACTAGATACATTCTTTTTGAAGCGCGACAATGGTAAGAATGGTACATATGTTCGAGCTTTGGATGCTTTCTTGGCACATTGGGGCTCCGATCCCATTGTGAAAATGCTACTTTACAATAAACGCCAAATTGATCAGCCTCCCCGGGAATAAAACTTTAATGAACCTTCAGAAACTCACCTACTTAGAATCAGCACTACTACTCCCTGAGAACCTCATACAATTAACTGATTCCGATGATGTCGAGAACGACACCGAAAATTATCTATCATTCGTCTGTTGGAACGACTCAATCGCGGCCGTCACTGTCGCCGAAAAACCTGACCCAAGGCGAACCCTTCCTGGTCAAAAATGGCTTAAAAATTCCAAAACAGCCTTGAGATGATAAGGTGACTAATCAAATCTGGGTTTCTGTGACTGGAAACGCATAAGTTGGTCTCGAAAATTCATTCAGAGAATGGAACCCAAGACTTTACCCTTGGCAGAACCCAGACAGAAAGCCATCAATGCAGATACATTTAAGACTAAATCATTTGTCACGTGAATGGTTAAGGGAAATGCACTAAGCTCTGACCCATTTGGAGCTTGCTGATTCCAAAAACATATTTTTTTATTTTTTGAAATATCCTACATGTTATCCTTTTTTATTTTTAAATTTGAAAAGCAGCATTTTTATGGGAAAACACAGATATCTCTGGAATTATCAATGTAATTCGATTTCGTGTTTTTTATTAAAAAAAAACCCCATACAGTTTTATAATCTCAAAACATATAAAATTTATTCGCATAAATTATAACACAACCATAATTGAGTCCCTTCAAAAAGATGAATCTTTATAATTCATCTACTTTGTCCTCATTCAAACTCAAAAAAAAAAAGAAAACAAAAATATGTATCAGGTCTACACAAGTACGAATGGCAAGACTTTCAAGTTGTACCTTTGATTCATACCTAACACATAAATCCAATTTCAGAGATACCTTCATTTAATAAAAATCGAATTCCATTTCTAATTCAATCATATAAAAGAAGCCTCCTTTGACAAGTCAATAATTATGGTCCAACAGCCCAACACACGTGACTTAGGAGTCGACTGATGTAATATTTCAAAAATTGTCCTTTTGATGTCATTCGTTTGCTTGTCCTGATGGCTGTAATAGGGATAATTCAATTTCATTGTTAAATAACCCCCAAAAGTAGACTCACACGTACGACTATATTTTATCTGGTTTTCAATTCAAGCACTTTTCTACCGTCCGCGTCCCGTCGTCTATTCACACAGCCATCAAGTATTTCACAATTAATCATCAGGCCTCCATCCGGATGCTCCATCAAATTTATTTACCGTCAACTGGGAAGGTTTTAACAGTGTCTGAACGCGGCGTCGACGAAAAACTATACCTAGATGAAAGCCTTGATGAGCTGGGCTGTAATGAGGCAGCAACCCAGCAACACACTCAACTCGAAACACGTTTATCTGGCACGTCGGATTCTGAATAAGTGCCGGATGGGGGGGGACACCATTCCTTAATTTAGGCGCCGCTCTACTGGTGCTGCCGCCGCGCCGCTGTTGCCATTCCTTTTAAAATGAAGCAATGAAAATAACTCACGCAAACCAACTACGCCA
The DNA here is from genome assembly GCA_949752695.1 of Melanostoma scalare. Classification (NCBI taxonomy): domain Eukaryota; kingdom Metazoa; phylum Arthropoda; class Insecta; order Diptera; family Syrphidae; genus Melanostoma; species Melanostoma scalare. The sequence goes on from OX456986.1 coordinate 17,323,633, forward strand.
TCTGGAGGTGCCACGGAATGCAGAAGCGGCACTAAATTCTGACAATTAGACTGTGAGAGTAGGATATGACTATGAGAGTAGCTAGGACCCTGACAGCACATCGCAATGGATGGTTCCGAAAACCATCAGCTTCATCCTGTGCGTTGTCGTCGTTCGTTACAATAAGTACCTCATTACAGTGTCGGGGAATGGAGACCGAGATGCGATGTGGAAGCGACGAATTTGTGTCGACGTAGTCATCGTCGTCATCACCCCAGTCATATAGATGCTGAGTATGTCACACAGAATACGAGAAAATTGCAGCAATCACGGTTTTACCGTTCATAAATTTACAAATGTTATCCTTGTCGTCTCCGAGATGGCGAGGAGAGTGGGCCCCATGTAGGGAGGATGGTCGTTGTGTTACAGGGCAGATTTGGTTACTTACAAGGGTGTATTCAAAGGATTTCGAAAGAGGCACTTAGAATAAATGTCCCATGGGATTCCGACTATAGGGATTTACCGCTGACCCACATTTAACCCAAAAGTTTTGATAGAGTTTGCCTTGGCTTTACTATACTATATCTGTGGATGAAGTGGCCTCCCATCTTTTTGTTTCCTATGTTCATATATCCCAACAACCGTTAGAGTAGGTACATACATGTGCTCGTAGCTATAGTGACTAAATGGTAGTTTAAGGTTATTTTTTTTTATCGTCGGTCGGTCGAAGGGAAGTGATGAAAAAAAAGGAGAAAGAAGAAAACAACGTCATAATCATATAGAAGAAAAGAGGTGTTCGTAATGGCATTGCTGGGCATTCGTTAATCTTTTTGTGTTACGGATAAGCACATAAACGATTGAAAGCCCAATGGAATTTCAGGAAGTAAATCTCCTGTCAAATAAAAAGTCCTGGATTTTTTAGTTGGTGTGTACACCTCGGTATGTTTATATGTAGAGCAGCAGTGATAAAATTGTGACATGGGTTAGAAGGTATTTGAATGGGCTTATACCTGTGATGAAGAATAAAATTGATGACAAATTCGAATCAATGTAACTTGTGATTTATTTCTTTGTGGTTAGATAAAAACACTGAGGGATTTTGTATGATTGTCGAGGAGAGCTTTATTCTTTTTATTTTATTTTCGACGTTGTATATGAGAGGGTATTAAGTATTTGAAAATTTATCTTTTCTTTTGTATTATTTTTCTATCATAAAAGAATTCTGTGACAAAAGACTTCACATTATGTGTGTTGACCATGTCAAGAGCATGAAAAATAATCTGAGAGCGCACATGCAATTTTTCTTTCACATTATTTTGGGTGAAAATTGAATTTGTTCAGGGGCTTAGCACACGCATGTTGAAATTATAAGTACTGGAGTCAGTATGAATATTTTTGTCAAGAAATTCATGAATTTAATTTTTTATTAACTGCTCAAATACAAGTGATTTTAAATATTGAGATTGGCTCTGCAAGAGCATCTACATGTAAAGTTAGTATCTCTGTTTGGCTTTGTTGTTTTACGGTTTCATGGTGAATGTGATACCACATTATTTCGTTATGTTACGTGGTTAGGTACTTCATTTTCTTCGTCCTTTTTCTGCGGTTACGTGTATCGTGATCTTATCAGAGGTTTTTCAAAATTATTTCCACTCCTTCACTCATTTTTCGTCTACTTTTGGAATTCGTCTAAGCGAAATTGACAGATTTGGAGTGACTACGTTTGTAGAGGCAAAATTTTTAGATTTCTTGATCTATTTAAAAGTTTAAAACAAGACTTAAAATCGTTCACTTCAGTTTTAAAAGCTATTTTGTGGTCTGTTAAAGAAAATTTGTTACCTGACTGTCAGTGGACTTTTGGAGCTGACAAAAATTAATAGAAACTGCGGTTTGCTTTGACAAGTGGTCAGATCAAAGTTTGTCTATGTGATGGTGTTCACATCCCTTTACCCCGAAACAGAAACGGGAGTGAAAGAATCACAGCCAAACTTCACTCCAAATTGATTTTTGGAAATCGTTTTGGAGTGAATGGAGAGTTTATCTGTCAAATCTGTGGCTCCAACTCTCCAATTCACTTCGGATTTTAGTTTTGGAAAACAACATAAGGGTTCACAGCTCTCCTATTTAACTGCTTCACACTAGTGATCGGCGCATGGGGTACGCCGCGCCCGCCGCGCCGCCTTGACCTCAGAATGAGTCGCAAACCTCCCAGTTTTGGATTGTTTTGTGTCTGAGGCCATCCAAGTTCAGACTTTTTTTGTGAATTGGCTTTGTGTATTTCAGTTCGAAACATATACTTGAGCCTATAAGAACTTAGAATCATTCCTTTTTCTGTTGGAACAAAATGCAGTGTTTTTTCCACCTTAGTCATTTTGATCTAGAACACAAAATTAAGGTCACATTTTTTGAAAAAGATCTAACTACGAATTTGTGACAGAAATGCGCGTTTAATACCTAAATATCTTTTCCTATTTATTTTTGTAGATGAAAAGTATTAAAAGAGACTGCTGAAGCCGGTGTTTATGGTGTACGACTTTCACCCATTCCACTGCATCATATTTTTTCTTCTTATTATCTCTGTGATTTCTTCAAACCGATCAGAAAACTTATCGGTTTGTTTTTTGTAATCTATATAAGTTTTTGGGATTGTATCTCAACTATAGCAGCTATATTTGATAAGCGCTATGTCCACAATCAAGGACGTGTCCAAGTTTTCGAGCGAAAGATGATTGACGAGCAGTCTGATATGAAGAGATATACTACGGGCAGTTAACAATATTTTCTTTCATTATTACATTTACTTTCATTGTGTTGATTGAAACTCACTGAGAAGAATGCCAGCTTCAGCTGAAGTGAAACGTTCTTAGCGTTCCTTTTCAAAGTTAAGCTTCCTTATTTGCGATGAAAGTAAAATTTCGAGATAAACACAAAACTGAAACAGAAATAATGAAACAGAAGGAACTGCTGGTAACTTTTCCGTTATTGAATTTAAAACTATTTTATACACATATTGTGGCGTAGTAGTAAGAATGCTTGTATGTTACGTCTGCAGTCTGTTAAGGGAATCGAATCTCGAAAACATTAAATTATTTTATAACGGGCAGGGCGTTATTGATTGTAATTTCACTTCCATGAAAAACCCCTTTTCACTTTTCGGTTCGGAATCTTCCAGAACTTGTATTTCCTCATAAATGTACATGATCATTCTTTTCATATATGCATTACGAAGAAAAAACCCTGCATGTGCATACGCGTACACATGTTACACGTGTAATTGTATTATCCGTGTATGGACACTTGTGGTTCAATTACATGTGTGTCTACACGTGCATTTTGTATTCAACATGTTATTATATTGGAAACAGGACGATTTCAGATCCAATGAACATTGAAACAGGAATGCATTTTAGCTTCAATTGTTCAAAAAATCACCATCAATCAGCAAATTTACTATTACTCGGCATTGGTGTTGGATATTATAGATTCTACCGCTTATGCACTATTTAAACTTTGCAGTTAAAAGCAGTAGCTACCAAAGTTTGGTGATATCTAATATTATAAAGAGGATTGTTTGATTGTTTGTCTCGAATAGGCTCCGAAACTACTGCACCGATTGGAAAAATTCTTTCACAGTTGGAAAGCTACACTATCCCTGAGTGACATAGGCTACATATAGTTTTCAAAATATAGTATAAAAAATATGTTGAAATAAAGAATCTTCATCTGGAACTGAAAATCGTCTTTTAAGTCAGAGAGAATATGTGGCGCAATCGCGTTCCAGAGAGTCGAGTACCGAGCGTTCGTAACGGCTCGCTGAACAAAACACGAGAACCTCTCAAAGACGCGTCCGGGAGTCCAGTATTCAGCAGTCGCAACGGCTCGCTGAACAAAATGTAAAAACTTCTCTAGTCCACGCACGAGAGCCAAGTACTGAGCGTTTGCAGCGGCTTGAAGAGCAAAATTCCAGAAATATACAATCCCGCACTACGGAATCAAGCTCTGAGTGAGAACGGCAACAGACTTCAAGAGCTAGAGTTCGCAATCGAGTTGTAGTTCACAGTAACAGATCGGCTTTTAGATACGATCCACAGATCCATTATGCTCAACAGTCTTCCGTTCAAATCGGCTACATGAATAAGATATTTCCCACAACAACTGCTTAAAGTTGTCGCGTCGGCAGCACGCGTTGGCAGCACGCGTCAGCAGAACGCGTCAGCAGCACGCGTCAGCAGCACGCGTCAGCAGCACTCGTCGGCAGCACGCGTCGGCAGCACGCGTCAGCAGCACGCGTCAGCAGCACGCGTCGGCAGCACGCGTTGGCAGCACGCGTTGGCAGCACGCGTTGGCAGCACGCGTCAGCAGCACGCGTCAGCAGTACGTGTCGGCAGCACGCGTCGGCAGCACGCGTCGGCAGCACGCGTCGGCAGCACGCGTCGGCAGCACGCGTCAGCAGAACGCGTCAGCAGCACGCGTCAGCAGCACGCGTCAGCAGCACGCGTCAGCAGCACGCGTCAGCAGCACGCGTCAGCAGCACTCGTCGGCAGCACGCGTCGGCAGCACGGGGCGGCAGCACGCGTCGGCAGCACGCGTTGGCAGCACGTGTCGGCAGCACGCGTCAGCAGCACGCGTCGGCAGCACGCCTCGGCAGCACGCGTCAGCAGCACGCGTTAGCAGCACGCGTCAGAAGCACGCGTCGGCAGCACGCGTCGGCAGCACGCGTCAGCAGCACGCGTCGGCATTACGTGTCGGCAGCACGCGTCAGCAGCACGCATCAGCAGCACGCGTCGGCAGCACGCGTCGGCAGCACGCGTCAGCAGCACGCGTCGGCAGCACGCGTCAGCAGCACCCGTCAGCAGCACGCGTCGGCAGCACGCGTCAGCAGCACGCGTCGGCAGCACGCGTCGGCAGCACGCGTCGGCAGCACGCGTCAGCAGCACGCGTCGGCAGCACGCGTCGGCAGCACGCGTCAGCAGCACGCGTCGGCAGCACGCGTCGGCAGCACGCGTCAGCAGCACCCGTCAGCAGCACGCGTCGGCAGCACGCGTCAGCAGCACGCGTCGGCAGCACGCGTCGGCAGCACGCGTCCGCAGCACGCGTCAGCAGCACGCGTCGGCAGCACGCGTCGGCAGCACGCGTCAGCAGCACGCGTCGGCAGCACGCGTCGGCAGCACGCGTCAGCAGCACGCGTCGGCAGCACGCGTCGGCAGCACGCGTCGGCAGCACGCGTCAGCAGCACGCGTCGGCAGCACGCGTCGGCAGCACGCGTCGGCAGCACGCGTCAGCAGCACGCGTCGGCAGCACGCGTCGGCAGCACGCGTCGGCAGCACGCGTCAGCAGCACGCGTCGGCAGCACGTGTCGGCAGCACGCGTCAGCAGCACGCGTTAGCAGCACGCGTCGGCAGCACGCGTCAGCAGCACGCGTCGGCAGCACGCGTCAGCAGCACGCGTCAGCAGCACGCGTCGGCAGCACGTGTCGGCAGCACGCGTCAGCAGCACGCGTTGGCAGCACGCGTTGGCAGCACGCGTTGGCAGCACGCGTCAGCAGCACGCGTCAGCAGTACGTGTCGGCAGCACGCGTCAGCAGCACGCGTCGGCAGCACGCGTCGGCAGCACGCGTCGGCAGCACGCGTCGGCAGCACGCGTCGGCAGCACGCGTCAGCAGCACGCGTCGGCAGCACGTGTCGGCAGCACGCGTCAGCAGCACGCGTTAGCAGCACGCGTCGGCAGCACGCGTCAGCAGCACGCGTCGGCAGCACGCGTCAGCAGCACGCGTCAGCAGCACGCGTCGGCAGCACGTGTCGGCAGCACGCGTCAGCAGCACGCGTTGGCAGCACGCGTTGGCAGCACGCGTCGGCAGCACGCGTCAGCAGCACGCGTCAGCAGCACGCGTCGGCAGCACGTGTCGGCAGCACGCATCGTCAGCACGTCAGCAGCACGCGTCGGCAGCACGCGTCAGCACGTCAGCAGCACGCGTCGGCAGCACGCGTCGGCAGCACGCGTCGGCAGCACCGGTCAGCAGCACGCGTCGGCAGCACGCGTCGGCAGCACGCATCGGCAGCACGCGTCAGCAGCACGCGTCGGCAGCACGCGTCAGCAGCACGCGTCGGCAGCACGCGTCGGCAGCACGCCTCGGCAGCACGCGTCGGCAGCACGCGTCAGCAGCACGCGTCAGAAGCACGCGTCGGCAGCACGCGTCAGCAGCACGCGTCGGCATTACGTGTCGGCAGCACGCGTCAGCAGCACGCGTCAGCAGCACGCGTCGGCAGCACGCGTCGGCAGCACGCGTCAGCAGCACGCGTCAGCAGCACGCGTCGGCAGCACGCGTCGGCAGCACGCGTCAGCAGCACCCGTCAGCAGCACGCGTCGGCAGCACGCGTCGGCAGCACGCGTCAGCAGCACCCGTCAGCAGCACGCGTCGGCAGCACGCGTCAGCAGCACGCGTCGGCAGCACGCGTCGGCAGCACGCGTCAGCAGCACGCGTCGGCAGCACGCGTTGGCAGCACGCGTCGGCAGCACGCGTCAGCAGCACGCGTCAGCAGCACGCGTCGGCAGCACGTGTCGGCAGCACGCGTCAGCAGCACGCGTCAGCAGCACGCGTCGGCAGCACGCGTCAGCAGCGCGTGTCGGCAGCACGCGTCAGCAGCACGCGTCAGCAGCACGCGTCGGCAGCACGTGTCGGCAGCACGCGTCAGCAGCACGCGTCAGCAGCACGCGTCGGCAGCACGCGTTGGCAGCACGCGTCAGCAGCACGCGTCAGCAGCACGCGTCGGCAGCACGCGTCGGCAGCACGCGTCGGCAGCACGCGTCGGCAGCACGCGTCGGCAGCACGCGTCGGCAGCACGCGTCGGCAGCACGTGTCGGCAGCACGCGTCAGCAGCACGCGTCAGCAGCACGCGTCGGCAGCACGCGTCGGCAGCACGCGTCAGCAGCACGCGTCAGCAGCACGCGTCAGCAGCTTGCGTCGGCAGCACGTGTCGGCAGCACGCGTCAGCAGCACGCGTCGGCAGCACGCGTCGGCAGCACGCGTCGGCAGCACGCGTCAGCAGCATGCGTCGGCAGCACGCGTCGGCAGCACGCGTCGGCAGCACGCGTCAGCAGCACGCGTCAGCAGCACGCGTCAGCAGCACGCGTCGGCAGCACGCGTCGGCAGCACGGGTCAGCAGCACGTGTCGGCAGCACGCGTCGGCAGCACGCGTCAGCAGCACGCGTCGGCAGCACGCGTCAGCAGCACGCGTCGGCAGCACGCGTCGGCTGCACGCGTCAGCAGCACGCGTCAGCAGCACGCGTCGGCAGCACGCGTCAGCAGCACGCGTCGGCAGCACGCGTCGGCATCACGCGTCGGCAGCACGCGTCAGCAGCACGCGTCAGCAGCACGCGTCGGCAGCACGCGTCGGCAGCACGCGTCAGCAGCACGCGTCGGCAGCACGCGTCGGCAGCACGCGTCGGCAGCACGCGTCAACAGCACGCGTCGGCAGCACGCGTCGGCAGCACGCGTCAGCAGCACGCGTCAGCAGCACGCGTCGGCAGCACGCGTCGGCAGCACGCGTTGGCAGCACGCGCCAGCAGCACGCGTCAGCAGCACGCGTCGGCAGCACGCGTCGGCAGCACGCGTCAGCAGCACGCGTCGGTAGCACGCGTCGGCAGCACGCGTCGGGTGCACGCGTCAGCAGCACGCGTCGGCAGCACGCGTCGGCAGCACGCGTCAGCAGCACGCGTCAGCAGCACGCGTCGGCAGCACGCGTCGGCAGCACGCGTCGGCAGCACGCGTCAGCAGCACGCGTCGGCGCACGCGTCGGCAGCACGCGTCAGCAGCACGCGTCGGTAGCACGCGTCGGCAGCACGCGTCAGCAGCACGCGTCGGCAGCACGTCAGCAGCACGCGTCAGCAACACGCGTCGGCAGCACGCGTCAGCAGCACGCGTTGGCAGCACGCGTCAGCAGCACGCGTCAGCAGCACGCGTCAGCAGCACGCGTCGGCAGCACGCGTCAGCAGCACGCGTCGGAAGCACGTGTCGGCAGCACGCGTCAGCAGCACGCGTCAGCAGCACGCGTCAGCAGCACGCGTCAGCAGCACGCGTCGGCAGCACGCGTCATCAGCAGAACGCGTCGGCAGCACGCGTCGGCAGCACGCGTCAGCAGCACGCGTCGGTAGCACGCGTCGGCAGCACGCGTCAGCAGCACGCGTCGGCAGCACGCGTCAGCAGCACGCGTTGGCAGCACGCGTCGGCAGCACGCGTCAGCAGCACGCGTCGGCAGCACGCGTCAGCAGCACGCGTCAGCAGCACGCGTCGGAAGCACGTGTCGGCAGCACGCATCAGCAGCACGCGTCAGCAGCACGCGTCAGCAGCACGCGTCATCAGCAGAACGCGTCGGCAGCACGCGTCGGTAGCACGCGTCGGCAGCACGCGTCAGCAGCACGCGTCGGCAGCACGCGTCAGCAGCACGCGTTGGCAGTACGCGTCGGCAGCACGCGTCAGCAGCACGCGTCGGCAGCACGCGTCAGCAGCACGCGTCAGCAGCACGCGTCAGCAGCACGCGTCAGCAGCACGCGTCAGCAGCACGCGTCGGCAGCACGCGTCGGCAGCACGCGTCAGCAGCACGCGTCGGCAGCACGCGTCGGCAGCACGCGTCGGCAGCACGCGTCAGCAGCACGCGTCGGCAGCACGCGTCAGCAGCACGCGTCGGCAGCACGCGTTGTCAGCACGCGTCGGCAGCACGCGTCGGCAGCACGCGTCGGCAGCACGCGTCAGCAGCACGCGTCGGCAGCACGCGTTGGCAGCACGCGTTGGCAGCACGCGTCGGCAGCACGCGTCAGCAGCACGCGTCAGCAGCATGCGTCAGCAGCACGCGTCGGTAGCACGCGTCGGCAGCACGCGTCAGCAGCACGCGTCGGCAGCACGCGTCAGCAGCACGCGTTGGCAGCACGCGTCGGCAGCACGCGTCAGCAGCACGCGTCGGCAGCACGCGTCAGCAGCACGCGTCAGCAGCACGCGTCAGCAGCACGCGTCAGCAGCACGCGTCAGCAGCACGCGTCGGCAGCACGCGTCGGCAGCACGCGTCAGCAGCACGCGTCGGCAGCACGCGTCGGCAGCACGCGTCGGCAGCACGCGTCAGCAGCACGCGTCGGCAGCACGCGTCAGCAGCACGCGTCGGCAGCACGCGTTGGCAGCACGCGTCGGCAGCACGCGTCGGCAGCACGCGTCAGCAGCACGCGTCAGCAGCACGCGTCAGCAGCACGCGTCGGCAGCACGCGTCGGCAGCACGCGTCAGCAGCACGCGTCGGCACGTCGGCACGCGTCAGCAGCACGCGTCAGCACGCGTCAGCAGCACGCGTCGGCAGCACGCGTCAGCAGCACGCGTCGGCAGCACGCGTCAGCACCACGCGTCAGCAGCACGCGTCAGCAGCACGCGTCAGCAGCACGCGTCGGCAGCACGCGTCGGCAGCACGCGTTGGCAGCACGCGTCGGCAGCACGCGTCGGAAGCACGCGTCAGCAGCACGCGTCAGCAGCACGCGTCAGCAGCACGCGTCAGCAGCACGCGTCGGCAGCACGCGTCAGCAGCACGCGTCAGCAGCATGCGTCAGCAGCACGCGTCGGCAGCACGCGTCAGCAGCACGCGTCAGCAGCACGCGTCAGCAGCACGCGTCAGCAGCACGCGTCGGCAGCACGCGTCGGCAGCACGCGTCAGCAGCACGCGTCGGCAGCACGCGTCGGCAGCACGCGTCGGCAGCACGCGTCGGCAGCACGCGTCGGCAGCACGCGTCAGCAGCACGCGTCGGCAGCACGCGTCAGCAGCACGCGTCGGCAGCACGCGTCAGCAGCACGCGTCAGCAGCACGCGTCAGCAGCACGCGTCAGCAGCACGCGTCGGCAGCACGCGTCGGCAACACGCGTCAGCAGCACGCGTCGGAAGCACGTGTCGGCAGCACACGTCAGCAGCACGCGTCGGCAGCACGCGTCGGCAGCACGCGTCAGCAGCACGCGTCGGAAGCACGTGTCGGCAGCACGCGTCAGCAGCACGCGTCGGCAGCACGTGTTGGCAGCACGCGTCAGCAGCACGCGTCAGCAGCACGCGTCGGCAGCACGCGTCAGCAGCACGCGTCGGCAACAGTCGTCGGCAGCACGCGTCGGCAGCACGCGTCGGCAGCACGCGTCGGCAGCACGAGTCAGCAGCACGCGTCAGCAGCACGCGTCGGCAGCACGCGTCAGCAGCACGCGTCAGCAGCACGCGTTGGCAGCACGCGTTGGCAGCACGCGTCGGCAGCACGCGTCGGCAGCACGCGTCAGCAGCACGCGTTGACAGCACGCGTCAGCAGCACGCGTCGGCAGCACGCGTCGGCAGCACGAGTCAGCAGCACGCGTCAGCAGCACGCGTCGGCAGCACGCGTTGGCAGCACGCGTCGGCAGCACGCGTCGGCAGCACGCGTCAGCAGCACGCGTTGGCAGCACGCGTCGGCAGCACGCGTCGGCAGCACGCGTCAGCAGCACGCGTTGGCAGCACGCGTCAGCAGCACGCGTCGGCAGCACGCGTCGGCAGCACGCGTCGGCAGCACGCGTCAGCAGCACGCGTCAGCAGCACGCGTCGGCAGTACGCGTCGGCAGCACGCGTCAGCAGCACGCGTTGGCAGCACGCGTCAGCAGCACGCATCGACAGCACGCGTCAACCACACGCGTCAGCAGCACGCGTCAGCAGCACGCGTCGGCAGCACGCGTCGGCAGTACGCGTCGGCAGCACTCGTATGTTATATTTTTTTTTTTTTTTTTAAATAATTTGCTGAGTACCTGCGAAGCTTTTGCTTGTCTGCAGGTGATTGTATTTCTATTATACATATGATATATGTTTGCCACTTTCACCTCCTCAAACGTCCCAAACCAAATTGAAGAACTATCTTTTAGAAGAGAAGAACGAGTGAATTTGTTTTTACGGCGTTTCGTAACCGTGGACGAAACGTGGATTCACCACAACACACCGGAGATCAATCTCCAAATCTTCAAAATCAATCAAAGCAGTGGGTTTATCGGGGTGAACAACTTTTTTCTGATTTTCTTCTCAGGCAACGGGGTAGTCTAATATCAACGGATGTAAAAAACAATGTGAATGTCCGAGCTTCTTTCATTTTTGACAAGAGTCAACTGGCATATGACCTTTGACGGGAGCAGTGTTGCCCTTGCCACTTCCACTTAGAGACCGAAAATTCACAAAGTCACGGATTTATTGACCCCCTTTCGTATTATCATACAAATTAGATGTGTATACTGTTTTGTGTCATGGAGACGGATTTATAAAAGTAGTTTTTTGTTGGTGGTATCAATCGGGATCTTTCATAGATCCTGATTAAACGCGTGGAAAGACACGAGTAAGAACACAACATTAGGATACAAACAAAAACTAAATTGTGTAAAATCTTCTCTGGTGCTGTGCATCCCTCTTTTACTTTCTCAAAATCGTCCCTTCTCTTTTACGTTTTAGGAAGGATTGTGATTTTTCACCCAAAACTCATATCTGAAAATGAAGAAAAAGGCTAAACTTGGCAACATTTTCCATCCCTTTCCTCCTTTTAAAAAATCGTGTGCTTCTTTTCGTCAATTAACTTTTTTTTCCACGCATGTAACCAGTGTCAAACGACATGTGTTATTTTAATCGACTTTGAGTTTTTACTCATACAATTTTGGGCTTCTCCTTTAAATTTTTAACGAAAACATTTTTGAAAACACAGTTCATCACCTGTTTTGTCGGGCATTGCGGTTTCCAGAATTGAATTGAAGTCTATAAATGAACAGCAGACTGATGTTGTGTAATATAGAGCGAATTTTAATAGGAAAATAGTACTCACTCACTCGATCACTGATGCGGTAACTCAACCCTTGTTCTTATTTTCGAAATATCAATGAAATTATAATGTTTGACCTACAATTAAATAAAAACTCAATCTTCTTTATGATCAAAAAATGGGTTTCTTAATAATTATATTCCTGTGAATTCTTATTCAATGGTGTATTTGCAGGTTACACGTAGTCTTTGAATACGTGTATACACTTGTTAAGAAAACGCATGGAAATAACTGCACGCCTTCAATTGCAAGCTCTAATTAATACAAACCCCAATGTACCTCAAATTGGAAAACATCTCGCAATCGCAATGTAGTCATCCAGATCAAGTTGCGGCAAATAGCAGGTTTGGGTCTTAAGTGTTCTTAAAACTACTTCGATATTGGTTTGTTATTTGCACGAAAAAAGGATTAAAAACGAAGAAAAAAGCCCTGCGTTTAAAGATACGATTTGAAAAAAAGTCGAGGGTAAAGAAACCATAATCGATAAAGTTACGACCAGTTCCTTCTGTTTCATCCTTTCTGTTTCACTCTTTTCGTTTTATTCTATTTGTTTTATTATTTTTAATAAAATAATCCGACAATTTTGAAATCTTGGCCCCAGTGTGTGGAACGATATTTGTGATGAATTTTTTTCTCTAGACCTGTAGGTAGGTAGGCCTGCATACCCTGAGGTATGCTCGTAGAACGTGGAGTCCAGGGTTGTCCAAAGAATACACGTTAAACTTCGGTCGAGAAGGTCCAATCTTTTTCTTTGTCTTAAAACTTGTACAATGTAATACAATATTTATTGGTTCAATATGTTTACATATAATTTTATACTATTAGCTCCAGCGCTGTGAAATCCTAGTCAGGAACTGCCCTATAAAGCTCGGTGGTTAGCAAATCAACAGTCAAACATTGGCAAGAAAATATTCAATAGTTTGGAAGAGACAGCTTGAGGATTTATACCTCTTGTTCCAAGAAGACTCAGGACTCGGCTCAAGACTGGGAATCTCTGGGCACACTACGCACCCCTTGGTTTTCTACTGCGGGAGTAGATTTGTACTTAACCAATATGGTTTGACTCACATCTCTTCTATTTTAGAGTACGCTTTCTGAATTTATCTGATCTGCACTGAGTGTATGTGAATTGTATGCGAATGGTAAATATCGCCTAACGTCAGCATGCATATTCGATGGCGGTATCGAATTGCTGTTGATGTGTAGTGTCGTTGCAAGTAGCATTCACTTGTAGGAAGGTTAACTATAGAAGGAGGAGGGAGGAAGTAAAAGAAGGTGAATTAAATATTAGTTTAAACCAATTCCCTTATCATCGTTTCACAAGAAGTAGCTTACAAAACCCACACAAAGAAGTTCAGTATCTCAGTACTCAAATAAGATACCAACTTAAATTCAATGAATTTCGAAGAAAAAGTTTTCCCTCTGAATGTTCTAAACGAAGTATCGATCATTAGCCATTAACAGATTCCGCTAACAGAAGTGAAGGTAAACCCAAACAGACCCTGTACTACGTATTTTCTTAGAATACACCTACCCAAGAAAGATTTCCCAAATAATCTATCACAAACTAAACAACGCCATTTAATTGGTCTAATAATGTTGTCAAAACTACTTAAATATTAAAATTCAGATAACTTTTCAATCTAATGATGTCGTTTCCAAATTCCTCAAACAACAGGCATTGAATTCTATAAACTTCCAAATCAAAGTCCAACTGGGTGGTACTTAAAAAAATAAATAAATTAGTATTCACCGATGCGGCACGGTATGGAAAATAACAATATTCAAAAAGTTTATTGAACAGGCTTAAGTATTCCTAGAGTTGACTAATTTGTTTTACATTCCCAGGCAAGACGGATTGTGCTTCGAACAAATTTTATTCCCAAAACGTGCTCCCTCTCTAAAAAACATATTAATCATATTTAAATATTCCTTAATAGAAAAATCATGTTTCAACGAAAATTTTATGCAAAACGTGTATATCCATTAGCATACGAATCTGACCTTCAAATAAACATTCAAAAAATGTATAAGGATCGGGCTAAATATTATGTATTGTCTCAGCATTCCTTCCCAACTTTCATCCTCCTGGTGGAGTCATTTTCTGAGACTTTTAAAATTGCTTCATCAATCATAAATGACACTCCATTTATTCTGATGCTTGGCTCAACACCAACACGCACACACACATCACAACTTTCTCTGCAGCATCGAACCTAAACCTAACACGAGCCGATATCATTTATTACCCTATACCGAACATGATTTTCAATCTGCTTAAGTAGTTTGTACCTTGAAGCATTGTTTACTCCTCTTCCTATGAGCCATGAGAGCCAGGTGGATGGAATAGCATCACTGGGCTTAAAATTAACCTTCCAGTAAGCCTATTATCGACAAACAACCTTCTGCCAAATATTGGAACAGACCCGAACGGTCAGATGTAAATGTAATGGATATTATAATCAATGCGATTACATCTCAAATAATCTGTAAATATTTACCCAACAATCTTCAGGGGTCCACACTTCACATCCGCATGGAAAGCATCGGTCTATGCTCTATGGTGTATTAGGTGCACAAACAGAGACCAGTTCCGAATTAAATAAGGGTCATCAGGTTTTCCTTACGGTCATTTATTCGTCAGAAAATTGACATCGAATCGACAATATCAAAGAACAAATAAAATTAAAAAAAAAACAAAAAAATTAAAATACAGGTCAGCTATATCCGCACACACACAGCAAAAAAAAACTCTCCCTTTTGCAAAAAACTCATCCCTCAAAGGATGGCTAACAATTGAGACTGCGATGGGACAACGGCGCGGTGGCGGCGGGCGATACCTCATGCCATGGAAAATAAAATCTAAAAGATGTGTCCCGAATGGGTGCTTATACGCACTCATGCAGAATGCCAAATCCTTACCATTTATCATTCCCATGCCTTGCTACCCGTGCAACCGACCGGGAGTCGATAATGGTACCAAAAGGGTACGTATAGGGCTTTTCAGTGTCTCCTCGGAGGAGATACACATCCAGTAGACAGCTTTATTGCACCCACCTTCCCCTTAAGCCTCTACGACTAGCTTCAAATTGTTTACTTACCAACCAACCCCCCTTATAGATAGCCTATTGAATGAATGTGTGTAGTAGGTACACCCCCACCCGCCCTTGTTATACACAGTGGATAAACGGAAGTCTATAGCTGGAGGGGATATCCTGATAAAATCATTTGCATATACCTTCCATTAATAACTGTATTAGAGTATTCGTTCAGAAATTGACTGCTTGTCTGCGAGTCTACCACATCGGTGATAGAGATTTTGAACTTGAGTCGACCTGTAAAGTTGATTCACCTTAGCCCTTGTTCGTTCAGCGGAGTGAAGGCCTGTGAAAAAAGAACCCTTGTAGGGGGTGGTGGTGGGACATCTAAATTGCTTTTGCTCGCCTTAAAGTACGTTCACCACATAAAATAACAGAAAAACCCACTGACACTTGAAAGCATATAAAGGTCGCCACCGTGCCGGTTGAAAGTTGCCTATACAAAAGTTAACGTTCCAAAAACTTTCTGGTGTTAACTTTTTCTTGGCAACTTCTGTTATGAATTTCACCAGTCGGTAGGATAACCAGCGGAAAATTCATTGATAAATATGAGGTACGATGATCTTTCACACCTGAAAGTTGGAGGTGCAAGCTGTCAGTGGGCTTAGTCAGCCCTAGGAGTTACTATTTATTCCTGTGACAAAATAAACTAAAGCGAATTGTTAAGAGAGTATGCCAGAAGACTCGACAGAAATCTGCGGGGGTACGCCGAATGTTGATCCCTAGTGGGAGCCAAATAAATGGCAGAGCTGCGATCCTTCCGCCATATCCGCATACATATAGTGCCGTTGACGAAGAAGTCGACAGGGCACTCCTTACGATACCGGCGATATTCTCCCTGCCATTTGGGTACACAAAAGAAGTTACGTGCGTGGCCTCAAAGTCTTTGTGTGTAAATTGTTTACTTTCTTGCTGACGTGGGAGGATGTTGTCAAGTTTTTAGAGCTTACATGTTGCTGCTGTTGGCTCTACTGCTGCGTGTATTGAATGAAGCAAGTGAGAAGTGAGAACGAAGAAACAACCAAAGTCTTTAGATTTAATTGCCATCGGTATATATTTATGACAAGTCTTCCCAAGAGGGATGGATATAGCAACGGATGTTATCTCTTTTCCTTGTCATAGTCTTAAAGAATGATACTTTGTAAGTTGTAACTTATTTCGAGGTGACGCGATGGGGATATAGTGCGAGTTCATTGCGAGGGCCAGCTGAGAGTTTTGAAAGTTTCTTGACATAGTTCCAACGAGAGGTGATTAATGAAATTACTTGTTTCAAAGTTAAGGTCTACATACAAATACGCTGTTGGAGACACATCTAGTACTATGTTTTGGTTTAGTATGTGTGTTTGTTGTATATATTGTTAAAGGGAAAGGTCGGCTGGGGTTGACGTAGAAGCCGCATGTCAGTGGTTGCGGGGAGACATTGATGGGATTTCAATTGAGTAAGTTGAACTTTTAAATTAGGTTTTCAAAAAGGGTTCTGTTTTATATGCTGTGGCTGAAGCAAACTTTACAATTTGGCGATGGTTGAAGCTGTGTATATAGAAAATGGTTACTTTTTTTTCCAATGGGGCAGACAAAATTTAAATGTTGAAACTTGTGTACGTGCAAAAAAAACGTTCAGTGGGACGAAGTTGAAAAAAGCTGATTTAATTGAAATTTATTTTGGTCGACGTGTGCGGTAAGGCGTTTGTGAAGTTATTTGAATTTTGGAGGCCATCGACTAAGTTGTTGTCAATCAATACAGAAGCCTAATGTTGACACTTCTGGTATCAAATAATTAGAACTTTAATCGTGTATTTCTTCGTGGTGCCGGTGTCGGAACGCTTAGCATGTCTGCCTGTTGCGAGGGAGGTTTGAGGTTCGAGTCCCAGAAACATCAGGAATAAAATAATGTTTTTCCACATGGGTATCGCCTTTCACGAAGAATTGGATAGTCCTCCGATAATTATTTTATGCCATGAGAATCACTTTCTCAATCGTCAAAAATTGTAGGTCCTCTCCATTCTTTGCAAGGTATTGTTGTGAGAAATTCGCTGGGCTTCGGGAGGGTTCCCAGCTCTGTTGCGTCACCCTATTATATTTATACTGTCCTTGTATATCCTTACCTTTTTCATATTTGAAAGTCTCATATTTATTTATCTAGCTTATTTTTTATTTATTTATCTAGCTCATACATCCTTAAGGATCTAGTATTTTAACAGTAAGGCCAAAACGACTGTGATAGGAGCAACATGAGCTGCAAAATTTTTGTTAGAGATATGCTTCGAACTGTAGGAAGAGAGGTAGTGCCATTGAAATGAGTCGGAGGTGATAAATGTTTTTTTATGGTACCTACAGGGTTAGTAAATGGTCGAATTTTGATTTTTCGAAAGTTTTCGAACATTTTCGTTCTACACGAACCGAAAAAATAAAAATGCTTAACAAACCGTTCTTAGCTCACATTTTATGTCTTAAATTTCTTGATATCTGGATTCGTCTTTCGTTTTCTTGTCACTCATCTTCAATTTTGGTGCTCTGTTGAAATCGATGTTATGCAAGACCGTGTTTAGAGCGTGAAATTTAAACACGAACTCCCAAGAACTTGAAAAGTGTCCTTGGCGTGAGTTCATATTGTTCGTTTGGCACCTATTTATTATTAAAATTTGAATCGTGAGTAGTTTTCCTAGTTCCATCCCAATGTAGCACTCTCTCTTCCACAAAAACATCAGAAGTGATGTGGAAATCTTCTCAATTATTTTGTTGTTAAATTTATAAGTCTGCCCTCGCCAAACACAAATTTGTCAACAAAAACAGAATCTAAGTGTTGATTTCAATTTCTCATTTTATGTTTACATTAACAACATGCAGCTGTGCATTATCTCACCTTGTTTATTTGTTTTTTTTTTTTTGTGGCGGATGCACGTTGTTCTCAAAATAATAGGAAAAATTGTTTTCACCCGCAGGTAAGGTTATCCCTTTTTTCTCATTTTTTGCGGTGTGTATCTGTATATGTTTTCCTGTGCGCTATCGTTTTTTTAGGACACGAGATTTATTGGTGTTACTGTGCAATTTGGTGCTCTTGCCTTTAGGATTTTCTATCCTAATTAACAGAAAGTTCCATTAAGCTGTTCATGGTCGGTCTTTGAATCATTTTTTAAGCCGGAGCTATTTGACTCGTTTTTTAGGGGCATGCTGAGTTAATAACTTTGCATTGAATTTTATTTACAATGCAGCTTTTTTCCTAATACAAAAAATGTGTTTCTTATAATACTGCAAATTTAGTTCTGAGTCAATTACCCCACACTACGAGCAAACAAAGCCCGGTAGGGGAACTTGGTGACTCACTAAAAAATTAGAGAATAGTTCTCAATCTTATTGGAAAAGATAAAATGATGTTTATCGACTTTTATCTACAAGAAAAAGGAAAAAAATGTGTGAGTCTATTGTCCCTGCTCTCTCCTACTTTATCCATAGAAACAAACATAAAATATGCTGGCAGTTCAATTTGCTGCTAGATCAACACTTCTTGGTAGCACATTGGCTCCACCAAAGCTTGAGTCTGTAAATTCTGTGACAAAGCAGACTTTTTTTTGGAACTCACTCGGTTGTGAGAGTACTCAAAGATCTCAATATATGTACAACATACATAAATCCGCTGATCCACATTGTATCCCCGCGCGCCGTTATTCTGAAAAGGTATTCTACTTCGCTAACAAAACTGCTGCGTGATTTTTTTTACTTATTCTATTTTTCTATAGGCTTTTTGTAATTTGAAGCAAAACTGCATTTGTCCAGCCTGTCCCCAAAAAGGCGAATCTTCCTCCCGTTCTAATTAACGTCCAATTGCACTAACGTCCCTTCTTTCCAGGGTCATCGAACTCATGAAATATCTTAAAGAGCGAAATCTTTCTTGAAGATCGATAGCAAAAGATCCCACTGGTGACTTGATGACATATCTCGCCAAAAATTAAAACCAATTCATTCACTAGATATTTCAAAGGCATTTGATAGAATTTAGCATCAAATGAATCTCTTCTTCAAAAGATTAAAAACTAGCTTTCAGACCGTTCAATACAAGATGTTCTGGATGATTTTAAGTTCTATTTAAAAATGCTGGTGTTCCGCAGGGCTCCATTTTGTCTCTGACTCTATTCCTTTTTTTTTTCTTGTCTGAAAACTTTAAATCCTCTTAACCGTTTTGCCGATGACTCAACCCTCAGCTTATCATATACGTTTCCAAATTCACGTCCTTTTTCTTTAGATGTGGAAGGGGAACGGTTGCGTATGATTAGCTCATTGAATTTATTCCTTGACAGCATTGTTGCATAGGGTAGTATGAAATGAGTAGAATTCAATGCTACGAAAACTCAGTGATATCATCCGTCGGTAACATTTCCCTATTTCCGTTACTTATCCTCTACTTTTTAATAAATTTTCAAATAAAAAATGTTTGAAAAACTTTAACATTTTTGTGGGTCTACACATGTTTGCCTGCACTGCAGGAAACGTTTTTGTGTGATTTTTTGTGGCGCTACGAATGTATCTCCCTACCAAAAAAGAACCAATATACACCCCCTGCTCAAAATTGTTTCAAGTCATCGATTTTAAAACAATGCCGAAGACAGATATCTATACCTTACATCCCAACAAAGAAAGAAACAGTAAGATTGCACAGAGAACATTTCAAATCAGGATGAATATTCTTAGCCACATTATCTTTCTTCTCTTGTAAATAAATAGGGTGGCGCAACAGAGCGTGAAGCCCTTGGGCCTAGCGCATTTCTCACAACCATACCTTGTAAGGGAATGGAGGGACCTACAATTTTCTGCCGGTTCCGAACGGCTAATTGAGAAAGCGCTTTTCATGGCAATGAATACTAACGGAGGACTTGCCAATTCCTCGCGAAAGGCGATACCCGTGGAAAAAACATTTTTGCCTCTGTTGGGATTCGAACTCGAACCTCTGGATTAACAGGCGGACATGCTATCCATCACACCACGGGTACTTCTCTTGTACACAGTAAAAAATTGGCCGTCAAGTTAGCACTACCACTTCCAAATTTTAAGTGTTTGTTGATTGGATTGATTGGCGCTAATTTGTTGTGAAAACGAAATTTTTTACCGTGTGTAGTGCTAACTTAACAATTGAGCTAGTACTACTTCCTCCGCCCCCAATATCCGTCAAACCCATCTAAAAAAAGCCAATAAGCAATCAAATGTGCCTATTTTGGCTTAGATCTATCGAGAAATCAAAAGAGTTTCAGCTCCTGTTATTTTTTAAAAGTATTGTGTGGTGCTAACTTAACGCATCAAATCAGCCCTACTACCCCCAAAAAGGTTTCAAATCAACCAAAAACTGAGTACTCCATTGACTGTCGCAATTTTGTCGTTCATAAGATACCTAGAATGCATTTTTTTGTCGTAACCCTTTTTCAAAATGCATGGATTTTCAACTAAGCAAACAAATTTCTTTAATTAGATTTCATTTAAAACAAGCTGATCTTCCCTGCGTGGTGCGTCCTGGACTCAACTTATTTTATTCAAAGCGTTGTTCACACTAAATTGTTAAGAAACCCCGTTGAATTAAACTGAAGATTACTTAGAAATTTTCAAGTTTTTCATTGCATTTTCCGTTGGAGTATGGAGATAAAATATAGTCTATGATTTTGAGGAGTAATGTAGCTTCCTATGGTTGAAAAATGTTTTTAATCGCTCTTGGACTTTAAAGTTTCCGTTTCCATTGCCGCTCCTGTTCACGTTTCCGTTGGGAAATGGTGACATCATGCATCTTCATGCAGTAAGAATTTAAGAAATCAGTCCGGTCATTTTGAAATTCATCTCCGCGAATAGCTTCCGTAAAAATGTTTTTTTTATATCTATTTTGCTATTCGGGAATGAGACAAATACAGCAAATTAAAGTCCATAAAAACCGGTCCAGCCGTTCTCGAGTTACCTGAATTTGTTTGACAGTCGTAATCCAGAGTGGCCATAAGTAATCGAAATTTTTGCAACAAAATGCTATGCATTATCGGGGAAATTTTCATCTGGGCATTGAAAGGGAATCACTCATCCGAACGGTATCAAATGTCTGAACATCATATGAAGTATATGTGTATGTGATTCATGCAGCGGCATAAATTGTTTAAATGGGGAACCAAATTCAAGTTTCTTTTTAAAATTTGAATAAAATGAACAAACTTAACTTACTCACTTAGGTGGGCCAGAGCCTCACCCAACATCTTTCGATAATGACATCGATTTCGGGCGAGCTCTATCCAGTCTTGGAGTGTTAGCCGGTTGTGGTCTTCTTCCACCTATGAAGAGTTCCCTCCCTTTCGCAATTTCATTGCAATGTGCTTTCGAAAACCTGTCGAGTCCGAGCGTTGATGTCCATCCGCTCTATTTGGCCCAGGAATCGCAGCCTCGCGATGTGAACTCTTCTAGCTATGCCCATGTCACAGTACATGTAAAGGGTCCGCCATTTTTTTTTTTTTTTTGAAAATGGCCGCAAAACATCGAGTGTAGCTTTGGCTGTGTAGCACGCAGCGCCGTCCTGTTGAAACCAAATGTTGCCAATATCCTCCTCTTCAATTTTTGTGAACAAAAATTAGTCCAAAATGGCCCGAAAACGATCGCCATTGACTGTAACGGCCACTCCTTGCTCATTTTCGAAAAATGGCCCAATTATGCCTCTGGACCAAAATCCGCACCAAACAGTGACTCGTTTTGGGTGTATCGACTTTTCAATGTATGCTGTGCCCCAAATGCGAAAATTTTGCATGTTTACATACCCGTCAAGATCGAAATGAGCTTCATCTGAAAAGATGATTCTTTTGGCAAAATCGGCATCTTCTCTAAGTCGATCGCAGGCCCACTTAGCGAAGCAAAAATGCAACATATTCGTTCAGCGGAAGGATAAAACTAATTATCTGTCAAATCAAACATGAGCTATGTGTTACCATTCACGAAATAAGCACTAATTGAAAAAAAAAAACGTAAGATGGCGGACCCGTTATTATGGCTCCAATAGAAAAAGCAAACATTCTCATTACTTATGAAACAGAAAGTCACGACGTTTAAGTTGCTGCTTGGCTTCGCAGTATGGCAATCTGCCACTCCAATTTACGAAGACCTTGTTGGTTTCTTGTTAGAGTACTTGGATGATATTGGCCTTAGGTGAATTGATTCCGGATTGTGGTCATTACATCGGTCCAGCAAAAGAAAAAGATACTAAAAAAGTCAAATCGCTGCTCCGTGGCGGCCAATAAATATCACCAAGACGGCTGATAACACGATTTGGGAGTAAGTTGTCAATGTATCTCAAAAATGTTGATAAAGCATCAGTCTTTTGCGGTTCCCCACAAAAAAAGACCTCAAAGTGTCATATTGCCACTGGATATCCCAAGGCTATTTCGGCCAAAAGTTCTTTAGAAAAACTGACTATTAGGGCTCTGTTTCCAAAGCGAATGCTGTACTCGCTTTAGAAATATGGTTTCATTATTTGTATGTGTTTTTGACCTTTATTGGGTATTTAAATTGTTTATTTTATGGGCTATAGGTGAAGTTTTTAAGGTTTCATTATTTAACATCGTTGTTCAAGCGTAAAGCGACTCATTTCGTTCCGCAGAGTTATGATACTGACTTTCTACCAAGATTTCGAGCGGGAAACAGCTGTCAGTCAGTTTCAAAGTAAACAGTCACCCGTGCTATAAAAACAATCCATTAGATGGCTCAGCCTGTGCACACAAGTAGTTTAACCCTGTAAGGACATCCTTCGTCGAATCGACGAACACCTGTCTTATTTTTTACGATTTTCATGATAGACTGATAATTTTCATTTCATTTTTAAACGCCGAAAACATATCGATATGGCATATCAATAAATTGCATTTATTACTTAAAAACATTTTTAAGAGTTCCATTTGAAATTTTTGAGATCAAGGTCAACTGAATCCGGATAAGATAGGTTTAAAGTTGAGCTTCGTCGATTCGACGAAGGTTGACCTTAGTGCGCGTAAAATATGCATGTCCTTCCAGGGTTAAGGGGCTCGGCTAGTTTCTCGAGCTCAAATGAAGGTGATTTTTTGAAGGCGTGAAAAAAAACTACAGCTTCAAATATTCTGTAATCTTAAAAGTTTATTATACATATATTAAAGTTAATGTTAAAATATTGAAATCCAAGAGAGATATGCACCATGTCTTGAACTCCTTGAAATTAGAAGATGTCAATTTGACGCATTTTTTTGAATTTTTCTGGTACCTGTAACAAGAAAATAAAAAAATGTCTTTAAAGTAGACCCTTTTTCCCATACAGCCATCTATAATTGGAGTGAAAAATTGGAAATTGACAAAATGGCCGCAATTTAAAAAAAGAGGTCAAAATTTCGTCAAAAAAATTGTCTTTCGATGGCTGCCAAATTTACAATTTTCATTTGATCGTAAAAGTTGTAGACGGCTGTATGTAAAAACGTATGGAGAGTATGCAGTTAAGATTTCAAGACGATTCGTTAATATTTGCGTGAGTTACAGCAGCGGCAAATTTAAAGAAATGCAGTTTTCGATTCAACTAACAGGAAGGGAGTACAAAGGATCTAGATGTCCTTGAGCATTCAAAAATTTAAGCCGCATGCAATACAAAGAATAGTAGGACATGAAGGACGAGGCAGCTGCAGGGCGCCCCGCCGCGTTGGGATGGGTGGAGTTCGAGCGCCCGAGATGCTTCTCTTCTATACTTTGCCATTTCAAAAATATCTAAGATATCATTCCAATATTTTAGGACATCATTTTCGAGATGTTTACCTATCGAACTTTTGAAAATGAAAAACTAGCCGAGCCCCTTAAAGTTCTGATTTAAGAATTTGACATTTCAATTAAATTCTATTTGATATTACTCTGAACAGTAACCTCACTTAAAATACTTAATTACAATCATTCACTGACAGACGTCTAAGCTAACGTTTGATGTCGATTTACCGATAGATGCTTTAAAGCTTTTTATTTTCAAATAAAACTATTAATTGCAGGAATTTGATCTCATGTTATGACTGAACGAAATGCAATACCTGTCATTTGAAGATACATAATTAAATTTTCAAACTCAATATAAAAAGAAACATGGCTCTGTGTCAATCACAACATCGCCACAACTACCTACCGTCATGTCATCCAAAATGAGTTTTTTTGTCAGTAGTGAAAGGAACAAGACAGGGAAAAATTAAAAATTAAACCATCAATGTCAATTTCAATTCCTTGCCATTTGCCTCTTCATTGAGAGTATATCCATTAATTTTTTATCATCATTGAACAAAATGTAGGTCAACAGATGTGATAAAAGTTATCGCAAGATATTTTCAATTTCACTCAACTCTATACACAAAACCATCGCGAGACACCTGAAGGTGTGTACTTTGACGGGTACCTACTTCTCAAAAAGGAAGAAAAAAAACAATGACGTTCAATATTACAAAAATTCCAATTGACTTTCAAATTCAATTTCACTTCCTGTCTGTGAGCTCACGATAATTTTGTCAACTTCTTTTATGTGTATGGATTTTTTTTCTAAATCTAAACGTCAAGAGAAAAGAAGAGAGACACGAACTATTTGGGCAATTCCGTTCCATCTGACATCCCAATTGGAATTTTGGTTTGAAGCTCTTAACAAACTTTTAATGGCTTAACGTAAACGTTGTCAGATTTATTTCAAGGAATCCCAATGAATTGTTAACTTATTGATTTTATTCGAAGAAGAACGGAAGACGGCATTGTTAGCTGGTGGATTGATCTTTGAGATGGAGTTACCAACTTGCAAGAAAATAAGAAAGTTTTTGATGGTTAGTTAATATTGAAAGCCAACTAACCTTAGCCTAACGACGAAAGAGTGATGATAAAAGAGCTCGTTATATTGTTTTTGGCTTTTTTCTTGTGGTTACCAAACCGAGAGAACAATCAAACGAAAGTATTAGGAAAGCCTTTAAGCCTACTTCGTCCACACAATTTCTTTCTAAGGACATGTCCTGGAATCATTTTCTAAAGTATGGCTTTTGAGATCGAAAACATCTTTTGTAAGAAGCAAGGAAATTCTTTTCTTTTGTTTTTTTTGAATTTACTATCGCCAGTGAAGTGAAACTTTTTCTAAACATCTTTACTTATTTCACAGGATAATTTGAATAGTCCTGTGTAATAAGAACTTTTCACTTAAAAAAATTAATTAATTGAGTTCACTCAGAAAGAGAGAGAGAGGGGGCAGTTAGTTTCCTGCTGCGGCCTGGCATAATGAACTTTATCTTAAGATACTTCCTCCAGTTGAAACAAAAGAAAACAAAACAGAAAACAATGGGCACATTGAGCTAAATAGTTCATATTGTGTAAGCTTGGAGGAGGTGATTCTGTTCTTGATATCATAGAACAATAACCCGACGAGCTTCATCATATTTTATGCAGTTTTTGTATTTCTTTCGTTTCCAGGTCAATAAACGTGTCGAGGGCATGATGGATATTGTCCTCATTCGCGGTGCCAACTATTATCAACCCTTACCTCATTTCTTTGTTGGTTTTAGTAGTTTTTTTTTTTAAACCTTCATGACTTAACGTTCATTTGAAAATATAATCGATAACCCCGTACGTAAGATAATGTTTTATCAAAGCCCATTCATTTTTTTTCTGCCACATTATTTGTCGGCATGGTACCCTCACGTCATGTCCTATGTCCTGTCCATGGCATGCTGCTCTATTTATTTAAAAAAAAAATGGTAACACATAGGAGCACAGTATTTCATACTGGGACAGATGATTGTCAGTACAGAGGCATATACACGTACATAGTTGTAGTTGTGAACATTGAAGAACAAAATAAACGCCATGATGCCACAACATAATGGGTATTGAATGAAAACAGACAAACACGTATTGAAGGAAAAATCGCAAGGAGGGGGTAGATAGGGCATTATTGTTGCTTTCTCTTATGGTATTGGTATGAGGTTGGGGACGGCGCGACGGGACGGGGGCCTATTCCATTAGTGCTGGCTCTGTTGTTGGTCCCTCAAGAACTCGAATGTATTGATTTTAAATGTGCCTCACAGGAAGTGTGTGGTGGCAAATTACACTTAAGAGCTTAGCTCGTTATTTAATTTTATAAAATAAGAGCTCATATGGGGTGTGCAACACTCAACACACATTGTTGAGACTCTCGCCATAGTATCCCATACCTACTCTATTCACACGATTGAAAATGTCGCAATTAATGAAGCACGCACGGCCAACATGGCCTAGGAAAATTATTATTGGAAATAATTTTTTTGCTTTTTGGCTAGAGGCAATCTGCACTCGAAGTAAAAGCTTAATGGAATGGTAAATAGGGGTTATTAAAGCTAGGCTAAGCTTGAACTGGTGGTTCTTTTGTTGATTTGATTTTTAAACTGTGGTTTTAAATGTTTGTTTTAGATCAAGGCTTGCATTTAATTAATTTATGTAAACCGGTGGAAGAGAAGAGGACTTCTCAAGGGTTCTAAGGCAAAAAGAGGCCTAATGGAAAGAGTTAGTAGGTCACATCAATTTTCAATTACAATCAATATGTAAAACACTGCTGATGAACTCGGGTTTTTCCGAGCGTGAGAAGAGAGTAGATGTTTTCGAAATTGGGTGCTTTACATTGCTTAGGTAATACATAGAGTCAATTAGTACCCCCTTTGAATGAAACACCCTCAAATTCCAGCAGAAAGGACCAATTTTCGACCACTTCTTGCAGCATTTGAGGCCGTAATGTCAGTAATAACGCGAAAAATATTCTCTTCCAAGGCGTTAATCAAATAAAAAAAATAAATAGGGTGGCGCAACAGAGCGAGGAGCTCCTGGGCCTAGCGTATTTCTCACAACCATGCCTTGTGAGGGAATGGAGGGGACCTACAATTTTCTGCCGGTTCCGAACGGCTAATTGAGAAAGCGCTTTTCATGGCAATGAATTTATTAACGGAGGACTTGCCAATTCCTCGCGAAAGGCGATACCCGTGGAAAAACATTTTTGTCTCTGCTGGGAACTGGGATTTGAACCCCGATCCTCTGGGTTAGTTGGTGGACATGCTAACCATCACGCCACGGGTACCACAAGACGTCTATCGTCTCGGGTTTATCTACGTATAGACAAGTGAGACTTCACATAGCACCACAGAAAATAGTTCAGCGGTGTTAATTCACCCGATTCTGGAAGTAACTCACAGGTCTAAAAAAACACCCTTTACTACTCCATTTACTGTTTTTTATACAACTTTAATTTTTTCTACTACCTACGTTTTACCTCTTTTTTGGTGATGTGATTCACTTTCTAACCTCAGCATTGGCAGTTGTGATTGAGTTTTATTATTTCCACTTTTTTTAAGGGTAGTTTTGACTTTGATGAGTGATGACAAGTTATATTTATTGCGACAGTTAAAGCACAGATATGTAAATTGAAAAAACGTTAAATTTTTAAACTTGATTTCAAACCTACTTGCAAAAAAAAGGCAACCGGAGGTTCCCAGTCGATGGTTGTCGATCGAATTTTGATTGTGGGCGGAATGGCCCTATCTTGTCGCAATTGACTCTCTGGTTCTACTCTGTGGCTTGCATCCAAAATATTTAACTCATTTAACATGCTTACAGGTGTAGACTGCTATGTATAAAAAGTTATTTTATATTTCAACGTATTCTCAAAAGTCAATAAGTCACGGACATATCCTTGTATTATGGTTTAAGCCATAAGTATTGGCCATGTGTTTGGAAGAAGGAACTCCCAGGTGAATGACGTGAACATAAACTAAGAATGAAACGCACCTAATAACATCGAATTCGATTTTTCAAGGATTGCGACTGTAATGTGAAAAAATTTATATCTTTTTTCTCACCGTCGCGTCGATCGGCTATACTCCTGGGAAAATGATAGCAAAGATTCAATAATTTCAATTTTGAAAGCCAATTGCTGTGCTTTTATTTCGGAAAACTTTTTTCCCTATTTTTTCGAGAATCTAGACGTTTGGTCCCTCGAGCTGGATAATTGGATATGTTTACCTTCTCGTGTCACGATGCAGCAGACTGTGTGTGGAGATAGGTTCTTAGAATTGGCAAATGAGTGCCAAGTTAAATATTGTGAAAATCAAATACCTTGTAACCAGAGTGGATATTTAATACGCTTCAATATTAAGTACACTTTGTATTTTTTTGGTTGTAAGACAGACAGAGAGAAAAGTTGTTTATTTAGCAACGTATTATGCTCAGGGCATTGGAAATCAACGTGTGCCTGTCTCCCTCTTAGAATTTCGTTTTTATATTTGTTTTGGGTTGGTGATGGTGAATACCTTTTGTTTTTTAACTCACAGACTTCTTCAACGTGTTGTTGATTATCAAAAACAGTACTACAATAGACCTCAATCGCCTGGAGACTAAAACCTTTTTTTAACAATTTGAGTAAGATGGTGAATGGTGATCATTGCCAAAAGTTTTACTTTCACACTCTTACTGTCGCTGGCTTCATGTTGAATTGGACTTGAGTCAATATTCGTCTTTCTTTTATTACTGCTCTTTTTGATATGAACAAAATCATTTCTCATTCCTGCCAGAAATAATTTTCCCTTTTTAAGTAGTTAAACAGCGTTTTTCTACAAATTCAATTTTCATCAAAATTTGTTCGGTGGTTTTAAAGATCTTAGCATACGTTTTAAAGATATTAGCGACTTTGTTTTATACAGCGTAGTGAAATTAGCCGCTAGTCAGTGGTACGCTGGCGCTGTTGTGTGATGTTGATTGACTTAGAAGGCTCCCGATCTTAGTGAAATAATTTTAGATGCTGTTAGTCAGTTAAATGACTGAAATGCAGAGATAAAAGCTTTTTTCGGCAGCACAGCAAAGTTGAGCTAATGACCTACCCGGAACACCAGGGATAGATGCTGGTGTTCCGCAAGAAACTGTTATTAGTCCAGTTCTTTTCATTGTATTCATTAAAGATGTACTGCAAGAGAAAACACTTATATAGACATAGTCGCAGATAATAGAGCTTTCAATAAGGACATAAAAATTATTTTTTTGAATAAAACGCAAACCATTTGAAATATTTCAAAAGCTACATATACTAACGACTTGAAGTACAATCAAAAAATTTATGAATGGAACTCATATTTGTTCGTTCATATGGCTTCCGCGGGCAAGTTTGACCCGATAACTCGGCCATGCATCTTAGTTTTGAGCTATTCTAATGTCGACTTTCTTGACTTGTTGGCATAAGCGATTGACTTAACGTAGCCCTAAAAGGCAATTGTCCAGAGGCTTAGACCGCACGAACAAGGAGGTCAATCGACTGTCCCATTTCTTGAGATAACACGTTCATCAAACTTACTTAACGTGGTGCTGTGTGGGTTGTGGCACCATCCTGTTGAAACCATTTGTCGTCCAAGTCCATATCTTCCAATTCGGCCCAAAAATAATAAAATGTAATCATGGCGCGATAACGCTGGCCCCAATAACGCCACTGGCATACAAACGAACTAAACATTTATGTTTTGTGAATGAAGTGGTAATTCATGAAGAACATGTGGACCTTCATCCGACCAATTGCAAATATTTTGCCTATTGACGAACCCATTGTGCCAAAAATTAACTCGTCACTGTTGATGATTTTGCAATGAAATTCATCATCTTGGTGCATCGTCTCCAGAGCCTAATCGGAGAACGTATACGTCGCTTCAAATTTTACATCGTCTTGAATTTTGAAGCTTGATCAGTTTGATCCTCTACCAACCTGTTATCTCAGTGATAACGGCAACATCACTCAACGAATATGCAGACTCAAATTTTTGCACTAAACTTGTTATTGCGTGTCTACTAGGCCGAGTATTTCGACCGAAAATAGGAGTAAACGCTCTTAACGTTGCGGTCAACGGCTCCGAATTTCAGTAGAAAATTTATATAATCTGCAGACGTTGTTCGTTCTTGTGCTTTACCACAGTGAAAGGTTGAGTTTACTGAGTAGATTGATAATGAAAGTTCGATGATTACTGAAAGGGTGTGTTCACAAATTAAATTCAAAGCTGTCAAGTCTCTTTCGCTAACGACTTCGATTTAGGGCGAGCTGTCTCCAATTTTGCACTCTAAGTGGTTTGAGGTCTTCTTTCAATTGATTGCGCCACCTAAGACGAGACCTTCCCCTTCCGTGATTTCCCTGCAATGTGCTTCAGAAACCCGTCGAGCTGGAGCGTTGATATCCATCCGCCCAGCAATTGTAGCCTCGCAATGCGTACATGTACAGCTGCGGTCAAAATAATAGTAGTATAGAGCTTAAGAAACAACAAAATTGAAAAAAACTTATCCGTCAATTCTAATTTAAAAAACCAATAACGTGGTTTTCAAAGTGGGGTTTAAGCTTTTATTTACAAAAAAAAAAAACATTTGTTTAATATTATTATCCGATAGTTGCAAGTTTATTGAACAGATGTAGAAATTCAGCGGTCAAAAAAATAGTAGTGATAGGAGAATCTACCTTGAAATGTTACGAAATCGAAAAATTAAGTCAAAATTTTTTATTTCAATATGTGGCTGAGTGTTCGTACCTTTAATTAGTATTTAGTTGCATGTCCCTTGTTAGCTAAAACAGCAGTACAAAGACGTTAAATAGAGTTTATCAGGTTTCCACACCTTCCCGTGCTTATCGAACTCCATGATTGCTGTAACGCTTCGCAAAGGACTGTGTTGTTTCTTGGTTTACATCTAGAAGCATATTTTTTTACAGCGCTCCATAGGTTTTCAATGGGATTAAAGTCCGAAGACTGTGCGGGCCACTCCATCACATCTACTTTACTTTCCTGGAACCATTGCTTCTTGCTGAAAGACCCATTTCAGCAAGAAGCAACTTCATTTACGGTAGCATTCAACTTCAGTATACGGTAGCATTACTTCCTGCATTATCCTAACATAGAGATGCTGATCCATAATGCCTTCAATCCGCATTATGGGTCCAACTCCGTAGAAGAAAAAACATGCCCATACCATTATGATTGTAAAGTGTGGATTATATTCGGTGTTTGGAGGTCTTCTTACATATTGACGAGATCCTTTTCCACCCCTCAAAACAATTAAAGTGTAACGGGTTTTCACTATCAACGCAATGCAAAGTGGAAAAATACCAATCTGTGCAATGCTTTTACTCACACTACTATTATTTTGACCGCAACTGTACATGTCGCATTCTCCCACACATTGTCTTCGCATATACAGTACCAAAGATCATTCAGAGTTTAACAACTATCATCATATCAAATATCAAATAAAGATTTATGTTATTTAATAAACTAGATGTGCTTTCATTATCTTTCAAATCGTATTTCGTTATAGGAGTATTTTTCTTTCGAAACGGCCAAGGGTTCCCTCATCCGCTTTCGATCCGGTCCGCGCTTCCGCACCCTAAAGTAGGACTGGGATGGCTAAGGTCCTTTAAAGGGTTACCTTGGTTTTTCTAAAGAGGGTTTTATTTCTCAATTGCCTTCTTAGCACAAAGAAGAAGCAACGGTTGGCAAGAGTTATTCTCCGTTTGATCTACGCACTGATGTTGTTTTCCGTGTCTGCAGCGGAGTCTCTTTTAAAAAACTCTTTAGCAAGGCTTGATTCAAATGAACTAGTAGCGAAAAATTACAATGAGTCTTATACTTATTCAAAGGAAAGAGTGTGTGCACTTTTTATATACATATAATGAGTCTCTTCTTCGTTGGATTAGAAACTATCTTTCCGACCATTCAATACAAGTTGTATTGAATACAAGTTGTATTGGATGGCTTCAAGTCTGATACCCACTTCATAAATGCTGGTGTGCCCCAGGGCTCCGTTTTGTCTCCGACTCTCTTCCTTATTTTCATAAATGATCTCTTGTCTGAAACTTCTAATCCTCTCAACTGTTTTGCTGACGACTCGACCCTCAGCTTTTCATATTCGTTTCCAAATTCACGTCCTTGCTCTTCGGATGTGGAACTGTAACGGTTGCGTATGATAAGCTCATTGAATTCTGACCTTGACAGGATTGTTACATTGGGTCATAAAAACCGAGTAGAATTCAATGCCTCGAAAACTCAATGCTGTCTCTTGTCGTTGAAGCTTAACATTCCCCCATTGCCATATCCATGAATGGTACCTGCATCGAAGAAACCAAAAAGCTGTCAGTACTTGGTATGTGTGTAAACGATGATTTTCGTTGGAATGACCACATATTTGAAGTCGCCAAAAACGCTGCTAAATGCTTAGGCTTATTGAGACAATGCTGGAAATTCTTCACCCCTTTCTGATCTGGCTACAATTTCCGCCCAAAACTGGAGTATAACTCCCATATCTGGTCAGGTGCTTCTCAAACATCATGAAGTAGCCAGTTGCATTCCTCCCCTAAAACAATTTAGCCGCAACACCCGCCTCGCTAGGAATGCTCATCAGTTTTACCTTGAGCCCAACTTCGGACGTACAGTCAAGTATAGAGATTCGTATTTCAGTCGCACCACCCGAATGTGGAATGCTTTACCTGGCTCTGTATTTCCCTTGCATTACGATTCACAAAGATTCAAATGCAACGTACATCGGTGTCTCCTTTCAAATCCTCTCCTATTTTCCTAAATGCTCGCACTGTGTTCTATAACATTATAAGGGTATTCATAACCCCTTGATGTGCGCGTTAATTATAAAAAAAAAAACACTGATGTTGTTTTCCGTGTCTACAGCGGAGTCTCTTTTGAAAAAGTCTTTAGCAAGGCTTGATTCAAATAAACTAGTAGCGATAAATTACAATGAGTCTTATACTTGTTCAAAGGAAAGAGTGTGTGCACTTTTTATGTACCTACTACATACATATATCCAAATAATGGATACACGAAAAGTTTACAACAGGTATTAACCCTGGGTGGTTCAATGAAGAGGGACACTTAATGTCACTGCTGTTCGAACATAGACTCGGAACCATAAACTCCCGTCTGGACAGTTTAACCCCAAATCAAAAACTACCCTTTTTCACAAAATTGTCCAGAACCTTGGTAGTCTCCAGGTTCTTCATTGCCCTATCTCGTTGAGACACCATATCTAGGCCTGAAATGGGAAAATAATTTTCCCATTGCTAACCAAATAATTAAAACTGTCACTATATCGTTTATTTACATATCGGGATCCAATACAAAAAGTAAATTAAGTTCCATTCCCAGAAAGTGTTTTTAAACATTTAAATTTAGTCACAGAGCCTCTGAATGACTTATTGATTGCCTGTTGTGTATCAATCTGCTTTGAAAAAGCGTTTGGAAACAATGTTAATGAACCTGTCATGCAGTGTTATCCGATTATGAAGAACGAAAGACACAGTTGCTTAGGGGCCATTAAGAAAAAATTCAGAAGTTAATGTACGGAACAGTCTAAAAAATCTTATATCTGGAGAAATAAAGATGTAAGTGAGTTGAAAAATAAAAAAAAGGAACGAAAACCGTGTAGCTAAGGATGTGCTGCATTATTGACAGCATGATGGAGTATCGAAATAAATAAAAGTAAATAATGAATACCTACGTTCCCCAGCTAAAGCCATAAATCACAACTCGATTCTCTTTTTTTTTTTTTGTTTTGGTTTAATGTTCGAACTGCTCAAGTTAAGAGTTTCACTGAGTTCCCTTGATGTCATTTAAAAATCAAGGAATATTTGCAGCACAATGGCGATGCAAAGCCAATGTATTATGCATATACATTCTATACGTCCTTAATGAGTACAAAATAAAAAAAACTTTCTTTTCGAAAAAAGGTTTCTCTAGTTTTTGGTTTACTCTGAAAAATAGAAATCTCGAAAAAACTCACTTACCCACTCACTACTCATTATTTATTTATTGGAGAATGCATTTTCCTTTCTAAAAATTGTTTTCCCTTTTAAAAATTTCTGTGAATAAAGGTAAGTGAATTAATTCATCCTTCCTCCGGTTTCGAAGCAGAGTAACCAACCAGAATGCTTTTTCCGAAGTTGAAAAAAAAGAGAAGAAGAAATTATTGAAACGTCGAACGGATAGAAAGCAAACTTTCTCACTACCTATAGAAGAAACATGAACCAACCTTAGCTATATCCCTGCTCTCAATATTCTACTCAATCTCCCCCCACTCCTTCTCCCATTCGGATCACTTGGATTTAAATGAAAACATCGCAAAATAAACAAGCAACAAACTTCTCTAACCTACTTTGAATTTCGAAACAAATCTGAACGTTTTGTCCAGAACCCCCCTTAAGGCCCAGAATAGCCTTTTAAAAATAAAGTACCTACTCTAACCTGTTTAAATAAAATAAAACGAAAAAATTCAAACCTAATTATAACTTCCCCAGAGGCTTCTCTATTTGTTTTCATTATTGAAATGTAAACTTTTCCATCCACCATGGTCAAATATTATCACCTCTCCATTGCTCCAATGCAATGTTACAATCTATGTAAATCCGATGAAGTCGTGTACTCACACGTGTGCGGGATGTGGAGTGTGGAGTGAATTTTGCAGAAGCTTACCTATGCATACATACCGCAACAGAAAACAAATGTAGTGGTTGCCACTTAATTGAAACCAAATAAAGTGACTTCTGCACTTCACATTGTTGGCTTTAATCACCTAAAGCCACAAAATGAAAAGTGTAGCTTTTCCCAATTAACTATATTTTCCCCAAACGGTACAGACTCAGCATGAGACGAGTGCGCCAACTCCACTATTTTTTGCAGACAAAAGTGATGCCAGCAACATTTCTGCAGGAAGTAATCCTGCAAGCTGCAAAGTCTGTCGAAAAGTTTAAACATTCTCTCGTCCTTTTGCAACATCTCGCAAGTTTCTCACTCATAAATCATAATGTTGCCCATAAAAAAGCTGTCTCTGTAAAGCTTCCGCTCTTCACAGCGCAAGCATCAAGCTTTTGAGTGTTGCAGGTGTTTGTTATTTGTATGCCCTCATATTGTCATATAGCGGCGAAGAAGATTGGAAACAGCATCAGGATTCAGGACTCTCTGGGGCGATGTCAAAACATTCATCGTACTGCAAACAAGAAACATTCTATTTTTTCTGTTGTTTGCCTCTTCTCGTTTGAAATAAAAATATTTCACACGCTCCACAACAACGACTGAAGGTCGTATATATCCCAGAGACATAAATATAGGAAAGCTCTTTAGTATCCTAGCTGTTCTATATCTGGTGCTGGCTGCCGCCCAACCTGTGAACGAATAACTTTCATGAAATTGCAACGTAAATTTGTTTGTTTTGCCCCCATGGAAGAGATAAACTGGTGAAACTATCTTGTGGAAAAAGGAATGCATTGCATAGCTCTATAAAAAAATGGAAAATAAAATTCTTCTTCTCTCACTCACAGACTCCTCTCTAACAAAAATAACCTTATACCTATATAAGTAGTTTAAGTACCTGTACAAAGGATAAGGAGAGGAAATGACTTGAACTACACGAGACAACGACAACGACAACGACAACAACGGCGAACACCGATAACAAGTATATGCACTTGTTCGGTGTTAATCTTCTCCTCGCCCCACGACAACGAACAATGCTGATAGCTGTTGGAAATTTGTCCTGCACAAAAAGGGTGTTTCTTTTGACAAGGACCTACGACTACGACCACTGCGACTACAACGACGACAACGACGGCAACGACGTTAAAGTTAGATGGTACAAAGTAACGTCTTACTTATTTGCTTAATGAAAAGCTATAAGCCATTTGAAACGGGACACTCTCGTAGGCAAATAAAGTTAAGTTATAAACCAAAGTTATGAGACCTGAACTGTGTATAGTGAAGTCTTTCATTCTTTGTGTTGTTGGTGGTGCTCACGGTTGCCAAGTGGGCATACACTCGGGTATAGATGGTAGTTGTGGTTATAAAGTGGTATTGTGGGGTATTTTAACAAAAGTTCAAGGTTATATGCAAGCAGGCAAAACAAAAATGAGAAGAAAAACCGACCTTCTTCGTCACATAACATCTAATTGCGGCACATTACATCAGCCACTGAGGCAGGGGTGTGTTGTGTGTTGGGCAATAACACCATCGCAGGACGTACTTGAAATTGTTTGTCGTTGTCATCGCACATTTTTTCACTTAGGTACCTACGTATTCAAAGAAAAGAGCCTTTGCTTGGTGTTGTATCTTTTTCATTCATTGTCAGCAGTTTTTTTTTCTTCTTTATTTCTTAATGCAAATTCAAATTGTCTGCTGGAATCTTTTTTATTTCTTCATACTTCTCTGCCTTCCTGCGTTTTCCAGTCATTTTTTTCTTCTATTTTTTGAATAAAAATCCTTCTTGTACTTGTGAAAGTGCTCGTCGTTGTCGACGTTGTCGTCATCATGGCGTAGCCATCCGGTTTTTTGTATAATGTTTCTACTGCATTTTGTCAAGATTTACGAATAAGAGAGAGGTTGTGGAGAGATGGTGGCAGAGGATGCTTTGTTGTTCCGCCACTGCTGCTGAATCGTCTTTCATGAGCATTATGTCCGATTTTTTAATTGAAACAGTAGTATAGAAGTGCGGTTCATCCATGTCTAGGGATTGGGGCGTTAAGTGGGTGGTAATGTGGTTGTAGTTTTAGGGGCGAGTACAGTATAGGGAAAATAAGGTCACGGTCGGTATATGGTTTCATTTTGATGGTGGCATTCAGCATTTTACCGCGAATGTTCACATAGTGAGGAAAGAGCAAGGATAGTTGGTATAGAGGTATGCGAGTATAAAGCAATGCATTTTGTATGAATTTTCAAAAGTGACTACACTATAAAGGATCTCTCGAATTGCATAATGGGGTAACGCAAGGGTGGATTCGTTGGTTGGTGGTTTTTCTTTTTTTTTTTATTGTGTTAGCTGCTGCTTTTGCTGCCCTGCTGCTATACAAGGAAATGGATGGTTGGTACAGATGGTAGTGCGCAGTTTAGCGAAGCGCATTTAATTTTATTTGTGTTGAATTGGATATCGATTATATGATGGTCGGATTAAGGACAGAAAAGGTTTGCATAACGGCAATGTTTTCTGGTCAGTGTTACACAATGAGCTGATTGTTTCGTTATTGGAGCATGAACACTGAAATAAACACTCTGCGCGTTTTTGTATAAAAACAAAAGAAGACAAAAAATAAATAACCAGAGGTGATGCAATACAACTATGGGCCTTAATTGAACGGGATTGAAGTTCACGATTAATTGATCAGCTTAAAGCAATGTTTGTGTGTTCTGGTCACTTAAAATAATCTCTCAATATCTGTTTTTAATTTTAGCGTAATCCTCATTAGATTATTGATATTAATTCACAGTGATGGTGTTTTAATAGCTTTATGTATTTTTTAATATAAAATTCACATCATTAGGCGATTGGATTGATTTGTTTCAAGCTCTTTTAAAATCAAATACTGTAGCTAATGACATCACTCTGTTGTGGTGACTGTTGTGAGGGATGCATATTGATTCAAAGTCATTATTTCCCATGGGAAATTGACATAATGGACATATTTGCTTTAATGAAGCATTTCCTCTAAGCTCCTCAAAATATAATTATGTTAATTTTGTGTTGCAGAGTAAGGGTAGGGATTTGGAAAGGATTCTGGAAATAGAAACAATATCCATGAAACTGATAGGTAGATACTTCTAGGACTCTGTTTTCATACAAAGTGATGTGAGAGTTCATGATGATTGATTTTATATTAAAATGTTGTTTGTGAAAATAACTTGAGTAAATATATTTTGAGTGCTATTCATAGAAACGTGTAGGTACTTTAATTCACACTTTAATGAGAATGGTAGAGTTTTGCGCAGTTTTTTTTTAAAGCAGGATGGACGTTCTGTTGACTGCACACTGGACAGTTTAATATTTTTCAATATTCCCAGTTTAGTTTTGATGGAACGGGTA
Organism: Melanostoma scalare; assembly: GCA_949752695.1. Classification (NCBI taxonomy): domain Eukaryota; kingdom Metazoa; phylum Arthropoda; class Insecta; order Diptera; family Syrphidae; genus Melanostoma; species Melanostoma scalare. Next base: position 17,361,402 of record OX456986.1, read on the forward strand.
AATATCTTCAATTTTTAAGGGCGTAAGGTTCACTTTCTAGCAAACAGGTATCGGATTACCCTCAATAGCTAGCATAACCGGGATGGTTCCTTTTAAAGTTTTGTTTTGGCATTTGGGATAGGAGTAGCTACAGCTAGAAACGAAAAAGTTGAATTCGAACTTCATCGTTAATGCAAGTGCACCAACATAAAAGTAGCGTTCCCACGATACCTATACGAAGACATATTTTTTGGTTTTACTTATTTCGTTTAAAGCTTATAATATAGGTACATACATACTTACAAATTATTGATTAAGCTTAGTCAACGTCGTTATGTGAGCTGAAAGCAAATAAATACCTCTGCCCTTAGATATATCAAGCCAAAGAGCTTAATTAAATAAAGTTTGAAAGGATTTTTTGATTGAGATAGTAACAATGCCGGTGTTCAAGGGAAAGGTTTCGTGTTAGTTTAGTTCATTTAGAACTTTGCAGCACTTTCAATTCTTTTCATCCAACAGTGGGACGAAGTAAGTAGAATAGGGAAATATTGAGTGACCAGGACGAAGCAATCTGTTTGAAGGAAGTCTTTGCTAAAGGTACATTACATACCTAGGGTAACAAGTAAAAACAATAGGTATTCGAAAGCAAAATGAAAGTGTGAAATTGAAGAAGCTCATCAAAAGATGTGTTTAGCTAAAGAAAAGAGAAGTATTCATTTCTTCTTTTTTCGATAAAAAGGTATACTTAGATTTCAATCGCTTTAGCTGAAGAGCATTTCACGGTATCCAACAGCGAGCTCGATGAAATTTAAAGGTCAATTTTTATTTAGCTGTACATCATCTGTATGCAGATTTCTGTATAAAGAAAACATCCAAGGTCCTAAAGCAACCGCTTGTGGCATGTCAAATCAAAAATGTTGTTTTATGCATCAAATGTCACTTAAGCCAAGGTTTACCTTAGACAATCAATTTTGGAATCTAAAATTAGTAGACACTCATGAAATTGTTTAAAAATACGATTTGGAGTTGAACTAAGAGCTGACCAAAGGTTGACGAACAATGATGCTATGAATACGATCGAGAGAGTTTAACAGGCTGTTATCAGCTTTTGAAGCTTCATATCGACCACTCTGATACGATAAAATTACATGATTCTGAAACTTTTCGGTGTCCATGACTGCCTGTTACTTGGGACTTCGAGGTTCGAATCCCAAAAACATCCGACCGTTTCTCTATGGGCATCGCCCTTCGCAATTAATTTGCAAGACTTAGAGTGATTGTGTTGACAATAAGAGCGCTTTCTCGTAATCGTCAATATTTGATGATCTCTATCTTATGTGAAACGAAAAGAACATATGCATTTTGCCAATATAGTTCAGAGACATGCGCTAGTCCTCGGGAGGCTCCCAGTTTAAGCTTTTGAGATGATCGTTGAAAAGCCGGAAGACGCGGCCATGATAATATGGCTAGCTCTATTTCAAATGCTGGGCGAAGGAGGAAAACCCTGTGGTCGCGCCAGTAAGTTTTCTGCAGTATTTTTTCTTAAAAGATAGCAAAATGGTTGCAGCTTTTTAATAGTTTTGAGGAGCATACGTTTTGTCTATTTGCATCCAACAGAGAGAAGCTATCTATACGGTTTAGATCTTCTTATATCCAATCGATTGAAGCCCTCACTGGAAAACTCTGGAAGACCAAGCGCTGGTTCAGGTTCTGTAAAAGCTGTTTTCTGGGATCGCTGCATAAAAAGGTCATCGGTAATTTTGTTTCTAGTTATGCTGTTATGGCCTGGAACCCGAACAAGACAAGGATGACATCATCGGAAGTAACAATACCAAGCAAAATGGGCAGGAACAGTCCCGTAATTTATAAAAACGCGACAATAAATACACATCAAAAACAAATAGTTGAGTGTTTTTGAGATTCAAACTCTGTCTGGCATAGTCAGTCGGTCCACTGACATGATTAGCAGATTCGAACTCTGAAGGCGCAGATTAATACCCTAATTCTGGCCAACATCACTGACACCACACAACTCACAAAGTTAAAGTCAAATCACAATTTTTCACAAAATACTCAATTGCTATATCAACATTTTATTAGCCTAAAGAGATATTGGCGACATCTGTGAGTTAATAGAGACTCAAAATATACCAGCTCACTAGTGTGAGCATTCGCCCCAATCCTGATTTTGAGAACAGGCTATTTGTCGGACACTTCTATTTTTAAAATCTACCAGCGTAGTAGTAATCTGGGGCTAGATTCTCCAAGAGTGCGAGTATGATAAACTCAAACTCACGGCCCTCTGAAAACTCACGCTCTGAAAGATAGTGCACACGTCTGCTGTCAAAAAGAAACTCTCCTTCACCCTTGCGGAATCCAAATTAGAGTGTGTGCACAATTTTTCGTGTACACAATAAAAATTCACTCTTGCGGAGTCTAGCCCCTGAGTAACTTGATTTTACACACAAGTTGCAGATATCGCCCGAGTGAATTCAGCATCGTACTCGTGTCGAAGATGGATCTCAAACATATTCACCTCGGCATAGAAAAAGAAGTTAGCAGAAATTAGGAGCCAACGCAACGAACAGAATTGTACAATATCTCCCTTCGGAAACGGTGTACCTTATGCTCATCCTCAGGACATCGAATAGCGCAGCATCTCCTTCGTTGGAAAACGACAATACTCCCTCGTCTTCTGAAAAACAGTAGATGATGGTTGCAACCCAATCCTGCTAATAGGTCTTTAAAAGAATATCAGCATTCCACAGAAAATCAGGAACTCGATAGAAGTTATCAATGAGGACAGAAATATCATTAGATTTAATGGTTGTAACATGACATAGTTATTGCTTCGTAAGAACTCGTGCCTGTTATTCAATGGAATAAATAAATAAATAGGGTGGCGCAACAAAGCGAGAGCGTAGCACATTTCTCACAACCATTGCCTTCTAAGGAAATGGAGGGGATCCACAATTTTCTGCCAATTACGAACGGCTAATCGAGAAAGTGCTTTTCATGGCAATGAATTTACTAAAAGAGGACTTGTCAATTCCTCGCGAAAGGCAATAGCCGTGGAAAAACATTTTTGCCTCTGTTGGAATTCAAATCAGAACTTCTGGGTTAACAGCCAGACATGCTAACCATCACGCCACGGCTAACAGAATGGAATGTAGCTTAAAATCATCGTGCGGGTGCTTGTTGGTTGATTCGCAAAGCCTTTCGCAATCATTTGGCTACAGGAACTTTTATTAAATGGACTATATTTTCCTCTCATAACCCCTTGATTACCTACAGTTGTGCTTCCTTTTTACAGCATCTCAAATGTGAATAGTTCTGTCATTTGAGATACAGTGCTCGAGAAGCTGTCTTTATAATTTTCACAGTTGATGGGCTACTGCAAGAGTGATGACTTTCAACTTCGAGCAACTGCGGCTGTGAATCGATGAAGAAGATTTGCAAGCGTTATTTTGAAGTAAGTCTACTTATTGTGAATTAGCAGAACGTTCTGACATCAAATAAAACGCCAATTGTTAAATTGACAACAACTAGAAATAGTGTTGCCGATTCAAGAACCAAACTTCGGAAATAAACACCCTCGACACTGCTGATACTGTGCTGACTAAAAAGTTGATGAACTGCCAAAAAAACGCAGCTTAGAATGGCAAAGGCGATGTACAGCCTTAGCCAAAAGTATTAGGAACTTGAAACTTTTGTTCCTATTCTCCGAAGTTTAAATACAGAAGCTTTCGAGAATTTTATAACGAAAACATCCAAAGAGATGATCAAAAACCTTTCTTAAGTTACTTCATTTCAAAATAACAAAAACGTTATGATTTCAGAAGAAAAAAGTCAATTTTTATAGCCTCAATGCCCCTCACACAGGCACGTCATTTCATAGCACATCTTTATTAATTTGTTCAAGAGTTTTAGAACTGTAATTCTGAATGATTCGAAAAATTGCAAAACAAACACTATCTGTCTGTTTATCTATCTCTCTATTTATCATTAGTATGAGTCAGTATGGAAACATTTTACTGTAGTTTACGAAACCTATTCGCTTATCATATAAATATTGATGATTGTTTACATATCAAGTGTATCGTACGAAATTGGAAAATCATTTTGTCGCAGCTTGTGTGTTTGTAAATATGTATTGGTAAGTGTCCTTTAAGTTTTTAAGTTAGGGGTTTGTATTACGGTAGAGGGTCACAGATTGCTTCTTTTTTTTTTTGATTACGCAATCCGCACCACTTAAATCATTTATTTTTTTGTCCCCAATTTTAAAGCAGCAATTTGTATCGAAAAAGATACACCAACAGAGTATTTCACCAATAGCCGCACAGTTGTTTTTGCTTTTTAGGAAATACTCTCTATTTTCATCACTAAAAAAGGGGTGGCCGAAACCCGAAACAGACCCTCTCTTTAAGAGCATATCGCATGAATTCCAATGGGCAGAATATTTGCGAAAATGACCCACACGAATTTGTTGTTATGAGCTAAATTGGTTTCGTTTATATTTGTTTTGCCCTCTTTTCAACCTTTGTTCACAATTATAGAGTAACTGTCACATAATTTTCATACTTCTAGACACTTGTCTTCCCTAAGCTAGTTCGTTTTGGGTCAGTGTCATGAGGACGAAACTGTTTTCACTACATCCATATCCCTAAACATTTTCTCTTTTTTTTTTTTCTAAGCTTTCATTATTTTCGTGATATTTAACGAAGTAATCGGCTTCCATCATCAGCATGTGACTTCAATTGACCCTAAAGAGCACTCTTGCCAACATTTTCATTCTAACCCTCTAACACTTTTAGCCATTGTGTTGCTTTTATATATCAAATACAGGGTGGATAAGAAAACGTGGAAACAAAATTAAAGGGATATATACCTATTCGTGCAGTATTTTCAGATAGAGGAAGAATTATTATATTTGCTTATTGCAATGAAAAGCGCTTTTTCCATTAAAAATAAACAAATTATTAGGAGAAGCGCTCCAGGGCTTAGCGCATTTCATGCCACATAAGGAAATGGAAGGGACCCACAGTTTTCGGCCGGTTCCGAACGACTAATCGAGAAAGAATTTACCATCGGAGGACTTGCCATTCCCTAGCGAAAGATGATACCCGAGGAAAAACATTTTTGGTTTCTGTTGGGATTTGAACTACGAACCTCCCGCGTAACAGGCCGACATGCTAACCATTACCCAACGGGCACCACCGTAACAGTAAGTACCTACTCGTAATAAAATCAATCAAACCGAGTTACCCAAAACTAAATCAATAACATGAATTCAAACAAAAGATATTCACAACAATTTTTCACTAACCACCCTGCATAAAAACAAACATATACATTTCCGAACATCTCTTGGCCAACCAAACAGTCGATACCAAGTTCTAAAACAACAGTAACCGGATCCATCTTGCATCAAATTTTATTTGCTTGCATATGTGTGGTCATTATACTTGGTTCGTTCAACTCATTGGCAAAATGGCACGAGTATTTCAACAGTTCTATATGATATTTCCATATTTCTACATTCTAGTTTTGTATCTCCGTCCACAACCATGTACTTCCTCTTTAACCTCAAGCTCACCTGTTAGTTATCCTTTTTACCATAACTTCCAAATTCCTTTTTAACACATACACTCGTACAATTTCCGGTGAGAATTTCTTTAACCACAAAAATCTAATCACTGCTCATTGTTCCAGATTTTTCTCTTTCTCTGTGCTGTAATTGCAAACATAGCAAACTCCAAAGGAGCCATGTTCTGCCATACCATGTGCGATATATTAATTTTTCACTAAAACTTACTTTTGAATCCTGAACTTCCAACCTATTAAGAAAGAGTTCCGCACCGTTTATGCCTGGTGTGTATGGGTATGTGTGTTTCTTTTCGTTCTTTTCATTCTCAACTTACACTATAGCATCGCATAAAAGCAAAACTTCTGACTCTTGGTAAATCCCTTGCAAACGAAAATTTGATAATTTCAAAAGATAAAGTTTCTTGGGGGAAGTTTCAAACGAAAGCAAACAATTTTTCTATTCCGCATCCTGTCACGTTGTTGAATGGCATGCAGGTTGTGTGCACAATGCACCCCACGGGTATGAAATGTCTCAGCTATAGCATTGCACTTCAGCCTCTTGCTCCTTCATCTATGTCTTGAAATGTAGATGACATCTCGAAGACAAATTCGTTATGTTAATGCTGGCACATGCAAATCGAAACTGTCAAACAACTTAATAAATTTATTCTACTGAATGTTTAAAGAAGTTTTAATAAACATCTTGATGTGTTTTGTGTTTAATTTGTATATTATGAGATTTAGATTTAGGTTTTCACTAGAAGTTCTATCCGAGTCACTGAGGATTACTTACTTAATTGTGTTTCTTTGAGAAGCGAATAGGAAAATATATCAAAGGATAAAAACAATGCTTTTAGTTCTTCTTTTATTCACGTTGGTACACGTGTTTGAATAAAGAATATAAAAGTATATTTTTTCCGATTGAAAAGAAAAGTCTTGCACACATTTGTCGTTGAGAGGATAGGGGGTAATAGTGATCAACGATGATTGTTTTAAAGCTCGCGGTCGGGGGTAACAAAATTTACAGTGTTTGCACGAATAGCTGCCAACTAGAAAATAATTGCTGACTTGTTTTTGTGACCATTGGTGATATTGATTGGTGGACTGATTTAGGAATTACTGAGATGTGACAATAAAAAAGTAAGGTACTCCAAAAGCACTTTGGAAAAACATGCACACGAATGACAGGCATAAAAAAGGTGTTGGAAAATGTTGATTTGAATTCTATGTTTTTTCAATTTTCCCCCAATACTGAGGACGATTCATCAAATCAGCAGTTTGTAACAGTCAACCAACTATGGCTTCAGTACGATAAATCTAAGGCTCAAACTACGGTCAACCTTTAACAAGGTCAATATTTCCTCGATTTCAGAACTGGCTCATTATCTTTGAATGGAGATTATGAATCTGGCACTGGTGCTTTGTGGAGAGTGATGACATACGACTATACGACTCGTCAGAAAAATTTGCGTTCGTCTTCTAAATGGAGCCGCATTCTATCAAAATGACTACAATCTACTTTACGAAGAATGGCTGGATGTGAAGAAGTATTTGTGTTTGCAGCGATAGCCAAGATCCCAAGATGTACTTAAAGCTCTACTCAACCCTCTAACTGGTTTGGAAGTGATTCAGAACTACAAGCTTTCTTCCAATTCGGTCGGAAGACTGAATTCTTTAAGTTTTTAGTGGAAATTGCAAAGCAAGGATCACGCTAACACCGCTCTCTGTTTTTGGGTGAGTGATATTCCTTGGTAAAGCCTCCCATTCTTGACATCAGGCTCCCTTGACAGAGATGTGTACTTTTGGTGTCAATGAATTTCTTCTTCGCTTCAAAAACATTCCCTCAACGTAAAAAAAGTTCAGTTGGATTGTTTTAAGTCTGAGACTTTCAAAGACTTGCTCATTTGTCTTAGCCATCTACGATTTCAAATTCATTTACTTCACACTCCCACAGCGATGAGGTACACTCTCTGAACTGAAGTCATTATCACTGTAAAGAGTTGACAAAACCGAGAAATCAAACGAAAACCAATGTCGCGTTCTCTTTTGCTGAAGAGCACACAACGTAGTATCAGTCAATCACATTCTACAAAGGCAACGAGTGCTGGAAAATTTCCCGACCATACACAGTTTTGTGTTCAACTATAAACTTCTTCATTTACATTTCACAACCAATAGCATCCTTTTGTTAATTCATCAACATTTCAGATTCATTTAAAAGGTTGTCTTAAACTTAATCAAGTATATCAGTCTTTTCAAATCCTTTTATAAAGATAGTAAATGAATGCTATACTTGATCACGTCTGAAACAACCTTTTGAACCATCAATACAGATTTACAAAGCTCTCAGAATATTCGAACCAGGCAAGAAGACTGACATTGCAAAAAGATTATTCTCTCTCTTCAAATCTGTCAACCAAAAAACCAAAAAATATGGCGCACACTTTTCTCCGACGCTTGAAACCACATAGCAATTTCCCTCAAAGTCCAATAACAACCAACGTCGCCTATCAACGAAAAACATACTCACCCCTAAACTTGTAGACTGCAAATCAAATTTATTTTAACTTAACTTTAAATCGGCAGATTGCCCGTATTTTTCCCATTTAAAAGCTATCCACGCCCCAATTGTAGAGACTTTACGAGAACAAAGATTTGAGCATTTAAAAGTTCCGATTTTGTTACGAACTTGCACACGTCACGTCACCCACATGCGTTGTTTGCAATAAAACAAGAGACAACCTTAGAATGAAAACTTTTATTCGGCTTTCCAAAGTTTCATAATGGGACTACAATAAAAAGACTCCAATAAAATAAAAGTGGATAAGAAATAAAAATCTTCTTTCCTTCTACCAACTGGTACACATTTCAATTTCAAAAGAAATTCCTCAAACCAAAAAGAATAGAAGAACGTTGTTGAGTGCTTAAGTGCACCTACGAGACTCACACCCCTTGCATTTATTTAACCAAAGAAAAACCTCAACTATGAATATGTACCTGAATCCTGAATTAAAGTCGTTTTTCTCTCTCTTTTTCTATTTCTGGTAATCTGCATCACAAATGAACGTGCATTTGCATTCATAATACAAAACTGTACAACAAAATTCCGATGAATACCAAGTTTCAAAAGATCTTAAGCCAACAACCTAACCATTCACATAATTATTTCTATTCCATGTGTTCCAAGGCGCAAACTATGGAAGAACTTCAATTCAATTCACTTGAGATGATTTAATATTTAATTTAAAAGTGCGCACCCCCTCCCTCTGTTGAACGGTTCTATATAGCAAACTAAATTTCCCAAAACCAAACCATTCACCGCTATGGAACATTAAGCAATGAATCAGCTCCTTCCTACACCTACTTGTCTGAATGGCACATTCAACATTGCCAACTTCAACAAACTTCGTTAATCAACAACTTCTCTTGACTTTTAAGCTTTCTTTTGTTCGTTTCCTTTTTTTTTTTTTTTTTTTTCACTTAACCAATAAATGAAATAACCAATTATACACATTTTCCTTGGAAGGAACTTCTTCAATTTCTTTCATTTATACCCTGCATACGACCGACAGCGACACGCATTCAAGTCTAATTAACTTTTAATGTTTAACACATAAGACACATTGATTTTTTCCGTTTGTTTTTTGTTTTGTGTGAAAGTAATTAAAACCCTTTGAATAAAAACGCAACTTGATCAAATCAAGAGTGGGTTTTTTTTTCCTTTCGTTTCTTTTGTTCTAATCGAAAATTTAGAGAATTGTTAGGAACATGGGCAAGGGCACCCTTAGGTGAACTGAAAATGGCAACAGTTCCTGAAGTCATTAATTATAAAATTTCATCCGTGTTGTCTACGTTGGCGGTTCGTGGGGCTTCCATTATCTTAACCCTCCTTGTACTTCCTTTCTCTTAATGAACCTGATCCTGTTTTTCAATTTAAACACAAACGGGCTTCGTGAGTATCTTCATCGTCACGAAGCAACGAACGCCGCGCCGCATGTGTCTGAAGGCAGCATTTCCTGCCCTCCCATGATTCCATGAAAGGAACCTTTGTGCAGAATTTTGATTTATTAACCCACTTCTCTAATAGCTAATAACGGCTTCCAGCTTCCAGTTTCCAGTAAACAGCAACCAAGGCATCAGAGGCAACCAGCCCCGCAGCCCACTCACACACAAGTTATTATATTCTTACAAAAGATACTTGGCGTCGGTGTCGGCGACGACGACGGTGGCGGCGGCGGGCGGCGACGACGGGTATCGGTATATCGGTATCCACAGCCACACGCGTATCCCTACCCTGCCACCAGCACAAATACGTGTCGTATGACTGTGATTTCAAAGATTTTCACTCCTCCAACCCTCCACACACACCCACACATACACATTCGTAAGTTCGTTCGGATTACAGAATATTAAGTGTCTGCTCAAGTTAATTAGCCATAATTGGATCCCAGGCCAAACAGAAACAAATATATAATTCGAATCAACGAAAATGAAACGAAAATTCGTCAATTTCCGAAACAAATATTTTCCCAAGGAAGCCACCCGTATACTTCCGCCAATATAGAGAGAGGGACGAACAAAAATCGAAATACATAAATTGGATAGGGTGTTGGTGTCGGTATCGGTGTCGTTGTGGCACCAAACGAAGGACCTTCCTGCCTTCGTTTGTTCATCTTTGGCACAACACGACGAAACGATTTTTTCTTTATTTTATTTTATTTTATTTTTATTCCTTTTTTATTTCCTTTCGTCTTTGGCTTATAGAATCCTGTTTATTAAAATTCCATTGAAGGACAAAACATTTTCAATTGAAAATGCGAGCCGAAGAAAATAGCCAGCCAAACATTTCGATACGAACGGGTACGGGGACGGGGACGGGCCATCGATCGGAGAGGAGAAGCAGGGAATTGCTTTGATAGGATATAGGTCCCGTTGGGCCAACATCCTTTTCTCAATACATATACAAATACACACACTGTGAATACACAAACTATGTTTCTTGAACCTAACAAATGTACCAAGGCGATAGGGTATCCAAAAATGTCCGTTTTTCTTCATTCGGTCCCAACCGTCTATTTCTGTCATGTTTTTGTTTTCATATATATTTTGATAGGGAATCCTTGCTAAGTCTGAATAGGAGCATACGGACGTGCAGTGAATAGATTTGGCAGGACTTTGCCGTTGGTACAGTAGCATGGGGTCGATGAATAACGTTACTGTGAGCGCGCGGGAAATGGAAAGTGCAGAGGTTGTGTAAATCCATTCGGACAAAATGGAGCATCGTCGGTCGGTCGTTGCCTATACGAGTATAAGAGCTGAAGGCGGATCGGGTCTGGCTTATGGGTCGTGTGTTGCCTTTGCCTGATGGGCTTTCGGAGCGGGTCAAATGCGGATGTTATTAGACAATAAACTAAGGGTGTATTTTATTAAACTGTTTCCGGTAAGGAACACTTAACATGGCTTAAAGAAAAAATATTTATGACGAGGTGATGGTGATGGTGGTGGTGGCCATTGCCAATATAGAAAAACAGCTTATGGTGTCGAAAAGCTATTTATGCCCTTAGGTCAAACACATACCTTATCATTTGAATGTTGAGTGTGATTTGTTTGAAAAGGACCAGATTTTATGCGTGCTTTAGTGATTCCTTGAGGCTTTATGGCCTTGTAGATGAGCCAAATGTATATGATGGTGCGTATAGAGCATTTTATTGCATTGTGTTCCAATATAGAGGTTTGGTATGCTGCGAGCAATGAATATTCAATTGAAGCCATCAGCTTTTTTCTTTTTGCTACATCAGCTGTCGACCTCTACTACTCCATACATCAAAACCGAATCTCTTGACTCCAATATCAGGGGTGAATTTATTTATTCATTTATACCATCAATAAAGCTCGCTTGCTGAAATTTCGAGTCAAATAAGTTTGTGGCTTACTGAGTTTCTAATTTCAACCCAAACAAAAGCGATTAATGCTTTACGCAACAACAAATAATTTGTAAAAACGAAATGTATGTGTAAAGGATGTGCCACAAAAGGATTTCACAACGAAAGTCCCAAAGAATATTTAATTTAAGCCAAAGGGATGGAATAAAGTTCAAACAAAAGTTAGTTAAGAAGATAATGCCTCCAATTTTGAAATCCTATCCTGAAGGCTTTGACGCAAATATAAGGTTCTTCTATGCGAAAAACAAAATGTACAAATTACTGGAAAACATAATTAATACAAATTTTCTTTCGCAAAGAGTTACTAGGGCAAGTAAAGGGGATTTTCTATGAAAAATTTGTTTTGATATCAAGTGTTTCAATAGATCGGGAACAATCAAAGTTATAAATAGTCCGTTCAATTTGTATGAACTGAAAATATTTGGAATGACAAACAGAGTGTCAAAATAAAGCTCCTATTTACTTACTTAGGTTTTCAATACAGTTCGTTGTGAGAGTCGGGCCTCCACCAACATTTTCAGAAGCACAACAATATTCGATAAAGTGGTTGAACATCCTTGTGGTGGTCCTTGGGCAACTATTTGCATATCCCTTTATACGAAAATATCCTTAAATGATAGGAACAATGGAGTGAACAATTACTCGGCCGTATAGAGAGGGTTAAAATAACAAATAACTTACAAACCATCGATAAAACGCCTCGGATAAATAATAAACAATTGAGCACACATTGACGGATTTTTCGGCTGTTGTACTCGGACAGAGATTGGCTTAAGAGGTTTGTCGACTCTTGAAGTAAAGATTTTCAAAATGGTGAAGTCTTTTCAATTTGAGAAGGAATGTATGGGATAAAAGATGGCCATATGATCTAAGGTACCCGTGGTGTGATGGATAACATGTCCGCCTGTTAATCCAGAGGTTCGAGTTCGAATCCCACCCAGAGGCAAAAATGTTTTTTCTACGGGTATCGCCTTTCGCGAGGAATTGGCAAGTCCTCCGTTAGTATTCATTGCCATGAAAAGCGCTTTCTCGATTAGCCGTTCGGAACCGGCAGAAAATTGTAGGTCCCCTCCATTCCCACACAAGGGATGGTTGTGAGAAATGCGCTAGGCCCAGGGGCTCCTCGCTCTGTTGCGCCACCCTATTTATTTATTTTATATGATCTAAGGAGTTAGTAAAGTACAGTGATTGAGCTCAGAAGAGCTTAATTAACCATATGGAGTAACACAGAGCTGCTTTACTCCGGAACTCCAGAAAAGCAGGCGTATGATAGCTGATCTCCGAAATAGGCCTAATTTCCAGTGTACATTGAGAAAACACGAAGAGGAAATTCGGCTTTCTGACTAAAGTTCGTTGTATCACCACAGCTAATGGAGGCCAGTTCTGAAAAGTAGAATTAGAACTTTTAAAGCTGGTTTCATACGGCTTATTGAAACACATCAAGGGAAATCAGAACGGTAATGGGAGACTTTAGTATTTATTTATTTTTCACAACAATCTGATAATGTCAAGGGAAAACTTGTTGCTAGAAACCACAATGGCAATGGTGCAGGGTGTGTTCATTCGTTTGATTTGCAATGCCAACTGCTAAGTGACAAAAACCAACTACCAACTGCATCCGCTCATAAATAGTGCATGTGCATGGGCTTCCTAAAGCTCCCTGACTAGTCGAAAAGAGGTATCATTGTCAAGCTCTTGAGATAGATTGATAGAGGTGCCATCTCATATAGGGGAGAGGTGTTTACTATTTTTCCCGTGTAAAGCAGAAGCGACCAATGCCTTTGACATTACTTGAATATCATAGCTTCTTTCCTCTTTAATATCAGCAGCTATGTAAAGGGGGAAAAAAATCCGGAATCTTTTCGGTCATGTAAAATAAACTTTGGGTACCTTGAAAAGAGAACTTATGTAAAAAGGCCTATTCTTCATGATTTTAACTCAAAAACAAAGAAAATAGGACTCGATTTTGGAAAGTGGAGTCAGCACGACAAAAATTCTGATGAAAAACTCAAGTCAATTGATTTCGCGGCTTTCAAAATCTTTAGAGTACATGTTGCGGTTGCTGAATTAATCCAACGCCGAACCAGGCACGAATCCTGGATTTTGGTAAGAGGGGGGGGGGGGGGGGGGGGGGGGATTAGTAAAGTTTTTAACAGTGTTTTAACTGTTAAAAACTTTACTAATCTTTTCATTTATTTAACTGTTAAAAACTTTACTAATCTTTTCATTTATTAAGAGAATTAGAAAAATTGTTTAAACAAAAATAAATTGAATTAGTTTAAAACAGTTAATTAAATGCTAAAATCTAACTTTTTGTTGAAGCCGGTTTTTGAAAAACTTGTTATTACTTTTTCAACATCGATCGGGATTTGTCTGTGGATGTGCATATGTGCCAGACCGCAAAGGTGATTTTCACTCATTGTGGACCTTAAATAGGTTTTAAGGCGCCGCAATGAAGAAAAAGACCGCTCTGCCGAAGAATTCGTAACCGTTGCAAGGATTAAAAGAAAACTGTGTATAATGCCAAACACATCCTTGTTGCATTTATCCATCAACTCAAGAGATGGTTGTTCTTTTCCGTTAACATTGTAAGTTTAAATACATCTAAGGTTTCCGGTCGAAATCTTTCATGCAAATCGGTCAGGACAAAGTCAAGTAGAGGTGCATATAACGAGATTCTGTAGTATACCTCAGCTGAATTAGTGTCAAAATTAGCTCGGTGAATTTGGCGTCCACCATGACGTGGAATACGAGAAATTCTCAACTCAACATTCAACTGATCACATGAATTCTTTGCATGCTGCCAGATGTTAAGGAAACTGGTATATTTTCTCCCGGCGACCTTAGAACGGAAATCGTGTTCTTCACCAGCATTGCGCTGCTGTTCAGGCCAAGAGATTTAGATTGGACTAACTTTCTCAAGGACTTTGTTAAAGACAAAACATCACTCAAACACCAAACTGATACAATAAACTGTCAATTGCATAAAGATGTTATAAGTAAGGAAGCCTTGCCAGCCGTGGTGCTTGGGTCACGACACCGCGATATCGTTTCCAACGCTTCCACAATTTTGATGAGGTCCAAAGAAAATTTAAGTACACCTTCATGTCGTTTTATCCACCTTCTTTCGCAAAGTGATGTGAGGGCACACCCCAAGGTGTTCATGAGGACAGTTTTTCGTTTCGGATGCGATTTGAAAAAGAAGACAACCTTTTTCACTATTGCAACAGCCAGCGTCTTGAATGGCAAGTTCTTTTGAACTTTGAGAAATGGAGTTATTTGGCTTATGACTGTAGCATGGAGTCCTAACAGCATTTTTCGCTTCACTCTGAATTTCCATAACAGCACCTCGAACTTCTGAAAGCATAACAGCACATCCGTCTGTCCCTATTCCCACACAGCATTCAAGAGGAAGTTTGAGCTTTTTCTTCAGTTGCAACAATACAATTTGGCCGATGGCTTTGCCAGTTAGAGATAACTCTTCTTCTTTTTTTCTAGTTTCCCTCCAGCTTTCTTCATCAGATTCGTATTCTTCATCAGTTCTAGAATAAGCTAATTCCTCAAATGCATCCACGAAAGAGACAAAATCCTCCCGAATGCTACCATTGTGAACGTAGCTTAATATAATATTCAGTTGGGAGAGGTGAGATGCATCAGTTGTTTCATCAAAAAGTATTGAATAAAATTGTGAATACCGAACGAATGACATTGACTTTTTTTACACCTTCTGTCTGAGTTTTGCTTTTTCTTGGTATTGAATGAATTTATTATTTAAAGCAATTTAGGGACCAACCGAATTTTTGTAGCGAATACGTACAGTTTGCTATAGACTTAACATTTTTACTGACAGAGAGGGGGGGGGGGGGGGAGAGGGCAATTGCCCCTATTGCCCCCCCTGGATCCGCGCCTGCGCCGAACAGATTGACCAATGACCATGTTGGCAAATACTGTCACCCGATAAGATCTTAATAACAATTGCCATTTTCAATCCAGTGGATTCTGAAACTTATGCTACCAGTATCAAAGTTCAAAGTATCGAAGTTAAGCGGCGAAACTTGCAAGCAGCTGTTGGAACTGTCCATTAGAAGGTTCTGGTTTTCTCTCAACTACGAAAGCGAAAAACATTGTTCGAAGATGAATGTACCCAGCTACCCATTATATTATCACTGGCAAACATTCCCAAACGGAGGTGACCGGAGTGTACTGTTTGACGAGTCTGCCTATTATGTTGGAGGCTTGAAGTTCGAATCCTAAAATCATCAAGGGGAAAAAATGTTTTTTCTTGGGTTTCGCCTTTCCCGAGAAGTCGGAAATCTGATAGTAAGTTCATGCCATGAAAATGGCTTTCTCGATTAGCCGTTCGGAATCTGCAAGAAACCGTTGGTCCTTTCCATTTGCTATCATGGTACGATTTAGAGCAATACGCTAGATCAGTGGCTCCCCTTCTGTTACGCCATCTTATTTATCTTATTTAGACATTCCCAAACATTCATCTGTAAGCAATTAATGCGCCCGTCCCCAAAGATGAAGATTGGAATAAAAATGTTGCTAAAGAGAAATCGGATCCATAAAGTGAGCCACAAAGAAACAACATGATACTTTAGAATTCTTCTGAAAGATTAAATTATTCGCTCCTTCTGTTTAAAAAAAAAGTACTTTTTCTATTTGCTTCAATTTGTGTGCCAGGGAGTTTACCTTTAAAGTAACAAAAGCGGAGTTGAAGTTGTCTTTAAAATTGTTTGTGCCGAGTTCCCTTTTTTTTCAATAAAAATAATTTTTTTTATATACTCGTACTTTATGTAAAAGAAGATCTCAGCTCTCAAGATGGTAATGAAAATTGAATGGGTTAGAAGGTGTTTTATTTTTTATAACCTCACTCTTCCTTCGTGAAAAATAATGGTCACCCCACAAAACGACATTTTGAATACTTTTCGTCACTCCGCGCGCGGTCGTTTTATACTTACTTACATACCTTCTTTTGTCAAGGTTTCTTCATATACCATTATTAAGGTGGAAAAACACTTTGTTTTAAAGGCACAATTTCCTTTTCTTATATACTTATTCCTTAGACGGCGCGAAGGGCACATCCTGCTATGGAATGCCTGCTGATAAGTGAATAAATAAATCATTTTTGACAACATTTGCCGCATTTCTTTGTTATTTTGTTCTTTACAAACGAAATGTGTCAACTGAAAAAAAAAAGAAAAGAACACGGTGACATTTAAAATGACACCTTACATTTTTACCTGACTCAAAAGAGCTTGTAATTTTATTGAGTCTGAATGGTGGGTGTGACATTTCGTTGGCAACGAAGCAGGACAGAACGATTAGTGTCAATTTATTAACCTTAACTAAACTTGTCACGTTAAATCGACAGTGAAAAACAATTGAAAGGGATCAAAATTGTGTCTGATTTTTTTTTGGTGATATGTAAAGTTCAGAAATGAATTGACTAATCAAAAATTTGAGAAAATATCTTTTTAAAAGTGTTAAATGCAACTAGAAATGTAACAGTTAAACGCCTCGAAACTTTCAACAGAGATCACGACTTGGCTTTTTGTAATAAATTTGTTAAATGACAGTCAATTCTGCAATCTTCAATAGTAGATTTAGTGCGCATCCACTTTACAAGGTACGTTCTTAGTGAGTTACTGAACTGTCAGAATAGCTTTCATACCAAAACAGGCTGGAAAGACTTCTTGCCAAAAGTTACAGACTCATCAGTCTTACTTCCTTTCTGCTTGAAACGCTGGAGAGAATGGTAGATGTTCACATTTGCATATTCAATCGAACTAGAAGGTGCCCATATAGCTAGCGTCTCTGCCTGTTACGTGAAAGGATCGAGGCTCGAATTCCAAAAACATCAAGGAAAAATAAGTGATTTTTCCACGGGTATCACCTTACGCTAGGAGCTTGCAATTTCTTTGATAGCAATTCCATGCCATGAAATGCGTTTTCTCGATTAGCCGTTCGGAATCAGCACAAAATTGTAGGCCCCTTCCATTCCCTCACAATGGATGGTTGTGAGAAATGCGCTAGGCCCCGGGCACTCCGCTTTGTTTCGCCACAAAGCTTTCACAACACAACTCGTAGAATATCGGGGCCTAACACATTTCAGAAATCAGTGCATTGTGATGATGATGGACACTATGTTACAGTCAGAGTGAATAAAGCTGCCCGCAGGTTGGCGTTTTATCACTTCTTCTTTCTGCTCAAAGTGCTTATTCAAATCATAAGCCGATGACATTATCTTGCCTTCTGTTAGACCCAGCCTCTCCGCTGTTTGCTTTAGAGCGCATGCTTTTCTGTATATGAATGGAAACTTGACAACTTGTTTGAAAGAAAAGGCTCTTCGTCAATCCTCTTATTGCCCAGATTCTTCTCTTTACGAAACTCAGAGATCGACTGATTTCACTCAACTCGAACTTAAAGGCATCAGGTGGTAACCCCTATCGGACTCCTGTTAGCACATCTGCTTTGTGGTTTCCAATTGGAGTGTAACATTTCATGGTATACGCCGTAGTGATTCCACTGGTGTGGATCTGGACCACAAGTTAGTGGAACCACAGGTCAGGAGCTCCTCTTTCAAAAAGGTAGGATTTTTATGGAAGCCTTGAAAATGGCTCCTTTTGCGACTCTTTCTTCTCGGTCAGGCATTGTGTTGGTGTTCAACTTCTCGTTTATAATTCTGGCTAAAAATGCCAGCTTGCCTATGGTTGGAGGATGCCTTCTTCACTGTGTGTAAGTGTAAGTTATAAGGCACCTTACCGTGGGTTGGGGGATACTTTTTATGGATTGCGGTAGTGTGGTATCTTTTAATACATGTTGAAGTATTTGAACTCGAAAATGTTGCTTTGGGTATACTCGACTATGACAAGGCTAACCATCTCTTATGGGACATGGGTCAGTTATTTGGTGGAACAAGGGCTCACGGAAGCACGTTTTTGGTTCCTTCTGTGTCTTAGCTGTGCTGGGACCTTTTTTTGCATTGGGTTCATCAGCGCACGGCTTGATCTTACTCCTTTTAATATGAAACTCTCAAGAGCACTTCCTGTGAATCGCAAAAGTGATCGCTGAAACAGTTTTGCCCTGGAATTTTAACAATCTTGAAAGCAGCATATCTGCATGGTTCTGATGGTTCTAAGGTGGAGCACGAATCGTGCTACAATAAGAAATTTAAGTAACTTTTATTTTAATCGATGTATTTCATAAGTTTTTTAATTATTGGATTAAAAATTAAATTTAATTTTAAATAATTAATGGTTTTTATAGATGATAGACCGCAAATGACCTCCACGCTCATCCACGCATATGTGGCACCTGATCAGAAAATTGTTCATTGCGGCCTGAAGGCTTGCCTATGCAACAGCCACGATTGTATCCTGAACCCGAACATTGGGATCTCGATGATACGGTCTTCGTTCGATGCTTCCAGATTTGGCAAACATGTTCACTAGCCTCATAATGGTCCATCTACTCGGGGGAGCGTCACCAAACTCCCGCCGTCGACGGAAATGACGAACTGCAAAGCATGGTATCGCTGCACTATCCAAATCCTTTTTTCAGTATCCCAAGCACTCATTTTGATAAATCTAAATAGTAGCCTATAAAATAAAAAAATAAAAAAGCCGATTACTCACACTGAAAAAGAATTATAACGTTTTTTGTTTTTGGTAGCACGATTTGTGCGCCACCCTGTAGAACAGATGATGAGTTTGGTGTTGATGTTTTTGGACGTTCGCCCCGTTTGGCACAAACCACATTCATCTACCGCAAGTAGAGTCGACTGCTTCCTAATGACTACAAGCTATGTTGCGAAGCATGGCTTGACGAGAAGAAATGCAATGATAGCCATGCTTGGGGCTCCACTCAGCCCTTTAACTTCTTTGAAACTGGTCCAAGAATGCGAGAATTCTCTGAATGTGGTTGGCAGACTAAAATCTATGAGTCTCGTTTGAGTTCCAGGCCGTCAAGGTAGAGATCGCCGTTTCAAGGATCTCAGTTAACTTTCCCAGGACTTTTACAAGTGCTGGGTCTGTCATGGTCCTTAGTGGACGCTTTTTTCAATATAATTCGATCTGCTAGAGGTTAGAAGTAGATGGCATTGGTCTATTGAATACAGGCATAATAGCAGGGAGAGTACTCCCCAGCGTTATAAGGAAGTAATTAAATAAGTAGGGTGGCACCACTAGGCTATGGAAACCTCGGGACCTAATGTATTTCAAGGACCTACAATTTTATGTCCACTCTGAAGGACTAAGTTATAGAAAGCGCTTTTCATGACGAAGATTACTTTCAGAGAACTCAGCCGTAAAAACACATTTTTTCTGATGTTTCTTCGACTTGAACCTCTAACCTCCCGCATAACAGGCAGACATACTACCCATCATGGCACGGGCACCACTTCAATTGGAAAGGTGCTTCAACTTTGTTATCCCTTAGACAGGACCGCAGAAGCAAACGGCTTGTTGGCGTTGATGGGGGACACTATTTGTTCGCCAAATATGTGCCCTCTGTGAATCACAAGGAGAACTTCATTTGTAACTGTCGTCTATTTTGACCAATTAGGTGTCATACTAATGCCATTTAAAGCTCTTTCTCACTGAGTCAGATGTTCGAAATCAGCATAAAATTGTACATTATTGAAATGAGTTAGTCCCATGGTTGCTTATGCAGTCTTATTCATATTACATACATACATAGTGAAAGTTGATAACTTATTGGTTCCTTGTCGTTGCAACGTCTTCTGCCTTTTAGGCTAAGATCTAAAAAGCTTTAACAAAAGATAGTCGCTACCTGGTAGCAAAAAGTAACCGGTTACTAGGTCTGAGACTCCCAGTTTTTAACTAAAAATCTTCTACAGAAAAAAAAACGTAAAATTCTGACGACATGTTTCAGATTTCAAAAGCATATTCTGAAATATGAAATTCGTGGAATGGCGCAAGTTTATTTACTTTTATTTTCAAGTCCCCATGGAAACGCGATCAATAAACGGATAAAGTTTTTTGATCCATATAAACGGAGATAGAAGAAAAGAAAAGCAAAATTCTAAGAAATCTGGAACTCAATTTACATTTTAAATCTGATTATAAAAGCATCCTATTGCAATGAAAAGGAAAAAAAAAAGAAGTTTGCAATTTCCAAAGCGCACTTGTCCCTGTCCGTTTTGTTATCAATTTTTCATAACAGTTGGCTGTTTTCCTTTAAATCTTCATAGAACGATGGCTAACTTTCTGTGCAAAATTCTTTTAGTCGAAGAATTTTTGCGCATGTTGAAATAAAAAAGTTACGCTTCAAAGTTTTGCAACAACTAATGGCTTTAGAAAATATGATACTCGTACTTCTTATACCCATCCTACAGTAGGTATGGATAGATAGTCCACAGGACAGAGCTCTCCTCAGTTTGAATAAATCCCTCCAACATCATCCTGAGCAAAATAACAGTATAGTTAATTGTCCACTTGATGACGTTAAGGTCATTATTAAGTTATCATGAAAATACGATACTTCTTCAATTGAGTCTAGACAAAGTGAAATGTGAATACCAACGAAGATCTTCCACCTAATTAGTTGAGTGTCCATTGGAGAATGACAGCGCGCGAGAGCTCAAAATAACAAATTGCTCTTTATTATTCAGAGAAAATTTACTGCGAATTTGCCTTTTGAAGAGGATTTTATTGGATAATTGGAAATGTTTTTTTTTTTTTTGGCAAATGCAAAATGTTCTCGATGACGATAAAGTTAATTTCTGTTTTAATTTTCTTTTTCTCTCAAATGTGCTTAATTGAGAAAAGAGTGAGATTTAAAGTCCTGTGCTGTGTGCCGTGACTTGTTAGATGTTTCTCTTGGCAATGAATTATGTATTTTTTGTTTTCGTTTCCAAAAATAGAACAAAATAAGCTGGAGATTCATCTAACTATATCATAAACCTGCCAACATTTTTGATTACAAAAAACAGCAGTACCCTGTTCGCATTGAATAAGCATTTCGTTTTATTCACAAGTACCTCATAGCAAACAAAAAAAAAAAGGAAATAAAAAAAACGGAACATGAGATAATCAACTTTTCCTGGGGCTTTCAAATGTTACGGATTGTATTTTCATATCAAATAATAATGAACAAGGTCGTATGCAGGATTTGCTCCTACCAGGGTGGTTCGAATATAGGTTTGATTGTGAAGCATTTTTTTTTATTGAGACCTGCAAAAGCGTTTAAACTTTTTTTTTTCATATTGGTTGACTTTATATTTTCGTCGTAAATGCACTGAAATACCGTGTGGAGTATAGTTGAGTGCATTAACAACTTTTTTGTCAGTCGTTGACTAGAGAAATGTCCACAATCTAGCATTTTACAGTTTGACTGCTGCTTTGAATTTTGGTGTTTGATTAAATATTCCAACTGTACCGGTGCATTAATGAAAGTAAAGTGCAACGTTTGAGGTCCGAGGTTCGACTCCTGGTAAGATCTAAACGATTATTCGCAGGTATAACTCCCAAAAAGTTTTGACAAGTCCTGCGAGACATATTCGAGAAAGGAAAGTGCTTTTTTCAGACTGGTTGTCTACTGCCGACACGGGCGGCAGATGAGTGTTTGTTTTTTGCGCTGCAAATGTAGGTTAATTTGTTTTGAGACTCGATTTCCTAAATAAATAAATAACTAAGGGTGGCGCAACAAAGCGCAGATCGCCGAGACCCAAAACACTTCTCTTCTATTGACCATATACGTTGTAGGGAATGGAGGCAGCCTACATTTTTTTCGCCGATTCGGCTAATCGAGAAAGTGCTTTTCATGGCAGTAAAACTACTATTGGACGATTTTCAAAAGGTTTTACTCGTGGAAAAAGAATTTGATGTTTGTAATAGGTTATTTTTTTTTCCTACATTGTCCTGGTACCCAGTAGATTGTAACCTTGTTATTACTGCCCAGTTTGTTCAATTTGTCAATGCATTCGCTGACATGATTTGAGGAGATTGTGTAGGATCGTAGGGCCTTAATTGCAGCTTGACTGTCCGTCATTATTGCAATATGTTTGTTTTTATATTTCCTGTCAATGTTAACTTCCGCGCATTTGCGCATTGCATAGACTTCTGCTTGGAATATGCTTAACATTCCTGCTCCAGTTCCCTCCGATATTTTGAGCCATCTGTGTACCATTTTATTGCATGGGTCTTCATTGAGTAGGTCTCTTTTTCACCTTGCCATGCCTTTTTGTTACTTAGCTCGACGCTGAAGAGTTTATCGAATTTGAATTCCTTGGTCTTGCTATCCCGAGGGAAGTCAATGAGTGCTAACTCTTTCGATATTATTCTCTTTTCACTAGATTTCAAGACACACTCTGTCTCTTTGGCAAATCTAGCTAACGTTGCATTTGAGTTGCATTTCTTATTACCAGGTGCAAAGGTGTCAGATTTAGCAATACTTCCAGAGCCGCAGTTGGACAGCTTCTCATTGCTCCTGATATGCAGCTGCACGCAAGTCTTTGTACTTTTTCTAATGCTTTTCTAGTGGTTACCTGGTCCGTTCTCTTGTTCCAGACTACCGCTCCATAGGTAAGGATAGGTCTTACCATCATTAGGTACATCCACCGAATAATGCTCGGTTTACAACCCCATGATCTCCCTGCTATACTTTTGCATATCATTAAGGTTTTCTTAGCCTTTTCAGTTGCTGCTACAACATGTTTTTTCCACAGGAGTTTACTATCTAGAATCACGCCTAGATACTTGACCTCTGTTGTGGGTACTATGGTTACTCCATCCAGTGTAATGTCTTTCATGAGTGGTAGGAGTCTTCTTCTGGTGAATGGTATAATTGTAGTTTTTGTGGGGTTGATGTTCAGTCCTACAGATGTACACCATTTTTTCGTGATTGCCAGACCCCTTTGTATAATATCGCATAGGGTTTCTTCGTATTTCCCACAGGCTAATAATGTGATGTCATCAGCATAGCCAATGCATCTTATGCCTTGCGTGGTTAGTTTTTCTAATAGCTCATCTACTACTAGACTCCACAGTAGAGGTGACAAGACCCCTCCTTGTGGGCAGCCTCTCGTAGTGATGATTCTCTGAATCGTTTGGCTAGAGTGTGTTTCTGCCGTTCTTGTACTAAGCATTGCACTAACCCACTTTATTATTGTAATCGGAGTGTCCTTCCTCTGAAGTGCTTTGTTAACCGCCTCGTGTGAGGTATTATCAAAGGCACCCTCAATATCCAAGAAACAGCCGATCGCTGTTTCCTTTGAGTCGATTACTTTTTGGATAGTGGTTGAGAGATGGTATAGGGCAGTTTCCGTAGATCTACCTGCTCTGTATGCATGCTGTCTAGTGTTTAGTGGATTGCTCACTAGTATCTCTGATCTTAAGAAATTATCGATCACCTTCTCCATGGTTTTCAGTACAAAGGATGTTAAGCTTATTGGCCTGAAAGATTTAGGATAAGTTGTGTCTTTCTTACCCGTTCGTTTTCGGTATAAAGATAATTTTTGCTCCCGTCCATGGACTTGGTATGTACCCTAGAGCCAGACTGCTTCTGATAATTTTAAGCAAGTGTAGTAGGATCACTTCTTTTCCCATTTGTAATAATGCTATAAAAAGATCCCATCTACCCCTGGAATTTTGAAGGGTTGAAAGGTACTTAATGCCCATTCTAGCCTTTTCTTCGAGCAAACTATCGTTGCTGTCTTCCAGTCTGGGTTTGGTTTCAATAATACACGAGATCTTCTGTAACTATTACTATGTAACTTTATTAAAGAGAAGAAGATTAATTTAAGAGTAGTTATCTGATTGAGTTCTGGTGGGATAATGATTATTATATATTTCTCCATAAAAGGCGGGGTCTGTCGATGATGGTTTTGGTGACATCTTATGTCACTTGTCATAGCAGGGCTGCCATAACGGCGCAGCGACAACGCACAATGTAAGTGCTGACAAATATAACAATGTTTCTGAACTTCAAATCTCGAACTTCTACGTGTCAGGCTGTCTAATAACTGCCATGGGGTGATCGATGAAGAAAACCACCTCATAAACATTCCTTCTTATTTTTCTACATCATCATCTTTACTTGTATCAAGCAACACCGTCGCATTCAACTACGTCGCATTCAACACATAATTAAAGTAAAGGGTGGTTTTTTAGAAGTTTGGTTTTCAATAATTTTTCGGAGTTGGTCTTTTTGACAGCGGTTTGATTTGATTTGTGCTTATTTTGGTCTGCCTTTCCTTATTACATAGACTTAATCTGGAACAACGTTTGCTAATTGGGCAAGTCTTTTAGCAAATAATGGTTCGGTTCTTGGGACGTATCGCTCATTCCGTCCGAAAATAATCTTGGTTTGCTGCCTTACTAAATCCAACACGTGCAGGAATTGAAGGCGAACGACCATCAAGCTCGTCGTAAATTCGGTGAATGTGCACAAACTGAGATGGGCACCTATTCCGATTTTTACAAGAAAATTTTGTTCAGCCTGAAGCTCACTTTTGAAACTGTGGGAATTGGAGTTGTGATAATCCACAAGCCGCATTATTGAAACGCCTTTACATCCTCAAAAAGTCACAGTTTGTTGTGGTCTATGGGCAAATCATTGGCCCATATTTCTTCAAAATGAAGTTCAAAATGAAGAATGAAGACAGACAAAAAGTTGCTATCAATGGGTAACGCTATAGAGCCATGGATATTAATTTTTTCTACCTGAATTGGAGGATGTTGATGTCGACGACCTTTGGTTCCTCCAATAAGCCAACGAAACAATCAATTTATTGAAGCAAACTTTTGGTGAGCCCATTATCTCTCGTCGTGGCCTCCAATATCGTGCGATTTAACATCGTTGGACTCTATTTGTGGGGTTATGTGAAATCGCTGATAAACTGTAGACGATTGACGTCTTGGAAGGGAACATTTGGCGCGTTATTGCTGATATAAGGCCCCAAATGCTGCAAAGAGTGGGCTTCTTTCCTTTCTCTCATTTTTTTTTGTCTCGTGCACAACAGCCTCATTCAACATACAGTTAGAGTGTCAACATTGGAAAGTACTTGTTATTCTAAAATTGTAGGTCCTCTCTACATTCGTCACAGTTAGTTACTCAAACGAGTTAGATTTTAGAGGAATGCACTTAACTATTTATCATTCAAATAAATGTTTTTTTTCTTTAAAATATTTTATAAAACTCGATATTTGTGAAAAAATTGTGAATACTTTACTAAATATTTTCCATACTATTTATCCAACTCTTTAACCTTTACTTTACGGCTTCCACTATTCGAACAACAAAAACCAAATTGAATCTCTTGCCTCACTAAATTTGACACTTCATTTCATTAAAATGTTGTCTAAAAAACAATAAAATTGGCTTTAGCGAGCATCAATGAATTAAATATTTACCATGCCCCTGCCACAAAAACAACACACACACACAATAGACAAATTGAAACTAAAAGTCCACCTCTGCTAAAACATTAAGTGGAAGTGTTGCATCGGACTTGACATAACCCTTTGACATCCAACAGCCTATCCAAAATATATCAAGCCGCAAACCACCAAAACTGCATAGAACCCCCTCCTGAGCCCCGAGGGAATTGCATGTTAAATCCATTCACCTGTAAATTTTTTTTTTTTTCACTATCAGAACAGAACAGCTTATTTCAAGCTTGTGAAACAATGTATCTTTTCTTCAAGAGTTTTTTCACCCTTAAGTACTTAGAAATATGTATCACTGTCATCATTTAGCGAGGTGTTAGTTGTTAGTAAGCAAAAATTAAGTCTAACACACTAAAGACAACAGAACTAAGAAATATTACAAAATTATTGATAAACATATACAAAAACAAATTAGATAGCTACATATAAACGTTATTAAATATGACAATTATAAAGATATAAGAAACATAAAAAGAAACATAGTCAAGAGAGTGGAGCTCTGGTTCGAATTAAGGACTTTAACGTAGTTTTACTAATATGAAAATCTACTAGATTTGAGTTTAGGTTCAAAATTTTTATCATACGAGTAATAGGCTCATTCAATCCATAATTAGTTCTATGATAAGGACAGTGAAGTAACTCCAAGTTGCGCAATTGGTATGAGCCTCCCCGGTAGTTAAAACCTATGCATGCGAGCAAGTCAGGAGCATCAATTTGTCCTGTTATGAGCTGGTGAATAAAGACTAAATCATTATTTATTCGGCGATGCGAAAGCAGTTGCATCTGCAAAAGTTGAATACGGTGCTCATACGGTGGAAGGTCATAAGGATCCGTCCAAGGAAGTCCCTTAAGAGCAAATCTAATAAATCTTCGCTGTATACTTTCTATTCTTGAATTGTGGACTGCATAATAAGGAGACCATACTTGAGAAGCATATTCTAGATGGGGTCGAACATGACAGTTATACAGCGAAAGAGTGACGTAGGGGTCCGTAAACTCCTTAGCCCATCTTTTAATAAAGCCAAGCATTGAATTTCCTTTACTAACAATGTAATTGATATGGGATGTAAATTCTAAATTGGAGCTAAAGTAAACGCCGAGGTCCTTAATACTGGACACCTTGCATAATATTTGATGAGAAATCGAGTAATTATGCAAAGCCGGTGTACGTTTCTTCGAAAAAGTTATACTTTGACATTTGCTTGGATTGAGAATCAATCCATTTTTATCGCACCAAGTAGCAAAATTTTCAACATCAGATTGTAAAATAAAACGATCTGCTGCGCAGTCTATTTTCTTGAAAATTTTCATATCATCCGCGAAGATCAAAATTTCGCTCGATGACAAGCTAAAAGTAACATCATTAATGGCTAGTATAAAGAGGATAGGACCAAGGTGACTACCTTGTGGTACTCCTGACTTCGCCTTAAAGGAGTCTGAAAGAATGCTTCTAAATTTTACTACATATGATCTATCGGTAAGGTACGATCTGATCCAATCAACGAAGGTCGAAGGGAATCCATATGCATTTAGTTTAAACAATATAATATCGTGAGATAGTTTATCGAAAGCCTTTGAAAAGTCAGTATATATACAATCTAACTCTTGCCCGCTTTCAAGCGCGTTTGAACATTTATGAAGGAAATATACAAGGTTTGTTACTGTTGATCTTTTCTGTACAAAACCATGCTGCTGTTTGCAAATTATATTTTTAATATCGAAAGTTAAGCTTTCACAAACAAGCTGTTCAAATAATTTGGGGATACACGAAAGCTTAGATATGGGTCTATAGTTAAGGATATCTGATTTAATACCTTTTTTAAATACAGGTGTAATAAAAGATCTTTTCCACAGTAAAGGGAATCGACCAGAATCTAACGACAATGAGAACAAATAATTAAGGGGAAATGCAATTTGGGACTTACACTTTTTTAAAATTATTGGAGGGATGCCATCAGGGCCAGCAGAGTAATCATCGTTCAAAGATGAAATATTGTTAAGGACTCTTTCTAGGATAATTGGAACATTATTAAAATTAACTTTAGGACATTTACGTAGAAACTCGAAGTAACTACGATCTATCTCAACAATAGAATCAGAGAAGGAATTACAAAAATTTTGAGCAAAAGCGTTGCAAATGTCGGATGTTTTTGTCAATGTGTCATTACCATATGTAAAGTTATCTGGGTATCCATCCGAATCTTTCTTTGAATTGACAAAGTTCCAGAAACTTTTTGGATCATCCCTTAATGAGTTGCCCATTCTGTGAACATAACTTGAGTACAGAGTTTTTGATAGTGATTTAAATTCATCAAAAAAAAAGATGTAAGAAAGGTGATCAGATTCAGAACGCATCTTAATGTAAGTCCGCCAAGCACTATTTCTTTTGTTGCGAAGCTTTTTTAGTTCCTTAGTGTACCATGGGTGATTAGAGCTCACATTCTTTGAAATTTTGAGGGGTATAGCCTTGTTCATGCAGTCGTTAAGAATAAAATAAAAGTAATTAACTGCTTCGTCAATATTATTGAAAGCTGATATATTATTAATATTAGATCTACTTAGTTCATCAGAAAGCATTTGAAAGTTAGTCTTTCGATAGTCAAATATATGCGAGCAGTCATATGAATTACTATAACTATGAATGTGACCGCTTAGGTCAAGGAAAATGTCTAGAGGAGGGTGATAGTCATCTACATTAGTAATGCCGGAATTAGATTTAAGAACGACAGTACTAACAGCGTCAGAGGTAAAGACTAAATCGAGGTTTCGATTTAAAGAGTTTTTAATACAACTCACTTGTTGTAAGTCAGTAGAAATTAGATAATCCAATAAGATAAGCTCTTGTTGAGAGGATTCCAAGGAAGCTTTCTGAAATGAACAGTCAATTGATGGAGACCAGTCTATATAAGATAGATTAAAGTCACCCAGCAGTAAAATATTTATATCTAAAGAAGACAGATTGTTTAAATAATCTAACACTAAAGCCACTTCATTGTAGGCAGGGGCAGAACTTTTTGGGGGAATGTACGTGCCAATTACATAGACTGTCTTAGACTCAAAGGTAACTTCAATGCAAATTAGATCTATTGTTAAAGTAAAAGGAAAAGTGATATTAGAAGACAAAAAGCTATTGCGACAAGCTATGAGAACACCACCTCCTACGTCTGCGTCTACATGAGAATGGCGGTCCTTTCTAAATACTTGAAACTCTGAGTTAAAAAGTTCTGTATCCAGAATGCCTGAATGAAGCCAGGTTTCTGTAAGAACAAAAATATCATGTGCAAAAGCTTGAGAATTAATAAAAAAATCAGTAGTTTTACTACGAAGCCCCCTTACATTCTGGTAAAATAGGGAAAGTCTTATTAGTTTTTTGAAACATTATTGACGGTACTATTTTCAACACGTTTCTTCTTGGAAGAACCAACAAATTCTTTTAAAAGAGTGCCTGAAGGCCAGAAATTCGGGCTGCAAAGATAATCAAACTGTGACGGAGGGACAAACATTTTAAAGGACGAAACAAAACTGTTAGGTTTACTTATTTTGGTACATCTAATAATTAAGTCATTAGATATGTTGTGGTTCAAAGTTAGATGGGATATAATATCATTGGATGTTAAATCGGGTTTAAGGCGGGATACAAAAATTTGTTTATGTTGTTAATGATATGAGTTTTGCATGGGATATCTGGTATGAACATGGACACCAAATATCGTGTTTGTTTAACCGAACCCTCGACACTTTGGTTAATATGAACTGAGTCAGCGGATGTTAAAAGATAGATGCGACTAATTGTGCAATAGAGTGTGATGGAGGTGAAAAACTTCTCCGACTGGAAATTGAAGTTGTTGATTGTGTGTCAAAAACAAAAAACGGCCGTTGGGAAATTTAAAAATTATGAAATTTTAATTTTTAATTAAAAGCTTGCTTTTTAAGCTTTTTGCTTCACTTTAAAGTTTTTAAGTGATTTTTTCTGGAGTAGTTCCACTGATTTCAAAAATTCTTTCATTACATTATTCCTCAGTAACATAGACTTCGTTTCATCCCCGTATTCCCAAGGAAACGCGAATGGAAGCTCAAGAACGGCTGGACCAATTCGATAAAGTTTTTCATCATTATATTGCTACACTATTTTATTAATTTATCTTTGCTTTTACATGCTTTGAAGATGCTTATGCAATTCTGTCGGAGGTACCCCATCATCTATTAAATAATTCCTTTACCATAACCGAGCAGTAATTGATTGAGGGCTCTATTCTCTTTGTCTAGGCGGGAGGACAAATTTTATAGAATATTTTATTAAAAATTGACCTAAAGCTCTGAAAAATGTTATTTAAAATCAACAAAGTCGGTTGTTACATAACTGATTAAGTATTTTTGATTCGTTCTTTAAAATAAGTGGCGCAACAGAACGAGGAGTCCCAGGGCCTAGCGTATTTCTACAACCATGCCTTGTGAGAGAATAAAGGGGATCTTCAATTTTCTTTCGTTCGTTCTTTACTTAACATTTTAGGTTAGGTTAGGTTAAAATGGCTGTCAGGAATACAACTGACACACTTAGACCAATATTAGGTCCATTGTGATACCATAAAAACTGTGCGAGGGAGTACCTCACTTAACAAAACCATTTGGAGCTTTTAATAAAGCGAAGGAGATGCAGGGGATCTGTGTTCACCAGATCGCTTGGATCATCAAGAAAATATTTTCCTAGATGCCATTTTCTTTCAAAAGAGAGTGCAGGACATGAGCAGATGAGGTGTGGGATTGTCTCCTCCTCCTCCTCATCTAAACAACTTCTGCAGAAGTCATTAGAGGAAACGCCGAGTCTTATGGCGTGTCTTCCTATCAGACAATGTCCGGTGTGACATTGATTACGGAGCTAACGTGGAATCTGGTTATGGATAGCAAATGTCTTGTGCGTTTTGGATCTAGACCTGACCATATCCATTTTGTTGCCACACACGTGGTGATATTGTTCCACCTATGATTTGTTCTATCCATTGCCTCTTGCTTTAGCATAAATTTACATGTAGCGATTGGTATACCAATATTCAACCTACTGATGGTTAAGATCGGTAGAGCGGTTCCTTTTCTGTGCGAGTTCATCGGCTTTGCAGTTACCCACGATATCTCTGTGCCCGGCACCCAAATAAGGTGAATATTGAATTGTTCAGCCATCTCCCTTAAAGATAGGCGACAGTTAAGGGCGGTTACTGAGTTCGTGGAAACGGCGCCGAGTGATTTGAGGGCTGCTTGACTGTCTGAGAAAATCCGGATATTCACTGAGGATATCACGTTTTCTTTTAGCCATGATAGGACCTCTTTGATCGCCAGAATTTCCGCTTGGAACACGCTACAATGGTTTGGAAGGAGGAACGAGAGACTTACGTTAAGTCGGTTTGAGTACACCTACTAGCTTACCCCATCTTCGGTTTTTGAACCATCTGTATAGAAATGAATTGAATCATCTCTCAAAAATTCTTCGTCTTCCCAGGTCGTTCTCGGTGGGATTGAGACTTGTAACTTATTATCAAAAACCAATTGGGGGATGGTGTAGTCGGAGTGGCTGGGGATTGATCTGAATAAATTCAGAATTGTAGCGTGACCGATGTTGTTATCGGTCCATTTTGTGATAGCTCTGATGGTGCAATGCAATAAGACCCGCGGCATTAAGACCCGTGGGTCTTATTGCCCAAGGAAATGGAAATAACACCCACGGGCTTTGTTTCCACATTGAAGAGGCAATAAGACCCACCAAAGAAAAGAATTAAGGCCCATGTCTTTTGTTGCCATTTTGAAGCAGCATTTATATGAGTCTGATGAACATGGGATCTTAAAATTAGTTTTCCTTCTTAGAAAGGGTGAAGAACATAGTGGATGCGCTAAATGCATATATTCTTTTTATTTGAAGGAAACAACATTTTGAGGTACCGAAAAGCAAAGCTCCAAAATTTCGAAATTTATTTCAGCTTTCCATGGATATGAATTCATAGCTCACGTTGTCTCCCACTTCGTGACATAGGACATAGGATGGAAGCTCAGTCCACTTTCTTTTGCGCACATAATAACTAAATCTACTTTATTAATGTTTGTTGTGCTTTTAGCTACATTCTCCTGTTCTGTTCGTGTGAATTTTTTATGTTCAACCCCAAGCCCGTACTACTTGAAGGGGAATTTCGTTAGCATCGCTTTGCTTTTTACTCACGGATAGAATAATGAAGCTAAAAGCGAAGCGGAAAAAATTTTCTCAAGGGAATATGGATGTGTGGTGTAAAAATAAAAATTCGCGCGAATTTTTATTTTTACACCACACATCCATATTCCCTTGAGAAAATTTTTTCCGCTTCGCTTTTAGCTTCATTATTCTATCCGTGAGTAAAAAGCAAAGCGAACAAAATTTGTCTACGTGTAGTGTAATACGTGCCTGCGGTTGAACTTAAGAAATACGCGCGAATTGACCGCAGTAAACACATAGTATGATTCATAGTTCCATAGATATTTATTATGTACGTGTGTTCCTCTTTGGTATGTCATAACCCACAATCAGAGCATGGACTTATGTCAAGTGGAGTTACGTCCCTGTGCAAGTTTACTCACATTGAAAATAAGTTTAAGTGCAAACGGTGAGACTTCTTTCCATTACGAAATGGTATTTAAGTTCGCAGAAAAAGGAACTAAGGCCCGCGGCTGTTACTGCCATTTCATCATGGAAATAACCCCCGTGGGCCTTTCTTCCAAAACAAAGAGGAAATAAGACCCGCGGGTCTTATTGCCGTGGGCCTTATTGCACTGCACCAGCTCTGATATACGAATGGCTGTACTGGCCTCAACATTTTACTTCGTGTTGCTTTTTTGACCAGTTTTGGAGTAATTAAATCTCATAGTCAAGATTAAAAAAAAAACAAATTTTTTGTCTTTATTTTCTTCAAATTATTGCTCAGATGAAATTTTTTTTTTGCGTTGCTAAGTACTTTTTTCAAAAAATCAACCCCCTTATTAGTGTTAAGTCAAACACTGAAAACGTGAAAATCTTTCTTGGCTTTTAAAAAACTTAAAAATCCAATGTAAACTTTATTCCAGAAAATCCTTTTTGTTGTGAGTTTACTTAAAATCTAACGCTAAATATACGGTGTATGTTTTTCCATATAGTTTTTTTTCAATCGATACGAGTGGCATACTACTCATTAATTATGTTAATTGAGTAAAATCACATGAAATATGAGAAAAAATTTAATTAAATCAACCAAAATTTTATTTTACAACTGTTTTTGAACCAGTTTCGTTTTTCAAAATCAGAGGAGGTTTTTTATTTTTCACTTTTTTTTCTTTAAATAAAGTTTGCAAGTATTAAGACCTTGCTGGAAAACAGTTTCACATAAGCAAAAAAATTCACATCAAATGTTTTTGGAGAAAAAAATTGCGTTTTGAAATACTCAGAAAACAATTTTTTTCGAGACTCAATAAAATTTTCAAAAACTTAAATCTCAATTTTGAATTTTTCTTAAAGTATATGTACATTATTTAAAAGTATTGTGGTGCCCATGGTGATAATCATGTCTGCCTGTTAAACCAGGGGTTCGTGGTTCGTATCCCAACAGAGTCAAAAATGTTTTTCCACGGGTATCGCCTTTTGCTAGGAATTGGCAAGTCCTCCGTTAGTAAATTTATTGCCATGAAAAACGCTTTCTCAATAAACCGTTCGGAACCGGAAGAAAGTTGTACGTCCCTTTCACTCCCTCACAAAGGCTGTGGTTGTGAGAATCACGCTAGCCCCTGAGGCCCCTCGCTTTGTTGTTCCACCCTTTTTTACTTATTTATAATGAAATTTTACAAAATTCCGAGCAGTGTAACTTTACTTTCGGGTGACGTTTACGTAGAAACCACAGATTCCAAATATTACAATTTTTCGTTAAGGAAGTCTTTAAACGTGTTTTTCTCGGAATTAGGTTTTTTTGTCGGCTTGTAGATTAAATCTCCGAGACCATTTCATTTCATTTCATTTTTTCATTTTCATTTAAGACTATAGCGCACAACATACGATTTTTAAAACTTCAAGAGGAAATATTTTTATTTTTGCCAAAAAGCGATGATAAAAACGTTTGAAAAAATGATTGCCAAAATAAACAATAAACAAAATAGAGTGGTATGCTCTATAGCTAAAGTCCTAAAGAACATGTGGTTAAATTTTGGTAATGTTCTGACGATCCATTCCAGATTTTTCATCAACAACGCACACATCTTTTATTTTAACCAGTCTTCTCGTGGTGTATTTTAAGAGTGTATTTTTCAGGTTTAAAACTTTTTATATTCATATTTATGATTTATACTGGTGAAAAAAATTTGTGAAAATATGTTTTTATTTTTTTCCTGTCCAAAGAGGGGTCTACCCACGGTTGCCACTCGAAAAAAATTTTACGTCCAATATTCATAAAAAAAGGACCAAACGCAGTACAAAGCGACCAAAACGCTACTTACATGAAAAAATTGCAAAACTTACAGAAACATACAGTTTGATCAATTTTTAGTTTAGTTTAGTTTATTTATTGACTGCTTAACAACTATAAGATACAATATCTTTAAAGGCAATTTCATATTTTATTTCATTGCACAAAACAGGAACAATATTTAAATCACATACCGCCGTATTAATAAACGCGGAATAGCTGGGCTAAGCCTTATTCCATGGATTAAGTGGAAAAGGGTATAATGGTGGCTTTAATTAAATGGAAAATGGTATAATGGTAACTTAATCCATGAAATAAGTATTTCCCAGTTATTCCGCGTTTATTAATACAGCAGATATTGTTTAATCTTAACACAGCTCATAACTTATTATTAATAATAAATCACATCGTATATTTGTATAAATATACTAGTCAAGATATTTCTTAAATATCAAATCTGGTGCATATCACATTTGAAGATCTACTATAGATACTTCAAAACTTATGAGTTATGATAGGTAAGTAATGAAAGAGAGTAATTTATATTTAATAATAAAAATAAATAAAACTTAGAAAGTATTTTTTGCTGACCAAACAGTATGATTGTCACTTGCTCCATTCAGTTCTATGGCTAACATTATATTATTTATGGTATCAAAGTTCAGTTTATTTCTCAGCTTTGTTTTCACTAAACTTAGCTCATAAAATTTTCTTTCAGCAGCGGCTGAGCTGTGGGGCAATGACATCAGGTTATTAACAAAAGCAGTCAAATTTCCGAAGTTATATTCACCCAAGCCATTTTTCAGGTAGCTCGCTTTCTCCCAATATTTGGCTATATCTAGTTCATTGCCTAGATTATTATTTTTCAAAAACCTCAACATTTTCCACTCCATAACCACGTTCTCCGGATCGCCCTCAACTAAATTTG
Source organism: Melanostoma scalare (assembly GCA_949752695.1). Classification (NCBI taxonomy): domain Eukaryota; kingdom Metazoa; phylum Arthropoda; class Insecta; order Diptera; family Syrphidae; genus Melanostoma; species Melanostoma scalare. The sequence continues at coordinate 17,396,692 of OX456986.1, forward strand.
GAAAACTTTCTATTAAAGGTAGAATTGAAACTTCGGATTCTGATAAAACACTTTTAGGAGTAATTATTGATAGATTTTTTAATTCATTGTTGCTTAAATCAAACCTGATTAACATCTGTTTTATTAGTTCTAAATAGAACTGTAAAACGTTTGATTTTATATAATTTTTACCGAAATTTGTGAGCTTTGACTTTTTCAAAAATTCTTCTGCCTTGCTTCCAATAAAAACGTTCTCCAAAGGTAAATAAAAGTTTTTGTTTTCCAAATTAAATTCCGTCCATGAATTAATGTTTCTAATGTAATTATTGTCCATAAAATTATTTAAAATGAGCTTCAAAGTTGTCTCTAACTGCTCATGTAAATAAGGCAAGTTAAATAAAGAGTTTCTCGGACTGAAACTCTTTATTTAAATTGTTTATTATTTTCAAGACATAAGACAAGAAAAGAAAGTAAGCTTTCGTTTCTTGGTTCCCCATTTCGTTTGCCAAATCACATGTCCTGATTCCATTAATTTCTAAATAAGAAGATATTAAATAAAGCTGAAGGGCGTCCCACTACTCCACAACGCGATTAATTACATTTTCCAATGCGAGCCACCTTGTCAATGACTGAAAGAAGTTCACATTCAGCGTCAGTAAAATCATTGAAATCTGCGTGCGTTCAGTACTCTAAATGCGGCAATTTCCAATGTGCAAACTGATTCAAAACTAACAAACTGCAGTAAATGAACAACCTGTTTTGAACATATTTTTCATTTAAAAAAAAGCGACCAAATGAAAAAAAAGTTACCAAGCGACCAAATAAAAAAAAAAAAGCGACCATATTTGGTCGCATGCGACCAAAGTGGCAACCGTGGGTCTACCCCTTCCCTTAACTTAAAGCTCACAAAACTGGAAGAAGCACGGCTTTACTTTAAATAAAAATTTTAGAAAATTTTGCGTTAGTAAGGATTAGATTAGAAAAGATTTTTATTTAAATTTCATATAATATTAATAAACAAATTTGAGCAAAAATCTTAATAATGTAATAATACAATATTATGACATAACACATGTTGTTGTCTGTCAGATTGGTATCGCAATCAAAAATAAATCTCAAAAAAATTACATCAATAATTAATTATTTTTCTTTTACAAAATATTCAATTTAGTATTACAGCAGCATATTAGCATATAATTCACAATTTATATAAAATAGCAATAATAAAGAAACAAAATTTTAGTTTATCAATTACGATTATTACAATTATGCTACTATGACCTTTTATTCAGATTTCTCTTTATTCAGTTAAATTTAATATCACAAATCTTACATCAGTACCTGACTTTAATATATAATGTACATACTTATTATTTAAAAATATTCATTTATTAACATATTCCTGTATTTAAGACAATTTACTAAATAATTGTAAAGGGATAAGAAGTTGTTTCCATTTAGTTCGGCGTATAGTTCTTCTATCGACAATGATTCTTTATTAAAACAAGAAATTCTGATATTATTATAAATTGGGCATTTACCAATTAGGTGATGTACATTTTCAATTTCATCCAGGTTACATATTGTACAAATACCAACTGTATCTTTTTTGAATGCTCTCGCATTTATATTTAATAGACCACCTCTTGCTTTAAAAATTAAACTGACCAGGTGGGCGGAGTTTTCATTGGTGAAGTATGGAGTTATTTCATAATTAAGGTGAGGATACACATCATGGAATTGAGAGCTACTAGCATCGGAAATATGGTTTTCATGTTCTTTAGTTTCAAGAGCCGTCAAAATATTTTTATGTAGACTCCGGAAAGAAGCCATAGACAGATCTACATCAATATTAAGCATTTGACCCAAATTTACCCAGTCCACGACCCAAAAAGTTTTAAGAGCGATTGTCTCTTGAACTAGTTTACTTGGTAATCTGTTTCTAGGAAATTCCAGTACTTTATCAATATAGTCAAAGTGAAGGGATAGTATTCGGAGGTATTGGGTTTTCAAGCCAGTTTCCAAATGCAGCATATAATTTGGGGTGTTGCTAGGCAGATTGAACATCTTTTTCATAAAAAATCTGAAAAGTCTTTCAACTTGGTCAAATTTCTTAGATCCCCAAATTTGTGCACCGTAAAGTATAATCGACCTAGCTGCAGTATCAAAAATTTTTAGCTTATTGGAGAAATTGATATTAGGGTGATGAATATATTTCGACCATGTTGACATAATTGCGCTTTTAGACGTTGAGAACTTTAAATCTAAATGTTTATTAAAAGATAGGTTATAATTGAGGGTTACTCCTAGATACTTGTAATCATTAACTACATCACTCGGATTGGAACCATAATTCCAACTAAGGTTGTTCGAAATTCTTGTACCCTTCCTGAACACCAAAATTTTGGATTTGTTTAGATTTACTTTTAAACCCCATAATAAGCAGTAGCTAAACAATGAGTCAATCATACGTTGAATCGTTGGCGAATCGGAAACAATAACAAGGTCGTCGGCATACAAAAGTACTTTTACAACCGTATCTGCAACACTAATTCCTCCTGGTAAATGTTTATGTAGGTCATTTAGATAGAGGCTAAATAAGATTGGGCTTAGTAAACATCCTTGTTTTACACCAACATTTACTTCAAAGGGCTCCGAAAGAAAGATTCCATCCCACACTTGTTGTATCCGTATAAAGGAGCTGTAATATTTGTATTATCTTTGAAGGCAGCCCCAACGAGGAGAGCTTAAAGAAAAGTGAATTACGTGGGATCAGATCAAAGGCACATGAAAAATCAACAAAAAATGCATAATTTTTTTTCTTTCTTTTTTGATTAATGTGGACAATACTGGCTAAATTAAAAATGTTATCTATTGTAGAATAACCTGCTCGGAAGCCAGATTGGTATTCACAGAGAATATCATTTCGCTCTAACCAACCATTTATTCTATTTAAAATTAAACCCGTGAAGACCTTGTAAAGCGTTACTAAAAGTGAAAGGCCTCTGTAGTTTTCACAGTTATTAGGGTCCCCTTTTTTGTACAATGGGGTAATTATGGCACTACGAAAAGAGACTGGAACCTCGCCAGTTAAAAATATTCTGTTAAACAGAATGAGAACTTCATCTAAAAACAAGCCGGGCATTTTTGTAGAACTCATAACTGATTCTGTCCTTGCCTGGTGCTTTCTTAAGTTTTGCCCTTTGCAATACATGAGATAGCTCCCACAACTCAAAAGGGGAGTCAAGGAAAGGATCTGTTACATAATGGTAAAGTACAGGCAATCGCGAGTTCACAGTCAGGAGGTGCGAGTAAAGTCCTAAAATGATTGTAAAAGTCATCAATTTGGAGACTGCTTCTTTTTTTCGGTGAGATCTGTTTCAAGTTATTTGCCAGTTTCCACCAATCGCTAACATTTCTAACACTATTCAGTTTTTTTTATATTATCATTTACTAAGGATAAGGCATTTTTTTTTTAAATAATCAGTATTGTTATTGGTTTTAAGTTAAGCACAGAAAACCGAACTAGAAAATCTTTCTTATAGTTTTTGAAAAATTAAAAATTGCATGATACTTTTTCACAGAAAATCCATTTTTGTTCGAAAAAGAAAGTTCAGTCAGTGGAAAACTCACAAAAATGGATTTTCGTACCTCTTCTTTTTAATTTCTTGAAAACTTAGAAATATTTCTCGTTCGGTTAAAAGTTTAGAAAAAAGTTTTAATAAGTCAAAATTTTATTTCTTTTCAAAATTTTGTGTTCGAGACCTGATTACTCAAAAACTATTCACCTAATCAATTTTAAAAAAATGGTTATTAAAAAACAAAGTATTGGCTTTGAAAAACATTATAGTTTTAGTTTGTGGTAGTATGTAAGTGGCTGATTTTCAAATAATTAGGATTTTAGTAAATTAAGTCAATTTTTTTATAAAATTGTCCCTTCCGGCTTAAACGAAGTTAGATAGACCCCCTCCTATACTTAATCCAACCTATCCGTCCTGGACTTTTGTCGCATCTTATGCAAAACACCCTGTATATGTATTCAAAGTCTTCCTTAAACCTATTAATTGCTAGAATATAAAATTTTTTTTTTCAATTTTTCAATCAAAATCTTCCACCGAAGGAAATTGCTTTTTAACATTAATTACAGAGTTTCATCACGTTCCCTTAATCAAAACATACGAAAAAGTCTGTCCCTTGCATCCTATGCGAAGTGTATCCTTGTTTCTTTAACTGATACACATCCCATCTGCCCAAAAAATTGATAAGTCCATCTTCTTTTGAAGTTTACAGATGGTACTATGTTAAGCTGGTCGTCACTGAGAAAAATATTCAAACGAGAAGTTACAACGCAACGGCTGGTTTGCATTAGTTGTTGTAGGTAGGCTGTTTTCGTCTCAAAAGTAAATCAAAGAGACTTTACTTTTGCAAATCCACAAAAAATATGCATTCGAAATCCGATGAATTATTGCAGGATAAGTTTTTTGAAAACTGCCATTTTTCAAAGTCGATAAAATTTTGTAGAATTTGGAATAATGCTTTTTCCGACTCAACTGAAGGACATATCGCTGAAAACTGTTTCCATATATGCCACCGAGTTATCTTTACGCGTCACTGCAAAGAAAAACAAAATCCTTTGTTGTCTGTACGTTTGATGGGAATTGAAACCTTAGCAGTTTGAAATTTCGTATCCTGCTTTGTACACAATGACACGTATTTATGTATCAAAGTGTCATATTTTTACTTCACTCGATTTTAGTTTTGTCAGTATTCTGTTCTCGATATCGAAACAAGCTTTTTTTCAAAATGCGTTCTTCATGGACGGCCAGGACATCAAGCAGTTCTTGGCCATACTTCAGAAGCTCTTACACAACTTGCTTTTATTTTCTGTCTTCAAATACTTTTTTTTATTTTTTTTTGGTGATTCAGAGCTCTTGGCGAACAAAGACTTGACTGATTCCAGCGTAAAAATATACCAACACATTTACAATGACAGAATGTGTTGATGACAGAGCATTAAGAAAGGATTTAAAATTTTTATTTATTTTTACACCTCAGCAAGTCCCATCACTTTGTATTTTCTTCCATTAAGAGTGTGTCATTAAAAATTGCATTTACTCTGAAAACACAGAGATTCACTTCAGGTTTATGTTCTGGTTGTAATACCTACAACTCAGAACCCACAGACATAAACTTCTCACAAAGAAATGAGACACACTAAATGATTCAAGGAACATCAAACTTATATATACGAGTAGGTAGGTATAGTGAGTCTTTCGTCGGAAGAAACCAGCAAACAATTAAACTTGGCTGATGAAAAAAGTTCTATTCCCATTCCGCATTTTTGAAATCTCACAAGGATATGACTCCTGTAAACAGGATGGAACAGCATTAAGACCGTACTTTAGTTTTTATCCAGAGAGTTACAAACACACACACACACGTCGACACAGAGTCGTCTCAATGGCCTGTGCCATTGTGTGGCTTCTATTTTCTTTGGTTGGTGTGCTTTTGTGTGCACTTCAGTCATTGTCCTTCTCTCTATAGTTTGCTTGAAGTCAGAAACGTAAACGATTTCATAGACTTTGTTGGCCCTCAAGGTATTCATCGTACAAAGTGCCTAGGTCTTACCCCCCCTTCACCGATAACAAATGTTGGATGCATCTCTTTCTCTGCATTTCGTGAAATCCTGAAATGTAATTATTTCTGCCACGAACATGAGGATACACTGGCTCTCTCTACCACAGTATCGGATTATGCCAGCCAGGACAATAGGCCAACTAAGAGTGGATTAAATGCCAACAGCTATTAATATTGGGTACAATTCGAGAGAAAGTCGAAGAGACTACCGATGCTTGAGCTGCAGATGATCCGCATAATAATTTCCCCGAACGAAAAGGACTGTGCTTTTATTTTTTCTTTACTCTGTTTTGGTTTGGCGATTGTTCTTTATGTGACCCACAAATCGCTGAAGGACGGGTATTTTTCTGGAATTCTAAAAGCAACAACAAAAATGAGGATGAGGACAAGCATTGGAAGATCGCTCGAGAGTGTGTGTTCAAAATGCGACCACCTGCCGGCTCTGGGCAACGAAAAAGGATTACGAGGATTATTAAATTTCAGCCATTGCCTTTTGCACTCTTTACGAGAGTTGCTGCATCACCTACCGCAGTACTTACTCTAATTTTACGACTCTTGTGAATATTCTCGTATATCCTATAAACAAACACACAGACACACTCATACAAACAACATAAGTCCCTTTTCCATTTATTCTATGTACGAAAAATATAAAAATATCTTAAAAGGCTCAGGGAAAAAAATGGAAATGAAAATTCGTACAACATTCAGCCGCAAGGCGAATGCATGCCAACGAGCCAAACAGCCAACCAGAGCTAGTCGGGCACAGGCCTGGATGAAAAAGAAGCACCTAGGATTTGGTATTTGAGAGCAGCACGGCCGCTCTTCTCCTGTTTGCAACGCAAGTGAAAATAACTAGGATAACGACAATTCAAAGAAGAGCCCTTTTGCTTATGGCTGAATTTGTTGTTTGTATATGTATACTCAGTCTCAGTCTCAGTCTCAGTCTGTGTAGTGCATAATGGATCCAAGAATAAATCTCCGACAATAAGGTAAAAGGTAGAACATCACTGTTGCCAAAGAACATACTCTTATATCTTAAAGCAGACACACCCAGCCAGCGCCAACGCCAACGCCAGCGCCCCCATGCTTAGAATGCATGCGAAAGTGAATTAGGAAATCTAAGACTCTCTAAGATGTTTACCTGAAAATTTTCTTCAAAATTTAATGAAATTTCCTCCATGCACGACTGGAGCTAGCACGAACACGAGCATATCAGAGCTGAGAACAGAGCTACCCGAAGCAACGGAAGGACATTTTATTTTAGTCTCCTATTCCACGGGAAATGATTGCAATAAAATGAAGGAAAAAGAACAAATACCTTCAGTGGTTTGGTTGGTTAAAAGTTTCAACTTGAAACTCATTTAAAGAACGAGATCAGATTTTGATGTTTGGTATACGACGCCGACGAAGTAAAAGGTCGACACAATTGTGGCGGCAAAAGGGATGGGTGATAAAACATTCGTTTTTCGTGTCTGTCTGTAATGTTTGTGTTGCAAACGATTTAGGTTACGTATACGCTATGAGGGTTTCAAAATGTGAACGAATAGATGGAGATAGAAGCTTACGATGATAACGTTGATGTGGTATTCACTTTATGGATTTTTGTTGATACAATATTTTCGTATAGGTAGAGATACATTAACAAGTACATGAGTGTAGCAAGAGCGAAAGCCACTCTGATGCAGGTACTGACTAAAATAAACAACCGAAAAGAATTTTGTTTAACGAGGTGTGCAGAAAACTAGGAGAGGATAAATGTATTGAACTCTGTTGAGTTTTGGATTTATTGCAGCCATCTTGAATATTGATCAACTGCAGCACTTGGAACATAGCAGCCATTCCTTCTTTTCGATTTTTACTCTCATCGCGTGTAAGGAAGTTTCACTTCAAATAAAGGAAGTTTCGCTTCAATTAAAGGAAGTTTCACTTCAAATATTACAACTTTTGACCGAAACATAATTGAGCTCCACGTGACGTTTCTAACTCCATCCACATAAGGTCAAAAATATCTCTTTTCTCTCATCATTACATATCACACTTGTTCTTTTCTTTTATCATTGCGATGGCTTATGAATAAGATAGCGTTACATGAATCAACGTCAAAGTCTAAAAATGATTGAACCTTAGAAATGGTTTTTAATTTTTCTTTTTATTAGACATTTGAGTACTTGGATCTCAAAGCGATCCCATATCTCCCACATCTCTGCTTCACACCAATGATCCTTGCACCAGTGGGTTTGACGAATGGCGTTGGCCTAAGAACGCGTCGACGAGATTCCAGGCATTGGAATTTTCGATATCTGAGTCCTAAGCTGGTGTATTGGGATTTTTGCCAAAAGTTTTTTGACCCGTCCTTTTTCAAGTCAAAGTGACTGTTTCTTCGATTTTGATGTCCATTCGAGGAAACAAAATCACGCAACAAAAAGTTACAGTGTAGCTTTTGCGTTTTAATAAAATTTTTTTTTTCACCGTTACCGTTTGATAATGTGCTTTATCAACATAAATATTTCGTTTCTTTATATTGCGGGCCAGTTTTGTAGTACGTTACGTGACTATTACATTAAGTGAAATGGTCACGTAATTACCGTTTACTGTCCATTATCATCATCTCTGAATGTTGCTTTTTCATTGAATTGGGTAAATCCTTACTGTTTTTTTTTTTTTAATTTTTATGGTGCGATCAAATATGACTAAGCAACGTTTACATTACCTCACCTAACCATTACATTAGACCAATCATTGTATACTTATTTTGATAGGCAGAGTTGAGACACTGTTAGCATTACGCCATCATGTCGTGTAAAAATCAATATTACATCTATTTACTTTCAGTTTGGTACTAAGATCGGGACGCAATCATTTCTAAATTTTGATTGAGGGATCATCTAGTGTTGTCTCTAAATTTTGATTTAAAGATGAGTCAAAAAGCAATCAGTAGTCAGATAAGACCACTTTGATGAAGTGCTAGACATAGATCCATCGCTATACTCTCTTATCCTAATTCCTAATGTTTCCATTGTTTCAAATCCCTTTGTGGTCATTTTTGGGGTAACACGAGGTTGTCATCGTGGATGTTGTTAATGTTTTCCACTTACAATGTTTAATAATTTACGTTTTCCCTTTACGCTCCTGATGACGCAAAATTTATCACTTCTAATCGTGATTCTCAATTGCTTCAAAATGACTTCTATTTATGCCTCATGTGGTGGAGTAAGAATGTTTTCAAAATCAACATTTAAGCTTAAAGCTTTCCTCTCAAACCTTCTTTACTGGATCTCCTCACATCTTGACAACCCTCAATATAAATAGAACTCCCAACCTTTTTGGTTTTTTAATTCTTTTTGATGTCACTTTTGAAGTACTATAAGGTAGCCATCTTGGGCCCCTATTGTTAATGTTTGCCATGAACGACGTTTGCTCAATCGTGACCGTGCCATCACTTCTATTCTTGATTCTCAAAAACTTTTAAATCATTTCTATCTATGCGTCACGTAATGCAATAGAACATTTTCGAGCAACGGTTTTCTCGTAAAAGTGAAAGCCTACCCCCGACCCTATCATCTTTTAAGCTTCTCCAGAAGAGATGCACAGCTTGTGAATACTTAAGATGTTCTTTGTGAAACAGATTTAAGTTTTTGCTTTTACTTCGACTAAGCCATATCTACTTTACTAAATTAGGTGTTCATAACAGTTCGATGTAAACCTGAGCCACTACCAACATCTTTCGATAACGATAACAAATTCGATTTCGGCCGAACTCTCTCCAGTTTAGTACTCTAAGGCGGTTGGGGTCTTCTACCACTTGATTGCGCTACCTAAAACGAAATCTACCCCTTCCTCGATTTCCCTGTTATGTGCTTTCGAAAACCCATCGAGCCGGAGCGTTGAGGTTCGTCCGCTCTACATACCCCAGCTACCGTAGTCTCACGATGCGTGCTCTCCTAGCAAAGCCCATGTCGCGGTACAGCTCATACACCTTTTTTCAATCTTCTTCTCAACATATTTTCTTCATACACGGGACCAAAAATCATTCGGAGTATTTTTCTTTCCTTCGAAACGACCAAGTGTTTCCCCAATCCCCATTCGCTTTCGAGGAGGTCTATGCTTCCGCGCCGTATAGTAGAACTGGGGTGATTACCTTGATTTTTCTAGAGAGGGTTTTATTTCTCAATTGCCTTCTTAACCTTAAGAAAAAGAAGCGGCGACTTAAACCAGTCCGGCACTTTCGGAACCCTTTTGTATATCTTTTTTTATAATTCTTATGTTTGTTCTTTCTTTAGGTACCTAAGTATCTTCATAAGTATGGGGTCATATCTCCAGTTAGAAAGCCTTCATCGGAGCTTTGGTTTTGGGCCTCTCTAACGTTTAAAATGTCATTTCTCTGTCAGTTCCCTTAAATATATCTCAATTACTTTTCTGCAGTAAATGAAGTTCATAATTTATTTATTTTGCTTATTTCAAGCAAATTTATATTGGTATACTGATTGTAGTACAATTGATCTTATCTTCCACATAGTACCCTTCTAAGAAACAGACCTTCACAACTTATTTACTTTCCTCCTCTTCGTATATCTTTAGTCCTTGATGAATCAATAATCAACATGTGAGGTAAAATTAACTCAAACCCTTCTCTTCCTAAATTCCATCTCCTCACACCATTTTTTGTTCTTATGAATAAGGCTCGATTGACTTTATTTTACTAGTTACTAAAATAAGGTCAATCGATTAGAGTAGTAGTAGTCAATCAATTAGAGTAGTTTCTTCATTTTAGTCATTATTCAGTTTCTTAAGTTTAGTTAAAAAAGAAAATTTAAGCTCTGCCAGCTATGCATGAAAAGTTCAACTGTTAAAAAAAAAAAAAGTAAATTGCCCGGAATTAACTTTGAGGACCTTCTTAAAACTTATATTTGTTCCTTTTATTTTGAAAACTTTTTTTTTTAATTTTTAGCCGTAAGCGTAAATTTTAGTAAGTTATCAAACAATACAAAGCTCTCATCCATCCCTAAACCCTTTTCCACTAATTGGATTTTCCTTATTATTTATTAATTCAAGTATACAAAATTGAAGGAGCAATAACACTCCCTAGGTTAAGAAACTTCTGAGTACAGTTGTGCACGGTCTTGTTTCTACAAATCACTTTTCGGTGGGTAACACTAATTGGCATGAATCGGATCGATTTCAATTCGTGGAACTCTAAAATAAGCAAAAATCTGGTTTATTAAATATTTGCGCTCAATTGGTTAGATGAGTTGAGTAACAATTGCCTCAATGGCAGATTTTGGATTCATTTTTTTTTATCTACGTAAACGAAAAATAAATTGTGCAGAAGCTAAATAAAGGAGGCAATGTTTTTGGGTGATTGTTCGAAATCTTACTATGCATCCATTTTGAAGTACATGTTAACTTGGAGTAAGCAGATAATTCTTTTCTGTTATAAATGCGATTTGCAATTTGATTGATACACTTGAGTTTATCATAAGAGAATAGTCTTTTGTTGAAAACATAACAAATGCCTTAACTGCTTTAGACTGATTTGGTGCACTCGTGCTATCGCATAAATAGAAATGAAATCACAAAAACACAATGCTCACTACGTACGTGCAGGGTTTATTCAAAGACATTGAAAATTTTAAGTCGAGAATAGTCTGTTTTTGAGTGAGTATAAAGATTTCCTTAAATTTGAGGTAGGATGATAGTTCACCAAAAGCACTCTGAAAGTCCATTCATTAAGGCAACAGGTGCGTGGGTGTCTTTTTTAAGTCTGTTTTGTTTAAGATTGTCAAAAACACCCCTCCAGAGCATGGAACTCATTACAAGGCCATCTAAACACGCGGTATGTCCCACAGAATTTTGCCAAAAAAGGCTTTCTCCTTAATATACATATACCTGCTCACTTTCAGTGTTTACTTGTATCAAGAAACTTCGATAACATCGATTGAACCCTATAAGCAAGGCACAGTGAACCAAAATTACTTTTGTGTGTCTCTATAAGCCCCAAGTTTTTGGTTAGTCGTGTGTCTACATTCCAGGAAACGCTGAAGTCTTCCTTTCAAATCGTAAGCTCATCTAACTCATTTCTCCGCATTTTCTTTAGTCTCATTATTTATTCGACGTTTGGTGTAATCTTAACAAGTATGATTATAGAGAAATTAATTTATCCTGTCAAACAATTATCAGACATTTAATTAGTTAACTTTCAAAGTGATGTAGAATATGGTCTTAGTTTAACACACATTCTCTTAATCCCTAAAGTTCCTTTATCTAGATTGTGTAGGATATGAGTTTCTATGCATGAGTATGCTGCGAACATAGTAGAAGAGTAAGTGAAGTGAAATATCTCAAATGCCGTGGTTTGAGAGGAAAAAAGAAAATAGAATGAGTACATGTTACTTTTTAGAAGGCTGGAAACGGAACTTTTCATTCTGTGAAAAAATTCGATGGTATGTGAGTTCGAAAGGTCGTGTATTCTGCAGTCATTTCTACAAAGGGTTAACAGGTACGTTGCAACTTCTCATTAACAATAGTTAGCATGTGTTTCGCGTTGGTTTTGGAATGGACGTATGATATCGCCCCTGTTAAAGATCCAGGTAGACAGCGCGCTGACTCATCATAGAAGAAAGATGTGCAGAGGGAGAGAAAGAGAGAGGGAGAGAAAGAGAGAGGGAGATAGGGAGAGAGAGAGAGAGACAGAGAGATTTGATACTGGACCAAGTTCAATGGGCCTAGACCAAGTGTTAACATTCAAGACAGTTTCTTCTTTGAAATGTGACGAAAGAAGCGAAAACTTATTCATATGCTGGTTTCGTACACCAAATATCGAATTCATAGGAGATGATTGCTCTTATCTTAGTCAACAGAAACAAATTGTCATTTTCGGGTATACTAGAAGCTCTTTTTCTCTTGCCTTGAGTCTTCGCCTCGACATATTCGGTTCATAGAGAACTTACACATAAGATATTTTGTCTTACCAAAAGCTCTTTCTCCCTTGCCCTGAGTTTTCCACTCGACATGTTCGATTCATAGAGACCTGCTAGCTAGAACTGTTATTAATGTTATGATGTTTGACTTCACTTCGGAAAGTTGGATCAAACAAGTTCATTTTCTGCTAGGGATAATTTTTGACACTCTATATCTTACCAAAAGGAATACAGTGCATTGAGTCTTCGACTTGACATGTTCGGTTCAGAAAGACTTGTAATTCATGTCATGATATTTGTTTAAGTTTAAGTTTAAGTTTAAGTTTAAGTTTAGGTTGAAGTTGAAATTGAAATTGAAGTTGAAGTAGAAGTTGAAGTTTAAGTTTAAGTTTAAGTTTAAGTTTTAGCTTAAGCTTAAGTTGAAGATGAAGTTGAAATTGAAGTTGAAGTTGAAGTTCAAGTTCAAGTTGAAGTTGAAGTTGAAGTTGAAGTTGAAGTTGAAGTTGAAGTTGAAGTTGAAGTTGAAGTTGAAGATGAAGTTGAAGTTGAAGTTGAAGTTGAAGTTGAAGTTGAAGTTGAAGTTAAAGTTTAAGTTTAAGCTTAAGCTTAAGTTGAAGATGAAGTTGAAGTTGAAGTTGAAATTGAAGTTGAAGTTGAAGTAGAAGTTGAAGTTGAAGTTGAAATTGAAGTTGAAGTTGAAGTTGAAATTGAAGTTGAAGTTGAAGTTGAAGTTTACGTTTAAGTTTAAGTTTTAGTTTAAGTTTAAGTTTAAGTTTAAGCTTAAGTTGAAGATGAAGTTGAAGTTGAAGTTGAAGTTGAAGTTGAAGTTGAAGTTGAAGTTGAAGTTGAAGTTGAAGTTGGAGTTGAAGATGAAGTTGAAGTTGAAGTTGAAGTTGAAGTAGAAGTTTAAGTTTAAGTTTAAGTTTAAGCTTAAGTTGAAGATGAAGTTGAAGTTGAAGTTGAAATTGAAGTTGAAGTTGAAGTTGAAGTTGAAGTTGAAGTTGAAGTTGAAGTTGAAGTTGAAGTTGAAGATGAAGTTGAAGTTGAAGATGAAGTTTAAGTTTAAGCTTAAGCTTAAGTTGAAGTTGAAGTTGAAATTGAAGTTGAAGTTGAAGTTGAAGGAGAAGTTAAAATTGAAATTTAAGTTGAAGTTGAAGTTGAAGTTGAAGTTGAAGTTGAAGTTTACGTTTAAGTTTAAGTTTAAGTTTCACTTTTCACTTTTTACTTTTCACTTTTCACTTTTCACTTTTCGTTTTTGTCTTTTCTCTTATCACTTTTCACTTTTCACTTTTCTTTTTCCACTTTTAATTTTCACTTTCCACTTTCCACTTTTCACTTTCCGCTTTCCACTTTCCACTTTCCACTTTCCACTTTCCACTTTCCACTTTCCACTTTCCACTTTCCACTTTCCACTTTCCACTTTCCTCTTTCCACTTTCCACTCTCCACTTTCCACTTTTCACATTTCACTTTCCACTTTCCACTTTTCACTTTTCACTTTTCGCTTTTGTCTTTTCTCTTATCCCTTTTCACTTTTCACTTTTCTTTTCTCACTTTTTATTTTTCGCTTTCCACTTTTCACTTTTCACTTTTCACTTTTCGCTTTTGTCTTTTCTCTTATCACTTTTCACTTTTTAATTTTCACTTTCCACTTTTCACTTTTCACTTTTCACTTTTAACATTTCACTTTTCACTTTCTACTTTTCACTTTTAACTTTTCACTTTTCAATTTTCACTTTCCACTTTCCACTTTCCACTTTCCACTTTTCACTTGTCACTTGTCACTTTTCACTTTTCACTTTTCACTTTTCACTTTCCACTTTCCACACCAAATGCATTTGAGCTTTTCACAAAAATAAAGATAAAAATGAAAAAACACCTAATTTACCTATGTAATTAAGTCGCATCCTCCATCCATCGTGAGTATTATTTTCTATATCATTTCGACTTTGTCTCTTATTTTTAGGAGATACAGTTACGTTTAATAGAAAAATATATTATTTATAATTGTGTCCTGCAGTAAGGAAATCAAACTTTCTACCGCTCATCTTGGGAGAATGGGGCAGGCCCACTAATTAGTACACATTATTTTGGGAAAATGTTCTTATTTGAACTAAAGTATTCAAATTGGTTTAAGAAGTACCCTCAAACAATTATGAAGTTATAACAGATTCTCATTAAATCTTTCACTATTCAAACTCAAACTTGTTTTCATTTTTTTTTAACTGCAAAGTCAATTTTCCATGTTGTCAATCCTTAATCTTTTCCCAGAATCGCAGGAAATAATTTCCATAGTATTGAAAACCCTTTTAACTACTTAAAAAATAATTAAACCAAATCCTCAAAAACAAAAACAGAACGCAAAAGTAAAAAAACTTAACTCTGGTATGGCAGTGTACTACCACCATTAATCCTAAAATAAACTCAAGTCTCAATCATTGTAGAAATCCTCGTCAAAATGACAAGCAATTAAAATTTACCACAGCGAAATCAATTCAAGTAAAATCCTCAAATTCTTCCACACCACCACCACCACTACCGCGCACACCATAGCTTTCCAATCTTCTTCACCAATTTTCCCATCTATCCTTTCTTTCTGTGCTCTTTCATGCTGTTCAGCTTCTCCTCTTTTTTTTTATACACCACTTTTTATCTTTTCATCAGGTCGAGCATTTTACTTTCACATCTATTATCCTCAATATTTTCATGTTTCCTGGTAATTGAGTCGTGGCTATTCACAGAGCACAATGAACAAGGCCATTAAATTTGATGGATGGCATAAAAGGGAGGAACGCGTTGAATACCTATGTCCTTTAACTACATCTTGCTTGTCTTGGAGTTCGGGGGCATTCAGCTGTTGCATATCTGACTGAGCGAGAAATGCCTGTTGCCAAAAAATAACCAAAGACAAAACCGTCCGCAGACAAGTTTGTCGTATGCAGATTCAATTAGTTGGAAAAAAAAGGAGACGTACTGTCCAGACTCCGGTGGATCGAAATGAAATGTCCTCATCAACCCCAAACAGCATTATAGTGCAGCTCGCTCGAAAAGATACTTGATGAGTTGATAAAGGCAGTGCTTTTATGATTGGAATGTCATCTGTCACTGGTTGAGTTGATTTTAACCGAAACGAAACGAGGAAACATCAAATTATTTAAAGTACATTATTTTATCTTGATTCTTTTTTGATAGACCGAAGCAGAAAATTCGATGCAGTCGCGTGGAACAATTGTTAGTCAGAAGGCTGCTCTGTACATTGTCGGTAGCTGTAAGGTAGAATAACTGGAATTGTGTTATGGGTACTTTAAAAAATTATTTCATCTGAATTTAATTTTTTTGGGAGTTTTATGATGGAGATTTTATTTGTCAACTTGTTGATTGTGTGATGATGGTTTTGAGGAAATTCAATCACATACTATTTTTGGTTGCTCTTTTGCAATTTGCCTGTTGATGTTTTTTTTTCTAGCAAACAGTAAGCTAGAGAGAGCTCTTCACAAATATTACCAAAATAACTGATTAAATAGGCCCACAATTCCAAATCATGTTTTTTTTTTATTAGTTTTTGCGATGCTTAGCCATCTATATCCGTAAGCATAGCGATGTTACATGGGGGCTAGCTCAAAAGTACACCTTCGGATTAGTCACCAAATCCAAAAGGTGGACGACATGAATGAAAACTGCCGGGCCGTGAAATTGAGTTATTAATATTCAATTGCAGCGAAGTCAGCAGCAGTTTATTGGCCTGTTTAGCAACTTTCTGAGTTCTTATTGTTTCATTTCACTTTGCCTTGAACATTTTCGTTCATTTTCGTTGTTCCCACATACAACAAATCAAGGGTATCGATTCCGAATTCATTAACCATTTTGAGCTTCAGGCAGTTGTCTGTTGTGAATACTTTCAAATTGTGTTGTGAAAATAATTCTGCGAAATCATTGAATCCCTACAAATACAATAGCCTATCGCAATTTTAAAAGGAGAAGACATATCAATTTCGATACAGCAAAGGAATCGAATTCTCGGAACCCATTTGCTTGTATTTTAAAACCACCAGCGGCAGCGGAGGAAGAGAGTTATATTATTGAATGCCAACATAAGAGCATAGGAACATCACAGTTCAAACTTTTTAGGCGCTTTTGAAACGACTTCTGCATCTGGTTAAGGCTGTTAACATTATTTTTTCCTCAAGCGGCCTTAACTAATATATAAAACAAAAAATTCCTAGAACAGCACCAACTTAAAAAGAATGTACACTGGGGTGTATGAGAACTATTTTTTATTAGTGGTATTTTATTTCTTTGGTTTTAAAACTTTGCAACGGGTGCTCGCCCTTATAGGTGTGTTCCTTGTATTATTTTTAACGTTAGTTAAGACTCATGAATTTCGTAAAGTTTTTAAATTACTGCTCCTTGAAATGGCACAAGGTTACCAAATCTCCAAAATTTTAAAAATTTTCTTTGAAATTAACAAAGATTGGAAAATAAAATCAAATGTAATTTATTTGCACATATTCCAGGATAAAAATAACATCAAATCCGTAATTTCGGTATTTTAATTTTATTCCAGGCATGTCAACTGATTTTTTCAAAAATGTCATCATATGTGAAAATCAAAGGAAGCACGAAGATCTATACTATGAATTATTTGGTGAGTAGTTTTTAAAGTTGCAATTCTTAAACACTTCGTAGATAAAGTATGATTTTTAAGCGTAGTTTTCTTTAAAAATCGAATAAAACTAATAACTAACTTTTACCTTTTACGTTTTAAAGATAACTTTTTGTTAGTGTTTGCCGATAAATGATCAGTTAAGAAGGTATTTTGCGTCACTTATTTGAGCATTTCGACCTGTATTTTACGAATTTCGTATGATATGTAATCCTGTAAGGCTTCAATTGTGTTCGGCTTTTTCACATAGACTATACAAGAAATAATCAAGAAGCGTTACATTGTATGATCGTGGCGACCAACCCACAGGGCCATTTTGAAATAAGCTTCTCACCAAATTCATCTTTCAATGCATGTGGTACCGTCTTGATGAAATCCCATGTCAACCAAGTTCAACTCAGCCAACGGGGGCAAAGAAAAGTTACGTATCGTAACTCGATATCGGTTGCCGTTGACGGAAACGATTCTTTCACGGTACTCTTAAAAAAAAAAAAATTGCCGATGCCCAGAAACCACACCAAACTTCTGTTTTTGTCGGGATGCATCGGTAATTCTTGTATGTCATGTGCAATTCATGTCAGCAATTTGTTTCAACAGTTTCAACAGTTGTAAAGTATTTACGACAGTTCTGTTGTAATTTCTTCAGTTTTATTCTCACACAATATTTCTCGCGTAATCACAACAGTGGTTCGCAATCTCGGCGATTCTGTCGTCATAGTGATAAAAGTTTAGTCGTTATCTGGACAGATCTGTTGTAATCATCAAAATTCTGTCGTAATCACGATACTTCTTACGTAATGACGGCAGTTGTTGTATACACGGAACAATTATGTTCAAACTTCGTCGCTTTGGATCAATTGTATTATTTTGTAGTAATCGCAAACATTTCCCCCAGTCACAAATATTTAGCATTAAATAACAATTTTGTGGAAATAACTTTGTAGTATTTGCCACATTTTTTGCACAATAGCGACAATTCTGTCGTAAGAGGAAAATTTTTTTCGTGATCGCTACATCTGGTCTTTTCCGAAAATTCTGCCGATAGTTGCTCAACTCCTTTGGAATCGCAAAGTTTATGTCGAATTCGTTATGAATTTGTCGTATTCTGTTCTATGGCACATAAGACATCGAGTGGTCCCACTCGAAGTGAGTGAGAATCTAATAGTGATGTAAATTTACTTGTAAGTTTGTTGAACCATACTGATAGAAACCACGATATGTTTTTGTTTCGTTGTAAACCTGAGTTCGTTCGTCTTTTTAACAAATTGCTTCTCTTTAATTCTAGCTCCGTCATGTTCTCACAGCCAGTCTAAAATTCAGTCTCCTTCTAATAAAATGGAAATAGGTTTTGTAAATGTGTTCACATTGGAGAGTGGATTTGTTTTTAAAGGAACAGATTGCTGAGCTAATTCATACTAACCCTTTCTGAAAATTTTAAAGGGCCAAAATACTAGCTAAAAAAAAAACAATCACCTGCAAGCTCTTCCAATTTAATGAATTTTATACACAAATGAACTTGAATAGTGACTCTTTGTTTCCATCAAAAACTTCCCTTTATAGTTGAAGCGTAGATCTCCGACACTGTAAGACCAAATTTAAAAAAACACCACATCACCAAAAATGACTTCCAAAACAAAGTTGAAATGGGTGAATAATTTTAACAATTCATCATCCTGACATAGTCGCAAAACTTATTCAAACACCACAAACTCTGTGGAACTTTCCCCAAAATAAACGAATGGTCATCACTTAAAATAGAATTTATCCAACCAAATTAATAACAGCGCAGAGGATGGATATTCGTCAACAAATAAAAAACAACAAAATAGAAAAAAGCTTGATATTTTGACCCAATTTAAGAAAATTTCAAATTCATTTGCAACCATCTCACACACGACTAGGCGTACACATTGCTACACTTAGGAAAAACGGCTAACAAATTATTGTATAGGTTGAAAGTTTTTCTGTTCACTGTTGTGTCGTCGTCGACGTCGTAGTCGTCCTATGCTATGCTTTGCTGCTGTACTTGACAAAAATAACAAAATTTTCATTTTGAGAAGAGCACCCATCGCAAGCACATGTTGAATAACCGGGAATGCTGGTTTTTCTAGCTACGTGCACTCTTTCAACCCGGATGCTTTTGAAAATATGAGGCAAGCTCATCAAAAATGAATGTATATACCCATTCAATGTTGGTGAGGAGCAAAATACAACATAACCCCTTTTTGCAGTTGACATACCATCTAACAGTGTAGGGAAACGGCATTAAAAAAAAATTAAATAAATTCAATGTAGACGTTTGGAAATAGGACGCCTATTAGGCTTTGCATACAAATTCGATTGGTTCTGTTTAGTGGAAAAGGTCTGCCTGAATTCAAAAGAGCCTGTAAAATGTAAGAAAATGTCTTTTTTCGAGTTTGAGGATATATGCTAAATGGAAAAATGAACTTATGTACCTGCTTCCTTAATATGAGCTCTCGTCCCGATTATGAGAAGTATGATTAGACTTTTATGGCAGAGAATTAAAAAGAAATGGCTATTTAAACTTGTGTAATTCTTATGACCAATAGGAGTTTTACTGAGCCATGTCATTTGGAGGTTTTCCCACACCAAAGCGTTTTTGCAGTTGCGGCAGCTGCAAACAGCTCTTGTCATCATTTTTACCGTCGTGAAAATACATTTGATTGAAAATAACATGTCGCTGTACATATGTATAACTTAATTTTTACAACTGTTATTTGCCGCTGCCGCTGCCGCTACTGGATTAACGCTTTGGCTTGGGAGGTCAATGACTCCAACAGTTTTTTTCTTAGTAGGTAGAGAAATACAAAATAAAAGAAGAAAATACGTCTAATGAATAAATGAATGAATGAATCAATCAATCAGTAGATGAATGATTGAATGAATAAACTAACTAATGAAAAAATGCGTGCATGAAAGAAACAAATGATTAAATACATGAGTGAAGGAAAGAAGGATTGAATGACTAAGTAACTGAATGAACTAACGAATAAGTAAATGCATGAATAAATGAATGAATGAATGCATGAACGAATGAATGAATGCATGAATGAATGTATGAATGAATGCATGAATGAATGAATGAACGCATGAATGCATTAATGAATGAATGCATGAATGAAGGAATGAATGAATGCATTAATGAATGAATGCATGAATGAATGAATGCATGAATGAATGAATCAATGAATGCATGATTGAATGTATGAATGAATGCATGATTGAATGTATGAATGAATGAATGAATGCATGAATGAAGGAATGCAAAAATGAATGAATGCATGAATGAATGAATGCATGAATGAATGAATGAATGAATGATAGATTGAATGACTGAATAAATGAATGAACAAACGAATGAATAAATGAATTTATGAATTAAGGAATGAATGAATTAAACGAATGAATGATTAAATGAAAGATTAATCGAGTGAATAATTAAAAAACAAAAAGTAAAGTACAAAAAAAAGAACAAATAAACAAATAAGGTGCCATAACAGAGCTTGGCAGCCCCAGTTCATGGCGCATTTGTTCTCCACTATGTCTCGTGGAGCTGCTCTTGACGCACTGCTGATTACCATTGATACCTACATCATGGGGTGTACTCTCAAGGCCATTTTTCGTTTAAAGAGATATGGTATCTGGCACAATTCGCACTGGAGCTTTTAGGAGCTCGCAAGCAGCATATCTTTTGACTCACGTCTAATGGATATGCTGTCTGACAATCTCAAGGCTCAAACTGCGTCAAAATTTCTCAGTCAACTTTCCTTCGGTTCAGGACTGGTTCGCTCCAGAATCTGAGCCTGGAAAGAACTGTTATCGTATCTTCACAGATGGCTTCAAAACCGACGAGGGTTCTGGTGCTGGTGCCTTTGTGGATAACGACGACATACGACTGCACACATCTTTGGAATTATACGCACCCGTTTTCCAAGCGGAGGTTTATGCTATCCTAATGGCCTTGAGCCACGTTACGAACAATGGATGGACGGGGAGAAGTATCTTTGTTTGCAGCGATAGCCAAGCTGTGCTTAAGGCCCTTCTCAACCCTCTAACCACTTCGAAAGTGATCCAGGAATGCAAGAGCTCTCTGAATGCGATCGGAAGATTAAATTCCTTGAGTCTCATTTGGGTTCCGGACCATCACGGCATAACTGGAAATGAGACCGCCGATGAACTTGCTAGGCAAGGATTTTAGACAGCTTTCTCAGAGCCTCAACCGTCGCTTGGTCTTCCAGTGTCCTCAGTGAGGGCTTCAATCAACGATTGGATCTGTGAAGAGCACAACCGTAGATGGCATGCCTCCATTGAATGCAGACAGACCAAATGTTAATGTATGCTCCCAACGTTAGTAAGAAGACTGCAACATTTTTGCTAGCTCGTAGCAGAAATGACTGTAGAAAGCTTATTGGCGTTGCCAGCGGGCACTTCTCTTTTGCCAAGCATTTAAACGTGCTACGCTTAAGTGATACCACACTCTGTGAATCTTGTGGTACATGGTAAGAGCTGGTAACTTAGGCTCCTTATCATGGCAGTGTCTTTTGGCTTTTCTACGAACATCTGGAAAGCTATAATAAATAGAAGGTTGCTAACTGGTAGTACAATGGACTGGTATTTAGGTCTGAGTGTTCCAGCTGGTATTTTAAAAACCTCCAACAAAACAAAAATGTCTCGTGAAGAATGGACCTGGCAAGTGAGAAATCACACTGCTTTTCATTGCACTGTGATTTCTTTTCAGCAGACTTGCCAGTTCCTCGCAAAAATATATAGAGACTTGGAAAGGCAGAAATGCTAACCCTCACGGGTACTACTTCATATTTTTTAATGATCCAAAAATGTATACTTATATTGGAAGCCTGTGGTTTCTCGATGGAATCATATCAAAAAACAATTGACTGTAAACAGGAGCACCTTACTCCTTTGGGCGGTATATTTTTTAGTACGCAAGCAACTTTTTCAAATTCTTGGTTAAATTAAATTGGTAATGTTCCAAAGCAGCTAGATAATTTAAAGGCAGCAGTAGTGCAGTAGAAGAGCGTTGAACATCCTAAAATATCTGAAACTAGCGCACCTACTTTCAGATTCAAGGACGAACGCGTGGGATGTTTTTACTGAGCTTGGAAATAGTTATAAAATAAATGCTCAACACGTTCAAGCACTTTCCTTTATTCTTATCAAGCCATGTCCATCTTAGTAATATTAGCAGTTCTGCACAAAAGAGTTGTTTTCACAAAGAGAGAAAACACAAAGTAATTTGCAAGAAACTTGAATTACATACCAACATCCCCAAACCAAACCCCATCATCGATTGTGTTAACATTTCCTTCGAACTTTTACAATAAAGAACAATACAACACTTCAAAGTGCAATCTTCCATCTCCTTTTTGGAACAGAATGAAACCAACCTAAGCTTCATACAATGAACAATCTGATTGGTTTTCCTTCTTTTTTTTCACTTTGACTTCCGATTGTTTTACATTATTTTCGTTTCGTCAAAGCAAAACCAACCAAAACCATTACACGGACTGGACTTCCCCGATGTTGAATACAATCAAGAGTGTATTTCCACAAGATTTGGATCTTGTATGTTGATAGGGGATTACCTATAACGGAAAAGGATTGTTGGGATTATAGTAAAGTAGCAGAAAGGAATTCCGTTCAAACACACTCAAAATACAAATCAAATGATGTTCTTTTAAATGGAGGACCGTTTTGTTGCTGTGCAGGACAATAGATTTTGTGTGTGTTTGGAAGTTTTGAGAACCAAGTGGTGTATTGTGACGTGCAGAGTTATGTGAGAATTTATTCCGATTGACAATTGTAAAGATCGATAAGTTCGATAACATGAAGAAAATTTACTCTCTGATGTGATTACGTAAATTCAAGGAAAAATGCGAAAAAGTCTACATAGTGATTGAAGCCTTTTATACCATTCGAGATTTTTGTGTTGAGAGTTTGAAGGATAATGAATATACCTATTCTAAGAAGGATTTCTAAACTTCTATTCTATAAATCTTAATAAGAAGCCGAATTTTGAGCCTTGACAATTTTTGATAAGATGATTGACAACCTAAGTCTAAGAAGGTAGATAAGAACAACCTAAAATGAATGTTCAATGCTTGAAATTATTGATGTGGTTGATGTGTTAACGGAAAAACGTCAAATGATTATGAAACACACTGCAACTCATAAAACTATCTATGGCTTCTGTTGTTTCATCATTACGACAAGGAACTCACTACGACGAGTAACTGCGACAAACGCAGAGCGTAAAGTTTTAATTTTTTGTACCTTAAAGGAGTTACAGTAAATTTAATTTATTAATAGAGTGAATTGGGGCCATTGACTTTTTGGAAATATTTATTGAAAATCAATTCAAAAATATTATGATAAAGATTTGCGCAGTGTGAAACAAGAAATATATCTGGAATCGTAAGCGAGGCAAATAAATTATCTCTTGACACAGACCTATTTATAGGTATCGTATAAAAGGTTGATATTATTTTAGGGTGAAAAGGGGCAATTTTTTAAAAAAGGCTTTACTAAAATAATAATTATTTTCGTATAATCAACAACGGCTGCAAAAGCCATTGGGATAAAATTCAAAAATGTTGAGAAAAGCCTTAACCGACTTCAAATAAACATGAAAGCTCATATTTGATAAGCAGACATCTGGTTCGTAAGATGAAGCTGGAGACGAATTTCTTAGCTTAAATGCAGGTTCTTAAGAAAATCTATTTAACAGAGATGATAACGATCGCTTCGAAGGGGAATGCTACTAGAAAATAGCAAATAGGAAGTGCTTCCAACTCCAAGCAAAGATAACAAAGTTCCGGAATTGATCACGATCACGAAGGATATGTACGGTAGAAATATCTACCTCGATCGCTAATGCACACCCAACTATTGTGGAGTGATACTACAAAACAACATATTTGAGGAGGCAACCATTTTTGAAGCAGACGCTCAAAGAAGAAGAAATGCTAATGAATTTTTTTCGCTGAAGCTTATTAACGATTCTCGGAGATAAATTCGAGTGGGTGATGATAAAACTTTGCGCAGGTAGCGACAGTTGAATGACCAGCCTTCTCGCTCGCTTTCCAGAGGCGAACCTGACTCAACAGAAATAATAGAAATCACATTCCAAAAAAGGTCAAAGTGCTGGGACAGAAAAGATACCATAGGAGTTCTGGGAGAAAGATCCGACATATCATGTTTGTGTTCCACATGTTGATGTTCCGTAGTTTTAAAATCGTTGAGCGGATATTGGGTAGCCGACTGCGGAAGATAACTAAGGTATCTACTGCTTTTTACTGCGGGTAAGTCAGCAGCAGATACAATGCAAAGTATAAGGATTATAATGGAAAACATCATCATTGTGCATGTTGACTTCAGGATTGATAGTTAGCACGTCTGCCTATTAACCTAGAGGTTCGTGGTTCGAATCCCAACAGAGGCAAAAATGTTTTTCCACAGGTATAGCCATTGGCGATGAATTGGTAAGCTCGTCAATAGTAAATTCATTGACATGAAAAGCGCTTTCTCGATTAGCCGTTCGGAACCTGCAGAAAATTGTAGGTCCCCTCCATTCCCTTCCGAGGCATGGTTGTGAGAAAAGTACGAGGCCCTGGAGCTCCTCGCTCTGTTGCGCTGCCGTATTTTTTATTTATTTATGTTGACTTCGAGAAGCATTCGATCAACGACCTCTTCAATTAAAATGGCTCTCTCTCCGACAGGGAGGAGCTACAGAGTTCTATCTGCGGATGATTGAGGATATGTATGAAGTAGTGGTAACAAAGATAAGGTATACAGCTGGACTCACAGAAGCTTTTCATGTCACAGAATTATTACATGCCTTGACTACCTACTGTAAGATACGTACAGAACCCCAAAGTACATCCACTATTCTTTGCTGACGATGAAGCCATCATAAGTCAGGGTCCAACATCCCTGTAGGAAGCACTTTACGTATTGGTGGTGCGTACCGTATAAGTCCAAAAATTGCTAAGTACTTTTGTTGCACGTTTTCTGATCTAGATATGCCCGGCCCAGAAATTCATTTGAATGAAAATGTGCTTCACAAATGTGAAGAGTTTAAAAATCTGGGATCTGTAATGTTAAGCAAAGCAACCTGTGATGACCACATCAATAATTGAGTAAGCCCAAGGTGAACCATAATAGAACAAAATAACGCCGCCGGGTTTTAATTTTTATCTTGTTCTTCGCATGTACGTCATCGAGCTCCTTATTAGCGCAACGTGTTTTGCTGAAGTCTTCTACGCCCTAATTTGTTGATAACTACAAGACCGACATGCGCAATGCGCTATGTTGCTATGCGGGAAGTTCGCTTTTATACGCTTTCTAAGCTTAACGAAGCCTATCCCACTGCAGGATTACAAGTATGCAGCAGATAAGTGGGAGAGCGTGATCCCTTTGAGATAACGATGCTCGTACCGCCGCAACAGAGAAGAAAAAATGAGAAGAAGATTTAAGTAGGGCGGATAGGGCTTGAATTGAATTTGATCATTTTGGGGAATATGAAAGCTAAATAACTGATACGACGCACGTGCTAATGTTTGGAAGGTTCGTTTTACTTTACTTTCTCCTTTCTCCATCACTAAACGATGTACAGTCTGAATCAGCCAGAAACAAGTAACCCGACTGCTTTAAGTCTACCTCTAGTATGAGTATGAGTTAAACGAACAAACATTGTTTTCCTGTTATACTCATTCATTCAATCCATGTCAAGAGCCATTTTACATCTTGACATCCGATGCTCACAGAACTCACCTTCAGTAGTTCATTAAAATTAAATAATTATTATTCCATGATCCTCATCCTTACACACAAAACTTTTTTCCACCACTGTTTGCACATTTGTTCCGACACGAAATGTTTCCTCCTTTTGATAAAAGTGCATGTTCGACGAATGACGAATAAATCAGAGCTTTTGCCGCGAATTCAGATCTACTGAAATTGATTTAAGTATATTTTTTTACGGTTCGCTGCATGATTTTAATTATATTAAAGTTGGCAAATTTCCATGTTCATTATGATAACAAGGATAACATGTTTTCGATAATTGTATTTATTATTCAATTATTCCATAGCGGAAACATTTTTATATCATCTTCATGTTTTTTTTATATTTTTGTTGCGTGGCCGGTCGTTGTTGTTTTTTTCCATCATCGCACACTGCCATCCATCGCCTCACCCCGTAGGCACTTTTCGTGGGAGTTCATTTTGAGGACACTGTTCTCTGTTTGACATGACAAATAAAAAGTTGAAAAACTTTCAATATATGTTAAAAGTAGCCTGAGGCGGTTAGCAGCAGCAGCCAGCGCAGCAGCGTTGAGGATGGAGAAACTAATTACCATGCTGTGACTTTTTGCCAATTAAGAGAGCGGCTGCTTGCGAATTAAAGTGAAATAAACTTTTCAAATTGTTTACTCAAATTGGCCCCGGAGCTGATGAAAGTCCGGCATGCACTATGAAAATTGACTGAGCGTTAGGTCGTTC
This sequence comes from Melanostoma scalare, assembly GCA_949752695.1. Classification (NCBI taxonomy): domain Eukaryota; kingdom Metazoa; phylum Arthropoda; class Insecta; order Diptera; family Syrphidae; genus Melanostoma; species Melanostoma scalare. The sequence goes on from OX456986.1 coordinate 17,423,430, forward strand.
GTTTACGAACGACACGACCGAACGGTGACGGTATAGAAGAGCATAGTATGAGTTTGAGTAGAGAGCTTAGTTGCTATTATGTCCACATAGAGAGGAGCAAGAAGCAATCTTGTTTTTCAAGCTCACAAACTCACGATATGGTACTTGATGGGGTTGAATGCAACCACATTGAGTATCCTTGTGGCTGCTGTGGCAAAGGACAGGGGAATAGTAAATAGAAACCTTTGGATAGAAAAATATGTACTCGAATTGTTTTTGTTTTGTTGTTTTTTTTATTATTTAATAAAAGTCCGAGCTGAAAATGAAACAAAACCAGGAAAAACTTGTTTACATTTATTTGCGCGCCCTAATTAAGTTAGGGCTGAGTTTAATTCAATTCAAAGGAGTAAGCGGAAGTGAACTAACATCCTGAATACACACTCATAGTTCAAAGAGCGAATGCACCAAGTACCACCGCTACCGTTCGTCGTCGTTTGGGATGCTTATTTATGTGCTATGATGCAGATGAAAATGCAGATGGGAATATTGGGAGACGGGATGGAGTCTGGAGGCAACCAGCAGCAACACACACAGACAAGCCGTGTGTGTTGTCTCGACAAAATTCAGTGGTAATGATGCGTCATTTAGAGTAGTTGTTTGGTGATCATGGATTTGCTTAAAGGCATGCATGGCTTTGAATTAGTAATGCGTCATCTCTCCACAACCGCAAACGTGAGGAATTACATTTGAATAAGAGATTTTCAGTTTGTCTTTGTTGTGTGTGGGAACATCGAGAGAATGTGCTTTCAGCAAAGTATTTTATTCAGAAAACGAAGAATGCAATGCAATTAGTAATTGTTGACAAAATGAAACGTATTTCGGTTGTTATAAGACACTAAACAACATTTTGCTTAAAATGCATACCTCAATTTGAAAGGAATTAGATTTCGTTTTATTGTCATCGTCCTTGTAACTATAGAAACATTCTGTCGAAAATTAAGGAAAACTGATGACGGAGCAAAATGTTTGACGCGCAGTATGGGATCGTCCTTGTATTTAAATCGTGGTGTGATGTGTTTATTCTGTAAAATGATTGAAATATTTTAGGAAGGAGGTTTGTGTGTACCAGACCACTGTTATTCAAAAAGCTTTCTTCTATTCAACTTCTAAAAGTCATTTCTTAAACTGGTTAATAGTAGAGTCATTTTGATATAAATTCCTTTTTTGCTACACTGTTTTACGTTTTGGATGGGCGTGTACAACTTGGCGGCGCCCAGATGTTGCAACTTATAGTACACGTCAATTGTGCTTACCATACCTCCACGCGGTATCCACTGGACCCTGGGATGCTTCGTCCGGAGCTGACCTTCTAAACCAGTAAGTGCGAGTGTTGACAAGGGAATGCGGAACAAAAGAATTGTGATCAACACTATAATGCCTTCAACAAAGCAATTATCTTTCCCCTCTTTAAAAAAGGTGATCCTAGCCTTGTATCTAATTATAGAGGTCTTTCGTTTTTAGACACCCTCTACAAATTATTCACCACGGTCCTCTTAAATCGTCTTACAACTTGGATTGAAAGTAATAACATACTCAATGAATATCAAGCTGCTTATAGAAACAATTATAGCACTGTCGATCAGATCTTCAACCTTTCATGTCTAATTCAGCTGCAATTAAGTCAGAAAAAAAAACTTTATGCTTGGTTCGTAGATTTAAAGGCCGCATTTGACAACATCAATAGAGAAGCTCTTTTTCACAAACTTGTCACATTGGGAATTTCAACGAAAATGGTTCAAATCATCAAACTACTATATCAAGATACAGTTGCAGCAGTCTGGGATGGAAACAGCACATCTAATTTTTTTCGAACGAACAAAGGTGTTAAGCAAGGTTGTGTACTGAGTGCTCTCCTTTTTGTCCTGTTTTTAAATGATCTCCACTCTGAACTCCCCATTGGAATATTTGTAGAAGGAATTGGCATAAATGTCCTCTTATACGCTGATGACATAGTAATTCTGGCTGAGAGTCCTGTAATACTTCAAGCTATTATAAACAAGTTCAGCAACTATTGTGATAAATGGAACCTTGAAGTCAATCTTGAGAAGTCGGAAATTGTTATCTTTAGGAATGGAGGACGAAGGGCGGTCTGTGAAAAATGGTATTTTAATGGCACAGAAATAAAAATTACAAACCAGTATAAATATCTTGGTGTAGTCTTTACGTATAACATGTCCTGGTCCGAACATCTCACAAAGAGGCTGGCTACATCAAAAAATGCTGTAAACGCAACCTGGTCCAAATTCGTAAAAAATAAATCCGTACCTCATTCAGCTAAGTTTAAAGTTCATGATGCAGCGGTTAGATCCATAATGTACTACTGTGCACAAGTATGGGGGTACAAAGAGTACATACAATGTGAGAAACTTCAAAGATTTTTTGTCAAAAGATGCTTTAATCTACCTGATAATACACCAAACTACGTTGTACACATCGAAACTGGTCTGCCAAAATCGTTTCTTACTACTCTTGAAATACATTTTACATATATGCGTAAAGTTTTGAGTCTACCCAGCTTTAGATTACCACGAATACTTTCAACAGCAGTACAGTGAAATCTCCCTTGGGCGGACAGCCATGGTGCAGAAGTTTTTGTCCGCCTAAGGGAGTTGTCCGTTTAAAGGAAATCAAACAAAAACACCAAATTTTTAAAATTAATGCTTTAAAATCTGTGATTCCTAAGCACGTTGCAACTTCTGTTGCCTGTTGTCGAATTGCACTCCCGAATATCGGAAACCCTTTTTTCAAGATGCATTGAACCAGTCGAAAACATTTTTATCATGTTGACGAAATAATTCGTCTTTTAAGATGAGTTGCATTGTAGATTGACGGCCATTCACTCAAAAGCTTATTCTTTTTTTTTTTTAGTAGATCAGCAACTTGGGTTTTTCCTATTTTAAATTCTGTTGCTTTCATCCACTGGATGCTTTTTTTTTGCATCCGATAAGGATGCTTTTTTTATATTTTTGACTAAAGCTTAATACGTCTACCTTTCCCTTTTAAGGCGGCATCCTTGAAATATGTTTCTATAAAATCTACATATGTAGGTAAAAATAATTAAAAGAATTTAAAACTGCCTGAGCGCAAATAAACTAAAATCAAAAGTAAACCCTTTTTTACGTCCGAACAAGATCACTTCCACAACATGAAAGAAAGAATGAGAGAATAAAAATATAAAAAGATCCTGGCCCGTATGTACATATTTTTCAAAGAATTTGATGCTAGCTGTAAACTGCAACTTAAAAAAATTAACGCTGCCAAAGTTATCAGCGTGATGCCATGTTCAATCCTGCTCTGGTGTACGTCTTAGAGAAATTATTTTGTCTTTCATACGTGAAATTTCTGTCCGTGTCCGTCCAAGGGGGTGTCCGTCTAAAGGAAACTGAAAACAATGAAACTTATATGGAACAATTTCCGTGCAAAAAATTGTGTCCGTCTAAGGGAGGTGTCCGCCTAAAGGAGGTGTCCGCAAAGGGAGATTTCACTGTACTCCGCAAAAATATTTATTGGGCCCAGGAATGGTCAGGCCTTTTCCGCGAGACTGGCATCCTTGTTGACTGTGAAACCAGCAATTTCGAATGGAAACAGACTCACAACTTGATTTTAACTAAACTTAAGGAACAACAGTGGAATGCTTCTACCGAACGGGCTTTACAATCACAATTTCATGACGAATACTGCAATCTATCCTTCACAGAGGTACCCAATTATTTTGATGACTTGAACTCACGAGAAATGATAAGTCTGCTCTTAAGAACACGGTGTGGGCTACTTAATTTGAATGCTAGGGCATTTCAGCGTGACACTGTTGGCTTATGCACGTTATGCAATCTTGATGCAACTGAGAACACCTACCACTTCGTCAGCGTTTGTCCTATTTTCAAATCCTACAGAAGAATATTTCTAGGTGCCGAAACAATTGATCGAAATGAATTTCTTCAAATATTGAATGGCAAATGTTATTTAAACCTTTATAGATTCTTAAAAAATGCTCTTAATTATCGCAACCTAATTGTAAATGAATATAATTAATTTAAATTCAAGCTAAGCCAAAATGTAAATAGTAAAATTATGACTTGACAGACAACTTTAACAAGTTATTGTCTCAACTAATTTTGTAAACCAGCATAATCTTGTTTTTATAACTACTTTTTAAAGAAAATAAAATTAATTTATCTATCTATCTATCTATCTATCTAATGCTCTTCGAATTATGACTGACTGCCCGAATCTCAGTGGTCTACGAGAGCTTTCGTGTAAATGTCCCAGCGGATGAATTCCAAAGACAGAATCAACGGTGGACTTCAGTAGTCAAAAAAAGCAGAAACCCCTGAAGGAGCTACTCCAACATATTTGGTTTAAAGGTCTTTTAGGGTCTTTCAATACTAGGACAGGGTATTGAAGTAGAGATGGTGGCGGATGAGTTCCTGGTGAGGCAACGGTAGCACTCACACCCCTGCAGCAGGGTACTGACACTGGATATTCCAGTCCGAAGGGATCCAAAAGGACCTGGCCCTCCAGGTTGGGGGTTATGCGTGGGGTTAATTACCCAACCACGTAAAAAACATCTGGTTCCGAAACAACCAACAGCCTCGGATAACGATAATGATTTCAAAATTGACGACCCAAGCAAACGTAAAAAGGACAATGACCTCTGGAACTGCACGTGGAACGTAAGATCTCTTAATGGATTACATGCAGCTGGAGAATCAGTGGACGCCCTAGAGTGCTGCAAAGCAGACTTAACCGTCATCCAAGAAGTGCGATGGAGTGGACCGGGCATACAGAAGATGGAAAACTGTGACATCTACTATGGCGACTGCTACAGACAACAGAAACAACGCTTATTTGGGTGCGGATTTGTTGTTAGAGGAAGACTCAGGGATAAGGTGATTAGCCAAAATCCATTTAATGAGCGTATAATGACCATTCGCATCAGGGCTAAATTCGCCAACATTAGCCTAATATGCGCCCACGCCCCACAGAAGAGAAAGACGACAGTTCCAACGACTTTTTCTACGAGCTTTTCGAAGAAACATATGAGCAATGTCCTAGACACGATTTTGCTGCGGGGCTAAATCTTGTTGTAAGTAGTACACGCTTCCCCCATCTCAAAATTCATAAAGGTACATGGCGATCCCCAGATCAATCAACCGTCAACCAAATTGACCATGTTGCGATCGACGCAAGGCACTCTTCCAGTGTGTTAGATGTCCGAACTTTCCGAGAAGCCAACTTTGACTCGGACCACTACCTTGTTGTAGCCAGGGTACGAATGAGGATGTCCTGTTCACGACTCGTGCGAACCAAAGCTGTGAAGTGATATGACGTCGGAAAGCTACAATCGTAGGAGTGCCTTCTCCAATCGAGTGTCCCTCCAACTATCCTTGAATCTTATACCGCCAGCATCAGGCATTGAAGACCAGTGACAGCAATGCCAACAAGCCATCAGAACCGCTGCCTCGTAGGTTTTGGGTTTTACTTGGCGCCCAAAACGAAACCCATGGTTCGATGAAGAATGCAGACAAGAAAGTGCAGCCAAACGAAAACACAACAAATGTTGATTGCAAATGAGAACAAGGACTGCTTTCAACTAGTATAACGAGATATTCAAGGAGAAAAGAAGGGAAGAACACCGAATTCTCAAAAAGAAAAAGAAGAAACATGAGAAGCGCTCGTTTGAAGAAATTGAGAGGTGTCATGACAGAAACGGGATTCGGAAGTTTTACGAAAAGGTAAAAAGATCCTGCCAGGGTGGCAAGCCCCGAACTCAAGCCTGTAAAGACGGAAGCAAGGAAACATAGTAGTAGAATCACAGTCGCTACTGAGGATCTGGAAAGATCACTTCTGCAGACTGCTTAACGGCGATGAAGACACAAATTTTGCTGTCAGGCAGATTGCCCCATTCAGCTTGGAAGATGATCAAGAATGCCTTCCTCCCGACCTATAGAAGAAGTTGAGCATGCCATATGCACACTTAAATCAAATAGAATGCAGATGGTCTTGATGCCGAACATTTAAAGGCAGCTGGCGACCAGTTGGCCCAGCTGATCTCCATGATATGGTTGAAAGAAAGCATGCCCGATGAATGGAACCTCAGTATTGCATGCCCGATCCCAAAAAAGGAAGATCCTCATAATTGCGCTAATTATTAAAGAATAAGCCTCCTTAATGTCGAAAAAGGCTTTAGGCAAGGCGAAAAACTTTCTTGCGATTTCTTCAACTTCTTTGAAAAGATTGTACAAAACTCAAACGTCAACATCTGCCTACGCAGACGATATTGAAGTAATGGGAAGAAAAAAGCGAGTTGTCATAAGTATTGAAAGTGAAACAGAAGCGGCAAAAATGGGTTTGATGGTCAATGAAGGCAAAACGGAATACATATAGGTATGCTGTCATCAAACAAGGACACAAAGCATCGACGAATTGGACAAAACGTCACAATAGACAGACATATTTTCGAGGTGGTACAGATATAGACACGGAAAACAACATCAGTGCGGAGATCAAACGGAGATTAACTCTTGCCAACCGTTGCTTCTTTGGGTTAAGAAGGCAATTGAGAAACAAAACCCTCTCTAGAAAAACCAAGGTAACCCTGTATAAGACCTTGATCATCCCGGTCCTGCTTTACGGTACGGAAGTATGGACCTTATCGAAAGCGGATGAGGAAGCCCTTGGTCGTTTCGAAAGAAAAATTCTCCGAATGACTTTGGTCCCGTATGCGAAGACAATCAGCCTTATTATGAGTTTCACGTGAAATAATTCCCCTCGAAAAAGATCCCATTTCACTTTTCCCTTATTTTGAGTTTCGGGGGAAAAATTTTCCATGTTCGAAAAATTTCCCTTATTATGAGCTATTTTCCCCGTGAATTGTGAAAACGTTGAGAGCAATTTATTTCACTTATTTTTGTGAGGCGAACAACAAAAGCGGAAAAACTGGAAGTCTGGAATTTTGTTCATGTGAAACTCATAATAGATTTTAAAATTCCGGGCGAACAAAAATGTTCCGGGCGAAAAGCTGTTCACGTGAAACTCATAATAAAGCTGAATGTATTTAGAAGAAAATGCAACAACGAGGTGTATGAGCTGTACCGCGTCATGAGCATAGCCGGAAGAGTACGCATCGCGAGGCTACGATGGCTGGGCCATGAAGAGCGGTCGGACCTAAACGCTCCGGCTCGACGGCTTTTCGAAAGTACATTGCAGGGAAATCGCGGAAGAGGAAGACCTCGTCTCAGGTGGCGCAATTAAGTGGGAAAAGACCTCAACCGACTTAGAGTGCAAAACATTTTTTTTCTGTAGAAAGAATATAAGTCCTCACAGCCCTTAAGCTTACATCGATAGTGATTTACCCAAATATCAATGAGCGTGGTTAATTCGTTCAGATGTGTCGATGTTCTTGTTCGGTTTAAGGTAAAACGTCGCAATACTAAAAACAGTAGAAAATTCATGGTTGAGTCATCTCTCTTCGAAATGGAGTCGTGGGATGGGATCGAATGAGATTGTGGTTCTGGTACTGGTTTACATTGTAAAAACCTAAGACTTCTTGCTTTAGTCTTCCCATCATCAAAAAACTGCAACAAAAAAGCTGCTCAATTTGCTTCTTACCCAGCTTCGCCCAGTTAATTATCCAAGCTCTGGGTGTTCTTTGTTTGCTCTCCACCCCATGAATGGCTGCTATACATGAGTGATTTGTAGTTTTTCTGTTCGGATTCTTCACAAGCAGATTCAAAATTTATTAGTTCTACTGATTTCGTTTGCTTGGGTCGTCAGCAAATAAATCACCCCGTTCCTTGGCTAGTTGCTGTTTGGTACCTTTATAAATTTGAACTAATATGTGCTGTAGTCTTTCCATTCCGTTCTCTATAAGGTTTCAATATGTACATCAAAAGGTACAATCCTTGAAAGCAATGTACATATTTGCAAACAAAGACTGCCAAAAATCAGCAATCCATGACCTTGTACAAGGTTGAAACTCCATGCGATGCCTGCCTGAAAAAGTCGAATGAGGTTGATCCAAAATGCTGCAAATATGTTGGTTGGTTGTAAATATCAGGCAAACTACTTGAATTTCTATTTACTTGAGTGTATACCATTGGAAAATATTAGAGGCATTTAAATTCCTTTTCACTCCCACAATCCCAATTCCACTCTCACTCCCCACTTTCCACATCCAACTCACATTGCTTTCATCTTATTTCGGTCAAATATTGACAACTAAACGAAAAATGTTATTTTTGCCATAACTGCCGTACTCACAAATTGAAAATACGTCCTGAAGAAGAAGGTAAAACGCCCACGAGATTAAACATTTTGCCGAATGGATCGAACCTCCTCTTAGCATAATCCCCTTATAGCCCTGTAGTCCCATTCCCATTCTCATTCTCATTGCCATTCACATATCCCTGAAACTGAAAGATAACATATTTGATGTTATGAAGGTCTTTATCATAAATGCCTCACCATACTCCGGCCTTTTCACTTGTCGTCCCTGGTGTAGAATGTTTGAAGCATTGAACGAACCATCGTGCAAATCCAAAACGTAACAATTTACCACTGTGGTTATGTGCCAGATTAAATCAAATCCAATGAGACCACACCTAACTCTCTATACCAACTGAGTACCAACCGTTTGTACATTGAAGGTTCTTTTGGGAAGCACATATACAATTACTGCTTTACAATTCATCCTCTGTGTAGTGAAACTGACCACATCGACGAACCCCAATACAAGAGAACCCATGCCATCCACCTACAAAATGCCTCCCGATAAATTTCAGCAAACAATTCATAAGGCCATACATCATACATATATTTTGTCGAAAATTGAGCTCAGTAAAGCTAAATACCTTTGGTTCCATTGAGAGTTTGGAAATTTATGAACATCAACGCGCGGAGCTGGAAAAGGGATAAAAACTCGTCCTGCTAACATAAACTACACCTGTTGTCATATCAGGCGAACCCATTTATTCCTAGGGGATTATCGATTATTTTTGCTTCTTTCGCAATTTTGTTTGCATCGATTTCTTTATGGTGTCACAAGCTTACCCGCTTTATAGGTAGGTTCGATTCGATATAGCTGCTGGGAATAATAAACAACCACGAATACAGTTCTCTTTTTTTTTGTATAAAATAAAAATATGAAAAATGGGATACCTACCAAACGATGGAAAGCACTTACCATGCCCTGCTCTGGCAAGAAGATAATCCCTTGCACTCAATATATGGCATTAGTACGGCAAATTTTTACAAAATCTGGACTTGCAAAGGTAGAGGGCCTTTTAACAGAGACACGTAGCTATGTTAGCAACGCGCTGCCAGAGTTGCATGCCAATTGCCGACTAAAATCAATATTCGAAACATTTATTTTTACTGACAGTCAATTACTTTAGCTTATTTCGATGCCCGACGCTCAGAGTTGCAAATGGAGAATAGAGCTGTGACTCTTAAGAATACCTAAACTCGTACACACAACTGAATATGTCTCGTGAATCCTGACAAATCCCTAAAGAAAAATTTATACATTCAAGAGAGAAATCAATTAGGTGGCAAGGCTTTACCAACACCACTGACACAGAAGAGGAGGATGTAGGTGTGTGATGGTTGAATGTTTTGGTTGACAGACTTTATTGGCACATTGTTTTAAATTTGTGTTCTCCTTGGTAAATTTTTTGGAGAATTTGATGTCCTTTAAGTTATTTATTTCAAATTAGTAGGGTCCATCACGGATGAGAGGTTACTCCTTGAAGGCAAAAATTACAATGGTTGTTGTCAGAAAAAAAAAAGAAAATTTGAAGTTTCCCAAAAGGCATGGCAAAAAAAGGAGTATGTTGTCCGGAGGGTTCGTTATTTAGCTGTGTCTTTAATTTTTTCCTATTTTTATTTTTGTAAAATTCATTTGTCTCACAAAGGTCAAGAGGTGGATTAGCCTCATCTTGGGGTTAAAAGCGATTGTTTGAAGCAAGTGCTGATACATACTCTGTCGCTCGAAATGTTGTCCTCATTTAACCTTCTGTCAGTTATTTATTGTTGGAATTGAATTCGTAAATTTTGTGATCCTTGAAATAAGCTTAAACGCATTTATACGCAGTTTATACGAAATAAACATATTTAGCCGCACCGAGAAAGGTTGGTCGTTTGAAGATGGGTAATAGATATAAATTATGAACTAAATTTGAATTCAGCTGTTAGTTTTTGGCGTTGAGAATATGATTTGTAGGTATGCTGTAGTGAATGTCTGTTTGGAGATTATTTGTATTGAGCACATAAAGACGAAAAAGCTTTGTAGTTCAAGAAGCGAAGAGGATTTCCCCTACCAAAATGGTCGAGTAGTTTTATATTTTTGATATGTTAGGGGGTTTTGTCATAAATTTCTACAACTACACCCCCACCGACGGTAGGGAAAGGCTTGAAAAATTGGAAAGCTTTCACTTGTTTGCTTATAAGTTTATTATCATAAGTTTTTTATAGCAACGCATGGGAGAGATAAAAAAATGAAATTGATAGATGAAAGATTATGAAAGAAAAAGGCAGAGAGATAGACATAGAGATAGAGATAGAGATAGAGATAGAGATAGAGATAGAGATAGAGATAGAGATAGAGATAGAGATAGAGATAGAGATAGAGATAGAGATAGAGATAGAGATAGAGATAGAGATAGAGATAGAGATAGAGATAGAGATAGAGATAGAGATAGAGATAGAGATAGAGATAGAGATAGAGATAGAGATAGAGATAGAGATAGAGATAGAGATAGAGATAGAGATAGAGATAGAGATAGAGATAGAGATAGAGATAGAGATAGAGATAGAGATAGAGATAGAGATAGAGATAGAGATAGAGATAGAGATAGAGATAGAGATAGAGATAGAGATAGAGATAGAGATAGAGATAGAGATAGAGATAGAGATAGAGAGAGATAGAGATAGAGATAGAGATAGAGATAGAGATAGAGATAGAGATAGAGATAGAGATAGAGATAGAGATAGAGATAGAGATAGAGATAGAGATAGAGATAGAGATAGAGATAGAGATAGAGATAGAGATAGAGATAGAGATAGAGATAGAGATAGAGATAGAGATAGAGATAGAGATAGAGATAGAGATAGAGATAGAGATAGAGATAGAGATAGAGATAGAGATAGAGATAGAGATAGAGATAGAGATAGAGATAGAGATAGATATAGATAGAGATAGAGATAGAGATAGAGATAGAGATAGAGATAGAGATAGAGATACTGTCTTCTATGAGTAGTGGAATTCTTCTAAAGAGACAAATGTTTAGGCTTCAATAAATAATCACAGGAAAAACACGATCATTGAGTACACTATTGAAATATTTTCTGTCTCACTTATTACTACTTCAATCGCTGCATCTATATAGAATCTTTTATTTAACGATTCCATTAGCATTGTGATAGGATCGCAGCTCTGCCACTTGCCTGCTTCACACTGGTGATCCGCCTGTTACGTGCTCCTCGTCTAGAGGTGATATACTCGTAGTCGCCGTTAACTACAAGCGGAAAGAAACTTTTTATATATTCTTAACCCTTTACCGCATACGAAGCCAAATATGGCTTTGGCTTTTTGTATCCTTTTTTCTGTTCTCTGTCACAAGGAAAAGATCGAAATACAACACGATCCTCTTCTTTGTATTTCTATGAACACTTAACAGTAGTTTTTTTGTGTGTGCGACAGCAAAGAAGTATGCATTTCGTGATCAAAGGTCAGCCGGTCGGTCCGGTGTATTGAAAACGGAAGTGTAGAATATATTAATATTTTGAGTGTTAGTTATTGCTATTGCTTGGTAAGTAAATTGAAATCAAAAATATATTTTTGATTAAGTGTCAAATTGCGCATGCAATGAACCAATTTTTTATTGAAAAAAAATGATTGGGCTGGTCTTGGGAGAGCAAAAGGTGTGGAAGCCATATTTGGCTTCGTATGCAGTAAGGGGTTGCAAATTTACATATTTTGTTGATTTTTTATTTTTTTTTGGTTGGGAGATTTTTTGACAACTGCTACAATAGCCCGAATTTGCAGGCCCATTTATTCAAAAATGGACTCTTACCACTGGGTACCGTGAGGCTCAACAGAGTTCCAAATTCAAAAATGCCGATTGAAGAGCTGAAAAAAGGAGGATGTAGAAGCATGGTTGAAAAACCGTCCACAATTGATGGAGTCAAATTGAGCTTGGTTTCTTGGTTTGACAACAAAGTTGTAAGCATAATGTCACCGTATGTGGGCAGCGAACCAATTGTAGAAAGACGCCGTTATTTTAGAAAGGATAAGCAATGCAAAAATATTTCCGCTCCAAAATCTGTCGAGGGTTACAACAAGTAGGTACATGGGCGGTGTCGATTTGTTAGATTCGATGCTTGGACTACACCGTATTCCTTTGCGATCCAAGAAATGGTACAAAGAATATTTTTTCATGTGATAGACTTATGTATAGTGAGTGCATGGATCAACTGACGAGGTTGGGAACGACTTCCACTAACCGCTTTTTGATTTCAAACTTGCTGTTGCGGAGAACTTATGCAAGGCTGGTAAGATGGCTTTGAAAATACGCGACCGACCATGCAGCTCACTTAGTCTTGCAAGTTGCAACTTCTGAGACTATTGGAACTCCAACATCAAGTCGAACCATACCAACCATTACAACACCGACAACCACCCTGAAAAGACGGCATCCTGCAAGGCATCAAGACTTTCCTCTTTCTTCGGTACGTTGTGATAACTAAGGTCATTTTCCACAAATTAAAAAAAATCGTCAAATTTGCCAAAATAGTTGTAAGTTGCTCTATGTTATAATGAAAAAAGAAATTGCTTTTCTAAGTTCAACGGTTCATAATCTTTGAAATAATACTTAAGTTATTTTCAATACAATAAATTATTTTGTTTTGTTTTCAAATGAAAAGTTTTTATCTTTTGTTATTTTTTTCATAACCTTCTTGCATTGAATTGTTTTGTTATGTTTTTGAGTTGAAAATATTTATTTCTTGCTATTTTCTTGAATTCTTCTCGTAAAGTGAATAAATAAAATTTGTAAGATTTCTAACACCTTACTGCATACGAAGCCAAATTTGGCTTCAAACAAATTAACTTTTTTGTGTTTTTTTAATGCAGAATGTTTTCAAACAGCACTAAGAACCCATAAAAAAAGTTTTTTATTTTTTTTGACCGCTGAAATTAATTCATGCGATAAAGGGTTAAGGCGCGGCCACATACTGAGTGGCAAAGCTGCGAAAATTGAATGCTGAGCGGCTAAGTGATGTCCCTTAGATCTCAATTTTATTCTAATCTTGCTCCTTCGTGGCTTTGTTGCTCAGAATGTGGCCGTGCCCTAACTTGCCATTGCACATGTATATTTCTATAAGAAATGCCCAAGCAAAATAGCCAACTTCATGCTTCTCCTAAAACAATTTTCTCATTATACCCACTCGGACTGAATCAGTTTATGCATTTCAACTTTTTCCTCTCCTTACAATGCACATATATTAAATATCAATGTGCACCGTAATTCCCTTTTCAATTTCGTTCAACTTTTCCAAACTATGATAAATTCCACAAACTATAAAACAAATTAGGAGTCTGTTGACCTATGGCTTGTACTAAGTCTTGATAAACGTTTTTGAATACTATAAGCTCGAATTCATTCCATTTCAAGGATATCAGAACTAAGTAAGTTGGTTGACAGCTTAAATCTCATTTATAAAAAATTTTTTTTTGAATAAACTATTTCAAAAATTCAAGAACCTCATAAAATACGGGAATCTGATAAAGATGTTACAACTTTGTGACTTGGAAGCCCAAAGGTTTTTTTGAGGTGTTATTTAGAAGTTAAAGTTAACATTGACATTGTTCGGGCTAAGCGAAAGCAAGTTTTTCAGATAATCTAACTTTATTCGGCTTCTGATTGGTCCGAAGTCACGCATCAAATGAAAAACCAATCAGAGTTCGAAAAAAGTTATACTATGTGAAAAACTTAATGACTTCAATCCGACCATTTTCTCCAGCTCCCGATACACATGTCCTTTGTGTTCTTTGTTAGAAGTTTGGTTTTCCATCTGTACTAGTTGAGGAGCACTTTTTGCAGAATAGGTAATGTCACCATTACCTATTCTGCTACTATTCACTAATCACAAAATAAGCATACGACGCCACTTTGATATACTAATTGGATTTTTTGATATTTTCTGTAGTCCCAACGTTTTTCAGCTGAAACTAACTTAACATACAAAAAAACTCAAATTCATTTTTATTGTGAATGAGCACTATTCGGAACCATTTATCTGAGACAGCAACCATCATTTTAAATTTTAAGTTACCCCGGCATCATACTTCTGTGCTTAGGAAAGCTCTTCTCTCAACAGCTTTTAATTTTCGTATAGGGTGTTTCCTCACTCGTGTTTAATTTTTTTTTTCGTGTCTTGGATTTGGAGTATTCTGTTCATTTAAATAATTTTATGCATATGTATATGAAGCAGTCAATTTTTTTCTTTGAATTATAAGGCAACAACTTGGTTGTTTATTAATTCATCACATTGTTCTTTAGAGTAACTCTAACAGAAGAGTATAGTTGTTGCATAACATCACCCAACTTTTGAAATTTTGAAAAATGAAATACAGCCGATATCATGTTCTTTTATTTTGGCTGTAAAACAAAAACGCTTAAGCGTGTTGCCTAGCCAACTTCTTCAATATTCAATGCTTTCTTTAAAAGCTACTCGGTGAAGTTAATGGTTTCGGTTTGATTTGAAATATACCAGTTTTCACTAGTTTTTGACGTATTGCGGTATTAGAGAGCTATTGTGGCTACTTAATGAGAGCACCCAACCAATTTATTTTCATGCGTTTTTGTATGTGTGTGAGCAGAAGTATTTCTCAATTCAGGCATGCGACTAAGCTGATGAAGCACTATAATTTTTGTTTTCTATCAAAATGTTAGTTACACAAATCGTACTTTTTGATATTTCTTAATGAATTTTTACACAGCATTCTTTGAATCTATTTTAAGAAAACAATTTAAGTGTTACGTAAAAAAAAAATTACAGGGATGTACCTTTTCTGACGATATGACTGCGATCAGTTTCAACTTGCCCACTTGCCTAATTTTTTCTTTTTTTGGGGACAAAGAGTACCTAAGCTCGAGAAGTATTTTAAAAACAAAACAAAAATCGTTAGAATACACAGACTCTAACGTTTTTCGCGACTCTGTCCATTGCCGAGGACTGCAAAATAGATAATAGTTCACATGGCTTAATGGTTAGCATTTCTACGTGGGAGGTTCTAGATTCGTGTCCCGGAAGCGTGCACAAAAATGTTTCCAAATGTTTCTAGCGAAAATATAAAAACGCCATTTTTTTGTAGTTGCTAAAACATTATGTAGGCAGTTTTTCTAAAAACCAGTTTTTTATTTTTCAATTTTTTAAAAAGCAGGTTCTTTGTAAACCAATTATGCAAATCTTAAGGTCTTACTAGAAAATGTTTTCACAGAAGATTTGAAAAATAGTTTAGTTTTCAAATGATTTTTATTTCATAAAAGTTACAATAATTTAGTATATCTTTCATCTAAGATTCGTTTCCTGTAGTTAAGTGCTAGCTTGATGTAATTGTAAAGGGCTTCCCAGTTCATGGCTCCATTTAGAACTCCTATGTTTTCCTCTTCATTAAGGTAGCTTACACCAAGTGTACTCCTTCTTGTTTCCACTAAAACAGGACACGTTCCCAAGAAATGGAACACGTTTTCACGTTCCTTTAGATTACAGAGTCCACATGTTTCTTCCAAATCATACCTGTGAGGGATATAGTTCAAGGGAAGTATCTCCCCTCGTGCTTTTAAAACCAGTGACATAAGATCGGTAGGATACTCCGTCCTGAAATAATTGTCTGTTAGCAGGTTATAATTGAGCCTTGCGTATATGCCCCTGTGTAATGAACTTTTGGCTTTTAGAATGTTGTCCTCTCTCTTTCTTTCATCGACTTACGTTATTAGGCTATAGAGTTCGCTTTTCCACGTGTCCATTCTGTCGTTCCGGAGTAGAAGTTTATGTCCACAGTACTTGGCTAGCTCCCTCCAAGATTCGAACCATGATATTTGCTTTTGAATCACAAGCATTGTAATTTTCTTCGGTAGTCTCCTATGATGATAGGAGACTATATAGGATTGCAATAGTTCTTAAAATGTAGTCCACCTGTGTTTTTAGAGTTGAGATAAATAAAGCTGGAAGACCTGTCTCTAACATTAGTATGTGATTTGCAGTACTATTTGGTAGCTTTAAACTTCTTTTTAAGAAATAACGCCGAAGCTGCTCCACTTCATCGAACTCCTTATGGCCCCAAACTTGAGCTGCATAGCACATGATTGCTTTAGCTGTGGTTTCAAAAATCCAATATTTGGATTCGTATTCAACGTCTTTACAATGAACCACAGTCCTCCATGTGGCGTTCAATGCGTATTTAGATTTTGCCAACTTATCAAGTATTTGGCTTTTCCAGTTCAAATTCCTAGATATCCGCGTACCAAGATAGTTGTATTCATTTACAACTTCAATGCTTTGGGTTCCAAATTTCCAGGTCTCAGTGCGGCAGTTTCAGCCTCCCCCTTTACGGATAATCATTATTTTGGACTTGTCTAGGTTTACCTGGAGCCTCCACTTGTTGCAGTACTCAAACAACCTATTGATCATTAGCTGGAGACTACCAGGCGGCTCTGCTAGCACCACAATGTTGTCCGCAAACATAAGAACCTTAACTAAAAGATTTGCTGAAACACGAACTCCACCTTGCAAAATCTCTTCTAAGTCATCAATAAATAGGGCAAATAAAATAGGGGACTCAAATTACATCCCTGCCTCAGACCTATTTCTACTTCGAATTGCAGGGATACTTTGCTTCCAAAAGCGACTGCAGAAGTTGTTGAGTTATAAAGATGCTCCGAAACGTTTACAAACTTTGACGATACTCCTTTATTACACAGTTTCAACATAAGTGCATTCCTGTCTATAGTATCGAAGGCCGACTTGAAATCAACGAAAAATTCGTAGAGTTTTCTTTTGGATAAAATGAACATTTCAGCTATATTGGTAAGCGAATAGAATTGGTCGATTGTCGAGTAATACTTTCGAAAACCGGCTTGTGACTCGCTCAGTAAGTTGTTGTTATGAACCCAATCATTGCGCCGTTTGAACAGAAGTTTTGTGAAAATTTTCATTGATGAATTGAAATATATCAAAGAAAACGTTCTGAAACGTAGGCATGTGGCGTCAATTCAAGATCTAGAGACACAATGCCAAACACCCCTGTGTAGGTTACTTCACATACCCTAACTGCAAATGTTGAATAAAATCGGTGAGGCGGTTCAAGCAGTAGATCCACATACGCACACTGAGATAGACAGAATTGCAGGACCCACTTTTTTCGTATTCTCTACTATCGTAATTGTTATTTTTATTTTTTTTTTATTCGGCACGATTGCAAAACTTGCCTTAAATTATCGCAAGTAAAAACTACTCGACCGATTGGTATAAAATTTCAATACGTTATCCTGTACAGTTGTAGCTCCCGCTGGAACCAAAAAAATAGTTTCCGTAAAATATTTTTTTTTAATAAAACATTCAAAAGAACTGGTCGTTTTTTAGCTTTTTTTGAGGTTCTTTTTTTTGAAGTCCTTAAAGCGTGCTAGGTTCCAAGTTTTCGATAACTTTCTGGCGCCACACTATTTTTTTACTTATTTTATAGGAACTTCGCGTTCCCAGAGGAGACCTCCACCTTAAAGTTTGTTAAGCCCGAAAAATTGCCCCTCTATTTTTACAGTCGAGGTAAGATTTAGAAATGTGAGACTATGTTTGTTTTTTAAGTAAGGCAACACACTAATTCTCGACGTATACACTTTGTTTTGGTGATTTTTATTTATTCAACATCTATTAAGGTGTATAAAAGTCAAAATTGTACAAATATGCGTGTGATTCTTACATTGATCGTATATATATTTTTCAAAATATAATTATTTACAGTGTAACATGTAGCAGCCGCTGTGTAGAAAAATAGAAACCAAAAATTAAATAAAACAAAATCGACAAACAAATCCTATCAAAATAAATCAATTTTATTCAGCGTCTTCTTGCAGAAGTTTATAAATAAAATCCAGACATTTGTATTTCGAAATAATTTTTCTTCTCTTTTTTTGTGTTTTATAAAATACATAAACTAAAAAAATAAATAGTACATTTATTTTTTACTTAAAAATTAATAAAGCATGCGAGCGACAATCGCAAACAGGGCAATTGTTAAAGCGATTGGTCCTGTTGCTGAAGAACCATTGCACAAGTTATCTGTGCAAACGTCACATGAGATTTGCTTCAAATATGGAAGGGATGGATCTCCCATACAACCAGAGCTTGTTGTCTTAACATCACCGAAGTAGCAGGTACGAATAATGCTTCTCGTGCCACTGACTGTAAATAGAAAAAAATAAAAATAAAATGATTATTATTGATGCTTACTGAGAGAATAGAAAATAAAATAATTTACTAGTTTCATTCGCGGAGACTTAAAAATAAAATTCTGGACTCCCTATAAATTCCTTGACCCTATTTTCTTTTCGTGGGCTATTTTCGGTTCAAAATTTGTTGGCGATGATATTTTTTGTTGTTGCTTTGATCTACTAGACAATAACAGTCAAGCCTATGAAATTTATGATCTCCACCCCCTCTGACTCTGGGTCTAATGCAATAAAATATTATTGTTTTTTGCTTCGAGTTCAATAAAAGTTTATTTTTGGTCATTTTCAGAAATTGTTTTTATTTTCTTTGTTTTTGTTTTGAGAACAAGAAATAAATATAATCAAACTTTTGTGTGTTGCGAACCGTGGCTACTTATAATTTTATGAATGATACTTTTTTGAGTTTTCGATGACGAGGTTTGATTTGTGGATATGTATTTCGATTTCTTTATAGACATGAGTTCTTTTGAAATTGGAAGCGTAATAATGAGAACTTTGTCAAGTAGATGCCAAATCAAAATTCATTCGGTTCTCTCCCTTTTGTCCTTTTGTTACTTAACTTTATTTGTCTATATGTGCCGTGCTAATAAAATGGTGTAGACAGATAGGAAATTTCAAACATGTCGACCTGAATATCTCTTTTTGTGCAAAATAAATGGGTGAACGAAATGATTTATCTTTGAAAGTCTTGCCAAATGCTACCCAAAGACGATTACATAGCTATGAAAGCAATGCTACTCGGGAAGTCTTTATGCTTATGGCCATTTTGAAATGTCTTTTGGGAAAAGAAAACTGCGTAGGAGTGCTTTTTTTTTTATTGTTTAGGATGTTAGTTTGTTACTTAATGATGTTAACAAAAATTTAGCTAAGTTGGGGGTTGCTTTTTATAGCTCAGCAAAAAGTGTTTTCATTTTGTATTTTCATGTACCTACATTTCAAAGGTTTCACTAAAATACTTTTTTGTAGAAAATAAAATTCTACTTTTCAAGGATAAACAGCAAATCCAATTTTATGATTTTTCAATGGAATTAGAAGAAAAGAAGCTGAGAAGCTATTTTTATCACTAACTTTTTTAATTTCAACTTTGCAGTGAGAAGTTACTTTACTTAAACTGTCAATAGTATAATTTTCTACAAAAATGTATTTTTCAAATTCAAATATTTCAAATCAAAGAAGACCTACGATTTTAAAAACATCGCGAAAGAGCTGCTTGAGCATATTTGGTACCGGATGGCGCCCAACAGTGGGCCCTTTTCCTTTTAATATTCACAATGAAAATTATTGTGCATATGGAACTTTGTCGACAGTATAACTTCCTACAAAAATGAATTCCTTAAATTTTTGGTAAGGCCTACGATCTTAAGAACATCGCGAGAGAACTGATTGAGCAATTTTTGTAAGAATTTAGCCCTACAGGGGACTCTGGCACTGATAATCAATTCGCGTATGCACAATGGAAATACAAAACTTTGTCGACATTACAATTTTCTTCACAAATTATAAATTAATTCTTAAAATTTTTTGTGAGGCCTCCAATTTTTAGAATATTACGAGAGAGCTGTTTGTGAAAATTTTGTACCAAATGGCGACCAACAGAGGGCTATTTTCCTGATGACCGAGTTTAATATTCAGAAAGAGAAATATTACGCATAAAAAACTTTGTCGACAATATAATTTGCTTTTGAAATGAGTTCCTCAAATTTAAAGAATTTTGCGAGAGAGCTGATTGAACAATTTTTGTACCGAATTACGCCCCACAAAGGCCTGTTAGCCTGTAATCGAGGCTAATGTGCAAAATGGAAAACGTTACGTATGGAAAACTTTGCTGGCAATATACTTTTCTACAAAAACGAGTTCCTCGAAGTTTTGGTGAGGCCTTAGATCTAGGTACCAAATAGCTTCCAACAATGGTCTGTGAGTCTGATAATCGAGGCCCATGTTCACAATGGGAAATATTGCGCATAAAATCTTTGTCGACATTAAAATTTCCTACAAAAATGAGTTCTTCAAATTTTCGTGAAGCCTACGATACCAGGAGAGAGCTGCTTGAGCAAATTTTGAACCAAATGGCGCCCAACAGTGGGCTCTGGGACTGATAATCGAAGCTTTTATTGGCAATGAGAAATATTAGGCATAAAAACTTTTATAAATCTCACTGACGATGGAAGCATTGCTTCTGAAATGTACATCTGAGGAAATAAAATAAGTGTTTTAACTGTTAAAAACTTTACTAATCTTTTCATTTATAAAAACTTTGTCAACATTATAATTTCCTACAAAAATGAGTTCTTCAAATTTTCGTGAAGACTACGTTACCACGAGAGAGCTGCTTGAGCAAATTTTGAACCAAATGGCGCCCAACAAGGGGCTCTGGGACTGATAATAATCGAAGCCTTTATTCGCAATGAGAAATCTTACACATGAAAAACATTGTCCTACCTGAATTGCGAGCCTAGAGTAAAACTTCTATGGACTATGACTGACTATTTCCATCCTTTACGAAAAAAAATACCAAATTATTTCAAATCTTACACAAGCGTATATGTATTCAGTAGGTATGCAAAACTTAGGAACATAAAATAATCTTGATCATAGTTTATTTTAGTTCTATTTAAAACCGCAAAGCTGTCATCACACAGAACCTCATGAGATTATTAAGTAAAGTACCTAACCCGACCGCCTCCTATTTGCATGGCAAACCAACACACTGTGTCTCAGTGTAAGTGCGAGTGCAATCAATCATCTCAAGCTTTCATATTCAGCTTATTTTTATTTTTTTATTTTTTGTGTCAACTTAATTTAGTTACCGTTTAACTTACGAGTAGGTTTGGTCAGAGTGTAATAATTGTTCGCGGACAGTGTATAACGAGTCACTTATTCACCTTGTTTCATTTAAAGGTCAATGAAGCACGTGAAATCTTTGACGATACATCAATATAATGTTAAATGGGAGAATGTGTCATACATGCTAATTGCTTTAAGAAAATTATACTAAAATTAACACGTAGGAGGATTCATTCAAGATGCAAAATAGCCTTCTACACCTACAGATGTTTAGTGCTTCTGCACTGCCCGCATAAATTTTCTCTGCTGTGTATCCACGACATACATATCTATCGGTCGTTGATCTATTTTCTGTTTTCAAAAACAACTTATGTGGTGTCGAAGCGTGGAAAACATAATTACGTTCTCATTTTAGTTTATTATAAAGGTTTTTTTTTCAGACATCAGATGAAACAAAAAATTCTTCAGCATCTTGATGAATGATGAAAACATGAAAAAATTGCTTTCTCTAAACTAAAACTTCGAGTGAAAAAATTGGGTTGAATAGGAACGTCACAATTACTGTCTAAAGGCGTGTTTTCTGAGTCGTGAAGACGTGAAAGAGGTTCTTAGTTTCTTATAAACTTCATATCTCTGGTAATGGCGCCAGCTGTTGCATTGCTCAACATTTGCTATTGGTTAAATTTAATAAAAAAAAAAGTCTACAAAAAGACACCAGACACCATCCCAGGCTTTTACAATCTAATCATCGTCTGTCTAATTCGTTTGTCTAAGAAATCTCTCATTTCCTTTTCTATTTGTGCGTTTAATTAACTTCCAACGTTAATCGCTCATTGTTAGAATAAAACAAGAAGAAGTCTCTTTAACTTTCAGTAAAGATCAGTTCGTTGGGCACACATATGGAAATAAGTTCACACAGCCACATTATATAGCAATTAATTAAAAATTTTAACCCAACCACATAGACCTTTGAACGTGCGTGTTAATTCGTCTTGATATGTTGACAGCATGAAAGATCCATTCTCATTGAGTCATGGGGTTAGAATTTATGACATTTTAATTGAACTGATCTGAAATGAGAGCCGAAAGGAAATCGTTTAACTTGTTTTTTTCCTTCTTTTTTTGAGAAGCCAAGTCAAGGTCTCAGCAGTGTAGGTAAACGAATAGTAATAATTATTCGATGATTTTGGTATTTCTTCACTTAAGCCACTGACATTGATGAATTGCTCGAGTATTTCTTTTCAATAAAGCAATTGGTTCAAAATTTGGATATTGAAGAATAACAAAATTCAATAAAGTAGGAGTGTTAAGCTCTAATTGAAGATTTTTCACAATAAATAAAAATACTTTAGGGCTTGGCAAAATTTGTCACCCGAAACAGTAATTGTGCAAAAAAAAAACGGAACAATTATGTCGCGTTCTAAGACGAAGTACATATAGCGATTTATGTTTTGTTTATGTGAATTTCGCATCTGTTTACTTCACAAATGTCGAAGCAGATGTGGCATTTGCTCCCTTTTGCCAAAATTAGAGCATCTATCGTCGGGATATGATGACTTTTGAGCAACCTTTTGTTTAGGTCGATTGAAATTTTTGATTCTGCCCCAAATTTTGAGGGATGGAAGTAAATACAAATTTCTTATATCGTTTTTGACACAATTTTTATTTTTAGAAAATCCAAAAGTGTTTCCTTATACCTTATATGTCTATTTTGTTTGCTCTGCCTCCTCTTCTCGAATAGAAAGACTATTGTGATCTTCGATTGATTTAAAATCTCTCATTAATTAGCTTGGCTCGCATACTGAAAGTTATCATGAAATGCGACGAAATTCACCTAAAACCGGTCAAATTTTTAGTTATTTGTGCACAGAAGAGAGTTCTTACGAGAAAAATGCAAAGAAAATTTAAAATTCTATTCCTTACAAGCACTTGATTTGTAGGTAGACGTTTTAGAATAGAATGGGTTCCGTACTAGTCCAAAAAGGCTTATTACTTGTGTTCCCCGTTTTTTGATCTAGACATGCCTATTCCAGACTTTTATTTGAATAGAAATTTGCCGGCGATATGTGTGGAAAGTTTAGATATCACGCAACTGATGACGATATAGAGTAAGCTTTGGGTGGATGAAGTGACTAGAAAACTCTGGAATCTTCTGTGATAAAAAAAAATTGCTGCCTAAGCTGAAAAGTGGAAAATAGAGTGCGAATGGCAGGATCGCTGTTTGATATTCAGATTCCGACACGCTCGCAAAAGAACAAAAAAAAAAAAAAACGAAAGGCAGCCTAAGACACTTCTAGTATAGACCAATACACTGACATCTGCTTTTAGTTGGCCTCGGAGAAGGAACAATCCATAATCGGGGTGCTTGGCTACTCGAGGCTTTTGGTGGTCAACGCGTTGTGGCGTACCTTACCTGGGGTTGAATTACCGCACACGTGATCGAGTAATACGTGACTGAATTATGTCTTTTTGTTTAGCACAATTCGATATTCTTTCGTCAATTGCTTGAGCGAGGTGATGTCAATAAATGAACAGCAAACTGATGTTTTGTATGATACTGAACGAATTTTGAAAGAAAAAAATTACTACTCGATCACTGATGCGGTGATTCGACCCCTGGTTTACAAGTGTGAGCCAAGTAAGTAAATGAGCTGTGATCAGAGTGTTTTTTGTAGATAAGTGTTTCTTGTTTATCGATATTCCACGTATGTAATATATTTTTTAATGCATCATCAGAAACGAAAAGCTACAATGAGTTTCTTCGTAGAAGCTTTTTGGCAGCCAATGCGTTTCTTTTGAAAAACCACAAATAGCCCTGGATTTTAAACTGAGAGTTTTTCGAGCGTTCAACAAGCTTTAAAGTTGCCCTAGGTTTTTAAAGGGCTGGTTCAGATAACGAATAGGTCTTTCAAATAGCATGCATTTTTCTTCAAATGACAGAAATATGTTTTGATTTCGTGGCTTAGCGTTTTTTTTAGAACCGAAGTCCTAGGTTTTTTTTTTTTGATATCTTAGATTGCTGTCAATCAAACCTGGGTCAATCCTAGGTAAAGTTCAACAAACGAACCTAATGGGTTTATTACAGAACGTCCGAAAAGGCAAGAACATGATGCGTTAACCTCAATGAACCCAAATCTACTTTCGTCTAATTAACATACTCGAAGAGTCATTAATAATTAAATTTTTTTCAATTCAATGCAAATTCCAAAAGCATTCCAATGAAGCATAGTGCTCTTGTATGGAACTTGGTATTCAAGGTTTTAAGTTTGAAAACAAATAGTAGAAATTAACTAATTGACCTCTACAAGCTGCTTCTTGTTCCAATATAGGGTTTGCAAATTTGAAGAAGGTTACACAAAAAAAACTCTTTGATGAGTCTTTTCCGAACTCGTTGCAATTAGATAAACCCTTAGAAAAATCGGATCTAAAAAAATATTAAAGTTCACTATAATATTGTTACTTCTGCTTCTTGAAAAATTTGTTGACATCAATAAGCACTTCCAATTGTTGTATAGTTTTCTCATTTAAACTTCAACGTTTCTGTCATAGAACCAAGAACTGAATGTTTAACTGCTTAGTTCTTAGTCAGTTTGCACAAAATTTACTGCATTTACGAAAATTTCTTCCAATTGCCCTTGATTTTCTCTTCAATTGGTTTACAATATTGAGCTATTTTTATCATTGAGTCATAGAGTCATTCCTACCAATGAAATTTGAAATTTTCCTCTCAAAACTTAAACAGCTTGAATATCTTTTCATTTTGAAACTTACTCATTCACCTTTTGTGTTTACAAAAAGCAATAAAAATTTGTACAAGCAAGTAGGTGTATTCGCCCGTTGACTTTGTAATAAAACAAAGCCTTACGTGCTCGTGTTTGAAATGTTATCAACCTCAAGTGGTTTTACTGTTGAATCGTTACAATGGTTGAGTAACATAAAATAAAAACTAAACATATTTACATGTGCGTGACATAAGCGCTCAAGCAACGCTGTAACAAGTACCTAGTCACCTTATTTAAATTATTATTAAGATGCAGTTGAAAAAACTTGAGACCCTTTCGAGTAGGAAAATTGTTTGTGAGTATGGAAGTAAGAAACTACTTTAGGCGTGTCTAATTCTTCGACTTTTAATGAACTTGCTTTGTGTTGACTTCGGTCAATGAATTTCATTAAACAAAAGGTCAAACCTTCATATTTCGAGAGTAAATTCAAGTGCAAAGGAAAATTTTAAGAAAATTCTAAAGTAATGCGATCCTTTTGAAAAATGAAATGCCCTTTTGTATTTTTTAAAGGTTTCGCTAGATGAAAAGAACTTTTTTTTATTATTTGGGTGCATAACTATGTTGAAAGCATTAACAAATTGAATTATTTCCGTTTCTATAGCAATTTCAGTATTACCTGAATATATCTTCAAAACTTCAAATTACTACAGTTAGAAATGCCTAATGAGCATTATGTTCGATAGAAACTAAGCTCTAGAGGAGTACTCCACGGGTGTATCACTATCGAGATGCAGTCAGATTAGTGTGAGATATTTGATACCCTCAAAATAATTGTATTCGTGTAGCTTCGCTTCAACGGCTGGATGAGGAAGAATAAGTTCCGATCCATATTTCTTTTGTATGCACCAATTTTCTTTTGTATGCACCAATGCACCAATGACGCAAAGCGCTCCATAATTTCGATGATCTGTAAGATGTTTAATCTTACAGAGTTTTCAAACATAAGTCTTTTGAAATTGTATTTATTCCAACTGGCAACTCCGAGCGTAATTTGTAACTTCCGGTAAAAACCTTCGGAATAGCCATACAATTTTATGTCCTTGCAATGCGATAGGCCCTAAGGTTTCCATAGTCTTATTTCGACACCCTACTCAATTTTGAATATTTGGTTTTTGTAACTAAAACAAATACATGACTAGTGTGGCACAACAGAGATATACGGCAAACCGATGACCTATCGTCAACCATCCAGAGAAGCAGGTATACTTATCGTGGGAATATAAACAGAAAACAACATAATTCCTAGCGAAAGGCATCAATACCTTTTATGAAAAAGGCTATTGAACCTCGAACCCCCACGTAATCAACAGCACAAAAACAAAAGGGAATATTAATTCAATAACCATGTCTGAGTCTACGTGGGATTCATCGATTTTTCTTGAAATGAACTCTCATTAAATAAATTTCGATCTAACATTATGAATCCTCAACAAGAGGAAACAAATCAACTAATTTATATGAAAACCAATCTGCATAAAATACTACTTCCGAACCTGAGTAATGACAACTTGGGTTCGAATTTAATTAGTATATAAAAAAATGAGTTACTAATTTAATTATGTTAAGAGCTTTTTAAATAAACACGATGGAAAAATGTTATAAGAAGTGTTTACTGACTACTTTCTTATTTGGTAAATTCATATTAGTTAAGTGTACAGCGACAGTTTTAGCTTAAAGTATGGGGCACAACTAAAAATCGATCATAGTTCAGAAATGAAGAAATATGAATAGAAACGAAGTATGCAGAAACGTAAAAAATTTACTTTTATATAAAAAAAATTAATTTTAAATGTTTCAATGGTTGTTGCTATTCTTTTCATCACTGGCGGCTAAAATTTAAACCGACTTTGTTTTGTTTGTATTTCAAAAATAATTTCACCATCTCTTTGCCAGGTATTTTTAGACCTTTCTTTGTTGAATTTACCTCAGGAGAGTAGGAGCGTAAAGCTTAAGTGGTGCCTAATGCATTTGACTAGGGTCTATTTCCAAACATTTGTCGGCATTCGAATGAGGTGGGTGGTGTTCGCTAGAGCTCATTAAGATATTTTTTTTTTGTTTTGTGTCTGGGGAACATCAAATACTTTACACAATTGTAGAAACGTGTTTTTTTTTGCTAGATTTTATGAATATTATTTTTTTATTATATTACAAGATCAACATGGCAAAAGTCTTTTTTCAAACAAAGATATGGGAAAACTACTTTACTCTTGGTGTCTACTTTGAAGTGTTTCTTGGGCCACTGCAACGATTTGCTTTGAAAAACCAAATCATAACTATGCTTCTATAATCAATAATTATCATTGCCCAATGTCTCTGAGAACGGTTCGCCAAGTTTTGTCAAGCAATTGCAAATTCCGAATGAAAACATCTTACAAACCTCTTTAAGATGTATTTTTGGGTAAAAATTTGAAAGGTTCAAAATGCTTCATTTGAATATAAACTTCTTTAAAATGTCTTAATCGCATACTGTATAAAGAGCACATACAAAACAACTTTGAAGTGTCTCGAAGAGTTTTTGTTGATAGTTTAAACAAAAATCACTTCGTTAAAACTCGTGAAAAGTGGAGGCTAGAACTAAGCTGCAGTAATCACACCATTTTTTCCTTGAGGGGGAGACTACTACTAAACTTCGGCAGACGGGTAATCAATGTCATACTCTTTTTTTTTTTGTTGAACATTAGATGAGTTGTTATTGTACCTAAGTTGTTAAATAAAGAACTTTAAATTAATAATTATAGTAATAATAATGTCGGTACATTTTACTTTTGGGGTTAGCGTTTTTTTCTTGTGATGCAGTGGATGTATAAGTAAAGTGTTTGCAATTTCACTTCCAACCTTAAGTGCAGCGTCTAGATGAAATTGGGAGGCTGACAGAAAAGACGATTCCCTGAGCTTAATTCGAGCACTCACCCCCTACAACTCAGACCAGTTTTCGAGTCATTTTACTCCAATGGCGTCTTCACCGTTTTTGGTGCCAAACAAAGATAGAAATAAGTTGGTTGCAATTTCACTTGTGACCCCTAAAACGGAATCGAGATGAATCTGAGAGGCTGATAGAAAACAAGATACCCGACGCTACTTTGAACCCACGCTTCCGAGCGTGTCCACCAAATATTCCACTTGACAAATTTGTAAAACAATATTAAAGCAACTTTCCTTCGATTGCTGATGTGAATGTTATATTATAAACAATCTTCTTGTGTCTAAAAAACTACCGTATTCGTATACAGGGTCAGACCTCAGATATTGCGAATATTCATGCGACGAGCTAAATTTTCATTCTGCAGCAAATTAGTCTTTTGAGCATCAAAGCAACACTAAAGCTTCTTGCGTATTTTTTAATTTATTAAAAAAAATTTAACTCTTTACTGTTTATTTTATAATCAAAAAAATACTCAATTTTATTTCTGATTTGAGGAAGCAAATAATAAGTAGGCAAGTTGTTTGTTATGTTTTATGTGAGGTTTCGCCTTGACCCTAATAAATAAAATCAAAACTAAATTCAATATTCGACCGTAAAATGTTTTATAAGGCTTACTTTCCCTACAAGTACCTGATAAGCATTCTAAGAATATGTGACTTGCATTTATTAAATCCCCTAACCATTGACCATAACACGAGTTTGTCATATGTTTTGTTTTTTTTTTTTTTTGCAGAGATGGTCTCATCGGGTGCTACTTCAGGTTTCGTCATGAAACAAAGTATACTTCATTCATTTAATCAAATGAATTGCAAAGGTACGTAAGCTTTGATCATGGTTTTATAAATAAAAATGAAATAAGCATTAAGCATGTAGAACATTATGGTAGTAGGTAATTACTAAGTTGGCTTTTGAGAAATGACAATGACATAATCGTAATTGCGGAAATGATGCAAAGTAAAAGAGCAACGTTTTTGTGTAAAAGAGTATTGAGTCTTTTCTCCAAACAAGTTCAGTGCGGGAGATTGGTTGGCTCTACTTATTGATGTGCACTACAACTCTTTATTTGATGAAATTTGTGTGTAGTAAAGGTGTGGCATTGGGCAAAGGCGGCTTGGCATTTAGAGCTCAGTCTAGAGTATTATACAATTATTGTATACAGCGTTTCACTAAAGTACAATTCAATGATAGCTTTTTAGAATTTGAAGCAGACTTAGTTTCGATTTGTGTTTCACTTTTTTTCACATTTGTCCAACTTGAAGTGAAGTTAGAGAACAGCAAATACATTCTTTGCTTTTGTTGACGCACGCTTTGAAAGACTTTCAGTTTTAAAGGCAATCGGGGAATTAGGTTTCCATCAACAAACTGAAGCTCAAAGATTTGGCGCGTATAGTATGAAACGATGACAATGTAACAATTTGCTGAGGATGGATGATTTTTCCGCAGATATTTAGTCTAATGTTGAATAGAGGTCCTCAAACATTCCATACAAAAGGACAGAAGAGTGTTATTGGGATTAGATTGTGGTTTCTTCTTGAAAACTACTAAATGATTTTAAGGAGTGATGTTTTTTTAAGCTGAAATAATAGATTTTTTAACCAAACAATGCTTTGATAGGCAGAAGCTCCTACGGTCCATAATCCATACAAAGTACAAGAACCTACATGGACTGAATGATTTCAAATTTTCGGGCTACGTTATAAGGTTACACTATGCCGAAGTAAAATTTGGCAGCTATTAGTGCTTACACATTAGTGCCTTCCTACTTACCGAAAGCTGACCCGAATAGGAACGAAATAAAAAAGATTTGTTTTCCGTTCGGCATAGTGTGCACGCACCTTTATGTATTTGATTTTTTCATCTTCTGTTGGAAGAAGAAACTATAAAATGTTATCTTTATAGATTCAGTAGTACCTATGTACTTAGAGCCTGGTAAACATAGAGCTATTGTCCTCCTGATTAAATAAATAAATTGGGTGGCGCAACAGAGCGAGGAGCCCCAGGGGCCTAGCTCTTTTCTCTCAACCATGCCTTGTGAGGGAATGGAGGGTACCTACAATTTTCGGCTGGTTCCAAACGGCTATTCGAGAAAGCGCTTTTCATGTCAATGAAATTACTAACGGAGGACTTGTCAATACCTCAGGCGATACCCGTGGAAAATCATTTTTGCCTCTGTTGGAATTCGAACCACGAACCTCTGGGTTAACAGGCATCAAATTAACACACCACGGGTACCAAATTTGTTCCTATTTGTTTCATATCGACGGAGCTTGATACATTGGCAACCCCAGTTTATAAAATTGAGTTTTTCAAACTGATCACTACAACACCACATATAGCACAATTAAGTGTTTGTGATTAGCTCGAAAAACTCAATAATTTTGTTTTAAAAAAAAAACACTTAAAGTCTTGATTCAATTGAACTCTTAAGTGACTCGAAAGTGGAGACAAAGAGCAAAAATCGTATATGAAGTGAAATTGATTGAAGTGAACATTGAAAAGTCCGTTTTGTGATGGTGCACTTCATGAGCTTCATACTTTGACAAAGAAAATATATTGCTTCACTTTGAAATAAAGAAATTAAAAGAAAAGTAGTGACTATAGGACAGATTACACTGTGCAATCTTGTGGAATGCTACAGAATTCTTAGGCTTTCTTTGATGAAGTTTTAACCTCATTGAAATGGCAGCTATCAACAAAACATAGGTTCGTCCTGAGATGGATTATAACTCGGGAACGGTTCATAATGCCGAATGGTCAAAATCCCGGATGCGAAAACACTAAATCCCAAATTGCAATATCGCACAATTTTAAATACCAGAAAGAGTGCTAAGCCATTTCGAATTTAGAAATTCAGGATTTCGCGCCTAATTTGGCAGTTCGGGATTTAGAACCCGTAAAACTCATGTACATGTACATTGTACATATATGGACAAGTGCTTCCACATTGAATCTTTTGGACAGTATTCAGTCGTAATGTTTCTTGTCTCTTTTTATTTTATCACTTTTTTTTCTAAAAACAGTACTCTTGGGAGATATCCAGTTGCATTCCTCCCCTCAAACAATGCGACCATAATACTTCCGCTCCTAGGAATGCCCACCAGTTTACTCTTGAGTCAAATGTCGGACGTTATGTCAATACAGAGATTCCTTTTTTAGTCATACAACACGAATGCGTAATGCATTACCTGTGTTTTCCCATTTCATTGCAATCATCAGATATTTTAAACTAATGTGTATCGGTATATCTTAAATCCTCTCCTAGTTTCGTAACGCTCGCACTTTGTTAATTTAACATATGTAATTAAGGGTAGCCTTTTGAATGCGCTCAAAAAATAAAATGGGTGTTTTGCATACGTTGCGACAAAAGCTCAAAGCAGATAGGTTGGCTCAAGACAAGATACAAATCGAATGTGAGGGGAAGGGGGCGGGGGTTCTATCTGCCTACGTTTAGGCGGGAGATGCAATTTTAAAAATTCACTACCACATATTCTAGTGTTTTTGAAAGCTTATACTTTGCTCTTTGATAAACATTTTAGTTCGAGTTACTTAACTGACTTTTGAAAATAATAAAATCTTTTATAAAAATGTTTCTCCCGAATAAAGAGAGTTAGATAGACCCCCCTCACATACCTACGACTTTTTTCTTCTCTTAGCCCAACCTATCCGTCCTGAGCTTTTGTCGCACTGTATGCAAAACACTCTGTATGTGAAAATAAACAAATTAGCTGGGCAGACTTTGGTCTAAACGATCAATGTTGGAAATGTGAACCTTTAAATGACCGAGTGTCCGACTTGTTTACAATTGTTTTCAATAATTTTGAACTCGGACAAACAAATCTGATAACGTGAACGAAACTCTGCCAGGAATTTAAAAATGAGATATTTTGTGGTGGAAAAATATGTATGTATGTAACTTCTTCTTGCTTTTCGACGTTACATTCATCGCGATCTCGAAAGGAAAATACATAAAATAAAACACAATTCAAATAATATAAAATTTTTTGAGAGCCTGGAAGTTTTTTTTTAGTAAGGATTTAAGTGTGAAGAAAAATCATAATTTCTGCTACGATTAGGTCATCATCAGTTTTAAAAATTTGTTAAAACAAAAATCCGACGACAAGTCTAGCAATGTGAACGATTACAACAACAACATACAATCCAACATTCATCAGACCAAGTTAGCCCAACAATTTAGACAGTTTGAATGTGAACCGCCCTTTATTTTGGAATTGTAAAGCGAACTTTTGAATTTGTGCAAATTAAGACTTCTCCTCAGGTCTTTCATTTATTTGCAACCGCCCGCCCGCGCCTGTCCCTTTTAAACCACAAAAGCAAAATTTACTGCGCATGATTTTGGCACTAAAATATTTGCTAATTTTGAATTTAAAATTAGTTGAATTTGAATACTTTTTTGACAAGTTTTTCAGTTTCTAATTATTAATCACTTAAATTAAATTATGTCATTAGTTCAAATTAATTTATGGCTTCTCGATCGGCATCCGAAAATGACATCAGATCGCTACCTTTGCGAATTACCTCACCTTTAATACATATAGGTGTTTCTATAGTTGTCTAACTCTCATAATCGGTTCTCCTTTGAGTAACAAAGAGAATAAACAATTTTTCAAGCCGGTAAACAAAGCACTACGACGCAAAATAAATCGTCCGAGTTGGATCGAGTTGATTGTAGGTGTGTCGCGTTGTTCACAATGGTGTTTTTTAATTTTATTTTAAGTAGGCGAAACACGACTTTCTAAAAAAAAACCATGTTTACTACGCTTGAAAAACACTCATGTACATTTATGTTTTTTATTTTAATTGACTAATTTTCTGAAAGGATTTTCAAAAACAAGCCTCACATAAATTTTCTTTGAAGAGAAACGAATGGAGAAACCATTTCGGAAAAGTCATAGAACATAAATCATTTTCTCATTTTACAAAGAAAAAGCGAACCCCACATGTGGAATTACGTCAATTTATCTTCTAATTATAGATCGAATTCAGATTCCGATCATTTTCATCTCCGACAAGAAGCCAAAGTTTTTACTTATTTTGAACTAAAAAAAAAAAAAAGATTCGCTTCAATACTTCCGCTTTCTACGTTGCAGAGATAGTTTTTTTTTTGTCGATTAGTCAATCGTAGATACAAACATGACATCACTATCATCATCATCATCTCAATATACAAACTTACCATCGTTGACGGTCTTCATGCAGCCGGTGGCATTTTTGATAGGCAACAAACTCTGAAGGAACCTTGGCACTGGCACCCTGGAGCAATCAGCCTTGTGGACACCTTCAGGGTTGAATTGTTCGCCGCATTTCTCCTCGATGCTTGACTCGCATTGATAGCAGTTGATGGCGTATGCTGCAATAAATAGATATAGACATTATCTCACATTGTAGTATGATGCAAAAGCGTCTTAATTTATTTTATTTTACTAAAATTCCACCAAGAGTCTTAAATAGTGTCGAGCAAGACTCACCAGAAGACACAAATGCAGCCAAAGCGGCAAGGATCAAAACACTTTGTTGTAGGGAAACCATTTTCACGGATTTGAATTTAGAGCAAATAATTCACGGGAGAAGATAGACGACAAAAATACACCAAAGCGACGCGAATATGGTACACGAGTAAAATATAAAATCTTTACTTAGTAAGTATAGTGGTTCTGAGGGAAACGTCTTGTTCGTTACTAGGTTGGATCTCAACTGAGCGTGTTATTTTTGTGTTTTTGTTTTGTTTCTCCAATGAGGGATGCCCGCTGCTATTGCCTGTCCGTGTGGTGTGGATAGTTTGGCTGTTGTTATGTTAATTTTGTTAAAAGACTTCTGTGAATTGTGTGAAAGTGTTGCCTCTGAGGATGAAAGTAGTTTTTGGTTTGGATTTTCATCGAAGTAAGTACTTTTTGAAGGGAATGCATTAATTTTATTGTGTGTGTGTGGGAGGCAGTGAAACTTTTAGTTATGTGTACCTATTTAATTTTAATTTTGTTTGCCTTTAGAGGTCAAAAGGCAGTAGATTATTACATTAGGTATCTACATGCGGGTTTGTGGGATATTTTTGGTATTTGTGAGTCTTGTGAAGCTCCGATCATTTAAAGTGTTTAATAGATGGGAACTTGTGAATAATGGAAATCAATCAGCAAATTAATTTTGAATTAATTTTTGTTTTGTTTGACCATCGAGAAGATGGCGAACAAGTTATTATCTTTAGTTCGTAGCAACTAAATCTCGTGTTTCAGTGTTGGTGGCAATAAAAAAACTGCATTTTTGCCATCAGAGAGTCTAATAATCTTTCGCGGCTTTTTACTTAACACTCAACTTCATCGTGTGTGACAATAGCTTGACCCAACTTTAACAACCGCAGCGTCATGTAGGTACCGGTTTTTTCTTTGTAAAGAAACTTTCCATTAATCGATTAGGCAGCCTGTTTGTTTTTTAGCTTGGAGATGAAAACCGTGAGTCCGATCTCTCCTATCTTTTTCCGAAACTCATAAGCTACTTGATCTATTTTGAAGTCATCCTCAAGAAGCTGTACTTGAGCATTGTTAACAAGCTTAAACGAACGAATCTGTATTTTTCAATCTTTGAAGGCTTATTTTTAGTATTTTTAGTATTCATTCATTTATGATAAGCTTACATTTTAAGAAAAAAAAATCTTGTTTATATTAAAGCTTTTAAGTGTTTTACACGTTATATGAGTTACAATGATGGTTGTTTTATATTTGAAAGTAGAATGCAATGAAAAAAAATTAATTTTAATTTTTGCGTTCAAATTGATTATAAGCTACCAAAGTACTTTTTCAATTCCTTCCCGATCTTTCTCGTGCAACTCAGACCTCTTATTTCTCGCGGCAGAGAGCTCCAAATTCGTGCGGAACTTACAAAAAACTGTCGTTTGGATGTCGTACAACTGAAACGCGGAATCAAGACATTTAACGATCGATTAGAATTTAATGAATTGATTTCATTATAAAGACCCAAAGGTTGGCGGGTTATGAGTATATCGGAGAACAAAGTCACTGAACGATATTTTAAAAAGTTTTCAAATGTAATACCTAAAAATTCTGAAACATATTGCGAAATTCTATCGAAACGACCGAGGCGACGTAGCCCATAGACAAAACGCATCGCACTGTTGAATACAACAGTTTTCTCTCATAATTCAAATTGCAACAAATCTCACAACCATAAGTAAGCAAAGGCAGAAACAACGATTCTATCAAAAGAGTCCTCACATTCAATGGAATTATGTGTTGGATAGGCCAAAGCACTCCAAGGATACCATAAGCTTTTACAACCGTATTATTTACATAAAGTTCCCAAGTTAGAGTTCATGTAAAAACTACACCTAAGTTTTTGGCAACATAAGCAGTAGGACTATTTTTGAGTAGTATTTGTGGAAAGTATGATTTATGTCAATCGGGAGCGGGTCAAAATTCTGGCTTCAAAATTCTGCTTTTAAAACGAAAATTCTGTTTTTTTTCATTCTGGCTGACAAAATTCTGCTTTTCAAAATTCTGGCTTTCTTTAAAAGGAAAAATTCTGCTTTTATTCACATTCTTTTTTATTTGCAGAAGAACAAAACAAAGTAGGAGAGCGACAAGAAAGTAAGAGATTGCAATTATTATCAATATTCTGCCAATTATAAAGAAAAAGATGGTGTAGAAAATGTTAGGCGCGCGCTTTATACTCTTTCTTTTTTCCTTTATCCTCTCCCCATGCTTCGTGCGCTCAATTTTTGTTTTGGCACTGATAAGCTACTTTCGTTGGTCTCCAATTAATTTATAGACACCTGCGTGGCTACGGGCAAGGGCAACTATTTCTTTAAGCCGACGATTTTAAGCCTCTACATTGTTTTCCGTCCTTGGGAATACATCTCTAGTCTTATTACAGTTTTATCATAAATTAACTGATTTATGTAATTCTTTTGAGTAGGAGAGCGGCAGTGAGGAAATCAAAAAACTACTTCTCTACTTTAAAATTCTTTAGAAAGCAAGAGTTTGCAATTACTATCAATATTCTGCCAATTGTAAAGAAAAAGAAGGTTTGGAAAAGGTTAAAAAGCGCGCGCTTTTTAACATTTTCCAAACCTTCTTTTTCTTTATAATTGGCAGAATTTTGATAAGCAGAATTTTGAAAAGCAGAATTTTGAGAAGCAGAATTTTGGAAAGCAGAATTTTGAAAAGCAGAATTCTAAAAGCAGAATTTTGAAAAGCAGAATTTTGAAAAAAGAATTTTGACCCCGGCAGAATTTTGACCCCAACCCATGTCAATCTTGTTTTTGGAGATGACCATGACGAGACTTTTAGATTTATTTGGGTTCAATTGAAGATATATAGACTATCGATCAATCAAATCTAAGCCTTCATTTTGACCAAAACCTTAATCCTTCCCATCATGCTGTGTGGAAGTATAATTTTCTGTAACCTAGATAGCAGAAGTCACCGAAAACCTCGAGTTGCTTTTGAACAGTATAGCAGTATAGCACGTTTTGTACACAGTCTTCTCATGTTTGACCATGTCACATAGTATGCAAATAGTATCTTCAACATTTCGCTTCAAAATTACCTAGATAGCAAGGTGTAATTGTTTTTGTTTAACTTAATACAGACAAGGACTCCGGACTACCTGTACGATAAAATAGTTTACGAACAATCAGAGAGAAGTAGAATAAAAGTTTCAACTCTGCAAAAATGTTTTTTTCACTAATTTTTTGCTTACTTAGCTTAGAGCCTTTAAATTCGTTATTGGTATTCTTCAAAAATAACAAATATTTTAATGTTATTAAATTTTTTCCTCGTCTTTTTCGTTGAATCTGACTTAATATTCTGATACAAGCCAAATGACTGCTGGCCCAAATTACAGGGACCTATGTATTGGACATATTATGTCTGAAAATAAAAAAAATCATGGGTTAATATACATATTTGAGACACAATACGGCAAATAAACTTTTTATTTTTCTACATAATCACCTTTTAGCTCGATACATTTAGTCCAGCGTTTTTCTAATTTTTTAATTCAGGTTTTCTCAAGGCTCTCAAAATAAGCGTTTGTTTCGGTAATGACTTCTTAATTCGACTGAAATATCTTACCACCCAGCCATTTCTTTAGGTTTGGAAACAGATAATAGTCGAAGAAGCTAAATCTGGAGAATATGCTGGATGGGGTAGCAGTTCGTATCTCAATTCGTGGATTTTGGCTATTTTTTTGGATTGCGCTTATGGTCGAGTGTGAGCAATCGCGGCACCCATCTCGCGGAAAGTTTTCTCATGTCCAAATATTCGTGAAAAATGTGATGTACCTGTTCAGTTGAGATACCTACAGCATGAGCCAACTCACGCACTTTCATTCTCCGATCATCCAATATCATTTCATGGACTTTATCGACGATTTCCGGCGTGATCACTTCTTTTGGGCGACCTGAACGTTCGGCGTCACTACTGCTGGTACGACCACAACGGAACTCTGTAAACCACTGAAATTGATGGTGCTGAGTCCCCGTAGTATTTATCAAGCCTTTCCTTAGTTTAAGTGATGGACTTTTTACGTAAAAAGTGATCTTTAATGAGCACACAAAATTTCTTTTTTCCATTTTCGTAAAAATTCACGAGGTTGTCTGCTCTGAATGGCTATCAAACACCAACTTCATGACGTAGCTTACTCAAAATTTGACAGTTGCCTACTAATAGATTACAGTTCACGGCAGCACTGTTGCATTTGGAGTAACTGCGCGAGAAATTCAAAAAGTCACTGACTTATCAAACCCCCATCGTATGTAGATCCCATCAGAAATACGGATCATCGTCTTTACTGAATGTTCCATGAACCACAACATTTCTTATTTTTGTAGCAAAAACCGCATTAGTATAATTCTGTTCATCACTTATTGCTTTCTGATTGTTTTATTTGTTCTTTATGGAAGTAAATCCAAGTGAATTGAATATTTTTGCTGTCGTTGGTTGAATTCAATTTACTTTCAAGGGCCAATTTTTCATTCTCCTAATAAACAAACTATCCGAGGAATC
Organism: Melanostoma scalare; assembly: GCA_949752695.1. Lineage (NCBI taxonomy): Eukaryota > Metazoa > Arthropoda > Insecta > Diptera > Syrphidae > Melanostoma > Melanostoma scalare. Next base: position 17,461,501 of record OX456986.1, read on the forward strand.
CAAATATCTGATAAATAAACGAGCATAAATAAATATTTTCTATAAATATTTTCTACTTTTTTAATGAAAGAATATATCTTTAGTATGAATATTCAATAATTTATCCAAAATACACTCTCACAAAATATGTCAAAACTCTAGATTTATTCATAAAAGTCATTTTTTGACACTTTATTTATTCCCAAGAAAATTTATTTATTTATTGTTTTCTTGTAGAAGCAGATACATTTGTTTTTCTGACAAAGTATTTATTTTTAGTGACAACGCTTTCTGATACTTCGAAAATTGGTTTTTGATTAGATAGATTCTTTATTTCGTCATTAGTTTTAACAATAAGGTTTTCTTCTCGATATAGAAGGGGCCTTCAACAACGTTGAATACAATGCTATTCGCATGGCATTAAGTTCCATAAATATCGAGCCAACGCTATCAAACTGGATCGACTCCATGCTCCAAACGAGAATAGTAAAAGCAGAAATGGGTGAAAGTACCCTAAAAGTCAAAACTTGTAGAGGTACACCTCAAGGAGGAGTGTTATCCCCGCTACTCTGGCTCCTAGTAGTTAACTAAATCCTGGTTAAACTCGACAGGAGCGGAATAAAAGCAGTAGCCTATGCCGATGACATCGTCATCATGACTTCGGGAAAATTCACAAACACCCTTTGTGAACTTCTTCAGACAGCTCTAAACAAGCTCACCAGCTGGGCGAAAAACTGTGGGCTAAACGTCAACCCTACAAAAACAGAACTTGTTCTGTTTACGAGAAAACGTAACATTCCAGATATAATTCCTCCCTCCATTAGTGGAATACCAATAAACTTATCTGGTACGGCAAAATATCTCGGAATTGTCCTTGATTGTAAACTTAACTGGAAAGAAAATTTAAAAGAAAGAGAAAGGAAAGCTCAAATCGCTTTCTACACTTGTAGTAGAATTTTTGGTAAAAAATGGGGACCTGGTCCCAAAACCATTCACTGGATGTATACATCCATAATAAGACCAATCCTCACATACGCCTGTCTAGTCTGGTGGCCATCATTAGAGAAGGCTTCAAACCTTAAGACCATGACCAAAATCCAAAGGCTTGCTTGCATTGGTTCAACTAGTGCCATGAGAACAACACCAACTGCAGCTCTGGAAACCTTCCTATCGCTAGCCCCCCTAGATCTCTTTACTAAGGAGATGGCGGCCAAAAGCGCACTGCGACTCAAACAATGCAACGATTGGAAAACAGGCATATCAGGCCATAGAACCATCATGAACCATACAGATATAGACATCCAAACAGACTATACCCCCCCGCATATTGATTTCAATCCAGTAGCCCTAACAGTCTTTCCGACTAGAGAAAGCTGGGAGGAAAACAGGGTTATAAAAGAAAATCACATTTCCGTCTTCACAGATGGTTCCAAAACGGACGAAGGGGTAGGATCAGGTATCTTCTCAGACTACCCTACCATGAATAGATCAATAAAGCTTCCCGACTTCTGCAGTGTCTTTCAAGCAGAAGTACTCGCAGTGTGCGAAGCCGCGAAACACCTTGCTACGCAAAACTTGATCAACAAAAATATTGACTTTTTTGTAGACAGTCAGGCGGCCATTAAAGCTATCTCATCCATTATCACAAAATCCAGGCTAGTAGACAGCTGTCGCAGTAACCTTAGACTGCTCAGTGAGACAAACACAGTTAGTTTAACCTGGGTTCCAGGACATCGTGACATTATCGGTAATGAAATGGCGGATAAGCTGGCAAAAATCGGGTCAGCACTCGAATCCAGCGAAGCGAACACTTCAGTTCTAAAGCCACTAGAGCAAGAAAAAAGCAGAATCAAACACAATTTTCTAAAAATCGCCAATGACAGGTGGTCATCTTTAGAAACATGCCGAGTCTCTAGAAACCTTTGGCCAGATATTTCCAAGAAAAAAACAGAATTTCTACTCCAGCTAAGCAGACCTCGGCTCTCTCTGTTGATTGGCATTCTCACGGGTCACAACTCGTTGGGTACCCACATGATGAGAATGGGCATTAGCACATCCGACTTATGTAGAGGATGCCAAGATGAGGAGGGATCTTTCCACTTCCTCTGTGAGTGTCCTAGCTTGGCCCACACTCGGAAAAAAACCGTCGGAGAATACTTCTTCGACGAACTGGGCGACATCTCTAACCTCCCACTGAGCAACGTCCTGAAATTTACTCAGGGCTCCAAATGGTTCAGTGGGAGATCCCTACCACAATAACCATCCACCTCTCCAATCCTCCCATTTCCTCATCCTCTGATTTCCCGGGGAGCACAATGGATCCTCGAGATCCGAGTGAGGTGTTGCCACTTGTGGCTGCACCCCCCATTCAACCTAACCTAGCCTAACCTAAGGTTTTCTAAAAATAAGGACATGGCAAAACTGCCGTCTACCTGGTTTTTGCTATATCAAAGGCATAAAGCCTATTAGACTTCTATTAGACTGATATTTGGGGAATGCAAAATTGGCGCTGAATTTAAATGATGTAACATTTTTTTTTAATTTACTTTCTTACTTTGAAATTTTTAACAAACAAATCAGTATGAGGAAAATTGAAATCATTGCTATTTCGAAAAGATCACAGTTGTCCTACTAAACTGCTTCACACTAGTTTTCCAGTGATTTTTTAGTCTATTATTTAAACAACTGCTTTAATTAGTTTATTCATTGAAGTGTATTTTGACCGATTTACTCCTTTTTTTATAACCACAGCAATTCTAAGCAAAGGTACTATGTAAATTTTCATTAATTACTTCTTATTCCTACAACATTTACACCTCCCCCTAAACCATATTTTACTAAACAAATGCGTGTACGACATACAAACAGAAACTAGTGTGTGAGCACGATGCTAATTTTTTATAAGTACTTTGTAAATGGTCTAGTCTAGTGGGACATTTTATTTGCAATTAATCATTTTCTTGGTGTTGTTTTTTAATCACCATAATGTTCATAATAACGTGCTGTGATGCTCTGCGAGTATCAAATATCTAAAAGCAAATACACGCACTGTTTCTGTTCTAAACTAACATGCAACCACTTCGCTGCTCTAATGTGGTGTACAAAAAAAACAAACTAAAAAAAAAGGAGAAGTATTACTCTGCTAATTGTTACGTCACCTAATTATTTAATGTAATTAATGCGCCAGGATAGTTGTCTGACAAAAAAAAAAAACAAGAATATTCATACCCGTACTCTTGCACGACATCATCATTTGAGATCACGATAAAATTCTACTGAGAATCGTAATTAAAATAAAAGTTTTTGGAGAGTTGCACTGAAAAAAAAAAAAAAAATCAATGTGGCGACCACAAGGAAAGTTAAGGCCGTGTTTTAATTTTGAGATAAAGTTTCCTTTTTTAAGCTAGTACACCAAAGTTAGCTTTTGTAAATTTTGATAAAAGACTCAATTAATTTCTAGGAAATGTTCTCAAAAAACCTAATGCCAGCCAATGTCAACAGGCGCGAATAGTACGACTTTTTTTTTACTATCTCAGCAGCCAGCTTGGACCTTTACACTAGTTTTTGAGTGTGAGCTGTAGCGGCAGCGTAAGTAAGACTGGCAATCCACCGACTGTTCTACGAAGAGCACCTCCTTTCGAATCCAAGCCCAAAGGGCCACCTCTCTATGATTGATAACTTAAAAAAAAATTTAAAACTTTTCGTATGTCATTCCTGTGTAGAACTTCAAATTTAACTTTTCCCTAGTCACCTTTCTAGAGAAGACCGAGAGAAAACAAAACCTCAGGGCAAGGTATGCGGTATGGTCTGGTATACTGACGGGGTGACGGCTCAGAGATGGGAACTTGCACTAGTTAAGCTATTTTCAGAGACTCACCTAAAACGAACTTTTCAGTAAGGCTTGGTAGGTGTTCGTCGATATTCCAGGCTGTAATTTTAACTTTCAATTTGCGAGAATAATAAGTTCATCTATAATATAAAAATAAGTCGGGTTTTCCTTCCTGACGCTATAACTTCAGAACGCACGAACCGATTTCCACGGTTTGCATTCGTTGGAAAGGTCTCGGGCACCGTGAGGTTTATAGCAAAGAAACGGAATTCGCCGCGTTTGCATAAAAATCAGAACAATGTTCCTCTTCTATGACATCCAAGCCGCCCTAAAAGCACTGTGCTCACCCACCAGTCAGAAATCCAAACTAGTCCAGGGAACAATTATGTTATTCTCCTCTCTGGCAAGGAAAAGCTCTGTTATCCTTCACTAGATTTCAGCTGTGATGGTAACGAGATTGCTGACTTCTTAGCTAAAGACAGTAGATCTAAACCATTCGCCTGTCCTGAACCATTCTCTAGAATAAATAAAAACCAGTTCAAATATACACCAAAGAACATCTTACTGGAAGAATCCAGCAAAGCCTGGCGTAGCTCCTCTGGACAAATCCGTTCAAAGCTTTTTATGCTAGATTATTCTAAAAAAAACATCAAAATTCCTATTGAACCTGAACAGGAAAACTCCAAATCAGGCCGGGAAGCCCAAGAGCCGCCTAGCGTATTTGTCACAACCATGTTTTGTAAGGTAATGGAGGGGACCCTCAATTACCTGTCGATTCATGGCAATAACTAGCGGAGGAATTGCCAATTCCTCGCTCAAGGACGACTCGAACCACGCGTAACAGACATCCTAACCATTACGCCACGGGTAGCGAGCATCACATTGATTGGCACAATAGGTCTTAACTAGACACCAGAGCAGAACCCACAGCTGTATAAGCTCAACCCAACAAAAATAATCTAATCGAATCTAATCTAGGCCGGGTCGCATGTCCAACTTTTGCGTTCACTCATTTTGCTGTGGGCTTCGAATTCATTTCCCACAAGCTATGATTGGAAGCTTGCTCTCCCAAGCTTGAACGCCTATTTATTTGTTTATACATATTTTTTATTCCTCTCCGTGTAGTTCTAATTCTAAGAAGTGGGTAAAGCCCAAACACAACCATCGGAATTATAAACAAATACAAAAAATAGTGTAAGTTGTGTGTGGCAACGCATTCGTAAGTGCCAATAGCCAAACAGGTAGTATTGAGTCATTGTTGTGAGAAGGCAAATCTAATCACCCCTTTTGTTAGTAAACAACAATATTTTAGAACCCCAAAAGCATAGCTAGAGCTCCGTCGACTTTCGGCATTTGTTCAGTTTAACGTAAACATTTGATGTCATCATCACCATCATCATCGTCGCATGACTTTACGATTCTACGCACTTTTCATACATAATTCATTTGGGACTGACTTTAAATGATGTCATAGATCCGTTTTGTAGTTTTCTTTTTTTTGTTTTGAATTGATGGCATTAGAGCGAGTAGTTGGTACTCACATACACACACACACAATCACACACAGCCCAGTGGAACAAAATATCGTTATGTTTGACTTTTAAAGAGCAAGCTTTCTCCAAAATTATGTTCAATTAAAATTTCAAACTTTAATTGGGCGCGGCTGACTGACCGACGAGCGATGACGACCGATGATCATCTTTGAATTGTTCGTGGAAGGGTCGTTTCTTAAGCAGTCATTTGTAAACTGGTCGGATTTTTATTTAATGTGGCTATAAGCAGGTTTCCTGTTTTTTTTTGTTCTTCTTATTTTTCTTTTTGACTTTTATGGCTTTTTTGCCCGTATAATGAAAGTTGAGTCGGATTTGTACAAAAAGAAAAAAAGGTTACCAAAGGTTAAGTACAAGGCTGTAAATTGAACAACATCAACATGGGCTTGGGCATGTGGCAGAGTGAGCAGGTGGTAGGTAGGTAGGTAGTCTTTGAACTTAGTAGGATTCCGATGAGTATTTTTGTTGGTTTTGGGTCACTGCCGCGCTGAGTTACAATATTAGCCCTCCAGGATGTAATGACATCACTTTAGGCTTCTCTGCATCGGAAGTGGAAAACAATATGATGTCATATCAAGGGTGGATAGTTAGGAATCGGAATGATATTTCCTTAGGGGAGAATGAACGCTTAACTTGTTTGTGTATTTGTTTGGATATGTCTTTATTTTTATGGCGAAGTGTTTTGCGTTCTTGAAGACGAATAAATTACGGATGGTGCTGGAGATGGAGACATCAGTTGCCGTCTAGTCTGCGGTGTGTTATGCATTAAGTTTGATTATGTAAAATAACGAAGAAAGTAGATAATGCAAAATCATTTGGTCTGTTGGACGATGGTATCTTGATAGTGTTGCACAGAGACTCGTTGATGTTTAAGATCAAAGTTGGGCAGAAAGCGTTTAAAGTGAAAGTGAATGCATTTTGTGAGGCATTGCTTAACAGGTACGGTTTCGTTTCGGTTTTTTTTTCTTAAAAATTTTAATCAGAATCTTTACCTCTAAGCTCTAAACTGAACTGATTTCAATTTATCGTAAGTGTCGGATTAACAACGTAACGTGAGACCTTGAATTGGGGAAAGCTCATTTTTCTAAAAATGAAGTTTTAGTTAAAGTAGCAGAAATGTCAAACTCCGACCCAGCCCTGTCATTTTTGGTGATGTAGTTATGAAAAAACTTTATTTTTGCTCCCGTCAACTTACTTTAGGTTTTGAAGAAGAAATTCCAAAATTGAGTTTAAATAAACCTCTGCTACGACAGTCCATCTGGTGATGGTGTTCTGCCCTTGCCCCTAAATGATGCGTTATGTTGCAGATGAGTTTTAAAACCGTATTCTATGTCTGATCTATAAAAAGCATCTATACTGGCATCATCTCTTAAGATGTAAAACCATTCTTTATCCCAAAGCAAAGGTTTGTTTTCCTTATTATTCTTAGAGTCAAATTGAGATGCAGTCAAAGTGGGATTGAAAAAAATTTCAAAGTGAACTTGAATCTCTGAAAGTCTGAAGTAATATTTATTAAAACAAGTACTTTCTAACAACTACGGAGACGGCCGACGAAAAGTTTCTTATGCTTTCTCTGAGTTTTAACTGTGGCAGACATGTTAACCATCAAGCAACGGGTACCACAAACGTTACACAGCCACCATTAATTTTCAACAAAATTTGTAAGTTTTTGAAGATTTTGGACGCGTTTTGAAAAAATTATGAAAATAAAATGCTTACAATCCCAAGATACCAAAAAGCGACTTGATGAAGTTAGTTGGGATTTGAAAAACCAACTGGAACGATTTAAACAATTTTTCATTTCCTGTATTCTCGCGGAAACGGGAACTCATAAACAACTGGGCCGATTTCAAAAATTCTTTCACCTTTACAATGGTACATATATTTCTTTTTTAAAATTTGCCATTCCTTTATAAGGAAAATATTGGGTTTTCCAATAGGTATGATATGATTTTGCAGTGGCGTTTCGGCCATTTGTAGTGTGTCATGATCTGTCATTTGTTTTTTATTGCATTTAGAAGTGTTTACAATTTCACCATTCGACCACCGTAAACGTCGTGAACTTTCTGATTTTGCCTCGGAACAACTTGAAATCGATAACGAATTTAAAAAAAAAAAGTTATTTCCGATGAGGTTTACTTTCATTTGAGTGGTGCGGTAAATAAACAAATCTGGCGATGAAAATTCACAAAATATTCATGAAAAACCATTACATTCGCCTAAATTGACAGTTTGGTGTGGTTTTTGGGCTGGTGGAATCATCGGTCCGTACTTCTTTCAAAATGAAGCTGGTAACACCATTACTGTCATTGGAGAGCGGTATAGATCGACGATAACCAACTTTTTATGGGTGAAATTGGAAGATATTGATTTTGACAACATTTGGTTTCAACAAGACGAGGCTACGTGTCACACAGCAAATGCAACAGTTGAATTATTGCGAGAAAAATTTAGAGGTTCGATTATTTCAAGAAATGATGATATTGAATGGCCTCCAAGAAGTCGTGATTTAACACCATTAGACTATTTCTTGCAGGGTTATTTGAAGTCATTGGTTTTTCAAAATAAACCAGATTCTCTTCAAGCTTTACAAGTCAATATTGAACGTGCCATTCATGATATACAACTTGATTTATACGACTTGATTTAGTGGAAAAAGTGCTCGAAAATTGGGTTCATTGAATTTGTTGCTGCAGAAGAAGTCGTGGTGGGCATTTGAATGACGTTTTATTTAAAACTTAATTGTTTTGATTGAACTGCACATTAAATAGACAATATTTGAATTTCCTTTACAAAAAGTGTGTTTTTTTTTTTCAAAAAAGAAATCATATCACTCTTATTGGAAAACCCTTTACAAGCCATTGGATGTAGCGTAAGATATAAAACTGTAACTTCTTTGTTCTTAGAATAACTGCATAAATAAGTAAATAGACAGTTTTTATTTTGTTACTTTGAGTTTTTGTTTATTTAAAGATGTAGAAAAAACGTTTTGATTACTAAATACTCATCTTTGAGCTTGTGGTGTTCGTGGGCGTAAGGGTTAGCATTTCTGCCTCGTCTAGCCCTGCCCGAGCTTGTTGTGCTGCTTAATTATTCGTTTGTTCATTTTATTGAGCTAGGATCAAAGCTTTTATAGTTGAGTGAGTTGATACTTACCTCTAATGCTTCCAATTTTTTTCGGAGTTGCTAAACTCAAGATCTATATATCTATATATATATATATATATATATATATATATATATATATATACATATAATAAAAACGTAACAGTTTGTTTGTTTGTGCACGCTAATCTCAGAAACGGCTTATTCTATCTAGATGGGATTTTCAGTAATATATTGTAGTTAGCTTCACTTAACATTTAGTTTTTATTTCATGTCAATCGGTTGATAAATAAAAAAGTTATGCCAATTCTTGCGGACGAAGTCGCTGGCACACCTAGTCCTCAATAAAATGAGTATAAAATTTGAGCTGAAATCCTTCTATTAGTTCTTAAAATTCTTATTGAAATCCTTTGATCCTTTTTTCGTTGTTCAATTAACAATCAGTCTAATGATAAGATTTGGTAAAAATGTCGATAATAAAATTGTGCTTTAGTTTGTCACTTGAAGACTGTAACTTGATATTTCATAACTTCAGTACATTTATTTAGTTGGAAAGCAATCACTGTTAGTAAGCAGCGAAATAGTTTTCTGTCGATGCTTTGACGTTTATAATATGCTTAGCTCCTGTTTTTTGTCACTCTTACAAAAAAGTTCGAAGCCCAGAAACATCCAAATGTACATTTATTTAGTTGGAAAGCAATCACTGTTAGTAAGCAGCGAAATAGTTTTCTGTCGATGCTTTGACGTTTATAATATGCTTAGCTCCTGTTTTTTGTCACTCTTACAAAAAAGTTCGAAGCCCAGAAACATCCAAATGTTTTTCCATAGCTATATAATCTTTTGTAAGACATTGACAAGTCCTCCGAAAGTAACTAAACTGCCACAAAAAACGCTTTCTCACTTAGTAGTTCAAAATTAGCAAAAATATGTAGGTCCCCATTCCTCACCAAAGCATTGTTGAGAGAAATGTTATAGACCACGAAGCTCTCATGTCTGTTTTGGGTCCTTTTTATTTATTTATTTCCACAAAAGCCTCAGTTTGATGCAGTGCTTATCTTCTATAATTTTATCTTCAGTCCAACCTCAAAAGAATGGTATGGCATGTTTTGAAATCAGAGAAAATCGTATGAGTGGCTATTTAAGTAACTATTCCTTCTTTTTTTTACAGTACCTATGCTAATCGTGATCTTAAGGGTCCCCGCAAACTACAAACTTTTTATCGGCTGATAGTTTGGTCGTGTTGGACTATTAGCGCGCACACTACTCCAACTAAACAGTTGGGCTAGTGGTGAGTGCGGAGACTAGACAACAGTCGGCCGACTATTTTCAGTTTCTCGTAGTACAATATTGCCCAGAAATATTATAATTGCTCTCATACAACGCAGGAGAAAAATCAAGAAGAGAGTCCGCGAGTATTTGATACATCCCATCCACAGTGAAAAGCGCCTAAACTCGGAGCGAAATGAACCATCGACCGATTGAACAATCGGTCGGTGTGCGCGCTTGCGACGAGCTCCATACTGATCTAGCAGTCGACCGATAGTTTGAACGCAGTTGGGAAGCCCATCAAACTTATTTATTTATTAGAAATCGTTGTAGTATGCGGACTTGCATACATCTTCATCCTGATTATGAGCTCGACCAAACTATCGGCCAATAAAAAGTTTGTAGTTTGCGGGGACCCTTAACGTTCTAGTGCCCGTGACACACAAGTAGTATAGAAACCACGGTAAGAATATTATGTATCTAATATTTGTCCTAATGATTGGTTTAGATTATTTTTATTAAATTTAATAAGCCATAATTTGAACTATAGTTGAGCAATGTACGATGATATGTTGCTGAGTTATCTACAATCAAAGCAAAAAAGTGATCGCGATAATAACGATCGTACAAAACTTTTTTTCGATTTTTTTCCCGATGAGTTCGAGTTCAGACTGTACAATTAGTTGGACAGACTTTGGTTTCAACGCCCAATGTCGGAAAATGTGAACCCTACGGCGCGGCGACCGCTTGTTGAACTTGTTTGATGGTTTTCAAATATTTTTGAAAATTTTGAATTTGTACGGAGAGGAATATACCTATGTCATTATGTTGGACGACAAGTCTGATAAGTCTGAAAGCAAACTACATCCGACCATTCTAAATTCATCAAATGTGTCCAACTAATTGTAGAGTGTGAACTCCGATTTTGATTAAAGAAATTACTCATTACTGATAAAAACAACATTTTGAACTCAAAAAACTAATAATAAACAACGTTTTTGTGTGATTTCTTACAAAAGCGATAAACTCGAATTTTGAGGAATTTTTATAGACTTTTCGATGCCGTATATCCAAAGCTATACCAAGTTTTCCGAATATTCCTAAATTCGCCAAATTTATATATTTAATAATACTGATTGCATATTATAGAGAGTAATTTGCAGTTTTCGAAATCTCACATTAATTTTTAGTACAATTGTTAGTGTCAGAGTCAAAATTAAAATGGACTTTTTTGCTTTGATAGACGATAACTTCGTCAAAAATTGTCGCATACAGCTCAACTAAAGCTTATTAAATTTTCCAAATGAGTCATTGGTCACATGACAAAACATTTCTTAAAGTCCATAGACCGATTTATTACTAGTAAACATTTTCAAATTCTTTTTTCTATTTTTGATAAGGATATCGATATCGATATTGTCGCCCGTATTGCTACCAGGGCTTAAAATTTTTTATACAAAGATGACAGCTTCTTACTTCTTGAACCTGCTTAGATATAAATTTTTATAATGAAAAATTTTAAAAAAAGTTAAGTTCAGTCCGAACGATAATAGGTTTGTTCGTTGAAGCCCTAGGGTCGCCCTGGGGTCGCCATAAAGCGTTTTTGAGAAACCCAAAGTCGCCCTGAATGTCAAATTGAGTTTTTTTTTAGCCCTAATGAATGAATGAATGAATGAAAATTGAGGTTTTGTATTGTACCTCGACCTGTTTAGATCTATTGTACCCCCTACTTCTTAAGTGGTATTCCTTAATTAAAGTACTTCATCCAGATTAGTTCCTTTGATGAAACTTAGTATCTGGGTTACGCTTAGGAGTTTTAGCTCCCTCTCCTCTACATAGTAGGATCCTAGGCACTTCTTTCTTTGGTGTATTAGAGCTTCGCAGTCAACTAGGAGGTGGTCAGGAGACTCTTCCTGTTCGTTGCAATATCTGCATTGGTAGTCGCTCTCTATGCCTAGTACTTTTAGGTGTTTTCTTAGTCTGCAGTGTCCGGTTAAAAACCCGGCTAGCATTCTTACATTGTTTCTATTAAGTTTTATTACGTCTTTGTAACGTTTTGTGTTAAAAGTGCCAAGTAAAAGTTTGGCTTGGGGCAGTTTAGGGAGGTCATTCCAGTGTTTAGCTCTGTTGTCTTCCTCCGACTTTTTGATTTCTTTCTTGATGTGGCTTTTTGTTACTCCACAAAAAGGTTCCGGCCCTATGAGTGGTAATCCGGCTCCTGTCTTTGCCAGTTCGTCTGCCTGTTCATTGCCTATGATTCCTACATGTCCTGGTACCCAGTAGATTGTAACCTTGTTATTACTGCCCAGTTTGTTCAATTTGTCAATGCAATCGCTGACAAGTTTTGAGGAGATTGTGTAGGATCGTAGGGCCTTAATTGCTGCTTGACTGTCCGTCATTATTGCAATATGTTTGTTATTATATTTCCTGTCAATGTTTACTTCCGCGCATTTGCCTATTGCATAGACTTCTGCTTGGAATATGCTTAACATTCTTCCCATAGGTACATAGGTTTTGTTCTTCGCCCGAAATTCCTGCTACAGTTCCCTCCGATATTTTGAGCCATCTGTGTACCATTTTATTGCATGGGTCTTAATTGAGTAAGTCTCTTTTTCACTTTGCCATGCTTTTTTGTTACTTAGCTCAACGCTGAAGAGTTTATCGAATTTGAATTCCTTGGTCTTGCTATCCCGAGGGAAGTCAATGAGTGGTAACTCGTTCGATATTATGCTCTTTTCGCTAGATTTCGGGACACACTCAGTCTCTTTGGCAAATCTAGCTAACGTTGCATTTGAGATGCTTCTCATTACCAGGTGCATATGTGTCAGGTCTAGCAATACTTCCAAAGCCGCGGTTGGACAGCTTCTCATTGCTCCTGATATGCAGCTGCACGCAAGTCTTTGTACTTTTTCTAATGCTTTTCTAGTGGTTACCTGGTCCGTTCTCTTGTTCCAGACTACCGCTCCATAGGTAAGGATAGGTCTTACCATCATTAGGTACATCCACCGAATAATGCTCGGTTTACAACCCCATGATTTCCCTGCTATACTTTTGCATATCATTAAGGTTTTCTTAGCCTTTTCAGTTGCTGCTACAACTTGTTTTTTCCACAGGAGTTTACTATCTAGAATCACGCCTAGATACTTGACCTCTGTTGTGGGTACTATGGTTACTCCATCCAGTGTAATGTCTTTCATGAGTGGTAGGAGTCTTCTTCTGGTGAATGGTATAATTGTAGTTTTTGTGGGGTTGATGTTCAGTCCTACAGATGTACTCCATTTTTTCGTGATAGCCAGACCCCTTTGTATTATATCGCATAGGGTTTCTTCATATTTCCCACAGGCTAGTAATGTGATGTCATCAGCATAGCCAATGCATCTTATGCCTTGCGTGGTTAGTTTTTCTAATAGTTTATCTACTACTAGACTCCACAGTAGAGGTGACAAGACCCCTCCTTGTGGGCAGCCTCTCGTAGTGATGATTCCCTGAATCGTTTGGCTAGAGTGTGTTTCTGCCGTTCTTGTACTAAGCATTGCACTAACTTTTGAGCCCTCGGGTTGACCTAGGTTTTCCATAAACTCGCCCTAGCTTTTTGCTGTGGCGAGTTGAGAGCTGTCAAATGGCATGTATTTTTTTTTTTAATCACAGGAATGTGTGGTGATTTGTGGTTTAGCGTTTTTTGAGAACTGGAAAACCCAGGTTTTTTGACAACTTATAGGGTTGTCAAGAAAACCTGGGTCAACCCTGGGGAAAATTCAACGAACAGACCTAATAATTTTCTGAAAAGCATAAATCATTTTATCTCAAGCCTAAAAAAAACAAAGCTATTTTTAGATACTAAAGCGCTTTCTTTTTAAACCCAAAAAGAATCACTGTACTGAGGTAAATGGTGTGGCATGCATTTAAGCAAACAGATAATGTTAGTTTAATTTTCCAACTGCATAGATGAACGTATACATTTGAGGCTCAGTAGGTCATTGATCTATGTATGGATAGATTCTTATTTTGAAATATTTACATGTACACATTATATGTTTATGAAATGCCAAATGGCTCTTAACCACTTTGTTTGTATTCAGTTTATTTTCCATTTAACAAACAGGACATCATGTATACCAATAACCAATAAAAGAATCACTAAAGCACGAATATGAATTTGATTTGCATAAAATCATCACCATCTTCAATGATAAAGTTTACAGACAATCAAATCAATGTAACATGAGAAATAAATCACTATCACACCTCAAAAATTATATTTTTTTGAATATAGGTATCTTAGTACTATTGAGATACTTGAAAAATTTGAAACGAAAAACATGGGGCGCATGTAGTTTAAATATTTGATATTGTGTGTTGCATGTGCTTCATGTTTTTATATCTTATTTAAAATGTGTTTAATAAAAAGTACCCAACTATAAATTTACCATAATATTTATATCATATAATAATGAAAAATCTTAGACAAAGTAACAGATATATGTATATTATGATATCCTTGACAAGGATTAGAGAAAATCTTTTATTTTTTTAGTTCGCTTTAAAATGATGATATTATTATGTTCAGCCCGTGGAGTAATGTCTGCTTGTTACGCGGGGTGTTCGTTTTTTGTTTGTTTGTGCTTTTTCAACGGCATCACCTTTCGCGAGGAACTGTCAAGTGCTCCGTTAGTAAGTTCATTGCCATGAAAAACGCTTACTCAATTAGCTGTCCAGAACCGACCAAAAGTGGTAGCTCCCCTTAATTCTCGTACAAGGCATAATTGTGAAAAAAGCTTTAGGCCCCGCGCTCACCGCTCTGTTGCGCCACCCTATGTATTAAGGTATATATCATTTTCTGTGTTTTAATGTTATGTGAAAGAAATTTTGAATGATTTTAAAAACTTATTCTTTTTTGCTCCTTTCACATTTTCATATACTTCTGACCTTTTTCCCAAATTTCAAGCGTCAATCGTATTGAGAAGTTCCTGTTTTGCTATCTTTTCCTTATTTTAGTCGTTTTCCTTATCTTTCCTTCCTCTTTTTCGTTTTTCTTCCTCCAAGCTCCGATCTCAATTCCGAGCTATGGCTAGCTATGTTAGTTTAGAATCAATTCTAAAATTCTACCCTTACCAGGGTTGGGACTTTACTGCAATTGCAGTAGATCTACTGCACTTTTCTCGAAAAATAAATCTACTGCCTTTAAATAAAATCTACTGCACTTTTGTTCTCACTATTACAAAACAGGTCTTTAGATTGAAATTTTATAAAATTATATTAGTATGGATTCAGTCAGTACCAATGCAGGTTTAGAAAGTACCTTACATTATCTTTCCTATACGGATATGGATTTTGGGATCGAGTTCTAGCGATATATTGCTCCTCACGATTTTGAAGAAAGCAAAATTCATTAAATAAAAAAATTTTGGTTCAATTTTATGTAGAAATTTTGTGGTCAAATAAAAGAGTGTTTTAATTTTAATGATACACAATTTAAACTTCTTTAGTATTTAGATGCAAAGGTAGTGATAGAGGGTATACAATGACCTCGTTTTGGCCATTGTAACGTCTTTTCCATTTTTTAATTAAAATCTTGAAGAACTTAACAATGTTTGGAGGTCTTTGTTGGGAAACCAATATCTTTTATATAAATATTATGATGCCGTTGACATAACAGCTTTTTGGGTCAAACTTAAAAATGAAGAAAACCCCTTTTGGGAAAAAAAATTAATGGTTTATGAACATATATGTTAACTTTATGATCACTGCCACATAGTAGTACTGCAGCAGATCGGAAATTTTACAGTTGTCAGTTAGTTAAGTGAAGGATAAACTTCGCAACTAATTAAATACAACCATACTTTAGAAAATGCTATACTGTGTAGGGAAATGGAAGATTGTTGGGAGCCTTCGGATTCCGTGGGCCTTATAGAGTATTTTAACCCTTAACTGATGTGAATGGTTCATTGGACCCACATTCAATTTTCAATCATGTACAGCAACCGCTGCGATAGTCGCAGCGACCTCCGCTTATAGATACTGTCCGGCAGTAAGCGGACATGTTTGAATACGATAGGACCGTGTTTCGATATCCTCTCCTTCAGTGAGTTACAGCATGTGGGTCCATCGGACCAATGTCAGTAGATACGTAACTTTTTTTTGGCTTGATTCCGCTGAAACGGCTCTAGCAACAGGCAATGACGAAAACGCCAAATTAAAGAAAAATAAAAGGAAAAGGTGTTTTCTTTGTCCACCGAATAAGAGAGCAAAGACTGTTCATTTATGTTCAAAATGCACACAGCCTACTTGCCTAGCATGCTCCCAGGTCCCGGCAGGTATGCAAATCATGTATTTAAGCCCCAAATTTGATGGTGTCCAAATTTTTTGTTTTAAAGAATTTGAGTTTTTTTTTTATGAAAATACTAAGGAATGGTATTTTACCTTAAAGACTAATGACTTTTTGAGTTTAGTTTTTGTTTTTTTTTATTTATAATGTGCATTTTAGAAATGCTTTTTTTTGACTAGGTCTTTAGTCAAAAAGCTGGGTCCGATGGACCCACCTCATTAGATACGTAACTAAATTTCACCACATCAGTTAAGGGTTAATAAGTTTTTATTTGTCGACGGACAATTTAAAAAAAGTAATAAATAGCTAGCAATTATGACAGTACTTTTTTTTTCAAAGCTGAATATTAGTATATGAATTTTGAAGTGAATTTGATTTGAAGAAAAATGTTTATTTTGTTATCTTAAGTTATTAATGTATGTGAATCTATGTTAAAAGTTGTTCATGTTTTGAAAATGAAAAATCTACTGCAGAACAGTTGAATCTACTGCATTTTTGTTTCAAATCTACTTCGGACATTTTTTCAAAAAGTCCCATCTCTGTACCCTTACAGACGAGTAACATCGTTGAAGTAAGTAACTATAGGGTGACACAGCAGTGCCTTTTGGCATAGCGTACTTTCTCTTAGCATGGCTTGTGAGGAATTGAGGGTACCTACAAATTTTAACCGATCCTGAACTTTATATGTAAATACTCTCGGAGGACTTGCCAATTCTTTGGAAAAGGCTATACCCGTGGAAAAGCAATTAGGATTTATTTTCATATCAGCAAAAAAAAAATCCGTAAAATTTCTTAAGATGGACAGAGATTGCTGTGTGTGTTATAAGATCTCTGATTCTGGTGTTTCAATCAGGAATTTTTTGTTGGTTGTATTCACTAAACATGAACGAATTTGCCTTGAGGACACAGATGCTAGTTTGATCTAGTTATTCCATCAATATCAGTTTATAAAGTTATCAAAGTTTGTGCGACCTAATTGACAACGTTATTCCTTATAAGCTTTTCAGTTAGCGTGTCTTGAAAGATGGAATATAAAGAAACTGTTCGCGTGGATCGAAAAACGAACTTTTGTTCGACTGGGCTTGTTATTATATACGAACATCATTCGTATTCAATCATTTTCATTCGTAGGTATTCATTCATATTCTACGATTTCCCATGCGAACAAATAATAATTGCGAAATAGACCCTCGTCTATGATTGGACTTAGAAAACTTTAGTACCATCAAGTAAAAAAGCGTGGAAAACCACTCTTACCTAAATTAACCTCACTATTTTTTTATTGAGAGAGATATGTATCTGCTCTGAGTTTTCCTTTAATTGACCATATTAATTGGCGGCCTAGACATACTAAAGACTGCTATTGAAGTGTCATTTCCATATAAGACTGGCAAGAAATTTGAAGTCGGGGTGGGGTACCAGCGCATTTGGGGCATTTTGGTGCCAGGATTAATAATTTTTAATGTAGAACTAAGTGCCATCTATTGCTAATTTTTTAAAAATCAGTAAAACAAAAAGCTCATCACCTTAGGTCACCTTTTAGCTCATAGAAGCAGGAGACATCTACCATCGAAGTCTAAAACTGTTTTTAAGTTATTTGAAGATTTTCTCAATACGCACCAAGAAGGTCAACAGTATCGCAGGCTTTACTTTGAAATGGCCAATTGGCAGTCCATATGAAGTATGTCAATGAACTCAGTTTTCTGTATATTTACTTATACGGAGACGAATTAATGCTTGATTTGAAGTGTCTGTTACCTACATTCTATGTTTTTTTTTTATATTTTTTTATTTTTACATAGTACCAACAAACTGAGAGAGTAAATTATTATTAATAGTTAGTTTATTCAATTTGAAAGTTTTAACTCAAAATACTTAATGACAGGAATTTATACAGTGATTTCAAAGAATCATATCACCATAGCATGCGTTATGGATAGAAAACATTTACATATTTTAACATTGTTCAACGCAATTTCATATCTTTAATGTGTAGAAAGCAGTTTTCAATTAATCAGGTAAATTTTTCCGCTTGAGGTCCAACACAGAGCGATAGTATTACCTAAATTTTCTCTTATTTCATTTTCAGTTTATTTGAACCTTACAATTAAATTTTTCATTAAAAAAAAGAACATTTTTTAAGCCATATTTGAAGGAACAGTCCTTAATTAAAATTTTTAAACAATTTAATTATGAATTTCGAGATAATAAAACAAAGCAGTAGTTGAATTTTCATAAATACAACATAATTTTAATAATAGCTTGGAAAATACAAAAAATAGTTTTTAAAGTAAAGAGAAGTCAGAGGACCGTTGCTAATGCTGTCTAATTCGAGGGTTTGAATACTGCAAAGTGCTTCCACAAATTTATGTATTAATTTATATTCATGGTGCCAAGTAATTCTTCGAAATATAAAAAAAGAAATTAAATTTCAGAGCTTAAAACTAACTTAAATCGTAAAAAGTTGTCATTTGTCTCTTTTTGTAGCTTTAAATTAATGTACTCGTAAAAACAAATAATGAATTGATTTATACAACTTAATATCTGATTACGTAACTAAATGTGGTTTTACTTAACAATGATGTTTTTTTGGCTTTCTTTTATACAGCACTGGAAATGGTTTTTATTAATGCATTTTGCTTACACCCAAACAAATTGCTTGGAGTGTTTAAATAAGTGTGGCTTTGGCTAAAAGTAATGGTACGAGAATAAATCCTAATTGTTGAGCAAACATCTGCGAAGCTGAATTGCATTTGTCGGTGAAACAGTCCTGGCAGAACACTCGGCTACCATCGTGAGGTTCATTACAGAAAATGGAATCAGATTTGTTGGTGTAGTAACAGAAGCGTTTTGTTATGACATTTCCGTTTCCTGGAATCATAAAGGATAAATGTAAGAGAAATGTTTTTTTTGTTGAATGATTATGATCAGGTTATAATTACTCTCTTCTACAGTCTTTCGGCAGGTTGGTATCATGTGTTCGGATGAACTATTGCAGGCTTTCACCACACTCAAATTGTATTTCTCCAGTGTGTCGGGAATTTTATCCTCTTGGAATGTTTGACCGCAGAATTGTTCACTTCCGATCGTCTCTGAACTACAGTGGTAGCATTCAAGAGCTGTTGAGTAAGAAAATTTATTATTTATTATTATTACAAATGTTGGGCTTAAAACTCTAAGAATATAATTCGAAATCTTCATTCCGGTGAAATGTCAAAATATGAATGCTAATTGGAGCACCCAGGCCTATCTGCTGATCCAGTGTGTCAAACTGATCTAAAATCAAAATATTTTGGGGGCCCCGCAGACATGAATTTGTAAATAGATTAAACCTCTGTGAAAGCAGACGAATGAGTAAGTGATCTCATACAGATATCTAAGCGAAACTCTTTGCAAGGTTTTAGTGTTCGTTCTTCCTAAGTTGTGGTACCCGTGTCGTGATGGTTAGCATGTCACCTGCTAACCCAGAGGTTCGAATCCCACCAGAGGCAAAAATGTTTCTCCACGGATATTGCCTTTCGCGAGGAATTGGCAAGTCCTCCGTTAGTAAATTCATTGCCATGAAAAGCGGTTCGGAACCGCCAGAAAATTATAGGTCCCCTCCATTCCCTCACAAGGCATGGTTGTGAGAAATGCGCTAGGCCCTTGGGCTCCTCGCTCTGTTGCGCCACCCTATTTATTTATTTTTTTATACTTCCTAAGTTTGGTGGTACAGGATTGCCAACTACAAATTAATTACGAAAATTGAATAAGTCGCATAAAATATTGAAAAAAAACTAAATTATCGACAGACAGACCGAATTGCAGGTTCATTAATTTATCCCTAAGGCTTTTGTGGTACCAGTGGCGTGATGATTAGCATGTCTAGTGTTAATTCAGAGGTTCGAGGTTCGAATCCCAACAGAAGCAAAAACCTTTTTCTGCGAGTGTCGCCTTTTGCGAGGATTTGGCAGGTCCTCCGAAAGCAAATTCATTGGAATGAAAAGCGCTTTCTCGATAATCCGTTCGGAACCGGCAGAAATTGTAGGTCCACTCCATTCCCTGCTTATTTATTTAAGGCTTCTGTTTCCAAACATTTTGTTTGAACACACAAATAAAAAGCACAAACAAATTGATGAATTCAAAACAAAACTCTTTCATTCATTTCTGCTAAAAACAATACGTTTTTTAGATGAAGATTTTTGTGTTTTCGCTTTCTCGTCAAATAAGCCCGGGTTGAGGTGGGACTTAGCTCTTTTATTTTAACCATAATTTCACAATATTTCTATAGCTTGGGTCGGTTATGTCCCATAACAAAGTTTTTTTTTTTTTATAAACTCCATTAGTTCTTTCGTACTCGAGGTAATGCTTGCCTGTTTTTCGGCGTGAGGAAATAGAGGGATCCTAACATTTTTATGCCGATCCCAAAAGGCTAGGAGGACTATCCAATTCCTTGCGAAACACACAGAAAACAGACTACCGTGAAAATGTATTTACAAGCAGTTGTATGTTTTTCATGTTAGATCGGTGGTACTCCTACTCCTGCTACAAAATAAATTGCCGTGAGACTTTAGTGATGAAAGGCACGTGTCGAGTAGTAGCGCATAACAGACCAAGCGAATAAACATAATCTCCTTAACTTGGTCATAATGGAGCACTGTTCCATAAAGTTTCATTCACTTTTCGAAGCGTGTAGGGAATAGCGATATCGTGGACTACGCCGCGCAACACCGCCAGAAAAAGAAGACAAGAACGATTTTAGTCGCTCTAGGTATATTCGAAATTCGAATTGACATTTGGCAAAGCTATGAACATTTCGCAAGGAATTGGCTAGTCCTCCGTTAGCAAATTCATTGCCATGAAAAGCTCTTTCTCAATTAGACGTTCGGAACCGACAGAAAATTGTAGGTCCCCTCCATTCCCTCACAAGGCATATGGTTGTGAGAAATGCGCTAGGCCTTGGGCCTAAGCGAATGCGCCACCCAATATATTTTTTATTCTTATGAAAATTTTTTGGTAGATATCATGGTAATATTTTTTTACTCAGGAGAGATTTTCTATTGCAACTGTGAATATTCACAAAGCATGGGTGAATCTAAGAGAAAATTGTCAAAATCGTTTATTTACGTAGGTACTAAAAACAACTTTTTGTATTGCCTAAGTGAAAATAATATGCGCAGTTATGCACAACGTCCATTATGGCTAATCAGGCTACTTTTGGAAGCTTGGGGTGCATTGCGTTAGGATATGACATTAAACTACATATTTAATAAATATAAAAACTATAAAATTATTTTGAATTTAAAAAAACAAATAAAATTTTTTAGATTTTTTATTCAAGCTTTTTGGCTAAATTTCGGAAATTAATTTTTGTTAGTGTAATTGGCGATGCGTTTCGGATTCTGTCTATCTTCGGGCGCAAGCTTCGTATCTAAAAAATCCAAATTGGTTATTAAACTTTATGTTCGTTTCTGCCTTAAAGTTTAAAGAAATTGTCAGTGTTTAAAAACTGCTTCAGGTTACTTCAATGAGACTTTCGATGAAGGTTAGATGAATTCTTCTTGTTTTAACCTTTAGAAGCATTCTGGTAACCCACGTTACCACTTTGATTTAATTGAATTTTGAATGTTTCTAATTTATTTACGTTTGAACTTATTCAGATACGGTTTTTTGCACTTTTCAGTTACTTGAGGGATGTAAGTACGTTATAATACTCTCTAATTGCCATAATTGCTTATAATATAAGATTTATAAACAAACAAACTGAAAAAATGACGTTTTTTTCGAAAGAATTAATTTTTGAAGAATTGATCCAACAAAATAATTAGTAATTTGGTGAGTAAGGGTTTTTGGGGTCGCTGATTACGAATCCGATGTTAGATTCGCGTAATTCGAAATGGTCGATAGAAAATAGCCGACGTGAACACATAAGTTCGTAAAATTCATTGATTTTTAAATTTTTGGCGTTGGCCTTATTGAATTTTGAAAATCTGATTTCGGATTCGTAATCAGCGACCCCAAAAACCCCTGAGTACAAATTTTTATCAATATTCTCGTAGAGTTACGTTTCGGTGTCGGCAGCCCCGGATCTAGGGGGAGGCAGACCGGGGCACATGCCCTGGGCGGCAAGTTTAGGGGGCGGCAAAAACAAGTTCGAAATTTGCTGCCGCTCGCCCACAGGAATCACAGAACGCTGCAGCACTTGTGTCTGCTACAATAAATCATTGCTACCTAAAACAAAAATCACACAAGAAGAGCATCAAAACCATTTCACACTACATATTCATTACCAGACCCAGCATATCTTGTGCAGGTAACGAGGGTTGCAAGCGCAAAAAAAAATTAGCTACTTTTCGGTTCCAAAACAGCAACGCTAGTTGCGGTCGAGAAGTACACAATTTTTCTACCTTTCGGTTTCAGAGCAGCATCGGTTGCTGCGACCGAGAAGTGGACAACTTTTCTTTCAGATTTTTAAAGTGAATGTTAAGTGTACTCAAAAAAGTGTATGTTTCAATAATCTGACAATTTGAGTGGGGCCATAAGTCATGGCTGATTTTTAAAAATGTAAAAAAACACGTGACCTTGAAATACACGAGCTCGTCAGATTTTTATACAGAGTTATCAACTTGATGTCTTCGTCCTCCAGGATGATAATCTGAAAATTATATGGGGGCGTACTCTTAGTCTGACGATTTGAAAGTAACAATTATTTGTTGTTTCTATTTTTTATTACTGAATGCTATAAAAAAATATGTACCTACACATATTATGTATTTACAAATTTTGATTTGAAATTTTGTTGAAAATACTAAAAAAAAATAAGCCCTGAAACTTTGAGCCCTTAATATTATTTTAAGTGCTCGATCAAGAGGTATGAAGATTTCCCATTGAAAATACACGGAAACTCTGATTTTTTATTTTTAAATTTCTATAGCTCAGCGGCATTTCATGGGATCGCTTCAACCAAAGATGGTTTTTTCTCAAAATTGAACGCTCTACAAAAATGTTCTTTTTGGCAAAGTCGTTACTCATACCGGCCAAGTGGTACGGGCCACTAAACCGGATTTTTCCATAAAATTCACGTTTTCTCGCCGTTATTCTTGCCCGTTCCGTCGCACTAATAGATGGTCTGCTCAAAACTTTACAAAAAATGAGACAACATCCAATGGAGTATTGGAAAAATGAGGCTAGAGAAGTGGCTGAAAAAAGTGGTGTTGACCCTATCTTGCAAAACAAAGGAATTCCGAAACATAAAAAACATTTCGATGAGATATGTGAAGAACACTCAAACCTGTTCAACTGAAAGGAAATAATGATGGTATTTGATCATATCAGAAATTAAAAAGAGATTTGATTGTGCCACCATGCTGAATATGAACTTCGCTTTTCTTAGTGGCTCTAATATTTTGAAAATGTCAATTGAAGAACTGCAAAAGTATAAAGCGGATCTGGCTAAAAAAAATTAGCGAGATGTGAGCACCGTTGAATTCTGTCAGGAACTCTACGTTTTTAAAGAGCAAGCTCCGCTTTTATTTGGTGACATTGAAAAAGCTAACGGTTTCTATCTCTTGCAACAGATCTATGCGCATGATTTGCAGGATGCTTTTCCAAATATTTGTGTTGCCTTGCGAATTTACTCTCCGCTTCCCACTACATCCGCAAGCTGAGAGCGAAGTTTTAGCAAACTAAAACTAATTAAGAATTATTTGCGATCATCTATGAGCCAGGAACGCTTATCCAGTCTAGCAATCTTAGCGATAGAAAATCGAATCGCACACGAATTAAATTATGATAAGGTCATAGATTTATTTGCTGAGCAAAAAGCTCGAAGAGTAAAATTGTAATTGCAAATGATAAATACATTAGTATATTTGATTTTGTCTTTATTATAAACATTTTTATTTTAAGTCCTATCATATCTGTAAATAAATAGGATTAAAACAGAAAAAACAGCGGTTTAAGTATTTTTTCTGAAAGGCTTGTGTCCAGTTTTCAGTCAATTAGTGAAGATATGATAGCTGAAATAATAAAGATTATAAAGGTAAAAGCAAACATAAATTGGTGGGGGCGGCATTTTTCAGTATTTGCCCCGCTTTTAAAAAATTGAAGATCCGAGGCTGGGTGTCGGCCATATTGGATCCGTCATCTTGAATTTCGAAAATCTGACTTCACATTCGTAATCAGCGACCCTGAAAACCCCCGTGTAAGAATTTTCATGATGATAGGATCGTTCAGAAATGGATGCTTCTAAGGGTTAAATCAGTTCGACCTTATCAACCGTTTCTTAAAAGGTAGTTGAAGACTTATATGTATGTCTTTTGAATAAGTACTATTTTATAGCTGATATGGTTCCTTGTTTTACACAAACTCTAGTGAAATAGTCAGTTGCATTCTTACTCTACAACAATTTATCTTTAGCACCCGCCTCGCTAGGAATGAGTTTTACTTTGAGCCCAACTTCGGACGTACAGTCGAGTATAGAATGCTGTACCAAATTCTTTTGTCTCCTATTTTATGATTCATAAAAGTTCAAAATTATAAAAATTATCTGTTCTAATTATAAAAACTGATTGAGGTTAAGCTAGTAACTCCACCTTTATCCGAGTATCTTGTTTTCCAATAAGGAATTGACAAAAAAAAATTTTTTTAAATGCAAACCATTTGAGATATATCTAAAACTTAATTATTTTGGTCTGAAAGTACAATCAAAACATTTATGAATGGAACTTTGGATGCCGTGTATTTGACTGATTTGGATCGTTTGCCAAAGACGCCTGAATGGCTGCGCTATTTTCGGCCAACACATTGTCTCACTGACACGGCAAGTCAAGTCCTTTTTGGAAAATGTAATGGAATATCTCGATAGAGTGTTTACCCACTTCGAAACGATCAATTGAATTGAAGCTTTGAACAAATGTTGAGAGGCGAGGATAATTGAAAAGTTGAAATCTAACTTTGAAGTCGAATAAAAATTAGTGATAAATCCATTGATGGCGTCGTACCTAGATGTATGGTTCAAAAATTGCATTCTTTGCTTTAAAAATTTTCTCCTCTTCTGCTAAGCCCACATATTTTCTTCACCAAGGAGTGCAGTGGAGTATCCTTTTTGTTTATTTCAATTACTTTCCTATGTACGCTTGGGCACATACTTTTATCGGTGTGAGAAAATACGCAGTGTTTTGTGTTTCCTTCCTAGAGCTTTTACCGAAGAATCGTTTTGAAAATAGAAATATTGAGACGTCCAAGTAGTTTCATAGTATTTTCATCGATTATTCCCTTGATAATATTATTTTTGAGTACACTTAATAATATATAAAGACTGCTTTTGATATATTTTTTTTTTTTTAAGTTTATATGGCACCCTTGTAGCTATTTTTTCAGCTTAATTACTTCTTTATCTTTTTCTTATGCAAATAAAATATGAGTTTCTTCAATCTGGGCAAAAGACAGAAACTACTTGTCAGTGTTTTTGAATGTTTATTTGTTTGCTATATTCCGTTCGTCTATTATTTATTCTAAGTAAATTAAACAAAAACAAGTAAAATAATAAAACGTCATACATGCCTATGAGTCTATTGTGTTGAAAATTTCGTAGGCAGATATTGATTGTAATAATCAAACAAGAATATCGTATTGACTCCAACTCATAAGTCACGTGCTTAGTAACGATTGCACCAAACACATGCTACCTAATGGGAATTTTGAATATAATTATGTTGTTTCAAGGTATATTTTCGTCCACCGCCTTAGATATTCAAGTCAAGGTAATCACACACATTAATCCACTCATGTTCAATATAACCTTTACCAATTTTTCATTCAGATCGATTTCCTTCCCCTTTTTCTCTTATTCCCGTTTCTGCCTCGGTTTAATGATATTTTATGTTAAAGAAATATCGGTTGAATAAATAATTAGATCTGATACGTTAGGACAAAGCAATCAGGTGTTCATCCATCATAATAGCTCGTGGAAGTAATGAATTACAACCCCATGGCGACATGAAACGACGACGAAAGTATCCCCAATGAATTCCTGATGACGTAGTTTCTTGCCAATTTAACAAAATAAGAAAAAAAGTTTCGTTCATAAAGCCGATCAGAGAAAAAATTTGCTCTCGTACACAAAAAACTAAAATATACGCCCAGCAACCCTATTTACAATGACCCCATTATACCGCACTACCACCCAAATGGTGGGTGCCAAAGTCAATAGGCGATGAAGTTGTTGCCATGTAGAGCAGATGAATTTATGTAATGAAAAAATAAGAAGAAGAAGAGGAAATAAAAAGTAAACTGGAACGCCCGCCAAATTGGCGCCAATCTATCTACAAAAAGGAAGGGGGTCAATGGTTTAGGATGTCGTCGTCGCCATAGACAACGAACGAAATCACGTCGCCACTGTACCAGATTTCCCAGACTCACTGGAAGGATACATAATTTTGGATCTGTTTCTCGAAACGTAGTGCGTATAGGATACGAGCATGGAGTCATATACCCCCCTTGAAGAGGATGTTATTGCGCTCGTTTGCTCTTTTATTTCTGCGGACGGATTTTCTATAGTTAAGTGAGGATAAGACGAAGTTCTTACTATGAGCGATGATGTCAGAATTTTACCATCCCAACACCCTTTCGCCCCACAATTTAAGGATGGGGTAGTATCATTTTGTATAAACTTAATTGTGAGGCTAAGAAAATCAGGTCAACTTATATGGAAACACTTAGAGCGGGAGAAGGGAGTTGGCTCTTTTGTACTCGTGGCTATATTCATTGCGAGGAATTTTAATGATGTATATTGGGTACAAAGGCTGATAAAGTCATGTGTCATTATTTGACATTGTTGATGGCAGTGTTTTTTTTTTTTAAGAATGTCGTAGTGTGGGTGGTTAATTTTAGAGCGTGGAATTTTTCTAGGAGAATTATTCGCTATTGTCTGCTGGAGAAGGATTTTTATTGGTGAAAAACGTCAAGGCTATTCCAAGGAGAAAGCAGCAATGTCTTATGTGTGCCCCAACTTTTGAAGAATTGTGGAACCAGCATAACCAATTCAACCGATTTTATGTGAAACTATGTCGATGAAATGGGACATTGTTTTTTCTCTGTAATTCTTGGGGAAGACCAATACCACTTCGGTTTTGATAGTAACGTTTATGGGCCGGTAATCCTTGAGTGGATTTCTTTTGTTTTTTGGGTTTTTGTTGTGCTATGTTTTTAGGAAAGGTAGATGGAGGTTTGCGGGCAAAGAAGAAGCATTATAAGAATGGAAAACTTTAGTAGGTACCTATACCCAGTTTTTTAACGCATTGTTCTATTTATCCTTACAAAGTAAACGAGGTAACGTACTTCCAGTGATTTTCACTTTTATGAGCTTTTTTTTTGCTTTCTTTAGCACCAATTTAAAATGTTGACCCCTGGACGATAGTTTATCCTTTTTTCTTCACAATTCTTATATGTCAATGTCTTGACGTCTGTTTGATACTACGTCATTGATGCACAGTTCAAATGGTGCTTGAATTTGTAGACTATTGAAATAAGAAACTGATAGGGATATTGGTGAATATCATAACCTAACAACAGACTCGGCCCGGATAACCTAGCACCCTGTTCAAGGCTTACAGAAAGCTAATTTTTTCTAGTCTAGTCCGTCTTTGAGTTCTA
This sequence comes from Melanostoma scalare, assembly GCA_949752695.1. Lineage (NCBI taxonomy): Eukaryota > Metazoa > Arthropoda > Insecta > Diptera > Syrphidae > Melanostoma > Melanostoma scalare. The sequence goes on from OX456986.1 coordinate 17,489,189, forward strand.
ATGGGACTTTTGTTTTGTGTTATTTTAAGTTATAGATTTTATTTGAGTTTACAACAATGTGAAAAAAATAATTCAGCACTTACTCTTATTAAAGCGACCCCAAAACTTGGGGCTCAATGCATTTGCACATTTATGGTTGGGTCGGCCCTGCCTAAGGGCGTTATTTAGCCTAACAGGGCTATGAATGTAATATCTTTAAAAATCATAAATCATAATAACTTTTTTCAAAGCTTAGCTTTGCCTGCTGAGCACCCGACAAAGTGCGTTAACGAAGTGGTCGGCATTCAATAGATAAGAATTCAAATGTGATTTTTGGAAATCATATTTTTCCTGTGCTTGTCGAAACGCTTTTTTTGAAAGTCATTTGATCTGTGGAGCGATGAGCGTTTTTATGTTCCAGCGACAAAACGTGATCTCGTAACGGAAACACACTTAGTGTAAAAGTGTCTTCTTTTATTTATTTGCTGTTATTAACATTACAGTACAGCAATGTGTTAGTGATAAGCATGTACACAAACCTAGTTTCAGGAAAGCTTTTATGGATAATTTTTTTGTAGCATTTTTTTAATTGACTACAACTTGACATCATCTTAAAAATGAATCATTTAGAAAAATAATTTAAAGTAAAGTGTCTGAATGATGCTTATGTACTCGTCTATAGTTCGAATCTTTGGATCTTTGGTTGGTTGATCTTTCTTATTGAAGCTTTTTGTATTCTTCTTTAATTTCAATCACAGAATAGTAAAGTGTTCATTGAAGTCTCAATTGAAGTTCAACTGAACAAGTTCATTGGTGATTGATTGAACACTGTGTGGTTTTCTGTACGTTTATTTATTTTTTGGTTTTTAATTTTTTATGAGTTAATTTTTCTTGTGAGTTTTAAAATATTCATGGTTTTCCTAGGCTTTATCAACAACAAACAATTCTGTTCTATATGATTTAGATAGTTTACCATAAAAGTATTAAAAAAAAATCAACTTTGTTTGGAAATGCTTGTTACTTCTCCAAAAAAGTGTGTGAGAGAGTTTCACTTCTGAAGGCTTTGGTTATACAGAAATCGACAGACATTTTTTGGGAAGTTTAACGAGGTCTTTTCCACTTACAAGAGTGAAAATAACAATCTATGTTTATTACTGTACGCTAACCATCTCTTTACCATAAAGTAAACACTATTATTAAATATTTAATTCATTGTGTGTGCAATAAATTTGGATTGTTCCGACATCGCAATTTCAAATGCCATCAACTGATAACCAAGTTAGATCGTATACGATTAAAGTTGTTAACGATGTTGACGGTTGCATGGTGTATTCCCCGCCTTAGGATTAACGCATTTCAAGGGCCCACAATTTTATGACGATTCTGAATGGCCAATTTCGAAAGCGCTGTTCAAGCTGTTCAATTACTCTCAGAACACTTTTCAATTTCGCAAAAACGGTGATTTTCAACTTCCTTTAGGGGTGACTATCATGATTATAGCATCGTGATCTGGAAGGCATCTCCACTCTCCCACTTAACTGCCTCACAGTGGCTTACACTAGTGAGCTCGTAGGATGCTCAACAAACGGCGATACCTGTGCAAGAACAGTTTTATGTTTCTGGGACTCGAACCTCGAACTGCCACTTAACAGACAGACATGAAAACCATCACGCCAAGGGTATAACAATTTTCGCTATAGTGATATATGCGATATAAATTAACTGTTTGCTTATTTTAAATACGCGCTTTTTATAATTTATTCTTTTAAAATTAAGTTTTAGTAATCGTATTTTTTCAATAAATTGTTGACTGTTTTCTGTATTTTTTTTTTTTCAGATTTGGATATTGAAAGGAACTTCTAAATGTTGTTCTGGCTTTTTTCTATTGGAGTGTTGAGGAAAACTTTGTGGGAAACTGCGAGAGGACTGAGATCGAATCGTTTCATTTTTTACATATTGTGGGTAAGTCTTTTTTAAGTGTTAATTTTGAGTTCCAAGAAGCAAGAACAAAGTTCTTTTATTTGAGTTTGGATACTCATTTAAATATTGTGGGGATAGATCCGACTAATTTTATTTGAGTTAATTTTTTTCTTGGCCAAAAATGAAAACAAGTGGTCACATCTATTTACTCAAAGTATCGTTAAAGTGAGAATACAAGTATCATTTAATTTACAAACAATTGAAATACTGGGTAGGTGATAAAAAAAACTTTGCAATGATTATGAGATGTTAATCGAAGCAGGCTCTTTTTATTTACTCCTACGGTCGGATAGAGTTTCCTTTCCCCGAATTTCTGAACTATTTAACTGAAAACCTTTCAGTTAAGTATAATTTCCTATGACAACGGCCTTGTCAACCGAAAAGAGTCGGTTCCCATTAGAACACCGTAATTAAATCGGAATGAGCGCTGTTAGTTACAAGATGGGGGACCGTCCGTAACTACTGCGTGCTGTTGTCATGTGTTATTTGTTCTATGTAGTATGTAGTAGTTTGTCTTGTGGTGTATCAGCCAAATGGTCTTTGTCGCCCGGCTGCAACCCCCCCTACTCCGCAGATTTATGTGTGGAGTAGGTTTAATGTAAATGTAAATGTAAATGTAAATGTATAATTTCCTATATCTTCAAGGTATTCAAAAATTCATCTTACTGTCTTGAAAAGTTTTCACTCGGAGGAATTTCGTGTTTGAAATACGTCCCAATATTATATTTTTTCCGGCATTATGAAAAGTATTCCACTAATTTCAAATATTTAAGTAACTGTGGCGTATGAGCACTGTTTTCTACGAAAGGCGAGGCAATACATTTGGTTCTTGGGATCGAACCCCACACAAGATTCATTCTCCGTGATTTGTTAAGGCGGAGGAGATACATAAACTTATAGAGAGATTTAAACGAAATTGTGAATTATTTGTCGAAAGCGTTTGGAAGTATTCAAATTCAGCTCTACTTTCTTACTTCTCTACTTTTGATTTGAAAGTACAATAGAGTTTCGTTGAGCGTTTTGAAGGCCATTCCAAACATCGGTGGCCATCAAACCTTTCGACATTTGTTTTTTCAATGGGGCAGCAAATAAAAGCAATTAAAAGCCCTCAATTAATTTAAAATAACCAGCGGTTTAAAACAAACAAAAGTTGTTCCACAGCATCTAATTTGTGGGTATTTTTTAACTTGGTTTTACCTAATTTTTGAAAAACTCTTTATTACAAAAGGGAGTGCTAATGACTGTGTCCGTTACTCTAGTTTAAAAACAAAATCACCTCCTGAAGTTTAAAATGACTCCCTAAAGTTTAAATTGCTTCGTCAGTCATTAAATGTTCTCTTTTTGAACAATTTCCAGCAAAAATTTGAACGTTACTCTTAAAGACTGCTTAATAATATTCTTTCTAAAGTACACATTTTATCTTTGACGACAGGAACTATTCACCATTTTTCATAAATTTTTAATACATTTTTCTTTAATTCCTAAATAAGTAATTAAGCATGATTTATGGATCATTCGAATTATAAATTTGTGCAAAAAAAAAAAGAAGAAAATTATAGTAATAATTGGCTAAGCGAGTGATCGTTCAAAGAGACACTAGTATATTTTTAAGAAATTTATTTTATTGCTATAGAGCCCGACATGGCTAGTTGAATTTTAATTTCGAAAGTTTATGGTTGAATATAAATAGACTTTTTTTAATTGGCTTAGTACAGGGAATAACCTGTGAATTTAACTTAATTGCTGTTGCTAGAAAAAAAATATATACTGTATGAAAGAGTTCTGTTTATTTAACGTATGCTCCTTTATAAGAACTATCTAATGGCTGAAGTTGATCTAACTGTTAGTACCTATTTGCCTTGGTGCTGGATTGGATTTTGTTGAACTAAAATCGACATCATCGTCACAAAAAGTATCAAATAATATTTTTATTTTAAGTTTTTCCTCTACGACTAATATGTCAATGTCACCAAGTCTCTGTGATGAAAAACTTATGGTCAGCTTCTCAATAGCATGCCATTAATGAGAAATCAATAAGGGAAAGTGCACCCTCTTCTTTGAAAATGTTACCTTATCTTCGACTTGTGTCCATTCCTTTGTTTTGTGCATTAGAAGAACAATTTGTAATTGGAGCTTTGAGCAGGATATCGGATTATTTTCGGTTTCTTAAGAAGTCCATAGCTTGTCTAGGAATTTGCTTTGTTCTAGTTATACAATGCACGATGACGATATTTCTGGGAGTTGGAGTACTTCCTTAAATATCAGCTTATTATAAGTCGGGCAGCAAAATGGTGAAGTATTGATGTTTGAGTATCAACCTCAACCTACTCCCTCAAACCAACTTAATCGAGAGTTGTAAGTCGTGAAGGAACTGACTGCTGGTATATCGTCAATATTGAAACTTACTCTTGAGCAAGGGGTGTTGAAAATTACCAACTTAAAATGAAAATCCCAGCATATGGCAATGAAGTTAAGAAAAATTTAAATCAGGGCCTGGTTTCAGTAGATTTTAAGACGAATATCGTCTGAATTCTAGGTACATATTGAAAAAACATATTTAAGGCTTTTAATTTATTTGTTACCAAAATTTGTACGACTATAGTGAAAAGGCTATCCTTCAATCGATGAAGATTGGACAATATAGTCTTAAGAGTCCCCGCAAACCATAAATATTCTATCGGCCGATAGTTTGGTCGTGCTTATAACCATAATGAAGATGTATGCAAGTCCGCATACTACATAATATAAACCGATAAATACGAGTAAGTTTGATGGGCTTTTCAACTGCGTTCAATCTATTTCAATCTCTATCGGCGAACTATCGGCCGACTGCTATATCAGTAAGGAGCTCCTCATGCTCACATGCTGATATCACTTTCATAGCTAAGCGGATGAACTAGCGAGGAAGGGATCAGCGCTTGACCCTTCTCTCATTGATCAATCAATCAGGATTCCACCCTGTGAAATTAAACAGACCATTATTGGTAACAAAATAATGCGAAAATCCAATGAAAGATGGGAATGCCAAATCCTGTGTTACTTCCAGGAAACTATGGCCGAAATACGATAAGAACGGATCTGAAAAGCTACTATCATTGAATATACCTTCATTACGAATGCTTATCAGTATCATAACTAGACACAACCTACTTGGTTACGACAAAAAGAAAATGGGTCTTTGCACCGATGACCTGGTGCAGAGGATGCAATGACGAAGATGAACATGAGGATACCACTCACTTCCTTTGTCAATGCCCAGCACTCTGCCATATTAGCAAACAATTTCTAGGCAATTACTTTTTAAATGAACTAGAAGAATTATCAGACACTTCAAGAAACAGCCTGTTAAACTTCATTAAGGCCACAAAATGGTTAAAAACTGACCAAACATAAAACTCATAGGTTTCTTGGACGTTACAATACTCCAGGGTATCACAATGGATCTATGTACATTGATCTAAGTGTGACGGTAATAAGATCAACCGTCAACCCATTCTACCTAACCTAAGGAGCTCCTCAGTAACGCGCACACCGACCGATTGTTTAGTCGGCCGATGGTTCATTTCGCTCAGTTTTGGCTACGGATGGTCGTTTTCTACTATGGCGCTGCCCAATTCTACTGAATCGCTGGTTGTAGAAAACTCAGTTGTAAAATTTAATTGAAGAAATTGAAAAAAGACACGCACTTTATTGAAAACACTTAAAAGAGTATAAGATATTATAAAATAGTCGGCCGACTGTTGTCTTGTCTACGCACTCACCATCACCAACCCAACTGTTTAGTTGGCGTAGTGTGCACGCTACCCGACCGATATATCGGCCGATAGCAAGTTGTGGTTTTCAGGGATCGTAAAACTACAGAGTCCTGTAGGGTATTTTGAGTAAACTTTCAACTGGGGTGGATCAACACTTCGCTCTCTAAGGAAGATAACATTCAATTAGGTACAGCTTAAGTCATCGAGGAGAAGTGAAATGTATATGCCTACAAAGTGACAGTATTTCTGCCGCTTAGGTATCGCTAGATAATTGGTGTGGCGATTTGGCCTCTTGGGGTAAGCGTGTGAACAACATGTCTGTATTTTACGTAAAAGTTCGAAACTCGAAGTCCGAATCCCAGAAATGTTCACATTCGTATTTTTTAAACATGCTAAGAACACTCTTAGACAGTTGCCTAGACAGACGGTGTCTTATGAGTAAGACAATCCTAAGCGCTAAGCCAACTACGTATTTATATACCAAACTAAAAGGGTCCTCAAGTCCTCACAGATGTGCTTCCATTCCATTGACGATATATCCTTGCAATACCAGGCGGAATAACGTTTTAAAGTCTTCAAATGACATTCTAATGACTTCGATTAAATTTATGTGATGTATTAATTTTCGATTGTCTTTAATATGATGTAAAAATAAATTCGAAAAAGTCTAAAAACAGTATCCTCCCCACCATAGTGTCATTTTTTGCAAGCGATTTTCTCGTTAATGGCTTTTATGATTATAACGAAATTCTTATATTTAAAAGTTTTTATCAAAAACATTTTCTTATCAAAATTTAAAAAATTTTAACTTTTATTAATTTTATTAAAATGTTTTAATTTTTTGGATATTTACTTAAACTTAAAAAAGCCTTTGGAATATTTAATTTAATTTATTGAATATTTCATCTAACTTTATTTGATTTTCATAATTAATGTGTTGATGGCAACCCTGTATCGACCTAAAAATGAAAAACAAAAACCTTGTATTCAGCTTTTAGACAGACTTTGATTTTGTTCCTAGCGAAGGTTTATACAATCAATTTGGATAGTCAGACACTCTTTGGACAACAACAAAAAAAAAACTAGGTTTTTGGGTCTGATTGTGTCCTATGAGCTGTCTAAGGTTAGACGGACTTGGGAATTTGGTTATAAATACGACTTTAAAAAAAATTTTCGCTGGTATTGTCTTTCGCTAGTAACTAGCAGGTCCTCTGAGAGTAATTATACGCTGCCATTAGAAGGGCTTTCCCACTTTAACGTTCGAAATTGTCATGAACTAAGAACTAGTTCATGTAAAGCGCTAGGTTCCGAGGCACCTCGCACTACGCACTATTTTATGCCAACCTATTTATTTCATAGATTTAATTCGGCCTTGGTCCCTGGAAAGAAATTCAAAACCGCTTCTGTAGCCAACAAAACTATGAATGAAACTTTGGATGTGATGTGCCATGCAAAAAAAAATTGGTTAATCAACTGTCTTTCTTGAGGAACCTGACAACAAATTGAGAGGGTTTCCAATTTTTATCATTTAAATTAAAAACTGATGGTGAAAATTTATCGAAATCTCCCACCATTTGTCGTCCCTAACTGGCACTGTGCTCTTTCTCTCATAATTAAAACGAATTTCCCGAAAAACGATTATTCCCATTGATGCGACTCAAATGTTTTCACTCGACCTTGGAAAATGTTTTCACAACTTGTGAGATTTCAAACTTCTATGAACATAATTTTGAAACTACAATATGCTCCCAAAATATTTGTACATACCTCAAAAACCAAACAAGTTTTGTTTATTTAAAAACCAACAACGATAAGCAAGAGAAAAATAATCAAAAATCTTATATACGTCCACCAGGTAAAATCATTTTTAATTGAACTATAATTAAAAACAAACCCACCCACAGTGCCCCGCGATCGACCACCGCGCCGCACCGCACCGAACCAGCATCTGCCTGATGACTGGAACGAGAACGACAATAGAAAATATAAATCCAAGTGGATTTTCTTTTGGGATGAAACATTTTTTTACGAGTATAATTTATTTGCTAATCCATTCATTCATTATACACCGCAGTATATGTACAAAATTGTTCTCACCCACATGGGCATTTGGCAACCAATTTCCATATAGATTTTGTGGCCACTTTAATTGAACAAATGCGCTTGTGTTTATTTTGCTGACTAGACCACTCCACGCGTTTAGGTTGCAATTTATACGATTGGGAGAATTTAATGGCAAATATTTTATAGGAAATCGTAAAATCAAATAGTGAATCCATCACAGCTGACCTAGCTACACACAAAGATCACATCCATCAAATCGATGTTAGGCAAATAATTATTTTACTTTGCATAAGCAACCACTCCCTCCTGTAGAACGCCAAAGAACTCTTCTTAGATACAATTTGAGTTTCTTTGAATGAAAATAGAATGGAATAAAAGTTGAATGGTCGAAAGCCTTACACAATTAATTGTTAATTGTTCAACAGTTGCTGCACCCTTCTGCAAAGGGCTCAGCGTTTTCACTGCCCTGGACTGGACTACCGCACACTTCTCCGGAGAGGTGTGGCCTAATATTGTGTTTGCAAATATCAAATGGAAAGGTTGCAAAAGGAATTTTCTTTCCAAAGAAAATGTTTGCTTCCCATAAGGACCTACTTTTCCTTTTCGGCTTAACAACAGAAAATGGAATTTGATAGCTTTGTGTTTATTTTTTTTATTAATCAATTCGAAGGCATCACTATTTAGGTATGTGAGTTTCTATATTGGCAGGTTTTATGTTACAGAAAAAGTAGAGTTTGCTACCTTTGCGACGCCACTCGACCGACGATGTTTTCATTCATCCATTGTCCGATGTCTCGATTTTACAAAAGATAAAATAATTAAAAGAGGTGTATGGCCGAGGCTTAGTCAGTCATAGACACAGCAGTCCGATAGCCAGCTGGGAAAGGTTTTTTTTTTATAAACAAATAACAAATACACTGAAAGGAATTTGTTTTAATTAAAATGAACCCCAATATGATGAAGGAAAGTGGAGAGCAGAATGCAGAATTCATTAAGGCACATGATTTGCGATGTGAAATGTGATAACTTCAACAGCAAAGTTCACTGCAAACAATTAACCAAAATCGACATAGAAAAGCACAAGCGATGATGTTATTTAAAAGACTTTAAGTATCTGTTCATTTTTGAAATGCAAAGGCGAATCCAATCTGGGGGTACAAGAGAGAGACCTAAACAACAATAGTCTTGCTGTGAATTCTTGTTTGTTGCTTACTTGCTTGGTGGTGAAAATGGGCCTATCTTTTCATTACAATTTTGACAATCTCGCGCTCTCTCCAGCTTTGCACTCGAACGGCCTTGAGGCAAGCCACGTACTGAGCGGCAAAACGGCGAAATTAGAACAAAGTTGAAAGCTGAGCCGCAGAGCAATGTCGCTTGGTTTTCAATCTCGTTCTTATTTTGCCGCTTTGCCGCTCATTTCGTGGCTTGCCTCAAGGATACGACCTTGCACTGAACCGCAAAGCGTCAAAATTAGAACAAAATTGAAAGCTGAGCGACCGAAAAATGCTTTCAATTTTGCCGCTCAGTATCTGGTCGTGTCCCAAGTCTGTTGAGGTTTTCTTCCACTTACTTGATTGCGCCAGTAAGGACGATGTCTTCCCCATTCGAGATTTTCCTGCAATGAGCTGTCGAAAACCCTTTTAGCCGTTGTGTTGGGGCCTGTAACACGAACCTACAAGTCTACAAGTCAAGAGCCACTTATCGTATTATGTCCGCTGCACTTGTAGAAGAGAGTTGAATCTTGCAACTTAGTGTTACAGAATTTTTATACACTTATTATAATTCACTTGTATTGCAAGCACTTGTAGTTTTGTGTTACAGGCTCTTGGTGTCCATCCGCTTTAGATGTCTCAGCCATCGTAGATCTCGCTTTTGTACTATGCCCATGTCGCGGTACAGTTCGTTGTTGAATCTTCTTCTCCACACGTAAGAGACCTGTAACACAAAACTAAAAGTACTTGTAATACCAGCGAACTATGATGAGGGTGAGAAATTTCTGTAGCACAAAGCTATAAGAGCGTGATCTTCTACAATTGTGCAACGGACATTGTCCTACAAGTGGCTCTTGACTTGTAAGCTTGTAGCTTTGTGTTACAGGACCAAGGTCCGTGCTTCAGCGCCGTATAGCGGAACTGAAGTGATTAAGATCTTATAAAAGGTTACTTTCTAGAGAGGGTTCTTACAGCCTTCTTAACCGAAGGAAGCATCGGTTGGCATGAATTGCTCTCCGTTTGAACTCCGCACTGATGTTGTTTTGCTTGTCTATAGCGGATCCAAGGTAGACGAAGTCCTGTAATACCTCAAAGTCTGTCTTTTTAGACATTTTGCCTAGTTCGTCGTGGTTTTCTTTTCTTATTTGATGACTGCAAACACTTCGTTGTGCCCTCATTAACCTTTGCATCCGTTTATACCGTTTCTGTTTCAAAACCACCTCCTACATCACGATTAAGTACATCTTCCCATTACGTCAATATCGTTTGCGTAAGAGTAGTTTTACAGAATTATGAAATGTTATGACTGTCGCGTTGACGTTTTAGTTTTGTACAATCTTTTCAAGCTGTTAGTTGTTTAGGCAGACAGTAATTATTGCAACTGTGTATCGTTAAGTTTGCGTCGTCCTGACAGGATATCGCGCAAATGCAGTCATAGCCTTTTCCTTTTCTTTGTTCTCCTTTGTGTATGACTGCATTCAACTTACTTCACAGTTGAGACACTTTTTTTTCTATAAATCAGGGACGAACGAACATTTCAAGCAAAAAATATAGGTGTGCTGGCAAAACAGAGTCCTGCCATAACAATGTCCCACCATATTTTCCTTACTTTCACTATGGCCAAGCAATTGCTTAATTAAATGGTTACCTTGAAAAATTTACATGCAATACTCTCAAAACAACTCTTAACGTCAAAACGAGGTCAGTTCGGAATGAATTTACGAGAACATTATGTCAAAAACAAATCGTACTTTGCACGCACAGCAATGTTCCATAATATTGCCTTTCTCTGTGAAGGACACACGCTCAAAAAGTGAAATCATTTTACCTAAAAGTTTCTTCAACTCCAGATATGACATAGCTAAGATTGCAGTCTAAATACTTTTCTAGGGTTTCGAAGCAGGGTAATGTCTTCTATTCATGGAATAAAATTTGTAAGTGTTTATGTTTTATGGTTGATTTTCTTTCCTGTGGGGTAATAGTTTTATGTTATGATGTTTTAGCAATGTGAGGTAATTTGTTCGTCATAACTCTGACGCACCTTGAAGTAGGGAAAGTTGAGGGGACAAGCTTTTATGAGTTTTATTTTTTTATTTTTTTATTTTTGTGGAAAGTCTTAACAATGTTTGAGTTCTAAAATAGTTAAGGATTTTCCACAGGTAAGACATGAAAATGTGCGGTAGGAAATCTATGCAGGTGATTTCGCACAAAAACTGTTGCAAAAAATATTGAGTCTCGTGGGATGTTTTCCACAAGTTTTCTACATTCGGGTAAACATCAGTCGTAAAATCAAATAAAGATCCACTCAACCCGAAAGTGGAATGCATTCCCATGTAAGTCTTTGTGCCGCATTATAATTGTCTCCCCATTTTTAAAATTACTCGATCTTAGTGCAAATAGGTAAAGAAAAGAAAAGAGTTAGAAGAACTCTTCAGAAAATCAACCAAACGTCCTTGGAAAATGCTCCTTTAGACTTATTTCATTGTTGTGTTTTTCTTAAATGGAGCAGGCAAAAGTTTCTTCTTTGTAAAATGATCGAAAGAAATTATTAGTATGGTGTTGGTGTCACCAAAACTAAAAACCAACGAACTTGCCAAGTGGGTTAAAACAAAAATCAGTTATCCTGCCAAAGTGGCTTAAACAAGAAGTGTTTGGTTCGATGATCTAGTTGCATTTTGAAAGGGAAACAGTGTCAATTAAATTCATGTCATTAAATAGTTTTTAGAGATACACATTCGCCCACCGCAAGCAGTCATGTCAAATATTGTAGGTGCGCTTCTGCTGATGTGGTACCCGTGGCGTGATGGTTATAGCATGTCCACCTGCTCACCCAAAGGTTCGAGGTTCGAATCCCAGCAGAAGCAAAAATGTTTTTTCACGGGTATCGCCTTTCGCGAGGAATTGGCAAGTCCTCCGTTACTAAATTCATTGCAATGAAAAGCGCTTTCTCAATTAGCCGTTCGGAACCGGCAGAAAATTGTAGGTCCCCTCCATTCACTCACAAGGCATGGTTGTGAGATATGCGCTAGGCCCTGGGGCTCCTCGCTCTGTTGCGCCACCCTATTTTTTTTTATTTTTTTTTTATTTCTGCGAGCAACGTAAAGTAACTCATTATGAATGAGTGCAAATTGCCTGAATGTTTTAAGTTCTTTAAAAGTCGTGCGATTACATTTACTAAATAAGTTTATTTAGAGTCTTTGTAAAAATCTCACGAATGAATCCAACAAGAGATGGAGTAATACCACCACAGAACAGGGCCCGCATTACTGCACACGTTATCGAGCGATACGTGACTGAATTACGTGAAAATGGCATTGTCACTCACGTTATCGAGCAATCTAGTCACATAATTTTATATTCTCTCATCAGTAATCGAATGGAATCTGATGTGATAAATGAACAAACCAACTGAAATTGTGTAACTTAGACCAAATTTTATGAGAAAAATGTTACTCACTCACTCGATCACTGATGCCGTTATTCGACCAAAGATCTGTCCCAAACTTGATCTAAAATGCTTCTGCCGTAGTGCTATAGCAAATGATATGTATTCGTTACTCAGTAAAGAGTATTCTCTTTTGTACCGAATAACTAAACGTTACTCACAAATAAATGTCGTTACTTTCGTTACTTTTCGTTACTCGGCATTTCGTATGTTTTATGTTATTTTCGGTACTAGGTATTCGTATTGGCATTGCGTATGTCTATCTGCAGACAATTGCTATCCACAAGCAGGTTGCACATTGGTTCCTTAATCAGTGTCATTGGCGGACATTGCCACGCCTCAATACTCGGCGTTCCATCACACGACTTCTGTAGAAGCTGTTTAAACGAGGAGGAAAAACAGACAATCCCACACCTCCTCTGTTCATGTCCTGCTCTCTCCATTAAACGAAAACAACATCTGGGAGATTTGTTTTTCGATGATCCAGGCGATCTGATGAATACAGATACCCTTCATCTCTACCGCTTTGCTAAAAACTCTAAATGGTTTAGTTAATTGAAACACTCCCTCATATGTTTCGTATGCTAGGACTTAACATTGCTCTAAGTATGTCAGCTGCTTTCCTAACAGAAAACCTAACCTGTCATAAAAATTTCACTGAATTGACCAAGACCCGATATCAGAAAAGAATTGAGGGGTGATGTCAATGGTCCGTTTATGAATTAAGGAGCAGAAGCCCTACAAATTTTGTTTCACATCCTGTTAATAATGACACAAAGAAGTATATCCTGTCAGCAAAACAGGAATCACTTAGAGTAAAAAATACAAAAGCATTTGGTACCTACCTACTCAAAATTATTGTTGGGGTGGATTTCTTTATAAAATGCTTTACACATGAGACATGGTCACCAAACTGTGAACTGGATGTGAGAGATTGGGATTACCAAATATTTCTGTCATTCGCAATTCCCAGGTTCTGTTTCATGTGGCCATAAGCACTTAATGCTTATGTCATATCCATATCAATTGAAAAGGAAATAATAAATGAAGAGAAACTCATGCAGATTTAATCTTCCAGCACCGATCCAAATATTTGATTTAAAGCGTGTTTTATTACTTTATATCTAGATTTGGATCTACATTGGCTTTTACACGAAATTCAAGGGAGTGTTTTTTTTTATTTGTCCCAAAGCTATTTTGTATTACTTGTTAAATTTAATAACGATCCAGATGCAGATAAAAGGATAAAGTTTAAAGTTTCACACAGTTTTTGATGTGTTACATCTTTCCCTTCGCTTTCTTTCTGGCAATCTGTGATTTCGTGGAATTGGACGAAAATACTTTGTCAGGACGTACGTTTTTCTTCTGGTTTTCCAAAAATCCCACAAATTTGATTTTGGGGAGAGCAACGAACCCGGGGTAGTCATTTAACAATTTCAACCAATTGAACTCCAGTAAAACTTTGAAAATACGTTTAACCTGAGTGTTGTTAATGTCATAGCAAAAAAAAGCTGCATCGGCCGGCGCATGGCGTGGGATCGATTCCCGTCGTCGTTTGAGAGTTTCACATCTAACCGTTTTTTTTTTATTCACCCACGATGTGGACCGTGTTAGGTTTGTGTATCGCGAACTCAATCGAGAGGGGAGAAAATCAAGTCGTGTGACTTATACAAATGCTTACTGGTTTCTGCCATGGATGAACATAATGGCGCCTTACCAAATAGAAGTGCTTTTTTCAAGTTTATGATATGAAAATGAAAACTATGTTAGAGCGGTTTTTATTTTTCAACTGCACTTTTAATGGATTCCAACACTGGATACTGAGTTGAAAAAAAAAAACACGGCCAACATCACCGTCCATCGGAGGTTCGCTTATCAGCTAACTATTTCCTGGATTTCGATGACTGATTTAGTTCATTCGTCTATGGCAGATCTTATCACCAAAAGATTGTTTCATGAAATTTAAATTTTGGTGACATCTTGAGAAGACAGCTAACTCAAGTGAACGTTGCTTCGACTACTCCAAAAATCTCTGTTTTTCGAACCTTGCCAAAATCGCTTATGGGGCCGGCCGGACGGAAAATGATGCCGGCCGCGTAGCATCTTTGCTCCTTTTATGATTGTTTCCACGTAGCTCGAGGTCTTCTTTTGTTTTCAGGGAAGGGGAGGTCACTCTTATGACGCTTCTAACGGAATATTTTTGATTCAGTGTGCTGTTTTTCGCGTTTATCTTTAAAAGCGTTTATCTCGAAACTAGTGTCTTTAAAGGCGGTGTGCAAAATATCTCGGCGACTGTTGCACCGATCCTTCTGAAATCTTGCACACTTCTTTATCATATATTTTTAGAGGTAATAAGACGAGGACTTTAAAAAATTTTCATTTTTCCGGAATTGACAGCTATTCATAGGCGGCATTTTTAGTAAAAAAAAACGACTTTTCAATTCAAATTGTCACCAAAATCTCAAAATTGCAAAAAAAAAACCTCATGGAGAAAGTTGTCTTTTAACGAAATCTTTTTAAAATTTTGATTTAAGATGATCCTATCAAAAGTTATCCAGCACACCGCAAAAGACCAAAAAGTGGAGGTGTCTCGGAAAATGCACTATCATCGGTTTGTTTTTCAATATTTTTGTATGAAAAAATTACAGAAGATACTTGAGATTATACTTAATAACAAAGCAAGTCAATAAATTAAATTACTTTATCAGATTTTTCATGAAAAATTCGTAAAAAAGCCTTTTCTTCAGCCTCCCAGGGTTAACCCCTCCCTTAATGCAAAGCCGCCTAAATGCTCCTCTTTCGAAATCTCAACTAGCCCAGAAAATTGAGCTCTATACTTTTGGTTTCCTGATTTTACCCCCAACTCTCTTCTGAGAAATCTCTATCACTTTCAAACAAGATGCTTCCAGGTTCTAGCCGTTTAAAGTGTGAACTGAGAGATAAGTTTTAAAAGTAGAGACTTTTAAATACATAGTTTCAAGCATAGTTAATTGCTTCACGTCTTTCTTTCTAACCAAGGTTTTCCTATACAAGCTCTCGATTCTTCTAGAAATGATTCCTTCAAAGTACCACCTGAAGTGCAAATTCTTAAGAAAAAGCCTTGTTTGGTTTGTGATCGCTGACTGATCTCTGTCTCTGTCTCTTTCTTTCTCTATACCCCCTTGCTCTTTCTTTCGCTTCTACTTCTCTTTTTCTTCGTCTCTCTCTTTCTCTATACCCCCCCGCGCTTTTTTTTTCGCTTCTACTTCTCTTTTTCTTCGTCTCTCTCTCTCTCTCTCTCTCTCTCACTCTGTTTCTCTCTCTCTCTCTCTTTCTCTCTCCCTGCGTCTTTCTCACTCCGTCTCCCTCGCTCTCTTATATTTTGTTTCGACATTGATGCCTAATGTCAAATTTGACGGGTATTCTTTTTGGTTTTTGCTTTTTAGTGTCAAGAAGCTGTTTTTTTTCAAAAATGAACACTCAAAAATGCCTCTGGCAGCCACTGGGACGAAGTCAAATTGCCAGCTGCCCAAAAAAATGAAAATTACTCTGATATCTGTCAGAGATTTCGTTGACGATACAGATATCGAGTGGAGTTGGCCTGTAATTATGGTGGTTCGAAGTAAGAAGTGTTACCTTACCACTTTTCAAAAAAGGGCAACAAGAACTTAAGTTGCACGCGCTCCCACCTGGTTTCCTTGTGTGACAGTGAGATTTTGGTATTTCTAAAAACCCCATTGAAAATACACCTATCGTTCTTTAGGTCATTTGCAGTTTGATACATACAGAGGCCAAATCCAACATATTAAGTTGTTTGACTGTCACCATTTTGACTTTCTTCAAAATTCAGTTGATACTTTGTTCAAAAACATGATGAAAATGTTCCATGGTGTGAACGCTTTCGAGTAAGTCATGTGAATTTAGCAGAATCGAACCTCGCATTTTACTAAGGTAGTGTTCTTTAGCTCTGTTGTTTCTTATGTAACACTGGATTTTCAAACAACTTCCTTTACAAATTATCCACCCTTTTCTACGTGCAACGTGCATAATGGTAGGAAACTATTAAGACTCCCTCAAAAAAGAAAACACACCCAATAATGTAAATGGATTATTTATTGAAGTCTCCCCAAGGACGCGATAAAGAAAATTCGTGCTTGCATGCCATCCATTACAATCAAAGCCGAAAAATGGTGTAAGACTATTGACGTTCAACTAATGTTCCTTCACGTAAAGTCTTTCAACAAGTTAACCTTGTTGTAGGTATATTGTAACGCGGAGTCCTATACATAATTACCGCTAAGGAAAACATCAATTATTTCACCCCAACTCCCCTCAAGTCTTTCGCTTAATGACCTTAGAAAAAATTATAATGTATCGAGATACGTTCTCACACCTGTAGACTTAAATTGTTTTCAAGAGCACGATCAAGGAAAATGCAAACATTCTTAATGGCTCTCTTGGCGTTCGTTATAAACAAAAAAAGCAGATCGTGCAATACCAGGAAACAACAGTCAGAGAGATTGACTAGAACCGAAATGTGAAAATATGGCCCAGAAGCCAGAACTCATTGCACATCCATCCCAATTGTTTTTTCTGTATTTTCTGTAAGCCAAAAGCAATTGGACTCTAAGCGACTCTGAGATCCAAGGCCTCCCTCGCACGGTAATCACCTGTCACGTGTGGCAAACTAAACGATATATATTTAAATTCTTTTTCCTCCATTGGGGAATATTTTCAGTGCGTCAACGTCCGTCGTCATATTTTTGAAGTGTAGGTTCGTTCGCCCCACTTGTCACAATGCGTTTTGCTTATGCCATTGAAAGTAATTACATGTTTCAAAGAAATTGTTTTACTTTTGTATTTTTCTTTTTGAATGTCAAGAGCTGTCCTTATTGAACATTGAACATTTATTTATAAATGCTTTTTTGTATCTTAATTACGTATACGTACCTTCATTGAATGAAATGGAGGCGATGAGACATAGTCCTGTGACAAAGAGTTTTGTTGACTTGAACATCGTTGTGGCGACTTAACTACGACTTGGAAGAGGTCACTTCTTAATTAATGCACTCAATTAAAAATCACAAGTAAAATATGGGGTAAATCACAATTTCCGGTGATGATGTGATGAGACTTTGTTGTTGTGTTTTCTGTTTGGAGTTCTTTTTTTATTGGTTTTTGAAATTGGATATATTTTACGACGTACAATGTTATCGCTAAACTAAACACTTGCTCAACCGAATGCGAACTGACGGATATTTTCTTGATGAAAACAGGAGCAACACACAATCGGGGGTAGCTACAGCTACAGTAGCTTTACGCACAAGAAGTCGAGTACGGAATATACGGTTGTGATGGAATTTTATTCCAGCGTAGGTTTCGGTTGATTTGAAGGGATGTTATTGACTTTAACAGAGATGAAGTTTGATTAACAGAAAAGCTGCATAGAGCTTTAATGGCTTCCAGATAAATGCTTTTGATTGGTTGGTGTATTGGATTGTGGAGTCAATAAGCTTTCGTGTGTTTCCGGTTTCGTTTGGCAGTTGAAAAAGTCGTTAATTTAATTTTGAAAATTGATTTGTATTACTAATGTCCACCTTCGGATGTAAATTACAAGTTAGCGTCGCTACATGGAATCTGTTTCAAATTTATAAGGGGTTCTATCATAAGGTCCGTCGTAGAAGGTTCGGATTACGAATGCCAAAGAAGTAGTGTTATGTTTTGATACGAAATGTGTCTCTTTGGGTAAAATCACCAACAAGTTCCAAATATCGTTTGCAAAACATTCGTTGTGGAAAAGTCTTTGGCATTCGTAGGTTGAAATTGTTGCTACTGGCCTTGTGATAAGGGGGAACATCCCTGTTGGTTGTTGATGTTCTTAAGCTTGCAAAATTTCTTTGTTTTTGAGAAAATAGCTAGGCATCATTTTTCAAAAACAGTTTACGTAGTAGGGAAATAAATTTGACTTAAGAATAAAATAAACAATAACAAAAAAAGTTCTGTTACTGTCTTGGTTTTTTGTCCTGGAGTTGTAAATAGTTTTAATACAAAAACCTAAAAAGAAATAAATTTCTTAAAGGCATGTTGAATGATCGTGAAGATTAACCTCAACTCCAAGCTTGCGTTTCGCAATGGGCTCATCAGTTAGATGTTGCCGTACCCCTCTAAGTGCAGTAAATTTTATAAGTGTCGGTATATTCCGAACAAAGTTTGCGTCTTAGAAGGGTACGGCAACATCTAACTGATGAGCCCATTGCCGTACCTGGGCGAAACGCAATCTTGGAGTTAAGGTTGATCTTCACGATCATTCAACATGACCTACGAAGCCTCCGTTAAGGATTTGGAGAAAATGACTTGACAAATTCTTTGTCCGCTGTTCCATTACCGTCAATGACCGTTCTAACTATAGTCGAAAATTGAAAAAAGAAATTAATAAAAGAATTTATTGTTTTCTTGGAGTGTTGATTTTTAAAATCAAAATGAAAAGTTCTAACTATAGTCGAAAATGCATACAAAGTTGTAGACCTTGACTAGAGTGCATGACAAGTGATTTCCAAGCGCTGACAGGAATTAACATCGATCTCCTCGCATTTGGGTGAAGCTGAAGCTGCCATTCCTGTCGATTCCGCGAAGCCCTCCTCAAAAGTGCCGAATTAATTTTTAGTGACATTAATTTTTCACATGTCCAAAAAGTGTTTAGTAAGACTTAGTATGCAATTGTTCCTTCCACCTCTACACTAGGTTCAATGTTGATGTTCTTGACTATCTCTGAGTGCAAGTCGATGATTCTTATGGAAATTCTCATCTGGACCTTTACCGCAAGGTGTCTTACGAGTTAGGATTCGATGGATATTAGTCGGCATACTTGGGGTCCTTAACACAAAGGTTTTGGTTTTTGGGACCTTTGATAAGTTCTATAAATTTTCTTTGAAACGCATACTCGCTTAAACAGAGGATATTGACGTAATGGGAAGAAGCAGGAGTAACGTCTTAGGTGGCTTGGCGAGAATTGAAACAGGAGTTGCCAAACGAAGTACATATATGCTTACATCTACAAAATGTCACAATAGACAGACACGACTTCGAAGAAGGACAGGACTTCGTCTACATTGGTTCCAAGGGAATTACTTTTCCCAACCGCTGCTGTTTTGAGCTGACCCTTTACTGGGTGAACACAATGAATGCAGAGCCGCAGCCGCAAGAAATGTCAAAATATTAAATGTAAGTGAATACAACAACAACGCAGGCCGGAGCCGCGCAAGTTAACTTTATCTTAACGGCTGCGGCTGCGTTTGCATCAGTTCATTGTGTTCACGCAGTTATATTACCTTATTCATCCCAGCGTTGCTTTACAGCGTGGAAGCGTGGACCTTATCGAAAGTGGATAAGGAAACCCTTGGTCGTTTCGATAGAAGAATACTCCGAATGATTTTTGGTCCCGTATATCAAGACAAGGTGTGGACAACGCTTTGTATGAGCTGTAACGTGAAATTGGCATAGCTAGAAGAGAACGCATCGAGAGACTACGATGGCTGAGTCAAGTAGAGCGGATGGACATCGACGGTCCAGCGCGACGGGTTTTCCAAAGCACGCTGCAGGGAAATCGCTGAAGAAAACTGACGTTTTTGGACATGTGTTTGAGATGCAAATGAAAACAATTTTTTCGGTGCACGCACCCAGTAGCGTCAAAGCTCTTTCACTTATCTGATTCAAACTTATTATTCGCTTGTATAGAGTCTGGTGGAGTATGTAGCATTGACCTCAGGAAGCTTGTTTCGGATCATTGAATGTCTGTCGAAATGGTCGACGAAATGCCGGTGTCGTTAATTTTTGTTTGTACCAAGCCTTTATTTTTCTTACCTTAGGCAATCGGTAACCTTGTGAGTTATCCCTTTTAAATATTCCAACTTGTGGCATATAAAACCTTTCAAATTTTTTCTTACTTAGCTCATATGAAAGTATGATAATGAATGAAAAAACACAAACGGATCTATTTTGTTGGTATCCTCTAAATTTTAACTTTTCAGTCTTACTCAGATGCTGTAATGCTGCCAACCTGGATTTTTACATCAACTTTGATCCTGATTAAGACAGAGCTTTGAGATTTCGTACGTGTAATTTTCCATATTGATGTGTATAGTGTTTTATGAAATCTGGAGCTTATCGTTGGCTAAAACACCAACAGCATAGTCGTCAAAGGAATAAAAATGTAGGTCCCCTCCATTCTTTTAAGCTGTAGGTGTGAGAAATTTTTTTGTGGCTTCCCACAATTCTAAAAATTTTTAATTGGAAAAGTCTAGGAACTGGAATTTGCTTCAATGAAATTGGGTAACTCCGTCGTATATTTTGTTAAAAGTAGTAGACTCCTTATTGTAACACTTATTCACAGTTTTATTTTTTAATTTTCATGAACACACTTAACTACGCTTTCAAAATTTGCGCGGATAGATTTTGTTGGATTTAATTTCTTTTTTATATTTCAGTCCTGTATTTCAATGAAATAACAAAATCAAAATGGTGCTTTTGGCGTTATTCGTATCGCCTTTCGGTTAGAATTGGCAACTTCTCCGATAGCAATTTCACTGCCAAGAAAAGCCCCATCTCGATTAGCTTTTCGGAATCGGCGAAAACATTGCAGGTCCCATTCATTCCTTACCAGGTATGGCTTAGAGCTTAGAAAATGCGCTATGGACCCAGGCTTCCTTATCTCTTCCGCCACCCTATTTTTAATTTTTTTTTTTTTTCTAATATAAACTAATTTTTTTTGGAGGAACATTCCATCGAGATATTTTTCTATTCAAAGTGAATTTGTGTTGTCATTGAAGACAATAAATGTACTTCTTAGCATGTTGTAGCCTAAAGAATTTAGGTTAACATTCAATCCATGGTTGTGCTACTTATGACGCTGTTTTCATCGCCGACATGATAATAAGTCATTCCTGGGCATTCCTTCGCATACGCAATATTTAAGCATATTCATATACAATTGTACATAGCATAAGCACAAGCACGCCTTCATTTATTATGTCCTCATTATGACTGAGGAGTGCATTTATTTTGTTCCCATCACCAACAAAAATTCCTTACGCACCCCCGTCTTTAGCGTTGATTATGTATTCATACAAATTTTAGGGACTAATTGAAGGTTAAGATGAATCAATTATGATGAAATTCTATACATCAATTATTACTATGAATTCAAAAAGAGTAAAATTAAAATGCGGGGGAGTGAGAAAGTGCACTTCTTTGGCAATGCGCCGGAAATTATGGCTGATTGGCAACGTTAAAGAGTCCACAACCAGAGAACCATGATGATGCTCGTGCGTGGGTATTCCAACCTATTATAAGCCAGCCATCGCGTGACCCGTAACCAGGCATATACAGTATACTTCTCGTATGTCTTCTTTTTGTATACCCATCCTCATTGTCTTCCTGGGATAATGCTTAATTGTCCACTATGTCATTGCCATGCAGGGCTGGATAGACCGTCGCGTCAGCAGGCATTCAATGATTCAGGGCAGCTGCACATGATGTTTTATGTTGGTGGTTGGAAGAAATTAATTTTACTTCCTTTTGAATGTTTGCATATGAATAGATCAATTTACCAATTTGATGAAACTAACAATGGATGCGTTGGACGAACAAAATTTGAATGTGATAGATAGAGGTTCATGTGAGAAGGTTGATGAATAACAGTAACAGTGCAGGCGAAGTTCAATAGAAAAACTGAAATTGTTTTGGTTTTGTTTTTCATTCATTCATTTCATTTTTATTCATATAAAATGTCAGAAATGACCAAGCCACGGTCTTCGTCGTAGGTCTTTTTACTCGTTAGCTTAGGTAAGGTTGGATGTGTGGTGTAGAAGCAAGCGGCAACACCGCACTCGAATCTCAGGGATCCCTTCTGCTCCCCGGATAACAAAGGATGAGGTGGTGGAGGCAGAGGGGATAGCAGAGGAATAGGCTGGTGGGTGGTGAGTGGTAACTGGGTTATTTAAGGATGGAAGCCCCACTGAACCGTTTAGAGCCCTGAATGAATTTCAGGATGCTGTTGCAGTGGAAGGTTAGAGATGTCGCCCGGTTTGTCGAAGAAGTACTCTCCGAATGATTTTTTCTAATGTGGGCCAAGCTATGGCACTCAAAGAGGAAGTCCAATGATCCTTCCTCTGCCTCTTCGTACTGGCATCTTCTACATAAGTCGAATGTGCTTATGCCCATTCTCATCATGTGTTTACCCAATGAGGAATGAGCTGTGCCCGTGACAATGCCAGTGTACAGTCGGCCAGAGCAGAAATTCTGTTTTTTTCTTAGAAACACCTGGCCATAAGTTCCTGCAAACCCCTTATTATTCTAAAGATGACCACCTGTCATTGGCGGTTTCTAGAAGGCTTCTTTTGAGTTTGTCTTTTTTTCTTGCCCTAGTGGATTGAGAACTGAGGTGTTCGTTTCGCTGGATTCGAGTGCTGACCCGATTTTAGCCATCTAATCCGCCATTTATTTGCCGGTTATATCACGATGTCCTCGAAAAGTACGCTGTTCGTTGAGCTGAGCTGCGACAGCTTTCTACTTATTTGGATTTTGTGGCAATGGATGCTATAGCTTTAATGGCGCCCAGGCTGTCTTTGAAGATGTCAATATTTTTGATGACCAAGTTTTGCGTAGCCAGATGTCTTGCAACTTCACAGACTGCAAGTACTTCTGCTTGAAAGACGCTACAAAAGTCGGGGAGCTTTATTGATCTATTCATAGGAGAGTAATCCTGCCTGAACCTACCCCATCGTCCATTTTGGAACCGTCTGTGAAGACGGAGATATGATTTGCTTTTATAGCCCTGCTCTCCTCCCAGCATTCTCTTGTCGTAATGAGTCTTTGGGCCGCTGAATTGAAATCAGTATGCGAGGGGTGTTGACTGTTTGAATGTCTATTAAAATATGATTCATAATGATTCTGTGGCCTATTTTCCAATTGTTGCAACGCAGTGCGCTTTTAACGGCCATCTCCTTAGTGGAAAGGTCTAGGGGAGCTACCGGCAGGAGAGTCAGAACAAGTTAGAAATTAGTCCTTTGGGGTAACAAGAACGGTCAAACACCTTAAACATATTTTTGGAACCACAGCATCGCCAGCTGTCGGTACGCCGCTGTATAAATTTAGTTGGGGACCACAGCTTGGTTGGTATGTGTCTCCTTCTCACACATTTTTTTCCAAATTTAAAGTCTTACGTGTTCAAGAGAATCGTGTCAAGTCTTTTAGGCTGTCTGGCGAAGCAAACCGAACTACTAAACGTCTCATGACCTGTCAGCGACTTTTGTAAGACTTCATGTTTGCAAGTGAAAAAAATTAAAAATGCGTGTGTGGGTTATTAACATGAAAATTCGTAACTACGAGTATATTCTCATTTCAACAGACATAAACGCCATCAAAATCTAGAAAAAAAATCCCAAAAGCCGATATAATGGTGTTGAATACATGAAATCGTTGCGTTACTCAAATCTTATCCCACAAATCACACTCGAACTCAAGCAGGCGTAAGCCTTTGGAGTAGTAGCCAACCCAACGATTAGCAACATACACCCAAGTGGCGTGTAAGCCAACCGAAAAATACAAAATTCATTTAACTTTGGCTAACTTTGTTGTCAATTGTCGCCTTAAGATGACAAATTACTCAGCTGTTAAAAAAATCATAGAAAATCGCTCTTGGTAGCCTAAACTACTTCCAAAAACAAAACTGCCAGCAATCCAAGTTCCAACCAAAACTACAGAGTGAATTCTTATATTTTATTTAGGCTAGTTGGCTCTTGCCAAATAAATTTATTAACATACCATTTTATTATCCAAAAGCAAAACGATAAATAAACAAGAAAAATATAAACTTACAACGGACGAGTTAGGCCGTCGAATTTTTCTTGTTAATTGCTTTATGTCATTTTGGTAATCTTGACGTGTGGCGCGACACTCTATTTTTTTTGTTCTTTGAATGTCGAAACAAGTTTGCGTTCCTTTGAACGCGCGTGGACCACTGCCTTACCTAAGTATAAATTTTTAATGCACTTGATGGGACGCTTTGGCGCGTGGTTTGGGTATGGCATGCGGGGCGGACTAGGACTCAGGCATGTCATTGTATTGATTGGTAGTTTAACCTGTGTCCACTGACATCGATTACGGTCCATTTATGGTTTTGATGAATAGCACTAGGCGATATGACTACGCGTGTTTTGGTCTCTTTTTGGGGGAGAACGAGATGGCTTGAAGCAATTAGCTTATAACATGACCTTTAGTGACAATTTTGCTAACAACGAACATAAGTAATTTTGTTTGAGACACAAATTTGTAGGATGACAAGCAGACATGGTATCTGCCGATATTGCATCATTTGCTACTCCATCGACTGCGTGCGGGTAAACAAAATGTATTTTTCACGCATGTGTGAGTGCGTAAGTTGAGGATAATTTCTAAAGATGATGAAATGTTTTCTAATCGTTTGCTCAGTATCAATTTTTATAAGCGTTTTAAATGAGGTTTTTATTACTTAGGCCGACTGCACATTGACTTCAAAGTTGGCTTTTGCTTGAACATACGAGCAACCCATCCTTGGGTACGAAGGTGCTTAGTCGTACTTGTAGTTCTATCTACTATCCTAACTTGTTAAGGACATTCAAACATTTTCGTGCGTTAACGACTTAACAAAAGCGATAGCACTAAGACACTTTCTATTAAAGGGCGAAACACACTCAACTTGTACGAACAGCATTCGCACGCTTTCGTACGACACAAATTCGTGTCCAATTCCCATACTTTTACTTGCTTTACTCATTTGGCCAAAAGAAGTCTTCATTTTAACGTGGTTCTGGAGTGACAATAGGGTAGCGCAACAGAGTTGGAAGCCCCGGGGCCTAGCACATACCTTATGAGAAATGGAGGGGACCTACAATATTTTGCCGCGATTATCTATAGGCAAGAAACCGCTTTCTATTGCAATGACTGTTGGAGGGCTGACTAATTCCTCGCGAACGGCAATAAAAGAGGAAAAACTGACATGGGTAACAATTACCCATGGGCACAAGTCTCCTTTAGAGCATGGTAGCTTACATAATTTTTCTTGAATTGAAGCTCAGTGCGAGGTCAGTAGTGAAAGTCAGTGGAAACAAGATTCTGCGGATACCGATCCACAACATTTGAAATGGATGGAATCTTTGCACCTTCCTTGAAGTATGTTTGGTATTGATACTATTTTTCGCTCGTGTCTTTGATGAAGCTTTGAAGTTGCCTTTTTTCCTCAGTGTTGGAGTAGGTTCGAAGGGCAGCAGTGCTACCAAGAGTTGGAGAGAAGTCAAATTTTACAAACCTCACAATTATTGTTCGTTCATATATTAACATTTGCCTTACTGGATTGGCGGCAAAACGCAACAAGTTCATGTCAGGAACGCATGATTATTCTTAGTATAAGAAATGAGGGATAGCATGTGATTAAGCTGAATCATGGCGTTGGAAAATTTGTACTACCCGCCGCTAAACAACATGATCACGACGTCTCTGCCTTGAGCGAAGCACACTGAAGGTTCTCAATGACTTCGAGAAAGAAAATGTGCAGGGTATTTAGAGAGTATTCTGTAAGTGTTTCCATCAAAGTCTCTGATGCCTTGAGTTCCATTTTCTAGACTACGTTTACCGGAGTGCATCAAGTTAAATCATCCCCTCTTTAAAGGATCCTTTCAGTGTCGTTCACAATGGAAGAACATTGCTAATTCCTTCAGCATTTAAATCCATGTATACTGACGACTCAAACTAATATTAAGGAGCTAATGCTGTAATCGTTAGTCCAATGTTCATCAATGAATTCTTCGTTAGGAACAAGCTCCATAGATTTAACATTTCAGATTTCTTTTTTGTAAAAAAGGCTTAGGTATGCTAAGCTGGAACACTCAGACTAAATACCAGCCCATTGTACTACCAGGGTAGCTAACTTCCTGTTTCTTTGTGGTGCAGTAAATGAACAGAAGGTGATCATAATTTCACTAACGGCCTTAAACTCTGCCGACGTTGATATAAGACTTGTAGAAGGAAAGAGAAGTTTGGCACCGTACTCAAACCCTCGCGGTCGGCTTATTGACTACACATTCTAGCACTGCACAATTGTATTGTTGCCCTTAAAATATATTTAAGCTTTATTAGACAGTCTAGCGACCATGAGCTATGGCTTATCTTTTAACTTAAACACGTAGCTCGTTAACCTTCTGATGTGTCATAGACTGCCCAGCTATGACTTGCCTTTCAACCTTAGTTCATACCACATCAACTTTTCTGTAGTGTCCTAATCAGATGTATTCTACAGAAGCTGACAGTATGGGCACAACACAACATGATCCACTCCTAGAACTAGATCCCTGATCCTTAACAATCAAAGTTGTTCTTCGACCTAACGCAAAGCCGTTCGGCGAAAGGCTTCACTCTGTATTTTATGCTCTCTCAAGTCTTAACTTAAGCAAATCGGCACAATTCATCCTGAAAGTGATTGATTGCCTTTGCCTAGAAGCACTTAAATATTATACAGTGGATTGATCAAGGGAAAAATACTTCGTTGTTTCTTCATAAGTACTCCTGAAACAGTACCTACTCATTCTCACACTTCAAGTATCAACTTATTGGGCATTTACTATGAACTGTAATGATATATATTTTTTGTTTATGTTATTTTCTTCTCTTTTTCCTCTTCTTTCTTTTCGACGTTTTGAGCATCGGGATCTCGAATGGATCACAGCTTTCCCACTTAACTGCTTCACATTTGTGATCCATTCGTGAGGTTGACCTCAGGATACATTGGCAAACCTCCCGGTTTTGTATTGATTGTAATAGTTTATGTTTTTTTTTTTTTTATCACTCACTCAAAATTACCTAAAAAGATGTCGTTCAATCAGCCGCTGAGTTCTGAGCTAGCAGGAGCTGACACACAACACTAAAAGCAATTAGAGCGCGGTGTAGGTACAACAATGGGGTGCTCTTTTGAGACGATGATGGGTGAAAAATAGCTTGAATTTCCTGACCGTATGCTTCTCCGGAATGGATCAGCGTTAAAAAAATGATCAAATAGATTAGCGATCCTTGAAACTAAAGACACAGTTTACATTAAGTAAACGAAAAGCTAATTTTTTGGTAAGAGTTTTTTATTCCTACGAACAGAACTCCATTTCCTCACAAGGCGTGGTGGTGAGAAATGTGCTAGGCCCAGGGGCTCCTCGCTCTGTTGCGCCACCCTATGTTTATGAACAGAACTAAGGTAGAAGAAGTAAAGACTTATTGGAAGCCTAGCTCCAATCAGAAGTGCGGGTTGTTTTAGAAGAAAAGAAAGGACACTGTCTATGTTGTAATTCGTTTGTTTAAATCTTGAGTAAGTAATTTAAATAGAACCTCCAGGTGCTTTTTGTACTTTTTTGTTCGCCATCCCTTCGCATGTGGTACCCGTAGCGTGATGGTTAGCATATCTGCCTGTTAACCCAGAGGTATCAACTCGTGGTTCGAATCCCCACAGAGGCAAAAATGTTTTTTTTTTACTGGTATAGCCTTTCACGAGGAACTGCCAAGTCCTCCGTTAGTAAATTCATTACCATGAAAAGCGTTTTCTCGATTAACCGTTTGGAACCGGCTTCCAACCGACTCCATTCCCTTACAAGGGATGGTTGTGAGAAATGCGCTAAGCCCTGGGGCTCCTCGCTCTGTTGCGCCATCTTATTTATTTATTTTATCTCGCATTAGACATTCCAAATATTTTTCAACTTACCCCAACTTTTTAATTACTGGGTAACTTTCCAATTTTTGTCTCCTCAAAAGTTTTCTTTCGACATTCAAATATCGGTGTACCCCACAAGGGTATCACTATGTGAAGTAATTAAATGGAAGAGCTGTCATCATATCGAGATAACGACGCTCGTTACGCCAGGAATAAGAAGAAGAACGTTTAAATATTGTGCCGAAAAAAGAGCCTTCGAAAATTGATTCGGTCAATGGGGTGAGTGGCCAAACACACGAATCGATAACCGGATTTTTTTTCATCAAAACGTCCTCTTCATAATCGACGCATTAGAAACATTGTTCAGAAAGTTTTCACCGCTAGTCTCATTCCATTGGACAGTTGATGTTGATTTTTGCTATACCCAACCTGACAATGATGTGATGGCCATGGCCATTAGCATATCTACCTGTTACGTGGGAGTCTTAGGTTCGAATCCCAAAAACTTCCAATTGTTGTTCCTCGGGTATCGCCTTTTGGGCAGAATTTTTGAAAGTGGTCAGAACTGACCACTGGAATAACAGAAAAGATCTGATATACAACAGCATCACATCAGACTTCGGAATTATGATTTGACTAAAATTATTTGAATTATTTTGAAGATCATTCATAGTTCTGTCGAACACCTCCATTGTGTGTCACCGTCCATCTCGGTAAAATCTTCACAATTGTGCTAACTCAGCAAAAGTCTTAAAATCAGTCGAGTCGTACTCAAGTCTAGTGCGAGGTGAAGAAAAATAAGTTAGCAATTATCTTAGCGTGGTACCCGTGGCGTGATGGTTAGCATGTCCACCTGCTAACGCAGAGGTACGAGGTTCGAATCCCAGCAGAGGCCATTGTAAAGCGCTTTCTCAATAACCCGTTCGGAACCGGCAGAAAATTGTAGGTCCCCTCCATTCCCTTACAAGGCATGGTTTTGAGGGGCACCTCGCTCTGTTTCGGCACCCTATTTATTTAATTTATTTAATTATCTTAGCGGCTGCTGAGTATTAGTTCTTGTTGCCTGTTAAAAAAGTTGTTGATTTCTTGGACTCTTGAAGTCGAAAAAGTAAGTAAATCGGCCCTATCGAGGTAACCGTCGGCGTCGCGTCGGAGCGAAATCGGAGACATTTTGCTTCGTGGTAGTTCTCCGATCGGCCGATCCGACGTCGTCCGATAAGTTTTTGCTGCGGAAAGTTTTAGTTTTGGGAATGCAATTCGTTGCCGCATTTGTGAAAAATTTCTTACTATGACAAATACTTCGAAGCAAAATTGAATCTTCGAAAAAGGATGCGTTGCGAAGAAATCTCCGCTCCGACGGTTACCTCGATAGTGCCGAATAGTTTTGTTTCAATGACAGGACTTTCAATTCTTTTTCTTTGCTTGAGAAATCGAATTTGAATTAGCAGGGACATGAAACTCGTTGAAGAATTTTCATAAAAAGTAAAATAAGCAAGGCGTAACCATATCAAAATGTAACTGAAGAACTAAATTGCTGTGTTGAAATTATAAAAAATCAAACCATGACCGATCCTTTTCAACCACATTTTTAAGATACAATGCTTCCTAATCCAATAAATCAAAACCAATATTTTAATCAATATTTTATTTCTCTTAAAATTGTGATTTTAAACATTAGGTTATTACAAGAACTTCCAAGCTTATTTAAAAAAGAGAACAAATTAGCCTTAGTTTCTATCGTGTGATCTATCAAATTTGCAAATAAAAATTAAGAGAAAAAACCGTTTACAACAACTATGTATAGATTACAAGGACACTTATTCATTTAAATAATAAAAAAACATTTAATCCTTACAAAGTTTAAATCGAACATTATTAAGTTGAATGTATTTATTTATTGGTACACGCAACAAACTACTTTTAAAAACAGTTACAAAAAGAACATAAAATTAATTTGTTTACATTTATTTTTTTTTTCTTCTTTCGCTTACTCTCGATTATGATTATGAATTATTCACTCGAATCTATAATAAAGTTTTGTTATTATTTTTTTCTTTTATGATTTAAATTAATAATAATTTAATTAATGCAATCGGTGCTAGCACCAACGCCACGATTGGGCCGATTCCACTGGATCCATTGCAGCCGTCAGTGGTACACGTCCGACAGTACGTCGTTCGTACGTAAGATGAAGTTGTGTCACGAGAGCACCTATCCGCTGGCTCATCGACGTCCTCATAGAAACACGAACGGGAAATCACTTGTTTGCCATAAACTGCAAAGATACAGATACACACAAAATATCTTTAGTAGATGTCTCAATTATCAAATAGATTATAAAAATTTTTATTTTCGCTTGTAACGCCATTGCCATATAATTCAAGTTAAGAGGTGCAACGGCATGCACCGGGCACCACCACTCAAAAAAACAAAAAGAAGGTGGCATGCAAGCAAATTATACATGAAAAGAATTACCAATTTAATTTTTAATAAATTCTCAAATTAAATTGCATTTATGGTCGTTTCGATAAATCGACTGCTGCGGGTCTTTGCTAAGGCAGCAGGGAGGAGTGCAGCGCAAAGAAAAAATGGAATAAAATAAACTGGAAAGATATTTCAAATGCAATTGCATCTCGCTATAGAGATTGTAGAGATTGGCATCTGCGTATAGTTACGCATATTTCTAAGCCATATTTGTCGTCGCTGGTTAGTCGCGTCGCGCCATGAGCGTAACAACGGCTACCGATAAAAATCTTACTCGAAACATTTCAAATCGATTTAAACGGGCTCTGTATACAGAATGTAGTTTATTATTTTCTGTTTTGTGTGAAGCCACTTGAGTTAAGAAACAACCCGCATCTTTTCGGATTAAAACTTGTACTTAAGTGAGTGTTGGGATGGTGGTCAATGGAGTAATATATTTTTGCGGTTAATGTCCGCTTAAGAGAAAAAAAAATTGGTTGAAGTAGCAGTTTGTTGAGTGGAAATGTGTGTATATTGGCTGCAACATAATTCAGCATGTGTGGGAACTGCAATTATGAGGTCATTAGTGTGCTATCTCATTTTGCAGGTCATTCCGCAGCGCAATGAGAATAGTTTGTTTTTACCTTCTGAAATTATTTGCCGAGATGCTTTTCGGTGATAGCCCATTTTATGTTTCTATTTCAGCTTGTAGCAAACCTATAAATGGAATATTTGAAATAGCTATGATAAGAAATCTCGTCAAATGATTTCAGAACGTAAAATCATTATACGCTGGGAAATTAACAGAAATCTCATACTTTTTACGAGCGTAAGTCGATGCGGAGCGGCGTAAAGGCATTAAATTATCAGATTTAAAAGTGCACTTTACTTTTCTTTTCTGTTGAGGTTTTGACGCTAGGAGGGCTTAGGTTAGGTTAGGTAGAAGTGGCTGTCCGCCAATGAGTACATTGCCTGACACACTTAGGGCCCATTGTGATACCACAGAGATCAGCAAGTTAATCACCTACTGATCTCAGAAACCCGATGTAAGGAACGAGTTGATCACTTATTAATCTTCCATTACGGGACTAGCCGGTTAATCAGCTGCTAGTCGAACCACGCGGAACTTTTAATGTATTTCGAAAGACTTTTAGGGTCTATGTAAGCTAAGTCGCTAGTATCCTCGAAGAAGAATTCACCGAGATGAGTTTTCCTCCTATGAAGTAGTGCAGGGCATGAGCAAAGAAGGTGTTGAACGGTTTCTTCCTCCTCCTCGTCCATGCAGCTTCTGCAGAAATCATTGGAAAACACACCAAGTCTTTTTGCGTGTCTCCCTATTAGACAGTGTCTCGTAAGAACACCTTTGGTAGAACCTAGATACAGGCGGTTCAGGGCTAACAAACTCTTCGAGCGTTTTGAGTCTACACACGGCCGAACTTTTTGGGTTGTAAGGCAATTGTTATTCTCAGTCCATCTAGTGTTTGTTGTCCCTGAAGCGTCTTGTCTAAGTAGGAGTTTACATGCAGCGATAGGTGCACCTATGTTGTTCCATTCTGAGCGTAGGGAAGTGGTCGTGCCCTTTTTGGCTATTTCGTCTGCCATACAGTTGCCTGGTATGTCCCTGTGCCCTGGCACCCATGAAAGGTGAATGTTGAACTGATTTGACATCTCCCTCAGAGATATCTGACAATTTTGGACCGTGATGGATTTTGTAGAGACAGAGGCAAGAGATTTAAGGGCAGCTTGGCTGTCCGAGAAGATTAGAATATCCGTGGAGGATATGACGTTTTCTTTGAGCCAAGACAGCACCTCTAATTAACTAATCGCCAGAATTTCCGCTTGGAACACACTACAATGATCGGGTAGGCGGAAGAAAAGACTGAGATCCAGTTTTTCTGAGTAGATTCCACTTCCCACGCTAGGAGGGGTATTAATATAAGATCCTGAAGTTGAAGCAGTAGTGAAAAGATATTTTTGAAATAAACAAAATCAATAGGGTGGCGCAGGAGAGTTTTGGGAGCCATACTCTCTAATATACTTTGGTGAGGAATGGAGGGGAACTTCCCCGTTTCGGAGTGGTTAAGTGAGAAAGTGCATTTCATGGCAGTGTAGCTACTCTCGGAGAACTTGACAAATTCCCGCGAAAGGAAACGTGCTGTCTGCATGTTACGGCACGGGCACTAGATTTTCTTGGACAGCCTTTTTAATGCAAACATAAGGTACTTGCACCTTTCTGTCAGAAAAGTTATGATTACTGCAAAATTTTCACTCTCGATTAGTTCCGTCATCACACTAGCTTTTTCAACGCATTTGAATTACAATAAACGAAACATATTCAATCTTCCCAAACGAGTTTGAGACCTTGATCGCAGTGTATTTTTTAGAAAGCCACGTCCCCAGCCAATCCTCAACAATACCAATGGCAACACCAGCCACGACCATAAGGTTATTTCAATCTGAATTTCGATCCATGGAGGTTTTTTAAGCAATCAAAAGGAGACGAAAGAGTTAGATTAAAATTAAACTGATAGGATGAGGTTGTGCAGCTTTGGCACGAAGCTCCAAGTTAGGTGGTACCAGCAATCATGCCTCCTCAAGTAAAGTTTAAAGGTAGTGTTTTTACTTCTGCATTAGACCCAGAAAATTGAATGGCTTATGGGTATAAATTTTTCCAAATCATAACATTATCAAGTTACTAGTGATGGACATTCTGTGAAAGTCCGCAGTTATATTTTTTTTTCGTAGGGTCTACAGATAGGGTTTGCAGTAAATCTTATATTTTGAGGATGCCAAGGAACAGTCACTGGTTGTTATTTGGGCTACAGACTTTGTTACAAGTCCTTGAGGACTTCCTGGGTAAAACTTTCGAATTTTTGTAGGAATGAATGTGGTTTCATATACGGAGGGCATTTAAAGTACTTCCACTATCTCCCAAGGCAAAATACAGCTGATTGTTTTTGTCAACTAGTCTTTCGAAAGTACCACTGCGAGACTTATTGCAGTCAACTCTGATGGAATGTGGGAGGAAGCTAACCCAATGTGGCCCTCTTTATCATCTGCAGCTTATCATTTTATGATAACTTACAACTTACACTGGCCGCAACTTCATTGAATGTTGACACAGCTTTAAATATTTTCGTATTCTTCTGCGTACTCCACTGCCGTCAATGTGAATCAAAGGAGTTGAAGAGCTGTGATCCATTCAAAATGTCGATGATCGTAACAACGAAAAGGATTAAAAAGGATTACATTTTTCACAAATATTGCCTTTGTAAGTGAATAGAGGGTACCTACAATTTTCTGTCGATTTCTAACGGCTATTCGAGAAAGTTCTTTTCATGCGGCAATGAATTTACTATCGGATGACTTACCAATTCTTCGCGATAGGCGATACCATTAAAAAAACATTTTTGCTTTTGTTGTGATACGAGGCACGAATCTCCCGGTTAACAGGCAGACCGAATTGGATTAAGAAGTTCTTTTTCTTCTTCTTCGGATCAAGTACGCCTTTGCTTGACCTTATCTTTTTTTAGAAGTATCCGTAATGTTTTGGGAAGGACTGCAGAGCGATAAGTCGTAAGGCAGTTTTTCGATCAGAAACCCTCTCAATAGTCCTGTTCACACTGTACAATTAGTTGGACAGACTTCGTTTGAAGGAAGTTGAATGGTCTGATGTAGTTTGCGTTCACACTTATCAAGCTTGTCGTCCAACTTTATGTCACATACTCTTCCACTCCATCCAACTTCTTGATTTTCAAAAATTTTTGAAAACCATCCAACAAGCGGACCTCTGAAGGGTTCACACTATCAAGCATTGGTTGTTCAAGCCCAAGTCTGTCCATCTAATTGTACAGTGTGAACAGGGCTATTGCTTATTTTTAACTTGAGACTTTGAGACGTTAACTTTTGAAGTCCAACTTTTCTAGTTCAAGAATCTTTTCTGATTCATACAAGAGCCCCGCAACTCCCATATATTTTCACAAGAGAAGAAAGTTGAAATAAAAAGGACGAAACGAGAATCTGATCGTCTCTCAATGTCACTGTTCCTCCACTCCAGGAACTTCATTGTGAGCATTGGTTATGTTTTCTTAAAATATTCATGTATATAGAAAAGTAGTTTTTTAGATGCGTGGTTACCTGGCGAACAAATAAGTCCTACGAAGGTGACATGGACAGCCTTGAGCCTTCACAGATTCGTGTATTTTGTGACATTGCGGTTACATCATGTCTTTTTGACCATCTTGATCGTAGGGCTGATAGCATTTCTTATGTTAGCTCCACCAGATCTACGAAAGAAGTGGCAATTAACAGCGCAATACAAAAAAAAACAAAGCAATTATTAGAAAGGGAAAAAATCTGAACTCGAAATTCAAATGAACTTGCTGACACAATCGCTCGGATAGATTTTATCAATCCTATCACAGTATCCTGCCGATTTCGGACTATGAATGTCAATAATAAACGTCCAACCCACTGAGTCGGTCGGGCTTATTTGTGTAACACAACTGCCATCGAGTTATTTGAAGGGGATGTGTGACACATCGTGTGACTCGTGTTAGTTCGTTTTAAACGAAATCACTTCGTCTTTTCTGACGAAAAAAGTAATTGCGTTTGCTATTTTAGTCAATCCGAAACGAGTTCATTGCAGTTGTTTGGGTTGTAAATCTCATGGTGTTGCCAGAACGAGTTTTTCCATCTCAGTTTATTCAAAAAGAAACAAACTAACAAGAACTTCTTTTTTACCCCTTAAACGACTCGTATGAGTTCGTGTTGTTTGCATAATAGACACGTCCATTTTTCAGAAGGTATTGAGAATTTGTGCATAGTTTTGTCAATAGTGACAAATTCACCCGAATTGATATTCCATCGCATTCTGGCAAAAGAACCGGCTCATAACCGTAAATCCTGTCTCGATTAAACACCTTTGAGCAATCTTCTTCTTCTCTATAATATAAAAATAAGTCAGGTTTTCCTTCCTGACGTTATAACTCCAGGACGCACGAACCGATTTCCACGGTTTTGCATTCGTTGGAAAGGTCTCGGGCTCCGTGAGGTTTATAGCAAAGAAAATTCAGAAAAAATTTCGCCATCTGGTGGCGGAACGGAGTTCGCCGGGCTTGCTAGTTTATTATAAAAAGATCAATGAAGCTAATTAGTTTCTAAGGTGTCTTACAATCTCAATCACTTGCAGTTTGTGAGTCAAAAAACCCTTTCGCCATCTGCGGGCATTATCAATAAACTGTCGATATGCTCTTAGACAGCCAATGAGCAATAAAAGCCATTTTTTCAATAGTCACATAGTCAAAATTGGTTGTATGGCCTTCCGCATAAGTCTAAGTGCTCAACTGCACAGAACAGTCTTTACTTATCCATAGCTCTCAAAATTACGTTATATTAATGAATTGGGGAAAAAAATTGGCCAACACCAGGTCATCAGCTGAACTCCACCAAATGGTTCACTCAGTCTGCTGTTCATCTATCGACTTCAATTCGTGCAAATTTTGAATATTGGTACAAAAGTGTTAGATAACGTGAGAAGTAATGCCAAAAACACATAATTCAGTCACGTACTACTCGATCACGTGTGGGGGAATCTCGCCCCAGGCTTCAGTGGTAGGTACCTGCGGTGTAATTGTTCGAGCGAAAAGTTCCTTCAGAAGAGTGAATGATGAATGTACATAAATAAAATTCAAGCTAATTCGCATAGTTTCAGCAAACAGGACTAGTTCACCATTACATAGCCTTGTGTATTTATGACACCTGCTATGAAATGCATAAGAATGCTCTAGTGGATTGAATACTATTTGATATAGAATAAAAGTCTCTCAATAAAAACACCCACACTGACATCGACAGTTTTATTTTTCCGATCATTATGTCAATGAACTTTTCCATTTTCCTCTTATACTCGGTTTCTTTGCAGGCTTTTTTGTGGGTACCTAATCCAAAAGCCAATTTCGTCCGACTAACTTTTCACCAAACACACATTAAAGTACACATAAATCTGCTCAAAGACATGAATGCGAAAACAATTTGAAATAAATTCTAATCCCCCCTCGAGATCAAAGAATACAAAAAAAAAAGAAGCAGATAAAAATGCATCTAACCAAAATGACTGTAGAAATTATTTTCTTGTATCTAACAGATACGCGTACTGTATTTTGTGTATATGCCCGTTGCCCCTCCCAGGGGGGTTATTAAAATGGCTCACTCTGGCGAGATACCATCTGTGAGGCATACCACATTGTAGAGCGCAGCGAATTTTATCTTTACGGCTATAAGTAAGCTGCCGCTTAAACGCATAACGCAAAGCGATATATGTGGTGCGTAGTCGTAGATACGTGAGATTCTATATCTCACTCTCAGTTAGTATTTAGCGTGGTATAGACAACGGTGCGGCGATTGTGCTGAGCTGTTGCAACTTTCTGATTTGGAATACATGCCGAGCGATAAATTTGCTCTGTGAACGTAATTTGTGTTTTGTTGTTGATGCTGTTACGAGTTGCGACTGTGGTTGCTGATATTTGTTTTTTTTATTTTTTTATTTTACAGCTTAGCTTGTATGTCAAATTTATTTGATTTCAAGTGGTCCCCGATTCGTTGAATAACCTTGAACCTATTCAGATGGATTGCAATGCAATGGCGTTTATTCACAAGTGTTGCAACATTTGACAGAAGAGAAACTCACTGGTCAGGCTAGTGCTCAACGAATACCGCCTGATGGGAGCTGTCTGGGTATATTTGCACATGTTTTGTGCTGATGTCCAAGCAGTTGAACTTCGCCCCCACTTGAAATGATCTTCAAATGTGCAACGTGTAGTTAACCGAGCACCTTTACCGTAGGTGGTAAGCTATGCAATTCATTGTCAACCATTTTGAAATATTACTTCCAATTAGCAGGCGTTTATAGTTAGTTAGTTGCAAAACTTTATTTAAAATGCAGCTTATTTTACAATTTACAATTTGATTACTTTAAGTTTAATATGGTTAAGCAGGCGTTTATTGTTAAACGAAAACGATGTTTATTGACGTTAAACGAAAACGATAATCCAAATAGCAGGCGTTTATTGTATGGCTTCCAGTCATAAGTCAGGGGTGTTATGAGGTTTGAAAGTGCTTTGAATGATAACACATATTATTGAAAATCTATTGAAATCAGTAGATTGGTTAGTTGAAACTTCCTTTAAGATTACCACTAAGTAAAATTTCTTCAGCTATTGAAAATATTTGTCATGATATTCAGTAAGAAAGGAAGTCCTCCGCGAAAGCATGCGACTTGAACTTTTTTATTTTTGGCCACAGAGCAGGCCCCTGTTTTGTGTGAAGATAGGACGGCGCTATGAGAATTAGTGTATTAAACGGATCACAGTTAAATGCTTCACACTAGTCATTCACCCGTAGGGGATGCCGGGTTAACTTCAGAACGTGTTGACTGTTGACAATCCTTCTTGTTTTAGACTATTCCTTCTCTGAAACAATCTTTGTTGGCCTGTCTTTCTTTTCTCTTGAACCTGGATCGCGTAACTTTTAAAACGACTATCGTCCAAAATCTAGGTCTGTTGGAGGTATTCTGTTGGAAGTTTTTAAAATATCAGCTGGAGCACTCAGACCTAAATACCGGTCCATTGTACTACCAGATAGCCAAAAGACGCTGCCATGATAAGGAGCCTTAGATTAGATTAGATTAGATTAAGGGGACAGGTAGAACTTGCTCAGCTCTTGACACTGCGGTGTCTGAATGAAACCTATTGTGCCAGCCCATGTGAGGTTTCAAGGCAGTTCTCCTGCTCCTGAATTGAACCAGAAGTTAGTAATCTTCTACGGGTGAATGAGTTTGAGTTTATCTAGGGGGATGATCTCATAGTCAAGTATTTGCTTTCTAAGGCGGAAAAGTGCTGGACATTCTGTAATAATGTGCAGAGAAGTTTCTTCATTTTCGATACATATTCTACAGATGGGGAGCCTTAGTTACCATTTTACCATGTCTGTGCCGAGTATCTGTAACCTTGTCCGTGAAAAAGCAGGACATTCACAGAGAAAGTGCTCTGCGATGTCTTCATCTTCTTCACAAGATTAAGTTTAAGTGTTTCGCAAAAGAGAAGTGCCCCGTTGCAACGCCAATAAACTTTCTACATTCTTATCTGCTACGGGATAGGAAAAAGGTTGCTCTCTTCTTGTCAACGTTGGGGAGCACACAATTGTTGGTTGAAGCCCTCATTGAGGACCCTTGCAGACCTAGCGATGGTTCAGGTCCTGAAAAAGCTGTCTGAGATCCTTGCCTCGCAAGTTCATCGGCGATTTCATTTCCAGTTATGCAATGATAGCCTGGAAGCCAAACGAGACTCAGAGAATTTAGTCTTCCGACTGCATTCAGAGACCTCTTGCATTTCTGGATCACGTTAGATGGTTGAGAAGGGCCTTAAGCACAAAATATAAGTAGTGAAAAATCTGTTTTCAAGACCCAGAAAAGTGGCCATATTGTATTGGACTTTATTAAATAGCTGCCCTTCGATGACTGAAGAAGTGTTAAATGAAACAATATTTTGTCGATGAAATATATATTTGAGCGATAATCGTCTGAAAATTTACGTGATCAGGAATGCGACCGCTTTGCTTTTTCACTAAATTTCCAGGTTCTCCGGATCTCTCTGTTGAAGACAACAATTCCGACTGAACGAGTCCTAGAAAAGTTACATGAAACAATCTTTTGACTATATCATCGATGTTAAACGACAATCGTCTAAAAAGTAATGTGGTTGGGATTAGGGATTCTGATCGCGATCGGGCGGAAATTGGTATGATATTGGCTTTTCACGAGGTTGTAAAAATAACAATAGTGACTTAGCGAGTAGTGCAATATTTTTTGCAAGATGATATTTTTAACGTGACGAGTTCGGCGAATTTTGGGCTTCTCTTTCGACCATGCTTTTTTCTTCTACTGTCATACAAAATATTTTCATCTCACTGTCTAACATTTTGAGCCAAATGGGACAGCTGGGCGCACAAGGCGGGATAGAGTGTCCCTTTATCTAAAAGCCTTTTTCGATCACAAATATAGCGGGGCTTTACTTTATCCACCCATCGCTTATTCAGTCCACAAGTTGCTTTACTTTTGATCGTAGCTTCCAGTTATTTAGACTTTTCGCACTTAGGAGGCCCTTTTTAATTGAGGTACCTACATGTCTGGAACAGGAATTCGTCAGAAAAGGAGCCACGCCTCATCTTCTAACTTCAATGAAATTATTTCTTTATATGCAAAAGAAGTAGACTGACTTTGAGAATAAGTCACTCTTTTGAAGTGGAAGCTTATTGCGAAAATTCCTCACTTAATTAGAAATGAAATCAGAAATCATATAAGCCGTGTTTTATTCGGAATTTCTATATTCACTTGACTTGCGAGTCTCAATAAAACGTATTTTTGGCTATATTCACTTACCAAGTTCACTTTCAACATAAACTCCATTTGCCAACCATCCCTGTTGTTCACTTCTGCAAGTGAGTTATTTTTGTCCACTTACGCTACTCACTTTAGAGTTGTTGTTTTTCCATGAGCGATGTTTTGCGATCTTTTGCTGAATATAAATTCCCAATAAAACACGGCCATAGTTACTACAGCAGCAATGCTGAGCGAAAGAACTTTGTGTACCAGTTACAAATAAAAGGATCGTTTGACTAGTAAGCTCTGTTTTTGTCTCAATTGAGCTGAGAACGAATTTTTGTATTCTGTTTTTGACATTGGGAGGTGAGGTTGCCGCAGGCCCATGACCGCACTTTTGGGACCGTCACCGGAAATGGAACTAGAACAAAGTCTCGTAAAGTGAGTGTGTGTTACGAGTGGAGCTACGATAAATAAAACTACATTGGCCTAGTTACCTTAACGTTGAAGACGACTAGTCTAAATTTTAGGTAGTAAGACAATTTCTTTAAGAACCTGAAAAAGCTACCAAAATCTGTAAGACGACAGCTGAAATCGAAGTTACTTGAAGCAGTCTTTTTGCGATGCAAACAACGATAGACGATTCGACGATAATTGTCTGAAAAGTTACGGAATCCAGCACTGCTTTAAACTTAGCAACTTTAACTTCATTACTAAAATTCGATTTGCTTGATATGATTTGGATATATGTGTCACAACGTTAGCTGCTGTCAGAGTAGAGAAGAACCAACAAAGCCGGAAAACGTAAAAATATCACTGATCGCAATGCCCTGTGTTGTTAAAATTCTTACTTGCTGCGCGGTTCTGTTCTGTTCGATGAGAGAAATCTTCATGCAGCGGTTCGTGGATCGTGGTTGTGTCCAGTGAGTGATATTTGTCTGCAGTGGTTCTTTACTGAGTGATCACTACAAACATTTCGTCCTTAAAATCAGAAATCACATTATTTAATCAAGCATTTCAATGATACACAGTACAGCAAAGAAACTCTATTTTTTCTTATTTGCGAATTCGTGATCTCATCAGCATTGAACACTTACCAGTGAATTTTCATTTAACAAAACAAATGTCTTCTGTGAACACAATGACGCGTTTAACTATTGTTTTTCGTCTTTACGCTTACAAAATAAAGTCGGCGGCTTTGAACATTATCCAAACACGTACCAATCACATATCGTTACAACTTTTTACTCAATTTCCACTAGGCCAGTTAATTTGACAAGCATTTCGACACGTTTTATTCTAACTCAAAAAAAAAAAAAAAAAAAGAAAAGCCAAACAACATTTTTGAACATGCAAGGAATGCTTAATTCTGCAACAATTACAATGCAAACCTCACAGAGTAAAGAGCTGCTGGTTAATTGCATAACCCCGCTAATGAGTCTCTTTTGTATGTTCCAAAGTCTTTCAAGAACCACCTCTCGGATCTGTCTAACCATACGAATAGACGATGCACCATCTCCCGACTTAATTTCATAATTATTGCAATTACCTTTTTGTTGGGTGAACGAATGGATAATGAATTGATTCAACGAGACGTCAATTGTTGTATAGAAGACTACATAACAATATCCTGCAGATATACGTTCGTTCATATACAAAGATACATACAAGACAACCATAAACCACAAACAAGCTCAGACCATATAAGTCCGGTCCAAAGCTGGTTATAGGCAAAATGCAGCATAAACATTCGACATACTGAATTGAAAAATAAACAACTAAATTGGCTATTGCGGATAGATATAAGTTTAGATGTATATGTATCTACGTACATTGTAATTTTATCTTTCCAAGATGTTTTACGCACGGGCATAAGAGAGGCCACTATGCTTGGGGACAATCCATGTAAACGAATTCATAATTAATTTAGCGGAAAAAAGTATCATTCGTCTTTTTTTCTTCTCTATTTTGTTTTTGTATGCGACTTAAGAGAGAGAAGCTAAATCGCTTGCTGTACAACTTAATTAGTTGGAAAATGACTGAAATGTTGCAGATACGGTTCTCGATACGCGAAACTACTTCGATATTTGTGGTGGATGCAAGTTTTGGTTTTCTTTTTTTTTTGGTAGTATTGTATCGTTTATATGGATAAATTGTGCCACTGTATCGTTGCTAGTTAATTAGTGTTTTGTCCTAGAACCTGTTGACAAATGGGTGACTTTGAGTCGAGAGAAATTGGAACTTTGACATGAAATTTGTTTACTAAAGCTATGAACAAGTGCTTCAATACTTCTTTAGAAATTTAAGTAGTCGTCGGCTTGACAACTGGAAAGCTGTAAGGTGAAGATTCAGCTGACGTGACTTTTTCGACAAATTTGAGGAAGCTTTTATGAAATTTTG
The DNA here is from genome assembly GCA_949752695.1 of Melanostoma scalare. Classification (NCBI taxonomy): domain Eukaryota; kingdom Metazoa; phylum Arthropoda; class Insecta; order Diptera; family Syrphidae; genus Melanostoma; species Melanostoma scalare. The sequence continues at coordinate 17,531,562 of OX456986.1, forward strand.
GAAACAGGTGGAACAATCTGTGATTTTAAGGATCCTTAAAAAAGACCTCATGATAAGACGAACAATAAAGAGAGAAAACATGCGACATGGAAGGAGGGAGATATGATGACAAAACACAGTACAGTACAGCAACAATCTTATTCAACAGTGAAACGGAGCATATATCTCACAAATTTCGCCTTGACAACGAAAAGATTCGTAATGGACACTCTAGATGAGTTCGCGATGAACCACGATGAGAGTACAAACATTTTCGTACTAAAAAAGTGAGGAAGAAATTGGGATAAGTTACAATACGAGCTACAATCGGATTTGGCATAGAAACTAAGAAAATATGACAGAACCCGACAGCGAAAATAAGTCGTAGACTTCGTCGCTGATGAAGAAAAGATACAAATGAATTTCCTCAACTTTACAAGGGGTGCTGAAATGGGGAGATGATGCATAAGGTAGAATCGAGTGGGTGGCTAGGTTATTGGGTTTGAGAAGCCTCACTGAACCATTTGAATTAGGATGCTGTTGAGTCGGAGGTAAGAGATGCCTTTCAGTTCGTCGAAGAAGTATTCTCCATCGTCTTTTATCCTATAGTGAGGGTCAAGCTGGGGTACTCACAGAGGAAGTGGAATGATCCTTCCTCTGCCTGTTCGTCTTGGCCTCTGTGAGGGCCAAGATTGGGCACTCACAGAGGAAGTGGAATGATCCTTCCTCTGCATCTTCGTCTTGGCATCATTCTCTACTTTGCTCATTCTCATCAAGTCGGTACCCAGTGAGCTGTGGCCCGTAAGAATGCCATTGGAGAGAGCCGAAGCCCGTTGAGCAGGAGTAGAAATCCTTTATCTGGAAATGTCTGGATGGAAGGTTCCTGGAAACGCGCCAAGTTTCTTAAGATGACCAAGGCGTTGTATAAACCCTGCCAGAGGTCACCCATTGCACCGTGAATGGTGGATAGACTGTGTGGAGTGCGTGGTCAGCACTGCATGCTCCCAGACATGTGTGGCTGTGAAGACGCGCCGCAGATCCTGTGGTAATCCAAAATCAGCGTTCGGCGGACGTACATGTGTTTGTCGAGATCGCGAAGAGATTTAATGCTCATTTTTACCTCCGTGCCCAGCACCAAAACCACAGGCAATCGACGGTGCGTGAGGACCATGGGGCCCATGGAGTGAGTGGAGTGCTGGTTGTGGAGGAGGATTTTGCATCCGTCGACGCGAACATATTGATCCTAGTTCTCAGAATAAGGGAATTGGATGTAATATTGACTACAAACTGTGTAACGCCCACAGTTGCCCTGAGGTAAAAAAACTGAGTCTGTGGACTTCTTGGCTTGTTCAGTCAAACAACAATGAGAGTAACGCATGTGGAAAAGAGATTCGTGTGCCGTCCTGATTATGGATCCATGAAAATAAATCTATCCAAAGAGGACACGAGAATTTGTCATGCGGATGGCATTTGCCAACGAGGAAATGATGAAAATGAAGAGAAAAGTGTATGGAGCGACTGGGGACCTTGCTCTGTTGCATGTGGAGGTGGTCTTCAATATGGAACCAGATCTGGAGACGGGGGCAGACATCATAAGAACACAGTGAGTAGGGTATGCAACACACAACCTTGTGCTGGAGGTTTTTAGGAAGTTTAGTTGGATCCTGTTATTTTTTTGCTGTAGTGGCTTGAGTACAGAGTTGTTCGCCTTGCTGGATTCGAATTATGACCCAATTTTGTCCAGCTTATCCAACATTTCGTTATCAGATTCCGTAACTTTTCAGACGATTATCGTTCAATCGTCTATCATAGATTGCATCGTCAAAAGAGTGTTTCATATAATCTTGCTTTCAGTGGTTGGTGGAATGGAAAGCTATTTTACTATCGTCCTACAAATTTTGGCAACGTTTTCACGATCGTAAACACGTTTTCGTCTAAAACGTTACAGAATCCGGCCCCAGTTATGTCACAATGGCTTTTGACCTAAACTAAAGTTACGGTGTTTGTTGAGCTGAGCAGTCTTAAATTACTGCTCCGTACAACGAACGATTATTTACTTAGCAACTTGTTGTTTTGTTCTTAGTGTCTAAGTCGCCAGGTTTCATTTATTACTACAAACTCTGACTCATCACCCACAATATCAACAACTCGTATAAGTGTGTCGACAATCGTCAGAAAATGGATGGTCACTGAATAATGCATCTGATTTATATGCAAAATGTTTGTTGACCCATCTTGACATGCCCACCTTCAAAGAGCTTTTGTGTTGCTTATTCAAATGAGATCCTCATTTTCTTGTTTACTCAACCCCATTATGGAACAGCATGGTTGCCAACGGCAGGCTGCAGCCGCCTTACGCATCTAAATATTGCCAATACCATCCCAACAATAGGTAAATATTTGTCGAAGCCAAATAAATCAAAAAAAAAAGGCGAAGCAACAAAATCCATTCACCGACTGCATAGATCAGTGATCTACTTTCTCGACCAAATGCATGCAAATGTGCTGGGGTCACTATACAATGCGATTCCCAAACAAAAACGAAAAACAACGTAAAAAGTAAAACAAACAAATTTTACGAGCGAGCCGTTCCAATTGAGGAAATTACTACCCTGCCATTGTTGCTGTCGCCGCGCATAAAACAGTAAGTGCAATTGCATCTGAAAACGCCTCCGTTCCGCAAGTGGTTCACATTCACTCTCGAAAAAGAGTGCCACCGTTCAATCGTACCTACATATACGAGTATCTACCTACTGCTACTTGTTCAAGCCATGACAGTCATCATGGTGTTAATTTGTTGCGATTTATCGCGCCCAGATCCGAGAACCGAGACCAAGACAATGCACTTGGGCCATATAAATATTTGCAGTGTGCGGGGTTGTTGCGGTTGCAGTCACCCGCAGCGCAAACATTGCTGTTGAGTAATTTTTCTCGATTTTGAAAATATTTCGAATCAAAAAGGAAAATATTTTTTCAGCGCAAATGGAATTAATTAACAAATTGCGATCTTGTTCGAATGCACAGTGGTGAGGGTGAGACGTCGGTGGGGTAGGGTGGTGGCGGGTGGTGACAGTGGCAACCGGCGTGCGATGCAATTAGATCGGGTCACGATCAAACTCGAACAAACAAATGACCCACACAAAGGCTTTGGGGGATAAAATGCAAATTTGTATGACAACTTGCAAGGGATTTGGTGTATTATTTATTGTAAGTTGAATTGACGCACCTTTGTGATTGGGCCAATTAGAGTTGAATGAATCGAATTAACTTTGTGAAACAACATCACAACTGACAACTCACTTAATTGTGGGAAAAGATTGCGATCTTGATGAATGTAATTTGACTTGAAGAGGCTTTTAGTTTTGAATAATGAGACGAGAGACTTCAGGTTCGGAATTCATTCAAGCGGATGAGTAAATCGCATTTTCTTTAAAACGTGACTTTGTATAGAAGCTAAGCTCACGATCTTTACTCGGATTACGTTTATTTTTTTTCAGTCGAGAGGGAGAGAAGGCGACATGGACTCCCTTCAGTGATTTGATCATCCTGTTCTCGTAAAATTGTGTTCGTTGGGTTGGAAAATTTTTCGTTCTTCTTCTTCGTCTTCTTTTTTTTTTTTGAGGCTCAGAGTATCATGATCTCGAAGGGATCACAGCTCTCCCACTCAACTTTTTCACACAAGTGATCCGCTCGTGGGGTATGCCGTGCTGACCTTAGAAAGCGTTGACAGACCTACTCGATTGTTCCATGTTTGGGGCTATACAAATGAAGATATCGTTGCATTTGTTTGTACGACGAGTGATTTGGTCTACCTTTCTTTTTCTTCCTTCGCTATCGTGTCAGAACGCTCTTTGACGAAGTTCTCTAGTTCTCTGTGGTTGCGGTTCGACTCCCAGTAAGATTCAACACAATTTTTGGGGATATTGCTTCTTGCGAGAAATAGCAAAGAACTACGAGAGTGGCACTGCAATGGCGGACTGTTATATCGGCAGTTGAGGTTCGACTCCCAGTAAAATCCAACGCATTGTTTTTGTGGATATTGCTTCTCGGCAGAAATATGAAAGGCCTACGAGAGTAGCACTGCCGTTTCGAGTGGAATTTATGATGTAATCATAAAATCGTCGGACTGTTACGTCGGCAGTTGGGGTTCGACTCCCAGTCCCAGATTTAGAGCATTTTTTGGCGGGTATTGCTTCTCGAGAGAAATTTCTAGAACCTACGAAAGTAACACCACCGTTTGGAGTGAAATCGGTGACGTAATTATTCAAGTGTCGGACTGCTACGTGAGCGTTTGTGGTTCGTACGCCCAGTGAGATCCCAAACACTTTTTTCGCGGGCTTCAACTCTCGCTGCAAAGATTTGGCAAGTCCTTCGAGAGTAATACTTTCGTTTGGCGGCGGCAAATTTCAAGGAATGCATCCTAAGCGTGAGCTCAAATATTTTTAATTTTGTTCTCAGTGACCTAAAACAAATGCTGCCAAATCATCAAACACTTTGAAGCAAGCTTAATATACTCCCGACACCACTCAAGCAAAACAAAAAGGCTTAATTAACTTTAAGTGTAGCACAGCAGTCACACCTTAAACTTAAATAACTTGTCATAGTGCCTCCTACATGATTCAGTTTGCAAAAGTCGATCTGATTAGGATTCATTAAAGGTACTCCATCCACATTCAGTATTACATGTGCGCGCTCGCTCGTTGTTTATTTTCAATTAATTGCATACACGCATTCGTCCGGATGATGGGTGTGCCACCACCACCACCCAGTCATTCAACAACAACACTAAATTTCCGCAGTTATTCAATAAATCAACATCGCTTTAAAGGGTAACCTTCGACTGCGGCATTCGCCACATGACATGACAGTCCTCCTGACAGCTACTGTCATTTAGGCTTATATTACAACTTACCTTCTTGTACAAGTTTCTTGCAGACAGGCCGAGTGTTGACTGACTTGACTCCAACCGAATACGAACAGTTGACATAGCTCCAATAACGTTGCTGTTCCGAAATGGATTCCGGATCAAAGGGATCATTGCAGAATTCTCCATTTGAGACGTCCGTTGAACACCGCCAGCATTTAAGGATTGCATCAGCTGCAGAAGAAGAAGAAGAAAAAACAAAAAAATGAGTAAATAAGTAAGAAACATTAAAACGCAATTAGTCTTCATCTTAAATGAGTAATTACAAGTTGTAAAGTCAGAGCACATTCAATGGAATTAAATTGAAATTAATCAGAGGCGTCACTTATAGTTATGCAGTGTAAAATAAATGAACGTTGTTGCATTGTGACATAAGCACTAAGCTTCAACGATTGTCACTTTATTTATGTTGTGTTTAGATTAAGACTCATATTAAGATTCTATTCTTGGTAAGAGACATTTTTTCCAATCAGTCACTATTGTTAATTGTGTCTTATCATCTGCAATTCACAGGAATTTCTTTTAAAATGTCTAATGTAATGAGTTTTATATTCTCATGCACTATAAAGAGACCATTTATCAGTTCTTCGTGGAATGAAGTTGATTAATGCTCGCGTGCGGTGTGATAAGGTTTTGATTTATAAGACAAAATGTTTTCAATGGTGAACTATGATGTGTAACTACTCGCAGAAGAAGTTGTGTGGTCTGTGAAGTAGAAACACAAAGGTCATTATGGACAACCATGGTGGGGTTTGTCAACGAGAGTTTCCATCTTGGACATAAAAAAGCAATATTAGCTAAGGGAGTTTTGTAATTTGTTAAAGTTTATGACAAGAGACAAAACAAAGTTGGTTCTTGAATCGATCGCAGATTAGAGCTTTGAACGTGAGTCTGAATCTATTGATCAATGACTTAGATAATTGCGCAGTTGACGAGAGGAACAATCGCATAGTGAAACTAAAATAAGAGAAGTTTTTATTCTTCGTTTTTTGAAGCAGAGACTTGAAAAGTGTTAGTACTTCGTTTCCCATTTTAAAATTTTTTATTTACAGTAAATTTAAGTCAACGGAATGATGAGCTTTTCTTACTCTCAAAGTAAGTATTAGCTGATTCCAAAAACTAATAGGTTAGTAAGGATTTTCGTGTCTCATTCGTTGATTTAGCTTACCCCGGGGCTACACGATCAAGATATGGTAAGCCATTTACAATACATTAAACTTTTTTACATATACAACCATACTTTTCGAAATTGAAAACCAACTGGTATATGGAATATTGAAAGCCACCCGAGAAGCAGTTTCAGTAGCCATGAAATTGACAGCTTCATCAAATACCCTCAAAAAGAGAAAAGAGTGCCTGGAAAAAAACTTTGAATTTAAAATTTCTTGTTGGTGCCATTTTGAAAACATATAATGACATGTCGATTGAAAGCCAGTTGCCTGGCAAATTGTAAGTCGCCTACGTCACATCCGAAACACGGACAGGAATTTGAAAGACTATTTGTGTGGGCCGATGGCTTGCCATTTCTTGATCGTGTAGCCGCAGGGTTAGAAATCTGTAGGTAAGGACTTTTCAAATCGAAACTTTGAAATCTAAAAAAAATAAACGAATAGGGTTGTGCAACAAAGCGGGGCTTATCTCGTTTCTCTCAACCATACCCTTGGTATGGAATGGAAAGGAACTAAATTTTTTTTGCCTATTCCGGACGGATAATAGACAAAGCTCTTTTCATGGCATGAAATTACTACCGGAGAAATCGCCAATTCCTCGCAAACTCCTGCAGCCTACAGTTGTCTCCCTTCATTTTTCTGGGATTGGAACCGCGAAGTAACACTGCCGTTTGGAGTGTGTGTGGGACTACTAAGTGAGCGTTTGGGGTTCGTCTACCAACAAAATGCTAAACACATTTTCGCGGGTTTAAACTCTCGCGAGGATTTGGCAAAGTCGAAGTAATACTTTCGAGAGTATTACTTTCTTTTAACGAAAGGCGAAAGGAAACCCTACAGCCGAAATTTTTTTCCCTTCATGTTTCTGGGATTCAAACTTCGAAACTCTAACGTGAGAGGCAGGCACGTACCTCTTATGGTGGCTCATAACAAAACAAAGGTACTGTAGAGCTAAGATCAACAAACTAGGATAGTCTTTCGCTATAGATTTATTACATCAACGAATTCACTGAAAAGTGAGCTGAACAAAGAGACTTAAATCACAGCAAAAAACATATTCATTAAATCACAACAAAAGATATTTAAAAAATCGAGTTAAAAGTGTGGCAGTTAGAGAACCGAAGTTTATGCAGTGATTGAAAACATTGTGGGTAAGAAAAGTGAAGCCTGTAACACAAAGAAATAAGTCCATTATACTTATAGATGAGCAAGCAAACTTAGTTTTGTGTTACAAAAATTAAGTACAATTGTCATAACTCGCTCGTATTAAAAGTAGTTGTAGTTTTGTGTTACATTCCCCTGCAGTAACGAGGAATAATGTAAGTGTCAGAATTTGAAGTAGTCTAAGAGCTAGCTTCAGAAGATAGTAGAACAACTGAATCCAATATTATTCGAAAGTTCGGTATTGAACATATTCAAAACCCCTCTCCGTGGGTGGGGTTTAAAAGTGCCAATATTTGTGCCAAAATTTTGTGATAAGCGTCTATTTGTGCGAAATTTAGATAAGATTAAGAAAACAACAAAAGGCAGTGTAAAAATCTGGTTGTAAGTGGCAGTCAAAGAAACGGAGTCAAATCGGTGAATGAAGATTGAAGATATTGTGGGTAAGACTCCAGTTATACAAGATAGAACAATGTAAGTGTCGCAATTCAAAGTATTCTTAAAAGCTAGTTGCAGAGGATTGAAGAACAAGTGAATCCAAGAATATTCGTTTGTCCGGTATTAAACATATTCAAAGTCCCTCTCCTTGGGTGGGGGCTAAGAGTGCCAACATTTGTGCAAAAATTTTGTGATATAAGTCTGTTTATGCGAAGATGTAGTATTTTGCTCATGCAGTATACATTTCACCAGTTATACAAAATGAAGTAAAGTTTCGCAATTTGAAGTATTCTTAAAGCTAGCTGTAGAGAATAGAAGAACAATAAAATTCAATATTATTCAAACATATTCGAACTCTCGCTCCGTTGGTGGGGCTAAAACTGCCAATATTTGAACAAAGCTTAGATAAGTTTAAAAAATTTACACAAAGGTGTGAAGAAAATGGATTTGGTTGTGTAGCAGTTAAAGAATCGGAGTCGAATCGGTGATTGAAAACATTGTTAGTTTAACTCCTGCAGAATACAAGTCACTAGTGATAGTAAAAGGAGCACTATAAGTGTAGGAATTTGAAGTACACTAAGAACTAATTGCACGAATGCTGAATGCTTTACCTGACTCTGTTTTTCCCCTGCATTCCGATTCACAAAAATTCTAAAGCAGCGTGCATCGGTCTCTCCGTTCAAATTCTCTCATATTTCCCTATATGCTCACACTGTGAGCCTTTGATGTGCGCATTAATTGTATAAAAAAAAAATTTAAAATAAACAACAGATAGGTACAATTGAATCCAATATTGTTCGATTCCAACATATTCCAACGCCCTCCGTACCAAAACCTTATGATATGTGCCAAAGTTGCGCAAAGCTTAGGTAAGCTTACACGATATGGTACGACTATTTCTGACGGTTTTTGAGTTAGTTGGGGCTCTGTCAAAACATAGTTTTGTCTGGCGGTGATGGTAGAATGTGTAGTTGCTGTTAGCGTTCTTTGATGTGAAACTGAACGCTATCTGGCCCTGAAAGCAGAATGTGTGGTTGGCCTTCGCGTTGCTCTATGTCAAACAGAATGTTATTGAAAATATTTAGGCGTTCTAGAGTCAGAACTTGAGCATACGAATTGCAGTGCTCCGAAAACAATGAAAAAATGTAAGCAACTTACATAACTGATTCAGGGCTCTACAGATAAGGCAAAAAAAGGGTCTCGGATCTTAATAAAAATTTTGTAAAATACTTTTAAAGATGTATACTTTCGAAACAGGCAAAAAATCGATTTTTAGAAATTTCTAAAGTTGTTAGACCCTTTAAAGTTGGCTTTAACTCCCAACATTACCTTAATTCTCTTTTTATTCTTTTGTCAGTTTTCTTGACCATTGTCTTTTACTTGTCTGTCGCGTTCTTTGTACAAATCTCCCACTTCCATTTGACTGTCATGTTCTTTAAATGGTTTCCAGTTCAAAGATTCTCCTAAACCAAAGTGTTCTTGCAGTTGCAACTGCGACAGAAACGCTGTTGACAGGATTTCTGTAGTCGCGATAACCGCAAAAGTCAGTCGTATAAATCAACAGATTGAAGTGAAGGCTAAAGCTACATAATTATTTCAAAAAGCTTCAGCAATGCTTTTTAGTCCTTATTTGTGTTTTGGCTTTCGAAATCATAGAAAACACTCCTTGGTAAAAGGTAGATGGAATGTAATTGAGAAAGGAAGTCAAAAGATAACGAACATTTTTGAAGAAAAAACGCAAACACATCTTAGACTATCCATGAAGAAATGATAAGCTGTCGTTTCATATTTCCACCACCAGCTTTTCATATTTCAGTCCGCAGTTTGAAAAACTCTTCGTCTTTATTTAAACTCGGTTTATGCATCATCAATTTTGGTCGGAACAATCATGGCGTCGTCGGAAGGTATTCCTCGCAAAAGGAAGTCAGGTACTCCTAGCAAAAGCAATACAAGCGAGAACCAATCCATGTTTCTTAGATTCAAGCCTCGAGTTCTTACGTACGCATGTTTATCACTACCCCATGGACACCAAAACTAAGAATGAATAGCTTTCATTTAAAAGGTGGGAAAATAAACCGTATTTCTTTAGAAGTATTTTACTTCAGTCAACAGAGACGCAGTATCAATTTTTCAAAGCCATTTGCTGTTTTATGAATGGAGCCTGTTTGTAAGAAACCAAAAATGTCAGGGTGGTGGTAAGAATGGCGCCGAAGCAGCCTTTTTAGAAACCCCGTTTTCTAAAAACATCATTAGAATTGCTAACTTATTCGAGTCATCTAACCGGAGCTGCAATCTACCCAAGTAATATTCCATTAAATAAGACAAAAATTACTCCGACTTTGTCTATAAAATTTCTTTATATCTGAATACAAAAAATTTAACTATTAATAAAAGTATCTAGCACTGCAATTAGTTTCCCTGTACCTTCCTTTGTTTAGTGACCTTGTCGGTTTTATATCAAAACATACAATTAAATCAAATTACACATAGACGAAGCCGATCCTCTGATTATTCAAAGTAACAATGCACATCTTACTAACCAAACAAAAGTTCCACGATCTTGAAATGAGTCAGTTTACGTAAGTGAGTGTTTCACTGGACCGCACAACAACACTGCGCTAAACTTGTACTTGGCATGCTCCGAAATAATTACCGAGATTAATAATCTCAATTACTTAGTTCTCGCACATTCGATTGTCATAAAGAGTTCGGTCATGTGGAATAATTAAGATTGAGGAAGTGGCCTACGATTGCAGACATAAAACAAATTTGTATTCATCCCGCTACTTAGCTAATTACACTGAATTTTCAGCCTAACGTGCGATATCATGTGAGAAACTCAAAAATCAAATCGAAAAAATTTTAATCGCAAAATCCTGTTTTGCAATACTCAACAGCAAACGAATTGGAAAATCGAATTGGCATGTCTTTCGGGGATTCTTTTGAGACAATTTGTAATTGAGGGACAAGTTTGACGGCAATGTTGTCATCGGTGTTTGTCATTGGTGCGTTGCGCGTCGCCGCCACCGCCACCACTACGAATGCTTGGTCAGCGTTGATTGCATAGTTTGTTGAAAAAGTGTAAATTGGTCTAATGACAACATGTATTCACTTGGGAATCCATTGTAAGAGACGCAGTCAAATGTTGAGGCTCTGTCGTCTCTCAAGCTTGGATTCGAAGTCGTTGTGACTCCGTTTATACAGGCAAGTTGATTGAGAATGAAAAATTTCTTGTTTGGGCAATGGCTTACAATACGTGATGCAAGAACGAGTTTGTAAAAGCAAAGGGGAGCGACTGCTAATCAATGGCCTTTGGCAGACAGCCACAGCTGTAATTTGTTACTCTGAGGACAAAAGTCTTCTAATTTGGCAACAATTTTCAAGTTTTTACTTCGTACATATGTACAACATAAATGTCGCGACAATCGTCTTTGCTACGTGATCTGGATGCAAAACTTTGATCTGGCAGGGTATCAGGTGAAAGGAAGTGCGTGCACGCATATCCTTGGGTTGAGGTATGCATAGTTAGTTGACAGGTTGATTGAAGAAGCTTTGCTTGAGTTTAACTCCGTAACAGGGATTATGGAAATCTTGTTAAGTGACACAACATTTGGCCTACAAACTATGAGAAGATGGCCTACGCCATAAAACATTTTTACTTTTACTTTTCTGATGTCATATTTGCTCATATTTTTTCTGAGGGCTTGGGAGTTGGAAGAGACCATTTCTTTAGGCTGTTTGGCTCTGAGAACGTCTTTAAAAGGCCTGTCAGGCAGAAATTTCTATTAAACATGGTGGATGATCATTGATCAAAAAATCAGCTGCCATAATTAGAAAAATTCTAATGCAAGCTCAAACAAGAAAAGAGCTCCTGTGGTAGATGATTCCAATGATAAGCCTTACAAGCAATAGCTATCGTTTGATATATTGCAAGACAACGGTGCCCGAGAGGTTAGCAGGTCTGCCTGTTAAGTGGAATTCTAGGTTGGAATCCGAGGAAACTGACAGGACACAATAGGACTCCGTTTTGTCTTTGACTCTATTCCTTATTTTCATAAACGATTATTCGTTGGATACTTCTAATCCTCTTAATTGTTTTGCTGACGACTCAACCCTCAACTTTAACATATTCGTTTCCAAATTCACGTCCCTGCTCTTCGATTACGTATTGTAACGTGCGCTTAGTTCGCAAAAATAAACCTTTACCTTTCAATTTAATTCTACCACTTTTATTCAGTATCTACTTTATTCGATTTCAACTCTACCAATAATCACATTAACTCTTAACATTATCACTCTATATCAAAAACTGACATCTGGTTGCCTCGGCGGGCGGCCTATTTATATCGAATGACATTCCATCTAGAACTTCCGACTTCCCAGTAATTTCCACATGGTCTCCAACCCCAGTATTTTTGGCTGTCAAACATTTCTCCTCCTGGTATATTTCTACACTTACACTAGTGTTGCCGCTTGTGTTTTCGGTTGAACGTTTCCGATTAGGAAATTGGTATTCAATGTTGGGTTTGCATTACAGTATGATAAGCTCATTTTATTCTTATTTTGACAGCATTGTTAAATGGAGATAAGAACCAAGTACATAGTATTCAATGCTTCAAACACCTAATGCTTTATTCCTCCAATGCCATTGTCCATGAATGGTACCTGCATCCAGGAAACCGATAAGCTGTCATTACTTGATATGTGTGAAAACGATAATCTTCGTTGAAATGAGCACATGTTTGAAATTGCCAAAAATGCAAAAACTTGGGTTTCCTATGACGATGCAGTAAATTTTTCACCGCTTTTGATGGGGCTACAATTTATAAAGCATTCATCTACATCTGGAGTATAATTCCCATTTCCAGTCAGATGATCCATAAACATCTTTCCGACTTCTTGATAGGGTACAAACAGATGGTTAAGGCTGACAGGTGATAGTTCAGTCGTAGAATCGATTGATGTCTCGCTTTTTTCACAAACAGTGCTCTAGTGAAATAGCCAGCTGCATTCCTCCCCTTAAACGGCTTAGCAACAACACCCGCTAACTAGAAAACCTCATCACTTTTACCTTGAGACCAAACTTCGCGTGTGCAGTCAAGTATGGATATTCATATTGTAGTCGCACTACCCGTATGTGGAATGTTTTACCAAACCTTTTTTTTCCCTGCAAGTAACAGTTTTTCCGCCTTGTTTGTAGTAGCTGCTGAGAGTTCTTAATTTGCCATAAAAGATCCTGTTTGTTGTACTATATGTGATTGTCTAAGATGTATAACACTTCAGAGTTTCTCAAAACATGAAAAGTCACCAATTGTCAAGCGTTAACGCCATGGTAGATATTGGAATAAGCTGAAATCTCCTACTTTAATTTTTTAGTAGTATAACTGCTCTGTTCAAAAAATGATTTAGCTTTGACATTGTAGATCCTTCAAGGTCGATGAAAAACTCATGAAGGCTTTTTAAGTCGATAAAGATTTTCGATAGAGCAGTTAAATTACATCATACTCAAAAAAAGACTCAAATGTCAACACCAAGGGTATAACCCTTCAAAAAACACCACAAAATATACATATGCGTGATGTATTAAAGGTGTAGAGAGAATCAAATTTTTTACTGAGGGCTTAACGAAGTTTGTTGTCATCAAACAAAAACGAATTTCAACGGAGAGTTGAACAAGCAGCCATAATAAATAGTCATAACTTCGAGATAGTTTAGAACTTCTTTCACTATGTTTCTGATAAAGTGTGTTTTCTTTGACGTGCGGCTTTTGAGAAGAAATAAAACACATGTAATTTAAATATATGGTCAAGAATTCATTATACATATATAAAGGTAAGGGCCTGCCATTACGTTTTAAAAATGGTTTCAGGCAAGTGGCCACCGGGCTTGCTCGAATGAATTACATCCAATAGGACCATTTTTGGTCACTTTTTGCAGCATTTGGGACCGTATGTCAGCAATAAGACACCGAATATTCTCTTCCAGGATGTGAATCGTTTGGCTTATCTGCGTAGACAAGTAGTGACTTCATTATAAAAAATAGTCCGGTTGTGTTAACTCACGGGTAACTCACAGGTTTAAAACTCGGAATTTTGTAAAAATCGGCGTAAACAGCGATTTCGTTTCTAAACAAATAACCAGTGGTGCTTCAATTTTTCAAAGATGGCCAACCAAACTGAGCACAAGTCAGCTGTCAAAAGGATCAAGTCCGAAGAAATTTTTGCCAGTTTTAAAAACACACGTCTTAAAAAAACACCCTCTAATATCGTAGGACAGAAAATAACATCAGTATTGAGAGATAAATGCTTATCAATCCTTAGTTGGAAAAACCAAAGTGGTAACCCTTTATAAGACAATGACCATAAAAAAATGGGCACGACGGGGTGCGAACTTGCGATTGTGTTCCAAATACGATATCAAAATCTTTAGGCTGGAGTCAAAGATTTTGGTATTCGCTTTTCATAACATATTTTGTGATACAGAGTTGCCAACTACACATTAATTATGAAAATTGAATTAAATCACGCAAAATAATGAAAGAATTAAATTAAAAATTCCAAAGTTTTAACGCAAAAATTTAAAAACGCCATTCTTTTGCAATTGCTAATACGTATGCATGATGAAAATTCAATCAAAAAATTTGGAAAAATTGTTTTTTAAAATTCAGGTATGCAAAGTTTTAAAACTTGCTAAAAGTTGTTTTGATAAAAAATTTGAAAAAAATCAAGGTAATAGTTTTGAAGCTATTTTCAAAAATCAAATTTTTTTAAAAATTTTATAAAAACTTACAAAACTAATTTTTTTTTAAATATTAATATGCAGTCTTTTTTAAACAGCTTACGACTTATTAAATCCAAAATTTCGTCTAGATCGTGTCAGCCATTAACGAGAAAGTCGGTTTAAAAAAAAACGGTGCTATGGGAGGTACCGTTTTTAGCCTTTTTCCAACAATTTTTCTTACGTCATAAGAAAAACAATCTAAAATTAATCCTTAACACAAAATTTGAAATCGTTGAAGCCGTTTTCGAGAAAAATAAGTATTATCATATCGGTTGTATGGCAGGTACCGTTATTTCAAGACCTAGAGACTCAATTCCAAAAATCCCTCTGTAAGTTGCTGCACAGATCCTAATTGCAAATTTTGAAGAAAATCGGTCAATTGGTTCAGGCTGTAGATCCATATACAGACAGACAGACAGAATTGCAGAATCCACTTTTTTCGTAATGTCATGTTGTTATCTCAAATTTTTTTTCCTGCACGATTGCAAAACTTGCCTTATAGTACCTATTATCTCAAGTAAAAAGTCATCAGTATGAGTTTAATATAATAAAAGTAATAATTTCATACATTCCAAAAGTGAATATCTTCAGAACGGCTAACTTTTTTGAAGAAAATAAATCAGAGCTTTTTTGTAGAGCATTCAATTTCCTACTTAAATAATTTGTGAGTTCAATTTTATAATGCTCAAATGTCAAGCTACGAAAATAAGAAAAAATAAAAAAAAATGTTCTATGTTATTTAAATGGAATATTGAAAGTTAAGAACAGGCAGCACTTAATGTAAATATTAAGAGCTCAAATTTTAAGAGGCTTCATTTCATACCTTCCTAAAAAGTATTTAGAATGTTTTCTGTTGTCCAAAAATGAAACGAATTGGAAGACGCTAGTGATCTGCTTCTGGGGATTGGGGTTCTTCTTCTTTTATTTTCGGTGTTACAAGCATTGCAATCTTGAAAGGATTAAAGCTCTCTTTCTTCTAGTCTTCCAAACCAGTTAGTTGCCGGTGGGGTATCCGCGTTGACCTCAGAGAGTATTGAAATTCCACCCGGTTTAAGATTATTCCAGGTCTGAGGCCAACCAAATGCCATTTTATTGGTCCTGTACCAGTAGAGTTTTGGTCTGCGTTTCTTCTTTTTCGATCGAGGTATCTAGACATTTGTGTGATATTGTATACTTAACAAGGTTCTCTCGATCTCTCCCTTGTGAACATCAACATTGCAATTCCAACTGAACCAGTCGTGCTGTTCTATTTTTTCCAAGAGGCTTTGTTACTCCTGCTGTCATACGGAGCATCTTCATCTCGGCTACTGTCAACTTGGTCTCATACTTTTTGTACATCGTCCAATATTGTCAACCGTATGTGAGTGCTGGATGCTTAACCACGGTGTAGAGTTGTCCCTTCAGCTAAGGGGACATTTTAAATCACAGAAGATGGCGTAGATTTCACGCCACTTCATTATCCAATGCTTAATCGATGAATGATGTCGTCATCACAAGTTGCCTCACTATTGATTATTGATCGATGTTTTTCTATTCAAGTAAATGTCTGGAAAAGGCATGTCTGGAGGACCAGGGCATGGGCAGGTGAAGTACTCAGTCTTTTATGGATTAATACGATCCCAACTATGCCTTCTAAAACCTTTACATGTACATTAAGTGCTTGTTGCAGGGATGAGGAATCCTTATGTTGATCGTCATCGTCAGCAAAGAATAGTTGATGTATTTTGGTTTTCTGTATTTTATCTACCAGCCGGTAGGGATCGGGGCTACGATTTGTGATTGATTAGCACTATCTTTGTTTTCCCATTGACAAATTATAGGTTTCCACTTGAACAAGCCTTCGATGGACACCTGTCATCCTGTTATTACATAAAATTATTCAAATGCCAACACAAGTTGCAGTCCTACTCCGCTTCAAAATGTCTTCTTTTCTGTTCCTTTCCAAGAACCCAATCCCCCCCATTCAAATGGAAAAAAGACCATAAAAGCAAGACATTAATTTTTTTTAACTCAATAGTCAAAACACCATTGAGTTACGTAAACTGCATTTTAACGAGCATGGTTTTGCCCTAATACTTAATCGTCTATACAACTCGTCAACATCAACGCCTAATGCGAAATTGCATTATGTGACAGAATTGATAATGCACCACACTCTGTACTCCTCCTACTTATCAATAAATTGTTGACAACGAACAACGACGGTTGGAATTTCTATATCTATCATTACTATCACTCAGTAGCAAGTAGGGAAAAAGGACAAATGAGGTTACAGTGCGATGTGCGAGTATAGAAATGTTATTCGCCCCTACTACTCGCTGCTCACTGCTATCGACAAGGATAAGAAAGTTATGTGCTTACTTAAAGCTGACTGGAGGGTCATTAGGAAATTTTAGTACTCCGACGTTGGATCTTTATGTCCTGCAGTCACGTAGTTGATGTTGAATATACACGAGATTCATGGACTCGATTTCAATGCGGGTCTCTGTTCACTATGGGATTGCTAAAAATTTAATTACTTTCAGTAAATGAAATGATATCCGTCTATAATTACATTTTGAAATGAATGAAAAGCACACATGCGGGTATGTAATGGGAGAGGGTGTGGAGAAAATGATGGTCGCTTTACGTTTAATTGCTGTGATTTGATGACCAATTTGTTTCAAAGCAACCGACAATGTTTGTGAAAAGTGCGGCCAGTCATCAAAACATTATTAAAAATAATAAACAAATAATTTATTTGGTGAATGTCACTTTGAATTTAAGGCTCAAAAATGAACAACAAAAGATGCATTAGTGAAGTCAAAATACACAAAGAAGCAGTTACAACTTCATAGTTTTAGTGCTTTTCGATCTGCCTTATTTGGCTACAAATCGGTTTTTTATGGCCACTTCAGATTATGATATAGCAATAGCAACAACCATTATGATTGGTCATTAGGAGACACGGCGAACGCGTTTGCAGTCTGTCACGACAGAGTTTATGTACATTGACACTGTCTAAACCTGCCGCAGGCTGCTGAAGCTAGTAGCCATGTTGTTGCTGCCGCTGAAGTAGCTGCTGGCTATTTACGCACTCACTGAAATTGGACAGCAATGGCGGTGGTGGCGGCTTCTTTATGTGACAAGTAGAAGTGGAACTCCACGATTTTGTATCTGTTCACAGAGATGAGTTTATTAGATTTGCAATGACTTTGGTTAGCCTGAATGATTTTTTTTCAAATCGTTTGTCGCATTTTTATAGTGTTGGTATACTAAAAATTGGCATTAATAGCTTTGTTAGTGTCTAGCTGGTATTTTATGACCGACCACAGCTCCCATTAGAGCGAGTCAATTTTGGGTGATGTGTGATTTTGGAGGTGTAAGTTGGTTTACTTAGTCCTTGTTTGTTTATTTAAATCAATTGATAGTTTCCCGAATCGATAAATTTGTTTGACGCTTTTTCTATTTTCTCTCTGAGACGCATAAGACTTAAACACTTCCAAGGGAGTGCTTTGCTAAAGGTTCTCAACCTTTCTTGGACAGAAAATGCACATTCAAGTCGTAAGTGAAATGTACGGGAAACCCATTTATGTCTGTCATAAGTCCACACAGACACAAAAACGATTCTAGAAAAATTTCTTATTGAACGAGAGTAAACAACAAAAAATAAACAAATAGCCTGTCCTTTCTTATGGGGTGTTGCTTTATGGGGTTGTTATACTTTTTCTTTATTCGTTTTACTCAAATCAGTGAAAGGGTTTTGTTGGAAATATGTTAAGTTTGTCTAGAGTCTGGACAAGATTATTTTTATTGGGTACTTGTACGTTGTACCACACAAATCTTGTTCTTTAAGCACAACCATGAGGAGTTGACGAATTTTATTCTTTCTTGGCTTTTCTCAATGTAATTGAATGAAGTGAATAAAAGCCGTTTCTTGACTTTCACAATTTCCAACAAGATAATGTGATTGGTATGATTGAACTCAAGATAATTGGCAAACGTAACATTAGAAGGATGAAGAAATAGATCTCGAGGCGTAAGTTGGTCCTGTCTTTTCGTTTCTTTTCGAAAATGCAATAAAATGAACTAAATTAAACCTTTTCAATGCCTAATGGTTTTCATATTAAAAACATTCCCATCTATGGTGGAACACAACGTCCGTCGTTCAAATGGCTAATTGTAGCAAATTGTTAATAGTTTTGGGTTGTAGTTCACTGCTTGGTTGGATGATTACAGTCTTAAGTCCCTGAAACGTTCCAGTATTGTTGGCATCGATCCTTCACTGTTCGCTACAAAAAGAAGTCCAAGGAGATCAAATAACAGCTCCGAAGCTTCAAATTGCGATGGGCTCTTCATTTCGACCAAAACTTCTGCCCCAAAAACGCACTATTTTGGTTACACAGCACTCTCTTTGGAAACAAGATTTTAATATTGTCCAATTGTTTAAGAGTAAAATTACTCATTTCGTTCATCGGAGATATGATACTGACCTTCGCTTCGTTCAAAATTTCGAGCTGATAACGGCTATCAGTGTCAAAATAACTTGTTTATTGACACCCAAATTAGCATAAGCGACCTCGCCGATTTTTCTGAACCTTGGCGATAACCAAAGTGCCAAAAACACGAAACTTATGTATTATAAAAGACACTTCATTCGAAACGGTTAATGTTATCTACTTTAAGTCAGACATTTTATTTTTGTTTTAAACAAGTTGTTTTCTTGTACATAACGACCGTGCTCTTTATTTTAAGCGTATGATTTTAATTACTACAAATTTGTTTGTATTGTTTTCGAACGAAGACTGTGATAATTCTAAAACCAAAATGACGCGATTTCGCATGATTCTTTTCAGCCTATCTTGTATGAGCAAAAGAATTTATAGAAGATTCCGTTTATACGGCTGTTGTTGTTTCGAAAACATTTTTTGAATCGAGTCGAAAGCCACAAGTGTACTTTTCATGACGTTATGCTAAAGCGCTCTGTGTCCAGTAGATAGGGTGACACTACAGGCTGGGATAGTCCCGGGAACCAGCGCATTTCTCTCAACCAAACTTTGTAAAGAGTGGAAGGACCTAAAATTTTAAGCCGATTCCGAATAGCTTAGTGAAAATCCGCTTTTGGTAATTGTAACCAATTGCTTTGAGAACTTTAGTCGGTAGGCGATAGCAGTGAACAAACATTTGGATCTTTCTGAGACTTGATCCTCGAACTCCAACGTAACATGGAGACATTAAATCCAATATGCCACTGGCACCAACTGGCATTGTTATGTTCAGGTTCGTATTTAGGCTTTTAATTTGAATTTCGGAAGTGTATGGTTTGACTTATTCAAGTGCTCAAAATGAAAACCAAGGCGCCACACATTTAAAGCGATCTTAGAATGTGGGTTGAAAAAGGTACTCTAGAAGATTTGAATTTTTTAATTGTAGGGAGAGGGGATACTGCATGTATTTGTGTATTTAAAATTTATCTAATTTTTAGAAAAAATTATTTAAAATCAACTAAGCTACTGACTACCACATACTTAAGTGTGTTTAAAGCTAATACTGTGCTCTTTAATTAAGATTCTAATTTAAGTTAATTTACTGAATGGTTTTTGAGTAATGAACTCTAAAAGTCAAATTTTTGAAAAAAAAAATCCAAATTTTTTTCTTTAAGTAAAACTTTTTCATTAAGGGTCACTTTTTCTTTCAATAAGCAATGCTCTTATTATCTTATTATCTTTCTTAGTTTTGGAGAAATTAAAAAACGCCTGTGGCGTACCCCACAGGCGGATCACTAGTGTGAAGCAGAAAAGTGGGAGAGTTGTGATCGCTTCAAGATCACTACTCGTAACGCCGGAAATGAAAAGAAGAAGAAGGAGAAATTAAATAAAAAAAACAAAGCTACCTTTCGAATTTTATGTATTTTTCGCTGATTGGACTATATTCTCTGAGCAACAAAGAAGGGTTATGTATATTTGGTCTTTTTTAAATTTCTGATAAATTTTTTCGTCTAAACTAAACTTAAACTAAAATTTTAATTAAAGAGCACAGTATTTACTTTAAAAAACACTTTGGTATGTGGTAGTAAAAGGCTTCATTAATTTTTAATACTCATTTTTAGAAAATCAAGTAAATTTTTTATAAAACTGCCACTCCGGCCTAAATGGGGGGAGATAGACTCCCTTTCTCATATGATTTTTCCATGTCATATAAAATTATAAAAACCACTTGGTTTTGCTCAAAGAAATCTGGGGCCGAGTTACCGGTCACGTGATCGAGTAATACGTGACTGAATGTTGTGTTTTTGGCATTATTTCTCTAGTTATCGAACACTTTGACATTCTTTCATTATAATTTGAAGTTGATAAATAAAAAGCAAATTGATGTTGTGTATTATAGAGCGAATTTTTGAAAAAAAAAAAAAAAAAAAAAAAAAACAGCACTCACTCACTTGATCACTGATGCGGTAGCTCGGCACCTGATTAGCTAAAGTTTTCTCTTCCAATTGAATTGAAATTTGAAAGAAAATATAGATTCATTCTTTGATTCTCAATTTTGAAAACGATAGATTGTACTTAGCTGAAGCACTCAGACTACTTGCTCGTTCATTGTAATACCAGAGTAGTAACCTTTCCTTTTTTGTACAGTGCATAATAAGATGGCTGTAATTTCACTTATAACCTCAAAGGCGGCATTAGACAAAACTACCAGGTTAAAAGAAGAATAGACGCCCGGCGCGGTATTCGAATACACGCGTCCGGCCTATCCTCTAAAGTCTAAATAATCTACCATTGCATTTAACATCGCTGTTGCCTTCAAAATGGGATAAAGGCTCAAGCGCTTCTGTAGGGCTTCAAGCCCATACTCAAAAAGTTATCCTTTTCCAGTTTTTCATATAAAAATAAGCTGACGGCATAGCCAACGCTTTAAATTCATAAATACTCATATATGTACATGTAATTAAAAATCTGCAATAAATGAATCTTTGAATTGAATTGAATAAAAATAAGCATTTTTCAACGTTTGATTGCACATTAAATTAAAGGAAAGATATTAAGTTGAGAGAAAAAATTTAGTAGGTACATAGTTGACTTTTTAAAATTTTTCCGAAAATGAAAAATTTTATTTTAAATCAAAATTTAAAAAATAGTCTCTCAAAATTCACTGATTCACTTGAATTGGAAAAGACGTTTAAGAGTGCGTTCTTTAGTTAATTTTAAGGTAGTTTTTTGACAGCGTTATTCCTGTTTTTTTTTTTATATCATTAAACTCAAAGGGGAAAACCCGATTCATTTCGTTTGTAAGGTATTGTATTTCAACTAAAAATGTATCGTGTAGATCAGTTTAAAGGATTCTAAATCCAAATCGTTTTTCATATAAATTCTAAATTAATGTTAACTTATGTAACTATTGTGTAGAACATTTTGATTTTAAGAACACATTTTTCTTTTTCTTTAAAGGTGGTTTTGCCGCTGTGATCACAGCTCTCATAGTTGTCAAATGGACACTAGTGATTCGTCTGTGTGGTATCCCCCCGTATAAAGACGTATTGGAAAATATGGTAAGTAGGTATTGCTATTGCTTTGTATTTTTTTTTGTACATATCAAACCGACATACTCAGAAAAATTACAATTTTTCATTTTGACCCGCGTAAGTCTGATATTTTCTTCAATCTGGAAAAATCAGCATGTCTTATTAAAATTTTGAAAACTTACAAATTATTTTTTCCCAAAACTAGCAAGCTTTCGCAAAATTCCGCAGTAGAAATCCCAAAACTTCTTTCTCAGTTGAGGACCAGAGGTGCGGTAGAGGAGACAGGTAGTATTTTTACAGGTTTATATCTGTTTCGTCAATAGGGCAAAGTTTAAATGTGTATATAAAACATTTTCTAAATCCTTGGAACATCCTCTTGCAAATGATACTTAACATGACGGTGTTGGTCAAATTTTAAGTTTTTATTCCAGTATTCCAGACAATTCTCTGGCACTGAAGTGATCATATGGAACCCTTTAACTACCTCTGTATAATGCTATGTCCGCACCTGAAGTTAACCTGGGTTTCGTTCCAGTATGGTTTGAGTTAACCAAGTAGTGTCCGCATATGCAGAAAAGTTTTGAGTTTATCTTTTTGTCTTAAGTTAAAAAGAGACAGACATACAAGTGTGAGCAGAACGTCAATGACGTATGAGAGAATCATTCTCTCTCCACTCACTTCCACTCTCTTAAATGTCAAATTCAATGGAATATTGGAAATAGTGCATTCAGCGCCTTTGGTTTCGAGTAGGTTATCTCGAAACCCAGTGACTAAAAAGGTTTCATTTTGTATGGCAAACCACTTGGTTATCATGTTGGTTTGGGATTGTTTTGAGTTAAACAAGTTTAACTCTCAGGTGCGGACATAGCATAAAACGAATATCTAAGCACAATAAAGCCCAGCGCTTTTTTCTCAACCATAGATACCTACCATTGAGAGGAA
Source organism: Melanostoma scalare (assembly GCA_949752695.1). Lineage (NCBI taxonomy): Eukaryota > Metazoa > Arthropoda > Insecta > Diptera > Syrphidae > Melanostoma > Melanostoma scalare. The sequence goes on from OX456986.1 coordinate 17,554,453, forward strand.
CGGAGAGGGTCTAAGCTTTCATGCCGTTTCCGAACTGCTAAGTGGGAAATGATTCCTTACTATGCAATACATGGATTGTTTTTCTACAAATTCTAACAGTAGGAACATAAATATTTTGAGGTTCTGTTGAACGATTTTAAGTTTCGCCTTTGACGGCGTCGTAACTCAGCGGGCTGTATATCACTAGTGTGAAGCAAACAATTTTGACTCTCAAAATTTTGGAGAAAAGGAAAAGGAGTCGATCTTACAGATCTATTGGCCAGTAGATTTTTAAATTTTTCGACTATGTATTTGATTTTTCCGAAATGTGAAAAAACTCTCTATACAGAAAAAATACGTGAATATTACACTTAATTTGTATTAAGTTGATTTTAAATATTGTTTCTTAATTTTCTGTACAAAATTGAAAATCTGTCATCTTTTCAAGAGTCGGGGTGAAATTCTGTCAAAAATTGACACACTGCGGAAAGAGAAGAGAAACAACTTATGCAAGAAATTTATTCACATCAACGCTTGAAAACACTTTTGTTTAACAGCTGTTGTTTTCATTTGACTTTGCACAGACATTTTGGTGGTAAAAATTCGTAGGGTGGAAAATTTCTGCTCTCTGGTGAGCAGTATCAAATGGGTTCAACGAAAAACTGCTCTACTGTTTTGTACCAGTGCCGAGATTAAGCTGTTTCAGTGAATGAAATTTCTTTACTCACTTAACTCACCTACTCATCTCACTAGATTCGAAAGAGCGATTTAGCTATTTCAGTCAGATGAGGAAGTTCGAAAGTACCAATAGTGGCGTTCATAAAAACATGATTTCCGAAATTTTTGTCCAATTCGGCTTCTGATTGACCAAAGAGTTAGATTTTTATGAGACGCAATTCAACTCGTTTAAAATCTGAGTTTTCATATTAAGAAAACTTGCCTACAAAACAATTGAAGTATAGCTCGCATTTTTTGTTCAGTTTTTGTTGAACTTAATTTGTCGTGTTTATTTTGAGATATTTTGTTACATAAATGAAAATGTTATCAAAGAAAATAGCTTTATAATAAATATAAGCCTAACATACACTCCTTTGAAATGCCAAGCGAGTAATCTAACAACTTGTCTCACCAACTCAACTTCACACTTTTACTAGTTAAATCGATTTTCAGTGAAAAGTAATTCACTTCACTCACTCACTATTTGCTTAATCTTGGCAAGATGAAGTTGGGTGATTTTATGTGAATTTTGTCACAGTTCGTGATTACGCGGACATACCTAATGTCAACTCACGGAGTATAAAAGCTGTATAAGCCATTCCTTATTATACCTTATGCCTTATTAGTAAAACAATTTGTTTGTTTGTCCCTGATATCATTTTTCTGCCTAATTTTAAGAAAAAAACGAACAGTGTTTAAAGTACACCAAAAGTACATAGAGTAAAAATAATATTTTTCATCATAAGGCCAAATTTGCGACCTTCGTGATTTTGAGCCCTTTATTGGATTACAGTCTTTTAAAATGTTTACGTCTAAAATGTAATGTTAACCATTTACAAAATGCAATTTGACTGCAACAAGTGCAAATCATAGAAAATTTCATAAATTTCTTTGCTGTTGTCTTCGCCCTAATTGAAAATTTTGGTATTAGCCATCGAAAGCTTTGATGGAAGGATTAGATTGTACTTTTTCATTAGTAGTCTAATAGCTTAGATCTATCGCACATGTAATGCTTTCAAGCTTGGCTGCTAGTTACAAGGTGATTGCCAATAGATAGACTGTCTTTAGTATGTCTACTTAGACAATTGTTATGGATTAAAAAATAATCCAATCCAAAGCCCTTCTCAAACTCAATCAGGCGTTTCAAAATACTATAAGTTTTGCATTAACAGAAATACATTCCACAATTCAGCCTGAAGGGCAACAGTGTGTGCATGTTCCCCCAACAAATAAATGGTTTTTTTCCGCTATGGTCGTTTCCATTTACAAATTCGTGTACCCACACACTTCGAAAGTGCACTTTTAAAAACACCCTTTATTTTGCATCTGATATTAAAATCCGAAGCAAAAACGCACAAATGCGGAACGTATTTAAATTCCATCGGCTTTATCTCTCCAACCGACATAAATCATAATTGGATATAAAAAAAGAAGGAACAAAAAACCAAAACGCAATTGAGAAAAGATTTTCTCTTTTCTGTATGTTCAAACAGCGCGAAGACACAAATCAACTTCATAACTTAATCCTGTTCAGTTCAAACTCAAACATAACAAACTATGCCATCGCCTATCACAAATCTTTTTAAATAAAACACCGCCCATCCATGTTGTTGTCGCGACATCACCTTTTGTTGGTGGAAAAGGTATTCATCCATCAAAAGACCACTTATGAACGGGTTAACACCCATATGACCCACTTCTGCTTGGTTGTGGGGTCGTGAGCCCCTACAACCTGCCACAATGCAACATTGCAACTACCAGAAATAAAAATTACAACCGCAAACATTTTGTTTATCTGGCACACATATCAAAGTACCAATGGCGAGCTTAATGGAACCCTAGACACAAGGCAGTCAGAACGTTAAATCAAAAAATTGCAGTTAATTATCAACAGACGCCGCCGCCATCGCCAGTCATGGTTAAATTAAGTACGTATACGAAACTAGTTCTGATCGAAATTGACTGATTGCATGAGAAAGCAGCAGTTACCACTCACCTGCATTAAATGAAAATACCAAGACGAGGAGGGCGCCAAAAATATATCCGTTCTTAGACATGGTGGTACAGGTGAATATCCTTGACAAAGTAGCACAGATGTTTTTCTCTTTCTCTTGCTCTTTTCTTGAAATTTTAAAATGCACTTTGATTAAAATTCCCGCTTAAATTCGACACTCCTGACACGAACACTTCTGAGCTATACCGCAAAATGCACACCGTGAAAAAAGGAATATTTTTTTATTTGACTTGCATAAATACTGCTGAAGTAAAACCACCAAATAAAACGCGCTCTATGTAAAAGACCCAACCAAACTCTCAACGTCTCGCAATGAACTGATCGAAAGTATCTCGTACCTAAAAGTATTCGACACGCCACGGCGAGTTGCGGCGAAAAGTGTACAGTTTAAAAGTCTGTATGGAACAAGTGGACATTTTTTTCTTTATAGATATGTGCATTCAATGGGGGTGGGGTGTTTATTGTTTGTTTCGAAAGAGAGAAAAAAAAAAAGACGAAGAAAATCATCCCTTCCACTTTATTAGTTCATATTGTGAATTATGGGGAAACGCTGTTGAATTATGTACCATACAGAGAACAATGAACCTATATTGACTATGTGTGGAATGAAAGGTGTTGGAATAGTTGAGGAATGTTGTATCTAGGATTGGGTGTTATTAAGTGGGTTGCGAAAGATTTAAATCGATTTGGTTAAGATAGTGAACGAGTTAATTAGGAAAATTGTTTTGTAAGTAAAAGGTCAATGTACTTCTCTCGCAGGCACCACTTCCTTGGACTTTTTAGTTAAATTTTTTCAATGTCTACTTTTTTGCAAACAAAATTTGGAGGTTTGGGTGTGATAGTTGTTTGGAGGAAATAACAAACAAACTAACAGGGCCATTTTGTGTTCAGTTTTAGGACTTTGTGTTCTACTTCCAAAGTAAGTACCTTATTTTGGTGTATGTAGTTTTCTGCGCTTCGTTGGGTGCCATTTTTCTGTGTTTTCTCTTCACTTGCAAGAATCTTCACGCTGGGCGCCATTTTAGGATAGTTTATAAAACAGAAGTGATATTCTTCTTGGTTTTCATCTGAGCGAAGTCAAACTGCTTCTTGCGCACTTTTCATTTAATTTTTGCGGGAAACAACGTTGGGCGCCATTTTTGAATTAAGTCTTAGAAAGACCTAAGCAAATTGCACAATACAGAAATGACTTCCTAAAATACTCTGACCTAATTAGAATATAATAATAAAATAGAATTTCTTTCAAAACTCGACAGAGTCAAAGAAAACTCCAATCGATACAATTTATTTTTTCCATTTTTCTTGTCAGGTTTCCTATTTCCTAAAGACAACCTCCAGAAAATAGTCAATTTATTTGTCGGGCCACACATTTTTTATAAGTAAAATTGTCATTAGAGAAATAAGCACACAATATTCATAAAACTATGTCCAAAGTTCATTGATTTCGACTCCAATCAGTGCAGGTCTTTCTGACACGTTTCATAGTGGAAATTTACTTGTTGTCCAAGGAACCTATTTAAGGAGGCATTAACAGCCTAGTCGGTCATTAATTATTTAAACGACTTCTACCTACCACCTTGTTTGTAAGTGATTGGGTTCGTTGAGTTCTGTGAAATACACAGTATTAGCTTTATTAGAGCAACAATAGTTTGGTTGTCTCTTTGTTTGAAGCAAAGCAACGGCTATGAATATTAATAATCAATTTCTTGTCGCACCACTCTCCGTAGGACAGTGATTTGATGATAGTGAGGGTAAATTATTAGAATGCCTATACCTACTACAAATATGCCTTACAAATATAATAAGCTGCCTTATATGGCGCGTTCCTTGTTTATTTACAGACTAAAGGAGCTCATAGGATGAATATTAGATATCGTCAAGTAAGTTATTGCTCCTGTGTATTTGTGAGCATTTCTGATGGTAGTTAGTAGACACGTTTTCGCTTTAACTCATAATAGTAAGGAAAATATCACTTATGTTCAATTTTCATTACTTATCCTGCAGAACATTGATTTCATTGCTTTTACCAAATTCATATTGAGAAATCTATGCCACATCAAATTATGTGATTGTCATTGATTTTAAGCTCACAGCAAAGAAGCACTGAGCAACTTATTAATACAGGAGACCTCTTTAGGAGCGTTTTTTGGGAATTTTTTTAGAGGGAATAAAATAACCCAATCGTTTTCAAAATATGGAGAAATGTTTATTAGAGCTGTCCAGTATTCACAATTTTTTTTTATCATGGGATGACCAACAAAATTGCGGCCTTATTGAAGCTCTCCGGGCGCCTGTTTCCGGTGACATCGAAAACTTTTTGCTTGTCGCTAACTTTTTGAACTACAACACGAGCAGTTTCTGAAAAAGTAGTTTCGAGATAATTGCGTTTAAAGTTTCACCACGAAAAAATTATTAATTGTAGTAACTTAGGGATCAATACTGATTCCAGGCGCGTACAATAGACCTTCGACTTCCTTCCCAAACAGCTGCCTGACCATACAAAAGGTCTACAGTAGAGGGTATTGTGAAGCGAAGGTCGCTCCTCCTCTAACGAGCTACCTAAATCGTCACTAAATGCAATAACTCTGCATCTTTTCCATACTTTCAGTTTTCCTTTGGTCATTCTTTGGATATCATACTTTCGAAACATGTAATAAGAAAAAATAGATTTTTTGAAAATTTTAAAGTGGTCTCCGGCCTTAAACATCGAAACATCGAATGTTAATTGAGGGTTTGAGTGATTTCAAAAATGTTTTTCCCTTGTTGATATATTGATTGGGATAGAGTAGCAGTGAAACATTGATTTCAATCCTGTTCGACATCACTCCTGCCATACTCACTCTGCCCATATTTCATAAGTCGCAACTTTCCAATCAATAATCGAGTTTTTATATTGTTCTCAGCTGACTTTGACTTGCGACTTTTGGGCTGCATCGGGTTGTGAATTGATGTAAGCCCAGTAAATCTTTTGATTGTTTATGTTAAGCTCTTTCCTCTAACTGCATTTCGTACAAGTTCAATCACAAACCATATGGCTGGTGTTACTATGAATAGTGCGGATAACCCTTTTGCTTACCCATTTGAAAGGATGTATTCATATTCAATCCTTACTGCACTGACAATATTAAGTCGATTCAGATTTTTTAAACTGAAACCATTCAGTTTTTTTTATTAAGCTGTAGAGGCTGCTTCGAGTTATTTTAAGGACCTCCCACGTCAAAGCGTTTTTGCAGTCGCGGTAGTGTGAACTGCAGTAATCAAAATCAAGTTATACTGCTACATATGAGAATACCCACACCGACACGACAAAAAAACGCATTGTTTTCATACATTTGTATCGTAACTTCAAACAAATTTGGTTTGGTACTTAGTACTTGTTACCTTTTTTTTTATTAAAAAACGCAAACTATTCAAAATATTTCAAAAACTTTGCTTAGTACTAATTAAGGAACTATTATGGAATATGGGGCCAACGTCTGCCGGCCAGTACGTTGCAGAGGTACATTCGTTGAACCCAATTGGACACCAAGGAATGGACTGGTTTGGATCATTTGTCTCGAAACTAGTTTTTGACTAGGATGAGGATGACGACCGAACATTGGAGTTGACGACCTTAAGGTTTCGGTTATCAAATCCGGATTTCGATAGAATAATTTTTTTAATTTGCAGACGTTCGTGCACTTCACTATCATGAAATTGGTTAGTTTACTGATGGTTAGGTAAAAGTTGCCTTCACAAATTAAACTGAAAGTTGAATTCCTTTATCATTTGGCGGCTCTGATGGTGTCCTTGCGACGCTCTAATTATCCATTCACTTGCTCCTCTTCCAAGCTTCGTATTCATTTGTCAGAGCTTCTATCAACTTCTTGGCTTCTGGACTTAAGAAAACTTTTGCAATGGACTGTGGATCACAACATTGATTGTTATTTGCTACACTCGATGGCTTGTTTTTTTAGCTATTCTTTGGAATCATCAATGAAAGAAATGAATTTTTGAATTCATTCGAGTTTTTGTGTCATTGTAGACTGGTGCTCTGTTTCTCTTACACCTTACCGATTCATTTGAACGATACATTTATACATCTATTTTCTCGTCCAGCAATAATTAACTACCGATGACTTTATGAAAAGTGAACATAATGTCTCTTTCGGACGTCCCATTTCGACCATAACTTCCTTTCCTCCATTGACTACTGCATTTTTATCAAATATTTTTACTCCTTGACCTTGTTCTACCTTTTCAGGAAATAATTTTTGTGGGTGATTTAAATCTGAAAAAATATGGGTTGTCATATCGTCGTTCTAAGTAGGACTTAATTTTTAAGCTTAGCTACCTTCCACACTTTTAATATGTGAAACCGCGCTCCCTCAATCCCCTCAATCTTTGATTTTTGATCTCCACAGAATACTTTTTTAGTGTGAACGCTTTAGGTAAAAAATCTGTAAGTGGTGTGAGCTCTGTAGCCTGCGCGCCATTCATTTCAACCATTTTTCTTCGTTTTGCTTCTATGTCGGTTGAGTTCTTCTTCCACTTGACTGTGTCCTGTGTCAGCTAAGACGATGTCTTCCCTTTCCTCGATTCCCCTGCAATGTGCTTTCGAAAACACGTCGAGCCAGAGCATTGGTGTCCATCTGCTCTACATGTCTCAGCCATCGTAGCCTCGCGATATGTACTCTACTAGCTGTAAGCATGTCGCGGTCAGGAATAAAAAATGAATAAAAAAAATCGTAAGCTGTAGGTAAGCTAATAGTTAGGTTCAAAATTGAAGAATATTTGATTCACAATCTTGTTTGTGAATTGTGAATTGAGAAAGATTCAATTCACAAGCTTGTGAATTAAATCCACACTTAAGCTATAAATTAGCTTAAGCTTTTGCAACCCTGTTCGCAGTACAGATCGTTGTTGAATCTTTTTTTTTCTCATATTGCCTTCACATACGAGGCCTTCTTCTTCTTCTTTCGAAACGATCAAAGGTGTCCTCATTTGCTTAAGATAATGTCCATGCTTCCGTCCCGTACAGCAGGACGGTGATGATGAAGTTCTTACAAAGGTTTACCTTTGTTTTTCTAGAGGTACTTATCTGATTCATCTCCATACAAGGAAAACAAGGAAAACGCATCATCCTTGTCTAAAGCGGATCCCAGGTATAAACGAATTTCTGTACTAACTCGAAAGTTATGTCTATCTATTGTGAAGTTTTGTCTAATTCGTGCTTGTTTAAGACAGCATATACTTCGTTTATCGCCTTGTCGAAAGTCTTTTTCGACATCAAAGGTTTTGGTGAGTTCTTTACCGTCCTTGAGGGAGCGGCGTGAATTCGCCAAAGTCTCTCTTGGATAGTCGCACTGGCTTTGGAGGGATACCAAAACTTTGCATGGCTCTGTACAGCTCGTCTTACTAAACACTGTCATATGTGTCCTTTAAAATGATTGTGTATATCTATATTATTATAATCTTACAAGGTTCTGGCTTTGCTTGAAGTTTTGTTCTCAGCTTTTTTGTACTTCCAGAACTTCGTTTTTCTTGTCATGGAATAATCTATGAACTGCCTTGTCAACTCCATTGACTATTCTAAGCAGGACTTATTTTTTAAAGTTGGCAGCCATTCTCATATGTTTTATAGGTGAAGTTGCCTTGCAGCTTTTCCTATATAACCGTGGGAGTTGTTTTGACTCGCTTCATATCATCAGATGGAAAAATTTATCAAAATAAATTCAACGTTTGCTTTCGCGTTATGTGTTTCACATTAATAAATTTGTGTTTCTGGTCTGAAATAGAATCCATTTGAAGATAGATTCTTCAACTATAGATTCTGAGAATTTCCGGAGAAACTCCGAAATTTTCCTTTCTCAACCCCTCAATCATTGCTTTGGGATTCGACATGATCTCCTTACAACGCTTTTTAGTCGAAACGATTTAGACCAAAGTACAAATAGTACGCAAAAAATTACAATTAAAGAAAAAATATGAGGAACGAAAATCAAGAACAGTCATTCTATTTTAATTGAAATGTCTAAAGATTCAACAAATTCTGATCCTTCAGAGTTCAACCTGCCTGGATATAGCTTAGTGCCATTATTCTTTTCCTCCCATGGCCTCGCCGTTTATGTTCGGAATGATATTGCTTACCAACTTCTACCACAATACGGCCTCTGTTCTAATACGAACTTTAATTTCATGTGGTTAAAATTCACCGTCCGTAAGCAAATCATTCATTATTGTTTCATTTATAGAAGCCCCAATTTAGATAGCAATTCAACCTCTAACGAGTTTGATGCGCTATCTGAGTCCATAATAAGAATTGTCTCCCTTTATCCTCACACTGAAATCGCAATTGCGGGTGATTTCAATGTACACAATTCTGGTTGGCTTCGACATTCTGGCCAGACAACACCCGAAGGAAAATATGTTGAGATCTTCGCTGAGTTTAACGAATTAACTCAACTTGTAGATGAGCCCACTCGGGTTTCAGATATTGAAGGCCATGCGGCCAACACTCTTGACCTATTTCTCACTTCTCATCCCGAAAAATACAGGGTTATAGTATCATCTCCTTTAGGCAAATCGGACCATTGTGTCATATCGGTAGATTTTTCGTTTTCCGTCACGGTAAAAAAAGATAAAGTCCCCAAAAGAACTGTGTGGCAATATGAGAAAGCCAATTGGGACGGACTGAATAATTTCTTTCGAAATTTTAATTGGTCATTGTGCTTTCTCGACGGAAACGTTGATGCAACAGCTGATATGATATCTAACGTAATTCTCAACGGCATGAGAAATTTTGTTCCTCACAGAACAAAAAGTATCATCCCCAAAGAAAATTCGTGGTTTGATTCCAGCTGTAAAGAGGCGATTAGGGATAGAGAAAGAAGTTTTCGAACATTTAAAGATAACCCTACTGTAGAAAACCGAAATTTGTTCAAACGGGCCAGAAATATCTGTAATGCTCAAATACAAAGGGCTAAGTTCTTACATGACCAAAAAGTAAGGCAAAAAATACTGTTGTGTCCTAAAGGAAGTAAAAACTTTTGGTCTTTTGTGAAGAACATTAAGAACTCGACCACGTCATCGGTGGGTTGGGTTCGATATCCCGTTTTTTATAATCCTGCTTTTTATTTTCCCGCATTTAAGATCCCGTTTTTTTAAGCCCGTTTTGTTATTATCCCGCTTTTTTAAAACCCCGTTTTTAAAATCCCGTTTGTTGAAATCCCGTTTATTAAAATCCCGTTTTTATAAGCCCCCTTTTGCAATCAACACCAGGTGTTTTATTTTAAAAATCGCGCGATTTTTAAAATAAAACACCTGGTGTTGATTACAAAAGCGGGATTAAATATAAAAAAGAAGGAGAATATTTGGTCTAGATAATTTTATTGCAAGCATTATTATTGTTTCTAAAGAAAACAACGTAATACATAAAAATAATGTAATTCCAAAAAAGATCACAACAAAAAATAACAAAAAATGATTACAGTTGAATATTGTGAGCTATACGACGCAAATATTCAGTTTTACTCAACGTCTTTCTAGCTTCCATAATTTTGGATATTGCTCTTGATTTACAAACATTTCAATTTTCAGACAACAAAACTTTCAACATTTGAGAACTGATATGTAGTGTTTAAATGAACAATATTGAACAATACTTATCCAAATATAAAACGGGCTAAGCGGGATTAAACGGGATTTTAAAAGGCGGGCTTTTGATAGACAGGATTTTGATTAAACAGGATTGTCACGAACGGGATTTTAACAAAACGGTATTTAAGAAGACGGGATTATAAACTTTTTTTTGTCGGGATTTTAAAAAACGGGATTTTAAAAAGCGGGATTCCGATACGCTCCCGTCATCGGTCCCAACGCTCGTCTTCAATGACTCTCCATATGTTAGCTCCATCGACAAAGCCAATTTGCTGGCAGCCCAGTTTGCTGCCAACTCGACACTTCCTCATAGCATATTGGCTCCACCTGAGCTCGAGTCTGCAAATTCTTTGATGAAGCAGATATTTTTCCGAACTCGCTTGGTTGCGAGAGTCCTTAAAGATCTCAACATACATAAATCCGCTGGTCCAGATGGTATCCCCGCCGTTATTCTGAAGAGGTGTTCTTCTACGCTGGCAAAACCACTGCGTAAACTTTTCCATCTTTCCTATTCTGCTGGGATTTTTCCGAGCAGATGGAAAACTGCATTTGTCCAGCCCGTCCCTAAAAAAGGCGAATCTTCCTCCCCTTCCAATTACCGTCCAATTGCACTTACGTCCCTTCTTTCCAAGGTCATGGAAACGTTGATAAACCGTCAACTTATGAAATATCTTGAAGAACGAAAGCTTCTTAATGACCGTCAGTACGGCTTTCGTAGCAAACGGTCCACTGGTGATTTGATGGCATATCTCACCGAAAAGTGGAACCAATCTTTACATTGTTTTGGAGAAAGTAAGATTATTGCGCTTGATATTTCTAAAGCATTTGATAGAGTTTGGCATCAGGCTCTTTTATCGAAAATGCGTGCTTTTGGTATCGATGAGTCTCTTCTTCGTTGGATTAGAAATTACCTTTCCGACCGTTCAATACAAGTTGTGTTGGATGGCTTCAAGTCTGATACCCACTTAATAAATGCTGGTGTGCCCCAGGGCTCCGTTTTGTCTCCGACTCTCTTCCTCATTTTCATTAATGATCTCTTGTCTGAAACTTCTAATCCGCTTAACTGTTTTGCTGACGACTCGACCCTCAGCTTTTCATATTCGTTTCCAAATTCACGTCCCTGCTCTTCGGATGTGGAACTGGAACGGTTGCGTATGATAAGCTCATTGAATTCTGACCTTGACAGCATTGTTGCATGGGGTCTTATGAACCGAGTAGAATTCAATGCTTCGAAAACTCAATGCTGTCTCTTGTCGTTGAAGCTTAACATTCCCCCATTGCCATTATCCATGAATGGTACCTGCATCGAAGAAACCGAAAAGCTGTCAGTACTTGGTATGTGTGTAAACGATGATCTTCGTTGGAATGACCACATATTTGAAGTCGCCAAAAACGCTGCTAAATGCTTAGGCTTCTTGAGACGATGCAGGAAATTTTTCACCCCTTCTGATCTGGCTACAATTTATAAGGCCTTCATCCGCCCAAAACTGGAGTATAACTCCCATATCTGGTCAGGTGCTTCTCAAACATCCTTGCGCCTACTTGATAGGGTACAAAATAGAGCGTTAAAATTGATAGGTGATAGTTCAATTGTAGAATCGATTGATTCTCTTGAACATCGTCGAAACGTTGCCTGTCTCACTCTCTTTTATCGCTTTTTCTACAAACAGTGCTCTAGTGAAATAGCCAGTTGCATTCCTCCCCTGAAACAATTTAGCCGCAACACTCGCCTCGCTAGGAATGCTCATCAGTTCTACCTTGAGCCCAACTTCGGGCGTACAGTCAAGTATAGAGATTCGTATTTCAGCCACACCACCCGAATGTGGAATGCTTTACCTGACTCTGTATTTCCCCTGCATTACGATTTACAAAGATTCAAAAGCAATGTGCATCGGTGTCTCCTATTAAGTCCTCTCCTATTTTCCTAATGCTCGCACTGTGTTCTACAACATTATAAGGGTATTCATAACCCCTTGATGTGCGCGCAAATTATAAAAAAAAAAAAAAAAAAAAAAAAAAAAAAAAAAAAAAAAAAAAAAAAACAAAAAGCGTTAAAAGATTCGAACTTCTTTGAGAAAAGTCTGCTAAGTTCTGATGTCCTTCTCACGTATTTTAGGTTGAGAAAAGTCGTCTAGACGCGTTGTTTTGCTTTAAGGCTTTTATTTTTTATATCAACTATTTTAAGATAGAGAAAATGTGAAAATGAAAGTTGAATTCTTCAAACTTTCACCACATCATCTTAAAATCAATACGAGAAAAGTTTCATTGAAGTATCCTAGCCCTCAGTCATTGCCACCTTTACGTAACCTTGGATTCAAGTATTTTACTATAACCAATACTTAACCATTCTGTTATTATTTTTTTCCCCAAAAAAATAATGGTTCCGCTGTTTACTTCCTAATTATTTGGTTTAGAAGACAAGACACTGCACTGTGTTGATGTAAACAATAGTTGAAAACGCGTTTGACACACTACGTGTGTAACAAAAATTCAAGTTCACGCTGATGAACAGACAAAACTTTGTTTTAAGTACGAGTATAACAATAACATAACAATAACATTCTTCGTGACTCGATTCATGTTGAAATTTTATAGCCCAGCGGAGATGAAAACAGAAGGAAATAATTGTTGTGAGGAGTACAGAGAGGTTGAGAGTGCCAATCGAAGTGTATAATTTTGGGTGATTTTAAATTTCAGAAAGACCTCGGAGTATGAACACTTTGAGGGAAACTTAAAACGCAGATAAACTAATAAAAATTTATTGTTCTCCATATGACTGTGGTTATTTTTTGCTTTTCCTTGCTGTTAACTGAAGTTGCTTTTACTGCGAGATAAACTTCATTTAAAAGTTATTTAATCACAAATATAGAGTTGAGACAAACTGACTTCATCTGATTTGAGAATCGTACCCCCCCCCCCCCCCCCCCAGGGTGATTCACATCAGATAACCGAATAACAATAAAAAATCTACATTGAGTGTTTATAGAAATCGGTCGTATAAGAGCTGAAATGAGATTTGAATTGGATTTGGAAGGACGTTTCTCTTTTCTTAGTACTAACAACACTACATGGTACATACTTTTATCAGCCTTTTTGTTAAATTGAAAGGCTTTGTTACCGCTATACGGCGCGGCATCATTGGTCTCAACAAAATCAAAGATATTTAGATTTTTTTTAGTGTTCGGGTGCAGGTCTTTCTTTGTCCTTTTTGACCAAAACAAGAGTTAATAGCAAAAATTTTTACTTGTAATTTTAACTTTCAGATGTTTTCAACATTCAAATAGCGAAGTTTTCTCATCATCTACCTTTTCGCTTACTCGAATGTTGATGCCGTATTCACAAGTTGCTTATCATAAGTCCCACATATTCGAACCTTTCTTAATTGGAAAGCTAATGGCGCTTTCCATTGGTTTCACTCGGGGAAGCACTCATTTCAAAAACCAATGGAACACCCAAAATTGTTTCTATTCAGTTTAACGTAATTTCCTTTGTGTGAGTGAAAAACACCTATGGCTCTTAAAAAATATTCCTTGAAGAAAATTTTCTTTTTGACATTTGAGTAACATGTGTTAGTGCTTCTTGAGTCGATTCTCACTTCAAATCGAGAAGCGGCTGTCACTCCTCAGAATCATGAGAAGCGATGTTTTTGCACCAATGGAACGGTTTGAGAATGCTTCTGGACGCTCCTGGACAGTTCTTTTCGTCCAATGGAAAGTGACATAATTTGTCATTGAAATGAATATCTGGAATAGGTATGTTTGGATCAAAAAACGGGCAACACAAGTACTCGGTCTTTTTTGGACTAACACCGGTATCCACTGCTATTTAAGTCTTTTGCCCATACAGTACCTAGGATCCTACTACGTAAAGGAGAAGGAGCTTAAACTCCTAAGCGTAACCCAGATACTAAGTTTCATCAGAAAAACTAATCTGGATGAATTACTTTAATTAAAGAATACTACTTAAGAAGTAGGGGGTACAGTAGATCTGAAAAGGTCGAGGTGCAATACAAAACCCTAATTTTTAATTCATTCATTTACCCATACACCAAAAGCTTCTTGCTGGAATGTAAAATCCATCGTCAGCAAATAATTGCTGATGTACTTTGGTGTTATGTACTTTATCAGGCAGCAGGTAGTCAAGGTCTGTAATAAACAGCAAAGGACTGAAATCGCTTCTTTGGTGTACATGTACATTGTACACCTACTTCGAATACTTCCATCATACGTGTGCTTGATCATTCCCTCATATTCCTCTGGAACTCATAGCTTTCTGAGTGGGCCACACATCTCGCGGTTGTCAATCAGATGCGTTTTCGAAATCAAAGACAAAGTAAGGAAATGATTGCAATAAACGTTGTGTACTACTTGTTACTTCGAAATGCTGTCAAAATTAGTAAAGTCCTGTTTTTCCCGTAACCTGTTAAGACGCGAAATTGTATTTGAGCGATTGATGTTATGTATTGGAGAAGTTCAAATAATTTTTAGATTTTTACTTACTTACTTAGGAGGGCATTACAGTTCGGAGTGAACCTGAGCCTCAACCAACATCTTTCGCCAAAAATTTCAATTTCGGGCGTGCTATCTCCAGTTTTGCACTTTTAGTCGGTTGAGATCTTCTTCCACTTGATTGCGCCACCTAAGACTAGGTCTTCTCCTTCCACGATTTCACTGTAATGTGCTTTCGAAACCCCGTCGAGCCAGATCGTCGATGCTCATCCGCTCTACATGCCCCAGCCATCGTAGTCCCGCGATGCGTACTCTTTTAGCTATGCCCATGTCACTGTAAAGCCCATAGAGATTGTTTACTGATATTTGCCTTTGAACTTTTTGCTACATTTTGATTGAGAACGAAGTTCAAATATCAAATGTCATTTTTCTTCTCCCAATTTTACAAAGTTTTTTTTTTTTCTTGAGTACTAAATACAACAAACTAAATACTATTGGTACCAGGACCGGCTCATGTAACGTGACTTTTGTGCAAGATTCCTCATTTTCATAAATGATTATGATCTCTTGTCTGAAACTTCCAATCCTCTCAACTGTTTTGCTGACGACTCGACCCTCAGCTTTTTATATTCGTTTCCAAATTCACGTCCCTGCTCTTCGGATGTGGAACTGTAACGTATTGCGTATGATAAGCTCATTGAATTCTGACCTTGACAGCATTGTTACATGGGATCTTAAAAACCGACTAGAATTCAATGCTTCGAAAACTCAATGCTATCTCTTGTCGTTGAAGCTTAACATTCCCCCATTGCCATATCCATGAATGGTACCTGCATCGAAGAAACCGAAAAGCTGTCAGTACTTGGTATGTGTGTAAACGATGATCTTCGTTGGAATGACCACATATTTGAAGTCGCCAAAAACGCTGCTAAATGCTTAGGTCTCTTAAGACGATGCAGGAAGTTCTTCACCCCTTCTGATCTGGCTACAATTTATAAGGCCTTCATCCGCCCAAAACTGGAGTATAACTCCCATATCTGGTCAGGTGCTCCACTAACATCTTTGCGCCTACTTGATAGGGTACAAAACAGAGCGATCAAATTGATAGGTGATAGTTCAATTGTAGAATCGATTGAATCTCTTGAACTTCGTCGAAACGTTACCTGTCTTAGTCTCTTTTATCGCTTTTTCTACAAACAGTGCTTTAGTGTGAATTAGCCAGTTGCGTTCCTCCCCTGAAACAATTTAGCCGCAACACCCGCCTCGCTAGGAATGCTCATCAGTTTTACCTTTAGCGCAACTTCGGGCGTACAGTCAAGTATAGAGATTCATATTTTAGTCGCACCACCCGAATGTGGAAGGGCCAGGTCCTGTTTTAGCCCTTCATTACGATTCACAAAAATTCAAAAGCAACGTGCATCGATACTCCTTTCAAATCCTCTCCTGTTTTCTTAAATACTCGCACTGTATTCTACAACATTATAAGGGTAGTCATAACCCCTTGAAGTGCGCGTTAATTATAGAAAAAAAAAAAAAAGATTTACAGAAGGCGCACTTTTTCTAGCATAGTTCTTTTCCTAGGTGTAGCGGATGTTTTTCAGTATGTGATATTCTGTGTGTTGCCCGTAGTGTAAGGTTTAGCATGTCTTCTTGTTACGCGGGAGGTTTCATGGTTCGAATCCCAACAGAAACCAAAAATGTTTTTCCACGGGTATCGCCATCCTCGAGGAATTGGCAAGTCCTCCGTTAGTAAATTCACTACAATGAAAAGCGATTTCTCCATTAGCCGTTCGGAATCGGCAGAAAATTGTAGGTCCCCTCCATTCCCTCACAAGGAATGGTTGTGATAAATACGCATGGAGAAATGTCTTAATTACTAGTAATAAATTTTCGAACTCTTAAAAATGGGCCCTCTGAACTTTCTGCACTGTTCATTTCCACAACTGGTGCGAAAAACTTCCTCGAAGAACTATTTAATAAAATGCTATACCCATTCCCCAAGAAATAACAGAAATACGCGTCACGCATACATTCATATCTGGAAATGAACATTATTAAACATTTTTAAAGTCGCTTTTAAAGTCACCTGTTTATCTTATTGAAGTACTCTATGGCACATATGGAAACTCAATAGGTGGCGTTTTTAAAAGCCCCAAGCTTTGAAAAGCTTTAAAAGCTATGTATTTGATTGCAACAAAGTTCACTTTTTGTTTCATTGAGTATTCAACTTAATCCACCACTGAATTTTCACCACACAACAAGAATTTAAGAATTTTGTTTAGTAACGAAACACTAAAGCAGCACAAGGTACACTTCCTCTTCGGAAGTTGCTTGTTTATTAGAATTTGAATTGTGTTTGTAAATAATTATTTCTTGTGAACTTCAAACGGATATTGTTTGTGGGTGAAACAATTGTAATTTATAAACGATTCTAAGAGCTGCAATTGCAAAGTTGAGCAAAATCAAAACTTTGATGGTACTCCGTATGAACAATCTTCATTCATAGGTTAGTTTGAGCCTAGTGCTGTACCAGAAAGTTAAGGTCCGCCAAATGCTGCATCAAATGTAATACCACTTATTGTTTGTGCTTTTGTTCACTGTAAGAACTGTTGTCACAAAAACCAGGAGAATAAGAGCTGCTCCCAGAGACCAAAAAATAAAACTAATAGAGTTTGATAGTGACACCAGACTAAGTTAAGTAGGTATAGACTCAAAACCTACTCTCTCATGTTATCATTCAAGTAAGAACAGATATAGTCCCAGCTTCTTATCTCGGCTGTAGAATTTGTTTAACTATTTTTGGAAGTAGTGGAATCTGATGTCAAACCAAAACCATTGATATCAGTTGGCGTGATATGATAACATTAATTTGCGTTAAGTGAACAAAACAACTGCTGCATATTGCGAATCGCTTTCAACAACACTCTACACCTTTTAATCTCAAAAGTTTAGGTCTGTTAATTGATTTAGTATCAAATAGCTGTTTTGTGCGTGAATTTTATTTTTTTCATCTATCAATTTGTGTTTCATATTAAGTTGAGTATAAATGGTTAAAGCCTATAGCCTAACTTTTCTATACACTGTTGTATATGCGCATCTATGTATGTCTGGCTTTCAGCCTTGAACAAGTGGAAATTACTTGTCGTAAATTGAAAAGGTCTCCACTCAGTTAATTCCAAACCGCTCGATGAAACAGTGAGCGAGACGCTGTGATAAAATATTTTTTGTATTTGTTTTCATTTTGCAATTACTTGAGAAGTAAGTTTTAGAACAGGTATTTTAACTAACTGGAGTCTAACATTTTGTTGTAATAAAAGTTCAGTGATGGTGTCAATAGTGCTAACTCTGGAGTTTGCCTATCGAACTTAAAACGATTTAAATTAAACTCAAAGAGGAATTTGGAAAGTTGGTCAATGTGACTGAGCTGAATTTTTGGCTGCCTTGCAACCAACCAATTCTCTACTGTCGTAATTAAAGTAATTTTTTCAGGCTATGTCGGAAGCCGAAGTATCTCATACCCAAACAAAGCCAAAAGTTCTTGTCACTCATCCCAACATCCACAAAGAAGCTCTGGACATTCTTAGAGAAAAATGTGAACTTGTAATTCTTGAAAACTTTCCTCCGGTAAAATCAGAGCTATACACAAAATGCAAAGGAGTTGAGGCCATCTTTTGGAGAGGTCGATACTTTCCTATTGACAAAGTGCTCCTAGATGCAACTGGACCCCAACTCAAATGCATTTCAACAATGTCGGCAGGCTTTGATTTTATTGATGTGGCCGAATTAAAGAAAAGAAACATCCTCCTTGGGTTTACCTCTGGAATTCAAAACAAGGCTGTTGCCGAACTCGCCATTGGTTTGATGATTGCAGCTGCTAGGCGTTTTCATGAAGGAAGACAAGCAATTGAAGGGTGAGAAATCTTTTTATGGAGTGGCAAATCTTATAGTGATGGAAAACAAAATAAATGTTCAGGTCAGCATGGGACCAACAGAGTCTGAAATGGATGTTAGGTCAGGACATTCGTGGTGCAAAAGTCGGTTTCTTGGGGTTTGGTAATATTGCCCAGGCTATTGCGGATCGTTTGGCGGCATTCCAAGTGGGAGGATTTTTATACCACTCGCGGAATCCAACCAAAAAGGCAGAGAAATATCTTGCGGAATATGTGACTTTCGAGCAACTTTTGGCAAAGAGTGACATTATCTTTATAGCCTGTCCATTGACTGAGGCTACAAAGGAAAAATTCAACGATGCTGCTTTTAACCAAATGAAGTCGATTGCAATCTTGATAAACATATCCAGAGGGGGTGAGTTGATTGATTTCAAAGCTAGAGCAGTTAATGAGACTTACTTGTGTCAGGGATCATTGACCAAAAAGCGCTATATGATGCCTTGAAGTTGAATAAGATTTTTGCTGCTGCCCTTGACGTTATGACACCGGAGCCACTTCCACCAAATGATCCATTGATGAGTCTACCAAACTGCGGTACGAATTTTACAATCTCGCAGTTAAATGGAAATATACATATTTTCACTACCTTTTCAGTGATAATTCCTCATCTGGGCGCATCTACAGATAGAACACGCACGGATATGGCTATTGTTACGGCACAAAATATTTTACAAGCCCTGGCTGGGGAGCCAATGCTATCCCCAGCTTTTTAATGAAAGCATTGAGATATTTGTGAAAGAAAAGGAATTTAATTTGAATCTTTTTTTCTTTGGGTAGATTTGTAGTTGAAGTATTGTGAATGTGTCAAATAAAAAAATTTTAATTTCTTTTAGCTTTTATTTATTTAGTTCTAGTTTGTGGTTTTAAATAAAGTAATATCATTAAATGTAGGTTATTTAATTTTTGCGTAATCCTCCACCAGCCAAAGAGAAAGAGCTGCAACTGAAGCTTGAGCTGGTTGGAGTTGGAGTTAGAGCTAGAGCTGGAGCTAGAAATATGAAGATGAAAATAGAAATGGAAGTCGGAGTTGTAAGCGGATTTGTAATTGTAACTAGAATTTGAGTAAATTGAGTTTTAGTTGGAGTTGCGATTGTAAGTAGAGTTAGAGTGTGATTAGATTTAGGGGACGGGTAGAGCTTGCTCAGCTCCGGGCACTGCGGTGTCTGAATGACACCTATTGTGCCAGGAGTTAGAGTGTGAATTTGAGGTGTAATAAGATCTGGAGCTGCAACTGGAGATATATGAGTGGAGTTGTAGTTACAAATGCAGTTGTAAGTGGAGTAGCTGTCACAAATGTTAATGGAATTGGAGTTTTATTTGGAGCTGGAGTTTAAAAGAGAATTGCGAATGGAGATTTAGCTGGAGTATTAAGTAGAATTCAAGACTTACAACGAGTTTGAGTTGTAAATGGAGATGTATGTGGAGTTAGAGTTGTAAGTTGTAATGGAGTAGTAAATGGAGTTGCTGTGATAAATGTAGTGACAAGTGGAGTAAGAGTTTGAAAAATATCTGTAAATGAAGATAGAGTTGTTACTGGAGTTGAATTTTCATTTGGAATAGGAGTTTTAAGTAGAGTTGGAGTTTAAATTGGAGTTAGAGTAGTGAGCGGAGTTTTTTCTGCAAAACTCCAAATCCAACTCCAGTTAAAACTCCTAATCCATTCAAAAACAAAACGTTATTTGAAATTCCATTCAAAATTCCAACTCCACTTAGAACTTCATTTAAAACTCCAACTTCATTTACAACTCAAATTAAAACTCCACTTATAACTCCATTTAAAACTCCAACTCCACTTACAACTCCATTTAAAACTCCATTTAAAACAACAACAACAAGAGAATCAGCAACAGCAACAGCAACAGCAACAGCAACAGCAACAGCAACAGCAACAGCAACAGCAACAGCAACAGCAACAACTAGAGCCACAGGAACAACAACAACTCCAAAAACATCAACAAAAGAAGCTCAAGCAAAAAAATCTTCAAAGTTTAGTAGCTCCAACTTCAGGTACAAGAGTACTACGTTCGACAGCTGGCAAAGGAGCTAGCTTGAACGTTCAATCCCAAGTAAGTGACTACTCTTCTCTTAGACCTAATTCTTCTAGTGAATGCAATGTTAGTGGGCCACTGGATGCCCCAATAGCTTCCATAACGGATGAGGGGTATTCCAACTCGGTAACAATTCTTTCCACAGAATGTAATTCTACCTCGAATCAATGTTTAATTGAAGAACTCACTGCTTTACCACCAGTAAAGAGTATTTTTGTGTCTCGACTTTCTCCATCTACCTCGGAGGATTTAATACTAAATTATATTTTGAAAAATGTTCCACCAGTTTGTGTGTCGAACCTTACGATTCGAAAATTTATTATGACACCGGAAAAAGATTACTCTTCATTCGAAATTAGAGTCGGTAGGAACCTTGAGCTCTACAATTTGATATGCAAGAGATCTTTTTGGCCTTTGCATACTGTTGTGCATGATTTTTTTCGCAACAAGAAACAACGACCCAACAACACCTGAGAGGGCCTTACTCTATAACACCATCTACGGCTTCTGAAACAGCTCGTTTATCCTCGCTAAAAATATATTTTCATAATGCAAGTGGTCTCCGAACGAAAGTTAACAATCTTTTTGCTAACTCCAGTTATCTACACTACGATGTCATCATTATAGTTGAAACTTGGCTTTATAGTGGAATTCTTTCTACTGAACTATTTGACTGTCGTTATTTTAACACATATCGATTTGATCGTTGTAAATCTGCTGATCAGCGTGGGGGTGGAATCATAGTTGCTGTCCGGACTTTTCTAAGCTGCAATGAAGTCGTCTTACCATGCACAGATATTGAACAGATATGTATATCTGTCAAACTTGATTTAAAACCCAGATCAAATTTATTTTTTATTGTTAGCTATGTGCCTCCAAGTAGTTGTCTTGAATTATATCAAAAACATATAAGTAATATTGATTTTATTAACAACTTGTGCTCTATCACTGATAATCTTTGTGTATTAGGTGACTTTAATTTATCTCAAATAGTTTGGAAATGGTCTGAAGTTGATAAAATGTTGATTCCTTACAATATAACAAAAGATTTTGAAGTTTTATTCGTTGATTACATTTTTTCTTTAAATCTTATACAATTTAATTATATTCTGAATGATTTGATGAAGATTTTAGATCTTGTTTTTATTAGTTGCAATGATTTTAGTGTTAATCTAACTAACCCGTATTTTTCCCTTTTGAATGACTCAATGCATCATAAAGAGCTTATGTTTGTAATCGAATTTTATAGATTCATTCCAAAAAATATCTCTGATAATTTACAATCTTTAAACTTTTATAAAGCTAATTTTGTTGAGCTTAATAATTATTTGCAAAACATTCAATGGTCTTATGAATTTATGAATTTAAATCTTACAAATATGTATGAACGCTTCATTGAAGTTCTCAGAATAGGTTTTGATAGGTTTGTTCCTCTTAAAA
Organism: Melanostoma scalare; assembly: GCA_949752695.1. Classification (NCBI taxonomy): domain Eukaryota; kingdom Metazoa; phylum Arthropoda; class Insecta; order Diptera; family Syrphidae; genus Melanostoma; species Melanostoma scalare. Next base: position 17,576,687 of record OX456986.1, read on the forward strand.
ACAATAAAAAAAATTCTAGTTCTCCTTGGAGCAACAAACAGCTCCTTGATTTAAAAAAGCAGAAGCGCAAAGCTCATAAGTTATTCTGTAGATCCAAGCTTCAATCTGATTATTTGAAGTTTAGTAAGCTTCGTAAGGATTTTGTGGTTCTGGGTAAGTTTCTATATAAGGCTTATATCATGAATATAGAAACTAAAATTAAGAGTGATAGTAAGTCTTTCTGGTCTTTTGTCAATTCAAAAAGAAATTCTATGGGTTTTCCTAACAACATGTTTCTCAAAAATGTTAATTCTTCGGATATAGATTCTACCGTTGAGCTGTTTGGTCAATTTTTTGAGTCAGTTTATTATAAGTCTAATTTTAATAGCTGTTCGTTAAACAATGTAGCCAACAAGATTGATCTTGGATTAATCCAATTGAATTACACGGAAGTAAATTCTGCTCTTGTGAATCTAAAATCGAATTTTAGTCCTGGTCCAGATGGCATACCTGCAATAGTGTTAAAAAATTGCTGCAATTATTTAAGTGTCCCTCTCCTCTCCATATTTAATAAATCCCTTCTGGAAGGAAACTTTCTAGACAACTGGAAACAGTCTTATGTGTTTCCAGTTTATAAGTCGGGTAATAAAAGTAATATCGAAAACTATAGAGGAATTACTAAGTTATCTGCAATCCCCAAACTATTTGAGAGCCTAGTAAAAAATAGACTCGATTTCGTTGCAAAGGAATGCCTATCAGAAGCTCAGCATGGTTTTGTCTCTGGAAAATCAACTGTTAGTAATCTTGCTTGCTTCACTTCATATGTTATTGGTGCTTTTGAAGATAGGTTCCAAGTTGACGCAGTATATACTGATTTCAGCAAGGCTTTTGACTCAGTTAACCATGAAACTTTGATAAGGAAGCTTGAAGTTTTAGGTTTTCATTCTCAGCTGCTTAATTGGTTATCATCGTATCTAATTGGAAGATCGCAAAAGGTTCAGGTTGGTAGCAATTTTTCGAACGAGTTCACGTGCTCTTCGGGTGTTCCACAAGGTAGCCACTTAGGTCCCCTTCTATTTTTATTATTTATTGATGATATTACTTATGTCTTAAAATATTGTGAATGTCTTATATTTGCTGATAATCTGAAGTTGTTTTTAAAAATTGGTAACTTCAATGATTGTCTTTTAGTTCAGTCAGACCTCAATTCTTTGTCAATGTGGTGCTTTAACAATGGCCTCAATCTTAATATTAGTAAGTGTAATTCAATTTCTTTTTTAAGGAAAAGTTATTGTCATTTGTTTGATTACCACATTGATTCAAAATCAATTAGTAGAGTCACTAATATTAAGGACTTAGGCATTGTACTTGATCCCTGTCTATCTTACAAAAACCATTTTGATTATTTGGTTACCAAAGCCAATGTGATGGTTGGATTCATCAAACGAAATGCAAAAGATTTTAGGGACCCTTTCGTCCTTTTAACTCTGTATAATTCTCTTGTGAGATCGATTTTGGAGTATGCTGATGTTATCTGGAGCCCTGCTTTCATTACACATTCTAATCGATTAGAAAAGATCCAAAGACGATTCACTAAATTTATATTTTTCCAAATGCGTTGGTACCCGCAACCTGATTATAGAGCTAGATGTCAGTTACTAGGGATAAAATCATTAGAATCTAGGCGAACTATTCATGGTGTAACATTAATAAGAGACTTACTATGTAACCATATAAAATGTCCTACGCTACTTGCTCTAGTACCTATTAATGTTCCATCAAGATCTTTAAGATCGAGAATGTTTTTAAAAGAAAAATTGCATAGAACGATATATGGAAGTAATGAAACCATATCTAGATCTATTAGGGATTTCAATGAAGCCTGTGTAAATATTGATATCTTCTGTCTGAGTCGTGATAAATTTAAACTAGAAGTTTTATATTTATTTACATTCTAATTATTACCTATTATTTATTTTTCTTGGAGTGCAATTATGAATTATCTGATAGCTGTAAAATTGCTTGTAGATGAAGTATTAAATAAAATAAAATAAATAAATAAATAAAACTCCAACTCCATTTAAAACTCCATTTAAAACTCCAACTCCATTTAAAACTTCAACTCCACTTATAACTCCATTTAAAACTCCAACTCCACTTACAACTCCATTTAAAACTCCAACTCCACTTATAACTCCATTTAAAACTCCAACTCCACTTACAACTCCATTTAAAACTTTAACTCCACTTGTAACTCCATTTAAAACTCCAACTCCACTTACAACTCCATTTAAAACTCCACTTACAACTCCATTTAAAACTCCAACTCCACTTAAAACTCCATTTAAAACTCCAACTCCACTTACAACTCCATTTAAAACTCCAACTCCACTTACAACTCCATTTAAAACTCCAACTCCACTTACAACTCCATTTAAAACTCCAACTCCACTTACAACTCCATTTAAAACTCCAACTCCACTTACAACTCCTTTTAAAACTCCACTTACAACTCCATTTAAAACTCCAACTCCACTTACAACTCCATTTGAAACTCCAACTCCACTTATAACTCCATTTAAAACTCCAACTCCACTTGCAACTCCATTTAAAACTCCAACTCCACTTACAACTCCTTTTAAAACTCCAACTCCACTTACAACTCCATTTAAAACTCCATTTAAAACTCGAACTACATTTAAAACTCCAACTCCACTTATAATTCCATTTAAAACTCCAACTCCATTTAAAACTCCAACTCCACTTATAACTCCATTTAAAACTCCAACTCCACTTACAACTCCATTTGAAACTCCAACTCCACTTGCAACTCCATTTAAAACTCCAACTCCACTTACAAATTCATTTAAAACTCCAACTCCACTTACAACTCCATTTAAAACTCCAACTCCACTTACAACTCCTTTTAAAACTCCACTTATAACTCCATTTAAAACTCCAACTCCACTTACAACTCCATTTAAAACTCCATTTAAAACTCCAACTCCACTTACAACTCCATTTAAAACTCCAACTCCACTTACAACTCCATTAAAACAACAACTAGCAGTTAGCAACTAGATTTTTAAATGGAGTTAAAAGTGGAATTGTAAATTGAAGTGGAGTTGATGTTTAGAAAGGAGTTGAAGTTTTAAACTGAGTAGGATTTGGTGTTTAAAATGGAGTTGGAGTTTTCAATTTATTTAGAAATTTAAGAAGAGTTGGAGTGTAAAACGGAGCTGCAAATGGAGGTGGAGTTGAAGTTTTAAGTGGATTGGTAAGTGGAATCAGAGTTTTATATGTAATTGGAATATTTAGCTGAGTTGGAGGTTTAAATAGAGTTGGAATTTACTTTTGAGTTGGAGTAGCGAACGAAGCTGTAAGTAGAGTTGGAGTTTTGAAAGGAGTTGGACTTGAGTTGGAGTTTTAAATGCAGTTGAAAGTAAAGTCGCAGTTTTTAGTAGACTTGCAATTATAAATGGAGTTGTGAGTAGAGTTGGAATTGTAGAGGAGTTTTAAACTGAGTTTTAATATGAGTTGTAGTGGAGGTAGAATTAGACTCAGTTTTAAAGTTAGAATTATAGTTAGGGGTAAATCTAGAGGTAGGGCTAGGATCAGAGTCTTTGGTGAATTCCAAACTTATGCCCATCAAAAATATTCATTTTATTTTTGAATATTAACAAAAATGATTCTTTAAACATACTTTAGTTGTAGCTATTGCTTTTAATTGTTTTCTTAATTTAATTTTCTTTTGTTTTAGATAATCAGACCTCTTTTCCAACGCAACCGTTTGTGCAAGTTCCCATGAGACAACCCAGCCATGAATCAAAAGACGACACAGCCAATGAAAGACTTGATACTTCTTAATTAATTTGTTTTTAAATGTATAATTAAAAAGATAATATCCAGTTGATTACCTACATTTTCGTGTTTTATTTTACTCACATGAGAAGAAATAAAAACTGTTTATAGTTATCAAAATTTGTTGTTTTAATTATTTAAACGTCGATTGCTCCATCAAGGTAAGTTTATACACAGCTCAGGTGTTGTGGTAAGTAAATGCAGAACCATTTCAAGCTGGAGTTACACACGAAACATTCACATCACAATTATTTAGGCGAAACTTTAACATTTTGCTTACCTACCCTGTACAAATGCAAAGGTACAACATTTAGTAGTCAGCGAGAAGAGCAACATTCTAAAGAATATGTTTCATATATCAAGCAACCAATAAAGGCAACATGTATCATGCCATATGTGTCTAATCATTTCACACTGGCTTTGTAATTTTTATATTCTTCACGAAAGCAGAAGAAAATAATGCAAAACTGGGCTTTTGGTCTAACGAGATACCAGGCGAGCAGAAACTCAGCAGGTATACTTTCTTTTCCAAGCAGCAGCAGCATTTGCCCGCCAAATGTTATTTACACTTGCTCTCCTTCTCCTCATTCATGAAATAAGAATGTGTCATCATCACACACACACACTATACGCTGATCAGTTTTTCTAGTTTCACAGAGGAAAATAATGCAAAACAGGGCTTTTGGTCTAATGAAGTACCAGGCGAGCAGAAACTCAGTAGGTATACTTTCTTTTCCAAGCAGCAACAGCATTTGCCCGCCAAATGTTATTTACACTTGCTCTCCTTCTCCTCATTCATGAAATAAGAATGTGTCTATCACACACACACACTATACTACGCTGATCAGTTTCTAGTTTCACAGAGGAAAATAATGCAAAACTGTGCTTCTGGTCTCATGAAGTACCAGGCGAGCAGAAACTCAGTAGGTATACTTTCTTTTCCAAGCAGCAACAGCATTTGCCCGCCAAATGTTATTTACACTTGCTCTCCTTCTCCTCATTCATGAAATAAGAATGTGTCTATCACACACACACACTATACTACGCTGATCAGTTTCTAGTTTCACAGAGGAAAATAATGCAAAACTGTGCTTCTGGTCTCATGAAGTACCAGGCGAGCAGAAACTCAGTAGGTATACTTTCTTTTCCAAGCAGCAACAGCATTTGCCCGCCAAATGTTATTTACACTTGCTCTCCTTCTCCTCATTCATGAAATAAGAATGTGTCATCATCACACACACACACTATATATACGCTGATCAGTTTTTCTAGTTTCACAGAGGAAAATAATGCAAAACAGGGCTTTTGGTCTAATGAAGTACCAGGCGAGCAGAAACTCAGTAGGTATACTTTCTTTTCCAAGCAGCAACAGCATTTGCCCGCCAAATGTTATTTATACTTGCTCTCCTTCTCCTCATTCATGAAATAAGAATGTGTCTATCACACACACACACTATACTACGCTGATCAGTTTCTAGTTTCACAGAGGAAAATAATGCAAAACTGTGCTTCTGGTCTCATGAAGTACCAGGCGAGCAGAAACTCAGTAGGTATACTTTCTTTTCCAAGCAGCAACAGCATTTGCCCGCCAAATGTTATTTACACTTGCTCTCCTTCTCCTCATTCATGAAATAAGAATGTGTCATCATCACACACACACACTATACGCTGATCAGTTTTTCTAGTTTCACAGAGGAAAATAATGCAAAACAGGGCTTTTGGTCTAATGAAGTACCAGGCGAGCAGAAACTCAGTAGGTATACTTTCTTTTCCAAGCAGCAACAGAAATTGCCCGCCAAATGTTATTTTCTCTTGCTCTCCTTCTCCTCATTCATGAAATAAGAATGTGTCTGAACTATCACAGGCACAGCACACTTACTTCGTTCACTGCACTTGTTGTTTTACGTTTTACAAAAGAAAAATAGTGCTTTGGGTCAAACGAGATACCAGGCGAGCAGGAAAGCAGCAGGTATACCCTCCTTTCTATGTAGCAACAGCAATTTGCCGCCAAATGTTCTTTTCTCTTGCTCTCTTCTTTTGCCCCTTTCGTAATATAACAATAACAAGATGACTCGCTCTTGCTAGAGATGTGCTGCGCATTTGAGGAACTAAAGTTGTGCAACGCAGTTGAAAGTTTCAACGCACTGAATTTTTTTTTACTTTTCATTTTTAAATAATTTGAATGACTCAATGCTTTTGAAAACTCATTTTGGCACTACAAAAAATTGCAAAAACCAATAGGTATTTACTCCTTGTATTGTTTAGTAGAAATATATTAAAGAAATAAAGTAAGCTGAGAACATTGTTTTCTTGTTTATCACATCATTTAAAATAGGTACAGTTTAACTAAGGTTACGTTCAAATAACAGTCATTTAAAATTATTGATCTCGGAAATCGATGAACTCCAAGATTCGTATTGTACCAGTTGGGAATACTTATTGCTGTTGCCTCGTCTGATGATCATGTGTTTAAAGCTGCAAGAAAAAAATTATTTGTCTCTTTGTTTAAAGCAATCGCACTGAAATAAATTGTGAAAACATACCATAAACATAGACATATGTAAACGAGACTCGCTTATACATTGGGATCCAAACGAAAGGTGGATAATGTAGGCCTAAATGAAACAGTAAAGCGATTCTATTTGGTTGCTGAAGGCCAAGGAAATTATTCGGGCACTGTAAATATACGGGATCTCTTCAACCTAGAATGAAATAAGAGGAATGAAAATTTGAACACGTTTGTAAAAAATATCACAAATAAATAACATCTTTTGTGAAATGAAAGGAGCAAGGCTAACTGCACATCACACTTTGCTGTCATGAATATAGCGTTGGTCATTATCAACTTCTTTAAAATGGAAAAACAATGGAAAGCATTTAGATGAATATGATGAGAAAAGTAAACATACTTGCTGTGTTTTGTGGTCCATCAGCATATCAATTAAAGCAAAAAATCAAATTAATTAAAAGAGAATCCTTTCACCAGAACTTCAAACGCCACATTTTATTCGTGGGGCCAATTTTGATATCCGAAATAGAAACCACAACTTTTGTACCATGCGCGCAAAAGTGAGCTAGTCATTCATTACTACGTTTCAAATAACACACCTCTATATTCGCTGATAGCGTCACACATCTCTAGCAAGTTCATCTCATTGTGTTTGTGTTTCTCTGAGAATGAAATGAAAGAAACAAAAAGACAGTGGCAATTCTTGTTGTTGAGCAATACACATTTGGATATACCTTTTGTTTCTCTGCTCGCCTGTCATTGTGTTGGGCCGAGAAACCAGTTTAGTTTGGCACTTTCGCTTTGCCTTGCTTTGATGAAAAGTAGAAAGAATGAACATGAGCTCCTCCAGTGTATGGAACACATGCAAATATTTAGCTTGGTTAATTGTGGGTATTTCAGTGTTGTCTAGTCCTAGTCTCCTAGTATAGTATACTGAACGGTAGACACTCATTTTTATTCGTTTTTGATCATCGCCATAGTTCATGAATGGTTGGTTAGTCGATCGGTTAGTGTTGCATACATCAGGACCGCTTTTTATTTTTTATTTTTACTTTAATGTGAATAATGAAAGATTTTAATAAATTTAATATTGTCGAGCTATTGCCAATGAAGTTGGTGTTGAATTTGTTTGTAATGAAACCGATGACAGTCGGAAACGAAAGCTCTACTAACTCTATGGACTAACAATTGACTGTAATCAGGGAAAAATGAATCTTTAATATCCTCATTCCTAAACTTGGCTGGCTTTGCTAATGACACTTATTTAAGAGAAGAGAAATTAAAAGTTAAGCCATTTTAAATAAATTATTCTTTTGTAGATAAAACAAAAGAAGGAATAAAGGCTTTAAAATGGATTTTTTAAACTAATATTTTCAATGTGTAAAATAAAATCCTCTGAGAAGAAGAATATAATAAAATAGAGAATAGTCTCAAGTACTTCAAGAGTTTTATATGAGTCAAGACCTGGTGCCCGTGTCTTAATGGCAAACAAGTGTACCTGCTAATTGGGAGCTCAAGGCTGGAATCCCACAAACCTTCAATTGTTTTTGCATGAGTATCGTTTTTTTTTTGCAATAATCTGCCATGAAAAGCGTTTTCGCACTTAGCCGTTCGGATTCGGTATACAAATGTGTGCACTTTCCACTGTTCAAATTGCTATAGTTGAGTTAGAGTTGGAATTAGAATTAGAGTTTAAGTTAGAATAAGAGCTAATTTTAGAGTTAGAGCAAGAGTATGAGATAGAGTTAGAATTGAAGTTAGATTTTATATTAGAGCTAGAGTTAAAGTGAAAGTTTACAGATTTATTATTAGAGTTGATGAGTTGGAATGAAATTTACAGTTAGACTTACGGTTAGCATTAGAGCTAGAGTTAATGTTAGAGTTATGTCGTTTTCCATTTGTTTCACTTGGAGAAGCACTCATTTTAAAACATAATGGAGTACCTTCAATTATTTCTGTTCAGTTTTACAAATTTACTTTGTGTGAGTAAAACACTTATGGCCTATATGAAATATTCCTAAAAAAAATTATTTTTAACATTTCAGTTACAAATATTAGTGCTTCTTGAGTGGATTGTCATTTCACATTGAGAAGAAGCTATCACTACTTATAATCATGAGATGCGATCTTATTGCACAAGTGGAACGGTTTTGAGAATGCTCCTAGAGGCTCTTGGACGATTCTTTTCGTTGGGGTTTGGGTTTGAGTTTGAGCTTGCGTTAGAGTTAGAGTAAGAGTAAGAGTAAGAGTTGGAGTTAGAGTTAGAGTTAGAGCTAGAGTTGGAGTTAGAGTTAGAGTTAGAGTTAGAGTTAGAGTTAGAGTTAGAGTTAGAGTTAGAGTTAGAGTTAGAGTTAGAGTTAGAGTTAGAGTTAGAGTTAGAGTTAGAGTTAGAGTTAGAGTTAGAGATAGAGTTAGAGTTAGAGTTAGAGTTAAAGTTAGAGTTGAAGTTGGAGTTAGAGTTAGTTAGAGTTGAAGTTAAAGTTCAGGATAGAGTTATAGTTAGTGTAAGAGATAGAGCTAGAGTTTAAATACTATAAGATACTGATTTCTAAATATTATTAATTAATATCAAATGTGAATTACTTAATGACGGTGTACTTGTGCATTGTTCGCTTCCTCCTCCCTTATGGCATAGACAGAGAGTTAATAAAAGAGAGTAGATGTGACTTCCTTTGCTTGTTCAAGTGGGGAAGTCAGTTTAAATAGCAAAAGCTGTATAGTTGCTAGTTAGTATAGTTTCTATGCACTGCTTATGGGTTTCTGTCCATATTTGAATTTCGACTCCTATCAAATTTAACTTGCGCTTTGCACATTCAATATTTTTTTACAACTTTCGGCTTAATGTTATCTGGAGTACTACATGAAATTCGCAGTAGTTGTTACAAAATAGATAAATAGACCCTTGTTTTTGTCTCAATCGCCAACAAACGGATATCTCAAGTTAACCCTTTTTGGTGAGCAATTCAATTCACATTAAACAATAAAAAAGCATATGTACCTACATTGAATTGCAAAACAAAGATAGCAGAACTAAGAGTGCGTTTACTTTAGATTTTAAACCATCTGTTTTTCATTTAACATTAACTCCTGATAACAATGAATTTAAACATGAAGTAAACACGGCTTATCTCTTAAAAACCACCATCAGTTTTTTCAGAAAAAATTATATGAAAATAAAAAATCAACCGGTTGACTTTACGCTCTTCTGTCTAAATACGAGTATTTGCAAGCAGCGCAAGGTACTCCATTTCATATGCATGGCTTTGCGCGATTGCTGGTTTTGTTTATCAGCTTTTGTGTCTGTATAAAACTAAGAGATATCAAATGAATTGAAGCCAAATAACTTAGTTTGCAAAAGCTTAAAACACAAAACATCATTCGGATTTAAGTCAGTAAAGCTTTACACTTCACACGGGCGAGCACCTCCGATCGAGTTTTTCTTCTAACAAATTTTATTTACTACTATGGAAAGGGTGAGTTGTAGATAATTTTTAATTTATCCATCGACAGTTGTGAGCAAATTAATTTAAAAAATGTAATTGAGCTATGATCATTGAAATAATTTTGCTTTTCAATTTATAAAGGTGAAGTGATTTGTTCTGTGTTATTATTTGCGATATATTGAAGTTGAAGTGTTTGATAAATTGGAGCATTTTCATCAAGTGCGGTTTTTGTTATGAGTTTTCTATTGTTAATGTTTGGGACTTACAATGAGGCTGAAAAGATTAAAAAATTATCTCTACTTTTGAACAAAATTTCAATACTGATGTCATTTAACCAAAAACAAGTTCTGCCAAAATTGTAATTACTCACGTGAGTCCATTATGATGTTGTTTTCAAATTGTGCTGCAAATTTTTTAGCTGCAATTGTTTTTGCTACAAACGTTCACCGGCTTTTCACATTCATTTAACTCTATCTCAATGTGGAAGTCACACTTAGCCAACGATATATAACAGAATTACCTGTAGCTGATCAAGATAAAGCGTTTTGAGAACCTCATAAAATACTTGAGTGGAAAGAAGTCGTTGTAAGCAAAAGTCTGTGCGATGAAAACTGATCAAGGTGATATGAAAGTTTAAAGTTTTTCAATTTTTAAATGAAAATAACATTGTTTGATGAAGTGTTTAATTTACAGTCCAGATAACGAAAAGGAAGCTACTATAGATAAACTAAACTACCTCCGAAAGAACAGTCATTCCCATTCGACTGAAAGTAAACCGTCATTTAACTGCTGCCACTCTGTTCTCAGTAAATTTGCAAATGACTATTGAAATGATGTTGAGTTGCAGCATTTCTTTTTTGGTTTTTCAACTGCAAAGACAAAATCATCGCCGCGCCGGCTCCGTCTTGTTTTGAATCATCGATGATGATTAGTAATTTCTTCTTCTACTTGTCTGTCGATATTTAAATTTTTTAGAAACCAAACTTAAATTTTTTTTTGTTACTTTTTGGTCTAAACGCCTTCTTTTCCATTATAGTGTCAACAAAAATAATAAAACAAATTAAAAAAGGGGATTTCCATCTTATTTTATTATTTTCATTGGCACGATAAGGGAAGGGAAGACGTGAAGACTATTCAAAAATATTATATTTGGCCTGGCAACAGATACCTACTCTTCGTCCGAAAGGGTTTTGCATTCTATCCTAAACATCTCGCTTTGTGTCTTGTATGGGAAAGGAATCACTTTGACTTCAAAACTCTACCTAATGCTTCAACTACAATGCCGCTTTAGCTTCGGTTTAACCTAAAGCTCATGAGTTCAATCAGAAGAAATTAGTACATTTTATCACTTCGTACTTCGATGTAACTTTGGTTCGTGTACAAGATAATGTATCTCCAACTCAGAGCAAAAATTTCAGTTTGGTTACACTTTTGATCGCTTTGACATAGCTAAAAACAACAATAAATCATAATGTCAATTCAAAGCGAACACCAGAGATAAGAAATTAATTAGATGGCAAACTTCACACACACATTGAAACTGCCTAAAAGCTGATTTACCGAAAATCACCTCTACTACTTTGAGTACAGCTTCCAGTCCACACACAAAATCTAACTACTACCACTTTGAGTACAGCAAATCTCACTACTACCACTTTGAGTACAGCTTTCACGTATTCACAGACAGAGGATGAGATTACAAAAACAACAATGTAAACAAATGGTTGTTGCGGGGCAAGAGAAGTAAAGGATTGCCATATAATTAATTTCTTATCTCTGGCGAACACAAATCGCTCACACAAAACGGATTCGAGGGCGAAGCGTGATGGTGATTCAGGAATAAGTAATTTGCTTTGACAGCTGAAGTATTTGTTTACATTCATCTCGTCAAAAGATTCAAAGTTCAATGATTCAAATCTTGAAAAGCTAATGAAAGGACATCAATGTAAACTGAACTAAAAATTCAGCTGCTGACACCGACCGTTGCCATAAAAGAACAAAGTCAAATCTTAGATTGCCAACGTTGTAAGAAAAGGATTTCAATTTACTTGTGCGAAAATTAGAGAGATTTAGGCTAAAGACTAAGATGGCTAGAGAAGCTTACATGTGAAGGCCCAGGAACATCACAGATTGCTGCGCTACCCCTAGACTTCTCCTTCTTCCTTTTTCGGCGTTTGGAGCATTGTGATCTTGAAGGGACGAAAGTTTTCTAACTTCACATTAATGATTCCCTTTTGAGGTATGTTGCATTGGCCTCAGAATGCACCGTCAAACCTCCCGTTTTTTGATTGTTCCATAGCTGAGGCCAACCAAATGCAGATGCATTCGTTGCATTTGCCGGTACCAGGAGTGTTTTTGTCTACTTTCTTCTTGTTTCTTAACGATCGAAGTACTACCTTCAGTATTTACGTAGTTAAGATAGAGTAACTAATCTGCTTGGTCGCCAATAGTGACAAATCAAATCGTTGTATTACATAACTCCCATAAAATGCACACTTTAATTTACTTTTTCGTCCAATTTCAAGGAATATCTTATCTGGGCTGTGTTGCAACAGTCCCAACACACTATTCACTCAAAGTCACACTAGCGTCACACATAATACCCGCGTAATGATTTGCATGGCTGCCTGCTACGTGAGAGGTTCGAGTCCCACAAACATCAGAGGAAGCAAAAGTGCTTTTCACGGGTATCGCTTTTCGTAAAGAATTGGCAGGTCCGCCGAGAGTAATTACGCAATCTCACTTTTTCTAGCTTAACTTTCGGAATCGGCATAAAATTGTAGGTCCTGTGAATGCGTTAGACCCGGAAGTTTCCATAGCTTTGTTGCGCCATTCAAATTTTTTTTTATTTCTTTATTTATAATTCACACTCACGCCTATGGTTTTCAGTTTTCACCCTTTAGAACCATCTTCTGTTCGAACTGATACTTCAATACAATCTCACAAACAAACAATCTAATAGATATGCCGTCGGATGAGAAATTTCAAGGCGCAATCTGCGGTGCAGTTATCTATTTACAGCTAACTATCCCTCATTTCAGCAAGCGAGTTAGAAGTATTCTTGAATTTTGGCGACAGCTTAAGGTTCAATTCAATTCTGATATTTATCTGGCAATCATATTCAGTTTCCAAATTGGTCCTTTTCTCAACTTACATTTTGTTGCCAGAAAACATTCTCAATGTCATTTCTAAACTGATCGTAAGCATTTAACTAGCGAAGGAACCAGTAAAAGTGTTTTTTCTAGATTAAATGTGTTCTTATCTCGGAATAAAAATAAAATATCACTTCTGGTTGATTATTATCAAAACAAACCTTAACACAATCGCTTGATTACGATTTGTTTGTTAAACTTAAATTGTTGTCTATATAAACTGTCAATGAATTGATATAATTCTTAAGTAAATAGAAAAAAAAGTGGCGCGACAGAAGGGGAGCCCAGGAACCTAACGCATTTCTCTCAACCATACCTTGAGGGAATAAAAGGGCCTTCAAAACTTTTTCCCACTCCAAAGTCCGAATGGCTAATCGAGAAAGCGCATGGCATGAAATTGCTTTCGGAGATATTGCCTATTTCCCGCGAAAAATAATAAACTTGATAAAAATTGCTAAAATTGTTTCTGGGACCCGAACCTTGAAACTCCCAGTCAACAGGCAGACACGCTAGCCATTGCACCGCGGCTTGCCTTGAAGGCTATAAGCATTTAAAAAAATAGCAAAAGTAGAGATTTGGAATAATTTTAAGCCTTCGTTTCAACCTTAAAAACTATACAACCGTTTATTTTATTTTTCAGAAAGTCAATATAAGGGACATTATTTCAAAATTAAAGGGCAAACCGAAGATTCTTGTAGCCCACCCCCACATCCCACAAGAAGCACTCGACATCTTAACCCAAAAATGCACGCTCACCATTGTTGAAAGTTACCCACCTAAACGTTCGGAAATCTTGGAAAGATGCAAAGGAGTTGATGGTTTCTTTTGGAATGGTCATGAGCCATTGAATGCAGAAGTATTGGATGCAGCCGGTCCTCAACTCAAATCGATTTCGACAATGTCAGCTGGATATGATTTCGTTGATGTAGAAGAAGTAAAACGTAGGAAAATCCCCCTCGGTCATACCCCAGAAGTGCTTTCTGTTGCCGTAGCTGAGCTGGCCATTGGTTTGATGGTTTCGGCCGCTAGGCGTTTTCACGAAGGCAGAAGGGCTATTGAAACGTAAGTTCTAACTATTTTCTTATATCGAATTTACATTAAAATCAATCACTTTAGATCGACATGGGACAACCAGAGTCTCAGATGGATGTTGGGCCAAGAGATCCGTGGAGCCGATGTTGGATTCTTAGGATTCGGGAATATTGCTCAGGCAATCGCTGATCGTCTACAAGGATTTGAAATCGGAGATATTTATTACCATACAAGGAAGCCTTCAGAGAATGCCGAGGATTATAAGGCCAAACATGTCACTTTCGACGAATTGTTGAAGAAGAGTGACATTCTCTTTATTGCTTGTCCATTGACGGAATTGACCAGGGAGAAGTTCAATGAAAGTGCATTTAATAAAATGAAATCAAATGCGGTGCTCATCAATGTCGGCAGAGGGCGTAAGTTCTCTAAGAAGTTTACGAAATTTACCTTAAAGTGACAGACTTGTTTCTTCTTTTTAGAAATTGTTGACCAAAAGGCACTGTACAATGCTTTGAAGACAAACAAGATTTTCTCAGCTGGCCTGGATGTGATGACGCCAGAGCCATTGCCTGCTGATGATCCACTAATGAGTCTACCTAACTGCGGTATTTGAAGTGTTTATTAAAAGCAAAGATAAGAAGTCATTAACTCGTTTCTTTCTAGTTCTTGTTCCTCATTTGGGATCGGCAACAGCGAGAACTCGTGGGGACATGGGTGTTATTGCTGCACACAACGTGCTCCAAGGAATAGCTGGGGAGCCAATGTTTGCACCCGTCTATAGTTTGTAAAACATGCAAATGAACAAAAAAGTATTGAGGATCGAAGTAAATAAAGAAAGAAATTAAATAAATATTTGCCTATTTTTTTCTTTAATTTTTTTTTTAGTAAGGCTTTAGGGCCGTTCAGACTATACAGTTATTTGGACAAACTTCATTTAATGGATGTTGGATGGTCGGATGTTGTTTGCGTTTAGACTTATCAAACTTGTCGTCCAACTTTATGTCAAATTATATTCCTCCGTTCCGTCCAACTTCGAAATTTTCAAAAATATTTGAAAACCATCCAACAAGTTGGTCAAGCGTTTGTCTGAGGGTTCACTTTATTGAACATTGATCGTTCAAGGCAAAGTCTGTCCAACTTACTGTATAGTCTGAACGACTCCTTTGGTTTCGAAAATGTTTTTATTTGGTTTTTTGAAATGTACCTTCTTTTTCTCAGCGTTACAAAACATCGTGATTTGCTGGCATCACAGCTCTGGCGTTTTAAGGCCCCGGCCCATAGAACGCGGTGCGTGCGGTAGGAGCGGCGCGGCAACTGATGCGGTGGGTTTTGCCGCATGCAACTGATAGGGGTGACCCATAGAATCCGTTGCGGTGTCTCAACTCAACAAGGCCACTCATGTTAACAGAAGAGAAAATTTCAAATTGGTTCTTACTGCGCATGTCATCAGAGAGAAAATTTCAAATTGGTTCTGTCACCGCGTGAGAGCCGCGGCAAAATAGAAGTTTGGCTACTCGGCGCGTGCGGCGCGTTGCTCGCGGTGCTTATGGGTCACCTCTCATAAGAACGTGTGTATTTAATCGAGCTGTCCGTTGAAAGCGGTGCCGCACGCACGCACCGCGTTCTATGGGCCGGGGCCTTTACTGATTCACACTAGCAATCTACTGGTGATGTACGCCGCTTTCTTTTAGATTCTTCTATTTTATTGAAAGTATCTATGACTTTCTCTGTTTTCGAGATATGGCTCGGAAGAACATTTGTTTTTGGAACTCCTTTTGTGGTTTTCTTTGAAAGCACTCCATTCTTTTACTCCGTAGAGGAGAAATCTAAACTCGCTACTTTTCGCCTATCTCGTTGTGTTTTCGCAATATGTTCACTTTTTCAAAACTCTGTTTTTGTACTCCTTTTGTGGTTTTTTTTTCTTAAACTACTCTACTCTGTTGAAACGAACGTCTCGCTTCGTTTTCATGATACGTTAAAATTTGCTTAACTTCACTTCACTTTCAAGATATGACCTGTTTTCGAAAGCTCCTTTTCTTTGTTTTCTATTAGAGCACCTGATTCAGCCTCCTTCTCATTATTTTTCACCTATCTCACTCTTTTTCGAGTTATGTGTTCTATTAAAAAAAAAATCTGCTTTTTGAACTCCTATTGAACTTTTTTGAAACGAACGTGAGAATCGTTACTTTTCGCTAATTTCGCTCCGTTTTCGAGATAAGCACGTTTTTCCGAAACTCAACTTTGGGAACTCCTTTTGTAATTTTCGATTAGAATTGTTTTTTCATCTCTGTTTAGCTCCGCTTTCATGATATGGCCAATTTTATTGGTTTTAGGATTTTTTTTCTCTAATACCACTTAGTTCTGACTCCCTCACATTATTCTTCACCTATCTCGCTCTGTTTTCGACACATGAATACTTTCTCAAAATTGTATTTTTTGAACTCCTTCTGTTGCTTTCTTTTGAAGTACCCCATTCTGCCACTCTGTTGTTTGTTAAAACGAATGTGAAAAAAGTTTTTTTTCCAGTCTCGCTCCGTTTTCGACACACGTCCGTCCACCAAACCTTTTTTAGTTTTCTTTAAGAGCACGCTATTTTGACACTCTTTTGAACGCACATTTTATCACTCTGCTGAAACGAACGCAAAAGGTCGTAAGTTCTTGCCTACTTTTCATATCAATTTCGAAACATGGCCATAGGTTAGGTGGAAGTGGCTGTCAGCTAATGAGTATCTACGTAAATGCATTGCCTGACACACTTAGATCACAAGGGTCCATTATGATACCACAGGAAAAAAAAAACACGGCCATTGTTCCAAAACTCCGTTTTGCGCTCCTTTTCCTTCACCATGTCTACCTGTTCGAGGGAGTTAGAGGTTCGAATCTAAGAAGCATGCAACTGTTTTTACAAAAATAACCATTCTCTGGAAATTAACAAGTATGTACTTCTATAGGAATTTCACTGCCGTGAAAATTGCTTTCTCGATTAGCCGTGCGGAATCGGCAAAAAATTCTAGATCTTCTCCATCCACTCACATGACATGGTTGAGAGAATCCCGTTTGATTCTTGGTCTTTCTACTCTCTTCCGCCACCCCATTTATTTTTTATAAATTTTCTTTGACTTTTTATTGAAACACCATATTCTACTAGTCTTTTAAAACGAATGTTACCATCAATTTTTTTTTTTCCAAAACTCCGCTTTTTTTATATGAGCACCCCGAACGAAGATAACATTCGTTTTTATTCGCCTTTAATTTGTAACTGAAAAAATAATTACAAATAAGTAGGAAATCATTAGCCACCACAATTTTATCTAATTTGATGCAATCTCTGTGTGTATTTACAAACACACTACCAAATTGACACATCGACATTCGACAGCGCTCCACAAACCACAGCTGATTCGTGAAACGTGCGTCGAACAGCCAAACTCCAAGAATAGTTTTTTTTTTAAGAGAGCCAAATATAATAATAAATAAATGAAAAGAGCTTTTTTCCGTCTCGCGCACGTCTCGGTTTCATTTCATTCAAAAAATGTTTTCCACTTAAATTAGTTTAGAATTTTCATACGTTTTGCAAGGGTTGTACGTACGGCCACGTTTTCTAACTACAAATGACTAGTCGATTGTTCAAAGTACTTGTCACTCATCCGGAAGTGCCTCAGCAAGTGCTTGATACACTTAAACAAAAATGTGATTTAATTGTGTGCAAAAATGTTCCTCCAATGCGGTCGGAAATATTGGAAAAAATTCAAGGCGTTGACGCCATTCTATGGGCACACTATCAGCCTCTAAATGCTGAAATTCTTGATGCGGCCGGTGAAAATTTAAAAGCTGTCTCTACAATGTCGTCTGGCCTTGATTATGCTGATATATCTGAGTTCAAGAGACGTAAAATGCCGTTAGGACATACTCCAAGGGCAGTTAGCAATTCAGTAGCTGACATTGCTATTGGTTTGATGATAGCGGCTGGGAGGCTCTTTCATGAGGGCAGACGAATGATAGAAACGTAAGTATGTGATGTCTGATGTGAGGGGCAAAAGCTGTTTTGTAATTTTTTTGTTTGCATTCGTTTTTTTTTTTAATGTAAATAAAGAGCAAGCACTTTGTTTGTTTGAAGCTTTCATGTGTTTCTCTTCAGTAGTTTTGGGCATTGCCAGACTCAAATAAAATGTTTTTGTTTTCCTTGTTTAAAGAATTGTTTAATCACTGTCACTTATTTTAGCGCCCAATGGGAAACAGAACACCTCGATTGGATGCGTGGCCAAGAGATTGCAGACTCGACCATAGGCTTCTTTGGATTTGGTGGCATAGCTCAAGTCATAGCTCGAAGGCTAAACTCATTTGATGTAAAAAAGATAATCTACACTACAAGGACGAGAAAGGAAAACGAAGGCGACTTCAATGCCACTCATGTTAAGTTTGATGAACTTCTGAAAGAAAGTGATTTTTTGATCGTAGCAAGTCCTCTGACTTCAGAAACCAAAGGAATTTTCAATGCTGAGGCTTTTAATAAAATGAAATCGAATTGCGTTTTCGTAAATGTGGCCAGAGGACGTGGGTGATATTGAAATCATTTGTAATATCTAACTTCGTTATTCAAATTTTGTTTTCGTTAAAGAAATTGTTGACCAACATGCTCTCTATAACGCCTTGAAGAAACGTCAGATTTTTGCAGCTGGGTTGGATGTGACTACCCCAGAGCCATTGCCTAGTGATGATCCACTCCTAAGTGTACCAAATTGCAGTGAGTTTGTGAAATCAATTGAAGCTTACTACTGTTGTTTGAATGATAACTTTTTACAGTAATACTTCCTCATACGGGAACGGCGACTCTAAAGACAACCATTAAAATGGGCAATATTGCAGTGCAGAATATACTGAATGCCCTTGAAGGCAATCCGATGGTAGCTCCTGCCTATTAACTTTTTACTGTTCGAGTTTTGATTGTTGAACTGATGCAACTGTTGCTTTGTATAATAATTGGCACACAATAAATTGAAATAAAAGTTTTTTTTAAGCAGATTCTTGTGTATATTTGAATTAAGGGCGAGATTTTCCTTGACAAAATGATTCGGCGGGCGTAGAAGAGCTTCAAGAGACAAACCATAGACAGCTGGATGGTTTGGTTTTGAGTTTCAAGAGTATACCCACCTACAGTGCACTAGTGCCGTTTTATCAAAGTCATGCACTGAAATCAATTTGTGTGACCTGTGTCACAACTCACGTACCACATGTGGTTTGTAGCGTGTGCCGAATTCCCGAGGTTATCGACTTCCACATCGGAACCGAACTTATAAAAAGCAAAAACGTGGTAAAATATTTGGGAATAAAGCTCGACACGAAACTGAGCTTTTGGGACCAGATAGGAACGGCTGCTAAACGCGCATCCAAAGTTACAAGCCACCTATCTAGATTGATGGCAAATGTAGGTAGACCATCCGCAAGCAAACGGAGACTTCTTCTGGCAACAACACATTCAATTCTGCTGTAAGGAAGCGATATTTAGGCTGAAGCAGTAAAACAGGAAAAGTAACTAGCATCGGGACAGAGGCGCGGTGCCTTGCGAATAGCGAGCGCGTACCGCACAGTGTCTAAGCCAGCAGTTCTTGTAGTTGCAGGTGTCGTACCAATTGACCTCCTTGCAACAAAGAAGATACATACATGAAAATAAAGCAGATATTGGCGTGGAAGCGGCGAACGCGGAAGCGAAAGCGATCACACAGCAGAAGTGGTAAGAACGCTGGGAGTCGGAAAGCAGAGGCCGCTGGACTGCTAGGCTGATCGGAGATCTAATGAAGTAACCGGAAACACGGTGAAGTGAACTACTACGTCACACAGTTCCTCACCGGACACGCGTATTTCAACGCTTTCCGGCATAAGATTGAAAAAAGAAGAAGCCCTTCGTACCAATACGGAGATTCGCCGACAGACGGCGCTTATCATACAGTGTTCGAGTGCAGTAGATGGGAATCTCCTTGTCAGACAATAAATAGTTATGGGAGGGCTCAGCCCAATTTAATCCAGGAAACGCTGAGAGATGAGGAGAGTTGGAGGTGAATTAGCATGTATCTGAGGCAGATCCTAAAAACAAAGAAACAAGAAGAGGCAGTTGAGGAACTAGAACCCGCCACCGTGGCACAGATCCTCTTTGAAGAAATGCGCAAGTGGTGCCGAGGGGAAGATAAACGAGAAACTTTTGGAGTTTAAGTCGGTATGCCAAGCTTAGTACACCTTGGAGAGTCCGGGGGGAAGTATGGATACTTCCTTCTTCAAAAATAAAAAATAAAAATAGCGTGTGCGTGTATCACGTCACGTATTACGTGATCTTCGGATTTCTTTTAGTGTGTTGCATTAAGCGTGTGGTTCGTGGGATGTTACACAACATTTAGCTTATTGATTATCAATTTTCAGGCCAATCGCTGAACTAACCCCACCAGCGGATCACTAGAGAGAAACAGTTAAGTGGAAGAGCTGTGAGCCTTTCGTGATCACGATGCTCGTTACGTCGGAAAAAGGAAGAAGAAGTGGAATCGTTCATCGTTTTGTAAGCCTATAACTCGTATTATATCGATCATCGCGTTACGTTTCGTAACGTAACGCATAACTAATTTTAATTGTCTCCCAAACCTCAACGACTACCTTAAGCCAAAACATATAAGCTTAAAATCGCATGTGTGAAAAATTATTATATTTTTTTATAACCTACGAACAGCTCAATCAATTTCGTCACCACTTTTTGCTACTTTCAAAAACATTTCATCAAATTCCGACTTTTTGAGAGCTTCCAAGTACTTCTTCCTCTGTTCGAGCACAATATCCAAGTCGATGGCATTTTTTTCAGCAATTTCCAGAGCTCTACGCCAGTTATGCATACGAATGCACAATGCTATGGCCTCGTGAAATTTCTTCCCATGCACCAGGATAGTCTCTGCTTCAATCAGACGTCCTAGAATCAACGAGTTCTCTGCCATTTGCTCAGCACTTGAT
This sequence comes from Melanostoma scalare, assembly GCA_949752695.1. Lineage (NCBI taxonomy): Eukaryota > Metazoa > Arthropoda > Insecta > Diptera > Syrphidae > Melanostoma > Melanostoma scalare. Next base: position 17,597,650 of record OX456986.1, read on the forward strand.
GGAGCAAGATCCTTTTCGAATTTCGAAAACAAATCTATTGGAGTGTAAAAGTACATACAAGTTTTTAAGTACTCACCTTAATGTACTGCAAGTAGGCAACCTTATCAATCTGCAGAGCAGCGGAATAAGCTTCTTCACTAATTTGCAATTGATTCTTCCTTGTGGCAACGGCAGCTAGTGTCGCCCATAGAATTGTGCTCTGTGCCAGACGGCAGATTTTCAATGCCTGCTGCCATTGCCCATCCATGAGTGTGCGATGGAGAATTTCACAGTAGATGTTGATATTTATCGCCAAAAGGGCTCCAGATGACCGAAACGAGATGATGGCGTCTTCAAAAGATTCTATGGAAATGTTCTTTCCCAATTCCCTAAAAAATGAATGAAGGATGAATTAAAAGTATAGGGAGAGAAAAAGAGAAATGAAGAGAGAAAGAGAAAGAAAGAGAGAGAGAGAGAGAGAGAGAGGGAGACGAAGAGAGAGACAGAAAAAAAGAGCTCTCTCTCTCTTTAAAATAAAGACAGGAGGAAATAGAAAAAATAGTCAAGAAATAAAGAAATGTAAGAATAAAACAAACATAGTAAAGGAAGAACAAGAGGAAAGGAGGTGAAATAAAGAGAAATAAGAAATGATACCAAAAATTGGAGAAAGAATAAAAATAACAAGGAAAGGGAAACAAAATTAAAAACACAAGAAAGAATTACATGTTAAAAAAACGAGAAGAATAAAGAATACAAATAAGAAAAATAACGAAAGAAATGAGGAAAATGAAGAGAATCAAAAAACCTACGCAGTGTCGATGGTGATTGTCGTCAAGGCAATTATCGTCGGATCAGTGGCACCTTCACCGGGACAGTACCAAATGCTGAAACAGGTATCATGCAATCCCACAAGAATGTTCGTCTCACTCGCCCACTTAACCGATATGACTTGAGTTCCGATTTTGAAAATCTCACTATTTTCTGATAGATTTCGACTTGCAGTTATGTACAGCTCTCGGTTTCCGTCTAAGAAGACCATAAACTGATCATCAGCAGTTCCAGCCTTACATGTTGCAATTTCGGCAACTTGAGTCTTTGATCGGATAGGGTGTGGTTCATACTGTCGCGATGCTCCCGGGATGAGATCGAAGGCGTACACAACTAAAAAAGCAAGAAATATAATAATGCAAAGTATAGGGACTGCAAATAGACCTTACCAGCGGTATCTAAATTGTCACGAATGGCTAGAACATCGAGACCTAGAGAAATACATTTTGTAGTCAGAAGCGGAATCTGAGCCTGAGAGCCTGGATAGCGAGGGCTCAAATGAAGGCGTCCTGAATAGTTGTAGATCCAAATATTAGTTGAGTCCAATACCATGAAATATCTAAAATTTCAAACACACACAATCAACTATCAAGCTAAAGACTTTGAAACTATAAGAAAACTCACTTTTTACAAACTTCCAAGGCTCGCACATCACTCCTGCCTTCGATTATGATCGGAGTGTTGATGTACTTTTCATTGAAGATTTGAATTTGAACCGAGGTAGCTACTATAAGATGGCCATAGCCTAGACCAAAATTAATAACTCTATCTGGAAAGTCCAAAACATCCGAAGTTTCATTTGTTATGTCTTGAAGGAGCACTGACTTCCGTCCAGTAGTTGTTGCCTTCAAGTTGCGTGAAATCAGTAGCTTTTCAATTATGTGGCCGACTATCAAAGCTCCTGTTGAAGCTCCACATGCAATTTGAGTGCCATCTGGTGACCAAGAAATTCCATAAACCGATCCCACTGGTGGTGTGTTGAATCTTGTACTCGCATGTGACCATCCTGAGCTACTACACAGCTTAAGTGAATTAAAAGAACCCACAACGAATACTTCCTTCTCCGGATTGTAGTCAATGGCAGTTATTGCATATTCTTCGAGAGGGCTCGTGAATATATTTGCGCCTTGGGAGTCCCAAATCTTGAAACGAAAATCCTCTCCACCAGAAGCTATGAGATCATTTTGGGATGACCAGCTTAGGCAAAGGACAAGGCCATCATGAGCTCGCCACTACGAAAAGGGATGGATTTGGTTACAGTGGTGTCTTCTTAAAAAAGAGTTTAGGATACAAATCAACAAAACTAACAACACTTTAAAATCTTAAAACCGTGTGTACGTAGCTTTAAAGCCTTTTTTAGCAAACTTACCCTCGTTATCTTGCTGTTAGCAGCCAGTGGTTTGATTGAAATGAAACCTCCTTGACAAAAAACTATGGCCGAAGAATTTGGCGACCATCGGGCAAACCGTATCGCCTCATCGCTCTGTACAACTGTAGATCTCAGCATTCCAGATCGAGACCAAATCTTGATGATTCCATCCTCAGATGCGGTTAAGAGTCCGGCACCATCAGGACTCCATCTACCTGAGCTTATAGCAAGCGAGTGAGCCGATATATTTCTTTCAACACGAGCACTTTTATTCAAAATCACGAAACGTCCATCACTGCTGGAAATCAACAATGTGTCACTTCCTTTCCCACCCCCACCTCGCCCTAGTAACCAATGCAAATCGGTTGGAATAAAATCATCGGGAAGCTTGGCCACTTCGACAATGTCGCGATTCATAGAATTCCATTTGTAAATTTGATGGTCGTCACTGAAACAAATGAAAGTTTGATTTCTAAGTAAAAAAAAAGGACTTTTACCTGACAGAATATATTTCATCGTTACTGCTCCAATCTACACAGGATAAAGGAGATTTGTGGATTACTTCTTTGCTTATATGAGTTTTCAACTTCATTGTGTGCCAACTGAAAACTGAATGAATGAATGAAATTAGTTAAAGTTCTTTTTTTTTTGTTTACGTATAGACATAGTCGTTAGCAACGGTTATTCAAAACAAATGATGTCGCTTCTGTTATGACGGGGGTGGCTTTTCAAGTGGTGGTTTTAGACAGAGTTGTGAACTGCACAACCGAGGCAATTATTTTCCGTACCCTGGTGCTTTTTTATATTGGTAAAAAAAAATTCAGCCTTATGTGCTACTTGCTCTTTAATAATTTTAAATTGCTTATAATGTCAAATATTAACCTGTATTAAATATCAAGCATTTTTTAATTTAAGCAATGAAGTAAATTAAACTGAATCCCTCTCTGGGCATCTACTTTTCTTTCAGCCTACCAGTTTCATCTGGATGCTGCCTTGAGGTCATAAGCGAAATTACAACCACCTTATTGCTCTACTGCACTGCAAAAAAGGGAAGACTGTAATCCTGGTAGTACAATGGACCGGCAATTAGGTCTGAGTGGTCCAGATAAGCATAAGCCTCCTCTTTAAAACGAAAAAAAGAACATGGCTTCTTTTGCAAGTTATGTAAAAGATCTGCTTTTTTTGGTAATGTTTTGCAAATGTTAAATCTGGTAGGTCTCTAAGGGACACCTTTTAGTTGCAATGTTTAGAAAGCTCTAATGAATATCCTGTTCTTTTTTTGCCTCAGTGGGGATGTTCATTGAAGTACATATATGTGTGACTCAGGCACGAAGCGTGACATTTTTGTTTGCGGAAGCACTCAAAATAAAGCCAAAAATTTGAGACTCAAATAAGACCCGCACTCTTTTCCATGCCTTTTGGCGGCTTTAGAAAAATTGTTCATGTCAGTAAATCCACCACTTTTCCAAACATTTTTTCATTGCTAATAAGGCAAGGCCAACAATATTTTCTTTTTGTTTTCATACATCCTGTTAACCACGGAAAACTTTCACAAGTTTGTATTGAAAAATGTGAAGTACAACGGTTTGTAACGGTGTTTATATTTAAGGATGGTTTTGGTCTGCCAACATCTATTATTATTTTTTTTTTCTTCGAACGACCTAGCCGAGAATGGTTTATGGAAAAAACTTTCTATTACACAATTACACGCATTCATATTAAATCAGAAATAATAGTTTAAATCTTTATAAGTCACCCACAGCCACGAAAATAGTTTAAAAACCACAAACTTTAAAACCAATGCACTCTTTGTTTTCTGATAGTGAAAAAACTGACCTAATCAATAAAATAAGTACTACCTTACCTACCACTTTTTTTCATGAAATCAAACTCATTAACAGTGAACTGTTAAGAACAAGAAACAACTCATATACATCTTTGTTTTCTCTCTATCTCCTGTTTTATGTCATGGCATTTTCGTAATGCATTCACTCAACTCATTCTTCACACGTTGGTCCAAAGGCAAGAAACCTAAAAAAATGTGTTCCACTTTCGGTTGAGATCTGAGTTAATAAAGCCAAATAATGGAATGCCTAGCCATTGCGCATTATGAGTATTTTTTGCAAAGCATTTTCGCTTATCAACATTTATGAGTGATGTTGTGTACTTTCTGTTGGTGTGGGTATTTTGAGATTGAGCTAAGAAAAGAAGACATTTAAAGAGAATGCATAATATTACGCATTTTATGTCGCTTTCCAATGGTTTCACTCGGGGAAGCACTCATTTTAAAAACCAATGGAACACCCAAAATTGTTTCTATTCAGTTTAACGTAATTTCCTTTGTGTGAGTGAAACACCTATGGCTCTTAAAAAATATTCCTTGAAGAAAATTTTCTTTTTGAAATTTGAGTAACATGTGTTAGTGCTTCTGAGTCGATTCTCACTTCAAATCGAGAACCGGCTGTCACTCCTCAGAATCATGAGAAGCGATCTTTTTGCACCAATGGATCGGTTTGAGAATGCTTCTGGACGCTCTTGGACGGTTCTTTTCGTCCAATGGAAAGTGACATTAGTCACTTCGTACATTCGTAAAAATAATGCAAAGATGTTGAGCATTCTCTGTTGGTTTGCTGTGGGGGTATTTTAAGTTGTATGTAATTAGCAGACAGACCATGATTTCTTTTATGTAGTTATTTTGGTATAATATTATAATGTTCTCAAAATGATGTTGACATTTATTTAACGAGATAGATTGGATAAGAACAGACTGGTATAATATAATGTCAAAAATATAATAGAAAAATGAATAAGTTTTGGAATTTTGAATTTAAATTTTGCAGGCTACCTAAGATTTTTTTAAATTCGTTAACGGAAGCACTCATTCCACTCAATATATGGAGGCTTCGTCACTGGTGTGACTGGATTCGAGTGATGACCCAATTTTAACCAACTTGTCCGCCATTTCGTTCCCATTTATATCTCGGTGTCCTGGAACCTATATCTGAGTAATATCGTTTATGGTATTGAACAGACAACGGCCTTGTCGCTCGAAAGCATCGGTCGACACCACAATTAAGTCCAGGTGAGCGCTGTAAGTGGATAGATGGGGAACCGTCTGAATAGATCTACTTTGTCCTTTGTGGGTGTATCAGTCAACGGTCTTTGTAACCAATATTGTAGTATGTTATGTATAGTTGTTTCGTTTTTCTTTGACGTTGAGCAGTTTTAAAATGTAACGACATTCCACTTATTTGGATTCTATGACTATAGATCAGACAGCTTCAATGGCTGACTCTCTGTCTTTGAAAATATCAGTGATGATTTCAATGACTGATTCCCATGTAGCAAGCTGTTTTGCATCTTTAAAGACATCAGATAGGTTGACGCTAAAAAAAAACTGGAAGCTTCCCATTGATATAGTTGCAATCTGAAAGGATGTCTGACCCAAACACTTCATCTGTTGTTTGAAACCTTGAATAAGACATGAACATGATTTCTTTTTATAAAACCGTCATCCTCCCAACATTCTTTGATGGGATGGATAAGTGCAACAACCACTGGGTTGAAGTCAATGTACGGATTTAAACCGTTTAAATGTCGCTGTTGGAATTTTGCTACAGTCCTACGGACATGAACGCAAGCAAAGCTTAAATGGTTCGTATGACAACAAGAATAACGTAACTTCATCGTATAAGGACCATGATCCTTGGAAAACAGAACAAAACCAGCTCAGTTAGTACGTTGCTATATTCAAAGGTGAGATCTGAGAACCATTTCAAAAAGAAAGTTCCAACGCGACGATCGTAAAAAAAAGACAGGCCAATCAACTTATGGCGGATAAATCAGGGGAAAATATTAGGGGATTTCTGATCCCTTTGAAATAACAATGCTCAATGCGTCGTTTAAGGAAACGCTGCCCTTTTTTGTGGTAGTTGTATAACTTAATTTTGGCAACTACAATTGCCGCTGCGGCGACTGTAAAAACCCTTTAATCCAAAAGTTTTTAAAAATTTGCTATCTTTGTCTGTTGTCAGATCCTTTTAATGAAATTTTATAACTTCATTCATTTATAATTTTCGCATTTCATCAATTAGCTTCATAGTGCGGAGGTTTTTCTACAAAGGAGGTGAGAATCATAATGTATTTAGTGGTGTTTCATTAAAGGAAAAGTTCCTTAACCAGGTTTTGCGAGTTTTTTTTTATAAATCACAAAAGGCAAATTCCTTGCTGTGATGTTAAAAGTGTGTGCTCTATCAAATGTTTAGTTCTTTCTGTTACGGCCATAGATTTGACGCACATATATAGTTCAACTGATTCAATCATAAGTACCGTTTAGCTACATGTCTTTTTTCGTTGTCACACAATTAACAAACTTGTTTCTTACATCGGGTTTTCCAGTTGACGACTTTTTTTAAACGTTTGCGTTAAGACATTTTTAACAAACCTTTTTGTAGGCTGAGTCAAACATATGTAGAATAAAAACATTTATGAATGTAACTCGATTTGGTTCATTTGGACACAGCGGATACGTTTGCAGCGGTCGATTCGTTGGGCTCAATTGGACGCCGTGGAATTGACTGAATAGGATCGTTTGGTACGAACGCCTGAACGGCAGCGATATTTTCGATTCTTCGATCAACCCGTTTTTCAACTGACACGGCAACATCAAACAACGAATTACAAACTCAAATTTTTGTACTAGACTCGTTAGGGTGAGAATTACGTTAGAAAATTGGAGTTGACGCTCTTAAAATTATCATTTACTTTCTGAAAATAAATAAAAAACGGTTTTGAAATGAAGCCTCATCAATAATCGTTCCAGGTTTTTGATCATTTAAATTATGATCTAATTATATATTTTTTTTTTTTAGATAAAAAGGCAAAAAGGACTATGGAAAACGAGTGAGCTTTACAATAGTCGTATATGATTCGATCTTTTGGCATCTGAAAATGGGATCAGTTGATAAGTTTCTTTTCTCATCCTTTTTCGGCATTCACCATAAATATTGTTTCTTTGTAATCAATAAGGATCTTTAAGTAAAATAATTCACCATAAAATCGAAGGCTCACAGCTTTCCCACAAATCTGCTTAGCATAAGTGATCCGCCCACGGGGAAGACCGCACTGAAGTCATATTTTCTGATTTTAGTAAATACCTATACTAATTGTTAACAAGAAATGAAATCTTCCATCAGATGTGGTTCATGCTTCATCGGTTAAATGACTTTGTTGGTAGCAGGATACTGGGCGCGGAGAAGACAGTTGTGGACAAATTAAAAAAAAGCTTAGTTTATATTCTTTCACATGATTATTAATTGGATTTCATCTTTACTAAGAATTACGTCATTTCACTTTTTAAACACTCAAAAAACCCAAACAAATATCCAAAGGATACGAAAAAGAAGGACACAAACCACCGTTGTTGAAAAACTAAACCTTTAATGAGCGGATAGTTCTAGTTCATTTAGGAAACTTGCTTTAGTTAACTAGCAGCTGGAATGTGCTACATATTTTTCTGTTCTCTATGATCTCTTCTGCTTAAGTCACTCACATCAAAGTCTATCAGCCATATTTAAATAAATAAATAAGATAAATAAATAGGGTGGTGCAATAGAACGACGCACGGTTGGAACAGTTTTTTGGGATGATTAAGAACCTTACAGCAAAGATTGAAAGTCATTTGCCAAGAGCCCATGAATCATCACTGAGCTTGATACGTTTACGTTTACGAACCACATAAACCGACCAACAGATTAAAAAATAAAAAACCTGAATACCTCGTTCCTCTTTTGAGTTTCCTGACAATCTGACTGGGTACCACCTAGCAATTGTAAACCTTCTTTTACACTAAGCTCTTCTTGTTTGAATCAACTGACAAATTTTTTTCGAGAAATTTTTAGGATCAACTGAACTCTTAACTTCACCCAACCCACTCTATTTATGTATTGAAATAGCCAACCAACAATAATTAAGTAAAGAAATTCAAACCGAAAATACAACTTGCATCGTGCGCTACCACTACCTACTCTCAAGAGATGCCGGTAAAAACAAATAAAAGAACAAAGATACTGGCAGTTTCTCAAAATGCAGTTGCAGACCACTATGCAAGCTGATTGCCTGTCATATCGGGAAATCTCTCTTGCATCCTACTCCAAAAGTCTCCTACATTCCCAATTTCCAGCTTTTGTTCTCAATCTGCATCTTCGTCGGATTGGATGGTCGTGCCTTCTTTTTGTACATTTCCCGCTTGGAGGTTCCGCAGCCCATCCGAATTCCGAATCGCCAAAACATCATCTTGGTTCGGTATTCGCGACGCTTACTACTCGCATTGTTCGCCCGATATTTTCAATGTCATCACGCGAGAGTTTTGTAACAACTCTCCTCTTCGACTTCGAGAAGAAGAAGAAAAAACAAACGAGAAAAAAAGCACCCAACGCAGCAGGTAGAATAAATATCCAACTCAATTCAATTCCCCATCATGAAACTTCTTGTCAAACAGCCATCATCCGATTTGAACACCATCATACATTTTGCGTAGTGGTACTGGTCTCCGCAATTGAACTTAAACAACGTCTCTATGACCTACATTTACTTGGCTTTGCTTTCATAAGGCGAGAGGCAATTCTATTTTTGGCCACTGTCACATCTCACATGCCATGCGAGAACAAATTCGGATTCTCTGAGTGTTTTAGTGTTCCAACTTCCAAGTTTCCATCAAAGTGCGCTAAAATAGAGACTCTTCACTCCTACTCTCCTTGACAAAGCGCTTCGAAGTACGAATAAGTCTCGATGGCACCCATTATCGGATTTCCTGCCCGGGCTGAAAGTGTATCCTGCTTATCATGCGCCCCCATTCAATTGCGGACAAAAAATTGAGAACTTCATTTTGTGGAATGCTTTCAGCGATGGCACAGCGCCTACCTACTTCACAGCAAAGCTAAAGAGGAGAGATATTCTTGACTACACAGAAATAATTTGGAATAAAGTGGGAAAAGACGCTGCTTTTTTCTTCTTCATGTTTTCTAAAGGAGAAGAAAGCAAAGTTCCTCGGGGCTCCTTTTGAGGAGGGACGGCAAATCGGGTGAGATGCACAAGCGACGAAGGTACCCAACAACAAATAGGCAAACACACAAACACATACATTTTCCGTCAGGGAAAAAGTTGGGGCACCTCTGCAAATATCTCAGGAGAAACAACGATACCTACGCATTGGGGCTTTTGTGGAGCCTCCTCGAATGTGTCATTGCCACCACCACTCATTTCAAAGAGTCTCATGGGAAATCCCCAACTGGTATTTTCACCAGGCAAGCAGAACCTTCTAGAATACACCTCAGCAATGATTCCCATTTAAGACAATAAAAATTCCATTCCGAGTGGAATATAACGTGGTAGTTTGTGTGCGCGCCTCGCCTCCACTTTCCTATTGGATTCCTCTCCCTTCCATTTCGTCGAAAATGGAGAAGATGCAATGCCACAATGCCAGAGCCAGCCATCAGCAGCCAGAGCCATGGTATGGACGACAGCCATGGCACCATGGAAATGGATGGGGAGAGTTCTCTCCTCTGCGTTTGTATTGGATTTTTTATGGTAGATGGTACCTACTTATCTACCTACCTACCGCCTTTACACCACAGCACTCCGACTCCTCCGCCATGATTGGAGAAAGGTTACCTAATAAGCACAACATGCTCAAACCTCAAGATCGTATTCGTATCACCAGTTCGTAACTAAGTTTCATGAGAGCTTGATGAATATACCGCACGTTCAGCGGAGCTGGTTTTTTGCCCTTTTGAATCGAAGTGGTGGAATTGGTGGTTGCTGGCTTGGCCGTTGCCGTTGCCGTGGCCATTGAAGCGAGCAAGCGAAATGTCATCATTATCGCGTTATATGCCATTTCTTACAAAGGCGAGACAAATTCTATTGCACAGCCACCGTTACGTAGATTGACAGCTGTCCAAATTACGTCAGTCAAAATGACGCATCGTGTTTTGGAACCAGGAAAACATAACTTCCAGTAAGAATCTCAAATGAAAGTGTCTACCAAAGCAAACTAAGCCCCGGCGACGATTAATTTCCGCTCATGTGTGCACTTGAAAAAGTATATTCTGTTATGTGTGCTGTACAGTCAGAGGCGCCAACCTATTTTATCAGTTTGCCTTTGCTTCCCTCCGACCGACCCTGCGAGCGGCAGCGACAACCTATGGCTGAGTAAAAACGAAACACAAAAAGCACACACCACACAGAAGAATAATGAAAAATAAAAAGAAAAATGAGAAAAAATATGAGTGAGTTGGTACTGCATCTCTTTCATTCCACACGACTGGGCTCTGTCCTCTGTGCCTTTGCCAGCTAAATGGGGAGAATAAGAGTACGGCAAGGGTTTTGTTTCGGAGAGGAGTATGCGTCAAGGCAACGCTGGCAATGGCAATTGCCAACTGACATCCCTAAAAGCACACACTCATGTTCGTTTCATCGACCTTTTAGCTTGAGACTTCCAGTCGAGCTAATGAGAGAAACACACCCTTAAACTAGGCTAATCCACCCTAAGAACGCCCGTCAAACCACCCCTATCATGTGATGATATCACTTTCAGAATTTTTTCTTATCACTCCTCCTTTCAACACATCTACACAATTGTTGTCGTCACTCTATAATTAACCGTCTCCGAGTCCGAATCCCTCTGCAGCATCTTCATTTTGTTGGTGGATTCCCAGTCCCACTTTCATTATCGTTTGTCTCATTTCAAGTTCGCTTTTGTGTCTGCTGTGGTTCTCTCCTCCTTTGGCGGCAACCGTCCGTCGTAACTTACCTTGCGTCGAACAACTCTGGGATCAACGAACCCGAACCCTGTCTACACAGAGATACTCGTATACCTTTACAAAAAAGAACAACGAGTGGGCGTGTAATCATCAATGCGCCCTAAAAAATATCAAAACCGAAAAACGACACCACCAATGCAAAGAGCACCAACTATAGCAGCAACTGACACTGACAATTTGTTGTTTTTTTTTTTTTTGTTCTACGCTGAGCAGTTTCCCATCTGGCCGTCCTCGTCGCATTGCATGCCGCCCCGACTGCCTGCTGCTGCCAATGTTATGCCGGTTAAGCCCCATAGAATGAATTCCAAATTCTAAGACCACACCACGGGCGTGTGAGTTTAGTGTTTCTCTGGGATTTGTGTGTTTTGTGTATGCCTACGATGGACGATTGAAAAATTGAGGCAGTCCCACTTGTCTAGTTGCGTCAGCAGGCGACCAGAATTGTCAGCAGGTTTACTTCTTCACCAGCTGAAAGTCATTCCAATGAAACTGCTGATGATGGTTGAGTCGTTGGTCGTTGAGTATGGTGTGGTTGTATGGTGTTTGGATATGAATGAAAATCTTCGAATGAATATTTTGGGTATACCTACCTTCTTATCCAACCACCAGATCAGACCAGTGGAGGCAGCCGTACTGCTTTTGCTTTACCTTCTCGGTTTGTTTTGTATGATTGTATGAGAAAGTGGGGGCTGGAGTACAAACGGTTCACGGTTTACTACCGAATATAGTAACATTGGCATTGGACTACAAATCTACAGTCTACACCACCATGCCGGTGTGCAGTCGATGATTTGTGAATGAGGTTGCTCTTAGCATTGGGCGTAGAATGAGAAAGGTACCTGCCGCGCGCCGGCCGGTGCGGTGGTAAGGCACTGTGTTTCCATAGGAAATATCAAGTTGGTTTTTTGAGTCTGGGAAATACCTTTTCTGTGAGAGCAAATAAAGAAGCTAATTGGGAATGGGGTTGTGCTGGTGGTGGGTTGTCTTAAAATGTATGGCTCGATTTTTGAGTTCACCACTCGGTCGCTAGGGCTATGTTTTGCAGAGTATATTTTTACAGGTAGTGCGGAGATGGTAGATATGAGTGCTTCGGTAGCCATAAAGCAGAAGGAGATATAGGTTATGATGAAAGACGCACTACCGGGGGTGAGCGCCTTTAAAAATATTCTTATCTAGCATTTCTCAACCAAAGATTGGTTTTCTGATACAGTAACATCATTCCGATTGGAACCACCTTTAATTTTTAACTTTAAATAAATAAATAAATAAATAAATTAGAACTGAATTCCGACTATATTTGGCTGGATTATATTGAGGGTCATTTTCAATTGAAAAGATTAAGTCAAAAAGATTTTATTTTAGTTTTAGAGAAGAAGGTAGGATTCTGGAAACCCGTAGTATTTTATCATACCTGTTAGGTGCTGTCCAGCTAAAGACATTAACTTTTCAATAATGTTCAATTACACATGTCTGCTGCTACTCTACAACAGAGGTCGTACACAAGCTTCAGATTTTGAACTAGGTTCAGAAGCCCCAACGGCGCAGGCGCGGTTTTCGGCATATTATCTAACTAGCGGATGACTATAGTGTGAAGCAGTCAAGTGGGACAGCTGTGATGCCTTCGAGATCACGATGCTTGTAACGTCGGAAAAAGAAGAAGGAGAAGAAGACTTTACAAGAAGAGCTCACACTCTCAAGCTTACATCAAGGAACTCTAGAGGCTTTCCTTTATTGTTCTAAATACAAAATTCAGCCGCAAAAAAAATATAAGAGTACTTACATATCGCAACGTATTTCTTATCCTTATAGAACACTTCCCAAACTTGCGACGAAAAAGAAAAGGCAGGTCAAAACACTCCTGGTACAAGCAAATGCAAAAACAGCAGCATTTGGTTGGCCTCAGACATGGAACAATCCAAAACCGGGAGGCTTGCCGACGCTTTTTGAGGTCAACGCGGCGTACCCCACAGGCGGATCACTAGGGTGAAGCAGAAAAGTGGGAGAGTTGTGATCGCTTCAAGATCACTACTCGTAACGCCGGAAATGGAAAGAAGAAGAAGATAGAACACTTCCCCTATCAGTATCCTTTTTTTTCGTTTCATAAAAAAGCTGCCTTGATAAGGAGGACGAGAGTTTCAAGCTCTCATCATCCGTGTGCTTTGGGATATGATTTGAGAAAATATTGCACAGTCCAAGAGAAAGTTCTCCGCGAAGTCATTTTTCTCTCCACAGGATTTACAGAGTGTGGTATCATATAAGCGTATCATGTTCACGTTTTGACGAAAAAAAAATGGCCCGTGAGAACGCTATCATATTTTCTTCAGTTTTTTTTATATTAACTACCAAAAAAGATGCACTAGGGAGCATACTTTTAATCTGTCCTTACAACTGAGAAATATGCCATCTACGGTTGTGCTCTTGACAGATCCAGATGTTGACAAAGCCTTCATTGAAGACCTCGGCAATCCAAGCGCTCGTTAAGGCCTTAGGTAAACTGTATGAAAGCCTTGCATATTGAATCACAAGTTTATCTGCAATTTCATTTGCAGACATAGAGTGATGGAGTGACTGAATATCTCAAAAAAGATTCAGAGAGCTATTGCATTTCTGGGTCAGTTTGGAAGCAGTAAGAGGGTTGAGAAGAGTCTTAAAACATCATGGCTTTCGTTGCAAGTACTTCTTTTCATTTAGTTATTCTTCGTTACTCGGCCTCAGCAAAAAGCCATTTGGATAGCATAAGTCTTCACTTGGAAGACGGAAGCATGCCTATCAAGGTGAGGAGTCGCATGTTATCGCTCTTCACAAAGGCACTAGCTCATGATCCAATATCGGTTCTGGAACTATGCGTGAAAGTCCGATAAAAATCCTGTCCTGCTTCAGATTTCAAAGTGAAAATGACCAATGCTTAGTCGATGGAAAACTGACCTTGTATTTTTTGACGCAGTTTGAACACTGGGATCATCGTTATTTGCCTATCCAATAGATGTGAGTCAAAAGATGGAGAATTTGAATTGTGTTAGATACCACTTTTATAAAGAGAGTACATTCCATGATGTAGGTATCAAGGGAAGATAGACTAAGCAGTGCATCGAGAGTAGCATCGGTAGTACTGCGAAAAGCCTCAGCCTACAGCTAAATCATATTGCTCCTTGAAATTTTATGAATGAAGAAGAACATACAAGAGAGCTTGTTCCCTTACGCAATTGACTCAAAGGAAATGGTTGTTCTTCTGATAGTCCAAGGGACCCATTTTGGTGATAGACCCCATGTCTTGAAAAAGGCTTCCTAACCTTGCTAAAAGATTGACTTTGCCTCAGCAATTTTTTACTCGAAATGTTTGTGAATTTGCGTGGACGACAGATCCATTGAGCATTTCATATAGAAAGTCAAACATCATACAACACATCGAAGTTTATATAGAAGGCCACTCTATGGGCAGCACAACAGGATTGTTGTAACATACTGCCCTAACTCCACTTTAACGATCACTTTTCTGTTCATTGTGACAGCTTTCATCCACAAGACTAATTGTTTCTTTACACCACGTTGTACATGTCACCGAATTTTTAAAAGAAAGATATTTGCTTCAAAGAAAGAGACACTGGCAGTAGCCAACTTCTTCGTTCATAAAAGGAACATATACATACATACACATTTTAGAAAAATACATTACAAATTTTTTGTAATATTGATGGAACAAAAGTTTTAAGACAAGTCTCAAATTATTGTAATAACATTCCAGGGATTCAGAAAGATAGTTTATTGAATGGAGTCAGAATTATTACGTGAACATTGTCCTGGTTTGAACTTTAATAAGAGGTGCAAGTTGATTGGCTGTCTTGATCTGCACTACACTAAGGTATAATGTTCCCAACACAATAGTTTTTTTCTCATTCAGTTTATGTACTGAGTCACTCAATGCAATGGTTACTTTATTTCTTTTTCAAAAATGTGTTCAGATTGTTAAGGTCAAATAAAAGAAAACTGTTGGTTACCCTGCAGCTACACGATCAAGATATTGTAAGCCATCGGCCTGCATATAGGCGACTTACAATTTGCCAGGCAAATGGCTTTCAATCAACATGTCATTATATATTTTCAAAATGGCACCAACAAGAAGTTTTAAATTCAAAGTTTATTTCAAAGCTTTTCTCTTTTTGAGGGTATTTGACGAAGCTGTCAATTTCATGGCTACTGAAACTGCTTCTCGGGTGGCTTTCAATATTCCATACCAGTTAGGTTTCAATTTCGCAAAGTTTAAATGTATTGTAAATGGCTTACCATATCTTGATCGTGTAGCCCCGGGGTTAGATAAACAAAATAATATAATTTTACTTACATTCAGAGCGGCTATAAGCCTTTGTAAACAGCCAGCGACAATGCAACAATCATCCATATGCAAATTCATAAGCAGCCGTTAACAAAAAAAAATAGTAAGTATACGCCTGGGATTCCAAAGCGAGAAATAGTGATGTTGGAAAGAGTCTCTCTATGGTATCTCCAGTTTCTAGGATCCAATCGCAGTAATTCGTCAAGCTAAAATTAAAAAAAATAACAAATAATCCTCTGCTCACTTCGTTTCAAAATAAGGAGTAAAATCAGCATTCCATAAAAAGTTTCTTGCAGAACCAAATTTTAAATTCCAATTCAGAACAAATGTTTACTTTATTCAACGGAACTGGAAAAAGTAAAAATCTTTTGCTTTCTGCATTTTAATGTCGTTTGCGATTAATCGTCCGGAAGGATTCTACTAGTGGCAACCTTTATGTCGTTTGAGTTTTAATTTGTGTCGGTTTATGCCCGTGTGGAATAATGACTAATTTATGAATTAAATCTACACTAAGTACTACTTCCTTTTCCATAATGTCGTTTAACATTAGTCTAATTCGAAAGAAAAGCTTTGCAAAGTATTACGTGGAGCAGCTAACAGCCAAAAACCTGTTGAATTTTACCAATGGCTGCTAAATATTCACCGACTGACGGCGAGTGTGGCGAATTTCTTGCTCTCACGAAGTGTGTGACAGTAGCGGCTACTGCGATCGCTGCATGCAACCAAGTAGACCCGCGATCACCGAAATTGGGTGTTGAATGATCATCATATGGGGCGACGAGTATGGATTCGAGCTTTGTGTTAGAGACTCTCGATTAAGAGTTTTATCTGAAGCTTCTCATTCTTTTTTTTTTTTGTCGATGAAAAACAAAATTTACCACTTCAGTAATGGTCTGAGGGTGTATGTCAGCACGAGGAATGGGTAACCTTTTGCTTCATCGACGGCACTGTGAACTTCAATAGGTCTTGAGACATCTCGGAACACCAGCTTTTAACCTCAATTGCATTGCTGCAAACAGCTGATGGTCGTCTTACAACTCTGCAGGATGGTGTCATACAGGTAATCTTAAGTTGAGCTGGCTTCGAGAACATAACATTCCAAATATCACGTTACCTGCAAACATCCTGACCATTCCCTATAAGTGACACTGTGTGAAAAATGATAGAAGTATTGCGGGCAAATCCGGCAAAAGATTGAAATGACTCTGAATGTTGCAACAATTTTGTAGAAAGAACTCTTCCAAATTGAATTAAGGCCGTTATCAAAATTAAGGGTGACGGAACTCTCTGATAAGTTACTAGAAAATGGCCATCTTTTTTAATGTGAGCCAACTATTTTGAATCAAATGAGTAAAAATAATTTCATAAAATCTTTTTATAAATAACCAATTTTTTAGGTGTTGATAAACACTTGCTGGGGTTCGAAGTTCGAATGCCAGTAGAGACAAAAATGTTTTTTCACCGGTATCGCCTTTTGCGAGGAATTGGCAAGTCCATTGCCATGAAAAGCGCTTTCTCAATTAGCTGTTCGGAACCGGCAGAAAATTGTAGGTCCCCTCGATTTCCTTCACAAGACATGGTTGTGAGAAATGCACTGGGCCCAGGGGTTCCTCGCTCTGTTGCGCTACCCTATTTATTTATTTATTTATTTTGATAAACACTATCTGCTAATCTTTTATTTGAATTTTGTTCGATGAAAAGTTTTCAAGGCTAACTATTTTGCGTTTGTTTGTTTATTCAATAACGTACTTGTAGATTATTTACCATACCTAACCGATTTATTTCAGAGTTCCACTCTGGTGTACCACAAGGCAGTCACCTTGGCTCTATACGTTTTATTCCACCTATTGATTTGCTTGATAATATGAAAATTTTATTTTTTTATTTTAGACTGCGCAGCCGATCGTCTTATTTTACACTCTGATGTTGAAAATGGTGCCACATGGATTGATAAAAATGCATTGATTCTTAATCAAAGCAAATGTCAAAGAAACGTACACCTGCTTTGTTCAATTACTCGAATTCTCAATCAAGGACCTCTAAGTACTAATTTCGGTTCTGATTGAGACCTTACACCACATATCAATTTCATTGTAAATAAGGAAAATCCAATGCTAGGCTTTATCAAATGATGGGCTAAGGAGTTTAAGGGCCCCTACATCATTCTTTCATTGTATAACTGTCATGTTTTCGACCCCACTTTAAAACACGCTCCTCAAATATATATTCTCCTTATTATACAGTTCACAATTGAAGGATAGGAAGTATACAGCGAATATTTATTAGATTTGCTTACAAGGGACTTTCTTGGATTGGTCCTTTTGGTCGTATAAGTAATGATTTAGTTTTTCTTCACAAGCTTATAATAGGACAAATTGATGCACCTGACTTGCTCTCATGCATAGATTTCAACTATCGGGGAGTGTACAATTGTGTACATAGTTACAAAAATGCAATCAACTCTATTTTTTGAATCAAAGTTGCAAAAATACAACTCACTTTATTCCCAGTCCCACGATGTTGGAAACAAGGGATTCTTCCAATTACTATTGATGACCAAATTGCCAGAAGCAGAATCATCAAACAATTTTGCGTATAAATTCAAGTATAATAAATGATCTTTTGAGTTCGACAAGTGAACACCAGTAAACACTGATCTTTTATTTTTGGTCTGATTTTGTGCTATTGCTTTTCCCCCACCAGTGGTAAGGTGGTATTAGTTCAAGGTTAAACAGGGAGGCACATACTAATTGCGCAACGTGGAGTTACTTGACTGTCCTCATCATAAAACTAATTATGGCTTGAATGAACCTTTTACTCGTATGATATATATCATAAACTTTAACTCAAATTCAAAAGATTTTCATGCTTGTAAAGCTAGCTTAAAGTCCATATTTCGAGCCAGAGCTCCACTCTCTTGATTACGTTTCGGTTTTACTGTTTGTTGATTATTCTCTCCTTGTTGCTCCCATATTTAGTGACTATCAGTTTGCTACATTGTGTAAAAAAAAGGATCAACAACGAAAAAACCGAGAACGTTTTATTTTTTTTTTTTAACTTTAATCGCGAATAACTTCTGAAGGAAGCACTTTGTGAAAAAATGTAGAAAGACCTTTTAGGTAGATAATTTAATTTTGTTTAAAAAACATATTTGCAATTTTTCACATATTGATATGTAAGTGAGTTGATAATCTTCAAAATAAAAGAGCAAAATCAAAAAAACATACCATTTTTCAAAGCTTGATTAGTCGGAAACGGTTTGTCTGACAAAAATTTTTAAAAGGACCTTTTTTAAAGGAAAGTTAATTTTCTATAAAAATATTTGTCTTTAAATTTGTTGGGCTCGAAATAATTGAACAGTTTTAGCGCTCAAGTAAGGTTAGGTCTAAGAAATATAAAACACGATTGATAGACCTCTAAATATTTTTTTTTGGAGCTCAAACTCTTTTGGAATTGTTTTTTTGCTATCCCAAACAATATTTTCAATATAATTTTTGAAACAAAAAATGTCTGATGTACATTGTTCGCAAGCTTAAAATAAGCTATTCTGATAGCAAAAACAAACAGAAAATTTCTATTTCACTATTCGTCAAAACGGACACTGTTGCAAACTTACATTTTGGCTTAATACTTTGCTAACTCAAAAGTCTTCTAACAAAGGTTGCAGTTAAAGTTTGCAGACATGCATTTGAAGTTAGTGGAAACTTATTAAAATTATATTCGGAACAATGCAATGCATTGCAATCGAAATGAGAATGAAGGTACATGAAGATAAGACAGTGTTATTACTTACCGAGGACTTGCCAGTTCTTCGCCATCGGCAATATCCGTGGAAAAGCATAACTGAATACTTCGGAGACTCGGACCACAAAAATCCAACGTAACATGCAGAGATGCTAATAATTACGCCGCGGACAGCACCAACATTTTTGAACCGATCTCTAATGTCTAGTAATGAATAAAAATGACGTATGTGAATATGCTTTGTTGTTAGTGCTTCAGCTTCAGGACATATACATGTGTTCGTATTTTCTATTCTCATAGAAAAATTACTTTGTGGCTGCTTCTATAAAGTTTTGCTTCTAAGAAGAAACCTGCCCATGAGTTCCGCATGTTCCTTTGTGATGGAAAATGGAATGAATGTGAAGGTAGGTACTGATGTATGTGTACACGACTGAACAGCAATGAGGTTGAGTCGAAAAAGAGCACTCCATACCTCTGCAGCCTAAACCTGTCGATTTCGACTTTGAAAAAATGATTTCTTTTTACTCAACAAAATGTTCCAGGCTTTCATAATCTTGTTCCTACCATCGTATGCCTTGCATCCAAAAGAACCAGGTGCCTACTTTTGTCTGATGCAAGAAGAACTCTATAAGAAAATCGGAGCCACATCTTCCTAGCCATTTAAGTTTGTCTAGTCACATCCACACAAAGAAGATCATGCACAATGCACACTATACCTACGTACATCTTGAATGAAGCACTCGATTCAATTCAAGAGCTTCTAATGGTTGGTAGATGGCAAATGGTAAGTGATAAGTAGGTACTCTCTGACTTCTAATCCATTCTGGTCCCCTATGAAGTTGTGATGTTTGGGAGAAAAAGTCTTATCCCTAATTCTCGCTTGCTCTCTCTTATTCATTTCTCTAGGGAAAGACCCAGTTTTCCTGATGATAAATCGTTAGCTGTTTTACCCAACATACATCCCTCGCATCGTATGATGTAAGACTTCGCCAATTAACAAAAAAAAAAAAAAAGAAGTTAAGCCAAGGAGGCAGGACTCTCCGCCCTTTTACGAATTGTGAAAAAATCTTTTCCTGTTAGGGAGGCAGTTTATAGGTAGACACAGGTTTGTTGTTAGAACGCACCCCTTTGTATAGCAACCGGAAATTCAAATACCAGTACACATAGTCATATAACTACAGACACTTGGAAATTCCACAACTTTTCCTCATTTGCACAAACACTCCGCCTATTTTTACCAGGGACTCATGCGGAAGGACAGTAAACATCCTGTTTTTCCACTCCACACTTTTCCACCATGAGGAGTTGGAGAACGAAAGGGGTTGGTCGTTGTTCGTTTGATCTGGACTGGTGAAAGTCACTTCATACTCAAAGTGTATGAAGGAGGAAACAAAAAACCCCTCAACGCACATTGCAGCGGAGAATTTCCAATTGAATTTTCCGATAAACTTTTCCAACGCCCTCAATCGGGGACGCCAATAGATTTCCCTCAAATTCGACTAGGCTTGCATGAATTGCAGCAGGAAAAACGCTCCTAGTCCTAGACAACAACATAAAACTGATTGAATGCAACCTTATCTATTTTTAAAGAGTCCCACCTCTGGTGTCTATGAAAGGAAAGGGAAAATAAATGTATAGGAATGCGGGAAGGTAGAACATGAGGGCACAGCCATACAACATACAAGCAGCATAGAAGACACCAAGCAATGGCACCCTTTTCTTACCTAAGTTCCTATGGAGTCCACATCGAGTGAAACGACCATAAGCCTCCCTTTTATGGAAGGAGATATCCCCGGAATGGGTAACACAATGAGGTGATTACACTGTTGTGCAATCGAGCACATGAAATTGTTGCGCTATTTTTAGAAAAGTACGCACTTGCGCGCACAATGAAGGCAATTTGAGACATATTCATGGGGAAGACTCTTCTTGGAGCAAGCTTGGAGCGCATTGATGTCACATTAGGAGGAGGATGGTATTTTTATTCATATAGGGGAAAGGGAGTTTGCTGAGATGCAACATAAATCTTGTTCATTGAAATACAGAGGAGGAGGATTACCTACTGGAGAAGAGATCAAAATTGAGAAGACTACGGACGTGGGGCAAAAATTGCTTCACTGCCAAAGGAGAAAATTGTGAAGCCAAATATTAAACAGTTTGGCATAGTTGGTAATGACATGGTGTTTCATTAATTTTCGAACTGATTCACGACTGCTAGTCGAATTTTGTTTATACCTACGTCTATTAATTTTCGAAAAGGAAACATTGCCTAATGAGAACGTGGAGAGGTTAAGCAGTGTTACCTTCGCCTCATACAAATAGAAACTTGGTCTTTGCTCAAAAAAAAAAAAAAAATATCTATCTCATTGCGATGAATTGGATGTGCGGTTCCGATAACGAAGAGGTCATGGCGGGACGCGTAAGGTGAAAACGCCACTCATGGCGACCTTAAATGTAGACATTAAGCATTTTTAGAGAAAAAAATTACTTCAAAGCCAAAATTTTGATCGGGGAAGAAAATTTGAACACAATTTAAATGGGAAAATTTGGCATTAGGGTTGCCATATGAGCCGTCAAATTCAAATATTCAAATACAGTTTTAAAAATTATTGTTTTTTCTAAAAATAAAATCAAAAATGAGGTTTTTATCATAAGTAGGTACCTAGGCCTTTTTACAAAAAACACAGGCATCTCTGTCCCAAACCTAATAAGCAAAAATGGACACCCTTTCTTTTTTTTTATACATATTCGCTAGGCTCAACGCCGACTTATCCTATCTACAATTAATTAGAAATCCGTTTTGTTGCAAACTAGCAATTACTGTGAGAGATGAGAACTTGAAGATAGCTTGAAACGGAAAATAACTTAATATTTGGGGATTAATATACCAGGGGATAGTCTAGCTTCTAGTACACTCACCTCAATAGCTACTATCACAAAGGGGATCTTGAATTTTCTACTGATTCGATTTCGATAAGCAAAAAATTTGCGTATACCTTAGGCAGTTCTGTTCTTGTCAATTGCCTGTAAGAAACAATTAACCGTGAAAGTACTTTGTAGGATCATTGACTATCCAATTTGTTTGTCAAGCAAATTTGTAAGTGTGAACTCTCAATTAAGCGGCTTGTCAAATTTGATTTATGGATTTACAAATTTTTTGATATTTTTGCAAGTCGTCAAACTTGCAAGAAATTTCATTTCCCAAATGCTTTCAGGAGTGCAAATCGCACGGAAAAAATGTTTTTTCATTGTTGGGCACATTGAAAATGGAATTTATGATCTTTTCTGGTAGTGCACCTTTTTTGTTTTTCTTGCTTTTCTAAAATTTCATCCCTAATAAGCGCTGTTACTAATATGTCCTCCATGGTTGAAATTCAAATCAGAACTGAAGTTTGACGACTTGTTTGAAGAGTGTGAACGCTATGGGTATTTTTCCGTCAAACTTTCATCCAACAAATTTGACAAACAAATTTGATAGTCTGGCCCCTATTAACAAATGTTCCAGAATAATATGTTCATCGAACACGAAAAACAAAACAATATTCAATTTTTCACATAGCCAAGATGCACTAAAAGCGTTGAGCTCAACTGCCATAAGATCCAAACTAGTTCAATACGGGACAGTCTTGTCACTTTCTGAACTAGCAAGGAAAAACTCTGTCATCCTTCACTGGATCCCAACACACAAAGGCTATGATGGCAACGAGAAGGCAGACTTCTTAGTTAAAGACGGCGCATCTAAACCATTCGTCCGCCTTGAACCCTTCTGCGGTGTAAATATAAGTATCTATAAACACACTGCCAAGAACATCTTACTGGAAGAACCAAATAAAGCTAAGCGTAACCCATCGGGTCAAACCTGTTCAAAACTCTTTTTGCCAGAACGTACTGAAAAAACATCAAAATTCCTACTGAACCCCAAAAGGAAAACCCTAAAAATTTGCACAGGACTATTCCTGTATAATAGTCCTGTGCAAATTTTTAGGGTTTTCCACTGTTCTTTAAAGAAACATCTTCACCAAATGAGGCTAGCAGCGGACCACATCTGTAGACTATGCCTCGAAAATGAAGAAGCTTATCTCTGCACATTGTTACGGAATGTCCGGCACTTTCCGCCTTATAAGGCAAAGCTAACTCTGGTAATCCAAAGACATTTGGCATCTCTTGATCTCAATCTCGGTAGTACCCGTGGCGTGATGGTTAGCATATCTGTCTTTTAACCAGCAGAGGTTAGTGGTTCGAATCCCAACAGAGGCAATAATGTTTTTTCATGAGTATCCTCTTTCGCTAGGAATAAGCAGTGCCTCTGTTAGTAATTTATTGCCATGAAAAGTGCTTTCTCGATTAGCCGTTTGGAACCGGCAGAAAATTTAAGGTCCACTCCATTCCCTCGCAAAGGCATGGTTACTTCCAGGAAAATATGGCCGAAATATAATAAGAAAGAATCTGAAAAGCTGCTATCATTGAATAGACCTTCATTGCGAATGCTTATCAGTATCACAACTGGACATAACCTAATAGGTTATCACAAAAAGAAAATGGGTCTTTGCACCGATGACCTATGTAGAGGATGCAATGACGAAGATGAACACGAGGATACAACTCACTTCCTTTGTCAATGTCCAGCACTCTGCCATATTAGGAAAAAATTTCTAGGCAATTATTTTTTCAATGAACTAGAAGAATTATCAGACGCTTCAAAAAGCAGTCTGTTAAACTTCACTAAGGCCACAAAATGGCTAAATACTGACCAGACATAAATTCATAGGTTTCAAGGACGTTACAATACGTCAGGGAATCACAATGGATCTGCATTGATCAAGTGTGACGGAATTAAGATCAACCGTCAGCCCATTCTACCTAACCTAACCTAAAGGCATGGTTGTGAGAAATGCACTGAGCACTGGGGCACCCCACTCAGTTGTGCAATCGCAGTTATATTGAAATATTCAACCACTGTATTTATTGAGACGACTTATTTTCAGTCTCAATCTCATCTTACGATTTCAGCTTCATTTGAATGAGATCAACCTCTGCCAAAAACTCTCAAATGATCTCCGAAATGAGATCGATCTCATTTTCATGAGATTTTTATCAAAATTATTTCGAATACATACGCACGTGCTGGCAAAAGCTGAAAATAATAAGATTTGGACTGAAATTATTTCAGTTTCAAATCTTATTTTTTTTTTTTTTTTGCATTTGCATTTGCATCCTCGGTAGACGAGGTCTTGTACTACCCCGAAATAATGTCTATCTATTGTGACGTTTTGTTCAATTTGTCGATGATCTCTCTGCCTCGTTTTCGCTCATAAGCTAATAATCCCATTTTTGCAGCCTCAATTTCAATGGTCGCAAAAGCTACAATGACATCACGCTTCTTTCTTCCCATTACGTCAATATCGTCTGCGTAAGTGAGTAACTGTACAGACTTCTGGAAGGGTAATCCTCTGGTGTTGACGTTTAAGTTTTGTACAGCCTTTTAAGAAAATGTTACGGAAATAACATGACAGTTTGTAGCCTTGCCGAAAGTCAATCTCAGTGAGTTCTTTACCGACCTTGACGGATCAGGGTGAAGTCTACAAAGTCATCCTGCATAGTCGTACGAGTTTTGCAGGGATGCCGAAACTAGATATGGCTCTGTAAAGCTCGTCTCTGTATTCTCGGGTTTTTTCCAAGATCTGCTGTAATGAGAAAATTTCGTCTGTTGTGGACTTCTCTGATCTTAAACCAAATTGATAAGGACCTTTCGATTTGTTGACGAGGGGTTTCAGACGATCACATATTACAGCAGACAAGATCTTATACGAGACGATAAGGAGGTTAATTCATCTATAATTGGTGCATTCGTGCGGGTTTTCATTTTATGGGATTGGACCTACGACACAGAGGCTACATTCATTTATTTCGACCATATAATGCAGACCAGCTGGTGCATGCTCCCTTCCAACTGATCTGCAACAGCCTTGATTAGCTTGACATCAAGGCCATCTGCACCTGCTGTTTTCTTTTATTCAAACTCACATATGGCAAATTAACTTCTTCTAGATCGGGAGGAGGTCATTGTTGGTCTTTGTCCAAGTTGAAGAAGGCATTCTTCCTGAAAGCAGAATTTGTGTCTTCATTGCAGTTAAGCAGAAGTGGTTTTTCCAGATCCTCAGTAGCGACTGTTTATCTATCACTTTGTGTCCCTGCTGGTCCTTACAGGCTATAGTTCCAGGTTTGTCACTCTGGCAAGACCCTGTGGATATGTTTCCCTGCTGGTCCTAACAGGCTATAGTTCCAGGTTTGTCACTCTGGCAAGATTTTGTGGATCATTCAATTGTATTAACTTTTCTTGCAGAGAAAAGGGATATTACCTTTCTTTTGCTTTATCAGACAATTTTACTCACATATCTCAAAACAACTGCTCTTATATGAACTCACTTTTATAACCTTAGGAGCTTGATTCTGATTAAGCAACTTTTACCTGTATATGCAGCCACTTACTTCTGTCTTGTGTATTTTATGTTATATGTGTGCTGCCAGCTTGATGACTATTAGTCTTTCCCTATCCTAGATTCCTATTCAATTCCAAACTGCCTTAGAAGATAAAGATGGTTATTCTTTCTTCCTCAAAAGGTAAAGTACTCGAAGGGCGAAGAACTTGCCAACTGCAGCACAGTTTCAGTAAAAAAAACGTCAAAATTTTCTTCAGACACACCCTCCCAAACTTAAGAATGCGCATATATGAAATGTGATCACCAATCTGATGTCAGCAGTTAAAAAAAAGCCCCTAGCAAGGATGCACCGAAGATTCTCTCGTCTATGTGAGTAGTAAGTACCTGTTACTCTACCAAAACCTACCACCTTTTCGTCATATATGAAGAAACACCTCAGGTAATTAATGCCCAAAGGTAGATTATCTGGCATCAGCCAACCTCCCTAAGCATCACAATAAACCCATAAACATGACAATAAACATTTCAACTCCTACATAGAAAATTCAACACGTTTTTGTCGAGTATCTCTTTCTACATCATTACTACTATGAGAACATCTCTCCACTTCAGCAAGTTTATGTTTTAATAGGCGTTTCCCTTAATACACATATAAAAATAAATAAATGAAATGAAAAAAAAATACCAGCAGCATCCAGAATTCCCACAGGCGAATCTAAAAACACTGTTCGGCATCATCAACCGCTCATATCCTTGCTATGCATCCTGATAGCCTAATATCGAACACCTAAGAAAATGTCGAAAACGCTGTCGGAATTCCCACGGCCAAAATATTCCCACAGTCCTGCGACCATTAATCGTTGTTGTTGTTCATTTTTTTCCTCTGATTTTTTTGTTGTTGTTTGTTTAATTCCCCCGTCGGCGGCGTAGACGGATAAAGTGAATCTCTGTGTTGTTGTTGTTCTTTTTCGTTTTATTGAACGAGTTTTTTCTCTGTTCCCTGTAACACATCTGGCCCTAGAAAAACCATATAAATGCCGATGAACGCAAGGGGTCAAATTCCACATTCCCTTCGTTCGCATATCGGCAACGGCGGGATGCAGCAGTAGCTGTTTTTGTAGCTATCTGCGTGCGGCATCTCCAGCAGTTATCCATGGTCGCCCAACAAGTTGAATTCAAAAAATTTCTCGGATAATCTTCTTCCCCTGTGTTGGGCTTGCGACATTTTTCCATAATCCCATCCTGGCAAAACAAGTGAATGTGTGGAATGTTCCCGGAGCGGATTCTTTTGACCGGCCGGCGCGGCATATGATGGTGTTTTTCCCATTTGGTGTCTCTGGAGTGTTTTTGTTTTGGAAAAATAAGGGCGTAGATTCGTTGAGAGTGATGTTGCATATTGCGTATGGTATGACGATGGCAACTTTGAGGGAAGAAGGCAAAGCGCGCATGCAGAGGAACGAGTTTTAGTATTGTGATTGTGATGTTGTTTTGTTTAAGGTTCTCGCACTGAATGGCATACAGGACTTCGAGAAAGTGTTCTTTGAAAGGGCTATTACTTGTTGTGTGGTGCCCTGACAAACAAGGTCTTATTGATTAGGTTTGTAAAACGGGACGGGGATGTAAGGCCAGCAGGCATGGTGGAAGTACACTCACAAGGTTTTCGGTGCCAAATGAAGGAAAGAGTGTTTTTGTCACAGACAGTTTTCATTCAAGTCATTGATGAAACGAATAAGGATATGTGGAAACAGCTGTTGGGGTAGTTATCAGATTTCTGGGTCATGTTACACAAATGGGCACTGAACACTGATTTTTTTTTTTCATTCCACACCAGTCAGGCAGGGTATTTCGCAAACCATACCTTGGCATACATTTTTTCGCATTAGCATAATATATTCGAAATCATACATTTTAAGTGTAGAAATGACCCATTGTAAGTCCATTCGTGTTATTTGATCTTCACAAATTAGCCCTAATTTCACAACATAGCTGTGCCTAGAGCAAGACTTTATCTTAAGTGACCAACACAAATGAAAATAGACATCAAACAAAGTTATGTGTTTAGCAATCAAAAGAGCTATTGAGTTTGAGGTTCAGTCAAGACAACAGAACTGAGATTTTTTTTCAAACATGTTTGGCTTTACAGAACATTTTATTGATTAAGTTAGTTTTGGTGGATTAAAAAAGTGGGTCCAGCTATTCTGTCTGTCTGCCCGTATGTGGATCTACAGCCTGAACCGCTTAACTGATTTTCTTCAAATTTTGCAGTTAGGATCTGTGAGGCAGCCTACAGAGGCATTTTTGGATTTGAGTCTCTAGGTCTTGAAATAACGGTACCTCCCATACAACCGTTATGATGATACTTATTTTTCGCAAAAACGGCCCCAACGATTTCGATAAAATTTTGTGCAAAGGATTATTTTAAGACTGTCTTTCCTGTGACGTAAAAAATTCTAAAAAAGGTACCTCCGATAGTAGCGTTTTTTTTTTTTTCAAAACCGACTTCCTCTTTAATGGCCTGAACGATATTAACGAGATTATGTATTTTAGAAGCCGTAGATTGTTTAAGAAAGATTGTGTATCAACATCCAAAAATTTTTATTTTATGAAATAACTTCATTTGATTTTTTTTTTTTTAATTTTTTGTCAAAACAACTTCTGCCAAGATCTTTAACTTCGCATAGTTTATTTTTAAAAAACTCGTTTTTAAAAAACGTGAAAAATAAAAAACCGTTTTTTGAAAAAAACTGCTTCAACGATTTTGATTAAATTTGCAGCGTTTATTATAAAAGATTTTAGATTTTCGCTTAAGACCTTTGGAATATTTTATTTAGTTCTTTTCAATATTTAGTGTGATTTAATTAAATTTTCCTAATTAATGTGTAGTTGGCAACCCTGTACAACCATATAGTATATATGGGGCACTCCACGTCATCGTCGAACGTTCGACCTTTGCATCTCCGATTTAAAAAAAAAAAATTATGTTATAGTACCCATTGAAAAAGACCTTCATGATTTTTTTCAAATTTTTTTTGCCGATCCGTTTTTGAGATATCAATTTTTGAAAAAAATCGCTCTTTTTTTTCAAATATCTGTAACTTTGCGAAAAATGGGCCAAGCGGGAGGTTTTTTTTTTAAATTTTCGTTTTTAAACACACTTTTAGGATATAAAATCAAAAAACATTTTAAAGTTATATTTCGATAAGATGTTAGTTGCTTCAATAAATTTTTCATCAAACGCTGTAAACTACTTTTTTCTATGTCTTGTAGTTTTTAAGATAATTGAAAAATAGTAAAATTATATTTCTTCTTTAAAACCAAAAGATTCTGTAATCTTAAAAGAAACTTAAATAATAATGGTTTTAAAGAAGAAATAGTTTTAATATTTTTCAATTATATCAAAAACTACAAGACATAGAAAAAAGTAGTTTACAGAGTTTGATGAAAAATTTATTGAAGCAACTGACTACATCAATAATTTTTTTATTTGCATTTGTAATCATAATAAATGAAAAGATTAGTAAAGTTTTTAACAGTTAAAACACTTATTTTATTTCCTCAGATGTATATTTCAGAAGCAATGCTTCCATCGTCAGTGAGATTTATAAAAATAAATTAAATTAAATTATTTGTCAAAAAACTAATAATAAACAAAAATGTTTCTAAACAAAATTACAGTTGAGTTGAGTTGAATCTATTAAAAAATTTTTTGAATATTGAATCTTTGATTGGTCCATCATCACTATTCATTAGATTATTTTTGTTTTTAAATATGTAAATTGATTCAAAAGCATCTAATTCATAATTGCTATTTACATTTCTTATTAGTTTTAAATTTTGCAAACTAAAGCTATGACTATTTTCTAGCATATGTTCTGCAACACTTGACTTTTCTTTTTCATTATACTTAAGATGTGCAAAATGTTCTTTAAATCTTTTTAGAATAGGTCTTCTTGTCTGTCCTATATATTCTTTCGCACAATCATTACATCCGATAGAATAAATTCCTGACTTTTGAAGTTGGTCAATTTTATCCTTAGATCCTCCAATCAGATTTTTTATTTTTATTTCGCTGCACTCACTCATACGGATATTATATTTATTAAAGATTGGTTTTATCTTAGATGTTATTTCTGGATAGAAATAAAATTTTGAATATTTCTTTTCGTCATTTCCTTCATTCCTTATTAGATCTTAAGTTGTATAATTTCTCAATTCTTGTTTTCTTCTATGTGCAATTGTTAAATCTTCAATCAATTCTTCAGTATATCCATTAATTTTGGCTATGTCTTTAATTTTTTGGAATTCTTTTATTATTTGTTTCTATAGTATGAGAGCTCTAAAAATCATTGAGTGAAAAGCTGACATCTTATGTTCAAAGGAATGGAACGAGTCTGATGTAATGTATCTCAGAGTATTCGTTGGTTTTCTGTATATATCCAATTCGAAATTGTCTCCATTCCGAGTTATACTTAAATCCAGAAAATTTAGTTTCCCTTCAATTTCTTCTTCATATGTAAATTTTATTGATGGGTATTTAGTTCTATTTAATTTGTTAATGA
Organism: Melanostoma scalare; assembly: GCA_949752695.1. Taxonomy (NCBI): domain Eukaryota; kingdom Metazoa; phylum Arthropoda; class Insecta; order Diptera; family Syrphidae; genus Melanostoma; species Melanostoma scalare. The sequence continues at coordinate 17,627,718 of OX456986.1, forward strand.
GCTGACGAAGTTCATGCTTTTTGATTATCGCCCATATATCATCTACATATCTTAACCAAATTCTTGGAAAATTTACTTGATTTTTCATTTCAGTTTCTATATGCGACATAAATAAATTTGCTAAAAACGGGCTCATATGTGATCCCATACTGCAACCAAATTTTTGTCTGTAAAACTTTTCATTAAACTGGAACCAATTTTCATCCATGCACAGTTTAGTAAGTTTTACAAATTCATTTATTTCTTCTGGTTTAAGTGTATTTCTTTCTAGCCATTTTCTCAGAAAAACTAAAGTTTCATCAATTGGAACATTTGGATATAATGAAACAACATCGAATGAAACTTGAAACTTTTTCTGCAAATTCAATTCCATTTTTTATAGCTGCTGTTTCAAATTTGATTGGGAGATTATTTAGTTTTTCTAATAACTAACATTCAAGTTTTGATAATATTGATCCAGTTGTTGATGTAATTGGTCTTATTTGTTTTCCTGGTTTATGTAATTTTAACTGAGAATATAATCTTGGTAAAATTGGATTTGAAACATTTAATTTCCTTGATAAATTAGGATCATTAAAAACTTTAACTGCTTGTTTGATAGCTTCTTTAGTTCTCCTTATCATTCCCGGTAAAGGATTAAAAATTACTTCTTCATAAGGTCCAGTTCTTATAAATTGTTCAGTTATTGCAATATATTCTTGTTTGTCTAGTATTACAATATTATTGCTTTTATCAGCTTTACTGAAAATAACTGAAGCTTTCTTTTCTTTTAAACTTTTCGCTGCTCCTCTAAAATTTTTCATTTAAGCAGTCATGTTCGTTAGATCGTTAAAATTAATTTTATCTATAGCTTCGGACCTTACTCTAACTTTATCGTCAGGATCATTGAAATGTTTCAGAGCTGTTTTGTAATCATGAGGAACATAATACTCAAAGTGATTTTTTTTACTTTTTTCGTAAATTTTGACTTTGAAGTCAGTTATTTCAAAAACTCTAAATTGAAACCCCTTCATTTAAAATTTATTATGAAGTGCAGATTTCTGGCTTTCATAAAAAGTATAATTTGTATCAGTGAATGTTCCCCTTCTTTTGCAATAATTTTTGAAGTAAATTTTTATAAAATTGCTCCTACCGCCTAAACGGGGGGAGATAGACCCCTCCTCCAGAGTAAAAAATTATTGTATTGAACCCCTCCACCAAAAACCGTTATTATTTCTTGTCGCCAAAGTTATCGTACACGTGCAAAGGCGTATAAAACTAAAGATTTAAAAAAAAACTTCTTTTTTTACTGAACCTATAATTTTTTAAATTAAAAAAAAAAAAAATGGATGCCATCAATTGCCCATTACAGGACTAGGCTCAAAAGTTGGGGACAGTTTTTTAGAAAATTTTTTTAAGAAAATCGATCGCTACGTGTTTTTGGGAAATCAACATTTTAAAGTCAAAATTTGAAAATCTTATAGAAATATAACTTTAAATTTTTTTTTGATTTTATATCCTAAGAGTGTGTTTAAAAACGAAAACTAAAAAAAAAACGTCCCGATTGGCACATTTTTCGCACAGTTACAGATATATAAAAAAAAAAAAAATATGAAGGTTTTTTTTTTGGGTACTATAACATAAATTTTTTTTTTAAAAATCGGAGATGCCAAGGTCGAACGTTGTCCGTTTTGGCGTGGAATGCCCCATATATATTATGAAGAGCGAATATTAAAACCTCCTAGCCCGCCTTAAAATTTTTATACTGTATTTAGCACACAATCGCAAGTTCCCGCGTGTTCGTGCCCATTTTTTTGTTTTGAACTCTTACAGCTTATCCATAGACTACAAAATCACCTTAAAGATCCTGTCTTTCACTTTATGTTAACGTTTCAATATTCAAAAAGTTCGACATTAATTCAGCTTTAAAACATGAATAGCTTTTCACCACCAAAATCTTCAGAGACGGTTCGTATCAATGCAGCCACAGATTTGTGAAGCTCTTCACTTCATGTTTACTGATTTGAAAGCAAATGGGAAAGAACCAATAACGATATCGAACACTGACCAGCTTTATTATCCCTCCTAAACTGATATGCATGCGTGTTATCAGGTTGACATTGCAGAACACTTGCTGCTGTGTAAAAAAAAATAAGTTCTTCTGAAGTTGTGAGTGTATTTCCCACATTTTACTATTTTCCAAATCAGTGATTCCCAAAGTGGTCGATATCGACCCCTTGGGGTCGATATCAGCTTCCAAGGGGTCGGCAATAACGAAATCAGATTTTGGGGGTCGACAATTTCTGCAATCGACCCCCTCTAGACAAGTTCTTACTTAAAACTTTTAAGATGGTGTTTCGTTACTTTAGCCATTTTATTATAAGAATGATAACGATAAGTAGTATTGTTACACTTTAAAAAAACTCAACAAATTTGTACCTAAGTACTGTTTCAACGATCAGGTAGTTGAAGTAATTACATTTTTATTGAGGTATATTCGGTTTTCCAATCCTAACCCTTTTTATCTGGAAATAACTGTTGGTAGGTAGTTTAAAAAATATTTGCTCTATTTCAGCAAATTTTTTAATGGTGACGTATGCCACAATTCCCGGAATACGTACTATCTTATGACCTGTTAAAAAGTACGTGCATACATTTTTGCATAATTCTGGTATAATTTGTCGATACTATCTACATGACTTAATATGCTGCAGGTCCGTCAAAGGCGGTACAAATAAGCGGAGTCGAATGAGAACATTTGATTGTGTTCTATATTTTTGAAGAAGCCCAAAAGAACGCAGGAAACCCCACATGCCGTGTTCTAAACATAAAAAGATTTTTTTATTCGAAGTTCAACTCTGGCTTTGGGGCCAGTTATAGCGATCAGGAAAACGAATCAGGAAAAATTTTCAAATGGAATAATAACTATGTTTTCGTTGCAATTGAATAACAAATGTTATACCAATCGATGGCAAATCAGTCAAAGAATTTTTTGTGCCCAAAAAAGATATAATAGAACAAATATTTTCTGTTTAATTTGTATTTTTCTATTTTCCTGTTCCAATTCCATCAGGAAAATAGAAAAATAGAATTTTACGGCAAAGTATTTGTTCAATTGAACATTTTCTTGACAAAAAAAAATCTCTGGGCTGTTTACTATTGATTGGTATAACATTTGTTATTCAATTGTAACGAAAACATAGTGATTATTCCTTTCAAACATTTTTCCGGATTCGTTTTCCTGATCGCTATAACTGGCACCTTAAGGAACAAACCAAAAGTTTATATGTACTGATAGCCCAGGAGGTTACCTCGATAATCGTCAGCAATTTTTTTGAGTTATGTTATTTTTTATTAAATTGCCCCTTCTGCCTAAATGGAAGGAGATGGACCCTCCTTCCAACACGATTTATTTCTTAGAGTATGAGAAAGAATCACATGCCAGAGTATGTAACACGAATTACGAGACAACCGGTATATAAGAAGAACGAAATCATCACTTCACTAGAATAATACAGCATTGTTCTTAAAAATCATGGCACGATGGCACAGTCATTTTCGGAAAGGGCTGGGCTGTCGTGAACTATAAGAAGACGCTAAGGAGCTCATTAAGTCAAAGCTTCAACATAAATCAGACACGGGTAATAAGCTACGAAAAACAAAAAATTACCAAATCTGCGAAGAGGGCTCCCCACTATGATCAAGAAATTTTCAACTATTTATGAGAATTGCTTACTTGACGAAGCTACATCATAAAACAAAGTGTTTAGGGGACAAAGCTAGCTGATGTCAAGAAAATGAAATTATTTACTGTTCCAAAAGATGCCCAGGACTTTTATAACAAAGTACTGTCAGGAATTATCGAAGAATGCACTGAATGAAGAGAGGGAGAAATTAGGAAGAAAATCTGAAGAAATGAAAGACCGATGTTTACTATCAGTCATTTAGACATTTAGTAAATATCAACAAAGTCAACTTGCAGCTGCAGGGTGATGATCTGAACTTGACCAAAAAAATCGGCGGCGGCGTTTGTGGGAAAGTTTATTCTTTATAAACAAAATTTAAGCGGGAAAAATACTTCCAGCTTCCACATTTGTCAAATCATCAGAAACCTTTAAGGCGAAACAGTATGACACCCGTGGAAGAAGCCAATGTGATTATGAAAGAAGAGTCGCTCACCCCCAAAACTGACGAAGAGCTTAAGCAAAAGTTCAAAGAAGTCTATCAGAAGTTATGGTTGCAGCGCAGCATTGAAACTCAATATACTGCATTGAAGAAACATTGCTGAAAAAAAAATCTCATTGCTTTTCCATCATCATATTTAGTTGAAAAATTCTTCAGTGGGGGTTGCAAACATTTTGACGAAAAAAAGAAACAGTTTTTTCTCATTTAATAGCACGTTTTTAAAAAACTTTCAATTATAATAAAGCTTAATGACTTAACCAACTGCAAATTCTTAAAGTTGGTTAGTTTCATATATCAATAGGAAAAACTAATCATTGGAGCCGATTTTGAGAAAAATAAGTATTATATTATTAAATAAGTAAATCTAGAAACGCTATTTTAACACAACTGAAGAAAATCCGTCAAGTGGTTCAGGCTGTGAATCCATATACGGAAAGACAGATAGATAGACAGACAGAATTGGAGTCTCCACTTTTTTTGTATTCTTTATCATCGTAATGTCATGTTTTATTGCTATCCCACTTGCCTTATAACTAGTACATGAAAGCAAGTAAAAAAGTTGAGACATGATTTTCAATGTAATTTGGCTGTGGGGGTCTATGGTATCAGTTCGTTTCGGAAAAGGGGTCTCTTGCTCAAAATAGTTTGGGAACCCCTGGTTTAAATCAACATCTACGCTAGAACACCAGGCGCTTTTCTACAGAAGTATACAAAGTAACTCCGGTTTGCTGATAATATTGAGTGAGGTGATTTTAAAAATACAACTCAAAAGTCATTCTCTAAAAGGAACCGACGAAATTAAAATAGACGCTGATGACATTGCGGAAAAAAATCGGACTGGAGAGGGACAATAACAAAAAAGGTAATACTACGCAATGATCGAAGACACCATCATCGAAGCCAACCTTCAGAATCAATATTACTTTCAAATATATCGTTCCTTCAGTAGAATAACAACGTTAGTTCGAAAACTTCGATTCTCCACAAAAAAAAAAAACGCAGTTTAATTAGAACTTCTTTAGAAAATTTTAAAGTACCAACCCAACTTTTTTGTTTTCACTTACGTCGTTGTTGCACCGAAGGTACGATAAAGTTTATCAAATTTAAATGAAATTTCTATAACTACAAAATAAAAGGAAATAGTACATACAAAGAAATTTTCAGATCAAAACCCAGTTTAAGTTCACTTGCTGGCATCGCTGTATATATTCGAAAGTACAAAAAAGAAACGGAATGGAAAAATGTGCAAAGACCAAATGTTTGATATACGCACAAGCACATGCAGTAAGTAAGATATTTTAAAACTCTTTTAAAAATTTGTGTTAAAGGCTTTTATAAGCCGTATCGCCACACGCTCAGAAGCCATACTCCACAATGAGCATTATGTTGCAAGCAATTGGATTATGTTCATGCCCAAAGAATGATTCTTTGATCTTAGTCGATTGCTATGTACGCAGAAGACAGATCCTTGAGTTCAAACCGTTTAAGCAAAGTACTTTGCTAAAGATAATACTATTGTTACACAGTGACCATCAAAAACACCAATATCATTGAGGAATCAGCTTTGAACATTCAACATACTTGGTGCACACGCAAAAAAGATCGTTGCTCAGTTTACTAAAACCCAGAAACATTCCCACGCATCCATTTTTAAACACTTTTCCGAAGGATCCAAGTATCAAGAAGTTGTTATAAAAAGCAACATGTTGTAAAATTCACCTCTGAATATGCAAAAAAAAAATCCTTTCACATCCTCCATATAATATCAGTGAATAAAGGATTTAATGACAAGGAAATGGATGAATTTTTTTCAAGAATGCCGTGTCTGTTTGTCATTCATCGGTCCCATGATCCCTTCAGTGGAGCGAACAAGTGTGTAAATTTAAAAACGGCTGGAGCATTCTAAGTGCAGAATTAATTATTGAAATATGGCAGAACTCCTTGGGCCAAATGTGTTCCAAGGTGTTTATGCCCTTGCACTCATCTAAAATAACAAATTGTTCCTAATAATCTTTCGTTTGCCGCAATGTCGAGTAAGTTTTGTAAACATCTACAAATCACTTTGACTATGTGCTTATCTACACCTACCACATAAAGCCCTGTTAATTTAGGACAGTCATATGTACGTCCATGAAATGGAAATCTAAGCACGTAGCCAGAGTCGTGAGCTGTAATACCGATTCTCCAGGCCCACCACAGAAGCAACAACAATTTCATGAACGACCAATTATCATTTAGTTGATTATAACTTTGCTGATTACCTGACTCACAAAGCGAGTGTAATCGTTTACACAATTCCACTCGATGACTTGCTGTTCACCATTCGTTCCCTTTCAAGCGCCATAATATAAAACTATTGTCGATCTCCCGCCATTTCCCAGTCATTGGAAAGACACCACAACGCTGCTGCATCGTTAACATTCCAAGTAGTTTGTGATTTTGTATGCTTGCCTGGTTGCTTGGAGTGTCATGAGTTTTGCGCGAAATATCGCCACCGTGTTCGATTCGTCGCTCTGTCCGTAGCAGGGAACGCGCACTTGCTGTCATGCCACTAAATGACATGACTGCAACCTTCGCTCTCCTTCTATCGGCAATGCTTGAACAAAGCCGTCCGACAAAATGACGCGAACTTGTTTGCGTCTTCTACTGGGACTGGATGAAAAAGAACATAGCTTCTGAGTTGTTTAGACACAGAGCAAACCCCATGTCAATTCCAAAATACCCACCACTATTGGTTTGATTTGCTTTGTTTTTCTTTTTTGCGCGCGGCAAACTAAGAGATCTCTGCCCCACAAGCCGGCATAAAGTACAGTACAGTACGTTCTCCCTTTACAAAAAGAAAATACGAATACAAACCAAAGCAATGATGTTTGACGCGCACAGCGCACATATCCCGCTATTGTACTGTGGCTGGGGCATACGGCAACTTCAATTGACGTTCCTAATTACAAACGAAGTGTATAACGGGCGGGCGCACCACAATTTACCTTAACGAGCGCACAACTAGAGCATAAAGAGCATCATCTAGACCGGAATCTTACCAGGCTTGCAGCGAAATCAGCCAGTTCAACTGGACGGACTGATGTAAACACTAAAACTACACTAACGACTAACGAGCCTTCCTCTTTCCACTCTTGAGCTAATTTCGGTCTGACGAAATGACAACCGAGTGTTTGTTTGTTAAATGTTTTGTATTTCCTATACCAGGCAAACAGCGACAAGCGTCGCAACTACGTCATTGGCGCTCTTTCTACACTAAACATTATCGATAAGAAAAACACTCTCAAGTCTCAAGTCTTCTCAACAGGCCACTCTAAGCTTCATGGGTGTTTGGTAAGAGGAGCAGCGCAAATGCTACGTACAAACAAAATGGAGTGAATTTCAATGAGCACGAACCGAATGAATGTAGTTTTTCTATGATGCGTTTAGCTAAAGTTCGCGCGCGCAAAAAAAGCCCCAGTCGATATGTTCTATGTTGCCAGAGCCAGTGCGACAGAGACTTGGGGCCTAGCGAAATAAAATGCGAATCTATCATGACAGTGGGGAAAATATTATACACAAATGGATTTAGCTCGTAAATTACAATCGCGGTTTTATTTGTCAAAATTTAAAACTTATTTCATCAGGCAACCAGAATGAAGGGGAAGAGTACTGCGAGTCTGACAACGAAACTGGAACTTTGTTGTGAGGTTTGCTAAAGATTGGAGACCGATTAATTTTTGTTTGCTTCGTGTTGGGGAATCACGAATCAAATCACTCCTCTGTCCTCTTCCTCAGTGAAAAAAAAACACTTGGTATGAACACAACACAAAAAGGCAAACAAGAAACTATATTGGGGTTTCCTCCGCTGTGAGTTTGGATGGGGAAGGCAATCAAGTGCATGTGTGAGTGTGTGTGTTGGATGGATGTCTCCTCTCAAAGAAGGGGATCAACTTTTTGATTTGTTTTCTCGCTACTGTGTTGGGGATTCGTTTGGGAGATCAGAATACCGTGCATTGGATTTTACCATAACAAAAGTGTTTTTTTCTGTTTCTCGACGGCACTACTTTTTTAACTCAAGAGAATGGGGCTCGTTGAAAGTATGTTTACGAAAAGAGAACGAAGCTTCAATAAACTGTGATGGGCTCGTCGAAAGTTGCTCGTGTTTTTTTTTATTTTTCAGTATGTTGTTGGCATGGAACGCGGTATAGCAAGTCGAAGTGATTTAACTGCAGCGCAGATAACGATGAAATGGGCATATAAATTATAATTTTATTTGGAGAGTGGTGCTTGTAGCTTCTATAAATAGATAATAACAACCCTTTAGGAAAGAGGACAGCTATTTATGTGACATGTGAGCGAAGGAAAGTGTTTTGTGCCATTGAGGTAGGCAATGTGGTTTTTGTTTACTTGAAAAGTTATTTGCAGTGAAATTTTGATGGATATTTTGCTTCAAAAAGATATGGATCATTCAATAATGATGATTCTTAAACTACTGTTATCTTGGGCATAAAAGGACTTTCACAATAGAAGGAGGAAAACGTCTTAGTTACTTTTAGGTACTTGTTTGACTAGTGGCGCTGCCGCCGCGCCGGTGTGTCAAGTGTGAGTCTAGAATATATGGAATAGGAACAGTGGGTTTTGACGGCCTTTACTTGCAGTGCCATATTCACTAGACATAATACAAATAAACAAGATAGCGGATAGCGCCGTCGCGTTTTCATTTTTCTTTCGTTCTGCGCATTTACGTTACCGAGGTCCATATTTGTTGACAAGTACAAGACCGACATGCGCAATGCGCTATCTTGTTTAGTATTGTCATGCTCGCTAGTGCAAGAGAGTAACAAGGATTGCGGTGGGATGAAGAGGATGCCCTTTTTGGGCCCTGTAAAACAAACTACAAGTCTACAAGTCAAAAACATTTTGTAGGATTATGTACTTGTAGAAAACCAAGCACACTTGCAGCTTTGTGCCACATACATAGAAGTTTGTCACGCTTGTCATAATTCACTTGTATTAGAAGTACTTGTAGTTTTGTATGACAGGCCTCGGTCTTTTGCATTGAGAAAGTCGCTACGATAGTGAAATTGATAAAAGCTTTTACTTTTACTACTTTAAAGGATTTAAGCCTCGCCACATAAGTAAACATATTGATACTTGTCTCCCGTGGGCATCCACTCTTTCTCTTCTATCGTCAACCGTACTCCAAGATAGATAACATTATTTTACTGGATACCCATACTGGCATTGCAGCCTTTATTTCATGTTAAGAAAAAACCACCAATATCTTTCTATCGATTTTAAGGTCCTATGCAAGCTAAGAAGCTCCGGAATGTAGGTCAAAAACGGTTTCATAGCATTTTTTTATGATTCTCAAGCTGATGGCAGCCATAGACTCCAAGACGCCAAAAATGCTGCACAATGCTCAGGTTTCTTGAGACGGATCAGAAAATTTTTGTTACCTTTTCCGATCTCGAGACAGAAGTGCTTTTGCTGACTGTTAAGGTTTGGAAGATCACAAAAAATTCTAAAACTGAGAGCGCAAAGGAGAGTGCTTTAGGAAGAGGGGATTGAAAGTTTCTCTATTGAAAATTGAAAATTCTCTAATGCACAAAAAATGACAATTGTTGAGACTTTGGTATTTACACTAAAGATTTGCTCACCAATCATCACTAGTCACAATGATGTGTGTGATCTGCTCAGAAAGTTATCACAATTTTAATTTTGAGTAAAAAATTGAAACGTTGGGACCAAAAAGAAGCCCGAAACCACCTAAGCTATGGCGTCGATGTCAATATTTCTTCAGAAAAGAGAACAAAATTATATTCAATTTAAACCTTGTGCAGAACTTGAAAGTGCATTAACTGCGTTTATAGCTTAAGGACAAAGAAAACTCCACATTGAATGCAACAAAAATGCAGCGGTTTTTTCTACACACAAATATTAAACTTGAGAACGTTTCGTTAGAGACGGTGTGAGTTCTAAACTGTGGCCGGTGATCTTTGTAAATAAAAATTAAGTTTCTAATATTTAAATAGTTACTGTATGTATACAAGGGATTTTACATAGATGTGGCAAAAGCCCAGGGCGGATAAAGGTTGAGAAAAGACAAGAAAAAAATCGTACGGATGGGGTTGAGGGTCTAAACTATCTTCATTCAGGCGGAAGGAATTTATAAAAAATTGACCCCATTTTCTAGGCAAAATTATTAAAAATCAACTAAGTCAACTTCTCCTACAAAAGAACAATTTTTTTTCTTTAAACAAAATTTTAACGGTCATTTTTTCTTAAATAATCAATCCTCTTATTAGATTTGAGTCAAACATAGGAAACCGAATGTGAAAATTCTTAGTTTTTAACTAATTGAAAAAATTTTAAAAAAGACAAAAATTAGGTACTTTGTTCAGAAAACTCCTCCAAAGTCCAATCAGTATAAAATTCACAAAATTTTTGTCTTTGGAGAAAAGTAGCTTTCATTTTAATTAGATTTCTCAAAAACTAAGAAAGATCTTTTCGTTCTATTTTTTTATTTGACTCAAGACTAATAAAAGCATTGATTATATAAACAAAAAGTGGCCCTTAGTAAGAAAAAATCTATTTGAAGAAAAAATCGATTTTTTTCTCAAAATTTTGAGTTTGAAATTTAATTACTCAAAAACTATTCAATAGATTTACTTAAACTTAAAATAACAAAAAATTAGTTTTTAAAAACATAACCAACAAATTATGTGGTAGTAGGTGGCTTAGTTGATTTTTAATTGTTTTTTTTTTAACAAATTAAGTTGCTTTTTTATAAAACTGTCGCTACCACCAAAACAAAGGGAGATAGACCGTTTTCTCAAAAAGAAAAAGAAGCAACATGAGAAGCGCTCGTTTGAGGAAATAGAGAGGTGCCATGACAGGAACGAGATTCGGAAGTTTTACCAAAAGGTAAAAAGATCCTGCCAGGGTGGCAAACCCCGAACTCAAGCCTGTAAAGACCGGCAGGGAAAAATGGTTATAGAGTCACAGTCGTTAAAGATCACTTCTGCAGACTGCTTAACGGCGATGAGGACACAAATTCCGCTGTCAGGCAGATTGCCCCATTCAGCTTGGAAGATGATCAAGAATGCCTTCCTCCCGACCTAGAAGAAGTTAAGCTTGCCATATGCAAACTTAAATCAAATAAGACTGCAGGGGCAGACGGCCTTGATGCCGAACTCTTCAAGGCAGCTGGAGACCAGTTGGAAAGGAGCATGCACCAGCTGATCTGCATGATATGGTCGGAAGAAAGCATGTACGATGAATGGAACCTCAGTATCGTATGCCCGATCCTAAAGAAGGGAGACCCTCACAATTGCGCTAATTACAGAGGGATAAGCCTCCTTAACGTCGCTTATAAGATCTTGTCTGCTGTAATATACATGCGAACTATTTGCAAGGTTCTTTGAGTCGGTTTATGTTGATCATTCTAACATAAACTACTCTACAAGCAACAATGCTGCTTCTGTTTCAAACGTTGGCAGTTTAGATATTTCTGAACTTGATGTCTCTAATGGGATATTATCTTTAAAATCAGATTTCAGTTCTGGTCCGGATGGTATACCATCAGAATTACTTAAACGCTGCTATCTGACATTGTCTGAACCTTTAAATATGATATTTAATTTATCACTCTCTACGGGGGACTTTTTAGATGAATGGAAAATTTCATACATTACCCCCATTCATAAGGCAGGTTCAAAGCAAAACATAGAAAATTACAGGGGGATATCAAAGTTATCAGCTATTCCCAAGTTATTCGAATACATTGTAACAAAAAAAATATATTTTGATTTTAAAGAACAAATATCGACGTGCCAGCACGGTTTTGTATCTGGTAGATCAACTTCTACTAACTTGATTTCATTTACCAAGTTTCTTTTAGACTCCCTTGAATCAGGATATCAAGTAGATGTAATATTTACAGATTTCAACAAAGCTTTTGACACTGTTTGTCACAAAATCCTTCTCGACAAAATCAAAGTGCTTGGAATACATTCCTCATTACTTGACTGGATAAGAAGTTATTTATCTAACAGAAAACAAATAGTGAAAGTGAACAATTTCTTTTCTAGGCAAGTTGATGTTATATCCGGAGTTCCTCAAGGAAGTCATATAGGACCCTTGCTTTTCAATATTTTTATAAACGAAATTCCAAATCTTCTTTCTAGTGCGAAATGCTTAATGTACGCTGATGACTTAAAAATTTTTAATCGTGTTCGTAACTTGAATGACTGCAATGTTCTTCAAAATGAACTAAATACTATCACTTCTTGGTGTACTGATAATGGCTTGTCCTTAAACATTGAAAAATGCCACTCATTTTCTGTTTACAGGTCTTTATTCCCTGTACATTTACAGTATAAAATTTCTAATATTCATCTGAATAAAAAAACAGAAGTAAATGATTTAGGTATCATATTTGATACTAAGCTTTCTTTTTCCTTTCACATTGATTAGGTTGTAGCTAAAGCTAACTCTTTGCTAGGTTTTTTGAAAAGAAGTTGTTCGTTGTTTTCAAACCCTTACACTTTAAAGTCAATTTATATGTCACTAGTTCGCCCGGTGCTTGAATACTGTGCTATTGTTTGGTGTCCATGTAGTTCCATTTCAAAATTGCGTCTGGAAAGAGTTCAAAAGGCCTTTACCCGATATGTAGTCAGAAAATTGAATTGGAATCTTGATATAATGCCTTCATATTCAACTCGTTGTGCCTTAATAGGTCTTGACACATTAGAGAAAAGAAGAAATGTGAATTGCATATTGTTTGTACACGATGTGTTCTCGTATAAAGTTGTTTGTCCGGAAATTCTTAAATGTTTTTATATTTATGCACCAGAAAGGAGTATAAGACAGAGAAATCTTTTTTACAACCCTTTCCATTTGTACGCTTACAGCTCAAATGAGCCTATCACAAAATGTATTAAATTTTTCAACTCAGTATGCTCTGAAATAGATCTATGTATACCTAGAACGAAGCTAAAAATGTACTTATTAGATTTAAATGTATGTTAATGTATATATAATATAAGAAAAATTGTTATATAGTATTTCTGAAATCTGTAAGAGTAAGACTCGGTAGATTGAATAAATGATAATAAATGATAAATAATATGTGAACGTCTGAAACCCCACGTCAACAACTTGATAGGTCCTTATCAATGTGGTTTTAGACCAGAGAAGTCCACAATAGACCAAATTTTCACATTACGGCAGATCTTGGAAAAAACCCGAGAACATAATATCGATATTCACCACCTCTTTATCGATTTCAAGGCCGCGTATGACAGTATTTACAGAGACGAGCTGTACAGAGCCATGTCTAGTTTCGGCATCCCTGCAAAACTTGTACAACTATGCAGGATGACTTTGGAGAATTCACGCTGCTCCGTCAAGGTCGGTAAAGAACTCACCGAGACCTTTGATGTCGAAAAAGGCTTAAGGCAAGGCGACAAACTGTCATGTGATTTTTTCAACATCATACTTGAACAGATTGTAAGAAACTCAAACGTCAACACCAGAGGAACAATCTTTCAAAAATTTGTTTGATGGTTAATGAGGGCAAAACGAAGTATATGCTGTCATCAAACAGGGACACAGAACATCGACGAATTGGACAATTCGTCACAATAGACAGACATAACTTCGAGGTAGTACAGGACTTCGTCTACCTAGGATCCGCTGTAGACACGGACAACAACATCAGTGCGGAGATCAAACGGAGAATAACTCTTGCCAACCGTTGCTTCTTTGGGTTAAGAAGGCAATTGAGAAACAAAACCCTCTCTAGAAAAACCAACGTGACCTTGTATAAGACCTTGATCATCCCAGTCCTGCTGTACGGCGCGGAAGCATGGACCTTATCGAAAGCGGATGAGGAAACCCTTGGTCGTTTCGAAAGAAAAATTCTCCGAATGATCTTTGGTCCCGTATGCGAAAACAATGTGTGGAGAAGAAAATACAACAACGAGCTGTATGAGCTGTACCGCGACAAGGGCATAGCCAGAAGAGTACGCATCGCGAGGCTACGATGGTTGGGCCATGTAGAGCGGATGGACCCAAACGCTCCGGCTCGTCGGGTGTTCCAAAGCACATTGCAGGGAAATCGCGGAAGGGGAAGACCTCGTCTTAGGTGGCGCAATCAAGTGGATGAAGAGCTCAACCGACTCGGAGTGCGAAACTGGAGAGAGCTCGCCCGCGATCGAAATCGTTATAGAAGGATGTTGGTTGAGGCCCAGGTTCACCACGAACTGTAATGCCCACCTAAGTTAGTATAGTTTAAGCCTTAGATGTAAGATTAAGACCTTCTTTATCGTTCAATATAAATAAATTCGCAAGGTGGTGGTAAGATTGACAATTCGAATGAATTTTGGCTGGTGAAGATGGACCTTAAGAGGCTACAACATGAGTTTCACGAATTCAAAAAGGTAGTATTTCGCTTTGCTTTCCTGTATTGTTTGATTGCAATTCTACACAATCGAGACCATTGTCTAGATTTTCACGTTGATCCGGGTAATTGTTTTGGAGATACAGACTTCAGAAGTCACAAGCTCGAGGTCGGCTGTGCAGCCTTACTAACACAAAACTTAAAATTCGTTCTTCTTGATAAAATTTAACACAGGTCTTCGAAATACTAGCCTAGCTCATTTCTCACAGCCATGCCTTTTGAGGGAATGTAGGGGATCTACAATTTTCTGCCGGTTCCAAACGGCTAATCGAAAAAATGCTTTTCATGGCAATTCCCAATTTCTCACGAAAGGTGATACCCGTCGAAAACTATTTTTTGGTTTCTGTTAAGATTCGAACTGCGAGGCTCCCGCGTAACAGACAGACATGCCAACCACTACGCCATGAGCACCGCTGGTTCTAGTCTACGGCCTTAACTTTAACTTTTTTCGTTCACATTAAATGATTCTGTAAAAAGTTCTGCTGACAACACGGATGCGTCATTTTTCCGAAGGGTCTTCGGAAATACCGTCACAATGTCTGAGTTTTGAATATTTTTTAAAAAATGTACTTTCATATACTGTTTATTCTTTAAGACTGTAAAAACCAAACTTTAGTTTAATTTGTTTAAGTTTATTTAATTCACTAAGCTAAAGTCAGACAAATCTTTCACAAAAGTGCACTTTTATTGTACAGGAAAGATAAATCGTGACAAAAGAAAAATGAAATGAAATTGAGCTTCGAATTTATTATGAATAAAGTAGGACTCACAAATTGGCTTCCACATGCAAAACACTTAATTGTGAGTTGTGACTTCCAGAATAGTTCTTCTGAGAGAGCAGCTGGATTTGCTAGCAGACAAAAGCTTGCATTAGGAAGAAATTTAATGAAAACGCTAGTAATACAATTCTGGTATCAAAACTAACGAAACTTCACGTCACATAATTGGACTACTGTGATTTGAATAAAGAATCATTGAAAATGTATTCCATCAACTTACTATCTTTTGGAAAGACAGTAATCGTCATTTTAAACTACGCTCGCTCAAAACTAAGTACAATGAGTCTATGTGTCTAGTAGTGTAATAGCTTTTATCAACTTTAAGAATTTTTTTGGTGGTGCCCTTGGCGCAGTGGTTAGCATGACTGCCCTTAACGTAGAAGCTTGAGAATCGAATACCATGAAAACCCAATTGTTTAGCAAGGATTTTTGTGGTTGTTACTGACAAGCCCTCCAAAAGTAATATCTCTGCCATGAAAAGGGCTTCCCAACAAAGTCGTTAGGAATCAGCATCAAATTGTAGGCCATTGAAACGAGTCAGGCCCCAAGGGTCGCCGGCCTTTGATGTTGGCAGAATATTTATTTATTCGTCATTTGTTGCCGGTTTTTTAAAGAAGATCACTGCTTATATAAATGACCTGACACTACGTCTGGTTTATGCGAATAGACCAATTTTTTTCTTCTTCTTTGAGCTCGTTTAAGTAAAGAAAATCAAAACAGGTCAGAGTATAGATTCCTGAGGCATCTCACAAATAAAGTTCTTTTTTTTTACCACGGGCTAACCATATGTTGGTCCCAAAAAGGCACGACTAAAATTAACTTCACGCACATTTAAAAAGTATTGAAAATGCTGAAACTTAAAATTTGCATAAATCTGAAACTTCTAAAGAAGCTAAGATTATTGAACCAAATTTATTCTTGGTAATTTTGATTATAGAGAAATGTTTTCTTCGACAATGAAATATAAATTCTTCAATTTATTTCATGTACGAGCAATGCACAGCCGTAGTCCTGTGACACATGGACTCGAATCCCCGAGTCATTTTAAGCTCGTTTTTGAGTATCTGGAAAAATGTTGGTCATCTTGTTGTTCAGAACGCACGAGACATTGGTCTGCTGGATCCATTCATTAGAATCTCGATAAAAAAAAAATTCATGAACTAAAAATACTACACATTTCTACTTTAAATAAATTCAATATCATTAAAGTCGTTCGGCACTCTGCATAGATACTCAGGTAAACCCACTGATTGGAGAGTTGCAATTCAAATATGAAATTCAAACAGATGTGTGAGTGTAACTCATTGAAAGATTCCCTAAATCCAGAAAATGGTTTCAGTTTCCTGTCCAACTATTTCGAAGGGAACACCCCAATACATAGGTATGGTCGCTTTTTTTTCTAAAAAGTTCCTCATCCTTGTTTAACAATGAACCGTACCATAAAAGATAAAACCTTCATCGTGTTCGATCACAAAAGATAAAAGGCAATCCTACCTGTGCAAACCAACAACAAAAAAGAAACTCATTTGAAGATGGCAGCCCTTCATTCATTGGGTTCCAGATACTAAATGCTAATGCCCCACTATCGAAGGGAATCCATTGCAATCTTGTTGGCTCGTATAATAAAGAAAAAAGGGAACGTAACAACAGAAGCATTATGTTGTGTTAGCATAAATTGTACCTGCAGACTGTTTCTGAGGTCCTGATCGGCTGTTTAATCATAAAGACCTTCCCTAGCGCCCGTAGGGAATTCCAAAACAAAATCCCTTTACAAGCAGACAAGCCCTGGAAGGGGAATAATCAAACCAAAGAGAAGGCATTATCCGAAAGGGAATGAATTCGGGATACAACGCTGCTTTCCTTTGAAATGATTCTTTTTTTCATATACCACATAATGTGTATGTGCCCTTCTCAAAGCAAAGGGCATGGAAATAAAAATAAAAATCCAACGCAATGCTCAGTGTATCTGCCTGGCACAACATAGTCGACATAAACATAAAATAAGAGACGATAAATTCTACAAAGAAGAATGGTGCGTGCCACATTCAGTGGTAGGGGTGAAAAGAGAGAGGGAATTGCTTTTGCCACAGTGGTGAAGTGGAAAGTGGTATGCAACTCAACTCTGCGAAGCCAAACATAAGGGAGGCCTGCAAATTTTGCTGTCCTCCTGGCTTCTTGTATACCGTAGAAATCTGTTGGCATCATTTTCTTTACATTTTCTCTTTTTGCCTCGCAGTAAATTGTATACAAAGAGATTTGGGGGCGTAGATAAGTCAACTTTGTCTCATTAAATGTTGCAATTTGTTGCAATTTGTTACAATGATGTTGAATTTAACAGGTCTCCATAAAACCATGCAACGTCAAACGTTTAAAAACATAAAACGTACATTGCTGTATAATTAAAAAAAAAAAGACAAAAGACAAAAGCCTAAAAAAGAATTACTTGTGTGCAGTGAACCAAAAGCAAAGTTTTTGTGTACTGCACAGAATTACAAAGGAGTGTCTATCTATAGACCTACATGCTGAAGTCGATGTATCGTGCAAAACTGGCTTTACTCAGTAGTATGTAGTTTATATGTCAGGCGAGTTTTGCTTGAACCTTCGGGGTAAAAAAAAGTCTAAATAGAAAAACAACGACACATAGACGCGGCTATGCTGGGTAGAGACAACGAGTACAAAAGATTTAAACATGTTGACGGTGCGAGGCTTGATAGTGACTTACTTCTGCAATGTTGCAGATTTAAAAGACGTGGAGGAATGCTTGAAAGGTAAGGCCTTAGCAGCAAGTGTTTCTTACGGAAGTTGAATAATAAGTTGCATTATGCAGACCAATTATTATCGGTTCATTGTACGCCTAGAGTCGCAGCTACATAATACGGAATGGAGCTGTTTGATCTTCGTCTTCCTTTTGGACGTTGCGAGAATCGTGATCTCGAAGGGATCTCACTTAATTACTTCCCATTAGCAATCCACTCGTGGGGATCGCCGTGCGAATTGAGCCTTTCGATAAATTTGATAACACGAAGGCTTTCACTCTACACAATTTCTAGTCACAGGAACAAGGTTTTTCTCTTTCAAAGTTATTTTCAAGCGTAGCGGTATTTATTTTTATTGAAAACATGTTGTCGACAGACGCACGTACTTCAAATCACGATTACAGTCTTGACTCTAGCCAACAAAGCAAGGCAAGGAGAATTAATCCTTTTGAGAACCTCTCACTATGTCAAAAACTACAAGATGAGCTTAGAGATGTTGCCATTCAAAGAATTGGTTCGGATTTGCTAAAGTCCTTGTTATCAATCAGACAGAGTGGATTTATCAATGCGAGGAATACAACTGACATCCCCCATGGCTTGTTTGGATTGAGTTTTTATAGCTTCAACGCCAGGCATAAAGAGAATAGCGTTTACATTGACGTTCTACACCTGGCTGACATGAATACCCTTCAACAAGCCAAAATGTGTGTTGTTCTTGATGATCTTCAAGATTTCGTTGGCAGATTATTCGTTGGATGCAGTTTCAGGACAATGGAGCCCATTTTGAGGGAAATTAGGTAAGAAAATACAAACTGAATTGAGTTTATGTCACACTCACGTTTGTATCCCAGAGACTCCCTTAAACTGCTCACAGTTAGTGAGACAATAGAAAATGATTTCAAGAAAAACTCAACAGCTTTAAAGAAGCTCCAGGACAAACTCAGCCTTTTCAATGTTCGCGAGAGAAATGCAATTTTGTCTTCAAATAACCAAGTCTATGGGATACAAAACACTTGTGTTGTAACTGAGACAGGTATGTTATAAATTTTCTTTAAGTCGATTATCATTTTATTGACATCCATTTATTGGTAAAACACAGTGATCGATCCCATTGAATTTCGATTCAAAATGAAGTTTCACCATCATACAGCGGAACAGCTAAAAGAGAAATCACATCAAGTTGAAGAAAAGCTTCAAACTACTCTCAACCACTTTGAAAAGGCTCGTGCCAGGGAGAACATAGCCTCTGATAGCGTCCGAATTAAACAGGGGATGGATATTGAAGTGATTGAATATTAAAGATTGGACATTTCTTGACTCTCTTCCCATACAGATTCTTAATACAAAAATTGAAGAGATGACCGAAAAGTATGACCGCGATTATGACCGTTTGGATGGACAAATATCAAGCAAGAAGAGTGCAATTGAAGCAATGCAAAACTTACACAGCGATTGTCTTGAGAAATTAGAATTTTACACTTCAGATATTTTGAGACTTAAGGAATGGCAAGAGAAATGGGAACAGAAAGTAGGGATCTTTGAAAACATATTTTTTTCTTCTCTTTTATAAATGATGATGTTGCAGAAAATGGAAGCAGATGTGAAAAAGGTGACAAAACCGAAAAAGAAGAAGAAAACCTCGAAGAAGAAATGAAAAGTACTGACAGTGAAACGTGGTGCATTTATTTTATAAATAGATTTAACACTCCAGCTCTTTAAATATATTTTCATAGGTTTCATATTTTTAATTCAACTTTTGTATACAGAAATGTGTTCTTAACACGCAAAATGCGCAAGATGTGCAAATGCACACAGCGCAAAGTTCTGGGAGCGTACATGAAAATTTGTTACTAACAAATAGACCCAACTTAATTTTATCTTACGCGAACAAATACTGCGATCTGCACTTAAACAAAAATTTGGAAAAGTAATTCAACATCCGTCACACTTATGCTGAATTTATTATTTATTTTTTATTTAACGTATATTTTATTTAGAATATAGTCCAAAATAGAGACATAAAAAAGGATTAAAAGGACTTGACTAGAGCAGGGCCGGCTATGTGTGTACCTTCTTTTTATCGGTGAAGGAGGTGGGATTATTGTTAAAGGAGCGACGTTTTTAAGCAGTAAAAAAATTCAACTTATGCAGTGTGAAAAATTGAGGATCAATTGACTGCTGTTGCCAAGATAACATCAAAAATTATCCATCAAAGAACATCTCGCTAAGTACTTAATCCTCATCATATTTCAAATTTCGCTTTGAATGGTCATAGTAGAGAAGTACGTTGACTATTATCGATTACTTGTTCACTTGTTATCTTGTGGTCTTCACAAGGCTGTGTAGATATAGCTTCATTTGCGCAGGAGTTACAGTCAGACCCCTCTTTACCACGGCCCAGACCTAGGGCCCTGCAATCACCAGGGGCCCCCAAATTGCTGAAACAACACTCAACCTCTATTGGTCTATTTTCAAGAAAAAAATATATTTCGATATATGTACATTTAACAACAACTTTTGTTGAACATTTTAAATCACATTCCCTCCGAAATTATATTCAAATTCAAACAAAAAAAAGAGGTCACTCAAGTAATGATCAGGACAACGAAACCATACACTCCCTTGTGTTCGTTTCAGGGCACTTTTAAAAATCCAATCAGAAAAAACAACCATACGTGTATATTACGATCGAAGTTAAATAGGGTTTTGAAGATGGGAAAACTTCTTGCGTATCCTTCTGACATTTGCAATGCGATGGTCCGAAAGGGTTATCTACTATTAATAATTTTTGCCTGTTTTAATTGAGGGTTTTTTATTTTTTGCTGTCTGTGTTGTTAATGTAGGCGTTGCATTTGTTTAGATAGTGTCACTACTCATTATTAGATATACTCTGGAATGAACGGCACTAAATTTTTTAAGATTTCAAAGATGGAATATGAGTATGTTGACTGCTCATTTAGGTTCAAAAAATGTTGTAAAAAGTCTTTCTCAAACAAGATGGTCAGCGCGAGCTGATGAACTAAGCGATAAAATGATCATCAAGAAATTGAAGAAGCTTTGTTAACGATTTACGACAGACACGAGAAGCCAGACAGGAAGCTCTTAGTCTTTGCAAAAAAAAAAAGTTAGATTTGCTGAGTGCAATCGATGAATTTATAATTGGGCTCAAGGACAATTTTGATAACTTTGATAAAAAAAAAACCCGGATTCCGAGTATAAGAACCTTTCTGAAAGGACGAGGTGTAGAACAGACTTTTATTGACGGCTCTGAACCCTCAGTAATTTTGACTGGGAAAGAAAGGTTCGAAATGGAAACCTTTCTTTCCATTGTTGACACTCCAAGCGTTGATTTGAAACAGCGACTAGGTTCATATACGAATTTTGGCCACGGTTTGACTCTTTTTTTCGATTGAAAAACCTGAATTCAGAAGATTTGAAAGAAAACTGCAAATCTTTTGCTAAATTTTACACTGAAGATGTAAACGGAGATGAACTAGGTACATGCTGAATGCCTGAATTTAAAAGAATACTGGAAAACTATTCTACACGAAAATGAAAAAACTGGCAATATTCTAGAACTTTATAATTTTTTAAAAACAAATAAAGTTGAAGATGAATTTGCAAGTGTTGAAATTGCACTTATAATTTTCTTAAGTATGATGGTGACCAACTGCAGTGGTGAACGTTCCTTCTCTAAGTGAAAAAGAATAAAAAACGAACTTAGGACTACAATGGTTCAAGAAAGATTGACAAGTGTGTCGCTGATGTCAATCGAAAGCGACATCTTCAGAGGTATCGATTTTGTAGATATATTTAATGATTTTGCTAATCTTAAATCAAGAAAAAGACTCCTTCAATAAACATTCCTCTTTCCATCTTTTTGCATATCAATATTTTGTTCCATAAACTACATTCCTTAAACTATATCTGAATTTAATTTTCTGTTATTTAAATTTTGTTTATTTTTGAATTCTTATATGAAAAATTTATTATTTTGTTTTTATTTTTACATTATTTATGTTTATGTTACTTTTATAATGATTTATAATGATTGATGAGATATTGAAACAAAGTTATGTATTTTTTTCTGTATACCTTTACTACACAACATAACATTTTTATAGGATCATACACGGGCCCCATTTTCAAAAAGTGCCCAGGGCCCCCAAAAGGGTAAAGACGGCCTTGGTTACAGTGGAAGAGCAGATCGAAGTGATAGTGGACAGGTCTGTGTGCTTATGTCAAAATATGTTCTTTTCCAAAGAAATGATGTGAAGTGCACATAAAAGTTAATTTTTATATTTTATTGGAACGAACTGGTCAATTTCGAACTCTTCTACAATGATTTAGTGCAACATTATACAAATGTATTTGTAATATTGAAGTATGAAAGGATATGCAAATGTTCAATAACTAACATCAGCTCATTGGCATAAGAAAACCAAAACAACGACAAGCAACAACTATACCGTTCAAATATTAAAAAGCACTTTCGTATGAGTGCAGCTTTTGGAAAGTTATATTTCCTGCCCCAAAAGCCGTTCCTTGTATTATACCAGCCCAAAGAAAACGTCTTTAAAATGGATGCCAGAGAAACATCTCATAGAATTTTTGAGCAAGCAGCATTTTTAAATATACGTCGAACATCCGTTGGAACAATTACTTTGAGACGTAGATGGAAGTTGAGTACCCATATACCACGAAAATTAAAACATATATGGACGTTAGTAATCTCAGTTCTCAGCTCACCTAAGGGAAGAGTGGAGAGTTGCTGAAGAACATCTTTATAGAAACTCCATATAATGTTTCGAAGAAGTAGGTACTAAAGGCTTTTTTTGATATAGAATAGCTGTACCACGACACTAGCATATTCAGATGAGTAAGTACGCATCGCAAGACTACGATGCCTGTAGCATGTAGATGGGATGAGTACCAACGATCCTGGTAGCTACTGCTGCTTTGACAACAGATCATTCCGAGTGAGAAAATGAACAAAATATGTACTAAGAATTTATTTATTTATTTTATTTATTTTATTTCAATTCAAAGAAGTAGCTGCTGATATTCCACAAGGAAGGGCTTTTAGACCTTTTTAGTTTTCTCACAGAATTATATTTATTAATTTTTCTGGTCACAAAAAGGCTTATATTCGTCAGTATTCCTCTACAGAAAAGTACAAATTGAAATTTTTCTCTTCGTGTAAGAGTTGCATTTTAGTTTCTCAATCACTGCCTCCATGATTAGGTCTACATTTTTCACAAGCAAGCTCAAAGAGGAACTCATTATTATTCTGAGGTTGACAATCATGCTTATTTTGACATTCTATTCGAATGAAAGTTTAGTCAAATTCGAAAGAAGTGCATTTTGAGACTCGAATGATTCGAATGTTAAACATGTAAAATTTCGAATCATTCGAGTCTCAAAATGCACTTCTTTCGAATTCGACTAAACTTTCATTCGAATAGAATGTCAAAATAAGCATGAATAATGTTTGTTGAAACTTCGTGCGAAACAGGCAGCAGTTACTGTCCTCGTTTCTGCAAATTACTGTCAAGTGATATTTTTTTGAGAGTTCAGCTGACATTGTTTTATTACTGAAGACAGGATATTGTGTTACCATGGTGAGCAGACACAAAACTGTTTAATTCGTTGAACATTGCAATCAAGCAGGGTTGAAGCAACAAATCGACCAATGCAAACTTCGTCAATGGCTATACGTAAAAACCTTACGAAAAGAAATGATACAACTCAATCAAGAGTGAAAGGAGAAGTTATAACAAAGAAAATAAAAAGCGTCAGGAAAATTGAATTGGATAAAACGGGTATACTGCTTATATAGGCATATTAAGACATAAAAGAGATATTTAGAGAATAATCTTCATCGAGATTTTGCTCGTCAAGGTCTCCAGTTTTTCTTACACTCAAGCACAATTTATCTTACGATCAACGGTCTACAAGTTGGTTTTTCAAGGCCATCATTCGCTCTTCCTCTCCCTCTCCCCCTTCTCCTTTGATATCTCCAGCACCCAATTCAATGAAACTAAAAAAAAACTTCATTACTGGCTGAAGGCATTAGAAAATCACTTCTTTTTATTCTTCTTTCTTTTCTTTTTTACAACTTTTATAGATTTCACTTCCTCCAGTTCAACATCATGTTTAATTTCCTGTCAAAAAATACCGTCCTAAAGAATCGAATATTTCGTTCATAAAAGGTATATGTACCTTCTGGGCCCACTTTTCCCGCCATTCAATTAACCTTCCAATATCTGAAGCATAAAACTCCTTTTTTTCAAGACAATCACTGCGAAAGTTTGACAGTGCTTCGATTGCGTTTGTTTTGTAAGATATTTGTGCGTCCAAATGTTCAAAAACGTTGTCATATTTTTCAGTCATCTCTTGAAGTTTTGACCTCAAAATCTTAGAGGAAACAATGCAATCGATTTGAGGTTATAGTGGTACCCGAGTGACTCACCTCAATATCCAAACTCTGTTTCATTTTGACAGAGTCCGTCACGATATCTTCTCTTCTTTGTGCTTTGCTCAAGTTTACAAGGGTCGTTTTGAAGTTTTCCTGAACTTGACGTAACTTTTCTTTGAGTTGCTCAGCAGTATTTTCAAAAAAATTGATCCTGTATCGATACTCAATTGGCTCCATCACTTCAAATGCAAAACATTGAAAGGAGTGTGAACATGAAAGTATTGCGTTTTCCCAAACCTGTCTCTGTTTCCGCACAAATATTTAGCGCCACATTGACTTGATTGTTAACATACACAATCGCATTTCTCTCCCGAACTTTGAATGCATTCAGTTTGTCTTGCAATTTAGCCAATGCCTGTGAATTTTTCTTGACATCATTTGCAATTGTTTGGTTGATGGCCAATAACTTCTCAGAGCTTCTACGATTAGGGGTTCAGATTGGAGCTAATCATAATCCAAATTCAAACCTGATGTCCATTAAAATTGGTTCGATATTCTCAGACCGGTATCCAAGGAACAATCGACCAACGAGCTCCTGTAGGTCATCAAGTACAATGCAAATCCTGGCTTGTTCGAGAGTGAACTTGCAAACAAGCTCCAGTACATCAATGTACACAGTATTTTCGCTGAGTCTAGCATTAAATTGGTCCAAGCTGAGGCCAAACAAACCATGAGGAATGTCCATCCTATTTCGAGCGTCGATAGCTTCACTTTGCCTCATGGCCAACAATGACTTGAGCAAATCGGATCCAATGCGTTTGATCGAAACATCTTGAAGCTCTCTTTCTAAATTTGGATAAAGTACGAAATTTTTCAAGCAAAATCGTTTTGGATTACTCTTTTCAGAAGACACTTGACTAGGATCCGAACTTACAACGCGATTCCCGATTGAATACATAACCGAATCAGACTAAATATTTTCAGACACTTCCTATGACAGGGCAAACCTTGGGCACTATGATAGAGTTGCTGTTACTGAAAGTAAGTGAATCGAGATTTCAGACATTTTCTGGACTCTTTGAGGTAGCATGAGTCTGCATCTACCCCAAAGGTCTACAAGAGCCTATTCTATTCTAGTTCCTAAGGAGACCCAACGGGAGGTGAATATTTTGGTCTCATCAACACTCACAAAAGACATTTTCTTTAATTTTTCATTAACTGTAATTTGCTTAACGATCCAATTGGAATTCTATAACACAGAGCAACCGTAACGAGTATAGGACGATGGAATTTGATTTGAGTTAATAACTCATGGCTATATCCAGACAATCGTCGTCTTTGCGTGTTTCCCGAACCTCAGTCCTCTTTTTGCCTATTGCTAAGAAACACCCTTCTGTTTATCCATTAGATAATAATAAAAGAAAAGAAATCCTTTCCAAATGCAACCATGTTGCAAGATTACAGCAAAATAGTGTTGCGTGGCTCCATTATGTTCCGACTGAACAGGAAATCAATTCCTTTTTGGAATGCCAATAAGCAGCAAGAATATTCTTGATATTCGAAATTTAATCCTTCTCCGAAAAGGATAAACGTATTTGCATAATTTAGTCTTGTCGATGTAACCGTTGGAAAATGTTTGTTTTTTAATTGATTAAATAGTCTCGTCTCTTGCGGTTGTTATTGAAAAAAAATAAACGCCTTGTTGTGTTTACAGAGTGAGTGAGAAGATGAATCGGGAATCAACGGATGGCAATTCGCCGGAAGATTGGGAAATCTTTGAAGTTCTGTGCCAGGATAGTGTGTGCTGTTTCGACAGAAATGTCTGTGAAGTGAGTTCTATTTTTGTAAATATTCAAAAAAGAGAGGCTTCAAAGTTCTGAAAGTGACCTCAAACATTGAATCTTGCATAAATCGAAAACAAGTCCATCTCAGCCATGTGGGCCTTAAGCCCCAAAGAAAAAATTCAAACAAAAACTTATGAAAAAGGCAGTATTCCTTGCCAATAGGTTGTCTATTTTCAAAGTGCATTTCTCCAAGGTAACCCCACCCATGGGGGTTGGGTTGAACTTCAATATTTCATTGCTAAGCGATTTGTTCACAGCTAACCATTCCAACTCTTCGATGAAAACTCGTGTGTTTTCCTTTGAACTCCATGTGAATGACCTAAATAACAACAAAACACTGCCGTATCCGTCGTTGACGGTTGATTGTGGCCCAGATGAGGTGGGCTATAAAAGTTGTTCAAACAAAATTACACGGTTTGGAGATGGTTGCGCATTCCACACCAAAAAAAGTTTGTTTTGGTGTCTATAGTTTCTGTTAAAAGTATTTTCTTCAGTTTAATTCGGTGCTTCAAAGGACGTGGTTTACAATTATTCGACTTCCTTGATGGTTTTATGACTCGGAATCGGTTAAGTGAAGTGAAGGTGTATCAATTGTGTAAAGAAATACTAAAATTCAATTGAAAAAAGACATGTCGGGAAGACATAGCCACCACCATCATCACCATCATAACTCGCATCATGATCACATATCTGGAATGTCTCCGCACCATCATCATCTTGTGAGGATTTATGAAAATTTATTTATCAAAAGTGGGATACAATTATAAAGGACTTTTAAAACTTTCTACAGTGTAGTGCATAGCAGCATCACAAAAGGGTTTCTCGGTGGAATGGTCGCTCTTAGATAGAAAGTTGATTTTAGGGTCTTCGTGCAAAGAGTGTGCTTGATATAACTTTTCTTATGAAATACTTTTCTTACGACTACCCTGAAGCAAGTGGTTATAATAATCTTAAAACTCTCAACTTCTTGAAACAATCTCTAAATTTTCTATAACCCAATCATGGGAGTCCGGGAAGAGAACGATCTACTTTTCAATATTCTTTGAATGGTTTGAGTTTTAACTGCAAGAACTCACTTAAACTATTCTTAATTTTAGTGAAAATTTTTCTCACAAATGAAGTTTGCTTCCCAAAAAATAGCTATAACTGTATTGGAAAATATTGAGGTTGCTTTAACTTTATCCAAAGCTCTATTTAAAAAGTTGTACAAATGATTGAAAATCTCTTTTTGACTCAATTTGAGACTTAATATCTGTTGTCCTCTATCTACTCGTCTTTTTAATTCTATTCAAAATTTTCTTCGAGTGAACGAAATTTTTTTTGATCCAAGTCCCAAGTCTTTTAATAATTTTGAAAATAAATATTCATTCAAGCAGACATTTGTTCATTCACTTCATTGTAAAAATTATAAGCTCAAAAGAAATACTTGATACCTCCCGTCAAGAATTGCTTTTTATTCGATATGACAACACATTTTAATTTTAATGTTCAAAGTGACAACTTCTTCTGCGAAATTCGAGGAATTGGGAAGTCCTCCATTAGTAAATTCATTGCCATGAGAAGGGCTTTCTCGATCAGCCGTTCGGAAACGGCAGAAAATTGTAGGTCCCCTCCATTCCCTCACAAGAACTGGTTGTGATAAATGCGCTAGGCACCGGGGCTCCTCGCGCAACAGACGCCATCTTATTTAATTTAAAATTTTTTTTATCTCCTGCGAAATTTCCTCTGAATTATAACTTTTTTACCCTGAACGAAATGCTAATAAATTTATCAGTCAAATACTGATTATTTAATGTACATACATACACAATCAACTGCTTTCCTCAAGAAAACATGCCTTTCTATTTATTACGTGGCATCGAGAATAATAATTATCACCACTGCCACGAATATCGCTTATAGGTCCACTCCAGTCCTAATCAAATATGGTTAAGACAAATGCGCGAGTATTTAATTTTCAATTTTTTCACAATTGTTATTTTTTGGGAAGTTGTTAGCTTCAGCGATGCCTACCGAGAGATAGTTCTGTATAAGATGGTCTATCCTGTCAAGTGTTTTTGTAAATATTAATACTGATTTCAAAATCACGTTCTGTCAGAGTCAAAACGACCTCCAGACACAATTATTTTAATAATTTCATTAAAAACTAGGTTTTTTACTCCCATGTTAACATTTTTAAGGAAGAAAACTAATAATCAGAATCCTTGTGCAAAATTCGTAATATTGGGCGCGTTCGTCACAAGTTAGATTTTCAGATTAACTAACTATTCTCGGCCTCTGATTGGCCAGACGTTAAGTTTTTCAGTTGACAACTCATCAGCTGTTAGTTTTTACCGATTCAGTTTTTCAGTCAGGAAAAGAAGGCTGAAAATCTAGATTCAGTTTATTAAGCTGTCAGATGCGATAAGTGACATCAAAAAATTATACTCGCCAAGTGATGGTGATTTTGTTGTGCGTGATTTTTATTGAAAAAATACAATTAATTAATTCTAACTCCATTACTGATTGTTTTTTACGTTTCTGAAATGTTTTTCCCAGTAAAGTCCACAAGTTAATGAATTTTTTTTGACATAAACTCATCAAAATAGTAGCAACTGTAATGTCTTGTTAGATAACCGTTCGACGCAAAACTGAATAAGTTTTTCAGTTAATCTTAAAATCTGAATTGCAACGAACGCGCCCACTCTCATTCAAGTGGACAGAGGTTTGTCGTCTGCAGGTTATTAGTATTTACTATTTTTATAATTTTCCATAGAAACTGCTATAGTGGAAAGGAAGCTGACTTTCCACCCAAATCAAAACGACTGAGAATCAATGTCGTAAAACAAAAAAAAACACGTACATATGCTATCATTTTCTGTTATTGAATTAAATAATCAGAATATGAGAGTTATTTTTTGACACAAGAATACAGCAACGAGCGACGAAAGGTTGTATTTAAAAAAAAAAAAAAAACAAAAAAACTAAATCCAGAGTTCTTACGCGCTTGTCCAATCTTGCGACCAATTAGCTTATTTACATGCACACATTTAAAACTAAAATTCGTTTGTTCTGACTTTTTTTCCTCCTCATAAGGCAACCCTATTTGAGTCTTATTTCTTTATAGATTAGTTAAATCAACATAGTCTATTGTGGCCGTTGAGCTAGGGTTTGCTTCAATTGAAAAAAATTTGGAAATCTGACTAAAGGGCCCTCAGTTTTGAATATAAGATTCAGACTGTGATATAATGATGTAGAATGCAAGTATGTATTTCCTTTAACCTCCGTCACGCGTCACCTCTTCATTCGGGCTTTCGTAGTCGTCTTGTCTTTTCTGAAGCTTCACTTCTGCTGTGTTTACATACACTTATTTTTAATCATTTTCAAAAGAAGTTGGCTTTAAGTATCAAAGCGATAAATGCATAATTGCAGTTTAGTTATCGCGGTGACTCGAGTTGTTGTAACAACTACAAAATCGCCTTTTTTCGGAAAGCTTCAAAGAGACGTGTATGAAAAAAATTTACTTGTAAAATCACAAATTGAAATTCAAATCACAGCGGATAACTCGGTTCGCAGAATCGCGGAAAGATTTGCAAAATAAAATTGTACATTGCTATTTAAAAAATAAGCTCGACTGGTTCACACAAACTTGCTATTGTCTACTAAGTACAATATCAAAGGCTTGAAGCTGAGTACAAGGTTTCACGCTCTTCATAATATATTTAGTGATACAGGGTTACCAAGGACATATTAGTTATATAAATAGAATAAAATCGCAATAAATATTGCAGCTCATCAAATTAAATATTCCAGAGTTTTCAAGCGAAAATCTAAAACCGTTACTTTCAAGCCGTTTTAATACATAAACACTAAAAATTTAATGAAAATCGTTAGAGCAGTTTTTCCAAACAACAGTTTTTGATTTTTACCATTTTAAAACATGAGTTTTTTAAGCAATACTTCATGCGAGCCTTAAGATCTTGCCAGAAAATATTTCGGCAAAAAATTTTTAAAAAAAGTCAAGGACACAGTTTTGAAGTCATTCAAATCAATAGTTTTTTTCTTAACTTAAAAATTTCAAAATTAAAAATTATTCAAATGTTGCACGCAATCTTTTTTAAACCACCTAGGACTTCTTTAATAAAACATTTCCTCAGAATCGTATAAGCCATTAACGAGAAAGTCGGATTTGAAAAAACGGTACTATGAGGGGTACCGTTCTCAGGCTATTCCAAAAAAAAAAATGTTTACATCTTAAGAAAGACCTTTATAAAATAATATTTCACACAAAATTTTTTATTATCATAAAGGTTGTATGGTAGGTACCGTTATTTCGAATCCTGGAGACTCAATTCCAAAAACCTATCTGTAGCCTGCCCCGCACACACTAACTGCAAAATTTTAAGAAAATCGGTCTAGTGGTTCAGGCTGTAGATCCATATACGAACAGACAGATATACACACATACAGACAGAGAGAATTCCAGGACCCACTTCTTTCGTGTTCTCTATCATCGTAATGTCATATATAATTTTTATCTCAAATTTTTTTTTTGCACAATTGCAAAACTTGCTTTATAGTACCTATAATCGCAAGTAAAAAGCTGACTTTAATGAAGTAAAAAAAAAAGTAGCAATAATTTTGGATTAACCAGGTCACCACGAGCTTTAAGTCTATGGTATGCTTTAAAGTTGTCTCTTAATATCGCAAATAAAGACCATTGAAGCAACTTCGCCTTTTTACCGACGGCGACGTACCCCACGAATGCATCACTATAGTGTGAAGCTGTTTAAACTTACTTTTTTAAACCAATAACACAAAATTTGACACCCGCTCCGCTGTCTACCGTCTATTTACCACCTGAATTTCCTATTCCTTCAAAGCAAGCACAGAAACTTTTTGCCTCAAATCGGCTCATTCTGCTGCACGGTGTTTCGAAAATTTTGTCAAAAAAGCTGAACTTGATTGATCAATAACTCGAAAACTACAAAAATAAAGACACATAAATTCACGCCTAATTTCACAGCTTAAGTTTGAGTTCAAGTTCAAGTAAAATTAGATGTTAATGTAAGCTAAGAAAAAACGTTCTAAATTTCGAACTAAATTAAACTTAGGTCAAGCTATAAACGCCCAGAAAATCGAACTGATTGTTAAACTCAAACTTAAACCGAAAACAAAGCCAAAAAGTTCGTTTAGAAGCTGTCTACAAGAACAGTCCAAACGGGAAATAGGGTTTAGTTACATAAAATTAAAAAAAAAACTTATTCGAGTTTAGAGTCGAAAGTATGTAAATTCAGAATTTTAATAATTTCTTTGGCTATCAATAATGTACTTACTTTTCATATCGTTGACTTGCTTAAGTAGAGATGAGATGGGGATATAGGTATTTTCAAGTTCGCCTGAGCCCAATATCCAAGTATATTCGTCAGTTGTTGTTTCGAAACTTGAAAAAATAAACAATGTTGAAATATTTTCCTTTGTTATTAAAAACAGGTTCGTACCTTCCATTTTGTCATTAAGTTATTGAATTTCCCAGTTGCTCGGTTCTCATCTGAGATTTTAAATTAAGTAAGGCATCCCATGATTGGCATACATTGGTCCATTTTGACAAATTTGTGAATTCATCTGAAAAGAAAAAAAGGATATTTACGTTTCCAGATCAAATCGAACGGGATTTTGTGTAGTTTGCTGTTTGTCTTAATAAAAAATAAATAAAGGTGGCGCAACAGAGCGAGGAGCCCCTGGGCCTAGCGCATTTCTCACAACCATGTCTTGTAAGGGAATGGAAGGGACCTACAATTTTCTGCCGGTTCCGAACGGCTAATCGAGAAAGCGCTTTTCATGGCAATGAATTTACTAACTGAAGATTTGCCAATTCCTCGCGAAAGGCGATACCCGTGAAAAAAATAATAATTTAAATTTACTCATAAGTCGACACTGGATTCCGAAATAACTTTTTTTTAACAACTTCAAAAAATGTCTTTAATGTTTTCAGGTCGATACAAGCTGCTCGACAGGAGCTGTTACAGATCATGTTGGAAATCACCTGGACCTGGCCACAACCCTGAGAAGTGAGCTTGCTGCACTGTCATGCAAAAGGGACCGCTTGGTTATTGAAGTACAATACGTTTAGTCCACACACATGCATACCTTCTCATGATCAAATATTTTAACTTTCAGCTCGCCGAATCAAAAAGTGCACTTTGCTCAAAAGAATCCGAATGTGACTCGCTGCGAGCCCAGGCTGCTCGACAGTCGGCTTTAATTGGTTCGCTCCAGAGTCGACTTCAGGCAGCGGAAAACCGAGAGCATAGTATCCAAGCCAGATGTGACAGTACAATCCATACGATTCAGCGCGAAAAGCGGTGTGTCGACGACAAGACCAAAGAACTAATCTGCAAGGTAAACGAGCTTGAATCAAGCTTGGCGCAGGAGGAAAGCCAAAAAGAACACGCCAAAGCTCACATGCAGGATCTGATGCGCAAGTTGAGTTCATGTTTCTCCATGGACATCTGTGATGCAAGTCACCTTTCACCAGAATGCATAATCAATAGAGCTGAGGAAATTATGGCCGAATTGCATAGAACCAAGTCGAAAATGGCATCAACTTGTGACACCTTGAGTAGTTGTGAAAGCGAACTGCTTAATTTGAAGACAATCGCAAATGCTGACAAGCATAGACTAAGTGCACAACTCGAAGCCAGTCACAATCATCACCACGAACTGGAGAATCGATGCAGACAGCTGGAAAGGGATCTGCAAATAGCACGAGATCGCTTGACTGAGTCCGAAATCACTGGCGAGAAAATGAGGGAGGAACTCAGAGGATTCGAATCGCGCTGTCATCGTTTTCAGAGCAACATGGACCGATCTCAAACAGACCGAATGCAGTTTCTGAGAAATCTCGCTTCCTTGCTCAATCTATCTGAGCCATGTGAAACCCTGATCAAGGACAAAATTCGAGAGATCCAAAACGAGAACCAGACTATGCATACCGTGAGTTTGAGGATCTTACCGACATCTATTATATTTTTTTTCTTCCTTAACAGCAACTTCACTCCCTTCGAGACCAACTTAACGCGGAGTCATGCAAATTAAAAGAATGCCAAGAAACAGCTCATTGCCGATTGCGTTCGGAAGAAACGATGAAAGCAGAAATAGAAGAGCGATTGGAAAGGACACTTGCAGAGCTGAACGATATTCGACAAGAACACATGGGACTTTCGGACTTCTTGGTTAGATTGGCAAGAGCTCTTTGTTGGAGTGAGTGTACATCTCCTCCAGCGCCCGGAACTGATACCAATATCATGGCTGAAAGTTTATTGGAGAAGGCTGAACGTCTTTCTGCCCATCATGACCATCACTCTCACTCTCCAGAAAAGGTAAGGTGTCATCTTCACGACAAATGCAGAAGGATAAATAAATTTGTTTTAGGTTTGCTGTGATCACGGGAATCATCATCACACTCATGTCCACAGTAAAGTGAGGAGGGAAAGGTCTTGCCATGAAATCCCTCTCAAGGAGGTTTGTGATTTTTGGCTTTACTCCTTAGCAAATGAGATAAACAAAAGTTTTTGTTTAGAGTTCGACAATGTATCAACTTCAAAGACGTGTCCGTGTCCTTAGGGAGCAAGTTCAGAGAAGGGATTTGCATTTGGAATTGCTCAAACGAAAGCTTGCAATCATAGAAGACGGAGCCAGGGGTAAGTGTATCCTGCAAGGTGAACGTGATGACGCAGTATGTCGGGCCAAGAAGGCCAGCAAGCAAATTGACAAACTTACAACCCAATTGGTCGATGCAAGGACTCAAATCGCTGAGGTGAAGGCTCAGCTCGCAGAAGCCGTGGAGTATAAGGTTTTTAGTTAAAAATTTTTTGTAAGCTTCATGTAGATTTGCCTTACTTTTATAGATAACCGCTTTGGAGAGAGCAAGGAAAATTGATGAACTCACCGGACAAATATGTGATTTGGAGGAGGAAAAGACCCGACTACTGGCACAACTAAGCGCTCTCAAAGAGAGGATGAAGACCTGTGCGGAGTCTTCACAGGATCGTCGATGCCGGGATGAGGCTTTGATTAATGTGAGTTTCGTTTCCATTGAAAAACCAGCAGGGCTCAACAAAAATGTTTGCCAATCTTTCACTTTACCTTTCCACAGTGAAAAGCTTCCTTGAGAGATTAACGCTGTCGATTTTTAAGAAAACATATTAAAACCATTAGTCTTATAAAGAAAACAACTAACTAATCGCATTTCCACTTTCAGTCACTTCGCGATGACATTTCTCGCATGCAGGGCCAACTATCCGACGCCAATCATCGCCTCTCCCATTTGCAATCATTCCGAACATCGGTTGCTCGCACTCTACATCTGCGTGATCTTCCGGAAACCGATTTATTGCATCGTCTTCAAACACTATGCAGTGCCCACCAAGAATTCACACTGCTCTCTCGACGATTTGAATCAGCTTCACCTGTTGGTGACCATCCATGTCCACGATATGACGACACTATTCCACCTACAACTCACTGCCGCCCATTGAGATCCAGCAGTCCTGGACCATGTGCCCCAACCACTGCCATACGACATGAGAGGTCATCTTCGACTCTGCATAACTCCCGTCATAAATCGCACTACCGCAGTCTGAGCAGGAGTCGATTTGGTATTGATGAGTGTGATGAACATGAACATTCCCGTACTCGCGACCATTGCAATGATGGCCATCGTTTTGATGAAACTTATGAATTTAGTAAGAAGTATTGAACAAGTTCTCGTTTTCGAATATAAAATATAAATAACGCTTTTTCATTCAAATTACTGGTTTTCTTGATTGAAATTAACACTGACACCTAGCGGCTGATAGAAAAAACCAGAAAAGCTAAAAGCTTCGTAAGGGGAAAAGCTTTCATTTCGATTAGCATTGCCATCGTCATAGAAGAAAAGTTAGTATCAAAGTGTATTGATGTAAAAGTACTTTAGGTTTTCACTTGCATAGAATTGTTGGAAGAGGCTACGCCACAGTCCCACGATAATGCGTTCAGCAAAAGTTTATTCAGTAAATTGATTACTTCCGTTGCTGTTTGACATATAGCGCCGCGCCGTGCCGTCTTGTTGGAACCAAAGATCTTCCACATCAACATCCTGCAACTCACACACGAAAAAGTCATAAATCATAGCTCCATAGCGTTCCCCATTGACTGTAACATTATGGGCGGCTTTATTTTTGAAGAAATCTGAACCAATGATTCCTTTTGCCTATCGAGCATACCAAAGAGTGACATTTTGTGGACGTAATGGCGTCTCAACAATGGCTTGTCGACTATGATGACTCCAAATACGGCAATTCTAGTTATTAACGAATCCATTCAACTAAAAGTGAGCTTCATCGCTGAGCAAAATTTTCTTTTAAAAATCGGGATCTGTGGTAATCTCATTTTGAAAACATTCACCGAACTTGCGACGAGCTTGATGGTCGTTCGGTTTCAATTCCTGCACTAAATGGATTTTGAAAGGCAGCAAACCAAGATCCTTCCTCAAAATCTTCCATAAAGTGGATGGGCGTGGCTCTAATTTTTGCGCGCTATGGCGGATGTACACATTCGGGCCTCTTTCGATACTCTGCTCCACAGCAGCAATAGCGCCTTTGGTGTGCACACTGCACAGCATCTCTGAAAATGCAAATTATCCACTAGAGTAAACGTGATCCGAAACCGATCCATGGTTTTGTATTTTGGTAATAAATTTGTATTTGCAAAGAAATGAATTTCATTCCTTAAAAAAATATTTGTGGCAAAAATTATAAAATTTATTTGTTTAAAAATGGCAAACCAAACTGACAGCTGCCAGTCAAAAAGACCACTTCCAAAAAAAAGTATTTCCAGATTGAAAACGCATACGTCTAAAAAAACACCCTTCAGTTAGTCGGGACTTTAAATTTTAAAAAAATCTTAAAAACCAGAAAATCAGTTCGAAGAAATCTCTTTTTCCACATATCTACAATCTATACATGTATAGTTGTGGATCAGATTGTGACAGTTGGACTATTCATTTCGGTGTGTATTTGTTCGATGGGATCAATTTGTATGGCCGGGCAGTAAGAAAAAAAGATTATTGGACTTAGAATTGATGACTGAAATTGTCATAAACGATGCGATTGTCACTGTGGCAAACATGATGAAATTTTTATCTATTTTTGAAGCATAACTTCTTACGTGAGTACAAAAGTACACACGTGTTTCATTTTAATATTTTAAAAAATGCTTGTATTGAACCTCAAAATTCCCATTCGAAAAGTTGTGTTCGAGCCCTCAGCTTGTCCAATGCCGTTTTATAGTGCTGAGCAAGGACTTAAGACATTGAGAACAGATTTTCCGTTTAATACAAATGCAGAATAAGAAATTCTATGTTCAAGGATATTCTCGGAAACTAGCATAATAAATAGTTCCCGTCTACCTACCTCCCAGCTCAAAAGAATATTTTAAGACATTGTTATGTGCAGTTTGCACCCCGAACTCATCATCAATATTAGTTTAACTCTTTAAGGTACAGCTATGAATATGTTAAATAAGCTGTTTCTTCTTTATGATTCACTTCACTTGACAGAATTTCTACGATTACAATTAATTGTGAGAAAAATTCCTGAACATCTACTCTCTCATGGGCATGAGCCCTTGTGCTTGTGCATCGTCAAATACATTCCTATCAAAGTCTATCATACTGTCCCAATGTATCTGCTGAATGCATCATCACATCTCCTCCTCCAGACCAGTTTATGCATTCGACCGAGCGAGCGAGTGCCCAAAAAAGAAATAAAAAAGACTCATAAATATATTTAGAGTCCAAAGCTCTGTGTATAGAATTACGTCGCAGTTGCTCTTGACCAAATGCCCCGTCCAGAAATCTTCCTACAACAAATCATTATTTCTGTCAGGCAAACCGGGAAGAATTGAAGAGGGAATAAATTCCGATTCTGACTGAAACGTGCCGCCTCCAGTTCAACAACCTTCCACACAAGAAGCTCTCTGTAATGCCCAATATGCCAAAGAGCATAATCCGGTCTGTCCACGAGAACGACGATGACGATGACGATGACGATGACGACGACGTCGACTTCGACTACGACTAAGACACAACGACGGCCGGCGCGGTGACGCGTCGATGTACTCCAACACCGTCGACGACGAGTTGA
The DNA here is from genome assembly GCA_949752695.1 of Melanostoma scalare. Lineage (NCBI taxonomy): Eukaryota > Metazoa > Arthropoda > Insecta > Diptera > Syrphidae > Melanostoma > Melanostoma scalare. Next base: position 17,665,291 of record OX456986.1, read on the forward strand.
AGTTTGGATTTGCCCTTTTCGCCGGTCATGGTTTTATGGTTGTGTTGTTTATGTGCATCGGGACTATACTGCAAGAGGAGCTTTTGTTATGCATATGTGCTGGCTGGGGATATGGAATGGACAATCAACAGGTTTCCCAAAGCAAAGGTACACTTGTTGATTTCGCAACCCAACAACAACGCCAACGACCGCGTCCTGTAAAGTTCACAGCTACCGTGCAGTTCCATATAGAGATGGTCACACATAAAAAGATGGTCATCGCATGTTGCCACGCTAAGTGTTAGGCGAAGTGGTGCCCGGGATTCTTCACAGAGTGCAACGAATTTTCTTGCTTTTGGTTCTTATTTTATATTCTTCTCAACTCGTTTCGGAATACCACTATATTGCAGCACCTTTCCGAAGATAAAACTTGTCCAACGACTTTCTCGTTGTTGCGATGCATCGCTTCTACTACCAAAAGGCAAGAACGAGATGATATAAGATTGTCGATGGAACTTTGATTCTGACCATAAATTAAAGTGCTGAGCGTTTTCCCGTGTCGTCTTGTCTGTGCTGTGCAAAATGGAATTATATAATCTTCTCTTCTTGATTGGAAGGTGGAGATTATTTTCGCTGGTATAAGGCAAAATTGAAAAATTGTCGAAATTTCTTATGAAAGGCATTGCCACTAAAAGGCAATAAATAAGGATCAGAAATATGTGAGATTATCAATTTGGTTTTATTAAAGAAAATTATTAAAAAAAAAAAAAAAAACTTGGTGTTCTATAACAACAAATTTATTGAAATTGAAGGTAGTTTGATTTTGAATTAAGAATTTATTGGAAGAACACTGTTTTGAAAAACTTAAATCGAAATGAATGAATGTCGTGGTATACAACAAAGATCGGCCTCGAATTTAATGTCGATTCTGAAAGGTTAAGTTGGAAAATACTTTTTAAGGCAGTGTAATTACTCTCGGAAGACTTACCGAAAAGCTATTCCCATGGAAAAAGATTGGGTCATTCTAGGAAACGAACCTCGAATTTCGAGCTCATACTTAATAAGCATACGCCAGTCACTACGTCATGGGCTACATGATAAATTAACTAATAAGATGAAACATAGTATCCCCGGCTACCAGCCCGCTACCGCTTTTAAACAATCATTTAAATGTTAAAATTTAGTTCTAGTAGTGTCTAGATACTAAAGGTATCCACAGTAATTCACAATAATGGTGATGTGGATTGATTTATAGCGACGAGAACGAAGCAGCAGTGATCTGCAGCGATCATTAGGGATTCTTTACGCAGCTATCTGAAGTTATCTTGAACGGTTGAAAATATCAATTGGTGCAAAGTCCACCAAAGTGAACCTTTATAATCAAAATTCGTCTTCAGTAATCCTTAGCACCTACTTCAAAGTCAAGCGTAACAATCCACAAGGATTTACAGTGATATGCAGCTATCTGCTTGAGCAGTGATAGATCGTATAGCTAATTGAATCAACATTGATCCAACGTCATACGTAATCATCACAATCTACAGCACTTTGCAGGGGTGCGTATTGGTCCACAAAGGTGAGCTGTGATCTCCATCGATTATAAATGCAATAACTCACAACAAACTGAAGTGATATGCAGCGATCAGCAAAGGTATTGATCGGTATATTTATTTAAGAGTGATAAATTAAACATTTTGTGTATTCTACAGAGATTAGCTAGTGGAGGTTCACAGTGTAGTGCATTCTTCGCAGTGGTTCTCAACAAATCGCATTGATACACAGTTGATCTAAGGTGTTTGGAAGTCATTTTAAAGATTCAAAGATAAAGGAATGGATATGAATTTGCAGTTGATATCAAACCACAAAAATTGTTTGAAAATGACTTTATCAAACGAGTCAGGGTCTTTCTAGAGGTATAAGTCACAGTCAGTCACAGTAGGTACAGAAAAGTTCTATCGCTCCTAACACTGAATCCAGTTATCCGCCTTCTAATCTCCATACCCTCTTTCTTTTTATTACCAAAACGTAAGAGGTCTTCGTTCCAAAACTCACTCAGTTTACTTGCAGTCTCACAATCTTCCCTTTGACATATTTGCACTTACTGAAACAAACCTTTCCCAGGACATCAAAAGCCAAGAGTTGTTTCCTTCGTTTTTCAATGTCTTTCGTGATGACGAACAACCTCATAGCGAACCCCCAAATAGAGGCGTTTTAATAAACAACAAGCGGAAATTTTTTTGGCAAGTTACTTTAAACTGTCTTTTGCTCAAAAAACCCCAGATCTAGACCAGATTTACTTTTCCTATCTTCGCCATTTCTCTACAGGGCCTTCTAATCTAAGCTTTAATCAGTCAACGGTTCTTAATGGTCTCCTCAAACTCAAAGACGAGTATAATCCAGGTCCAGATGGCATTCCTGCCATTTTGCTTAAAAAATGTTTTTCCAGTTTAGCCTTTCCCATCACTAACCTTTTCAAACTATCCCTTTCAAGTGGAGTTTTTCCGGACTTACGGAAAAAAACTCCTCTCTCATATCCCTAAGCTTTTCGAAAGCATTCTGTATGAAATACTTTCTTTCCAGTGCAAATCATTGATATCCTCCAAGCAGCATGGTTTCTGTAAGGGAAGGTCTACAACCACTAATCTAGTTGAATTTGTTTCCTTCTCTCTTTCTGCGATGGAAAAAGGAAACGAAAGTAGACGTCATTACCACAGATTTCAGCAAGGCTTTCGAAAAAAAACACTTTAATCCTCTAAGCTTTTTCTTCGAAGTCATCCCTATCTTAGTCAAATGGATATCTTCATATTTGGATAACCGCCAATATAGAGTTCGTTTTCGTTCTACTCTTTCAGTTCCTTTTGTGGCAACCTCCCCAAGGCAGCCATCTTGGACCCCTCTTTTTCATCCTTGCCATTAATGATGTCGAAAAGATCATCCAATATTCTTCTATCTCACTTTACGCGGATGACGCTAAAATTTTCAAAGTCATCACCTCCGATCGAGATTCTCTCCAGCTTCAAAATGACCTCGATTCATTCGTCTTTTGGTGTTCTAAAAAGTAAAAACTTCCTTGAATTAAACATTGCCAAATGCGAAGCAATAACTTTTTCTCGTAAAAGTAATAAACCTCCCCGCAGATCCTATCATCTCCAGAACATCTCTATAAACCGTATGCAGCTTATCCGAGATTTAGGAGTTCTCTGCGACGGCGAATTAAATTTTCGTTCTCATATTGACGAAATAATATCAAGAGCTAATTCCGCTCTTGGTTTTATCAAGAGACGGTCCAAAGAGTTCCGCAACCCCCTTGTAACGAAATCCCTCTATATTGCCTACATATGTTCGCCCTCTCCTTGAGTATGCATCGCAAGTTTGGGCTCCATATCAAGCGGTTGATATCTCAAGGATCAAAAGTGTTCAACGTCGTTTTCTGCTCTTTGCCCTTCGGCATCTCTACGACGTTAGAAACTTTCTCACCCTGCCTCCTTACCGTGAACGTCTTGCAATCATTAATCTCCACTCAATACAAAACAGAGGAATGTCTTAGACATCATATTCATTCACCGACTTCTTACTGGTAACACTGACTGCTCCCCCCTTTTAGACCTTATCTCCTTCAACACTAATCCCCGAAACGTAAGATCATCCCGATTTTGTTTCCTTCCTGCTCATCGTACATCCTATGGTCTCAACGAACCCTTAACCCACATGATGAGTAAGATTAATTCTGTTCCTTTTCTTTTCGACCTCAATCTTCCAAGTCCCTGTCTGAAAGTCCTCCTTTTAAATCGTTTCTCATCCTTGTAGTTTAATTTAGTTTTAATTAGTTTTAATTAGTTTAAGTTTAGTGTTTAAGTTATTTTAAGCATGTATTGAGCTAATAAATAGGGGGGTTGCCCCACCAAAATTAAATTAAAAAATTACAGCTTTTGTGCGAACTATTTACAGGCTATGACAGACAACATACCGGTGTTGGCTGATCCATTCCAAATTTTCCAAAATTTCTAAGGCCATAGAGGTATTTGTCTTCAAAGCGTCGCTTTCAAAATGATGTCAGCTATCCTGAATGCGCGCATTGTCCTTTTCATCATCAATCAACTCAACCAATATCAGTGTGGCTTCTCAGGACTCTGGGACCGACTTTAAAGCTGCTTTTATTGCATAAGTAAGAAAACCTTACAACGCCAATATAGGTTTTAACTATTTTCCAAGCCCGTTCGACTACTAAGGATGCCAATCGAGTAATCTCACTCCTCCTTAAATGTCTATCAGAACACCATTAACTCCATTTACTCAGATAAAGGATAATGAGTTAAGCTCAACCTGTTCGAAATGATTTAAGGATCAAAAGGAAGTCCCAACCTAACATCATCGCATCGGTATGGTGTTTCAAAAGTCCTTTATACTACTTGCTTTTGCTGATGATACTGATCTTATTCTTTGGATGGTCTCAATTTCTTGCATCGTCCTTCGATTAGAAGAGATCCCACCTTATGTACCTTAGGCGGAGGGTGCTCATAACAAAACGAAATCAACTAGTTTCGTTCGGACGAGTATGAGTTTGTCAACCATATTAGTTATGGCGAATAGACTCTAAGTGCAAGTTTGCGAAATTTATTACGATACGAATTTCCTTTATGCTGCGATACCATATATTTTTTTCGTTCAAGAAAAGAAAGTAGGCCTCGATAGATAGGCTAGTGAAATCTATATAGCTCAATGGGTGTCAAACCAACGTTTTCCTAATTCTGACTATGTAAAGACGTCCGTGTCGTGCTACCTATTTTCACCAAGAATAATTAAACGTCTCACCATAAAAAGCTGAATCGGCAAAAAAATTATAGGTAACTCCATTCTTCAAAACGAATGGTTTAAAGAAGTATGCAAGGTCTAAAAGCTACCTGATACCTGTTGTGCCACCCTATTTTTTTCAGTTATTATTCAAAATATTCCATATCATTGAGAAGAAATGGACATATTGAAAGCATTCCCTCAAAAGCCATAAACATCTTTCCGCTTTATCTTGGTTTTGTTCTATGACTTGGCTTCTCTCTGCTGAATAGTTTCCTATGACAATGTGATGTGTGAATGGGCTGACTGATTGACGAAGTATTTTTCTGCCATTGTTTTTTTTGTTCAACAGGGTGTCAGTCTGCAAGACATTTCCGATGATAGCATAGACTCACAACTGAGTGTGCTTCCATTTCAGTACATGAACATGAATGTGATTCTATCAGAGTGACACAGATTCAGCTTTACATTTTGTACATATTTTACAACACAAATGGTTGAGTACATTGTGAGCCTGGATATACCATGGAATGCATTTCAAAGTTTTCCCTTACAAAAGAAGCCTGCACATGTACAAGATGACTTCGACTGTCGCTTCTATTGAAAATGTGGGACACTCCAAGAAACTAACAGCAAACTACTAGTGATTTGTGTGTTGCATCCTTTATCTATGCACTCGTATATGCAACCACATTAAACTTCCGAAAATGTTATAGAGGGACATGGAGAGCTGCAGAGAGAGACATGGCAATGGCAAATTTAAGTTTAAAAATTACTTTTTGATTGTGAACATGAAAAATTGCTTTTAAATTGTCAAGTTTCCCGCCATGTGAATGGTTTTCCAATTGTATATCCAAAGTCAAAGTCTTGATTACAATTTGAGAAAGTTTGCAGGAAGTTTGATTTGATGTCCTTTTTGTAGTAAGGACTTTAGGACATGGAAAACTACGATCTTAAGTAGGTTAACTCAGATTCCCCCGCATGTATGCATCAAGTTTTCATAGCTGGAAGCTAGGCAATATCTTGCCACCAAGAAGGAACATTTAAAATTCTAATTTTTCACTGACGAAAACTTCTCAAGCTACAAGCACGACGCCCCAGGGTTCCCCTCCTCTCGCCCCTTCAAAAATATTGTTTTGTGTTTATGTTGTCTTTTTCGCTCATAGCACCATATTTACATCTTGAAGTTGAACTCGAACAATCCCACCAAACAAATTCTTCCTCTTTGAAGGCCGAATTTTTATAAGGTGGCCAAATAAATGATTCATTGGGCACTGCTGTTCACTGAGCTTTCCAAATAGCTAACTCTTTGCAAAACTTTATTTACGATGGCATTCGATGAGTTTTTTGTTTTTCCTTATTTTTTTTGTTTTGGTTTAAATCCTCTCTATTCATCCAAGAGATTAGGGTGCAGGTATACTACAGCTCTGATGGAGTTCGGCCCCATCCTCCCCACGCTCACTGAGTGTATGTCACATTGTATTGCATTTTCACTTAAATGCCGCAAAATTGTGTGCTACCGTTGAAGTTTATTGAAGTGGAAAACTTTGATACACTGCCGAAGCCGGTGTGCCATTGTGATGGGCTGGGCACGAGGGAGTCATTTTTATTATTTTACCACGAACGAACAATGGCTTCATGATGGAGGCTTTGAAAACTGAGAGTTTTACAAGCTGACAAGCCGCGAGTAGGGGGGCTTAAACAAGAGAGGCTGCCTGCCACAACAAGTTATCGATTTTTATTAGGAACAATACGGAATGATAGATATCGTAATTTATTTACTTTTATTCGAGGTCCTTTTTGATTGTGTCGAAAAAAGCAACGATGCGTGGGAAAGGAGAATTTTGAATTGTGGTTACACTGTGCGGGTGGGTAAAAACAACTGTGAGCGTTGTAATAAGCTTCCATTTAGATGAGATTGACAAAAAGTGTGGTTGACAGCTTCACGCGGTTGTGTGATTACCTTTTTGTTTTACATACTTTTTTTGTTGTTGTTGTTCTTTTGTTTTGAAAGGCTTATGAATGTTAATAAATTGCCACATGGAACGTCGAACGTAATTTTATGTGATGTTTTTAGTCAAGGTAGAAATTATTCCGAAATTCAAATTTATTTAAAAAGTAGAGGACGAAAGGTAATTTAAGAAATTTGACTTTGAGCGTTTTCGGAGGTTGAAACTGAAGTAAAAAACGTAAAGGACCAAACTTTGGAACCTGGTCCAAAAAAAACTTGTCACTGCCAATTTATTCCATAAACTCAACATTTTCATCAAGGGTTTTTTTTATAAAAAAGAGGTGGCTTTTTATGCTAATCTGGAGAACTCAGACCTAATATCCGGTCCATTGTACTACCAGAGTAGCAGCCTTCCCTTTTTTTGTGTTGCAGTAGTTGGAACTAAAATGTTAGTAATTTCACATATATAACCTTAAGGGCGGCGTCCATATGAAACTGGGATGCTGAAAGAAAAGAAGATGCCCAGAGCGGGAACCCACGCGTCCGGCCTATCTACTGAACACTCAATTCATCAAGGGTACACCAACGAGCAGCGCCTGCAAATCATACAAATTTTGTACCCAAATCCGGGGTCGGTGAACGTAATTTCAAGAGCGTTAACTTCAATTTTCGGTCGTACTTCTCGCTTTTGTCGACAGACAATAACAAGTTTAGTGCAGAAAACTGAGTCTACATATTGGTTGAGTGATGTTGCGGTGTCAGTCGAAAATATCACTGATATTTAGGCGTCCGTAGCAAAGGATCCAAATCAGTCAATGTCACGGCGTTCTTAACAATTGACCATCGCTCTGACCGCTCTCTTACACCCAAACAAGATCAAGCTGACTCAAGAATTGAAGCCGATGAACCATATGAAACGACATTCTCCAGTTGGAGAAGATCGGATGATATGATCGCAATATCATCTTCAGTGATGAAGCCCATTTTTAACTCAGTGGGTTCGTCAATAGGCAAAATATGCGTTATTGGCCGGGTAAATCTCCACATGCCTTTCATGAATCACTACTTCATCGACAAAAAATAACTGTTTGTGGCGATTTGCATGCCGAACGGCGTTATCGGGCCATATATTTTCTTCGGCGTTAACGAACGTCATACTGCACTATGAATGGTCAGCGTTATCGCACCATGATTACCAATTATTTTTGGCCCGAATTGGAAGATACGGTTTTTTTTAATTTTAAATTGGATAAGGCGAAAGAAAAAACACCTTACTAGCACGTCGACCTGAAAGATCTCTTGTGTTTTTCCATTAAGTTTAAACACGTAAAGCGTGAAGCTGTTCATTCGAAGTTAAGGTCATGTAGGTACCTAGGAGTATTCGAAGAAGGGGTGTTTCTAATATCAAGGGTAAGATATGGACTCGAACGACATGCGGATTCAACAGACGGCCGGCGCGACGAGCCACACAGCACACGTTATAATCGATTTAAGGAAGAATAAGTTTGGTGAGCATGTTATCTCAAGATACGGACCAGTCGATTGAGCGCCTGTTTTATGCGATTTAATGCCTCTATACTATTTCCTTTGGATCAAGGTTTATTCATTGGCTTACGCCAACAAACCGACGCGACAGCTGCAGCCGACGACGTTACAAGATTTCAGGGTTAACTTTGAACGAGAAGCCATTTCAGCCAAATCTTCAATCGCTGCAAACGTGTCCGCGGTGGTTTAATGAACGAAGTCGAGTTCCATTCATAAATGTTTTGATTAAACTTCAAGCCGATAGTAAGGTTTTCGAAATATCTCAAATGGTTTGCGTTTTATTTAAAAAAGAAGAAGTCCTTATTAAATAACCAGATACAACTATAAATATACATACTGAAGTGACATTTAAAACTGTTTAAATTTTAACATCTAATGTCACTACCTTATTTCTTAAATAATATATTTTTGTGTTTTGAAATAAATGTATCTAGCATATTATACTTATTATAAATTATATTATTATAAGAAATAAATGAAAACTGCAACGAAGTGTGATGATGGTCGTTGTCTTTGGAATCCAAAACAGTTCAAGCGGCCAAACTTTTGAGCCTTTTACAGTTTAAAGGTTCCTATTTTCCATAAAGCCATATCTATTCATAGTGCGATCAATAAATGCAACGTCTCGGACGTCAGAAAAAGCCATACAATCTACAACAGCAGCTATGTGTTCACAGCAGCTTTTAAGCTCAAAACATAATTAGGTTTTCTCAACTCCATACGATCGATGCAACAGGAGTCTAATCTTCTCCAAGTGTTTTTTAGTGTATTGAAACAAACTGAATCCGAAACGATGTGTATTGGGTTCTTTTCTCTTGAGGACACCAAGGAATTCTTTTTTGTCACCACCATAAAGCAGAAACGGAATGATAGCAGCTTTAAAGATGGTCTTTTCGGTACTTTTCTATGGGTTGTTTTTCATAGTTGCTGACTGATCATAAAAAAAACACCAGCGGCTTTATTGGATGACAGCTCATACTTCGTTTTTTCCTCATTCATAAAAATACCCCATCTGTTCCCCTTTTACTTCATTCTAGGCAAGGGATCATGTCACTGCTCGTTTCGATATTCCACTGCATCGGTGAACGGTGAGCTTTTGAAAGTTCCAATTTTGTTGGACTTAGTCCGACGCATTGCTTTCTCGAGAACCATATCAAAGCAGATTCTTGAAGCGAGATTCGAGTCAAGATCGAGGAATACGTGACTGAATTGTACGTTTTTGGCAATTTTTCTACCGCTATCGATCACTTTAATCCCAAAATTTGACATTCCTTCACCAGTATTCGATCGAATTCAGGTCGATTAATGAATAGCAGACTGATGTGTTGTGTAATATAGAGCGACGTTTGAAAGATAAATAGTTTTCACTCACTCGATCACTGATTCGCCCTCTGTTCTTAGTCCTGAATTGATTTCGAAAGTTTCGGCAGAGTCTCTTCCAAATTTCCAAAATCATCTTGATAAGTCGTACCAGATTGGCAGAGGTACCTATAGCTTGACTTAGTATGCCTAAAATCATTCTGCTAATGCTCTTATAAGCCACCTTCGGCGTACCCTTTAGCCTATAGTGTAGAGCAAATAAGTTGGAGAGTTGTGATCCCTTTGAAATTATCAGTCTTGGCGCCGTAAAAGAAGAAGAAACTGTTATAAACTGCTTAGAAATAAAAGAAAAGGCAGTGTGCAATGATATTAGTTTTGACTCAGAAGATTTCTTCTTTCTAGGTAACCTTTTGAGGCCTGCATATGCTTCTTCCCCTTACTGTGTCACTACTTCCTGAGAAGATGTGAGACTTATGGCGTAATGTTCAGCATATTTCCTCCCTGCATGCTACTCAGGTGTTTGAGGTTCGAATCCCAGAAACATCCAATTGTTTTTCTAAGGGTTTCACCTTTTGCTGGGAATTACCCTTCGTCCTTCGAGAATGTTTATACTGTGGTGAAAAACGTAGCAGTTCGGAACCGGCAAAAGATTTGTGGGCCGAATGCATTCCTTATAAGGTATGGTTGAGAGAAGTCAGAAGAAGCTAAGCCCCGGCCTCCCCGGACTTTATTGTGACACCTATTGTTTATTTATTTTCTTCACATGTCCCGCGAAAATTGCTCACATCTCGCAGCAGTGCTACCGAGGTACCGATGGGCCCAAATTTAGTCTTAAATTCACCTTTCTGATGGTTGGAGATTAGAATGCAAATTTCGATTGACTACCTTGAGTAAAACTGTGTAAGTCCGGCAGCACCCAACATTTTTAGGTGGGATAATACTTAGCATGTCTGCTTTTACGTGGGAGGTTCTAGATTCAAGTCCCAGAAATACCAAAGTCAAAAATCGGAATCGATTTAAAAATGTAGGCCCAGGAAATGCGTTAGGATCCGAGGTTTCCACAGTTTTGTTGGGCCACCATCTTTAATTTTTTATAACAAAAAAAGTAGGTAGGTACCTCTGTTTTAATGAGATTGACAAAAATACAGGCCTGAGGATTTTAGAGGTAGTACTGACAATTTTCGTTTATGAGCTTCAATAAGAAAGGCAATTCAAAAACCGTAACTCTAAAAACTCCTTAAAAAACTTCTTAAAAACACCACCAGTTGATAAAACTATACAATTCTTCCTCAAACGTCATTCACTACTTAAGAACACAAGAAAAAAAGTTGTGAACTCTTTCATTGAGTCTTTAAAATACAATCCCCATCTCATAGAAAGAAAAAGTGCTATGTGATAAACTAAAAGTAGTTTATACCAACACAAGACCATCCTGTCTCATTTAAACAGAGGGAAGATCGTTTTCTCAAAGACAGACTACGGAGGGCGACAACGTATGCACAAGCCATCACCGCAGAGTGTGCCAAGTACCAGAGCAATTGAAAAGACTCCTATTGTGCCCCTAAATAGTTTTATTGCTTTTAAATTGTTGTGTTTGATATTTGTTTTTTTTTTTTTATTTGCACATTCCTTGCAATTGAGCCTGAGCTCTCTCCCCCCTTTGAAAAACCCCATCGCTATAGAAGAGTCAGTAACAGATTTGAGTTTCAACCTCAAGAAATCATCTGAGGAAATAAAATCAATTAAAAGTATAGGGTGAAAGTGATATCGTGATTTATTCTTTCATATCAAAGAGGAATCTTCTGCAAATTCTTTCTTCCCCACACAAATATGCATTGCTTGGGTTTTGATATGTATTTTTTCCCTTCATGCATGGCTGCCAGTTGCCACCCCCACACTCTTGAAAGAAGGTATTAAATTTTATAATTAAATTGTAAAGTGAATGTTTGAACAAACTCCTCTATCATAAGTCTCACTGTGTACATTACCCTATTGCGTGCAGTCCATTGACAGCAATTATTAAAACTCCTAGCGTATCTTAATTGCTGATGTCATGAAAATAAACAGTGTTGTTGCACTACGTCATGTCAGCTAGATCAACAACCACAGTAGGAAAACAACATATCTAGTCTTGCATTATGAATACACACGATCTTCGTTTCAGAATCTCTTGTAAATGTCTTCGAAGGCATTTATTTGGACAGTGAGTTGCAGATAGAAATTCTAATTGATGATGCACTCAATGCAACTGTTTAGATTGTGAATGAGTCACTATGAAGTCTATTGGTCACTTGAAAGTGTATGTGCTGGAGTTTCTATCTTTGACCAGACAACAACATTATCTTCATCTTCATCATCAACAGAAGCAGCACAAGCAAACTGTTGATGTTTTGAATGCCAATGACTGCGCATGACTTTCCCGATTGTATTTGGATTTGAATGCGCCGCACATTTTTACAATGCGGCTACGAATGAGGAGAATATTTGATTGTGATCTTTTGTGAAATGATCTTCAGTAAGCTAAGAATATGGTGTGAATGACATTCAGTGACCTTTGAGCTTAAGTTACTGGAATAAATTCTCTAAAATAGAAATAAATAATAAGAGTCGTGAGCAGTATTGTGAAAGCGAGCTTGGAAAACTAGGAAATCGGACAATACAAAGATAAAAACATAGCTTCTTTTTTTAAGAAATCGGTCTGAATACTCATTTCATTTATTATTTAGCCAACGAAAACAATCAAGATTCTTTAGGCTCAGTCTTCGCATTTGGGAATCGATGGTCAATGAGTTTCACATTTTGAGTTTCAAACTCTGACATAACCTCTACATTTAGAGGTGCCTGTAGTTCGAGCGTTCGAGGTCCTTATAGTTCGTACCTTCGTACCTTTGTACATTCGCACTTTCGAACATTCGAAAATTCGCACATACGATTATTAAAACATTTGTACATTCGAATATTAAAACATTCGTACATTCGAACTGTCATAAACTGGCTCATTCCTAATTTCCTACATTTGAACATTTTTCTTTCGTAACTTCGTACATTCGAACATTAATTCCTCCGTAAACTCGATCACTTATACATACAAATATTCAGCCATTCGAAAATTCGTAAATACACACATTCGTAAAGTCATACCTTCGAACATTTGAACATTAAAACAATCGTACATTCGAACTGTCGTAAAGTTGCTCACTCCTAATTTCCTACATTCGTTCTTCAAACATTCTTACATTCGAACATTCGCTCATTCGCAACTTCATACATTCGAACACTCGTGAATTTGGTCATTCGTACCTTTGTACCTTCGTACGGTCGTAAATTCTTTTTACATTTGAACATTCGTACATTCGTACATTCGAACTTTCGCATATTCCTACCTTCGTACATTGGAACATTAATACATTCGTATATTCGAAAACTCGTAAATTTGTTCATTCGTATCTTCGCACCTTCACGAAGTCGTTCATTCGTTCATTTATTGTCATGTTCATTAATACGATTTTGAACCCACAACTGCAACAGTGTCTGTATTATATTCACCATTTCAGAAAGGTCAGCCTTTTGGGGCAAGTCAATTTAACTTTATCTCCAGTATGAGGGCGGTTCTCTTGCACTTTCCGGTTCTACTTAAAACAAAGCACTCATGTTAAATTTCAAACCGTTCTCTCCTTGTCCTTCTTTGGAAGGAAATGCGTGGCCACTCTTCTCTTCAACAAACGGTTAGATTAAAAATTAATTTTAAATTGCAGTCCTTATTGCTTCCAAAACTTGATGACTGAACATAGAAGCTGTAAAACAAACTTGAGATCAACATCAAAACTGATTGGCAGCGTTTTAAGTAGTCAGCTTAATGAAAGCAAATGTTATGACTCAATTTAATCACTGCTAATAAATCGCTTTTCAACAACATCGCAACTTGATCAGAAGTCAGAACTGTGTAAATAAGTCCGTCGAATATAAGACTCCATCCCAAACAAACATAATTATATCAATAAACAAACGAATCTGAGGCCACTCTGTGTTCTTTAACGACCCGATTAGCTGGGTGCATAAATTGCTTTAGGTTGCCCAATTGGTACACAACCCTGTGGCTACTACTTACGAGTACCAAACTGCAACACTATTACGATACGAACTTTGTTTTCATCGTCAGAATATAAATATGTATCCAGCCATGTAGAACTTGCATCATCAGCAAAAACTACTGAGCCAACACCACAAGAAAAATAAACAAACACATACCACCCAGAAGGTGGCAATGCCAAAACCACAAGACGGAAGCATGGAACTTTGGGATTAAGAATACCCCGCCTACATCTTCGTCACCCATTCTAATTACTCAAAGTGATTTCGTGCAATACCTCGTGCGCCATGGTATTATTGTTGATAATTTTACAAGCAACTTGCGAATACAGCGATAAGGCACATAGAAGGAACCCTTCGGGCTATTCGACGTTCGACGTTTGCACTTTGGGGAAGATCAAAAAAACAAAGGAACATCTGTGTTGTGCTGGGAGTATAATCCCCAGCCAGCTTTGTTTCGGTCTGATGTAACAATCTTGAGACAATGTTGCATATCTAATCAAAACATTGCTGGTGGCAAGCATAGCAACAGCTCGGCGTGGACCACCCTTTGAATTGGTTTTACAAATTTGAAAATAAATTTGTCAGGGTTGTTATAAAAAGGAACATATTTTATTTGAAAATATATGGGGCTTTCAATGCATTAGGAAGTTATTAATATTATGCTGTTGCTACAGCCCAACTCGGTGTATATTTATAACTGCTACTGCCACATGGGTAGGAATCAAGCAATAAATAAATAGGGTGACGAGATTAAGCTATGGAAACCTCGGGGCCGGGCACATTTTAAGGCCCTAAAATTTTAGACCGACTTCGAACTGCTAATTGAAAATCACTTTTCGTGGCAGTGAATACTTTTGGACGATTTGCCAATTCCTCGCCAAAGGCGATAATCGAGGAATAACAATTTTATGTTTCTTACGTGACAGGGAGATACGCAAACCATAAAGCTATACGAGCCCCACGAGATCTCATGTGGAACTAGATTTTATTCGAACTTTTCTTAATCGAGCAGACAGATTTTAAGAGAAACAAGTGAGGCTTTTGCTTTACATACTTCAGCCAATCAAATGTCTGAAAATCTTTGAAATTTTTTGTACAATAGTGCTAAGCGCCTGCATACCTAAATGCTACTTTGTTTATAGAGTAATGAGCACATTTTGGGCGGGAGGATTCACTTTTGCTTCTTTTCAGTGGTTCTGGATAAACCTAGCTTAGGTTTAGCTGACAAAAATATCATTTCACACCCTTAGAATGAAAGTGACTATACTCCAAATTCCTGTAATTTTTAATTTCACAGTAAACTGACCTGGGGGGTCGATTCTGTAACTGTGAAGCTGTGAAGTGATAAAAAATATCACAACTTCACAGCGAATGCGATTCTCGTTCTGTGAAAAAATGAAAACTAACGTCAAAATTTCTTCATATGATAAATTATTTATCACAAAAGAGTTTGTCTGTGAAATTTAAATTTGAAAATGGAAATTCAAAAAAAGAGGGCAAAGGGCTTCAAGCCCAAAAACAGTTTTTAATTGATTTTTTGGAGCAAAGGCAAGAACAGGCAAATAACAAGTACATAACTTATAAATTTAAAATAATCTTTATCTACGATGCAAAACAATTCCATTTGCAGACCTATAACTCTTGACGGTTCACATTTTCGTTCAAACAAGTGGACGGAACTAAGTGTTCAGTTGAACACCTTAGGGGGAACCTTAAAAGAGGAACCGAAATGAAGGAAGTATTGGAATGGTCTGGTGTAAGTTTTATAGTAAAAACATTATGGCAGACATGAAATCACTAAATGTTTTCCTTTACGCACAGAATAAGTGTTCGAAGCCGCGACACCACCGCGAAGGAAAACATCAAAGACCTCACAGAAAGAGACGGGCGAATAATAAATAGTAATACACCAAAAACGATAGAGTTGAATGAAGTGCTCCTCCGATTGTTATTTCAAATGGACTTTGCCCATCTCGAAGTGACCGCCGCAATATCCTCATTTTCTTCCTGGGCAAATAATTACATATAGTACATATAAAAAATAGCTACTTCATATGAAAAGACATTTTCGTAATGAAATAACTTTTGTTCACTACGGCCTCTATTGTTAAATACCAACTGAATAATTATGCCTGACATGTTTTGAAATATTTTTTTACAAATAAAAATTAAAATTGACGCAAAAATGACAACATTTATCATTTAGTACTTTTTAGTACATACTGTCAGAGTGATTTATCATTTTGAGTTCGGGAATCGCATCAGATTTTTTTTTGAAGTGATAAAATGAAAAAGCTCTGTGAAGACTGAAATGAAATAATTTTTATCACTTCACAGCTTCACAGTTACAGAATCGACCCCCTGATGTATTTTTATGAACACATACTTTATTGAACATTTCTCACAAATGTATTTTTTAGGTCATTCTTATTCTTAGAACCCGGACACGTACTGAGCGGCAAAGCGACAGAACAGCAAAATTAGAACAAAATTAAAAGCTCAACAGAATAAATATTTTGAGTTAAGTCACTTTCATTCTAAGGGTTCGATTTTATGTGTATCTATTTGATTTAGTAAGCTATCTTATTGTTCAGCGTTTGTTTGAATATTGGGGACAAATTGTCTATAAAAAATTTTAAATAATGAACCGAAAGCGAAACTTTCTTATATGCTTTTATAGCAACCCTGACTGATTGGTGTACTATGGTGGAGTAAGAAGTAGACGAATGAGAAAAAGTGCTTTTTTATTCTCGAAAATAGCCTAAAAAATTGTTGTGATGACAAGGTCGTGGTTGTATTATAAAAACAAAGTTTGTTCAGTTTTTTGCACTAGATCAAAATGGTATATGAAACGTTCACTATATAAAACGTTCATGTCGTACAAAACTATAAACCCGCCTCAAATGGGTTCAATCGCTAAATTTGAAGTTGATATTGTAAATTGTGTATTCCATTTTTTGGGAAATTGGATAGCAGCTTTAGTAAAGCATAGCTACTGAAGAGCAGTTATCCTTCCAACATAACACTAATGGACTAAAAATAAAAAAATAAACACTAAGAAGTTTCATGAATCTTCACTTGAAAAAGTTAAGTCGCATGAACAGTTGCGTAAGGTGCAGGCGGTCCTCCGTAAAGGGAGCCTTTCGTTTTTAAATTTTTTTTTTTTGTTTGACTCAGAAATAATAAGAGTTTTGATTATTAGAAAAAAGCGACCTTTATAGATAGAGAAACTTTGTAAAAATCTAATTTAAAAAAAAATATTTTTTTTTTTAAATTTTGATTTTAAAACTTGTTTACTGCAAAAAATATTCGTTGAAAAAACTTAAACTAAACATTTAATTGAAGAACAATGCAAAAGCTTTCAAGGGCTTTTTTTAGCATGTGATTGTAAGTGGCTTAATTATAAATAAATAAATAGGGTGGCGCAACAGAGCGAGGACCCCTGGGCCTAGCGCATTTCTCACAACCATGCCTTGTGAGGATGTCCGTCAAGTTAGCACTACCACTTCAAAATTTTCATAGTTTGTTAATTGGATTAATTGTCGTAAATTTGTCGTAAATTTGTCGTGAAAACAAAAAATTTGTCGCTCTTCGTTTTTTAAAAAAAACCGTGTGTAGTGCTAACTTGACGGCCAAGTTAGCACTACCACCCCTCCAAATCCGTCAAATCGATCTTAAACAAAAAACAAAGTATGCAATTAATTGTCGTAAATTTGTCGTAGATTAGTCGTGAAAACGAAAAAATTTTAGCTCCTCATTTTTTAAAAAAAATAGTGTGTAGTGCTAACTTGACGCGTCAAGTTAGCACTACCACCCCCTAAAATGGTCAAATCAACTCGAAATCAAAAACTGAGTACGCCATTAATTGTCGTAAATTTGTCGTTCACAAGATATCCAAAAAGATATTTTGTCGCGACCCCCCTTTCCAAGTGCCCCCCATATGAATGATTTTCAAGCAACGAAAAACACCAAAGTTCAATATTTCAAAAAATCGTTCAAATCAACTCCAAATCGAAAACTGAGTACGCAGTTAATTGTCGCTTTTTATCCTCTTATTAGATATGTAAACAGATAATTTGTCGCGCCCCCCTTTCGGATAGTATTTTAAAAAGAGTAGTGTGTAGTGCTAACTTGACACAAAGTTAGCACTACCACCCCCCTAAAATGGTCAAATCGACTCGAAATCAAAAACTGAGTACGCCATTAATTGTCGTAAATTTGTCGTTCACAAGATATCCAAAAAGATATTTTGTCGCGACCCCCCTTTCCAAGTGCCCCCCATATGAATGATTTTCAAGCAACGAAAAACACCAAAGTTCAATATTTCAAAAAATCGTTCAAATCAACTCCAAATCGAAAACTGAGTACGCAGTTAACTGTCGCTTTTTATCCTCTTTTTAGATATGTAAACAGATAATTTGTCGCGCCCCCCTTTCGGATAGTATTTTAAAAAGAGTAGTGTGTAGTGCTAACTTGACACAAAGTTAGCACTACCACCCCCCTAAAATGGTCAAATCGACTCGAAATCAAAAACTGAGTACGCCATTAATTGTCGTAAATTTGTCGTTCACAAGATATCCAAAAAGATATTTTGTCGCGACCCCCCTTTCCAAGTGCCCCCCATATGAATGATTTTCAAGCAACGAAAAACACCAAAGTTCAATATTTCAAAAAATCGTTCAAATCAACTCCAAATCGAAAACTGAGTACGCAGTTAATTGTCGCTTTTTATCCTCTTATTAGATATGTAAACAGATAATTTGTCGCGCCCCCCTTTCGGATAGTATTTTAAAAAGAGTAGTGTGTAGTGCTAACTTGACACAAAGTTAGCACTACCACCCCCCTAAAATGGTCAAATCGACTCGAAATCAAAAACTGAGTACGCCATTAATTGTCGTAAATTTGTCGTTCACAAGATATCCAAAAAGATATTTTGTCGCGACCCCCCTTTCCAAGTGCCCCCCATATGAATGATTTTCAAGCAACGAAAAACACCAAAGTTCAATATTTCAAAAAATCGTTCAAATCAACTCCAAATCGAAAACTGAGTACGCAGTTAATTGTCGCTTTTTATCCTCTTATTAGATATGTAAACAGATAATTTGTCGCGCCCCCCTTTCGGATAGTATTTTAAAAAGAGTAGTGTGTAGTGCTAACTTGACACAAAGTTAGCACTACCACCCCCCTAAAATGGTCAAATCGACTCGAAATCAAAAACTGAGTACGCCATTAATTGTCGTAAATTTGTCGTTCACAAGATATCCAAAAAGATATTTTGTCGCGACCCCCCTTTCCAAGTGCCCCCCATATGAATGATTTTCAAGCAACGAAAAACACCAAAGTTCAATATTTCAAAAAATCGTTCAAATCAACTCCAAATCGAAAACTGAGTACGCAGTTAACTGTCGCTTTTTATCCTCTTTTTAGATATGTAAACAGATAATTTGTCGCGCCCCCCTTTCGGATAGTATTTTAAAAAGAGTAGTGTGTAGTGCTAACTTGACACAAAGTTAGCACTACCACCCCCCTAAAATGGTCAAATCGACTCGAAATCAAAAACTGAGTACGCCATTAATTGTCGTAAATTTGTCGTTCACAAGATATCCAAAAAGATATTTTGTCGCGACCCCCCTTTCCAAGTGCCCCCCATATGAATGATTTTCAAGCAACGAAAAACACCAAAGTTCAATATTTCAAAAAATCGTTCAAATCAACTCCAAATCGAAAACTGAGTACGCAGTTAATTGTCGCTTTTTATCCTCTTATTAGATATGTAAACAGATAATTTGTCGCGCCCCCCTTTCGGATAGTATTTTAAAAAGAGTAGTGTGTAGTGCTAACTTGACACAAAGTTAGCACTACCACCCCCCTAAAATGGTCAAATCGACTCGAAATCAAAAACTGAGTACGCCATTAATTGTCGTAAATTTGTCAGTTTTCGATTTGGAGTTGATTTGAACGATTTTTTGAAATATTGAACTTTGGTGTTTTTCGTTGCTTGAAAATCATTCATATGGGGGGCACTTGGAAAGGGGGGTCGCGACAAAATATCTTTTTGGATATCTTGTGAACGACAAATTTACGACAATTAATGGCGTACTCAGTTTTTGATTTCGAGTCGATTTGACCATTTTAGGGGGGTGGTAGTGCTAACTTTGTGTCAAGTTAGCACTACACACTACTCTTTTTAAAATACTATCCGAAAGGGGGGCGCGACAAATTATCTGTTTACATATCTAATAAGAGGATAAAAAGCGACAATTAACTGCGTACTCAGTTTTCGATTTGGAGTTGATTTGAACGATTTTTTGAAATATTGAACTTTGGTGTTTTTCGTTGCTTGAAAATCATTCATATGGGGGGCACTTGGAAAGGGGGGTCGCGACAAAATATCTTTTTGGATATCTTGTGAACGACAAATTTACGACAATTAATGGCGTACTCAGTTTTTGATTTCGAGTCGATTTGACCATTTTAGGGGGGTGGTAGTGCTAACTTTGTGTCAAGTTAGCACTACACACTACTCTTTTTAAAATACTATCCGAAAGGGGGGCGCGACAAATTATCTGTTTACATATCTAAAAAGAGGATAAAAAGCGACAGTTAACTGCGTACTCAGTTTTCGATTTGGAGTTGATTTGAACGATTTTTTGAAATATTGAACTTTGGTGTTTTTCGTTGCTTGAAAATCATTCATATGGGGGGCACTTGGAAAGGGGGGTCGCGACAAAATATCTTTTTGGATATCTTGTGAACGACAAATTTACGACAATTAATGGCGTACTCAGTTTTTGATTTCGAGTCGATTTGACCATTTTAGGGGGGTGGTAGTGCTAACTTTGTGTCAAGTTAGCACTACACACTACTCTTTTTAAAATACTATCCGAAAGGGGGGCGCGACAAATTATCTGTTTACATATCTAATAAGAGGATAAAAAGCGACAATTAACTGCGTACTCAGTTTTCGATTTGGAGTTGATTTGAACGATTTTTTGAAATATTGAACTTTGGTGTTTTTCGTTGCTTGAAAATCATTCATATGGGGGGCACTTGGAAAGGGGGGGTCGCGACAAAATATCTTTTTGGATATCTTGTGAACGACAAATTTACGACAATTAATGGCGTACTCAGTTTTTGATTTCGAGTTGATTTGACCATTTTAGGGGGTGGTAGTGCTAACTTGACGCGTCAAGTTAGCACTACACACTATTTTTTTTAAAAAATGAGGAGCTAAAATTTTTTCGTTTTCACGACTAATCTACGACAAATTTACGACAATTAATTGCATACTTTGTTTTTTGTTTAAGATCGATTTGACGGATTTGGAGGGGTGGTAGTGCTAACTTGACCGTCAAGTTAGCACTACACACGGTTTTTTTTAAAAAACGAAGAGCGACAAATTTTTTGTTTTCACGACAAATTTACGACAAATTTACGACAATTAATCCAATTAACAAACTATGAAAATTTTGAAGTGGTAGTGCTAACTTGACGGACATCTTGTGAGGGAATGGAGGGGACCTAAAATTTTCTGTCGGTTCCGAACGGCTAATTGAGAAAGCACTTTTCATGGCAATGAATTTACTAACGGAGGACTTGCCAATTCCGCGAAAGGCGATACCCGTAGAAAAACATTTTTGCTACATTAGTGCAGTCAATGAAGCGAAAAATAGGGCCCAACCTCCGAATTTTTTTACTGTGAACCGATTTGCATGAAATTTTGGAATTAGGCTCATCTTACCCTTAAATTCAAAAGTGAAAATGATTTGCACACCGCCACCACCCTGGGGGTGGATTTTTTTTTTTTTGAAATAACCTCGGATATCGATAGAAGGCCTTATTTTAAGCAAAAAAACAAATATAAAGTTTTTTGTTAAGTCCAATACTTTTCGAGTTATTGGCAATTGAAAATTCGCAATTTGTTCACGTTTTTCATCTATTTATTGCAAATATCTCCAAAACTATACGTTTTATCCAAAATTTTATTAAGAACAAAATTGTAGCAGCTAAAACAATGAACAATTTGGTTTTTTATAAAGTATTCTAAGAACAATATTAAGCTAGATATAAAAGATCAAAACCATTTTTTATTTTGTCTGAAATTTAATGGTTGTAGTCAATGCCATTTAGCGGCGAGCAGATGCATTTTATTTATTCTAATATAAAAACATGTTTTGTAGTGCTTGAAATAAGCTTTAAAATGAGCACTATTAAAAGTCTTTTGCACGTAAAATAAGTGAGCTGTAGTGCAAATAAGGGCAGCATCTAATGTTTTTTTCTTTTAAATCAATGAGTTTTTGGACCATAACTCCTTAAATTTTTATGCTATCACAATTTGTAAGAAACCATAGTAAAGGTAATCAAGAGAGCTAAAACATCCTTGATTGCAATATATAGTAAACAACTTTTTGCTAAAACGGTGAAGGGTTGAAGGACTTAAGAGAGGCTGTGATTGCGCTGCCACGCGCTCTTTAAACAATCATATCTCCGTCAATTTTTGTCTGACAGAAAAAACTAAAAAACCAAATTATTTGTCAGAAAAATACCTAAATTTTTTATTTTGACACTTTTATACGTATCTGTCGTCATTTTTGAGATATTATGAAAAAGAGTGGGTTTTTTAAAAATTTGAAAATTTGTTGTTTTTTTTTTAATCGTGAATTTTTTGAAAAATATGTGTCCAAAAGCAGCCAAACTGATACTATCTATCAAACTCTTCATAACAAACTCAATTTTAGGCGGAATACGATTAAATTTAATTTTGGTGGAAATGGCACTTATGAAAGCCATTGATTTAAAAGAAAAAAACATTAGATGCTCTTCTTATTTGCACTACAGCTCACTTATTTTACGTGCAAAAGACTTTTAATAGTGCTCATTTTAAAGCTTATTTCAAGCACTACAAAACATTCTCTTGTATTAGAATGCATAAAATGCATCTGCTCGCCGCTAAATGGCATTGACTACAACCATTAAATTTCAGACAAAATAAAAAATGGTTTTGATCTTTTATATCTAGCTTAATATTGTTCTTAGAATACTTTATAAAAAACCAAATTGTTCATTGTTTTAGCTGCTACAATTTCGTTCTTAATAAAATTTTGGATAAAACGTATAGTTTTGGAGATATTTGCAATAAATAGATGAAAAACGTGAACAAATTGCGAATTTTCAATTGCCAATAACTCGAAAAGTATTGGACTTAACAAAAAACTTTATATTTGTTTTTTTGCTTAAAATTAGGCCTTCTATCGATATCCAAGGTTGTTTCAAAAAAAAAAAAAATCCACCCCCGAGAAGGGGTGGCAACCACCCCCAGGGTGGTGGCGGTGTGCAAATCATTTTCACTTTTGAATTTAAGGGTAAGATGAGCCTAATTCCAAAATTTCATGCAAATCGGTTCACAGTAAAAAAATTCGGACCTAAAATGCTTCATTGACTGCACTACATCTGGGATTCGAACCTCGAACCTCTGGGTTAGCAGGTGGACATGCTTAATTGCTTCTGAATAATTATTTTAGGATTTCAAGCCAAATTTTAACAAAACTGCCCCACCCGCCTAAACGGGGGGACCTAGACCTTCCCTCCCATACGATTTTTTTTTTATTTCGACCTTTCCGCTCTGGGCTTCTTACACATCTTGGGCAAATCACCCTGTGCAAACGAAAACGAGGGAAAGGAAGTGACAAGTAGAGAGAGAGACAGAGAAATAGGAAGAGACGTAGAAACAGAAGGAGAAACCGACAAATAACAACGCAGTAATAAAGGCTGCGGACGAGTAGACAGAAAGTAGACAAATGAGATGAACTTAAAGAAAGAGGGGTGATACCAGCACATTGCCATGAACCACGGTTGCTGCTTTGAAAGAAAAATCCTATCAAATTTTATAAGACAATCTACCAATGGAAAATCGACCAAAGATGAGTTTTAGATATTTGTTTTGAAAAAAAAATAAAAAATTTGCTAACCTGTTAATTCAAATTCACTACTTATCTAATTAAAACAAAACAACTTCACATATTTTACATATTCATATAAAATCGGTGAAGGCTGTATCACAGAACACATCTGTTGGGTGAACAATTCTTTCGAGCGGAGAATTCTTTGACGTTAGGCGAAAAGGCCTTAACCCGTTAACCACACACTGGGTCCAGTGGACCCGCTCCGACTTTGAATGGATGTACCGTACACCCATCACATTCAAATGCTATAATCTCAGCACCGCCTGTTGTAGTCTAAGGGTACTAGAATAGGCTTGTATAGTTTACGCATCCCGCAAAAACGTTTAGTAGCAGCCAGACGTCCATCTGCGCAGCAATTTTTTTTTCGAGTCAGCTTTTTTTCAGAGAATCTTTATAAAAGTATTTTTATCGTAAAATATAGCATAGCAATACGCTTTCTGTTAAAATTTTAAAAACCTTTTAAAAAAAAATCCAATTTTGTAATTTTTTTAGATGTTTTTAAAAATTAAATTGACAGTAAGTATAATGCAGCTCTCTTTGATAATGTTTGAACTGTATGTAAAAAATTTTGAAGTCATTTCATGCAAAAATGAAAGAGCTGTTGACATTTTATCATGCTCGGGAACCAGTGTGTGGTTTACGTGATTTTACGGAAATGTGTGGTTAACGGGTCAAGTAAAAAAAAAATACGTTTTGGGTTTTTGATTGGGTCTCAGTAATTTTTTTTTAAATATAGGTATAAACTTTGAAAAATTATATTATAAAGGTCTCTTGTTTACCATCATTTTTTTTCAAATTAATTTGCAAAATTATTGTATTTTTAATGCAGTTTTGCGAAACACTGCAGTTTTTTACTTAAGACCTTTGTGTCTAACGTCAAATAATTTTTCACGACCGAGGATTGAACCCTCATACATTTTGTATTCTCTTCGACGGACAGGACAACTCTTTTGGACAACGTGCGAAGGTAGATGTCTGCCTAAAACAAAACACAAATGTGAAGCCTGTGCAAATTCGTATCAAATAAAATATCGGCTGCATTTGATTTTTGATTCTAATTGAATTTATATACCTATACAAAAACGAATTGCTGTTCTTTATTCTAGCTAAATCTTGAGAACGGCTGGAGTGATTTGACAAATTTTGGTTTTGAGCTATTTGTGGAAGTCCAGGGAAAATTTAAAAGGTAAGTAAATATGAAAAAAAGCTTGGTCACCATATTCGCACGAGAACGTATTAGGAACAAAAACTTAGTAACTAATGGAAAGATATCAAAAACTCTTCCAGCATAAGGATGCTTCATTATCCCTCAGTAGCTTAGACTACATTTTATCTCTATATTCCCACGGGAACAGAAATGCGACCGAGAACGGGAACCTTCAAACTACTTGACCGGTTTCAAAAATTGTGTCAATTTTAGGATGTAATATAGGCTATATTTCATCCCTTTACTCGCACGGGAACTGAAACGGCAACGAGAACTTGAACCTTAAGACTGCAGAAACGAGCAACGCCTCGCCGGGTACTCATTTAGTCTCCAATGAAAGACAAAAAATTGAATCCAGTCAATTTTCCGGCATATTGTAAATCAATATAAGTTTTTATTATTTAAAAATTGTTTATTTTATTGTAAAAAGTTTTGCTGCCGATGCTTAAATAAAATCTAGAGTCGAAACTGTTCTTCATCTTCTTACTTTTAAAATAGATTTTCTCGCTTAACCAAAAGAGCCGTGACGGCGTGACCCTCTAAGGAAATGGAATACAAATTGATATTTCGATAGTAAACTGATGTCGATCAGTTGATCTGATTTTATTAATAGTTACCAAAGTTTAACTTTTTTATTGAGATCTCAAATATGTTGATTTACTTATTTAAAACACAACATTTTAAAGTCCTTCGAAAATTTACTCATTATGCCTTCTCCCGATATAGGCATCAAATAATCTGTATCTCGTGGTCTACCAATTTTACCCAGAAATTAGATAATGGTTAACGAATAAATATCGTTGCAAATAATTTTCTTTATTACAAGCTATGAACGCGGCTCTAATCCTACGGAAAATAACTCTCAATTTCTTGAAAGTAAACGAAATGAAATGCATTTCCTATCTCTAGCCACCAACTGACACTAGAAACTGCAATATGCCACTTATGTAAGACAGACTATAACACACAAAAAACACTTTTCTAAACTTCAAACTGCAATCATTTCAAACAGAGGCAGCTAAAATACACAACAAATAACTAAAAAGTCGGTAAACAGCAAGTTAACAACAAATAAACTCTTCAAGATGCTTCGTGTTGTTTAACACTTGGTAGTATCTAATTAGTTATGTAGCACATGTGCTTCGCTATACGAGTTTAACCATTAAAAATGCAATACATTAAAGTTCACTTTGTGTTGTTTACACAGTTTGTTAACGGCCTTCGCGTTTGTCACCATTCTGTCAGCACGTGTCAACAATCGAAGTTAATCATATTGACGTTGACTGCATGACATACCAAAATGTGGTGCAGATAAAAAAAATTTCTGAACAAAATATTTACTTATTATAATTTTAAAATTGAATAGAGGTACACGTGAACGTACCTATAGCAAAATACTTTGGCAGAAGGATACTTTAAAGTTTACATGGTGACATTCGGCTCCTCTCTGCCAACCCTTCTATTCCTAGAAATCATTACAGGAAGACAAACGGAACACTGCATGCGTACATAATTCTTCGTTCTGAGACAGAAAAAAATGTAATTTGCCTCTGCAATGAGATATAAAAATATATCACACAACGACGGCTATGGTGTTTCAAAGATTTCATGGAAATAAAGGACACATCGTTCATGGAAGAAAGAGTTGAAAATTTAAAAAAAAATCGAGTGGAACACGAAAGTATAGGATAGATTCAGAGTGAATACTGGACCGATATCTTTACCCACATTACCGCCGAAAGGCTATATTTTATCCCGTATTTCAGTCCTACGGGAACGGAAAGTATAAGATTTATACAATTTTTGAGCAAGCAACTGCTATAAGCAATTTCCTACGAGACCTACGGTGTACTTAATTTTAAAAGCTCGCATGTCAGAAACGAAAATTGTTTTTGTATTCCCTAAAGCATTCAAGTCATGTCATCTCATGATGACAAAATCTTTTCGTCGACGATGAATGTGCGAATTGGGAATGCGAAGGAGGTATAAACAGTGCACACATGTGTTGTATATACACAAACAAACAAACCTCTTTACAGCGAGTAAGATAATTTTGACATTGAAGCGAGGACATTATCATCATCTTACGTAAAAGTCTTCACGGTCCTCTATTTATTATATTTTTTTTTTATCTTCTACAGCTTATGGGAGATAATCGCAATGGGTTTATCTCGGATGTAGGATGTAGGAATAACCATAGTCATCTAATAAGTGGATTTCATTAACCTCTGCTATAGCAAAGTAACTTAAGCCCCAGGTAAATCACCAAAGCACCACTGCCACATGGACACACCTGATAGTGCATGGAACATGAGACCTGAGGAAAATAGAGAACGTACAATGCAGAAAAAAAGGACATGAGTGGTTTTTGCACAGTGGAAATGGCACTCAGCAGTACAGTGGTTTTATTGCCACGCATTTATTCCAGCAGGTTACACGGTTAAAAGTACATTAAATTTATTACCACCATCCGCTGTTAGAGTAGCTGTAGCATCCCTGTGGCTACAACTGTTGTGAGTTTGTATGAAATTACCTACGTTAACACACATGTTGGTGTGTAATCGTACTTTAACATATTCACGAGGTCTATATGGTCTTTAAATTATCATGCAGTACCAAAATGTTTTTGAAATTTAATTCCTATTCGGTGGGTTTTTGAAATACTCTCGTAATCGAGTTATGGTGTGTAATTTGAAAGGTTTACATTTGCTGAAACCAATTTTGAGTAAAAACAAATTTTGTGACCGTGTGTAATCATAGGCTTATTTTTATAAATTCACAGGGTTAGTAGCAGCCTACACACTTTCATAGAGTAGGAACCTAGTACTTAGACCTATGACTAATTATTGATTAATGATGAGTGGGACTTTAAATTTTTGAATTAAAAATTAGGTGTTTTTCGAAATAAGCTAGTTTCATAAAATGTTTAAAGGGAGTCGAGACAGGTTGAGTTTTCTAAGCAGTTTAAGCTATGCAGAGCCAGTAATTACTAGGAAAAAACGAAACAAAAAAAAAAACGATAGCCTATTGTGAATTACGAGAATGAATCCATTAAAATGTCAGAATGATAACAAAATGACCGCCGAAAGCAGTCGAAAATGTCAGCGAGTATCGTAATACGCAATAGCAAAGTAACGAAAACGAAGTGTTTTTTGCGAGTATCGTAATTCGTGATACATGCCCAGTAAAAACGTCAGAACGATAACAAATCTAACTTTCAAAGGAGCCTTAAATAGACGCGAGTATCGTGAAACGTACTGTACGTGGTGTGATGGATAGCATGTCCGCCTGTTAATCCAGAGGTTCGTGGTTCGAATCCCAACAGAGGCAAAAATGTTATTTTCCACGGGTATCGCCTTTCGCGAGGAATTGGCAAGTCCTCCGTTAGTATTCATTGCCATGAAAAGCGCTTTCTCGATTAGCAGTTCGGATCCGGCAGAAAATTGTAGGTCCCCTCCATTCCCTCACAAGGCTTGGTTGTGAGAAATGCGCTGGGCCCTGGGGCTCCTCGCTCTGTTGCGCCACCCTATTTATTATTATCGTGAAACGTAATCGCAGCGTAATTACTACGAGTGGTTTCTTGTGAGCATCAAACTGTCTGAAAAAAGGAACTGACTTAAGGAAGAGGAAAACAAACAAAGAAAGCATTTAAAAAACTCGTTGGAAAAGATCAAAAAGGTTTCATGAGTCAAACCGAATTGGCTTTTCCTTGAAGTGTAAACTTCATTTTGGCTATAGGTATTTTATATGACTTTCACAGTCTTTTTCCAAATAACCGAGAACCCAGTCGGAATAGTAACTAAGGCAGTGAAGATCTTTTTAAAAAAAATCTTTATAGAAAACCATGTTATGGTGTCTTGTCTAACGCAGGACCTTTCTGCTTTAGACAAGACACCATGACATGCTTTTGGAAAAGATAAGAGACATTGGGTTTAGATGGCTCACTATTCTTATCTCTAAGTTTAATTTACTTGTTTGTAATTTATTTTTTTGTTTATTATTTGTTGTCAATTATAATTTTATATTTTTCTGTTAAATAAAATGATTATCGTATTCAACCTCGAACAACAAGGTTCATTAATGTCGAATGCTGCAATAACTTGGTGTAGTAAGAGGCAACCAACTGTAGCTTTGTCAAGTACAGAAGCTGAATACATGGCTTTGTCAGCTGCTATACAAGAGGCAATTTGGATAAAACAGCTGGCATGTGAACTTGATGGGAAACCAATTGATCCAATTAAACTTATGTGTGATAATCAAGGAGCTATGAAATTAGCCGAATCAGATGGATATCGACCTCGATCAAAACATATTGACATAAGATATCATTTTTTGAGAGAAGTAATCGAAGCTAAAACAATTGAAATAGTTTATACTCCTTCGAATAAGATGGTTGCAGATAATTTAACAAAAGCAGTTGGAAGTTGTCAGCATAACTTTTGTATAAAAGAAATGGGTTTATGTTAAGAATTTAAACATAAAATATTATTGAAATACTTAACAAGTGAGGGTGTTAAAAAAATAATTACTGTACGAGTAATTTACTTGTTTGTAATTTATTTTTTGTTTATTATTTGTTGTCAATTATAATTTTATATTTTTCTGTTAAATAAAATGATTATCGTATTCAACCTCGAACAACAAGGTTCATTATTTAACAACACTAAGCCTGAAGGAGGTGATAGTCGTCTAACTTAGCAATAGCGGAAAAGTAACTTACAACCATTTGTTCAGAGGAAAGGCGGAAGGAAATACACGAAGTTGCCACGACTACCCTTCAAACAGATGGCTTACTTTTTAAAGATTGTTAAGTGAGTAATGGGAAGCCAATTGCGAAATATAATAAGCCTGTAGGATAACCAATTCTGGTTTGTTTCAGATAAGTCAGCAACAGCTGCAACCGAAGCATAAGGCTCCGTATGACAAGCCACTGAAATTCCGTAGAGGATTTGCATGTTGTGACTTTTATTGATTAACTTCGAAAAATTATTCGATCCATTACGGTTGGCACTCAGTTAACCAACCCCTCACATTACCAGGGTTTCCAAGCAGACCAACGAAAAAGATAAATTATATTATAATAATATAATTTATTTAGTATTATAAAAAATAATTTAAAAAAAACTCATCGTTATCGTTACGTTGCGATTACGTTTCATGATACTCGCTGCCACTTACGAAACGATTGCTTTTGACGGCCATTTTGTTATCGTTCTGACATTTTCATAGATGGTGGCTATCGTTGTTCTGGGTATCGCTTTTTTACTTGCGATTATAGGTACTATAAGGCAAGTCTTGCAATCGTGCAGAAAAAAAATTTTGAGATAACAATTAAATATGACATTACGATGATAGAGAATACGAAAAAAGTGGGTCCTGCAATTCTGTCTGTCTGTCTGTCTGTCTGTCTGTCTGTCTGTCTGTGTGTCTGTCTGTCTGTCTGTCTGTATATGGACCTACAGCCTGAACTAATAGACCGATTTTCTTCAAAATTTGCAGTTAGGGTCTGTGGAGCATCCTACAGAGGGGTTTTTGGAATTGAGTCTCTAGGTCTTGAAATAACGGTACCTACCATACAACCGATATGATAATACTTATTTTTCTCGAAAACGGCTCCAACGATTTCGATAAAATTTTGTGTGATGGATTAATTTTAGATTGTCTTTCTTTTGATGTAAAAAAAAAATTTGGAAAAAGGTTAAAAACGGTACCTCCCATAGTACCGTTTTTTTCAAAACCGACTTTCTCGTTAATGGCTTACACGATCTTGACGAAATTTTGGATTTAAGAAGTCGTATACTGTTAAAGAAAGACTGCATATCAATATTTAAAAAAAATTAGTTTTGGAAATTTTTATAAATTTTTTTAAAAAATTTTGATTTTTGAAAGTAATTTCGAAACTATAACTTTGATTTTTTTCAAATTTTTTGTCAAAATAACTCCTATTAAGATCTAAAACTTTGCATACTCGACTTTTAAAAAACGGTTTAAAAAAAAAAGTGAAAAATAAAAAACCGTTTTTTGGAAAAACCGCTCAAACGATTTTGATTAAATTTTCATCATTAATTTGTATTAGCGATTGCGAAAGAATGGCGTTTTTAGATTTTTGCTTGAAACCTTTGGAATAATTAATTTAATTTTTTCATTATTTTGCGTGATTTAATTCAATTTCCATAATTAATGTGTAGTTGGCAGCCCTGTACCACAAAATATATTATGAAGAGCGAATACCAAAGCCTTTAACTCAGCCTTTAGATTTTGATATCGTATTTAGAACACAATCGCAAGTTCGTGCGACCCAGTCGTGCCCATTTTTTCCTTACGTTTCGTAATTCGAAATACGGGCACAGCTGGAGTCAACGAAGAATTCAAAGTTGCACTAGGAGATACACCAGGGAAGAGTCTAAAAGAAACTGAATACTTGCTCGTTACTAGGTTTCTGATTCAGATAAACTAATCCAGACATTTATTTGATTGAAAAAGTGATTTTCAAGTGTAAATAGGTTACATATCTGGGAACTATGCTCAATAGAATAAAAAAACTTGTGATGGCGACATCAATTATCAAGTAAGCTTAAGGTGGATGAAATGGCGGTAGAACTTTCAGTATTCTTTGATAGAAAAATGCCTCTAAATTGCAGGGAAGATTCTACACCGCGGCTGTCCATGTAGCATTCACACACCAGACACATTTCATAATAGCGAACAAGGTACAAAAAGCACGAGAGTAAGTTGGCGGATACTGAGGTGAAGACAGCAGGAGCAACTGCTTTTTGAAAGTAAAAAGATCCGTGGAAGAAATGGCGTGAAATAAAACAATCTTGGAGAAAAAAGAATACACACGGCTCAAACAAATAGGAAGACACCAGCAAAAAGTTGGGCTCATAAGAGCAGAAATTCAAAATCGGGAGGCTTGACAACGAGTGGGATCACTAGTGTAAAACAGATAATTGGGAAGGGTATGATTCTCTTGAGATGGCAATGCTCATAGCGAGTAACGTCTCTTAGTTACTATCCGCCGCAACTCTTTGTTTCAAAAAATTTCAAATCCAAATTTATAGAAGCAAGACATGCGAAGAGTGGGAAGTGGTGATCCTTTGGAGGTAACAATGCTCATAAATAAAATGGAATGAATAGGAATGCACAACAGAGTGTTTGGCGCATAGACGGTGCGAGCTGGTAACTTATAGGCTCCTTATCATGGCAGCGTCTTTTAGCTTTTCTCCGAACATATGGAAAGCTATAATAAAAAAAGGTTGCTATCTATGTGGATCCTGTATTTAGGTCTGATTGCTCCAGCTGGTATTATAAAAAACCTTCAACAGAAGAAAAACAGAGTGGTGAGCCTCAGGGCCTGGTGCCTTTCTCTCAACCATGCTTCGTGAGGGATTGAAAGTAACCAACAATTTTTCCCTATTCTGAAAAGCTAATCCAGAAAGCCATTTTCATGGCATGAAATTCACACAGAAGTTACTATTTCTTCAAAAAAGGCCCGCCTAATTTTTCTGGGGTTTGAACCTCGAACTTCCCGTGTAACAACCAGACATGCTAACCACTATACCAAGGGCACGACAATGCTCATAGTAACATCGAAGAAATGGAAGAATTAGAACATATTTTGAAGATTGCTTCCGTCACATTAACAGAGTACAAGGTTTTCTGCGATGCTGATTTTGTTTCGCATCGCATTTTGTTCAAATTCTGTAAATAACTCACTCCATTATTCAATTTTCACAAACCACTTTAAATTCATATAAAGGTAAGTCACAGTAGTTACTAGTTACATCGACGACATGTAGACACTAATTCGCTCCTACACAACCATCCTATGAGCTTGCCTACCTCCTATAGCTAAATTCTAAAACGAAATCTATCAACAAACTGAAAAGCTAATTGCATAATATTGTTCTCACAATGTGAAGGCAATCTCAGTTTTGTAGGTATACAAGTTGCACTTCCACATGACCTGAGTAATTACATTATTAGCACTAGATTGAAAACGGGCTTTTCTGATTTTCCAGAGAAACGTGACAAATTTAAATAATCATTTACGCCATTATTTCGATGTTATGACGACGAAGCTCGGCAAATGTTGCTAATTAAACTTGATGTTCCCTATAACAGCGCGTGGAGAGCGGTGCGGTATCATCGGCGTTGGAGGTGAATGTGATAAATTTACAGAGCTTGTTGTTGTCGAACATGTCCAAGTTGGTGTATTGGAAATTAGTTTGGCTATGCATATCTCTTCTTATTTCACTATTGTGGCATATTTGCACGAATTAATTTTGATATTGAATTGGGATATTTTCTGATTTTAATGCAAAATTTCAACCAACAATTGTCGGAAGGCTTATAAATAGAGATTTTAATTATTTTATGGGAATTATTAGAAATTATGCAAATTTTGAAACTCGATGATGTGAGATTTGGTATACAATTTATGGGGCTCAATTGGATTCAATTGTGTGATGGTGTAGGAATAAATTAGTTGTGTTATTAAATAGACGTACTAACAAATCAAGTGGGAAGTGCAGAGTTAATGAATGATCGGAGAAATTTAAATTTTTTTCAAATGAATGAGATTTTTCAGAATTCTAAGTAGGTACGAGTACTACAGGGTCACTATTGCTTAAAAATATTCACTAAGATAGGGTCCTACAAAACATTCAAGATCGCAAAAATTCAGCTTTTGTTACCTTGGATTTATGTACATATAAAAATTTTAATCCAAAAACAAACCATTGCTTTACCGATGGTTTGTTATGCGGTGAATCTGGATCAAATATGGCACCCGGGGGCCGAATTAGCCCATCACTGATCGAGTGAGTGAGTACTATTTTTCTTTCAAAATTCGCTCTATATTACACAACATCAGTCTGCAGTTCATTTATCGACTTCCATTTGTTCAAATACTGATGAAAGAATGTCAAATTGTGGTACTAAATTGATCGACGTGAGAAGTAATGCCAAAAACACATAATTCAGTCAAGTATTACTCGATCACGTGTGCGGTAATTCGGCACTTGGTTTCAAAATTGCTCTTTTGCATCAAATTACTGAGATATTTAACTCCAAAGGTTGTGCAGCAAGCTCATGCTTTATTTTGAAGTCAGTCTAGATAGCGTCTCAAAAACAAATTAGAATCTGATATCACATTTTTGGATGTCCTGAGCGCTGAGCGTACTGAATTCGAATTCAGTCACAGAAAGGTTGTTGAGCTTATATCAGAGAAAAGTCACTTTATTCTTTGAAAATTGAACGTTGTTGAGCGATTCTTTTTACCTCACCATGAACATAGCTCGAACAGTACGCATAGCGAAACGATAACTTTGAAATGTAGAACAGATGAATATTAAACCTCCAATATCGGCATGTTTTCAAAGGACCCGCAGGAAAGAAGCAGAAAATCAAGGCCACGCACCTGTGCACAATATGTGGCCGTGGCTTTTATAGGGTTCAATTGGCAAAATCAAGTGGAAACCGACCTCAAGCCTCTCTCAAAACTAAAAAGATCTCGCCCGAAACCGAAATTGTTGGTGAAAGAATATAGGAGCCAATGCTCCTATCACAAAACTCGTCGCAACAATTTCGTACTAAGAATGCCAAATAGAAAGAACTAAAAACATATTTGTGATTAATGTATTGCAACAGGTACTCAAAACGTATTAATAATTTTATCAACAGTGACAAGCTTCCTAGCAAAACATTCACACGAGGGCGTCTATGAAATTTTCTTTTTTGCATTCGTAGTCCGAAATTGCTACGACGGCGACGACGCGACTGGCCTTATGATATGAGCCATTGGTATATTGAGATACGATTAAATTTTTCCATATTCTTAAACCAAGGTTAAATTTAAAAAATTCTGTGTTCAT
Organism: Melanostoma scalare; assembly: GCA_949752695.1. Classification (NCBI taxonomy): domain Eukaryota; kingdom Metazoa; phylum Arthropoda; class Insecta; order Diptera; family Syrphidae; genus Melanostoma; species Melanostoma scalare. Next base: position 17,700,013 of record OX456986.1, read on the forward strand.
GCTTATTTTGATGGAAATTTGGTCGAATTCGAAAAAATTGCATTTTGAGATTGAATCAAAAATTTACGTGTTAACTTTCTTATTTTTCCATACTCTGGCGTATTCGTGATTAGCCCATGTTACAGTAGATCAATAACGCACCTGTGCACAATATGTGGGCGTGGCTTTTATAGGGTTGAATTGTCTTACTTATGCACCGAACTGATAGAGTTTCCACGAGAAAGGTAACTTGCGCAACTTGGAGTTAGAACATTTTTCGTCTATCTAAGACGGGCCATCGCAGGCCGTTTCATGTTTTGATCAATTTCACGATTACTGCCAGGCCGCCTTTGTAACTTTTGAGTGTGTTTCGAAAGTGTGCAAATTTAGATATGTTCATTGAGGGAGATTTGTACGCTTGCTATGTAAAAAAAAATATTTCTCGTTTGAAAATTACATCAACTTAAAGGCTAATTGGAAAAAAGGTTTTTGCATTTTATAGCTAAGGCTTCAATCTATAAAGTAATGCCCGTGGCATAAGGGGATTGATATGACTGCGTGTTACGTAGCAGGCCCATGTCCACCCCAAACTGTTATCCCCACCTAGGTAAGCACGTAATGATACGTAGGAGTAAGGGGTTCCAATGCCAAAAACATCATTGTTTTCAATGGGCATCGCCTTTAGCTAGGAATTTGGAAGTCTTCTGCGATCTTAATGTCGTCTACGAAATCTTTTTTTGCATCAATTACAAAATGGCACCCTTGGTGCCGCATCACCCTACTTTACCCTAGTACAGGTAAAGTGGGGTGATATGATGGCGGCCCTTTCAATAATTACTTCTTTTTAACAAAAAAAAAAGAGCAAGAAATAAATCAGTCAGACTTAAGATTGTGGTACCCGTGGCGTGATGGTTCGTAGTTCGAATCCCAACAGACACAAAAATGTTTTCCATGGGTATCGCCTTTCGCAAGGAATTGGCAAGTCCTCCGTTAGAAAATTAAATGCAATAAAAAGCGATCAGCCGTTCGAAAACGGCAGAAAATTGTAGGCCCCTCCATTTTTTACAAGGTATGGTTGTGAGAAATGCGCTAGACCCTGGGGATAGTCGCTCTGTTGCACCACCCTGTTAATTTATTTTTTTATAGACATAAGATTTCAGTTTATGCATTCAGATCTGCAGTAACCATTGAGACTTAAAACTAAAAAAAACATTTGAAGCGAAAAGTTTTTTTGATGTACGTGTGGTTTCAAACGTATTTGACGCCAGGTGTACATTTGAACACAAAAAGAACCGCTGACCTGTTTTCGTGTAGGCAATAATTGAGCAAATGTGTTTATTCATGTTATTAAAGTAAAAAAAGAAGTGTAGTCAAAAGGGGCATATGACACCCAGAAACCTCGGTTTATTTGTGCACTGGTGCCATTTCCCCCGCTTCTACTTTTGAAAACATTTATTTTTTAACTGACAACTGTTCTTAAAATTTTCTTTTAGCAATGGCAGCAGTACATAAAAAAAAACTTCCGCAAACCGAGTCAAATGAACTCAAGCCTAACTCACATTAGCCGCTAAAGCTGTGCGTGACAATAAAACGTCAAACTGCAGCACAGCATTTTGTGGTTCCCTTCACTACGTTAAGAAAGATTCTAAAAGGACCAGACCCTAAAATACACACTAAAAAGGAGCACAGCATTTTGTGGTTCCCTTCACTACGTTAAGAAAGATTCTAAATTTTCTTTATTCTTTTCTTCCCATGGCCTCGCCGTTTATGTTCGAAATGATATTGCTTACCAGCTTTTACCACAATACGGCCTTTGTTCTAATACGAACTTTAATTTCATGTGGTTAAAATTCACCGTCCGTAAGCATATCATTCACTATTGTTTTATTTATAGAAGCCCCAATTTAGATAGCAATTCAACCTCCAACGAGTTTGATGCGCTATCTGACTCCATAATAAGAATTGTTTCCCTTTATCCTCACACTGAAATCGCAATTGCGGGCGATTTCAATGTACACAATTCTGGTTGGCTTCGACATTCTGGCCAGACAACACCCGAAGGAAAATGTGTTGAGATCTTCGCTGAGTTTAACGAATTAACTCAACTTGTTGATGAGCCCACTCGGGTTCCTGATATTGAAGGCCATGCGGCCAACACTCTTGACTTATTTCTCACTTCTCACCCCGAAAAATACAGGGTTGTAGTATCATCTCCTTTAGGCACATCGGACCATTGTGTCATATCGGTAGATTTTTCACTTTCCGTCACGGTAAAAAAAGATAAAGTCCCTAAAAGAACTGTGTGGCAATACGAGAAAGCCAATTGGGACGGCCTGAATAATTTCTTTCGAAATTTTAATTGGTCATTGTGCTTTCTCGACGGAAACGTTGACGCATCAGCTGATATGATATCTAACGTAATTCTCAACGGCATGAGAAATTTTGTTCCTCACAGAACAAAAAGTATCATCCCCAAAGAGAATTCGTGGTTTGATTCAAGCTGCAAAGAGGCGATTAGGGATAGAGAAAGTAGTTTTCGAAAATTTAAAGGCAACCCTACAGTAGAAAATCGAAATTTGTTCAAACGGGCCAGAAATATCTGTAATGCTCATATACAAAAGGCTAAGTTCTTACATGACCAAAAAGTAAGGCAAAAAATACTGTTGTGTCCAAAAGGAAGCAAAAACTTTTGGTCTTTTGTTAAGAACGTTAAGAACTCGACCACGTCATCGGTCCCAACGCTCGTCTTCAATGACTCTCCGTATGTCAGCTCCATCGACAAAGCCAATTTGCTGGCAGCTCAATTTGCTGCCAACTCGACACTTCCTTATAGCATATTGGCTCCACCTGAGCTCGAGTCTGCAAATTCTTTGATGAAACAGATATTTTTTCGAACTCGCTCGGTTGCGAGAGTCCTCAAAGATCTCAACATACATAAATCCGCTGGTCCAGATGGTATCCCCGCCGTTATTCTGAAGAGGTGTTCTTCTACGCTGGCAAAACCACTGCGTAAACTTTTCCATCTTTCCTATTCTGCTGGGATTTTTCCGAGCAGATGGAAAACTACATTTGTCCAGCCGGTCCCTAAAAAAGGCGAATCTTCCTCCCCTTCCAATTACCGTCCAATTGCACTAACGTCCCTTCTTTCCAAGGTCATGGAAACGTTGATAAACCGTCAACTTATGAAATATCTTGAAGAACGAAAGCTTCTTAATGACCGTCAGTACGGCTTTCGTAGCAAACGGTCCACTGGTGATTTGATGGCTTATCTCACCGAAAAGTGGAACCAATCTTTACATTGTTTTGGAGAAAGTAAGATTATTGCGCTTGATATTTCTAAAGCATTTGATAGAGTTTGGCATCAGGCTCTTTTATCGAAAATGCGTGCTTTTGGTATCGATGAGTCTCTTCTTCGTTGGATTAGAAATTACCTTTCCGACCGTTCAATACAAGTTGTGTTGGATGGCTTCAAGTCTGATACCCACTTCATAAATGCTGGTGTGCCCCAGGGCTCCGTTTTGTCTCCGACTCTCTTCCTCATTTTCATTAATGATCTCTTGTCTGAAACTTCTAATCCTCTTAACTGTTTTGCTGACGACTCGACCCTCAGCTTTTCATATTCGTTTCCAAATTCACGTCCCTGCTCTTCGGATGTGGAATTGGAACGGTTGCGTATGATAAGCTCATTGAATTCTGACCTTGACAGCATTGTTGCATGGGGTCTTATGAACCGAGTAGATAGAATTCAATGCTTCGAAAACTCAATGCTGTCTCTTGTCGTTGAAGCTTAACATTCCCCCATTGCCATTATCCATGAATGGTACCTGCATCGAAGAAACCGAAAAGCTGTCAGTACTTGGTATGTGTGTAAACGATGATCTTCGTTGGAACGACCACATATTTGAAGTCGCCAAAAACGCTGCTAAATGCTTAGGTTTCTTGAGACGATGCAGGAAATTCTTCACCCCTTCTGATCTGGCTACAATTTATAAGGCCTTCATCCGCCCTAAACTGGAGTATAACTCCCATATCTGGTCAGGTGCCGCTCAAACATCTTTGCATCTGCTTGATAGGGTACAAAATAGAGCGTTAAAATTGATAGGTGATAGTTCAATCGTAGAATCGATTGATTCTCTTGAACATCGACGAAACGTTACCTGTCTCACTCTCTTTTATCGCTTCTTCTATAAACAGTGCTCTAGTGAAATAGCCAGTTGCATTCCTCCCCTGAAACAATTTAGCCGCAACACCCGCCTCGCTAGGAATGCTCATCAGTTTTACCTTGAGCCCAACTTCGGGCGTACAGTCAAGTATAGAGATTCATATTTTAGTCGCACCACCCGAATGTGGAATGCTCTACCTGGCCCTGTTTTTCCCCTGCATTGCGATTCACAAAGGTTCAAAAGCAACGTGCATCGATGTCTTCTTTCAAATCCTCTCCTATTTTCCTAAATACTCGCACTGTGTTTAATAACATTATAAGGGTAGTCATAACCCCTTGATGTGCGCGTTAATTATAAAAAAAAAAAAAAAAAAAAAAAAAAAAAAAAAAAAAAAAAAAAAAAAAAAAAAAAAAAGGACCAGACCCTAAAATACACACTAAAAAGGAGAGCAAGGAGAAGAAAAAATCGTTCTAAATATAAAACAGTTTCAGGTACTTGGATTCACTACGTTCAGGAAGGAGGTTTGTCAAATGGTTTTTGGATTAACTCGAAAGTGCGGGATTAGGCACCAATTTAATCATGAAAAAAAGTTGGAAAAGAATGGTTCCTTAAAAAAGAGACCAACTCAATTATGACCCATACAAGAACAAAAATTTCAGTAACTATGGGAAGAATGTCAAGCATATTCCAAGCAGAAGTCTATGCAATACGCAAATGCGAGGAAGTAAACATTGACAGGAAATATAAAAACAAACATATTGCAATAATGACAGTCATGCTGCAATTAAGGCCCTACGATCCTACACAATCTCTTCAAATCTTGTCAGCGACAGCATTGACAAATTGAACAAACTGTGCAGTAATAACAAGGTTACAATCTACTGGGTACCAGGACATGTAGGAATCATAGGCAATGAACAAGCAGACTAATTGGCAAAGACAGGAGCCGGATCACCACTCATAGGACCGGAACCTTTTTGTGGAATAACAGAAAGCCACATTAAAAAAGAACTCAAAAAGAGCTAAACACTGGAATGACCTCCCCAAGATGCGCCAAGCCAAACTTTTACTTGGCACTTTTAACACAAAACCTTACAAAGACGCAATAAAACTAAGTAGAAACATTGTAAGAATGCTAGCCGGGTTCTTAACCGGACACTGCAGACTAAGAAAACACCTAAAAGTACTAGACATAGAGAGCGACGACCAATGCAGATACTGCAACGAACAGGAAGAGTCTCCTGACCACCTCTTAGGTGACTGCGAAGCTGTAATACACCAAAGGAAGAAGTACCTAGGATCCTACTACGTAGAGGAGAGGGACCTAAGACTCCTAAGCGTAACCCAGATACTAAGTTTCATCAGAGGAACTAATCTGGATGAAGTACTTTAAATTAAGGAATACCACTTAAGAAGTAGGGGGTACAATAGATCTAAACAGGTCGGGTACAATACAAAACCCCAATTATTCAATCCTTAGCCATGTCATTACACGATGAATCGGATGGGCCCGAAGACTTCCGTGAAAACACTTGTGTGGTCTTTGCCGAGAGTTATGATCAAACAACGAAGCCAAATGATGAGATAAAGTGCATTATATTTCACTTTTATTCACATGATTCGTGTATGTCCTTCAACAACACATACAACAAATGAGGCAAAAAAAATTTCAAGAAGTAGGGTGCCCGACTTTACCCTATAATGAGTCTTAAAATTAATATATTCCTCTATAATGGGAACACTATTTGGAAAGTTAAATCGCATCGGAGTTTTTTTTTTTTTTTTTGTTAAAATAAAATGGGCTACACTCGTAGAAACGCGGTAGCCTACTCGTATTTCATTCACCCACCCACTGCAGGGTTATGTAGAAACTTTGTGCAACCCTTCAATAAACTGCAGCAGAGAATTTTGATTCTTCAAAAATTATTCAGCCATTTTTAATCTACACATACATTTCGACTAACTACAGACCATCACGTTTACCTTATTCAGACTAAAATTTTGCTTAAGTCATGCTGATGCATCATCTTTGCTAAGTTTCTTCGTTGAAAAGGCACATACATTTCTTGAGAAGTTATTTTTACTATAAATCGGGGGGCTTATGCAATAATCGGCACTCTGATTTTTGAGGATTTTCTTTCATTGAGATACTTGAAATCATTTTTCGGAGTCAACCATTTTCGATATCACTCATGTTGTCCTGAAAAGAGAAAATCAACAAATTCTATAATAATTGAAAAAAGACTGACACAAGATATTTATTTATTTATTCAGTTGTAAAATGAACATGAAAGCTCGATGTTTTATGTCTTAACATCTACACCTTCCAAAAGGAGAAGAAGCTTTGAATAATCACTTTTCAAAAATAACGGCAATCCTTTCAACAAATCGAGGATCTTATAACCGAAGCATAAGAAAGGACCACCAACAACACTAACTACAACTCTGGGTTTAAATTCTATTTATTTATTTCTTTTTCTGTTTCATTAACAATATAATAGATTACACAACTTTATATAATAGATTTTAAAATTTAAAAAAAAAAAAAAAAATAACTAAACTTGGATCTGGATAGAAGAACCATAATAATAAATTTTTCAATAACAATTGAATACCCAATAGTATTTCAATTTCTTTTTGTTTTCTTTCTTTTTTTTCCCCATAAGGTATATATTCTTCTATATAAAATATTAAATGTATATAAAAAAATCATTTAACTCAATACATATATGGATTCACATCTTTGTGTTCTTAGGGCTAACATTTATGTTTTCTCTTTCATATAGCGAATATAATTTATTATTATATTCCTTAACATTAACATTTCAATGAATTAAATTACATTTATAAATCGTTTCGATCACTTACACCTAAATAATATTTTGTGTTTCTTAAATAAAATAAAGAGGAAGAAAATACGTGCACTCACAAAAGCTTTTAGTGATGTTGGCTCAGTTTATTTAATTTTACTACCTGGTGTGAACAGATTGTTTATTTAAAAATAAAAACTTCGACACTCTTATCAAGTTCTGCTTCTTTTTTCTTCAATTAATTGACTTATTTAAAGTTAAAGATTAAAGGTAATGGCTTCCTATGTTTTCACTGAACATTGCAGAGATGAACTGACATTAAAATACGAACTTTATTTTGGAAAATTGAGAAGAGTTTCTGTTGAATTTCTTTTCTAATTGAGAATGTCTGTCGAATTCTGATAAATCATCTTAAATTAAATTTGCTTTTGTTATCAAAGTTAATAAGATTAAAAAAATGGCATCTGGTTTAAAGTTCATCCTGACTTGAAAGCCTTTTCACACAAGCACAGAGTGTTCCATTGAAAAAGTGAGGTGAGTTTCGAACTATAAAGAACCCTTTCAAAGAGTTCTTTCTACGCAACAAAACTACCAACACACCATTTTGAAAGCAATAAGTGCAACTTCAAAGCTGTTAAGGAGAACTATTCAAATGGAACATTCTGCACTCCAACAAAAAACTAAACTATCAAGAAATAAAAAAAAAAAAAAAGAATTATTATATCACAGTCAAATATGTACATAATCTACTCCGCACAAACACATTTATTAGCATACATTTACTTTTTGTTTTTTTCTTTTTACCTTAAACTTAACTTTATTACCTTAAGGTAAATTTATTTACAAGGACCTGCTTCTTTTTGTGTCTTCTGTTGACAGACCAGTTATCCCCTTAGCGATGTTGTTTCAACACAGCGGGTGCAAATGCTTGCATACTGTAATACCTTTCAGTGTCTTCCTTTGTGACACTTGTGACATGATGAAACTGACATGGATGTGAAATCTGGGATTTCGGTGGCAACGGTGCTGGCTTCTGGCGCTTTTGCTTCTGCTTGGACTTTTTACGGCCAGGAACACTCAATGCGATGTTCTCTGGATCGCTGACTAGTCGTTCCACCTGTGACCAGAGTTCGAGTGCGGCATCCTTCGAATCAAAACTAAATCCAATCAACTGCTGATGATTACTGGACAAACACATTGTATGAAACGATGGACCGGCAACACGATAATTTGACAGATTATCGATTTTGTCACTCCACAGAGCAAACGATGAGCCCCTTTCGGCCAAAACCAAAGTGACTCGTGGTAGGGAGCGTGACCTGGCTACCCCTTTATCATGCAATAGAACTGGAATTCCGGTGAAAACCAAACGCCAGTCATCCTTTCCACTGCTTTCATATAAGTTGGCAAGCGATGAACTGACGTATATTTCCGTACCAAGGCCACCGAAAAAACTTTCAACTTGGGCACGTTCGTTATCGGTCAGCAGGGTGCTGCTAGTTTCAATGCTGATGGTGTCATCTGCATCCGAATTGATGAAGAGTCCATTTGTAGGGTTGGCTGACGATGACCAGTCCTGATTGATTTCGCATGTTTCTGATGCGGTGCCCTCTGAAGATTCACTGGGTGGGGCCGAGTCCCCAACAGAGCCCAAACGACGACGTGGCGGCATGTGTGGCATCTGAAATGAATACAAAAGGAAAATCATGTAGCAACATTTTCGCATCACTGGATGTCTGGATGTGAGGGTATTTGTGAGTGTGTAGGGCAATGGGTGAATTTGCTTAGAGAGGAGATTGGAAGTTTTTTTTTTTTTGTTTTGTTTTAAGAAATAAAGAAAAAGTTTCCTCGATGGTAATCTATTTTGCAGTTTGAAGTGACAAGGATAAAGTTTTTCCATAGCCATTCCTGGTTGTGTCCTTCTATATGGGAGATCGATACAAGCTGGGAAGGCACACACGAGTTGGTTCGGCCTCCTCTGCACAGAGTACCACATTTTTGTGGGACATGTGTTTAAGCATGCATGTAGAACTTTTATGCTCGTTGTTCTTCTTCTGCCTGTAACACAGAATCTCGTTGTCCTACATTTGTCGAATTGGCTTCTTAACAACAGTCTGACTGACAAGTTAGGATGTCAAGGGGGTTTTGAAATTTAAACTCGTTATAATAGACAATTTGACTAGTTTTTTTTTAATTAAGTTAGAGATTGATAAAAACATTGAATTAAATTACGTAGAAACAACTTTTGGGGAAATGCATATTATCGTGTAACTTTCGCGTTTGTCACGAAAGATTTCAGGACTAATTTCATTGATTTACGTAAAACTTGTTGTAAAATGTTCTCTTTTTTCTTCGCAAGAATGTATAAAGACATTGTGTTAGGTGATCCTGGATTTATCAACTGATTCAGGCCGACATCACTGATGCCTCACATGTCACAACCTTCCAGTCCAATCGCAGCTCTAGACTCAATATTGAAATTGTGATGTGGTTCTTAGCAGGTCATCACGTTGTTACTTGTGACTTTTGGGCAGAAGTGGGCAACAACTAACAATAAATTTTTTTAGGCTTGATAATACAATCACTTTTACCTTAAGGCAGTAGCGGTAAACCGGACAAGTGGGTTTTGAATAAATAAGAATAAATAGGGTGGCGAAACAGAGCGAGGAGCCCCTTGGCCTAGCGCATTTCTCACAATCATTCCTTGTGAGGGAATGGAGGGGACCTACAATTTTCTGTTGGTTCCAAACGGCTAATTGAGATAAAGCTCTTTTCATGGCACTGAATTTACTTACGGATGACTTGCCAATTCCTCGCGAAAGGCGATACCCGTGGAAAAACATTTTTGCCTCTGCTGGGATTCGAACCTCGAACTCCTGGGTTAGCAGGTTGACATGCTAACCATCACGCCACGGGTACCACGAATAACGAGCCGGTAATCGACTTTTCCTTGAGCTTCTCAGTTTCATATGGAAGCCACCCTTGAGGTTATAATAACAAATATCTTTCCTCCATCAACTGCGAAACAAAATAATAGATGGCTGCTGCCTTTAAAGGAAAACGGATCGGTGATTGGTCTGACCAACCAACAACAACACTGACTGGTCCATTTTAGTACCAGTCTCCTCATGTTCATTTAAAACAATTTAAAGCCTGTAAAACGTTTTATAAAAGTAAAAGCCGTACAATGCCCGTATTACGGATTACGAAACGAGAGGAAAAAATATCAAACGCTAAACAACGACAGACACGACATGGAGCCATTATGAATTGTGAGAATCGATCCCTAAAAACTTCCTAACGATATAACAAAACGACCACCAAAAGCAGTCGTAAGTTACAGTAAATATGGTAGAACGTAAAACGTAATCAGTACGTTACAATAACGAAGGTTTTTTGTGAGTATCGTAATTTGTAATAAAGCTCCTGACAATTTCTATGGACAGAGCAAAGGAAAAGATTTAAAGTTTTAAATTTACATAAAAATATTTTCCTAGCAGAGCCCGAGTTATCGATACTCACAAAAAACACCTCGCTATTGATACGTTACGATTACGTTTAACGATCAGTATAACGAGATTTACAAGGAAAAAAGAAGGGAAGAACACAGAATTCTCAAAAAGAAAAAGAAGCAGCATGAGAAGCGCTCGTGTGAGGAAATTGAGAGATGCCATGACAGGAACGAGATTCGGAAGTTTTACCAAAAGGTAAAAAGATCCTGCCAGGGTGGCAAATCCCGAACTCAAGCCTGTAAAGATCAGCAGGGAAACATAGTTGTAGAGTCACAGTCGCTACTGAGGATCCGGAAAGATCTGCAGACTGCTTAACGGCGATGAGGACACAAATTCCGCTGTCAGGCAGATTGCCACATTCAGCTTGGACGATGATCAAGAATGCCGTCCTCCCGACCTAGAGGAAGTTAAGCTTGCCATATGCAAACTTAAATCGAATAAGACTGCAGGTGCAGATGGCCTGGATGCCGAACTTTTCAAGGCAGCTGGAGACCAGTTGGAAAGTAGCATGCACCAGCTGATCTGCATGATATGGTCGGAAGAAAGCATGCCCGATGAATGGAATCTCAGTATGCCCAATCCTAAAGAAGGGAGACCCTCACAATTGCGCCAATTACAGAGGGATAAGCCTCCTTAACGTCGCTTATAAGATCTTGTCTGCTGTAATATGTGAACGTCTGAAACCCCACGTCAACAACTTGATAGGTCCTTATCAATGTGGTCTTAGACCAGAGAAGTCCACAATAGACCAAATTTTCACATTACGGCAGATCTTGGAAAAAACCCGAGAACATAATATCGATATTCACCACCTCTTTATCGATTTCAAGGCCGCGTATGACAGTATTTACAGAGACGAGCTGTACAGAGCCATGTCTAGTTTCGGCATCCCTGCAAAACTCGTACGACTATGCAGGATGACTTTGGAGAATTCACGCTGCTCCGTCAAGGTCGGAAAAGAACTCACCGAGACCTTTGATGTCGAAAAAGGCTTTAGGCAAGGCGACAAACTGTCATGCGATTTCTTCAACATCATACTTGAACAGATTGTAAGAAACTCAAACGTCAACACCAGAGGAACAATCTTTCAAAAGTCTGTACAATTACTCGCCTACGCAGACGATATTGACGTAATGGGAAGAAAAAAGCTTTTGCGAGTATTGAAACAGAAGCGGCAAAAATGGGTTTGATGGTTAATGAGGGCAAAACGAAGTATATGCTGTCATCAAACAAGGACACAGAACATCGACGAATTGGACAAAACGTCACAATAGACAGACATAACTTCGAGGTAGTACAGGACTTCGTCTACCTAGGATCCGCTGTAGACACGGACAACAACATCAGTGCGGAGATCAAACGGAGAATAACTCTTGCAAACCGTTGCTTCTTCGGGTTAAGAAGGCAATTGAGAAACAAAACCCTCTCCAGAAAAACCAAGGTAACCTTGTATAAGACCTTAATCATCCCAGTCCTGCTGTACGGCGCGGAAGCATGGACCTTATCGAAAGCGGATGAGGAAACCCTTGGTCGTTTCGAAAGAAAAATTCTCCGAATGATCTTTGGCCCCGTATGCAAAGACAATGTGTGGAGAAGAAGATACAACAACGAGCTGTATGAGCTGTACCGTGACATGGGCATAGCCAGAAGAGTACGCATCGCGAGGTTACGATGGTTGGGTCATGTAGAGCGGATGGACCCAAACGCTTCAGCTCGACTGGTTTTCGAAAGCACATTACAGGGAAATCGCGGAAGGGGAAGACCTCGTCTTAGGTGGCGCAATCAAGTGGATGAAGACCTCAACCGACTTGGAGTGCGAAACTGGAGAGAGCTCGCCCGAAATCGAAGTCGTTACAGAAGGATGTTGGTTGAGGCCCATGTTAACCCCGAACTGTAATGCCCACCTAAGTAAGTAAGTAAGATTACGTTTAATGATACTCGCTGTCATTAACGACTGTCATTACGGCGGTCGATTGTTATTGTTCTGACATTTAGAGGGATCCATTCTAGTTTTTCATAATAATCAGTTTATACCGTGCCGTGGCTATCGTGGGTTTCACTTGCTTCACCATACAAGCCCTACTTTAACGTAAGCCGTTTAGCAGCTTTGCTACAGAAAAGCTAATTGATATTCAGTATAGTCACAGTAAGAATCGAACACCCTATGCCCCTTGTACTGACAGTTTTTTCGCGAACAGATTGAAAACCGTTTTTGTCAACCACAGTCTTGGATTAGATTAGCTTAATATTTAGTCCTTTCTGTGTGCCCTACTGTTGCCGAAACAATTCTTTTAACTTTTGGTTAAGCATTACCTCACCCGGAAATGTTTTAATGGGTTTTGTGGGATAGAAAATAACTTCCTGGCTCTCTTCTCTTTCTAGCCGGATGATGATGATGAAGAAGTAGCTGGTCAGACTTTGTGGTCAGAAGGTCATACACTAAGAGAAAAAAAAAAGTAATAAAACACCAAAAAGTTGTTGTTCGGCAATGTATTGGCCCGAAGGGACTCATTCTTTTGTCCACAAATTGGAATTGGATAAAAACACATGTACTTCCGTCATAGATAAATCGATGTCTTGAATTTTCTTGTTTGTCTCCAAAATTCAATTGAGAACTTCTGTTTAGAATCGAATTGCTTTAAAAAGTGATTCACAAACTTCGGTTATGCTAATACCTAAAAGTTTGTCATCATTCATTAGGTGCGCATCGATATGACTCACGACGAGTTCAATTGAAAAATAAATAAATTTAAAAAAAACCAACACACCACATACTCGTATCTAAAACGTAAACAATTTGTAGACGTGTGTTTTCTTCTCTTCATTTTCCCACAATATTTATTCTCTCGTAATGAATCGGAAAGAATTTGATTTGCATTCGCGTGTTAATTGAATGTATCTACTCAACGTTCACAGATGGAGAAAAATGTTATGTAGTCATGACCCAAGAGGTTGGTAATATGTCACCGTCAATAACAACGACAACGACCGACTCTGTGCAATTTCAATGTCATGAACGACAGGCCAGGCACTGTGTTTATTTTTTTTTTTTTTTGTAAAGCGAACGTGATTCTAATTGATTGAAACAATCAATGGAGCTGCAGTAATGAACCTTAGGTGCGTTGTCGGTCGGTCGGTCGGTTGGTTGTGGGGAGGCAATTTGACGAAGTAATCAATTCTAGGAAATAGCATGAGTGCAGCTTGGGTGGTGGGCGGTTAGTCAGGTTTATTTGTTGCTTGTGACTTGCATACATGAACCATGAGCAATGGCGGAAGTTGCATTAAGAATAAATTTTTATCGACTATAGGCAGCCTTCATCAGGGAAGTTAAAATTTTCTTATCCAATTAACCGGTTTGTTTGTTGTGATATCTTTTTATAGGAAAGCTTCAAGGAATACTTTACTTTGTATGGTTTGTTTGAAAATGGAGACCTGTTTTTTTACAGACCCCGCAATCACACCCCAATTTTGTCAGTTCAAAATAAGTACAAGTTGTCGCCTTCTGTAGGTTAAATAGAGGTTAAACTCAAAACCATTGAAACTGAACGGAATCACCCAGAAATGCGAAATGATGGAAATGGAAACGAAGCAGATAGGACGAGGAATCAAGCAGATTTATGCATGAGGGTAAATTAATGGGGAACGATACTTTGACAAAGTACCTCAGAGTGGATCCAAAAGAGGCACAGGACGTGCCTTTAAAATACCAAAAGATACATCCACTGCTTAACAAAAGTTTTGTGTTGTGCGCACCGCATGTGTATGTAGATAGATGTAGGCACAAACTGCTATGGTTGATGCTTGGTTATTGGGGTTTGGGGTTCTATTTAATGGCATGACATGGCGTATCGTTGTGTGGATGACTGAAAGACTGAAGCATAATTGCCATTTGTGTATAGCTTAGAGAGACAAGAATCATGACTGTGAGATAAGGTAATGGTTTTTACTGTTTTGAGTGTGTGTATATGTATACAGAGTGAAGTATAGCTTAATGTGGAAGCCTATAGGTTAACTTGCACAATTAAACGGGTTGCGAGGTGAATTTGCAGATAATTTAGGTGCTTCCTGATGTCAAAGGAGAGGAGTCCGTGTGTAGATTAATTTTTCAATGGAGTTGTTTTATGAGAAAATTTCCGGGTCTTATGGTGGATTCCGTGTAACATTAATTTTAATTAATAAGGATACGTTTGGAGAGTTCCATGTTGATGGAAACATTTGTTATTCGAAAAGATTGTTCCGAGATAAGTTGGGTTTTTGGATGATAAAGTTCTTAATTGCCACGGTGATCAATGTGATTCTACAAAGGCTTTTTTCAAATTACATCCAGTGATCAATTCTGCCTGTCAAGCTATAGTAACACTGTTCAAATCAAAAAGGACTTGATCTGAAAAAGAAAGGAGAGAGATTGGAAGGAATGCAAATTCGGATAGTATTTTTACAGTTTTTTTCTTTCTGGCGTTATGAGCATCGTGATTGCGAAGCTCTCCCAATTATCTGCTTCATACTGGTGATCCGTCTTTGGGGTACGGGCAAAAGTGTATGAAAGTAAAAAGTTATCTTAGAAGAGAAGCGTTACAGACAACGGAAACTTCACTAAAATAAGTAACTCAAATGCTGCTAAAGGGACGTCCTATTATAACTTGACCATATGTGGAGATTCCTTCTAAGGTATTAAAAATATTTACGACTCAGACTAGCGAATTGTCTAAAAGCGTTTCTTATAATACGCAGTGTCTTCCAACAGAATGAAAAGTCGGACGAACTCGATAAGAAAAGAACCATGGGCCCTTCATAGTTCAACAGCCGAAGTAGTAAGCAATTCATTTGAAGTTGTGAAGAGACGATGATTTCTCACACTCTTCTTATCGCAGTCGTTAGATGGAACATAAAAAGAGAGAAGATTGAAGCAAATTTTGGAATGTCACCACTGCAGCAACCAAACAAACCAGCTCACGCTCATTTCAACTATCTTCGCTGTAACAAAAGCAAAGCTTAATTTAGCCAGGGAAGTTCATTCAAATGAGTTAAAGAGTATAAAGGAGTGCTGTTCTTTCTCAAGACAAAATATAGCTGAGTACTATTGAACATATAACTATTTAGTCTAACGCCTCATCTCACAATCGCTTTATTTATTCAATGGAAGATTCCATCATCAGCCTTCTATACCGTTTCACGGTTAATGATAAGAGAAAAGATGAACGAAGATGCTCTCTTGGATGGGGAGGCTTCTCAAGTCTGACTTTCCGTACTAAAAATCTTTGAAAAACGATGAAATCCTTCGGTCACTTTACGATGGAGTTGAATAAAAATACTAAAAAGTTAAATGAATAGCGCTTTGGAACAAAGCCCGGATAGTCTCGACGGCAAACGTATTTCAGGGACCAACAATATTGTGCCAATTTCGAAAAGCTAATTGAGAGAGTTATAGATTCCTGGCGTCGTCAATTGGATTTCAAATTTTTGAAATAATAATAATACGGTTTATTTCATAATAATGTATTTAATTTACGTGTGACAGCCAACAAGCGACATGATAAAGGCACACCAACATCCGAAAAGTGACATGATGAAGGCAGATCAATATTCAAAAAGCATCTTGATGAAGGGACACCACCAGCCTCCAGCCATAAAGCAACCAAATGAGAAAACATCGACGCTGAAGAAACGAGAAGGTATTTAAAAAACGGCATGATGAAGCAACATCCTAAAAGCGCCATGATGAAGGCTCATCGACATTCGAAAAGCGATATGATGAAGGAATACCGGCATTCAAAAAACTTCATGATGAAGGTGCACCAGTCATATAATGACGTGGTAAGATTTTGAATCATATCGACAGCTAAAAATCGACATGAGCAACACACACCTACAACCAATGAGGAACATGATGATGACTCACGGGAATTAAAAAAGTCGCATGATGAAAGTACACCGACATTCAAATAGAGACATGGTGAAGGGACTTCGACAGTTGAAAAGCGACAAGATGACCGCACACCGACAGCCATAAGGCGGCACGATGGAGTAAGATGTGATTTTAAATCATACCGACATCCCTAAATATATATAATAAAGGGCAATATCAAGGCATACCTTCAGCCAAGAAGCTGCATGATGAATTTAGCTATGATTTAAAATTATACCAACAGCCAGTGCGACAGCATCAAGACACACTTAACGGTCAAAAAGCGATAGGATGAAGTCACACCGACAGACATAAATTACACAATGAAAAAACACCGGAATTTAAAAACTACATGATGAAATCACACCTGTACTTAAAAAGCCTGATGATCAAAGCACATCCAGAAAGCGACATGGTGAAAACAGACCAACAGCTATGTGGACATGATTGAGCCTCAAAGCTACATGGTGAAGTTAGCTGTGATTTGAAATTATATCGACACCCAAAAAATGACATGATGATTACCCCCGACAATGAGGAAGACACACCGATCACTAAAAAACGGAATGACAAACTAAACTGTGATTGTAAACTATGCCGACAGCCAAAAAGCGACATGATTAAGTTAACTGTGATTTTTAATTCAAATTGACAAGCGGAAGAAAAACAGTTTAGCAATCCTTTTTTCACATAGCTGTGAAGGAATAGTAGCAGTAGAATGGGGTACCACCGAGCCCTAATCTTAAGCAATGATTCCCTTTAAGATTAGAGAAATTCCTGTCTCTCACGAAATGCACCATTTCTATAGACTACATCGCTTTCGGAGGAAATTTGGCCGCATATCATGAAGTTGGTGTGTGCAAGAGAGTCCAAGCCACTGTAATGCTAACAAAGATAGCAAAATCAAAAATTTTCTTCAAAATATTGACTTCCCATAGCTTAAATTTGACGCATAAGCTAAAACCTATAACGATGCCATTCCCATCCTGGAGCGATAGCTGTGAATTTGATAAGCATAAGTTTTCATGGATTCAACAAAGATTTCAACTCTCATTCTAATTGTAACGTCGTTCAATGCGCTGCTTCCCTTTGCTATGCAAATATCCTTACTCAAGCATCCTCCGCAGGGAATGGTTCCACATTGTAAAATCCCAACAGAGGCCAATCTATGCAAATAAGAGGGCAAAAGTTATTCCCATTTCTTGTTTTCAGTCTTCCGTGTCTTCAATTCCCTAAATAGCTACATCTACCTCTATTAATGCAAACAAAGTCGCTTTGATTTAACAAAATAGAGGAGAAGAGTAAAAATAAAATAAGACTTTTCCACAAAATTTTCAGCTTTGCTGCTTTCAAATCGATACACTAAACACGTTCCATATCGAATAAAACAGCAAAGAAAAACCTATTCAGTTTGCATATTCAACCGAACCAAAATAAACATTGACCCCATTAAATCCCCAGCCAATTCAGTCAACGCCAGCCGGGGCAGGTATAGGTAAGAGAGGAGTAGGTACTGAAAACAAAAAAAACAGAAGGAAGACTGTAATAAGAGTGTCCTAATTTATGCACAAATCGACCCGACCCGATCCACCGAGCACCTTTTCTCTTCATTCACTTAAGCTATCGAACAAACTTCCAATGAAACGTGCTATAAAAGAATGCACAAGCACAACGAGAGCCCCGTTTCATTCGTTGTTCATATAAATCACTCTTCATAGATATTTCGCCTTTGTTCGAGAGAAGTTCAAGGCGACACTACGCCATTCGCAATTAGTCCGCATACGCTCGACTGACCTCCGAACACGTTCACAGGATATATTTTTTTTTTTTTTTAATTATTTTATGTTTTAAGGTTATTTTATTCCTTTTTTGTTTTTCGATTGTGAACAGAGTCATTATGCAAATTACTTCCATTCAAAATAAAAAGATACTTGTGGTTGAATGAGGTTGGTTTTGGTTTCGGTGCTGCAGATATTTCAACATTTACATTTTGTTAATTGAATTCGATTATGCGGATGTAATAGAAAACACACAAGGGCATTGGGTTAAGTGTCACAAGCTCTTATATGAAGGACTTACTTTTTATTGAGTTGGTGGCAATTTTGAATGTCGTCCTGCTGTGCCGCCGGGAGCAACTCACACATTTCAAAGCAATATTTTTTCTAAAGATGGCCCATTTCCTTTATGGAGAGCTTAAGTCTGTTTATGGGTGCGAGAAAACAGAACTGCAAAAAAAAGCACGCCCAGTGAATGTGTCAGTGTTAAGCAAAAGGGATATCCTTTTTTTGAATTTCTCTTGACATGGGAAAAGTGTTTTCCTTTCAGAAAAGCCTCTTCTTGGTATCCTAAAATTATCCAAACAACCAACTTTGACAGTTGTTAGTTGAAACGACACGACAACTTTCGAATAAAATCCCTCGAGCTCAAGTGTAACTACTCTCATAACATAGAATCTCAAGTCATTCACTTTCGATTCGTTACACACGGCTGACCAGACAAACGTCGGCGACCGCCAACAACGAACGTCTTGACTTGACCATCAGCATATCAGTTAGTCAAGCCGGTTGAGCATCACATATTCACAGACAGTTGTTTCTATTTTCAGATGCAATAGATATATTTGCTATTTGGATTACAGATACTCGTTCACTTTGTTCCATTTCACTGACCTTGAGGAGTATGACTTGGCTTTTAGAGTGGAGACTGAGTATATCTATGTGCGTGCACTTGTTAGATGCGATTTGAGTTTGTGTGCAACTGCAAGTGCATCACAAACTGATTGGAGAATAATGCAGTGTTATGTTCTGCTGGCTTTCCTTGTCGGCTGACTAATCAGATACAATTACGTAAAATAAAGAAGAACAACTTGAACTTTGATATTCACTTGGATGCGGATGAAGAGGGAAACTGATGGCTCGTTCGTTTGGATTCGATTACAATACAACAAGGCTCCCTTTGAGATTTATTGCTGCAATTGATTGGTTTTAATTACAAAATAACTTGCTCTTGTTCTGGTGTGGATAGATGGATGCCAAGTGATTTCTGATTATCTTCTGTTTGTTTAATGGACACGTTTACGGGTATTGATAGTGAATGGTGTTCTGATTGAGGAACATACTTTGTACTGAGAGTGAAATAAAGTTTACCTTGTGATAGTTTTGTTAGGTTCTGACTGATAAGGTGAAGTCGAGGAGAATGAATTATATTTTTTTTCAGGCGATTATATTTTATTTGGGACGAACGGTTATTAGTTTTTTGATTAGGATTCTTTTTTACTTTGAGTAGCTGGGTACTGTTTTAAACTTCATTGTGAGCACCTGCATAGACAAGAACTTAGGAAATCGAGATAACAACAACACATAGTAAAAGAAGGAAAAAGTGGGTCGGGTGAATGTGCCTGATTGTCTTAATTGTATATATGAGCGTGCATTAGCAGACTGACTTAATGAAAGGATTTTCTTTACGTTTTGTAAGTTGCTTGGGTAAACCTCCAAAAGATTTTACGGAATGGTTTTCATTTTCAAAAATAAAAGAGTGTTTTTTGATTGGATCTTGATTAGACCTAGATTAGACCTTTATTAGATCTTGATTAGACCTTGATCAAACCATCATTAGATCTTGATTAGACCATGATAAGACCTTCAATAGAGCTTTATTAGACCTAGAGTAGACCTTGACTAGACGTTGAAAAGATCTTGACAAGACTTTGATTAGACCTTCATTAGACCATGATCAAACCATCATTATATCTCGATTAGACCATGATTAGACCTTGAATAGAGCTTGATTAGACCTAGAATAGACCATGATTCGACATTGAAAAATCTTCAAAAGACCTTGATTAGATCCTGGTTAGACCTTGAATAGAGCTTGATTAGACCTCAAGTAGACCTCGAATAGACGTTGAAAAGATCTTCAAAAGACCTTTATTAGATCTTTATAAGACCATGATTAGACCTTGAATAAGGCTTGATTAGGCCTTTATTAGATCTTGATTAGACATTGATATAGGATCTTCAAAAGACCTTGATTCGATATTGATTAGAACTTCTTTAGACCTTAAGATATTTAATTCATGGAAGGTTGGGAATGGATCCCAGCTCTTTCTCAATACTGCCATGAAATTTTCATTCTTATCTAGCCGGCAAAAAGTCAGAGGTAGCCTCCATTCCTCAGAAGAGTGTTTGAGAGAAGCTTACTAGGCCCTTGCCCATTTCGAGCTAAATGCGCCCAAACTTATTCAAGTTTTTAAATATAATATTTTACGTAATGATCAGAGCTGCATTCCTAATAAGGCTCCTATATAGCAGGTATATCGCGTAGAAAAGACTCCTTTCAATATATCTCTTTTGCAAAAGCTGAACCGATTTCGATGAAATTTCGTATGCATATACGCAAACAGGGCAATTGCGATCTTTACTAAAACATATCCAAATAGTCCATTAAGCTCTATGAACAAATAACAAAATACCCAAGAACGAAGTATACGAAAAGTTCTTTCACTGGTTTTCGTAACTTTTTAGGCTAAAAATAAATAAATAGGCTGGCGCAACAGAGCGAGGAACCCCAGGGCCTAGCGCTTTCTCACAACCATGCCTTGTGAGGGAATGGAGGGAATGGAGGGACTTTTTTAGGCTACTATCGACTAAATGCTAATTACTAAAAAAACGTTTTCTAAGCCCTTGAAAAGTTACCATAATTTTGAAGGCAATACTAAAGTGGCTATCCTTTATTCGCTGAAATTGAAGTTACATAGAACAATCTTTTGACGATACAATTGACAGTAGAAGATTGAACGACAATCGACGACGTCTAGAAACTTACGTCATCGAGGCATTCAACGATTGCATAGGTAGCACGAAAAGAACTTTGTGTTCAGAATTTCTATACTGCAAATGTTCTGATGTCGATACAAAAGATTCATTTGCTTTGGGTTATGTTCTCGCTCTTTGTTTTTTCTCACAATGTCTTGTGTTGGTATTAAACCAAACTCTAAAAGTGGTAAGTGGTTATACTTATCTAAAGAATCCCAAGCAAATCAAAGCTATTCCTTCAATGAAATCCTAAAGACTTTAAATTGCTTTCCTTCCTGTTCCTTATCAAAGATGATTTCCATAGAGCTATGTAAAAGTATGTGTGTCAGTAAATTGTAGCTCTGTTTTACTTGAAAATGTATGCATTTCAAACGAATTGCAAAGTGAATCCATAGAATGGCTAGATTACGTTTTCATTAACAAATAATTCACTCCATTAGATCCTCAATTGAAAGTGCACTTTGTATAAATTGTTGAAAACTCATATTCAAAGGCATTCATTGCGTACATTTTTAAGGCCTCATTTAAGGAACGAGAAACTCGTTTCAAGGAAGTAAATTGAAGGTTAGCTTCTTTTTGGGAACAGACATTTGGTGTGCAAGAAAATTGAATCTTAGAGACGAATAATTTCGAAAAATGTGTTGGAGTTATTCTCAATTTAAACCTTTTGTTTACTTCTCACAAGAACGTTCAACCAACTTCTTTAGAAGTGCCATTGTTAACGACTTCAAACGTACACTACCAACAAGTCAAAGAAACATGGCGGTGGAATGATGGCGTTAAAGCAGTGATTAGTAAGAAGAAATAGTCTTTTATAGGATGGTCAAAGTGGCCTTCAAATAACAAAGATGAAAATGATCTTCGCGACGTGGAATAAGGAAGCTGCAAGAACGAAGGGAAGAAGAAGGCGCCCAAGTAAAAGTAAGAGGGCTTGTATCGGGAGCTGTAGGAATTTTCTGGCCCGCCCGTTGAAGCAAATCAAGTGTTTCAAGAAACATGATAAAACAAGTTGAAAAAAGGACAGCCATCTTCAAAATGTCTGCTCAAAGAAGGAGAAATGCTTAAGAGATTCGTTATTTCGAAGTTTTTAAAGATGCTCAAGGACAGAATTTAATGGATGACGAACAAAATCTGCACAGGTGGCGGTAGAGCATTGTGAAGACCTATTCAACGAACGTTTTCCTCAGAAGTACTTCGTAGAAGCTTAACTTAACTTACCGGAAACACCCGACATCACAGTCAAAGAAGTAAGTGAGGGAGCTCAGAACTCCAAAAGGAACAAAGATACAGGGACAGACGAAATATTATATCAGTTTCGAAAAAAGATGGGAAAAATCGGCTCAAGAACACACACGATTCTAATATTCAAGCTTAAAGCAGCTCAAAGTCTACCTAGTCCATAGAGGACCTTCCACCAATGTGCAAAAAGAAGTAAGAAACACGAAGTTGTGATCATTCAAGCATTCATGAAAATACTATCTATATATCTAAGATTTTCAAACCAGCTCATGGGTTTAATGAAGACGACAAGTGACGATGAAAGCGATTTCCCCTCCGTAGTGCCACTAAAGTTTATAAAAGCAATGGTCTAGAAAGCTTACTGTCGATCAAGCTTATGTTCCATACTTTGTGACGACCGTTGAGTGAGTATTAGGTAGCCGGCTTCAAAAATACAGTTCGGTTGTCTGTTGACCAATACCGGGCTTGTGTAGGGTAAGTCAACAACAAGGTATAAGAATCCTAATGGAAAAACATCCTGATTCCTTAGATGGTTTGCATGTTGTGCTGTTTGACTTTGAAATGGCATACGAGCGCGAACATCGAAATATGAAATGGATGGCCCCTAAACGAGGAAACCGGACTTTTATGGGCGCATCATTGAGGATATGTTGGATGGAGCAGGTTCAAAGGTGAAATGTTCAGTTGGAGTCATTGAACAATTCTAATTGTGTATACTGTACACCAAGGAAACGTCTCCTCTGCTTTTTATTACAGTCCTTGTTTACCTGCTGGAAGATAAAGTACAGAAACATCCAAAAAACACCAACTACTCCTTGCTGACAATGGAGCCATCATTAGCAAAGATGCTAAATCACTGAAAGAAGCACTTGACGTGTGGGCTGACATTTTTGAAGATTGAGTATTCGTTCTTCCAGTTTTCTAATGGCGACATACCTGTCTTTGAATGGAATCGTGGCTGTTGAAGTGCGAAAAACAATCTATGATCAATAGCAAAGCCACTTGTGAGGGCGAAATCAATCATCAAAACTCCCCTAAACTGTAAGGAAGACTCTTCTACATCCCGGTTTTGCGTTCAGCGCTCACATTTGACGGCAGCTGATAGGAACATAACTTAATCGTATAAGAGCTGTGGAAGCATTCGCCTCAAAATTGGCACCTGGAAAAAATAGACCCCATCAAAAGACACGATAGCGAAAAAAAAAAACCAAAATACTCTACGGGTGCAAACAAATTCAACCAAATCAGCATTTGGATGGCCACAGGCATGAAGCCATTCAGGAGTCAGGACCGGATAGGTTATATGGTGGGATGAGACTGCGCAGCTCTGGACGGGTAGATTATATGGTGGGATGAGGTCGCGCAGCTCTGGGCACTGCGGTGCCTGCATGGAACCTATTGTGCCAGCAGGACCAGGTAACTTGCCAACTCTTTCTGAAGTCGAAGCGACGTACCTCACAAGTGGACCACAAGAAGACTTCAAAGTGTATGAAACAGACCATGACAAAGTTACCCATTCTCAAAAAGAAAAAAACACTTGAAAATAGCAACAAATTCGTCAAGTATGGTTCAAGGTAAACAAGGACCCTTCTCTTGTTGAACGCGCTCACTCCCTTTTAAGCACACTTTTATTTCTCCTACTGTGCTCATGCAAAGTTCAGAAGTTCGGCCTCTCTATATACTGACGTACACCGTGACTGCGATTCCCCATATCAAATTTATTCAAAACTCTCCACAGAAAGGAAGGGTTGTGACTAGCAATTGACATACGACATTGAATCCAATTGACTATGTTTAAGAAAATAGCTGTTTGCTTATGCCAAGCACAGCCAAAATTCAATCACCAATGACATTTGTCTCACCTCAACAATTTTCCACCCAAAGAGTAAACAAGTCGCAGCGTATCGATCGAACGCTATCCAAATAGCTCTTGAAGGACATTCTCAAGTCGATATTTCCATTCACTTTCCAAAAGGTCAGTTATGACTTGAATAAATTATATCAATTTAAGAACGGCAATATACTCCAAATAACCGCTCATGATAAACAAAATAATAGCACATCCATCAGCAAAAGTCACAAATTAAGTGTTTCCTTCGCATCGGCACTTGTGTATAGGCGGCGGCATCTGCACACATTTATACGCTACGAGTCGTCAAAGTCTTTCGCATTGGTGTCAACTTGGGGTAAAAGAGCTCGCATAAGGTGCAAAACTCTGTTCGACCCTAAACGCTTTTGCGTGATTTAAATTTATTATTCAAACCTACCAACCAACGACACACAAAAAGAAAAACTTATTTTTATGCGACACGTATAGTGTCGCTTATTGGTGTGAACGAACATCTTAAGGTGTCCATGTGCGGTAATAATTATAATGACTTGTCATCATCATGTTCCATACACCGCATATACTATCACACTGCTGGTTGAGAATTTTAAATTCGTTTTTCATCCTCTCTCAGGTTTTGATTGTAGGTACGAGTATGATGACGTGATGTGGAGACAGGGAAACAGACAATGAGATATTCGTCGTTTGAATGAAACCATTGGACCGAAGATAGTCTAAGACGCACCTTCTCCAAATGTAATTCCATTTGGGGAAGTATCAAAGTGTTTTTCTTTGTGGTTAACCTTTGACATCTGAATGAATCGATGTTGATTTGGCTTTTATACATCATCATATCATAGGTACATTTGTATGAATATGATGCTGTCAGGTTTGCTTTGTGGCTGCAGATGAATTGATGATGATGACGACGTCGACGACGACGACGAGTTCTATATCTGAGATTGGTATACGACTATATAACTGTGGGATGGCGTAATCTTTATTTAGGAAGGTACTGCAAATGATGTGAAATGATGAATGTCTCTTAAGTACGAGTAAGCCTTTAAGCACATTTTGCATCCATTTGGAGAATATTCACTAATTGGTAATGGCTTATTTTGAACGATGCCATGGCACAATGAATGAAGGAGACACCTTCCTACACTGGGAAATAGATGAAGATGAACGTCATTCAGAATTAGTCAAATCGTTTAGTGAGAGAGTTTAGGAAATTAAACTGTGAAATGTGAAATGTTTTGGTTAATTACTTCTCTTAACACTTAACGGGAGTATGAGTAAAGGCGAAGATTTCTGCTTAAGCAACGATACTATGCAGCAAGTAGCAGGTAACTTTATGTTTTTCTTGTTAAGGGAAATTTAATTTAGATTCTTTTAAATTTTGTAGAAAAGAACATCAGTCGCTGCGCAGTTACCATTGAGTCATTTAGTTTTTGAAGGGAAAATCTTTTATTTTCACAAAGAAGGATGCTTCTGCGTAAAGCTCCAAATTTTACATCGTCGAAAGGACATAGCTGCACTTGAATCTCTGTTTTCTAGAGAATTCAACAGCTCATTGTACTCATGCTTTTCACTATGAATGAAATAATTACGAAAATTTGAATTTAACAACTTGGGCGGGGCAGACCAGCGCTTATTCTGTTTCTTTCAACATTTTCTATGAGGAATGAAAAAGCCCTCGGATTTTTCGCCTGTTACGGTTGTATGGATGAGAACGCATATTTGACGGCTATATTACCTTGACAATTGCTCGCGAAAGGCAATACCTAAGAATACCGATCTCCAAAACGCTAACCGTTATGGGAACCATAAGTATAGGTCCTCTTTTTAAAAGGAAATTTGAAAAATTTATTTTGTTTGGAGCTCATATCGATGCAAGATTCAATTCGGCACTTGGAAGGTGAGTCTGTTTTTCTTTTGCTCGGGTACGAGATCCAAAAGGTCCTGAGAGTATTCTGTTTCCCATTTTCAAAACTGTAGAAGCAGCCAGTAAAAACTTTAGTAGCACTTATTGACAGTGGCCAAGCTATAACCCATAGAAATGAATATCAATAAGTGGCGAACTTTACGCTCATCTTTCGAAGAAGAGAATCTCAATAAAGGTAGAGGCGTATCAGGATAGACTGCTATTGCCAACTGATATTTCCACTTAAGTTTGAGTTCTTAGAAGGTACCAATTCACTGTATTACTGGATTGCAAATTTTTGCTCACACCTTTTTATGGTTTTCGAAGAAAAGTCATCAGAAAGGCATTCTCAACTCTGAAAGCATTTCAACATAGAAAGCACCAGATTGCAGAAAACTCAGCTCAGTTTTAAACAAAGGATTTGAACCAACTTGCTTTGCTTTGATTAAATTTAACACGTTCAAATGCTCAGCGAAGCGGAAAAGTAAAGGTCAGCCGACGGAATCCCTTCAAAAAGGAGACCACAATAGAAAAGCACACTCCAGAATGAGGTCGTACAAAGCAATCATACAGAGCAAAAGTAACATATGGGTCCTGAAAGCTGAAACTTCTTCAACCATCTTTTATTAATATGATCTTCACTAAGGTTAAAACAAAAGCCAAGATCTTTAATACTTTTCAGTTGACCCAAAACATTTCAGAGTTGAAATAACCAGGGTTGGTATATGTCCCATCTTTTTAGAGAAAGTCAAAGGTGAGCCCATTCTTACAACACCATGCTTTAAAATGATTAAAATTTTAGGGGAAGAAAGCGTGCCACTTATCTTTCTAAAAAATTTCACCAACGATATTAAAATTTCAGTGAAGGAAATACAAGAAACTACATCATTGAAAGCAAGAATAAACAGAAGAGGTCCCAGATGAGTTCCCTGAGGTACACTGAGGTGGTTCGCGTTTGAAGAAAGACTTCTAAGATCTTTGCCTGGTAGTCACTTATCGAGTGATGTAATACTGAACTCCAACCCAAAACAAAACTCGATAAACAATGTCTTCAAACTGCATCCAGGAAAGTCTTGCTTATTGTTTCGAAGCTATTGGACAATTGAGAAGAGTCTCAAATGAAGGTTGGTTTTCAAGGCGAGTGCATTCTTTCAAGCCTAAGAATACTCCTAAAGTGCCCGTAGCGTAATGGTCTGCCTGTTGTCAGGGTTCAAATCCCAAATTTTTTCTCAAAAGATGTCGCAAGGAGTTGACAAGTGCTTCAAGAGCAATTTCATTGAAACTATGAAACCATTTTTCCCACTTAGTCGTTTGGAATCAGCAAAAACTTCTAGGTTCCCTCCATTCTTCACAAGGAATGGCCGAAAGAAATCCGCTAGGCTCCAAGCCTCTCCTAGCTCTGTGGTACCTTCTTCTTCTCCTTTTGCTTTTTCTCCTTATCCTTTTTCTCCTTTTTCTTCTTCTCCTTTTTCTTCTTCTCTTTTTCTTCTTCTACCTTTTTTTGGCGTTACGAGCATCGTCGTGATCTGGAAGGGATCACAGATTTCCCATATTCCACACAAAGTATAGCCAATGAGAAATGCATTAGAACACCGAGGCTCTACAAGCTATGTTGTACTTTCATCTTCTCTTCTTCTGTCTTTTTTTTTCCTTCGCTATGGGCATTGTCTTCTTCTTAATGAAGGGATCTCATTTTTCCCCACGAGGCCTTCAAAAGGTCAAAAGTAATAAGCTTGAGCCCGTCCTCCCCAAACTCTGACCATCTCTATTCTCTCTTTTCTTCTTCTCCCTTTTCTTCTTCTCCCTCATCATCTTTTCCTTTCTCTTCTCTTTCCTTTTTTCGGCGTCACGAGTATCGTCGTGAATCGTAATCTCGAAGGGATCACAGCCTTCCAATTAAACTGCTTCACAATAGTGATCCACTCGTGAGGTACGACGCTTAGACCTCAGAATGCGTCGGCAAAAATTTTGTTCTGTTGTGTTACCTTATTTATTTACTTATTTAGAAGACTCAACTTTGTTCTAGGTGCTTAAGTTACCATACGTCTCCGAATCAAAGGTACATTAAATTCTACATACGAAGACCCTTGCAGCGGCCTCGTTTTGAGAGGCACTAGTAAGTCACGATTCACAAGGCAGCCAGCGTTAACGCGAAAAGTGACAAGTTGTATTAACGTTCGAATATGTCGAATTGTATAAGGCGGAAGGGCTACAACCCCTTGCTGAAGTGCATTTATTTAATTTTGTGAAATTGCCCTGACAAGGAATAAAAGCCAACGCCAAAATAGATTCAAATGATTCCCTAAGCTTTACCATCTCCACTGATGTCACTTCACATTCACATCGTTCACCAGGAACTTGCTTTTGCTATATAAGTATTCATCTCTCAAGATTTCCCTGTGAAAACAATACGCCTACACACAATTTCCGAGTTATTGTGCATCCAATTCGCACGCTACCCATGCCCACCAACCAAACAACTAAACTCAAGTACCAGCACTATACCAGCCATCATGTCTCATCAGACTTTTTGCTCCGCAATATCACTTTCGCTGTAAGATTGCATTACACTTTTGCCGCACTCAATACCAGCGTTGCATCACTGCTTCCTTCAAGTACTTTTCAATATACCTACTCTCGTACTGTGTATAAAACCGAGGAAGTAATTAATCACTCAATGCTTGAGAAAAATCAAACGATTCGTGTTTTTAGATCACAGCACAACAAAAAAAAAAACACCAATTGGCAAGAAACCTTCTCTGGCAGCTTGTTGCTGAATATGAGATTTTTTCTTCCATGCAAATAGTGGTGAGA
The DNA here is from genome assembly GCA_949752695.1 of Melanostoma scalare. Lineage (NCBI taxonomy): Eukaryota > Metazoa > Arthropoda > Insecta > Diptera > Syrphidae > Melanostoma > Melanostoma scalare. The sequence goes on from OX456986.1 coordinate 17,729,001, forward strand.
AAAATATTTGCATTTTACCTCTAAAACAGAAACCAGTTAGGTTAGGCCCAGGGCAAGCCAACAACAATGTCCTTTCACGCTTTACACCAGTGTCAGATGCCAGTGTGCTTGCTCTTTTGTATGTTTCATGAGTACGACTACACCATGTTGCTACTACTTAACCAACTTGACTCTGAATTTGCGTTTCTGTTTTGTTTTCTTCTTGCGGCGCGCTCATTAAACTCTTCAGCTTGAGATGTCTGGAAATGGTAACGGATAACCCTTGGAAATGTGAAATTCCCAGGCTTATCAGTGATACAAGAACAAGTGAATGTATCCGCATCACTTACCGGAAGATTTATGAAACCGAAAAGAGAAAAGTTTCTCCAGAAAAGATTACCAAATGTGTGTATCCTTGAAGGTTCCGGAAGGTTATGGATAAATCTTTCGGCCATGTTCGAAGGATGAAAGTGATTTACGATGCATGCAATGTGTTTATCCTTGAGAGTTGAGACCTGCTGGAAAACTCTTCCTAGGAAATCCATAAACCATCTTGTACCTGTGTTCAGGTCGGGATATCATTTTTTTTTCTCCACTCTTTTCTTGTGCAGAAATCAATAGAAATGCAATTTGTGAAATGTACATCTCTCATAGCTGAGGATATTTTATGCAAATCTAATGCGCGTTTGTGCATAGCTCATATGGCTTAAAAGCAATTTCTCTCACTCACTATCTGTATCTCTGCATCTGTTTGGTCGTGAGTGATATTATAGCAGTAGATTTGTGGATGTGACCCAAAAATTATGCATGCAAAGTGTTTGGTAAAATCTTTTACCCAAAGGAAATACGAACCTTGACAATGATTCATGTCATTGATGATGGTGGCTGTTGGTATATTTGCTAGCGTCTTTCATTTTGGCATTAAACGATGAGGAGAAGCAGCATAAACAAGCCCAGCAGCTATACAGAGTCGCTGAACTTTGGTATGTTTTTCATTTCTTTCCGCATTTTAACTGGAAATAGTCTCATAAATATTCGATTTGCATGAATGAATACAGAAACGAAGATTGAGCTATTATTTATTTTGTGGATTTTGTATTTATGAATTGCATACCTAGAGACAGATGCAAATTTGCTTTCATAAAATAATAGACTTCGAGTGGTGGAGAGGTGGTGCAGTTGTGACTTTCTCTTAATAGTAGCGATTAAATTAAATGGTTCATTAGTGAAAAAGATAGGAAGGCACATTGATTTTAATTGATTTACATTGGTTTTTGGTGCGATCGATGGAGGAATAGATTTCTCTACTTATAGGGCTGATGCAGGCATTTGAACTCGTAAACAAGAAAACAGAACCAGAACAAGAAGCATTTGAAAGACTGTGATATTTGCGTTTAAATTGTTTTTGATATTTAAATTACACACAATTAATGGAATGGAAGTTTGAATGTGGTTTGAGTTGATAGCAAGACTGAAAGACGTGTCTTCTGTTCACAGCTTTTACAGGTCGTTGAATTTACACGAGTTTTCTTAACGACGACGCCTATAAAGTCCAAAAAACACCTCTGTTCAATCTTAAAAAACACACAAACTTATTGATCGCTTACAAAAACTTAAGTTCTTCCCAACAATTTTCATGCGACTAATCCCATTTAAATCAACGATACCTTTACTTTAACCTACTTTAACATCCAACCTATAATGCGTAAACAACGTTGGTAACTTTTCGAACTATGAGGTGTTGAAAGTTTCGTTAATTGATTATATGGAAGTTGAAGTAAGACAAGAAAGTCTTTTATAGTAAAGGTCAGGTAACAAATACGTATAATATGGACAATAAACGAGACACAAACTTCTTAAAACCGATAACAAATGACAACACTCATCAGGAAAGTTTTCCAATTGGGCTCTATCTCATTTGTTTTAAAAGCATTCAACTGAAAAACTTACTTATTTCTAATACAATTAAGAACTTATAAGTCAAGAACTGTGTAAGACGATAAGTCGATGAAAGGAAAGTTTTGGAATGGTAAAGGTCAAATATGTGCTAAGTAATTGTATTTAAAAACATTTCGATACGGAGGAACAGAATGAGGAAGAGTGTAATGGACCTTACAAAGTAAGGATTGCGATGTTGAACGAAGAAAAAAGAGACAAATGTGTTAAAGAAAACAGCCGTTGCTTCTAATTCTGGATTCTATAAGAGCATATTGACTTTGTGGAAGGATTTCGAAAGAGACACAGTTGCTAGTGTCACAATAAGCTACGATTGAAAAAGAAACTACACAAATTAATAGTCCTCAGTTACTATTTTTGAACATGGCTAAGCATAGATGCAATTTGTTACATGAAAAGAGTTTCGTCTGGAGAGGAACCTACTTTAAAAAAAAATTCTGTATCATAGAAATCTGGCTCGTCAAAAAAAGTTTCTTCAGACCGAAGTCTGACTTAAGCACGGGTTGCCAGCGGCGCGGAGAGTCGAGTAACTGCTACTGCCAGCCGCTGATCAGTGACCACGAAATTCACCACACTCGCTGGCAGCTGGCGAGTGATTAGCAGCGGCTGGCAAAGTTAAACATGTTCAACTTTTGGCTGCTAGCAGCGGCTGGCAAAATAAAAAAATACTGATACACATTCCATTTAGTAATTGTTCATTCGAAATTTGTGTCAAATATCATAAATAGCCTTAAAAATTAGAAATAATGTTCAAAAACTAAATTTTGTATGGTTTTCTACAGCTGTGTGTAACCGGGCTGCTAGCCGCTGCTTGCTTCTGCTACTGCCAGCCGCTGGCAAAAAGCGAGCGGCTGGCAAGCAGCCGTGTGTGACTCGTGCTTTAAGTCCGAGTTATTGAAAAAGTAAACTGATTGGAATAAGGAATGAGTGTCTCAAAAACATAAACTGCTGTCGGGGATCTTTAAGTTTGAGCGTGGGCTGATTGTCACAAGCATACCTCCGGTTCAGTCCATGAGCTAACTAGAATTGGCGCCCAAGCGAGGACCTTAACTTCAAAAATTGGCGTTTCACCCAGGCACGACAGTGGGGTTAGATGTTATCGTTTTCTTCCAAGACGCAAATTTTTTGTCGTAATGTACAAGTCTCAGCCAATGGTAAAACATTAATATGCTTAGAAAAATGTTGTGCTATGGTCTATTGGCTGCACTGGATAGCTGGACCACTTGATAATCCAAGTCTTTTTGTTTTGTGAAAATCAAATTTTCATCAGTTTTTGTTATTTTGAAGTAACCGAGGACTAGGAAGCTATTCTGACATTTATTAGCTGGACATCAAATCCTGGTGTTTGTGTGACGGATCTGAGTACAAAGATCTGTTCGTTTAACTTACTGAAGCCAAGTATTCAGGATTCTATAGAGCCAATCGTATATGATAGGGTGGCCCAACAGAGCGGGGACCCTCGGGATGTAGCGCATTTCTCACAACCATGCCTTGTAAGAAAACGCCTAATCTAAAAATCTTTTATCAAAAGACTTGCCAATTCCTCGTGAAAGGCGATACCCGAAAAAAAACACTTCTTGTTTTCTTTTGGTTTCGAGCTTGAAACTCCCGCCCTACAGACAATCAATGACTGAAAATTAGCGCCTTGAAACAATAACTGGAAGAAAGCATTCAAGGTTTCAAATTTCAGAATGAGGTAATATCAGTGAAATTTAATGCAAGAAACCGACGATTGTGCTTTTATTGTTAGTGGACTTTGCAACCGCCTTAAAACCGGGAGTTTAGTCTGTGAGAAAAAACGTTCGCTAATTTAATAGACTGGTACCCGTGGCGTGATGGTTAGCATGTCCACCTGCCAACCCAGAGGTTAGAGATTCGAATCCCAGCAGAGCCAAAAATGTTTTTCCACTGGTATCGCCTTTCGCGAGGAATTGGCAAGTCCTCCGTTATTAAATTCATTGCCATGAAAAGCGCTTTCTCAATTAGCCGTTCGGAACCGGCAGAAAATTGTAGGTCCCCTCCATTCCCTCACAAGGCATGGTTGTGAGAAAAGCGCTAGGTCTAGGGGCTCCTCGCTCTGTTGCGCCATCCTATTTATTTTTATTTTATTTTAAATACTAACTGACTATTAAATAGCCTCTCTAACTTCCGGCTACACAATTCCATAAAAAGTCCCGTCACTTTTCACGAAATCATATCAAAAATCACATCATAAATTCTCAAAATGGGCCAGAGCATAGAGCAATTCTCGAAATCATTCAGATGAGGATTGGAGGTCAGTAACAATTTCTTTCAGTCTCTAGTGCGAATACCATTTTCTTGCAAAAGAAGATACCCTCAAAAACTAATTCGGATATTATTGGGACTCGAACCCCGACTTCCCAAGTAATCTCTGACACTCTTGTCATTACACGACAGGATAAGTGAATTATAAAATTCATTTTCCATTAAACCATGCGAATGCTAAGTTTTCATTTAACGACTAAAACTAAGCGACCACATAAACTTGGAATAGCGTCAAAATTCTAATTCTTGGAATAAAGTAAAAAAAAAAAATGTTCATGATTAATAAAAAAAACCTTGTATTATGCATTGTTCTCCAACTCAAACAAATAAATAGGGAAGCGCAACAGAGCTCCGGTAACCTCAGGGCCTGGCTCTTTCACTCAGCCATAGCTTGGGTTGGGTATTTCTGGGATTTGAAACTCAAACTCCCGCACATAATATGCAAACATGCTCACCATTACTTCACAGGCACCCACGATTTGCTTTCTCTTAGTGTTAGTTTTTAAAGTCACATTCAAAATGGCTCTTACTCACATCGACGACCTGCGTCTCACTACCCGCTTCATTGTAAGCTCGAAATGGTTCCATTAGGATAAGGATACATTAGATACTTATTCAGAATTTCGTAGTTCGATCTACTTATTCTTGTTGTTAGATAAATGAATACACGAATTCACGAACAGACGATAAAGGTACCCCTGGAATTGATATAATTCGCTCTTATTTCAGTTCGACTAGGCATCTTAAGGGCCGTCAAAAGGATCCATGATGCCAAAAAGAAGCTCATATTCACGTGATGCTGAGCCTCTGATTCAGTCAAAATAAAAGGATGAAACTTATTCGAAAACTTTTTGCAGTACTTGATCCCTGCTTAGCTTCTTAGGTACAAAAAAATAACCTTTAAATGTAAAACAAAAAAAAAACACAATATAATTCGACGATAAATACATAGTCGTAAAGAAAAACGGTTTTAGCTCGGAGCAATCATCAAATAAAATCCAAATCTACATAATTGCACTTCACCCACAAACAACTGCTTCTGCAACTCAATATTCGTCATCGCAAAAACTACAGCTTGAAAAATTAGCAACGAATGCCAGAACGCGCAGTAAACATTATTCCACTTCCTATTAAGATAAGACGTCGCTTCGTAAGATAAATATTAATGAATGAATAAAATGTCACTACAGCAGCAAACATATGCTTATCTCGACTCAAGATTTATCTTTACAATAAAACTTGTCTGAAATTAAGAAAAAAAAAAGTCCAAAATGAGTTCTATTCGGTCTCACAATAATCCCTTGCATATGCTCAATTTCCCAAACACACAAACTTCAGAAGAATTTAATTTCGCGCCAATTTACATCAAAGGGAGCGTTATTTTGCAGACGACTGACGGAGACCCTTCTGTTTCCGATCCGAACACGCAGTCAATTTGTTTTCCCTATGTAAACCCCTACTAGCATCAGAATCATCTTAATTATCCTTGTAAATGATTCTAATTCCCGCGCAGTCAAAATACAAAAATAGAAATACAAAAATAAAACAAAAACACAACCCGAATTCATTCAAACGGATTAATATTTCGCCAAAGAGTTTTGTTGCGGTGGGGTATCGCCATACACCCAGCAGCTTCATTTTGGCCAATCCAGAGAGCGAAGCTAATGCTTCCCTATCGCGTATCCACTCGTCTTTATTTCACACGTTCATTGGAGTTGGAGTTGGAGAACACCAGCAACGTTTTTGGGTTTAATTAGAAATTCCCTTAAATCGAAAAACGGATACGATGTACACACTGTACATGGTCGGCTTAGTTTAGTTTGGATTCTGTGTTCACAACATAAATGGGGCGCTTTTGAATACATATATCCAAATACACAGCTTGAATTGATAAGGCCAAGGAAAACGCTAATTGATGTGGAGGCTGTTTAATAAATTCAAGGTCTTTGCAAATTTTTTCATTGTCAACTTGAAACAATGAAGATGATTGCTAATTCGATGTTTCTATTTGAATAAAAATTGCAGAAGTTAACCCCGTCAAAAAAAAAAAACGCTGTCAAACTCGAGAAACACGTCAATCGACCAGACCGATTACAATATGAAACTGCAGCTTTGTAGATTATTAACTGTACCTGTGGCACAAAGTAACTAAACTGACTTAACTTGACGCACCGATATTTCATTGCGTTCATACAGAAACGCCCTTTTCCACCTGGCCCATCTGTCACACCAACCCATCCCTGGGATAAGTTCTTGTGTGCGTGGATATCCACAACACATCGCATGGTGCTTCAAGTTCCTAATGAAAATTCGCCCAACTCAGCGGAAGGAGTCGGATTGACTTGGTTTTCAAATGTGGGAAACCAGCTCCGGGATGCGTTGAAAATGGAAAATTGTTTTTCTCATAAGCCACAGTACAGTCGCTATTTTTCATCAATGACGGACTACCTCTAGGTTTGCAAATTAGTTTGAGTTGGTTGTGGAGGAGCTGAAAGGCATTAATATCTGCAGAAGACAGGCACAGCAGTCATCAAAGAATGAGAGGAGATTTACGGAAATGAAGCGGCCGATCACGGCCATCTATGTCTCCTGTGGTACAGCCAGGCATTCATTACTCGTCGACAAAGAGGAAAGCAGATCTGCCAAATGTATTTTGAATTCTTCTCAAAGAGTTTCCCTTCATCATCGTCCTCATCATCATCAGTACCGAAAATGGTAACAAATATGTACGCCTTTCACGTGGTTTTTGGCGGTGATGATGTGGCTTTTGTTGACACCTACTGATTGCCAATATTTGATTCATCAATGGCTGAATGCTTTATTGGGAATTTGCAAGAATTTTATGATTTAACACGCTAATTAGCTGTCATATGCAGTGTACATTAAATATTCATGCGAGCTCGTTTCGGTGTGTATGTGACATGATGATAAATCAATGGTAGCCCATAACAATAATTATCGTCTATTATTAGAAGGATAATGTCAATATTGTTGCGTTATTGGCTTTGTGGTCTTGGTTAAATTAATAGTGTGTTTTCATTGTTATTCAAATCATGTGGGTTTGTAAATCAAATTTGAGGCATGTATTGTATAGGGGCGGGCGGTTTGTATGACAAAAGTATTAATTATTGGAATTTTGTATAAAACATATACAAACCGAGACAAATAAGTTAATTAACGAATTAACTGCCACAGAGAAAACATCTTATGCAACTTTGATGATCTTGTAATCTGTGACTTTTTTCGATTGGTTAAAATCAAAAGAAAAGAAGAATACACGATTCATATCGTGAATTTATCTTCTTTTATCTGCTGCAACGGAAAGAATTTATGTTGCTAATGCTAATGAGCGAGCCCTTTAAGTTTCACTTTCGGTTTCGATAAGATTCACGAGTCACGAATATGCATTTGGGCTTTTTGATAGGCCTGTGTTGCTTTGATGGCTGTGGAACCGAGTGAAAGCGAATGTGTATATCCGCTCTATGACATTTGTTGAAACTTCTTCAGCCACTTTGTCAAAATTAAATTTTTTAGCTTTTTGAAATGAAAAATTCCATGGCGCATATAGTCTGAGCAAAGGGAACAATGTTTCCTTTAAAAATGCGGTTATGAGTTTTAGAATTCAAATAAGCTATCAAGAAAATGCTCCAATTATGTATAAAATGGAAACCAACAACAAGACATGGTTGTGAGAAATACGCTATGCCCCGGGACTCTACACTGTTTTGCGCCACCCTATGCAATGTTTGTATGCCAACAAAAATCTATTAGAGAGTTGGGCTTAGCGAATATTTCTCAGTCATAACTTCTTGTGAGGTAATGAATTGTTCCAATAAAGATCGCCAAAACTCCTACAAAACAATTCGCCGCCATTGTATCTTACGGGTTCCACTGGAGCTTCTCTACATGACTATGTGATTATAGCAGGGATTTTGGGAACATAGAAAAGCTCATAAAAGCTGTTTTCTATGTTCCCAGCAGTGACTTCAATAGTTTTTTATACTTAATATCGTGGTTATACTCCTAAAATATAACAAGAAGGCGTAAGGATTCACGTACAAATGAGGATCAATGTCAATTTCAACTACAAGACTTAAAACCGCAGCAAAAATAAACAAGAGCCAAAGCTGAAACAATCAATTCCAACAGCAAGCCCAGCACCATGCGAACCAGTTAGCAGTTTCTTTAGGTCCGTTCGTTGAACTTTCCCCAGGCCTATGAGTTGTCAAAAAAACCTATGCTTTCCAGTTCTCGAAACACGCTAAACCATAAATCACCACACATCCCTGTCATTAAAAAAAATACTTGTCATTTGACAGCCCTCAACTCGCCATAGCAAAAAGCTAGGGCGAGTTGATGGAAAACCTAGGTCAACCCTAGGGCTCAAAAAACACTCAACTTGACATTCAGGGCGACTTTGGGTTTCTCAAAAACGCTCTGTGGCGACCACAGGGTGACCCTAGGACTTCAACGAACAAACCTTTTATTTGTGAAAGGATTGGCTTTTTCAAATGATTTTTGACACTAACCGTCCATTTGTGAGTGGCGTTTCAGAAAACAGCGGTCAGGTGAGTGAGGGAGAGAAGTCCGTGGCTTTGGCAGTTGAATAGAAGAAAACAAACTTTTGTGTATGCTGCTCCCGAAGACTATTGCCTATATACTCATAACTCATAAGACACTACAAAATACTGTACTCATTGACCTAACTTTATGACTTCAAACTATAGAATTACAATAACTTTTTTGCATCGGTAGGTTTACCTACGAACTTTGAACACATTTTTTGCATTACTTGCTATTACACTGTTTCCAATATTTTTCATTCTCTACACTCTTTGTAATAGACAACTTTACAAAAACTCAACAGGGAAGCAACTAAAACAAAAAAAAGCAAAAGAATGCAAAAATGGCAAAAAAAAAATGCAAAGTTTGCAATGAATTCCAAAAGATACCATGAATAAAAAATAATTTCATAAAAACGGAAGGACTATAAGAAAATTCAAATTGCAAAACTAAACAACTTCAAACCATACAGTCAAAGTTCGCTTTGCACTGGAAAAATTGAAACCTTTGAATACATACTTTGCACTTCTTGCACTTGCACTTTTTTTCAATCTTATTCATTCTTTACACTCTTAACAGACAACTTCAAAAGAATACAAAAAATTAAAAGCAATGCAACTACAACACAAAAAGAATGCAAAAGAATGCAAAATTTGCAAAAGAAGGTGCAAAGTTTGCAATAAATTCTGAAGGATGCCATGAATAAAAAAGGATTTAGTAAAAACGCAAGGAATATAAGAGAGTTCAAATTGCGAAATAAAACAACTTTTAACCATACAGTCACATTTTCTTTTGAACGTAAGCATTACCACCTATTTTATGCATAATTTGCATTACTTGCATTTGCACTTTTTCATTTTTACTTGCGATTATAGGTACTATAAGGCAAGTCTTGCAATCGTGCAGAAAAAAAATTTTGAGATAACAATTAAACATAACATTACGATGATAGAGAATACGAAAAAAGTGAGTCCTGCAATTCTGTCTGTCTGTCTGTGTGTCTGTCTGTCTGTGTGTCTGTCTGTCTGTGTGTCTGTCTGTCTGTGTGTCTGTGTGTCTGTCTGTATATGGATCTACAGCCTGAACCGCTTGACCGATTTTCTTCAAAATTTGCAGTTAGGGTTTGTTTGGCATCCTACAGAGGGGTTTTTGGAATTGGGTTTCTAGGTCTTGAAATAACGGTACCTGCCATACAACCGATATGATAATACTTATTTTTCTCGAAAACGGCTCCAACGATTTCGATAAAATTTTGTGTGAAGGACTAATTTAGGATTGTTTTTCTTATGATGCAAAAAAAATTTTTGGAAAAGGCCTAAAAACGGTACCTCCCATAGTACCGTTTTTTTTAAAACCGACTTTCTCGTTAATGGCTGACACGATCTTGACGAAATTTTGGATTTAAGAAGTCGTAAGCTGTTAAAGAAAGACTGCATATCAATATTTAAAAAAATTTAGTTTTGGAAATTTTTATAAATTTTTTTAAAAAATTTTGATTTTTGAAAGTAACTTCGAAACTATAACTTTGATTTTTTTCAATTTTTTTGTCAAAATAACTACTGTTAAGATCTAGAACTTTGCATACTCGACTTTTAAAAAACAGTTTTTAAAAAAAAGTGAAAAATAAAAAACCGTTTTTTGGAAAAACTGCTCCAACGATTTTGATTAAATTTTCATGGTTCATGTGTATTAGCGTTTGCAAAAGAATGGCATTTTTAGATTTTTGCTTGAAACCTTTGGAATATTTAATTTAATTTTTTCATTATTTTGCGTGATTTAATTCAATTTCCATAATTAATGTGTAGCTGGCAACCCTGTACCACAAAATGTATTATGAAGAGCTAATACCAAAACCTTTAACTCAGCCTTTAGATTTTGATATCGTATTTAGAACACAATCGCAAGTTCGTGCGACCCAGTCGTGCCCATTTTTTTTCCCTTCTTTGCACTCCTTGCGAAAACAACTTCAAAAGAATAACAAAAACCTGAAAGGAACGAAAGTTCTAAGTACAAAATTAAAGTGCAAGAGAATTCAAAAATTGCAAAAAAAAGAGAGTTTTCCAATTTGTTCCCAAAATGCATTAAAATAAAAAGAACGTTTTTATTGAATTTACGTACTGCAAGAGAACAGTAATTGATTCACAAAGACGGCAAAGTCTTCATACTTTCACAACTATGGGCGCCGTCTACCTTCATATCCCAGGGGTGCAACCGACAAAAAGTAATAATAAATGGATACAAACGTTTGACGTGACTTGAACACGCTGCCTGAAAAGAAAGATCTGTTCATGAAAAACAACTTCCTGAATATCGCTTCAATCAGTAAGACCAATGCTGCAGTGTCTCTCTTTTAGCGATTCTGGGAAACAGCAAATCAACAGCCAAGAGAAAAAAATATGGAGTTCTCCAAGGGTCGAAGCTTGGACCATTCCTATACAGCGCGGCGGTTGAATTGAGTAAGGCGATTTCACAAAAACTACTATGCTTTAAAATGAGTACGAATCTCTTTAGCTCTTTTAAGCGGAGCCAGAAGCCAGAATATTATCAAAAAAGAACGCCAAGCTCTCCTGCGTCAACTTCAAAAAGATGCTAAGATTCAGTGTTTACCCACAGACTGTTCTATGAACAGCTTGCCCAGCGGCAAAAGGATTTCAGCTCCAGCTTCCAAGTCTGGTTCTGCATCTCGAAAACAGTAATTGAGAAAATACAAGCATTCGAGAGAAATCCAAGAAATCTCATTAATCCAAGGCAATATGCCAGGACAAGTACAAGTGTACAAGGAAAAATCGGAAATCAACCAAGTCAGCAGTGGGAAAGCCCAACCAACAAATTTTAGTTTAGTTTAGTTTAGTTTACCTGTGATGTCGGTTCCAACCACGAACTTGTAACAAATTGAGAAAAAGCAACCCATCCAAACGCTTATTATAACATTGATGGAAAGTATCTGCGTAACCGGCTATCAAGCTATGGAAAACCCATATTAAATTGTAGAAAAAAAAAATTTCAGCTTTTTGATTTAAAATTTAAATTTAAATTTAAAAAATAAAATCTCCCAAAAGAATATACAACACACCTATTAATTGTAAATCACAGAAGAAAGCAAATTACGCTTAAAACCACTGAGTGTATAATTTATTTTCATGTTAACGGCACAAGCGATGAATTAAATCCCCACTGCATCCTCTGACCTACTACCCTTTTCAGCAAATTACAAAATAACGAAATGATGTCGACTAAATGACATTCGATGTCAAATCCAGCTTGCTGTGAACTCTCTCGTCGAAATATTGATTTTTCTTTTATGCACAGTTTTGGTGGCAACATCAAACTAAAAACAACAAAAGAAAAGGGAAAATCAATTTATTTTCCCATGGTTGGTGTCAGTATGGCGCTAAAACAAAAACATTGAAAACGCCATTGACGCATTTCCAATTTTCGAGGCACAGGGCACAGCTCATGCACACACTCGTCGTACACTCTACAACAACGTTAAGCCAATTTTGCAATTCAAATGCGAAAAGCAGCAAAAAGCATGCATTTCCTTGTCGCACTGTAAGCCGATACCTTGACTTCAATTAGTTCTACAACAAGCCGCATGCTCTGCCATATAGCTCCAATTATTATAATTGAATCCAGACTGACAGCCAGAAATAACTGTCCCGTGACTGACTATATCACGCTGTACACGTAGAGAATGTGTCTGTCAACGATTTGCAACTCATTTTTATCTATTACGAAACCATGTTAACTTTCTTTCTTTGTGTAAACTATGCTACCAGACCAGCGAGGTATATCCTTTCACCGAGAGCAGCAAGTTAAATTGGTAAGCCACATAAATTACCTCATAACAAGATGTATCTTGTGAACATAACTGGAGCTCTTGTGCGATATACTTGTACCGCCTCGACCACATATTTCACCCAATTTAGCCCGAGAAAACAATGCTTTGATTTGATTACATGCACGGACCTGGGTCAGGAGGATGCCCAAAGTAATCTAAAATAATGCTCTTTCTCTCTCCGTCTTTACTCATAAAACACAATGGAACACCACACCAGGACCTAGCCCGAGCACAACAGATGATAGAAATTCCAAAAATTCCATGAATATCTACTTCCCCACTTGGGAGACTTTGCCTTAATACACAAAGGAGCGTTACATTTACAATGACCCAAGGGTTGGGCGGTAGTTGGGCAGGACGGCCGGGCCGTTTGAATTGCCTAAAGGATAGAGAGGAAGTTAAAGCGAGGGACAGCGATGCAGGATTATATTTATTTTTCACAATTTTCGTTTGGTCCAAGTGTAAGCATTACAAGGTCGCCTTGATGCGATGTTTGATCGTATCTTGGCAATTTTCTGGCCGGGAGACGATAATGAAGCTTTGTGCGCTCACAGACCCACAGAGTGAGGGAGTATACGAGTATTTCTTTATAGAATGTCGTAAAATTGATGGAGAGGACGTTGGTTACTTTTTCCCATTTTATCTTTTCCTCTTTAAGGCGTTGTGACAAGGAAGAACTTTTGGCTGCTCCTTTCTAAGAGAAAAAGGATTTATTTTTTATTAATATAAATTTTGAAAATGAGAAACCGAAAACGAATTCAAAGGGTAGCCGATAATTTGATGAAAAATTTCTATCAAATGAGTGCATTGAAAAAGAAGTTTCAATAAAAAAGAATGAAGAAAATGACCAACTTTCGGATGAATGAAGACTCGAAATAAAGGATACTTTTTTGGAGTTGAGCTCCTTGCAAGTATTTCAGTCCATTTTTATTTTAGTTTAAGAATGTTTCACTTTAACCCTTACGTGGAAAACAACATAAATTGATTTAACAACCTTTGACTGAAAATCAATTTGTTTTTATTGATATTTGTGAATTTATACGACATATTTAGTTTCTACAGCGATTGATTGGTATGAAAAAACCCAATCTTTCAAACTCTATTTAGTTTAATCGATAAAGGGGGTGGTAGAGTGTATCAGCAGAGTAAGCTACACCTTCGAGAACTTCATCTGATTGGTGTTCGAGGTATAACAAACTAAAAGTTCCATGATGTCTAAGAGATGAGGCGATGGGTGGAGGATTTCGGCTTCTTTTGGGCTTCGCTAATAACTTAAAAGTGGTACATCAACCTTGCAACCCAACCTGCTTTCGGTGCATGTATCTCCACTTGCACCTGAAGAAGTCTTTCGATTTATCGCTGCTCAATTTGCTTTAATGGCACGTAAGTGCGGAAATTATGTTCTTCTTTGCCAAATTTTCTGTAGATTTTCGGTGCCTTCAAAACGTTAGTTCAAACACTTAAAAAGTCGCGTATGTGCAAGAAAAGGTAATTATGGGCAAGGACGAGACATAAAGACGAGAAGCCCATAGCAGTTTCGGCTGTTTGAGCAATTTCTTTACATAGATTCAGACCTATCGCCGTATAAGAATTATAATCGAGTTAAAAAAGATATTGGAAGGCATTCAGGTGTACTGAAAAGGCAGACCCGTGGCTTTGAAGCTCAGGACTTCAGTTTCAAATTCTTGTTGACCACCAACTGTTTAGTATGTTCACACTGAAGCATTTCAGCCAACAGCCTTGTGTGTAACCACAAAATAGTTATGATTACGGGTGATACGGGCTCTTAGACTTTTCAAAATCTATACAGCGACGACTTTTTCAAGAATCCAAGAAATAGAGTGGATGTCGGACCCTATTTCCTTAAAAAGAGAATAAGAGTTACGCTGATAACCTGTGCTGTACTGAGAAATTAAACCACGGCGATGGTCAAACTTCTTATAATTTATAGTCTTTTACAGGAGGTGAGCTTGATCGATTTCTTTGCATATCTACGGATCCATAGCACTACCATTCCATTTTCTTAGCAAAGTTGATGGAAATAAAGATTTGGGTTGTAATTCCTCTTTCTCTTATATCCTGAGATTAACTAAAGAAGTTGGATAAGAATTCCCTTGACCCGAACTAACGCATCTGGTGTATCAATCAAACAATCTACAATTACACTACTGCTAACTTTACTACTTGGAATCGTGTGGATCGCATCATAAAGTTTAAAGTTATGCAGTGCTTGAGCACTATGAATGAAGTACATGGATTAAGGTTGAAATTCGTTCCAAAAAAAAATCTTTGTGGAAAGACTTGGCATTTGTCCTTATGAGACTTATGTATGATATGACTTATCTTTAAATTGCTGTTTCAGTGCTTGTGGGATAATGGTTAGCATGTCTGACTGTTACGAGGGAGTTCCAAGCAAGTTCGAATCATAAAAATATAAAATTATTTTTAGCCGGGTATGCGCAAGGAATCGGGACTCAACCGAACCCGTTGTGCTCAACTACTCGGTATATTAAAGTATATGTAGTTCCCACAGTAAGCTATTAGGCTAGTAGACCAAAGCTCTCAAAATCTTGTATATAGCAAATGTCGGAGAACTAGAGCCATTCTTCCATAGTAACGTGAGTCATTTGAATTAACGCTGCGTCCCACTCATAACCGCTGGGCGCTGGCGCTGAAATGGTTTCCAATAGCGCTGAGTTTAAAAACATGTTCCAAACTCAAAGGAGAAAGACCTTCTCGGCGCAACCGCAAATGGCACAGAGAATTGTCAGAATTCTTGGACTAAGCTTCACAAAATAACTTTAAGACAGCATGTAGTTGGGAATGTCATAGTGTTAGTTTAGCGTTACAGAGTAAACCAGTGAATCAGCGATCAAAATTACTAAATACCTTTCCTTATATTATTTCATTGTTTTACCTACAGAGCTGCAGTCCAATAATGTCTAAACCAGACATTTTCAAAGACTGACAAAAAACTAGTTTTTTGCGTTACAGAGCCAGTCAGTGATTCAGTTGATGAGATTCAATGATGAACGAATGTCTATCAAGCAATTTAAAAAAGCAGTAATAGTGCAGTCAATGAAGCATTTTAGGTCCGAATTTTTTTACTGTGAACCGATTTGCATGAAATTTTGGAATTAGGCTCATCTTACCCTTAAATTCAAAAGTGAAAATGATTTGCACACCGCCACCACCCTGGGGGTGGTTGCCACCCCTTCTCGGGGGTGAATTATTTTTTTTTTTTTTTAAATAACCTCGGATATCGATAGAAGGCCTAATTTTAAGCAAAAAAAAAACAAATATAAAGTTTTTTGTTAAGTCCAATACTTTTCGAGTTATTGGCAATTGAAAATTCGCAATTTGTTCACGTTTTTCATCTATTTATTGCAAATATCTCCAAAACTATACGTTTTATCGAAAATTTTATAAAGAACAAAATTGTAGCAGGTAAAACAATGAACAATTTGGTTTTTTATAAAGTATTCTAAAAACAATATTAAGCTAGATATAAAAGATCAAAAACATTTTTTATTTTGTCTGAAATTTAATGATTGTAGTCAATGCCATTTAGCGGCGAGCAGATGCATTTTATGCATTCTAATACAAGAGAATGTTTTGTAGTGCTTGAAATAAGCTTTAAAATGAGCACTATTAAAAGTCTTTTGCACGTAAAATAAGTGAGCTGTGCAAATAAGGGGAGCATCTAATGTTTTTTCTTTTAAATCAATGAGTTTTTGGACCATAACTCCTTCAATTTTTATGCTATCACAATTTGTAAGAAACCATTGTAAAGGTAATTAAGAGAGCTAAAACATCCTTGATTGCAATATATAGTAAACATTTTTTTGCTTAAACGGTGAAGGGTTAAAGGAATTAAGAGAGGCTGTGATTGCGCTGCCACGCGCTCTTTAAACAATCATATCTCCGTCAATTTTCGTTTGACAGAAAAAACTAAAAGACCAAATTGTTTGTCAAAAAAATACCAATATTTTTTATTCTTACACTATTACACGTATCTGTCGTCATTTTTGAGATATTATGAAAAAAGTAGGGTTTTTAAAAATTTGAAAATTTGTTGTTTTTTTTTTAATCGTGACTTTTTTGAAAAATATGTGTCCAAAAGCAGCAAAACTGATACTATCTATCAAACTCTTCATAACAAACTTAATTTTAGGCGGAATACGATTAAATTTAATTTTGGTGCAAATGGCACTTATGAAAGCCATTGATTTAAAAGAAAAAAACATTAGATGCTCAACTTATTTGCACTACAGCTCACTTATTTTACGTGCAAAAGACTTTTAATAGTGCTCATTTTAGAGCTTATTTCAAGCACTACAAAACATTCTCTTGTATTAGAATGCATAAAATGCATCTGCTCGCCGCTAAATGGCATTGACTACAACCATTAAATTTCAGACAAAATAAAAAATGGTTTTGATCTTTTATATCTAGCTTAATATTGTTCTTAGAATACTTTATTAAAAACCAAATTGTTCATTGTTTTACCTGCTACAATTTTGTTCTTTATAAAATTTTCGATAAAACGTATAGTTTTGGAGATATTTGCAATAAATAGATGAAAAACGTGAACAAATTGCGAATTTTCAATTGCCAATAACTCGAAAAGTATTGGACTTAACAAAAAACTTTATATTTGTTTTTTTTTGCTTAAAATTAGGCCTTCTATCGATATCCGAGGTTATTTCAAAAAAAAAAAAAATAATTCACCCCCGAGAAGGGGTGGCAACCACCCCCAGGGTGGTGGCGGTGTGCAAATCATTTTCACTTTTGAATTTAAGGGTAAGATCAGCCTAATTCCAAAATTTCATGCAAATCGGTTCACAGTAAAAAAAATTCGGAGGTTGGGCCCTATTTTTCGCTTCATTGACTGCACTAGTAATGTCATGCTGAGTCAATTAGATTTCAATGAAGGCAGTATTAAGTATTCTTTGATCGTAAACTTTTATGCGCGAAAAAAAATTAACTCTCTCTCTCGCTCTCTCTCTCTCTCTTCTTTCTCTCTCTTTCTTTTACTTCTCTCTCTCTCTCTCTCTTTTCTCTCTGTTCTCTCTCTCTCTTTCTCTCTCTTCTCTTTCTCTGTCTCATACCACCTCTTTTTCAAAGAACAGTTTGCCTTGGTGCTACTGGGGCCTTCCCCAGCACACCGGGAGCTGCTCTCGACGCATTGCTGAATCTTCCTCCCCTTGATACCTACATCATGGGGTGTACTCTCAACACCATTTCTCGTTTAAAGAGATGTGGTCTCTGGCACGATTCGCACTGGAGCTTTGAGGAGCTCGCAAGTAGCATATCTTTTGACTCACGTCTAATGCATAAGCCGTCTGACACGATGATCCCAAGGCTCAAACTGCGTCAAAATTACTCAGTCAACTTTCCTTCGGTTCAGGACTGGTTCCCTCCAGAATCTGAGCCTGAAAAGAACTGTTATCGTATCTTCACAGATGGCTCCAAAACCGACGAGGGTTCTGGTGCTGGTGCCTTTGTTGAGAACGACGACATACGACTGCACTCATCTTTGGGATCATACGCATCCGTTTTCCAAGCGGAGGCTTATGCTATCCTAATGGCCTTGAGCCACGTTACGAACAATGGATGGACGGGGAGAAGTATCTTTGTTTGCAATGACAGCCAAGCTGTGCTTAAGGCCCTTCTCAACCCTCTAACCACTTCGAAAGTAATCCAGGAATGCAAGAGCTCTCTGAATGCGGTCGGAAGATTAAATTCCTTGAGTCTCATTTGGGTTCCGGGACATCACAGAATAACTGGAAATGAGATCGCCGATGAACTTACTAGGCAAGGATCTCAGACAGCTTTCTCAGGACCTGAACCGTCGCTTGGTCTGCCAGCGTCCTCAATGAGGGCTTCAATCAACGATTGGATCTGTGAAGAGCACAACCGTAGATGGCATGCCTCCATTGTATGCAGACAAACCAAGCTTCCCAACGTTAGTAAGAAGACTGCAACATTTTTGCTAGCTCGTAGCAGAAAAGACTGTAGAAAGCTTATTGGCGTTGCCAGCGGGCACTTCTCTTTTGCCAAGCACTTAAATGTGTTAGGCTTAAGTGATACCACACTCTGTGAATCGTGTGGAGAAGATGAGGACACCGCAGAGCACTTCCTCTGTGAATGTCCTGCTTTTCTCGCATGAGGTTACAGTACAGATACTCGGCGCAGACATGGTGAGAGCAGGTAACTTAGGCTCCATATCATGGCTATAACAAATAGAAGGTTGCTAACTGGTATTACAATGGACCGGGATTTAGGTCTGAGTGCTCCAGTTGGTATTTAAAAAAAAACCTTCAAAAAAAAAAGCTCCTTTTCTATCCTCCTCTCTCTCTCTTTCTGTCTAACTCTTTCTCCTTCACTCTTTTTCTCTTTCCAGCATGGCGTGCACCATAGGGTATTTACAGACAAGTGGAAGAGTTTGAATCCCTTTAAGATCGAAATATTCGCAACCCGGCGATAATTTGCAAGTTTGTAAAAAAAATTAATAAAAACAGGCATCATTTTAATAATTTTCAATAACATTTCGCAACTCAGTCTCTCTTAAATCAAGTTATTTGTCCAACCCAAATAATAACCCTCTTCGCATATAAATTAATATTACCAAAGAAAAACCGCTTGAGTGCTCATTCCCAATACTTATTATTTTTTTATGATTAAATTCATTAAAGTGTCCTCTTACACAAACATATTATGGATATCATGGATTGACGCCCTGCAACTACCCCCCACTAGATATAAATTATGTCAGTCATATACAAAGTAAGCATTTACTGCAACGATTGTATAAAATTGCATGCAAATGATTAAGTACATTGGAAAGAAGGATAAGTATATATGGGTAAAAAGAGATCCATTTTACAACTCTGCTAATTATCCAAAGTGACTGGCCTACTAGCCAAGCCATTCACATCCATTCCACTGCTGCCCGCCCATGAAAACACCAACCAAATAAGCCTGACGATGACAATTTGCTTGGCACTCAGCAAAAGCCATTGTGCCAAAGCGAAATTCCATTGCTCGAGTAGTAATGGCCTGAACAGGACATTAATTAAAGTGCCTATTAACAATTAACAGCGAGCATTTTTTTAATGACTGCGGAGGAGCGCCAGTTGCAGTAGTTGTATTTGTATATTTTTTTTCGCTCTCTTTGTTGTGGAAGGTTAAACTGTATTATGGTTGTTTTGAACGAAATGAAAATCTTTAAAGGGATTTGCTTACCATACTCTAGTTGCGAAATTCAATGAATATGACCTGTCTGCAGTGGCGCACGGTGTCTGTAAATAAAAAAATGAAAAGGAAAAAAATTAGCACATCGACATTTTTCGAAAGGTTGTTGTAAAAATTTAACGGTAATGGCTTAATATGAATATAAACTTATTTCCATTTCCATAACAAAGGTCAAACCCATGATACCTAACCAAATAAATGCCACTACAGCTTCCGCATGGATTTAACTGCGTCAACAGCTGGTAGGGCCACCAACACAGATTTTTCTCCCTTTTTTTATTTGTTTAAAATTAAATGAGGGTTCAAAACAAATCTCATATTGTTTTGCAGGGTCTGGGATACAAATGGGATTAACATCACACCGGCTTGTGATGGCTAAACCAATTTTTGTTCGATTAAACGAGCAATTTGACCCGAGCACTCAATTAGTCATATAGCAATTATCTAAAGCTGCTTAAAAAACACTCCCTGTTTTTCGCTACAACATTTCTTCACACGATCAAAAAACCGTTTAAAAACATTTTGTGCATATTTTTTTGTTAAATGTGATTTAAATATGTAAATCGCGTGGGAATTTTTTTTATGAAATTGTTTTCCATGAAACCGGAAGGTATATTAAAAAATTATATAAATTGACCTTGGGTCACTTCATTGTTGTTACTGTTAGGTACTCAAAATGCTGTACCCTAATTTACTTTGTCAAAATTATAATGCATAAGCTTTAATGATACCTACTTTGAAATAAACAAAATATTTATCTACGACAACATCATGAGCTAGGTGCGAGTAGAGTTGAAACAAAAAGCACAAAGCACTTTTTGTGAAAGTGTCAGTGTTAGAATGGAGTATGGGAAGGTAATGCATTTGCCCACACCCAACTAATGGCTGTATTTTGCAAGACTATGATGCTCATTAAATGCACAGACTCGGTCGCTTAGTTCGTGTATTTGATGGATAACTTTAACTTACTATGACGCTTACAATCAAGATGTGGTGTCAAAAAAGTGACTCTCCACAGATGTGCCATTTATTGCCTTCAACTAAATTCGTAGCAGGGGATTGGCAAAACCTTTTTTCTAACATTAAGTCACTGCAGCCTGATGGTGGGAAAGAAAATGCGTGATGTAATAGAAAAGTAAAATAAAAATAGAAGGAAAGTCGCTTGCTTGCTCTTATGACATTTATTTGATAGTTTCGAAAAAGCGAGATAATCACAAAATAAGTACTCCCTGAACTCGAGATTTATTAATCAAGTGATTACATCGACATGACTTTCGTCAAATGATTAGGTCAAAAATAAAACAGCTTGTTTTTTTCCTCTTGTTCAAAAGAAAACTTGTGGCGTAATAATTAACATGTCTGCCTGTTAGTTTGGAGGTTGAAGTACTAATCCCAGATTTGTTTAGAACATACCAATTTCTCATGAAAAGCCATACCGGTGGATTTTCACGAGAAATTGGTATGTCCTTTGAAAGTAATAACACTTCCTTAAAAAACGCTTTCTCACTCAGCCTTGCGTAATAGGCAAACAATTGAAGGTATTTGACATGTTTTAGGTGCCGAGGCACCATTAGACTTGGTGTTCTAACGAACAACATCTGCAGCACCTGCGTGGAGGAAGTGGAAGAGAAGACAATCCCACACCTCTTCTGTTCACAAAGTGCTCGCTCATCCTCTCTACATTTCCTACTCTCTCCCTTAAAAGTAAACTACAACGAGGAAATTTATCCTTCAACGATCCAACCGATCTTACCAACGCAGATATTTAATCCCTTAATCACTTCATCAAAAGCTCAAAACGGTTTAGGAAACGAAGCGCTCCCTCGCATCTTAAATTTTTGAATCACAACGAACCTAATATTGGTCTAAGCGTGTCAGTTGCTTTCTTGATAGCCATTCAAATCTAACCTTACTTATCTTGTGAAGTTTCCAAAAAGTATGATTGACAACTGTAACAAGTCAAAAGTCACAGATGTCTTATTCTTCATTAATAAGTGGCGCCCAATGTGAAGCTTACCCGTAGGCTGCGCCAGCAGAAAAACAGAATTTTAACGAGTAAACGAGGAGCTCCTAAAAATCTACGTCAAACCTCTGTGAAGCTTTTTTCTATTCCAGTTCTGTTGAATGACGAAGAAGTGGCGCCCAATGTGAGGCTTCAAGAGATTAAGTTTTTCAAGCAAATGGTGGAAGCTCACGAGAATTCGCGTTGAACCTTTTTGTATGCCATTTCTGTTGAGTGATGAATAAAAAGATACCTTTGTTGCAGGCAGATGAATCATTTAATCTGTTTCAATCAGAAATTATAAAGCTCACCGAGCTAAGAAGTTCGGCGGATAGTCACATTACGATGGTTAGAACTATTCTGTAGAAGTTTAGCGAAATCTGTGTAAGTAGAAAAGGACCTTAATGGACTTCTATAGCAAAACTGGAAACAGCTTAATATAAATAGGTTCAAAATGGGTTCAATATAGGGTCTTTTTTTAAAGACCCCTAGGTTAAGAGTGTTACGCCCTCTGGCTTAAAACAAGCGAATAATTACGAATATTTAGAAAATGTTAAGGGAATAGGCAATTTTGTAAATGTCGGTTTTTCTTCTAATCTTTAAATCGAATTTTAGTGATGAGCATTGATTTCCTTGACTTAGGGCTGTGTATGTATCCACAAGCGGATCACTGCTGTAAAGGAATTGCGTGGAAAAACTGTGATTTCTTCAAGATCACGATCCTCGGAATGTCGAAAGAAAGAAAGAAAACAAAGAAGAAGGAGTTATGTATTTCAAAAGCTCTATAAAATATCAGCTGTTCTAAATGTTCTAAGATCTGTGAAGCAATGACAGAAAGGGAGAACTTTTCTAGAGTTTCTTAGGGCCAATTGAAGTTAGAAAGTTTATAAAGCTGTGAAGTTTATTGGCAGATGTAACTCACTTATGACAGATCTCGATCAAATAAACTCCAATGAAAAACTATGTCACACCAAGTATCTTTGCAACAACAACCGGAAAATCTTCAATTGGAGAGCATGGGTTTCCTCTTACATCTACAACTTTAAAAAACCGTTTGAAACTTCTTCTCACGACTATCATCTTTCGCGAAAAATCAGCAATTTTTTCGATAGTTTCATGATATGAAAAGCTTCCTCGACTAGCTGTTCGGAATCGGCAAAAAATTGTATGTCCCTTTAACTTACTCACAATGTATTGTTGAGAGAAATGCGGTAGATCCCGGGGCTTGCAACTCTGTTCCGAAAGTCTATTTAGATTAACTAAACAGTTGTTTGCCTTTCATTTTGATGTTCAAAACAAAACTTCAACGAGTTTGATAAAATGTCAAAAAAGATCGCTATTTCTTCTAACAAAATGATTTGATATGCGTAAGAAAAGTCCCAGGGAAGGAACATTTTATGGTGTTGGAATGTTTGTTATTGGACGGAAGATTCCCAGCCAACAAAAGTTTTGAAGGCAACCACCGCGGTTAAACCATCCACAGTTTTCCCATCGTTTCGTTTATAGCCAAATTTGAAGTTCATTATAAGGATTTAGAGGTTTCTACAAAGTGGGAATAGCTATATCAACACAGGAATACAAAGAGAACTACATTTCACTTAGTCTAAGACAACCTTTGGTCGAATCCAATCGAGCAATACGTGACTGAATTCACTCACTTTCGACTGCTATGTGACAGTAGTTCGATCACACTGCTCGATAGCTGGCGCTGTAATTCGGCCACAAGTTTGTGCAATTATTAGAAATCCATTACAATAGATAGGTTCTGGTCTTAGATAGTGCACAAAACTCCCAGAAGGAAGTACGTGGCTTTAGTTTTCAAATAAATAGAGTGACCAGACGCCCTACTTAAAAATTACAAGTGCACTTTCTGGATTAGGAACATTTTATGGTGTTGGAATGTTTGTTATTGGACGGAAGATTCCCAGCCAACAAAAGTTTTGAAGGCAACCACCGCGGTTAAACCATCCACAGTTTTCCCATCGTTTCGTTTATAGCCAAATTTGAAGTTCATTATAAGGATTTAGAGGTTTCTACAAAGTGGGAATAGCTATATCAACACAGGAATACAAAGAGAACTACATTTCACTTAGTCTAAGACAACCTTGGGTCGAATCCAATCGAGCAATACGTGACTGAATTCACTCACTTTCGACTGCTATGTGACAGTAGTTCGATCACACTGCTCGATAGCTGGCGCTGTAATTCGGCCACAAGTTTGTGCAATTATTAGAAATCCATTACAATAGATAGGTTCTGGTCTTAGATAGTGCACAAAACTCCCAGAAGGAAGTACGTGGCTTTAGTTTTCAAATAAATAGAGTGACCAGACGCCCTACTTAAAAATTACAAGTGCACTTTCTGGATTAGGAATTTTTTAATCGGTATCTTTGTTCGAAACAGTCCTGCCTGTCCCCATTTTAGGAAAGCTTTTAAAAAAGCTTTTAAAGAAATATTTACGAATTGATCTTTGAATTCTTTTTTTCTGAGTCAACAACGCCACCTGTTCAGTTTTTTTTTTTTTTTTTTGTTTAGCTTTGTTTCTCTTCGGAGAGATTTAAAATGATTGAGTTTCATTCTTGCAAAAGAGATCATTTCTTGTTCCTTTGCTTATTTTAAGATTCATGATGATGTCCTCTTTTTATTGACGAAAGCCATGGTCGCCCTACAAATTTAGGAAAGCTTACAAAAAAATCGAGTATCAAATTGGTCTACACAAGAGTATTACGTTACTCACAGTGGCTAGGAAATTCAACCCCCGGAAATCAGCGACTGCAACAGTTCAAGGCTCGACTGACTGCTTGACAGAACAAAAAAAAGCGCAGAAGTCTTAAAGAGACCGCAAATCTCACTCGATTTATCATCTACTTTATCTGCCAACAGCAGATTCAAGTATCCTCATTTCATGATTATGATCTCACACTCTTATATTCTTACACAATTTTCTGTATTTAATTTCCAAGTTGTGATGACCTGTCAAAAAGTTGTCAGGTTTTTTAAGTTATCATGTGCAAACAGTTTCGCGTTAAGATTGCGACGTAATCGCAGACCATAAAAAAAAAGAGTTAATTTTATGAACTCAACTCACAACGTGCGCGTTGTTATCTAATTAGCCAAAAACAAAATAATAAAAGAAATTTATTTTCCGCCATTGTTCAAGACACAGCACGAATTGACTGTACTGTGTGTGTTCAGTTTAACCGTCATGCCATGGATCAGTGCAATTTATATGTTGCGTCTTGGCTTCAACTCATCATGACATCATCGCACCACTCTCAACCAACACTAACCTTGAACCCTATACGAGCTACGCGACTGACTAATATAAATGACTGCACGGCACAATTCACTTGGGCTTGCTTTTTCAAATTCAAACTTGAATTCCCTGCACTGTGTCAGGTTCAATTAACTCTCCAAGAGCTCAGGTCTGTTAAACTCAGATCCCTGGAGGAGCCACAAAGGTCCAGAAAGCTAATGAATTGAAATTCCATTTGCGGCTCGGTTTCATCGCATTACGAATATATGGAATGGGAGTTCGTAGTTCGAGTTGAACGAGGAATGCCTGATGTGCGTTTTGATTTATTTGACTTAAATTAAACCTTAATACAAGAAGAACTCCTGAGGGAAGAAAATTAATGCAAAACAGAATGAAAATTCCACTTTTGGATTTCAATTCTAAGAAACCACAAAGCCACACCGGTCGCACCGGTCTATACGTAGCCAAAGGGGGATAGCAAATTTGAATATTGGTATTCCCCTCTGCAAGACGCTTAGAGATAAGATGTTTTTTTTTAGTGTATTCTGATTTGCTTTGTTGGTCTTTGGTTCCTCATCGTTTCATGGCACTTTACAGACGATTTCGGGAACTAAATTCTATTGTTCTCGAGCGACGCGACCTCAGACTGAACGAGGCAACGAATGCTTAAGATTACCCTCATTAGAATTTTTGTATTCGCAAATTGTGGACGCATTATTCGCAGAACTAAAATGTGTCTCTATGTCAAGAGTCTCATTTTGATGACTGAAGACATTATACCAAAGATTGAATAATGATCCTTAACGACTTGAGTCTTCTTCTTCTTAAACAAAAGAAAAAGAAAAACACCTAATTCGTGAGTTTATTTTATTAATATCTTCGTTTAACTCACAGTTGGCGATATTAATCTTAGAAAGTCAAAAACAACATAATCCAAAGGAGCTTTTCTCCAAATGAGTCCTCATTATGATAAGATTGGCGAGAGCAAGTTTATTACGCAGACATTCTTCTGAAGTTAAACGATTTTTGGAAGCCTAATGGAAATTTTACTGAGTGAAGAATTTGGTTATTTTGATTGCTTCATCAAAATTAAATTGGATTGAAGAAGACCCCAAGTGGATAGGCATTTGCCACTTTTGGATGATGATTGGGTCATCTTTTTATAATTGAGCTTAGAAAATTTGCAACTATCCTCAAGCATCATTAACAAATCCTCCAATGCAATGGGTGTACTCCTATTTCTTACTCGGTTTCAAAACAATCAGCATCAGCAAACACTGACTGACCCAATTAGATTGAAACCAATTTAGAAAATTACATCTCCATATCATTATCCATTTCAAATCCATTGGAAATACAATCCTATTAAAGACCTCTCCGCAATAAAAAGCTTAAGCCCCCACCTGTTATAATCACTAGCAGCCTTTTGCCTACGATTCAACTGCCTATACCCGCGCATTCCTAAAAACAAGTTCATTCCCGCAGTGAAGTGAGGTGGTACGCTGCACGCCTCATGTTTTTAATTTACCCAATCTGACAAATATAATTTTCTTCGTTTTCTACCATCGACTGGAATTTAAAAACACAAAAACTAATAACTTCCTTACAATATATGTAAAAATCCTGTCACTTTGCTGGGATTTCACCGATCAACATTGTGGTAATCCACTTTAATTGAAACGCTGGGACATTACGTGTGTTTATAGTCTGTGATTAGTTCGTTTGGATGCCAGTGGTCTGCTGCGGATGCAGGGTATCTTAAATTGGATCGCTTACATTCAATGGGTTGGTTTGGTTAGTGTCGGGAAAGAGCAACCTGTTCGATTGGGAGTGGAGTAAGATAGACGCGCGTAGGCAAACGCTACATCATGATTAAGTGCCATGCCGCGCACCGTCGGTCGCGTGTTATTAACTGTGCGCTACATTGGTAAGAATTTGGTTGTGTATGCTGGCTGCTACGCGCGCCAGCCGTCCGCATAAATTCCCAACAATCTGCGAAAAAGCAACCGGCATCAACACATAATACGGCAGCTAGTAAGTAGTTTTGTCGACGGAACTGGTTTTTGCGGGATAAGTATCTTTTTTTTTTTTTCTTATTTAGTACGCCGAATGCGGGGATGTAGATGAATTGGTAAAAAGAAAGATACGAAGGTAGGAGTTTTGCTTGTACATTTTTTTGTCTACTTTTATTTTTGGGGCAGCATTACTATGGGTAAGCAGTAACAATGACAAAAAACAAGACATAAACACACTTGGCATTACTTTTGTAAGACGTGGAACGAGTAATCACAATAATCACAAGATCAAAACAAAAAATCTGTGTCGTGCGAATGTTGAAATAAAAGAAAAACAACGGACACGGACATACTATTAAAAAAAAAAAAAAGAGGCAAAAAAACTTAAAGACCATAAAAGTAAGGTAAGAAGAATAAAGCTATCTTTTATTTGACCTGAATGCTGAGTAGCTGTGTATAGGCAAGCTCATAGAAAACTTAATTTGGCTGTTCGTTGGATCAAACTTAGGGCCGTAAGCTTACATAAAATAGTTATTTGGAAAAATTTACAGCAGCGCATATAGTTTATAAAAATTGCCATTGATTTCAGCTGTGACACATAAAAAGATGAAATTTTTTTCGTTACAAGGGTCGGCTTTTGATTATTCGACGGAGAGTTGTTCAAACTTTGATTTGCCAAACTATTTAGTCGAAGAAATGTTCTCCTGTAGTTTTTTTTTTTTATAATTAACGCGAACATCAAGGGGTTATGAATACCCTTATAATGTTATAGAACACAGTGCGAGCATTTAGGAAAATAGGAGAGGATATGAAAGGAGACACCAATGCACGTTGCTTTTGAACTTTTGTGAGGAAATACAGAGCCAGGCAAAGCATTCCACATTCGGGTGGTGCTACTGAAATACGAATCTCTATACTTGACTGTACGTTCGAAAAAAGTAGTAAAAGATGCTGAGGGTCTTGTTATCCTCGGGAAGAACGAGGTTCCCGCTTTTGCTTTATGTGTAACTATTTTTTGTCGCCCGTCGTTTTTAAATTCTACTCAGATATGGCTGGTTGCTGCTCCCTTTGAAATGTCAAGCTCAACTTGCACTTGTAAGGAAAGAAACAAATCTTTACTTTGAAATTTTTCATCTTTTAGGGCCTTGTAACACAAAGCTACAAATCCACAAGTGAAAAGTCACTTGTAGGATTATGTTCAACATACTTGTAGAAGACCAAATGAACTTGTAGCTTTGGGTAGCATACATGTTTACACTTGTCATAAAAAACACTTTTATTACATTAACTAGTAGTCCTGTATAAAAGTCTACAAATTTAGCGCCACTTGAAGGACTACGTCTATTACACTTGCAGAAGGCCAAGCAAACTTGTAGCATTGTGTTACAGAAATTCCTTATACTTGTGATGATTCACAAGTACTTATAGTTTTGTATTACAAGCCCCTGGTAGTAATTTATGAGCGTAAGAAAAATGAATTCACTTTATAATCGTACCTATAGAAGTGAAAGTGTTTTCCCAGTTAAATTATAGTCTCGTATGAGTGGAGACAAATAAAAAAACAATTGTAGGGTTTGCCCAGCATCAGTATTTAACAAACAAAACCCCCAAAGCTACTATTTCTTCACATAAACTACATACAGTTCTTTTCGACAACTATTTTAGTTGGAAAAGTATGGAGAAAAGTATGCCTACTTCTTAAATCGGTCTACGAAAATTTGTCAGTACGGGAAACATAGGGTATTAATTCTCACTCTGACGATAGGCTATTTCAATTTGCTGGTTTGTTACGCAACTTTTAATAAAAAGCTTTTATAGGCGTGCTAACATTTCTCACATAAGTTTTTGATCAGTACCTATGGTATACAAAAGCATACCGGGACCAAACGCTG
The DNA here is from genome assembly GCA_949752695.1 of Melanostoma scalare. Classification (NCBI taxonomy): domain Eukaryota; kingdom Metazoa; phylum Arthropoda; class Insecta; order Diptera; family Syrphidae; genus Melanostoma; species Melanostoma scalare. The sequence goes on from OX456986.1 coordinate 17,758,048, forward strand.
AGTTACTGACTACGGAAAAAGCTCTCTTATGAGGGATTTACTAACAAATTTATGCCTACAGAGTATAATTGAACGAATACGTGTTTTGAAAAATTGGGTTAATTTTATAGCACACCTGCTTACAGATCTAGAACATTGGGTGAGGACTTCTGTTCGCTTTTCAACCTTATTTTTCCAAAGAATTAACACAGCTTGAATATGTATCTGGTTTAGTTCGCCTTACACGACGTGACGTACCTCATGAGTGGATCACAGATAAGTAGTCGAGCTGTAATAACTTCGAGATCATGATGCTCATAACGTCGAATAAGGAAGAAGAAGAAAAAGTTCGATCTTCGCGGGAGGTCTACAACCTAGAGCCCCGGTATCAGAGGACTTCCAATTCTAAATTGGAGTTCTACAGGGTTGTTAACCGTCACCATTGTTGTTTGTTTTGGAAATAGGTGATATCCTTGACAAGGCACGAGCCGAACAAACGCGTTAAATCCAATGGACAATGTTTTTCTTCTGCAGCATTTCGATTACATGGATAGTATTTGTTTGCTCTCACAAAATATCATAGATTCTCGCCCATGAGTATAACAACAGGGTGCTTTTTGAGTTTCCTTGTGCAGTTGGCCTAAAATCGCCAATTGGGAACTCTGATCTGATTGACTGCACGGGGACCGTTCAAGTATTACGTAAGCACTACAGGAGGTTGGGGGGGTCTTTGCTTTGCTTATTTTGGATGACATGGGGGGTAGGGGGGTCTAGATGATGATTACGTCATCGGGAATTTTTTTTATTCAAGACTGTAAATCGCTTTCAAAATCCAAAAAGTCAGCCAAACGTGCCATTAAGGTGAATTTTGTATAGTCAGTGGTGGAAATTGTACTCAAGGTGGTAGTAGTGTGATTTTGTGTAAGGGCAACGGTGAAAGCTGTACCTAAAGTAGTAGAGTTAAATTTCGGTTGACGTATGAACATTGCACAAGTTTGTCCTCTATTTATTTTCTCCTCTGAGCGCTCGCTTAAGAGCCGAGTAGGGGAATTCCCGCGATCTATTCACATGTCTAAATTTGCTCTTCCAGTATACTGTCTTGTTTGGATACTATAGCGAGTAGACGTATTGTAAGCATAGCAAAGCACGTAAACATTTGTGTAAAATATAATATTAAAAAAAAAACATTCATTGAAAAATGTTTACGTAAGCATGGGGGAGGGGGTATGTGCTTTGCTTACTCTTGCTGACAAGGGGGGTGGGGAGGTAAAAAATTGTAATAAATCTGCTTACGTAATACTTGAACGACCCCACGGGACAGAAGGTAGGAGCACTTGGAAATTTTTTTTTTTGCTGTCTGAAGACACGATCGATGGTGGCCAAATTTGCAAAACTGCTTTCGTCATGATATAAAAAGTTAGAAGCAACGTCTGTTGTACAAAAACCAAGTTGCGACTTTGCTTAAACAAAAAGACTGTTCTTCAAAAAGTTCAAAATGACTCCTCCTATCACAAAAAAAACTGCAAGCTTTTGTAAAAATTTATGAATTTAATCGAAAAATCTTAAAAACTAGCAAAATTTTTCTACTTCGGAAAGCAGATTAAAAAACCTACCGACCTCACAAATAAAAGGTTTTCTAAGGATGAGTGTGATAATTTAAGCCAAGATGTCAGAGAAGAAAACACCTGCTGCAGAACAGTCGCAAAGTGGTCCCTGTGGCGTAATGGCTAACATATCTGCCTGTTAAGTGGGAGTTCGAGGCTCGATTCTTAGATTCCGGTTATGGAATCGCCTTTTGTGAGAAGTTGCCTGGTCCCCCGATAGCAATTTCACTGCCATAAAAAGCACCTTGCCCGATTAACAGGTGAATCAGGAAACAATTGTTGGTCCTTTCCATTCCTTTCAAGAACTCACGAGGGATAGTTAAGAGATATGCACACGGCGTCGGGGAGTGCTGCTCTGCTGTCTCACTCTATTTATTTTATTTATTTAGAAGTTAGAACATTTGAGATGAGAATCTCAGAAGCTGAAAAAAACTAGCATTTAAAAAAAATTAGCAACATTACTTGATAGTTAGCAGCATTGGTTCCACAGAGTTGTCCGAACGTATGTTAGCCAGTATGTAAGCCTTTTATTCTATTTTCCTCACTTTTTTTGATGATACAGTGTCGTGTTTCAAGGGAGTTTGGGGGGGGGGGGGGGGGGGGTTATATGAAACGTTTGATGTATTCTGACGGCGACATTGAACTACTGCTGGTAGAAACTGCAAATTTGATGAAACTCCCATTAGAGAACGACTTAAATATTCACTGAAAACAATGTGGAAACAGTCACCGAAGCACCCAGCAAAATATAAGAAATCGCTGGAGTCACTGTAGAACTCCATCGAGGAAAATCAGTCTTCAGTGGTCCATGTGCGCCCAAGACAAAGTGAATCCAGGAACCTTTGTCAAAGGCTATAACTTAATTCAAAGAGCAATTGTTTCAACAACAGCATTTCAGTAACCAGCATTTAGTAATCATGAAAACAGATTAAAAGCCTGATTCTGCCCAAAAGTCACAAGTGACAACGTTGTAACCTGCTGAAAACCACATCACAATTTGAGTGTTGAGTGAAAAGTTGTGTCGATATATTGTGACATGTAAGGTATCAATTTGGTTGCCTAGGTGTGAAATTTTTTTTATATTTTTCAAAATATTACAAGTTTTAAATAAAAGACGGTTCCAACTGTTGACAGTAGAAAAGTATTCATTGCTTGACATGGAATTAAACTGAAACTATCCCCATTGAACGGATTCCAATAAATCAATGAAAAAAGAACTCCGACAGGTGTCCAATTCCCATGAATTACAACGCAACACCATCAACTTTGCTTGTGTATATCGAAACAACCACAACTACAAAAAAGTTGCTCTGCGGAAAATAACACTTTGCACAAAGAAATACCACAACCACCATTTAAGGACCATTAAATTCCAATTTCTTTCTTTTGGAAAAACAATAAAAATATTTTAAGACTATTCCAATAAGAAACCAGCAGAGCAAATTATTCGCAAGTAAACAACAAAATTGGAAAGGATGCATGTCAAAAAGAGAACTACACCAACATGATGGTGTGTTCCTAGTTCCCACATGTAATGCTCTTCAAATACACACACAGCTTTTTTAATTCCACAAAAAGCTTTTAGCGAAAGCAAAAGTATCTACACGACTTAAAAACACATCGATAGACAATCTTCTACAAGTGGTTTCCTAAATTAAATTAAAAAGAGACTAAAAGACTCCATTCTCTCAAACCAGCAATCTACCTCCAGCAATAACAACTTTTTCGGTTTTTTATTTTTTGTTGAACACCACATCGCCAGTGAGTTGTATTTAATATCTCCTTTTGCATTTCTTAATTAAAACGGATTGAAGCACATCCTTGCTTATGGGAATCCCACGGACCCAGTGCGGTAGGGGAAAAGAAGCCGAAACAGGAAATCGACTATTAAAATCCCCGCTCTATACCCGCACAGATAGAGCGTATCTCTGCAAACATAATGAAGATACTATTGGAGCACTCTGTCAGTGGCAGAAAATAATATGAGAGATGAAACGAATGCAAAACATATGCGCGCAAAATTTTAAAGTAAAAGATTTTAAGATGAAACTTTAAGTAGACCTTAGGTTTATGTTTATTGCTATGCGCGCGGTCTTGCTTTTTGTTTTTTTTTTTCTTCTTTTTTTTTAATTTATGCTGACTAATGATATTCCTTTGACTGTTTTTGTTTTTGTGTTGTGTGATGGGGATGCGGAATGAATAAAGTGCATATAGCGTGGTATTAGAAATGGGTTTTCTACTTTTTTGTTTCTTCTTGGAAAAGTATTCAGATTGTGCGTCATCTTGGGTACAAAGGATCAGCATCAAAGGGATACCAACATCAGTATAACATCTTAAAGGAAATGTGTCATGAGAGCAAAGATGGCAGATTTGTTTAGTGGTAGTGTCATCGAAATAATGTTTTGTAACAGTTGTGAAATATAAGTGCGTTTTTTGCGTCTGTCGTGCTTAGAGCCTGACCTTACACATCACAAGACTGAGAAGAACCACAGATTGACACGAACTTTATTCAAATTTTCTTTGAACACATTGCAAAACCATAGTCAAAACGAATGTCGTTTGCTTGAGAGAAGATAGAATCCACTCTACATTTAATTTAATAGTTCGTATTTCATCGAAGAAGAACACGAAGAAAACTGTGAACTCAAGGATTTTACCAGTTTTGCCGAATACACAATACAGCGTCAAAGCGAGACGTTAGCGAAACCGTCGCTGTCGTCACAAAACCACTTCCCTTTTAGCCAGCCCCTCTTTGTCTGTGTGTTAGACTAAACCGAAGAATCCAACAAACACCGCTTCTGTCTTTCTGACTGCAATACAAAGCTACCTGTAATTGACAGCGCTACAACCAGCTGATGAAGCCTTGTATTGTAGTCAGGAAGAGGCAGTTTTTCATTTCTTTCGAACTGTTGCTGGCGTTTGAACGCTGACTCTCAGTCGTCACTAATCATAGTCCCTACGTTCGCATACGAGAAGACATTCGACTTTACACTCTCCCTTACATCACTCGCTGACGCTACATTGTGAATAAGGAATAAACGTTTTACAGCTCTTAAACACGATATCAGTATTCCTACAGCTACTAAAAGACACTAATATTTTCCTGAATGAAAATGTAAAGAAAACACCATTATGTGAACTTGGGTCGTCGTTCGCAACGTTTCCTTTTGTTCGTTTATCGGTCCAGTGACGGGATATCGAATTTCATTATCATTTATAATGTTCTCGTCATTGTCATCGTGTAGAGATACTCATACCATCATCGTTTGAGCATCATTCGTTGGTATCACATGACATTTTTACATCCGATCTTCGTAGGTACCTTACACCCAATGATGGTAGATACAATGCCCTTTTATGAATGAAAATGATTGTTGGTTTAGTACCTACTAGTTTCTTAGCTTCGTTACACTTGCTGGCCTCGAACAATGTATGTAGGTAGACAACCGATGTCGAAGATGACTGCCTGAGGACAATCATCATGGAAATGGAAGCAATAACCTCTCTTCCTTATCCTTTAGTATACCGGCGATATCCGATAGTTCGGTAGTATACATAAATAACTCAATTGTGTTGCACGCAGCAGCAGCAGCAACCGGGAAAAGATTCAAATGTCAAAGGTGGTACTGGCACCTACATCAAAAATAATAATGTGACTGGAAATGGGTTAAGAGGGGAATCAAGAAAAAAAGCATTTTTTTATTGTTTGCAATCTTTAGACGATTTGTGGGTACTGCACGTTTTATTGGCAGTTCAAGGTGCGGTTAGTAACGGCAAGGCATTTGTGTTTTGTTTGACTTCCTTTTCTTTTTTCTTTTGTAATTTCTTAAGCAAGCATTCCACACCCGTATAGAAAAACACGCACAAAAAAAAATTACATAAATAAATTGCTGCCCACAAATAATAACACTCTTGTTAAACAAAGGTACGTGCTTTGTCCTTTCTTCTGACCTTTCGGGCCAGGTGGTGTCTTTCATTTTTGTTATTTGAAAAGATGTTGTTTTTTTTTGTTCTGTGTTGGCATAGGCAGAGATCTTTTTTGAAATGAAAAAGAAATTTTGATGTATAAAGGTGAATAGGTTGTTATACTGGAACAGCTTTTGCAAACAGAAACAATTGAAAACCGTAGCATGGAGAAGGAGTGCATACCTACAGCTATTGAACTGTGTTTGACTCAAGACATTGAGTCACTTTGATTACATTTTTAAAATGAAATTAAGTTCATCGACTTGGTACCCGTGGCGTGATGGTTAGCATATCCACCTGCTAACCCAGAGGTTCGAGGTTCGAATCCCAGCAGAGGCAAAAATGTTTTTCCACGGGTATCGCCTTTCGCGAGGAATTGGCAAGTCCTCCGTTAGTATTCATTGCCAAGAAAAGCGCTTTCTCAATTAGCCGTTCGGAACCGGCAGAAAATTGTAGGTCCCCTCCATTCCCTCACAAGGCATGGTGGTGGAAATGCGCTAGGCTCAGGGGCTCCTCGCTCTGTTGCGCCACCCTATTTATTTATTTTTATTTATTTATAAGTTCATCGACATTAGAAGCAATCGGAACCAAACTCCTGCTTTTAGACTTCATCATGGTCACTTTTGAAAAAAAAAAAAAAAGGATGATTTTGAACAAACGTAGTCGTGGACGAGGACGACTTTTAAATTACACGCAACTAAGCCAAATTCCTTTAAGTTTCCAAAGATGATGACTACAAGCACACAAAGACTTCCAGGCGAATGGGGTGCTTTTGTCAGCATTTCCACCGCATCATCAGCAGATTTTTACAAGCGATTATTGCATAAGCAATAGAACTCAGTTTGGAATTATTTGAGTAGAATTATGAGCTAATTACTGTGATATTCTGCTTTCATGTGTTGCTTTATATTGAGTTTAGCTAATTGGTACTGCTGTCTCCCCACCAGTGGTAAGGTGACCATAGTATATTCGCAACAATATTTGTTAAAACAAAACTACTTAGGAATGAGAATAAAAAATAATTGAGTTTTATGAAATATGAGCAGTAGAAATAAATCTAACAAAAAAAACAAGAATGTCGCAGAACCAGCAGATTTTTGTAATGAATTATTACCATTCTACAAAAGATCGATCTCAAGAAGTAATATTTAAAGTTCGATGGCAAACAGTCACAAACTTTTGGTATCATATTTCAATACTCAAATGCCATTTAAGAGAATAGCAGTATTCCCCTACCAGTGGTAAGGCAGTTAAAGTAAGCATAAAAGAAATGCAAAAAAAGATTAGTTAAACAAAACTCATTGAAACATGATAAAAGTACGATAAAAAAGAAAATGAAGCTTTCAACATCCCAGACTTAGCACTATCAGAATTTGTCTGTAGCAACAGGCAAACTGTGCTCAACCCTCTTCAGAATTTGTCTGCAGCAACAGCCAAGCTGTGCTCAACCCTCTTACTACTTCGAAAGTGATCCAAAAACGAAAGACTTCTTTAAACGGGGTCGGAAGACCAAATTCTTTGAGTTTCTTTTGGTTTTCAGGCCATCACGGAATAACTAGAAACGAGATCTCAGACAGCGTTCTCAGGACCAGAACCAACACTTAGTCTGCCGTAGTCCTCATAGATCTCTTCAAGCAGCGTATCCGACGACTGCATCAACAGTGCGAAGCACTTAAATGGGATAGCTGAGATCCATACAAGCAAAAGAAGAATACGAGTTAAGCACAGAGCTGGGTAAAGCATTCCACATTTAGATGGAGTGGCTGATATGATTTGCTATGAAAACTGTTCGCCAGGTACAGAATGAAGAACTATAGCGAGACGAGTGCTACGGTTAAAAATAAAAATAAATAGGGTGACGCAACAGAGCAAGGAGCCCCTGGGCCTAGCGCATTTCTCACAACCATGCCTTGTGAGGGAATGGAGGGGACCTACAATTTTCTGCCGGTTCCGAACGGCTAATTGAGAAAGCGGTTTTCATGGCAATGAATTTACTAACAGAGGACTTGCCAATTCCTCGCGAAAAGCGATACCCGTGGAAAAACATTTTTGCCGCTGCTGGGATTCGAGCCCCGAACCTCTGGGTTGGCAGGTGGACATTCATTTCAGGCAGGTGGACATGCTAACCATAACGCAACGGGTACCACTTAGTTCTACGGTTGAATTCCTCAATAAATTATCGAGTGGGCGCAGTACCTGACCAAACATGGGAAGTAGCGTCATTTTCGAGTGCACTTATAAATCGTAGTTTAATCAGAAAGAAGAAAACTTCCTGGATGGTTTTAAGAAGCCCAATTGTCGAAATTTTCGCAAAAAAGGGATCCTTGGGGCAACCCAATGTTTAAATTGTGAGTAAAATTTGTATTAAACGATTAAAATAGCGGTTCTCATTACTTTGGAAAGAAGAGACCTCAGTGCCTTTGGAGAAGACGAGCCTTTGTTACCATCTATTTGAATAGAGCCTTTAAAGATAGGACAGAAAGAAAAGCTTTCCAAGTAAAAAAGAATATTTTCTCAGAATAATGTCGACGATACCATCTAGATCAGCGAGAACTTTAATGAGTCTTGCAGCAGACTGAGTACAAAAAATCCGCTCCATATAGCATAGTACGCACTCTCAGGCTAGGTGTAGTGTAAAAGTTCTGAATTAGCAGCAAATAGTGATACTTGGCCTTAAAAATGTACCTGACATACTAACATTCATTATGAAAACGCGTTGGAAGGTGGTGGAGTTTTTAATGCTCCTAACAAAAGCTGTGACTATTTCTAAACTGCTACAATCTCCCCCACCAGGGGTAAGGAGGCAAAAAAAACATTTCGAACAAGCTATCTTTCTTTTTAGAGGGTATTTATTAAATGTCTATGAAAAAAAGCCATGTAATATTTTTTCTTAATTTGTTAATATCTCAAAACTCAAAACCTCACAAAACTTAAACAGAGAAATGACACATCAAGTCTTAAGGTAAGGTTTTTTAGGCATGAAGGGCACAAACTTTTGTCGAAACGCTGAGTTTCGAGCATGCTTCAAAAACAAATACCTTCACCATCGTTAACTAGATCCATTCGACAAGTCACTAGCCTTCTAAAATTTATTAAAATATTCCAAACAATGCCACTTGGGGTCAGAAACACCCTGCATAACATTTGAGCATGTATTTGATGATCCATTCCATCCATTCCTTCACAAGGCATGGTTGTGAGAAATGCGCTAGGCCCAGAGGCTCCTCGCTCTGTAGCGCCACCCTATTTATTTATTTGTTTATGTATTTGACTTTTCACAAAGAAATAGTAAACAATAAATATATCTCAGTCCAACAAATTGCTTTGAAACGTGCTTAACAAGTAGTCAAAGCCTTTAACCGCCTACCCACCGGACAAACTTGATACTTGCAACCACCATTGACATATTTCCCATAAGATAACACAACAAACTGTCAGTTCATGTTTCTAAAGAAGAAAATCAGAAATTTCCCAGAAAAACTAATTGAGAAAAATAAAAATGTTGTCACTGGTATATGCGTCATGGGGGTCATGTTGAAAGAAAACCACTTCACGATATCACCTTCAACTTATATCTCGTGTTCATGGTCATCATCAACATGGAATGAAAATCTATTCTCGTGAGCTTTTTTTCTTAAGTAAAATTCACTTGCACGCCATGCCACACCGACACCAGGCACCTGCATCCAACCAGATAAAAAAGACGATCATACCACATCATCACAGTTTCCACTCATCCTCATACTTGCTATGTCTTCAACTCTGGCTCTGTATCTCGTGTGCCCACTAAAGAAAGTTGTATAAAAATGTAGACTTCGTGTTTAAGTTTTTCCTTGCCAACAAAAACAAATTTACGTTCGTGAGCTCACTCTGAGACACATTTTATAGCGCAACAATGCACAAACAAGCCCATTGAACAATCGCATCATCTCTAATGGAAAGTGTAAAAGTCGCCATAAGCTAGGCCTTTTTTTATGTATACGGCGGTTCATTAGTGATGATCATCACATTGGTTGAATGAAGAAGAAAAATAAAATCCAGTTTACTCATCGATTGGTAATGTAAACAGGATGCTCAGCCAACCGCGTTAAAGCACACCGACTAATCTCATCATCACATTCGGATACATGTTTATATTTATGATCACTTTCAATCAAATAGAGTTGGACGTTTAGAGAAAACAATAAAAATAAACCAAACAACAACAATAAACTGAAATAAAAATACTACGACGGCAGTATTTCGGCGACGAGATTATTTTCCTGTCTCGTAAGCATTCTCATTAAACCGAGGGGGATTAAAAATAAAACCAAGCGTGAATCTTTCTATAAGATTATCTATAAAACAACACGACAAGATCGTACACATAATTAACGAAAAATCTGTGTAATGGAGCGCGTCGCGTCGTCGAGAGGGACGATAAAACCGAAATTTTGATTCCATTCCGGGTCAAAGTTCCGGAACCGATTGTGTGTTGAGTGTAGCTGTCGGGATAATGATTTAAAAGGTTGTTTAGAATACGAAATTGATTTATAAGAACCATAATGATCAGTCGAAGTGACATGTTTACACGAGCAACACAAAACTATAGCATGAGGACAAACAACTGGGAGTTTTTCTCAAAAATAAAAAAATGAAAACCGTTGTACAACAGCTGCAGGGGATAGCTATAGCCACAAATTTGTTTAGGGGTTTTTGTAAGAAAAATTTCAAGTTCAAGAAAGGAAACTTAAGCAGATGGGCAGTACTGTCTTGTTGAATCTGGGAATAATCCAACAACCGATTGAGTAACTCCAGTTTTACATTTCAAGTCGGTTGAGGTCTCCTTCCAGTTAATTTCACACCCTTCCTTAACCTCTGTTTAGTGGGTTTGGATTACATATCGAGCAGGAAATGCTGCGGCCTGTAACACAAGTACTTGTTTGAATTATGACAAGTATACAAAATTTTTGTACACAAGGCCACAAGTTTGATTGCTCGTCAACAAGTTTAATGGACAGAATCCGACAAATGGCTTTTGACTTGTGACTTATAAACTTGTAGCTTTGTATTACAGACCCCTGGTGTCCACCCTGTGTACATGCCCCAGCCATCGTTATAAAAGGCCTTGAGTTATTTTTCTGCTTCTGATCTGGGAACAAGTGTGCGCCTTCTACTACTTGCTACTTGTCTCAACCATAACTTTATGCAGCAATGCTTTTCTGTCAAATTGTATTTAAAAAACCTTTCTTCTTGAGACCTTGTGGAGTTTACCAAACAAGGAAGCATGGAATAATTGCCGACGCATTCTGAGGTCAATGCGTCCCACTCCACGAGCGGATCACTAGTGTGAAGCAGTTAAGGGGGATATCTGTGATTCCTTTTAAGTCAGATCGGTGCTCTTTGCGTGAAAAAAAGAAGAAGGAGAACATGAAGATATACGACTAAGGTTTGAAGGAAACTGTTGTGTTTAAGCGTAAGTTCTAGTTGCTTCATCATACAGTATTCGATCCTCAAAAAGGATTAGCCTACATACAGACTTCCATTGCTCTACCAGCAAAATGAGGAGTGTTCTTTCGAGTTGTCGAGACCAAGAGTTTGATCAGATTTTTCGAATTAAGGTGTCATAAAGGTAACTTACTTATCCCGACACCAATCTTTCAAAATGTGCTGCCTAATCAACTTCAAATTTTTAGTTCTCCACCATCAGCAATGTGAGAAATATTCTTTCAAGTTGTCAAGGACAAGAGTAAAGATAAGATTAGAGGGCAAAATATGGATCCAGTATATTCCAGAAATTGCTTTCGATGAGAAATCCACAGTTGGTGTTATAACCCGACACTGACTTATAGAAAGACGTGCGTAAAGTTCTATCAAACGACTACAGGGATAAAGAAGAAGAAGAAACTATCCCAAACCTTATCTGTTTTGACCCGCCCTGCCTCATAGACGTAAGCCCCATTAGAGAGATTTATCCCAGTGATCTAAGGTACAAGGACACTGCTTCCATCGCTTTATAAAAAGCTTCAAGTGGTTCAAATAGTGAGGTAGTTTCTCATATTCTGATATTACAATGGATCTATTCTTTGTCTAAGATCCTCAGTCGTTTTCCAGACACCAACCTTTAACCTAGCAAACAGTGGTGCCCGTTGAGTACTGGTCCCTGGTCACTGGTACTGGTCTTTTGCAAGGAATTGGCAAGTCTTCCGAAAAAAATTAGCCTGAATCAAAATTGTCACAAAATTTTAGGTTTGTGGAATGTGTTCGGCCCCAAAACTCTTAAAAATTTAATGCGCAACCCTGTTTACTATTCATTTCTCATTGATTTTCATTGATTGACAACGGAACGTCTAAACTTACAAACTCTAAGGCTGGAGTTCCACCAGGGACTTATCTAGGACCTCTTCTTGAACAGAATTGAACGAGTATTGATTGACAACGGAACGTCTAAACTTACAAACTCTAAGGCTGGAGTTCCACCAGGGACTTATCTAGGACCTCTTCTTTTGTCTCTAAATAATAAATCAATCGGTAACTGTGTCAAAGTGGTAAGCTTTAAAAATAGGTATCCACCCTTTGCTTTATGCAGGCTCCTCATAAGGAAAATTGTAGAAAAACAAGACGTCAGAGTCCCAAAAACATAAAATAGATTTTTCGACGGTATCACCTTCCACAAGGAATTGCAAAGTCGTCCGAAAAAAAATTATACTATCATGAAAAGAGCCGTTCAGAATCGGCATAAAATTTTAGGTCTTTGGAATGCGTCAGCCCCTGAGGCTTCTGCAAAACTATTGCATTATCCTATTTATTCACTTTATTTTACCTCACTTACATCCACTGGTTAGAGGTACCGTGAACAAAGGGCGAAAGCCTGTTCCTTCTCCAAATTGTCCATTGTTTATAAATATTTGAGTGCAATTAGCTAGGTGGTGCCTGCCTATTACGTGGGGATCCGAGGTTCGAATATCAGAAACATCAAGAAAAAACAGTTTTTCCACGAGTATCGCCTTTTGTTAGGAATTTACAAGTTCTCTGACAGTGATTTCATGCCATGAAAAGAAGTTTTTTTTAAAAGTTCGGAGTCGACAAAAAATTGTAGGTCCCTTCCATTTTCTCACAAGGTATGGTTGAGACGAACCCGGGGCTCTCCGATCTGTTGCGACACCCTTTATAACTAGCTCGGTATGGGCTAGGGCCAAGTGCATTTCTCTCCACCATTCCTATCAACATGGAGGGCCTCTCAATTTTCCGCCGAGTCGTCTCCAAAGGGCTAGGTAAGTAAGCTCTTTTCAAAACAAAATTATTCTTCAGAGACTAAGCGTGGCAAGGGGTTATATCCTGAAAAAAGCATTTTTAGTTTCACTTACATCGAACCCCGTTTTTCAACGTCATAGTATGGACTCTCGAACGAAACCATTACACCACGGACACCAACTACAGCTTCGGAAATTACTTTTTATAGGAAAAAGCTCTTATTTTCTTGTTCCTTTTCGACGTTACGATCATCGTGCTCTCGAAGGGATCACAGCTCTCCAACTTAACTGCTTCACATCTTATGAAATACGGCGCAAAAAAGTTATTTTAAAACGAAAAGGTACCTTCTATCAAAGAAGATTTGTCCTTCAACCAACAGCAGAACTCGAAAACATCGAACAACTCCATTTTCAAAATGAAACCTGACATTTTTGTAACAAAATAAACCCTTACCCTTTTTCGCGGAGGAAGAAATGAAATATATTTTATGGAAATAATGCATCGCCGCATCTCCTTCGCTTTATTAAAAGCTCCAAATAGTTTTGTTAAGTAAGGTACTCCCTCGCATAATTTCTATGGTATCACAATGGACCTAATATTGGTCTAAGTGTGTCAGTTGTTTTCCTGGCAGCCATTTAAACCTAACCTAACCTAAGCATCGCCGCCGCTCTTTTCGGTCATATCAAGTCACACACAGTCACACTCTTTGAATTTTTCATTCAAACTCACATGATGAGCAGCTTTTCCTGCAATGCTTTTTTTTATTTTATTGCAAATTCATGTGTTAAACTAGAGCTCAGCTGGACATAACGTGCTGGAAAAAAAAATAAGCATTTCGACATAAAAACATATTCAAGTCACGATTTCTTGCAAACGGAAAGTGTGTAATAATGTTCAAGTGTGTCCCCATGGCCCTTAGGGAGAATATAAATTTATTAATGTAAAGTAAAATAAGTGAGCATCTGGGACAAAAAAATTCATTGAATTTTGAGCTCAACGCAATTTTGTCATGTGTGGTAAGTTAGCTCTTCAATTTGCATTCGGAAGTTTACCACATTTTTCAATGTTTAATTTAACGATGCAATTTAGTGATTTGAATCGGTCTCAACTTTGAAAACAATTTCGATTAAAATCATTTATGAGAGAAAAAAAATGTGTATCGGGAGGAGGTGAACTATCTTCTCAAAGTGCGTGACATCTCAACGAATGATTTCCACGAGAGAGAAATTGAACATCTCGTTAATGGCCTTGAAAAATCTAAAACAAATACTTGGATAATCTTCTCTCACCGCACTTTAGTTCAGCCAATTTATGTACAAGTTTCAAGGTCTTCATTCAATTAATTGATATAAGTTTGGGTAGTGCTCTACTTGCCATGACATCACGAATGTGGGGCTTGGCTTGATATTGTCGTGCAGTTAACAATTGCCAAATTACCAAAACAAAACAATCAAAATTGCATTATTTTCTATCAAAAAAAGTTACTCTGTCAATCATTTTGAATGCTTCGCTATTCAAACTTTGTTGTTTCTTGATAGACGACAGACACATGTGTGTTTCCATCCCAAACGTGTGGAGCACACTCAAAATGTAGATTTCAATTTAAGCAAAATTCAATGCAAGCATTTCTGAATGCAGCAAGCACATGGTGCACGAGCACCATTTGGTATGATATTCCACAAAAAATGTCACATTGATTCGCATTCCCAAAGTGTGACATAAATACTTGAGTCGAAAATTCCGAAGTCATCTCTTTCATCGAGCATTTTTCTATCAAGCAACCGAATCCAATTTCGATGTGAGAAAAAATAAGATTTATGGCGAGCAATCTCTTTCCTTTTCCTGACTCCATAGATTTGTGGAATCTCCTCGAGATGATGATGATGATGATATTGAAAGCACACACGAAGGAGATATAGAGTCAAAGTGGATTGGGAAACTATAAACTGCATCCATAAGCACAACAAAACTTGGAACACCTGGGAATTATTACTCAATGATGACGCTAGGGGTTTTTTTGTATGTTTGTTTTGATTTGGCTTCTTTTTTATTTTGTTTCTGCTGTTGAGGTAATTCTTGGAGTAGAAAGAAATACAATTTATTTGTTTACTATGAGAGATTAAATTGTTCTTTTACATTCGCAGATTGTGTATAAACACATATGACTGATGAGCTGGGAATTTTTTAAATTGTTTGTTGTTGCTTTTGTTTCGCGGGAACAACTAACCACTTTTGGTTACGTGATCGTAGTGTTAAAATATAAATGTAAATCGATATAGCCAAGTAAAATTAAATGGTTTTTTCGTTGTGTTTTTGGAAGAATAACCCGCGTACACGTCTCTTGTAATTAATTGCATTTATGTTTTTATAACAAAATACTTTTCGACACAGGCTGGGAAATACAATCCATGAAATATGATTTTTTTGCAACAAAAGAAATCGTGTCATGAATAGTAAATTGGAAATATGATGCCCAAGTTGATGAGAACAATAATATTTTTGTATAAAATAAACCCCATCATTGAAATGTAGTTAACACAAAAATCCGTTCATGGAACGAACACAAGTTCCAGGGGTGGAACTCGGATGGATTAATACATTTTCTGACATCAGCGGATACAATTGTTTGAAGGACACAAATTTAAGTAATCATGTTGCATGTCCGGGAAGGATTGTTTTATGTAAACAGAAAAAGGAAGTGTCAAAACACACCGTACACGCTATGTCATACCAAAAATAAATTGCAAATGGACCTGAGTTCAAATTGGACACGATGCCTACAGCAGTACACATTTTAAAGGTAATATTGTTAAGGATTTTGTTTACAATTCAACAAAAAAGGACCTTCAGCAATGAGCTTTTACTTTGTTGCATCAAAAATCGGTTTTGGGATGGATATTATAAAACTACATATATTCAAATACAAACATTTGCTTTTCATCAACCTTTGGGATGTTTTTATAGCATACAACTTAACTAGAGCACTACCATCTAATTGCTAGATAATAAAATTGCCTGTCTTTTCTCTAAGTTCAATCAAAGACTCTACTTCTTTGGTCAATGATTGATGAGTCTCCATTTATGTATAGTGTACACATTACTATTAGAGAAGTTCGGCAATGAATTTTGTGGCAAGGGTGGTGTATTTGGAAAAATATACAGGAAATTGTTGAATTGGAACGGTGGCAATTGATTCTTGCTGAGATTTTCATCATAAGGATGTTGGAGCTTGTGAGAGAGTGTGACGCAACAAAAAACAGCTAATCGAAAATCAATTTTGGTGCTTTTCGCGTCCATTTGCTCTTCTTTTTCTATGTTGCCATGACTAAACAGAAACATCCTTCTTTTCTTTGTTTTGTTTGTTGAGAAATCTGGCAAGTGGGTGAAAAAAAAGTGCTCATACGCCAGAGTAATTTGAGAACGAAGAAATACGTGGTGGTGCTCGTGGCGTAGTGGTTAGCATGTCTGATTAGTTTTGTGAAGGTGCGTCCGAAAGTAGACCGAATTCAAACCGCCCGGCATAGTGTGGACGTAGTTTGAGAGTTTGAGGTTAGAATTTGAGGAAAACCGCATTGTTTTTCAACGGATATCCCCTTTCGCTTGGAGCTGGCAAGCCTTCCCATTACCAAAAGCCGACTCGAATTCAAACCAAATGAAATGGTTCCGATTGCCGCCTGACAAAATGTGGACGCGCCTTAGAGTTCGAGGTTCTATACTCAGAAAAATATCGTTGTTTTTCCACGGGTATCGTGGGCATCCACTCGATTTCTCAAATAGGAATGGCTGAGGGACATGCGCTAGACCCTTTCCCTCCCTTTGACTTTCGTGCCCGCCTTCTTAATCATTAATATTCATAATAAATACGATTTCGCTTATTCAAAATGAAAAAAACTATGATTCAGAAGTCACATACATACGTTGACTTGAAAACTGATAATTTAAATCCATTACTTCCCTGAAATCACCTTTCGATTCGTCACATTGGGGAATTTTTTTCTTATTTTTTTTTTTTGTAAAATTCATCTTATAGCGTCATAACGACACTGTAGTTTTAAGCATTTCCAGCAAATTTTAGCACAAAATGCCCATGGTTTTAAAATATTCGGTCAATAGAGTGCAAGTATTGTTGTCCTGTTTTTCTAAATCCAAAAGATGTAGGTAACTGTGAAGGCGACGCAGTCCACAAACGAAAGGAAAGCATTTAATTCAATCGATTATAATATTTTATTAAAAATACTTTATGACATTGCGAAATGCTTAGAAGAAGAAGAACAGAAGAAGTGGTGTCCGTTTCGTAATGGCAAGCATGTCTGCCTGTTACGTAGGAGTTTGATGCTCAAGAGTTAGAAACATACAAACTTCCTTCTAAGAAGATCGTCTTTTGCAAGGTATTTGCAAGTCCTTCGAAAAAAATTTACCTGAATCGGAATTGGCATAAAATTTCAGGTTTGTGGAATGCGGTCGGCCTCCAAATCTCCAAAATCCTGTTCACCGTTCATTTATCAAAGAACATAACTCAACGAATATTGATTGACAACGAAACTGGAGTTCCACAAGGGACTTATCTAGGACCTCTTCTTTTGTCTCTAAATAATAAATCAATCAGTAACTTACAAAGTGGTAAGCTTTTGGAATAGGTATCCATCCGTGCTTACTGCAGGCTCCTCAGTAAGAAAATTTCTGAAAAACAAGTTGACACGACCGACGCGGTGCGATGCAGCGTTGCTCAGGTCAAACTTATTCATATTTTTCACACAAAATTGGCAAAAAAAAAAAGAAAACAGAAAATCGTCAGCAACCCAAGGAGTGTTAGGTTTAAAACTGCCCCAAAGTACATCACTTTTCGTTCCCGTGAGAATATGGGGATGAAATACAGTCTATGTTACTGATGGACAATGTTGCACACTGATATCAAAAGAATTTTCGAAATCGATAAACTAGTCTTAAGGTTCCCATTCAAGCTCCAGTCGAAAAGTAGACTTGAAATTTAAGCTCAAAATAAATTAAAAGCTACAGACTTCGAAGTAAATTGCTAGCTCTATACTTTAGGCCATAAAAAGCAAAAGCCACGTTTAGACCTCGATTGTGCATTCGAGGGGAAGACTTAGTCAGTTTTACAGAACTACAGGAAATCATAGTTCAGAATTCCGATATGTTTTTTACACGAAAAAAGCAGAACACTTTAATATGAATTCTTTTTATTGACACTTTTAGGAGCCACAACCTTTCAAAACAAAAGTACTTTGCTTTAGCTTTGCGACTTGTCATAGATGTTTTACATAAGCCAAAGATTCTTTGAAAAAACCAATGCCTGGTTATTTCATCTCAACAATTTCTGTTTGTTTTTCCAAGGGTATCGCCTTTCGCGGAGAATTGGCAAGTCCTTTGATAACAAATTGACATTGACATGAAAAGCGTTTTCTCGATCGGAATCGACAAAACCTTCATTACTTCACAAGGCATGGTTATGAAAAATGCAGACCCCGGGGATCCTTGCTCTGTTGCGCCAGCCTTTATAATATTTGAATTTCAGGGAGCTATAACTGTAATTGGAATCAGCAGGAAATCTTAGCTAACTTAAGAGTTATCTCATTGTTTCTCATTTCCTTTATTCACAAATGCTATAAAATTCAATTGTACTTACGGGTCGTTTTAATCTTCAAGAAAATCTGAAAAAAGAGAAAAGAAAAGTATTTTTAATAATGTTATGAATTTGAATTTGTATACAAATCTAAGAGCTTTGCAACGCAGCCGTATCACAATTTAAGTGCTGAAAGACGGAGAAGTTCTAACGTGAACTGCAAAGTGTCCCAATATCACACTGTTAATCTATTTTCTCAAGACCATCATCTTCCAAATACCAAAATTGAGTTAATATTGCCAACATTAATCTGACCACAACAATATAAATACCCTTATAGCTTTCTAACGCAATGCTTGTCAGAGATAATGGAAAAAGTTTATGAGCCACAGCCTTAACCATTAGGCTATTAAAACCCAAATGCAATTCCTACCACTGTATAGTTATTGGTAATACGCTTGTTTATAGCCTTCAGCTTAATTGCATATATACCGTTAATAGCCACATAAAATAGAGCAACTCTAATTCGATCATAATATCAGCGAGATGTTATAAAAAAAACATTTAATATCTGAATTTACTGTTCCCTACATGATTTCAAATCAAGCATCATCATGATCATTTCTAATATGTAAATTTTAACGGTCAGGATCTCAAAAAACTCTTCAATTTCGAATCCAAAACCGTTAATAGAATAAATCCTATTTCAAGTTGATGATGAAAAACAATAAACATAAGAAGACTTCCCCATAAAAATGTCAAGTATAACCAAAGACGTAGTATAATCACACACGCACACATTACCATGGAGTATATTTACTTAACCAACATAAGAGTATTATGTAAGCTTCCTCTTCTCATTGAACTTAAAAAAAAAACCGTCAAAACACATTATCACGTTGGTGACCGATTAAGTGAGGAACATAAAATTCAATCCGTTTCTTCCATGGAAAATATCTTCAATTGGCAATTTAAGATTATTGCTCACATATAAAATGGAAAATCGATAGAAGAAAAAAAAAGGAAAATGAGAAAAGAAATTACAAGAAAAGACCTTTACGCAACCATTCGCATACCAAATAACATCGCACTGCCTTGAGCAGATTCGTTAGGCATACAATAACTCTGAGACAGATACTTTTTGCACAAGGCATCCTCTTGTCGATACAACTATACCGCACACATCTTCTTTTCGCCTTTGAAAAACATCTTTCTTTCATATACGAAGCTACCAAAACGACGACGAAGAAGAGCTTGCCGCATAAAATCAGGAGACAAATGGATTTTCTTCCTTTTTTTTTTTGTTTTCATTTGTTTTGTTTTGATTTGGCTGCAGGAAGAGTCTGGGTGAAATTGGAAAATGACAACAGTAGGACTATTATTCCACTTCGTCTATAATGGTTAGGCTTATAACAACCAAAAGATGTGCTAAGCCATTTGAATTGGTTAGATTGTTTAATGAGTATTTGGGAGTGGTGTGAGCTTATGTATAGTGCTCTCGTGGTTTGGCAGTAAATTTACGTTCTTCATTGTGTGTACAAACCGTCTAAATTGATGGTCTATAATTGTGGGGGAGATGGAGGAGGGAAATTAAAAGCAAAAGAGGATTGAGGACTGAGACATGATAAAAACGTATATATGATATTTTTCGAAGGATATTCGACGTATCACAAAACCACAGGGAGTTAAAGCAAACGACTCAGCGAGAAACTTAATTAAAATTGATTGTACACACTGATAAGTTGGTTTCATGGCAAGCCCATGAACATTGAACACCCAACCCAAAGAAAATAGAATGGCTTTTAATTGAAGATTGAGACAGTTTCATTGCGCTTCTACCTTTTTTTTATTATGTGTAAAAATGAGTTCATTCCAAGGAACAAGACGTACGAGTGTATTAAAAGAAGCTATTCTTGACACGACACCAGGTTCTTGAAGGGTATATCTTCTGTCTGGCAGTTGTCTGATATAAAAATTTAATGAAGAGGATTTCAGTTTGCCTGGATTTCGACAATGTAAGCAGGTTGGGGTAGTTTGAGGTTATTTGTGCTAAACAAATCAATCAAGAAAATCGAACACATTACTGACAAATTATTCGAGTGATCCATACGACAGCCTAGACCTCAAAGAATATTGCGGAGATAATCATCAGCATCATGCCGAAGAAGTCAACTGAACTGTATTGAGGTCTTTACTTCAACCTGATGCAGCTTTCGTAGTCAGCGATGATTTACTTGGTCTTTTTGTTAGGTGGAAGAATTGTGATACGATACTCGTAACACAGTAAATGAAAGAGGAAGATGGTCTTCAACAACTGCAGCTGATTCCCACAAAAATGGAGGATGCCAAAAAAAGTGGTAATTCTACTATAGGCGTATTTCCAGGCTCAGCGATCTGATAATGCTCTCGGAAGATTCAATCTTTAGAAAGCTGAAGAAGTACGGTAAAAGCACCATCATCCCATACCTGATGTCCAAATTCCAGAGAAGGCATTCTACAACACCATACCATTTCATAAGGATATCACCCTAGCCTGAAACGCAGCCATCGAGTCACCTTCGCATGCCTACTGGATGATACGTACGCGTTCGATATCATATAGATTTATAAACTTTTCCTATTTGACATCCCTACAGACCTTATTATCTTTACTTTTCTTCATTTTCTTCAATGGAGAGTATACCAGTTGATAGTTTGTTGATCTTGCTTAAGGTTCAAACTACAGACAATTTCTATATAATATTATGACTTTCGAACAACCGAACCCGAGTGAAAACATAGTAATGTCATGTCATAAAAAGCAATTTATCCTTAAGCCGTTCGAAACCTGCAAAAAATAGTAGGTTCCTTTTATTTTCTCACAAAGTATGGTTGAGAGATATGCGGTAGGCAGCGGGGGTTCCCCACTCTGTTGCATGTCAAAACCGAAACTATAGCAACCAACAACTCTTCAAGAAGTCAAGGATCAGATCGTTGAACAATTATAATCATTTTACGGCAAAGAACTTATGAGAAGCATCGCAAACCATCTTAACCCACAAATAAGAAGGATGACAGTAAAGTAGCAACATCCTAAACCAAGCAACCACAGCTCAGAATGACGAACTAGTGAGTTTATAAATGGACCCCGGGCGAATGTGTCAACAAAAGCTTAAATAAACGAGCTGGTTACAAAGACCGTTGGCTTATACACCACAAGATACAGAGAACAAACAAAAATTAGAACAGCACGCGGTTCTGCATAAAGACGGTCCACCATTTAGCCACTAACAGCACGTAGCTAAAATTACGCTTCTCTAAAGGGAACCGATGCTTTCGAGTGACAAAGTCGTTTCCAACTCATTTTTCCTCATATTTTCAATCATGAAATCCTTGATTAAGCACACTATGGAAAAATCATGTGAAAATTTAACCTCTAAACACTTTACAGAAGTTTATGATTATTGACTAATCTACCAATCAATACATTTGTTTAGTGCAATGAAAATTATATTGTACACTTCCTCTGAACAGCACCTTTGAAAAAACATATCAGCATTGGTAGAACATTGACTCTAGAGTGAGTTAAAGGGTTTCATCCACGTACCTGATTATATGAAAAAATAACAAATTTCTTTGAATTTATTTAAATTCTTTCACATATTTTATTATTTTTGCTTTTCGTAGAGCTCATTCTTCGAGTTCGGAGACTTTGGTATAACCAAACCCTACCCACTGGCCCAGCTCGACCTAAGTGTAGGCTAAAAAAACCATTTGGAAAATGTATGCCAATATTTTTCTTCGCTTTTACATATTTTCACAGTCAGTTCCTTTCATTGCCTTAAGAACAGACTGATATTCAAGGGAAAAATGAGTCAAGAAGCACGATCAAAGCCTACGCATTTAAACTCTCTGAGTTTTGCTTGTTTACCCAAGTGTACAAAAGTTTAAGACAAACGCGGCACAAGAAAAGCTCATTTTAATAGAATTTTATTCATACACTATAGCTCTACTGAAGCATTTGGCGGCAATAACTATTTAAAAACAAAAACATAAATGCTGCTGCAATTAACTTCACTCATTCATTCCAAAGTTTAGTCAACCTCATGTTGAATATCCTTTCCACACTATAACCAATCTGATAATTATTTTAATGTCCACTGCATTCAATGTCGTTAAACATTACAACACACGGTTGAAAAATTACGAACAATAAATGTCTTACACACAAAGCACATATGTTAAACAATAAAATGGCAGTTAAATCATAAAAAGAAATGAACCATATTAACCAGCATTTAGGTACACCGACCGTACTGAGCTTTACTGCCACTAAGTAGCAACAAATCAAAACAAATAAGCCGAAAAAAAAACAGAAACAATAAACAGAAAGACCGGAACAAATGCGGCGAAAAGAATTCCAAATTCATGAATAAAACAAAACGCGCTGTCACGTAATTTCAAATCACGTTGTTGGCATTAATCATTCAAATCAGTTGTTACACTCTATCTCCACTGAATACAATTATAGAGAGCACTCCAGTTGGTAGATAGATAAGTAGGTATGGGTATGATGGTGTTGAGCTTCTTTGAATCCATCATAATTCAAAAATCGTGCAGTTTACTTCTTGTTGGCACAGTGTAGCAGTTCGTGTTTGCAGCAGCGCGAGGGGAGTACATCAAATTGATCTTTAATGGCTGGCATTGTCATAATCAAAAATACATAGTTGCATAATTTATTGTCTTTCTCCTAATTTAGACGAACCACCAACACATCGAGCAGATTTCTATGGCCCGAAATGCGAAACGACAAAAGGTCAGAAAAAGTGTATCCACCAACGGTTGACATTTTATAATAACAGTGAAAAGCAAAATTTTGAGTGGCTTCAACTTTCTCTAGACGACCGAAGGGGCGGCAAGAAAAAAGGTCTTTTAGAGCACCTTGCGATCGTTTTTTGCAGTGGTTGCAATACATCTACCTTCACATGTCGAGTATGTAGGTCTGTTATGGTCACCTGTCAGAAGGCCAAAAAACTCATTAAGTTCGAGTCATCAGAAAAGAAATGAAAGGAAAGAAAAAACTTATTTATGACCGACAGGCGGTGTTTGAACGATTTCACCGCTTCCAACCAAACTTAAACCAGTCTCGATCATGACGACCAAGTAAAACATATACGCAACTCGTCATCATCGATCGATGAAACATCGTTGTTGTCAAATTTTTTTGAGAGGAAGCCAAAAAATTAGTAGGTACCGGTTGATCGGACCAAAAAGTGAAACAAAACAAATGTTGGTATGTAGGTTCAGGTGTTGTCTTTATTGTTCTCTGTTTTTTCTTATTTCTTTGTGTAAACAAAATGCTGCAGGGTGAATACGTATAGTGTATAGTCGTACATTCAATAGAACCTAACAGTCAAAAGAAAACTGTACTTGAAGAGGTTAAATGAGAAAGACGATTTAACCTAAGCTTCTTCGTTAAATGTTAAATGTGATGTTGCTATTGAGTATGGGATCAAGGGCCTTGTGAGTGGAAATAAAATTTTATCTTATCTGAGAGAAATTCCCAGACAGAGAAAGGCCAGCAAGCACACTGATATCCCACAGTTGGACATATGAGCTTTACGTAACTTAATTCAACTGACCCGAAGAACTATACGAAAAATATTTAAACGCTGATGTCTTTGGCAATTTTTTAGCAAGTACGTGTATCAATCAATTTAATGAATAACAAAAACAAAAAAAATTATGGTGCCATTAATGCCTCTTAGGTCTTTCAACAGAGATAAATTTATGATTTATTAGTTTATAAGGAACTTGAAAACAGCGTTCAGGTTTGGTTGAATTAGAAGTTTCTGTCGAACGTAGTTAAGCACAAGGCACATAAAATGATGTAGGTACAGATACCATAAGAAAAAAATTTTGTAACTGCATAGTATGGACTATGGGAACGTTTCTAAAAATTAGGATTGACTTCTTCCTAATTTATAGAAACGTCCTTTGCGCAAATGAGGAACAGCTCTCTTACTAAAGACAGATTTGTTAGAGCTATCGGAAATAAAGAAAAAAGCAAACAAAATTCAGAAAAATGCACGAAACTATTGTTTGAATTGATATTACAACCGAATTTGCCATACAATTTCTAATATTTTAGCCGGTATCTCATGAATAAATGCTTCAATGTTGTTTTCCATCAGCCGTCGTCAGTCGAAGCAGGCTTATCGCTTTACGAAAACTGTGGCACGTGGAACTATCCTGTTGAAGTTCTACGTAAGCTTGTTGGCGGTTTCATTTTCAACAATGTGAATATTGGTGCAAAAATTTAGTCAATTTAGCCCGAACAGCCGCCTGAAAGAAGAGAGCGATGAACTTTCTCAACAGATGACGCATTTGGATTGTAAAACGAAATCGTTTGTAAAACGATTCATTGTCAAATCATAGACCCAACTAAAGATGTTTTACAGTGACACAAAACACGAAACGTTCGTGAGCTGTCAAAACCAGTGTTGGCTATAAAAAAATAGAAAAAAAAAATGACTACTTAAGCAAATAATCTCGACCCGATCAATACCAACTGTTTTCGTCTATTAGAGGGGGGTGTGGTAGACAAACGATGAACTTGGACGTTACTCATGGTCCAACTTATGAAAAATCGAACACAGCATCGATAACAGAAACGAATAAGCTTCACATGGAAGAAAGCAAACAAATTTAAAAATTCGGGCACCACAACCTCACGCTTAGGAGAGCCGGTGCCTTTCCCAATTGCATCAACCAAAATTTTTGATCAATGAAGGAGACTTAAAGTATATTACCGACTAACAGTGCTTAAATCAGAAAACGCTTTTCATGGCCTTGTAGGTGTTCTCGAAGGCTTTGCCAAAATCACGAAATATAATATAAACGTAGCAGGCACGGCACATACATGATCTATAACGCCACAGGCACCCTTAATCAACTCTTATGAGAATTACATTAAAGAGTTTCAACCTCGGATACCTCATACGTACAACCGTCCTACTATTGAAGTTGTCAGACTAGACTAGACTTTCAAAGGCAAAAGAAAGATTTCTCACATTTTTACCAAACTGCGGTCATCAATCAGCAAATGCTCTAGTAAATTTTTTAGGTGGCAATCATTTACAAAAACAGAGCCTGGCAAAGCATTCCACATTCGAGTGGTGCGACTAAAATATGAAGCTCTATACTCGATTATCATCAAGGATAGGATTTTACTAACTTTGCCTTTTTTTGGTTAAACGGAATATGAAATAGACTTTCGACAAACATGTTTCAAGCCCTGGTGATTGCAAATATACATATGTATTTTATTTTGCCTTTTTTTGCCTTTTCATAAAATAATTGCCTTTTTTTGCCTTTCTTCGCCATTGTTGCCTTTTTCTGCCTTTTTTGCTTTTTATTAAAGTTTGTTAAGAAATATCTGATAATTGGTTTAGCATTATGAAAAAATGCGAACATTTTCGTTTGGCGTTGAGAACCTGTCGTTAAAAATCTTGTACAGTTTCAAACAAACACAAAAACTATGGAAAATGTTCGAATTAATGCATGTTTATCAGCGCAAACATGCTTGGTACTTCTTCCTCGCCTTCGTAAAATGCATACCTGCGTCAACAGAATGTTGGCATGTATGCATGTTTTTCTACGCAGACATGCTCGGTGCTTCTTCCTCGCAGCTTAAAATGCATACTTGCATCAACATTTAGAACGTTCTAGACTGTTCGGAGAAATGATTGAAGATGAAGAACTGCAAGCGCAGCTGTCGTACATTAAAGTCAATTTTGAGTTTTTAGTCGATCTGAAAAAACACATTTTCAAAGACCTACTAAAATCAGGAACCTCAATTGGCGAAGTGCTGCCTGTTTTGAAAGACATTGAGAAAGTCTTGAAGAAGTTTACTGCCGTTTTCAATGGAAACACAAGCCTAAAAATGATTGAGCAGATAAATTCTGTAATAAACGGCGAAGTCGATTCCAAACTTCCAGGAAACATTGGAGTGAATAATGTTGAAAGTTTTAGATGGGCTCCGCTCGTTTCAGCTGAAGCTGAGAGATCATTTAGGTCCTTCAAAGCCCTTTTTAGGGACAGCCGAAGAAGATTGCTACCTGACAACTTTAAAAAACTCTTGGTAGTCCAATGCTATAATTACTATAATTAAATGTATTTTTGTTTATTTTCCTTGTACTTTTTAATAAATGCCTTTTCTTTGCCTTTTTAAGTGTTTTGTTTTGCCTTTTTCCAATTTTTTAGGTCAACAAAATCCTAGCCCTATTGATTATACATCCAAAGTTCGATTCAAGGTAAAACAGATGAGCATTCCTAGCGAAGCAGGTGTTGCGGCTAAATTGTTTCAGGGGAGTAATGGAGCTGGCTATTTCATTAGAGTTCTGTTTATAAAAAAAGCGACGATGTTCACGAGAATCAATCGATTTTACGATTGAGCTATCACCTATCAGTCTAAATGCTCTGGTTTGTTCCCTATCAAGTAGGTACAAAGATATTTGCAGGAGCAACTGTCCAGATATGAGAACTATAATATAAGCAATTTGCGATTGTACCATGCACCTAATGTTTTTTTCAGCAAGTACAAAACGATACGAAATTGTGATCGAAAAATTACTGAATATAAAAAAATGTCAGCCTTGAGTCTTGAAAAAGCTTAAAGACGCTAGTCTTCTCGAGGTATGGCTATGAAAGCCATCGTCGACAGCTATTCGGAAATCGATGGCTGAAGGCGTCAATCAATCTTTTAAGTCGTGAACACATAGATCGCTTTCCAATTGAAATACTGCTCATAAAAGGAGGATTCCTAAGGACACATTAGTCAAATTCTGCCTCTTAGTGATCAACTAATCAATGACAAAAATTTAACTTTTAAGAATCTTATTTCTATAATATCTCAAAAAGCGACAATATGAAGCAGGTATAGAGAATCGCAATGCTAAGTTGTGCTCTTTTTTCTTAAAATGTTTCTTAAAAATCAACTCCTTTAGCAAACACCTTACACATTATAATGACCCCTGATAAATGAACAGGGTGGCGCAACAGAGCGAGGAGCCCCGGGGCCTAGCGCATTTCTCACAACCATTCCCTTTGTGAGGATGGAATGGAATGGAGGGGGCTACAACTTTTTGTCGATTCTGAATAGCTAACCGCTTTTCATGGCAATGAATTTACTAACGGACTTGCGAATTCCTCGAGAAAGGCGATAGAAGATAGAAGATAGATAGCGAGAAACATTTTTGCTTCTTTTTGGATTCGAACCACGAACTTCCGGGTTAACAGGCAGACATCCTAACCATCACGCCACACGGATACCACACTCAGTAGCAAAAGTTAAAAACACATTACCTAGCCCCATTTAACACCACTGTTTTGAAAAAAGTTACCCTTCATCGAAGTTGTTTTTTTTTTTAATTTAAAGCAACATTATTAAAGGTAAAAAGTTTAAAATAAGTTGATTTTAAATTTTCAAGCACATCCTGTGCCAATTTTTGAATAAAATTGAGCACCCATTTATTACCACACAAAAACAAATGAGTTTCGTCTTTTCAAAGATTTGGAGTGTAAAATGAGATTGAATACTCTTCAACGATTTCTGAGAAGAAGAATTTCTTTATTGTGAAAACAAAAATATTTGCTTTTACTTGCTTTTAAATATTCATTACCCTAAAGAGTCTTGTTGGGTTGGCTTCCATGCAATTTCCATCAAAATCCAATTTACAAACCTTCTTCTCATCTCAAAGCTCATCGCTGTGTGCAGATAAACTGCTTTGCAGAATGTTAATTTCTCTATTTTCACACAGCACACAAATCAAGTTTTATCTGATTTATCACGCATAAATGTTTCCTTTCAAAACTCTCAAACGCACTCTCCTCAACCAGACAGTTTACTTCCTTCTTCCTTTAGATTGTGTTTAGTGTGGTGGTAAAACGATGACAAGTGCGTATGTTGTGCGGGTTGTTTGTTAGCACAGTGTTCATCCGATTTCAGAAAACGTGCTATCTTATTGACTTTCCATTTTCAATCATCATTCGGTCTTCTATAACATCTTTTGCGCAAAAATTTCACTATATGCACAAGCAACAACTGGGTCATTGGAGATTCGAGACGAGATCGTACCACACCTAACGTGCTTCCAACTTAATAAACATCCAACTACAGAGAGGGCGTACAGTGTATAGTGTTAGGTATATTTTGTTTATCCACCTACCCTGTTCTTTTAACAACAGAAAGACTCTATTAGTCCACGAACAAAGTGAAAACGTGAGAAAATTGAAATTCCAAATGAAGTGAGTGATGACACCAAGGAACAGTATAGGAGGTATCGATATCCAATCCAAACACAAACTACAAGCATAAATTCCCTCACTCAAAATAAAGAAGAAGAATCTCCTAATAAACCAACTGACTGCAAGTTGAGAGTTACGTGAGCAAATGAACATAAACGTATTCATCAGAGAGTTTGTTTGAATATCTTTTGGAAAATACTTTCGCTTGTTCACCGGTTCTTCCCAAGTAGACTCTTTGGCATTAAAAACTGCTGATTGCATAATGGTCGGCTTTTTTCTACACTGAATTTTCTATTTCTTCTGATGAAGATGCTTATGCAGAAGCATCGGAAAAAATTAATCGACATAGATTTTTCCCGACGACTGAGGCGACGATGCGATTCAAAGACGAACGATGGCAACTTTCCTTTTTGTTGCATTCTCTGAAATAGCATAACCGGATGGATGGTATTTCGGTGAAATGATGAAAGTAGTTAGCAGCTTCTTCTATAGGAATTCGCTTCATTTATTTCTTTTCTCATATGGAAATGGAATTATTTCTGCACAATTGTCGATAATGCCAAGAATCTTATCTCGAGAAATGTTCAACTTATGATTAAACAGTCGGTTATCAAATTTAAGGCATAGGGTAAGTTCAGTCTTATCAGGGGGGAGGAAACAACAACGTTAGTCTTTTACTCGTTACTCATACTCATACTGCAAACAAGTTGACTTTAGATTGCTTTGCAATCGTTAAGTAAATAAAAGAATAATCGATTGAGTTCAAGGAAAAGGGTGAATAGGCTCAGTAGAAACAAGTGTTTTGCAACACAATGTATTTCGTATTTGTGTATTTGTGGAGGTGGAAAATTTATTTTTTGTTGATTGGTTATGAGTCAGACATGGTGTGCTGTATAAAAAAAAGATCTTTCAAGGTGACACAGTTATTTTATAATGCGAAATAGCCTTCGAGTGGCTTACAGGCGATCCTTAAAGAAAAGGTTCATATCATAGCTTTTTCACAACTCTGAAAAAACTTGAAAGACAATTTCGGTCGAACTCGGTTGTGCTAACAGACCTGAATAAATGATGACTATGATAGTCCTTACCCCCAAAAACAGACAAGGCTATTGTGAACATCTTTGTGTATATGTATTTGCTATTCGTTTGGTTTTTTAAGAACTCAAAACCAACCGGATAAGTTTCAATTAACTATTTGAAGAGAAGTAATACCATTTAACAGGATGATCTTTTTTTGAAAACGATGAATCACATATGATAAGGCAGCTAGAGTTCCCTCACAACCAAAGTTTTTGAAAAAGACCCACTTTCCAACCAAGTTGTTTCACCGAAATTGTGCAAACTCACAGTATCACGTTACGTCAAATCTTCATTTGAAGTATAGAACCTCATAAAAATTGTCTTTTATTAAGATCACTCTCACCGTCTCATTGCTGACTGGAACAACAGCAGAGGTGCTCAAAGTCAAATAACTACCATACTTCCCATTTAAATTGACTCACATTATAACGTTACGTTGCATGGTAGCTTTTAGTTAAGATCTTCACACAGTAACTTGTCTTAAAGTCGACTCATATGATAAAGTTTCGTTATAAGGTCACTTTCAGCAGCGATCTTCAAATAGTAACTTATGTTGAAAACGTTACGATACATGGTGGCTTTAAGCATAGAACTTCACAGCATTAGCTTCTAAAAAAAGTTCACTTTTACACCGACTAATGAACATTAGTGAGTACAGCTTAAAAGATTACGTTACGGTACGTTACGGTACGGTACGTTACGTTACGTGGGGTTTATTACTTATTAGTTATTACCTTAAAATCTTTGATTTTATTAAGCTCATTTCTGTACTTTGAAGGAAGCGAACTAATGTAAGCTTACATAATAATGTTACATCAACATTGCGTTGCGTCATATGGTAATTTTTGATATTGAACCTCAGAAACTCTAAACTCAATTCATATTCAAACAGATCGTTAATTAGCATGATCAACTGTCACATTTCAGTTACTGCAATACTGACGTCCATATAATTTGATGGTGTTGTGTGCTGCTTAAGTATCGAGACCCCACACAGTCACAATAATATGGAATAATCGAGTTTTTTAAACCAAAACGATAAACGTTATTCTACAATTATCCTTACTCCAAAAAACTGACACTCCATGATAATGTGCGCTGTTTTACATGACGCTTCAAAAAACTAAAACAAACCAAATTCAAAATATAGGTATATCAACCATTTCATGCTTGCTCTGAAAATGCAAAATAATCAATAAAAACCGCAATTCCAATCAAATCCCATGGCTCGATAGTTAATCCACAATACTCAATTCTCTCCTTTTCATTCCCAAAAATAAATAAACGGTAAGCCACTTTTGAGATTAAATTTTCCTGTCAAAAATTATGCATCCTTGTATTTTAATTTCTTTCTTCAATACCTACTGCCAAATTCTCAACAGTGTAGGTAACCTTACTCTAATTTTGCGAGAGATTCGTTGGTATGAGATACACTCTATACCCATTTTTAATTACATTTCATATATGAGGGAAGGTAGGTGAACTCCCATGCCAACCAGTAATCAATGCCAGCAAAGTTGCCCCCAACCCAATCAACCTTTCTCCCATCACATTGCCTCGGCATTGTTCTCACTATGTTCTGAGTTCGTTGTTTGTTGTTGTTGTTATTTAATATTATATTCATCCCCATGACACATATATTCCATGTTCTACACAAAAACCAACCACATCAGCATTCAATCTCACCTATTCATTTCTCCCTTTTGAGTGGAAGTATCTCAATATGCATCTACTTTGTGTCCCTGTTCGTTATTGTCATACTAAAGAACATGTTGATAATGAACAATAATACTGCTCTCTAGTCACCAGTCTCCACTCTCCAGTCTCCCATCTCTCCGTGCCGTCTTGTCATCGTCGTCGACGTTGTGGAATATGTGACAAAAACCATTTTTAATTAATATACCCTCAGGTGGTGGAGCGCCATATCATACTAACACAAGCTACTTCAATATCTATGCTTCTCTTGTGTTCTATACTCGTATATCTTTTACAAATACCAAGCCTCACAAGCTAACAATTAACACAGCTCTTCTGATTTCCTGTAGTCTGAATTTTTCTTCTTTTTTTTGTTTTTTAATTTCCTGTTTATCAGTTTTTCTCGGATGGGATCGGATATATTTATGACAACAATGGAGATGACTCTAATGCGATCAGCTCTTATTGTTTGATGCTTTTAGCGTAACCCAACTAATTTTGCCGCAATATTTCTACCGCACGAGAACGTTTAACAGATAGACCTTTGACGGATTTTGAAGGTTGAGTTGAATATAAGTTTCACTTACATCACACACAGAGAGCAGCAACTACTCAATGGGGATTATGAATTGGAAAAAAAAATCGCAAGTGATGATGCCCTCTTGAGCGTTCATTGCATCTCTCATAAGTATAAGTAGGAAGAGTCACTTTAGAAAAATGTACCTATGTACAATGTACATATTGCAATGGGTTGGGTATCGTCTCTATGGTGCCGTGCCTCTCTTAGCGAACTCTAGAAAAATCAATTGTTTGAAGGAGCTGTGAAGCAATCTATTCAAGTGGCAAATCACATGAATAACCGTGTTTGAGTTATGGGCTCAATTCAAGACGTTTATTAATCCAGTAAATTGAGCGGGAATAATAAAGTGGAGGACTTTAAGCGAACGATAAAGCAGTTATGACGGCAACGTTAAGTACGAGCAGTGGTGGAGCACAGCATTTGATGACTGAGATTTGCAAACAAAAATAAAACAGATAAGGCACACAACAAATTAGCTACCTAACTTTACTTCTTCATAGAAGTACATAGATACTTTTTTGTAGAAGTAGATACTTCTTCAAGGAACTGCTTTATAGATGTAGATACTTCTTTACAGATGTAGATGCTTCATTTTAAAAGCAGATACTTCTTTATAGAAGTAGATACATTTTTATAGAAGTAGACACTTCTTTATAAAAGTGGATGCTTCTTTATAGAAGCAGACAAGTATTTATAGAAGCAGATACTTCTTTATAGAAGAAGATACTTCTTTATAGAAGAAGATACTTCTTTATAGAAGAAGATACTTCTTTATAGAAGAAGATACTTCTTTATAGAAGAAGATACTTCTTTATAGAAGAAGATACCTCTTATTAGAAGTGGATGCTTCTTTATAGAAGAAGATACTTCTTTATAGAAGAAGATACTTCTTTATAGAAGAAGATACTTCTTTATAGAAGAAGATACTTCTTTATAGAAGAAGATATTTCTTTATAGAAGAAGATACCTCTTTATAGAAGTGGATGCTTCTTTATAGAAGAAGATACTTCTTTATAGAAGAAGATACTTCTTTATAGAAGAAGATACTTCTTTATAGAAGAAGATACTTCTTTATAGAAGAAGATACTTCTTTATAGAAGAAGATACTTCTTTATAGAAGAAGATACTTCTTTATAGAAGAAGATACTTCTTTATAGAAGAAGATACTTCTTTATAGAAGAAGATACTTCTTTATAGAAGAAGATACTTCTTTATAGAAGAAGATACTTCTTTATAGAAGAAGATACTTCTTTATAGAAGAAGATACTTCTTTATAGAAGAAGATACTTCTTTATAGAAGAAGATACTTCTTTATAGAAGAAGATACTTCTTTAAAGAAGAAGATACTTCTTTATAGAAGGAGATACTTCTTTATAGAAGAAGATACTTCTTTATAGAAGAAGATACTTCTTTATAGAAGAAGATACTTCTTTATAGAAGAAGATACTTCTTTACAAATGAAGAAACTTCTTCATAGATATAGATACTTCTTTACAGATGTAAATGCTTCTTTGAATAAGTAGATACTTCTATAAGAAGATAACTAAGACTTTTAAGGTCGAGCTTTAAGACTTGGCAAAATAAATGTTACCTCATCTTTGAGATGCAAATAAATAGCAAACTGTAAATTGATGTTGATTCGTCAAACAAAAAATCCCCAACAGACAACCAACTGCAGCTCTGATAGTTTCCTGTTTAATGTGTGGGAGCTTAACTTAACTGAACTTCGGCAGTCCAGTGAAATTCTCATTGATTATTATCAGCACTTCATTGACGAGGTGTAAGCAAAACCCAAAACTTTCCATTCATCAGGTACACCACAAAAACTTAATCAGAATCAATTAATGAATACAAAGAACCCTCACAGCTTTAAAGTCACTGCCTTAATACGACAGAGAACGATTATATTGAAATGAAAGACTGAAATTGATTCGTAGGATCATAGACATGACCCATATCAATTATGTTTCGTTCGTTTTCAGGATAGCTTAAGTCCTTTTCATTTGCTGTATAAAAAGTATTTTTACATTCGATCAGAAAATCAATTAATTTTCAACCCTCATCCTGTCTTATTCAAATCCCTGAAACCGAATAATTACTTTTGAACTTTGAGTTCGATTTTGGTTGAAGGTATAGGCGGCTTCCGACGGCTGTGTTAATATTTTGGGAAATTATTTCATTGGTAATCTACCATAAAGCAAGACTGGCGATAAGAACAAAGTAAATATATGATAGGGTAACACAGCAAAGCTCAGCGAGCCTAGCTCATTTTTTCTCTCAACCATGGAGGGGACCTATAATTGTTTAACTATTCTAAACAGATCAGTGAGAAAGCGATTTTCATAGCAGTGTACGTACATTTAATTAACCAGCGAATATAATTATTCAGGAGTGCAACTTTTCCCACTTTTGCCCCAATCTTTTCCTGTAAAGAGTGGGGCAAAGACAAGCTGATCTAAGACTCAAAACGAAGGTATAACGAAGCGGTAGCCAAAGTTCTGATAATGAAGTCGGAGGCAGTTGATTGCCGAAACGCATGATGCAGGTTTATGATGATCTTCTCTTCACATCATCAACACTTCTATACAAATTCGTTTTAAGTATTAAAAGGCGAATAAGAATATTCTCGCCTTACATTTCTCAGGGCTAAATTTTACTGCTGTTTAAATATCATACAAATGCAGTCGTTAAATAAATATTAAAAGTAATGTACCCATCTGTATGGGGTTAAATCAAACTGAACTCGAACTTCCGGGCATCTGCATATACAAAAGGAGAAAATGTGTTAAGTCAATTAACAGTGTCAGCTCAATTGTTTTAATTAGCTCACTTCAAGTTTTATTATTTCATTTTTTTTTCTCTTTCAATGCCCGCTTAATGTTACTCTATACTGACAATTAACCCCGATATTGAAGCAGCACGTGTGCGTCTCTATATCTCCCTTTACAGTTTACACACTAGACTCCATTTGTCTAGCTGACATTCAACGCACATCAAGGTTCTCCTCAAGTTCAACAAAATAAAAGTTCATCTTAGGTATACAAAATAAAAAAATAAAAAATGAAACGCTCCATCATTCAGAATGAAATTAAGAAAATAAAATGCGTATCTACTCCTTGATAACGATGGAAACACAAAAGAAAAACGGTTTAAAATAAAAAGCACATTCTTCCGGATTATTATCGGTACAGCCGTTTCGTTGCTACTGAGCGGGAGTTGTTATCTGAAGGAAGGTTTTTCTTTTAAAACAAAAATTAAGAATTCCCATTATTGGTTAGTATATGGAGATGGTATGACGCGCGTCGCTGCCGTCTTCATTGAACTAACTTTTTAATGATGATAATAATTCCTCTTTAACTTTTTTTATCAACCGAATTAAGAAAAATAAGAAAATC
Source organism: Melanostoma scalare (assembly GCA_949752695.1). Classification (NCBI taxonomy): domain Eukaryota; kingdom Metazoa; phylum Arthropoda; class Insecta; order Diptera; family Syrphidae; genus Melanostoma; species Melanostoma scalare. The sequence continues at coordinate 17,793,448 of OX456986.1, forward strand.
ATAATGATGAAAAATTCTTAAAGACGATGGGCGCTGCGCTGTTGGTTGTCATAACAATAAAGAATTCATTGCCATTATCGTGTATTGCTCATTGTATGGATATGTCACCAGCAGACCCTTTTTTGGTTAAAGCAATTGTTAGTGAGATAACATGGGGTATGTTATCTTATCAGCAATTTAGCTTTCTTCAAAATGCATGAGTTTTCATACCCAAAAACGGTGACTTAGTCATTTTTGATTGTATTTTATTTGACAGAAAAGTTGTAAATTATTTTGTTTCAAGGTATGGGTATATGGTCGTGATGGCGTGCGATAACACGACCGAAATTCGAGGTAATACACAAGAGTGTCGTTACGGTAAGAGATGTTGGTTTTATAAGAACTTTTATTTGATAATTTTTGTCTTAGTCGTAAAGGTAGGCACCTAAATTTTGGGTTGAACAGAACAAAGGAGTCATTCTGAAGGAAACACCAGTTTGATAGTACAGGGTAACTAGTTTCGGTTTTTGTTGGAAAATAAGTTAAAAAAAAGTGGGTTAAGTAACAAAGCTATGTACCGAATTGTTCTTTCTGATGAATGGCAGCGTCTTAGAATAATGCGGAGTGAAAAGAGCGTTTGACTGACAGTTTACTGATAGTTTGAGTCTTGTTGAAACAAACCAAATAGAAATTAGTAGGATGGACAACTAGAATGTTTGTGGTTCGAACAGGGTACCTACTCCCCCCGTGCAGAAAGAAAGTCTCACCACTACGTCTACGTCTTGACCTTGAGAAACTATAATATTTAAGATTGCACTCACATATTTTATAAAAAGAATTTCGCCCTCTCTGATAACTTTTAATGGTTAATTTATAAGCCCACATATCAAAAGATAAGTGAACCGAAAAAAACCTAAGGATGTTTAAAAAAAAACATTCGCAATGTTTTAACCGCAAAGAAATGCTGCCACAAAAATTCTCGAAATTTTGTTCAAGATAAACTTTTAGTGCTCATTTTTTGATAAGGTAAAGTTAAGTTCAAGATAAGAACCCATTTTTAGCACATTGCAATGGAAAAAGAGGAAAGTGTATGAAAGCGTTTATGAATTTTATCTTTTGTGGTATTTTGTTTACATTCATCAAGTAAACAACACTGATAAATTCTGATAAAATATGAACAAAATTTTGAGTACTTTTCATATGCCATCAGATAATTAGTATTGAACCAAAGCTTTGCTTACTCATTATGAATAGAAATTAAAAAAAATTACAAAAATCGTAATAAAACTGAACGAAACGAATCACTAGCAATGAAATACCTGAAAAAAAAAATATTTGTACCAAATTTGTGACAGTAATAAAATTTTGCACTCTAGTCAAAGCAATCCAAAGGCCGCTCACTAAAGTGTAGCAGATAGAATTGTGATTCTTTCAAGATAACGACGCTCGTGGCGACCGCAATTCACTGGTCAAAAAGCGCTCCAAACTTTTTTGAAGTATTTTCTCCGAACATTTCGGCCTTAAATTTGTGTTAAATACCTCGTGAGAGTGCCAGCTCTTGAGTTTTAGGCCCCAACCGTATATTGTAGCAAGGTGGTTAAACATTGAAATAGTAGAAAAATGTCCACAAATCTTAATGCACCAAAATTGTTCCTTCAACTTTGCTTGTTCAGGCCGGTCAAATTGACAGGGATAATCGAAGGGTAAAAAGAATTTTTTCGAATTGTCATCATAGACATAGGACATAGGATACTGAAAAATTAAAATAATTACACGAATCAGATTTGCTTTTGTCATAAAGCTTTTGCGTCTTTCTGTGTCTCTTTAATTTTGGGCTTGAATTTTCCCTTTACATGTATAGAAAGACCCCAGACCGAAATTAGCTGTGTAAACCTGCGTAACTCGGTACTAAAGTTGAACGAATCCAGTTAATTCCTAAGAGAAAAGTTACGACTAGACACGCGTTATCTCTTTCTGTACTCAAGTCATTGTAGACGCGGAAAAAATATCTGAGATGATCCGATTAACTCGTGTCGTTGTTGAAATATGGTCACTACATCAAAAGCGCTTGAATTTCGAGCGCTTTTTCACGATTTTCGACCATTGTGCGCCGTAAAACGGAGATGAAGCACAACATTTGCAATAGACATAGACATTCTTTAAATACAAGTTAAAAAATCCACTAACGATAAAAACATTTTAACAGTTATATTTACTGCTTTATTTATTTCGGGCTACATTTTACGATAGTGTTTTATCGGGATAAGTTTCAAGAGATTTTGCACTTGATTTTGATTCCATTTACCATATTTTACTTGGAAAATATCAGCCTCTTCTTCTTCGAGTGAAAAAGATTACCAGAGCCTTAGAAGCATGAGTCCTAGATTTTGAATTGTTGAAATAATACTGAGCTTGATTTATGACTGATTTTAAGTTTCAGTACGTTCTCGATTAACGCAACTCTCGATTGAAGCAAATCTTTGATTTCCGCTACAGGAAACAGCTGAATTTACTTAATTGTTGACGTGGCAAATGCAATTATGCTTATTGCAACAACCTCGATCTTATCAACTACCATTGTTTCATCTTTTTTTCGATAATCGAGAACGCACTGTAGTTTCAACAGTAAAACCAATTGAATCTAATGTAAATAACGTAAATATGCATGCATCGTCAGTAAAAACAGCTTTCTCACATTTAAGTTATCTAAGAAGACCACTTTTAAAAACAGTGTAAAGAACTGGACCAAGATCTGAACCCTGTAGCAGCCCTGCAACACAATCCTCGCATTCAACGCACCGGGACTTCGAAAACTACTGTCAGTTTTCGTCGCTCTGTTTGGTCAAAAGTGTCAGAAGTTTCAGCTGACATTTAGGTGACAGTTAGATTTTTCAGATTTTCGAACATAGATTTTCAGATGGAAAAAACAGTTTGAAAATTCTTAAAAAAAAGTTCTTGCTGTCGAAACAAGGAAAACAACGTATACGACAATCGGAATTTACTCGGTATTCTTGGGTTAGTTTTTTGTTTCACTAGTTTTCGCTTACTTGTTGAATTGAAATTGATTATTATTGATGTTCGGATATTCTGTTTTGTAAATTGATATTGAAAGTGAATTTATCAGCAACAAAAATATATTTTTGAGGGCATATGATTTTAATTTTTTTTATCAAAATTGATTGAAGCGAATTTAATTTGCATACTACCTTACACAAATACTTGGAAATCGAATTCCTTAATTTCAAAGTGGGAAAATCTGTATGTTTTAAAATTGCTTTTAACACTAACTATGTAGAACCGAAAGGTGAATCACAGTACCATTTTATATATGACACAGAGCTTAAATTGCATTCATGAACTGACAGATTGAACTTCGAAGATTCGAAACTGCTGTGAATGCGAGCAATGAAACACTTCACAGAAACACATATGTTTACAGACACTCAATAAATTATTTCTAAGATACAAAAAAAGTCTAAATCAATTATTTAATAAGGTACATAACAAAAACAACTAGTAGCAGCTTATTTAAAAGTCCATCATACAAAACTTTATCAATCGATTTTTCAAATTCAAACGGAACCATACCAATGATTTTGCCTTCATTAAAATTTTGATTGTCAGGATTGGTTGGTGATGAGTCCTTCAACAGCAATATTCTGATAAATGTTTACGTGAGTCTTGTATTCTGCTCTTCGAATGACTATCGAAAAATCAGAGAAAACGCATATAAATGGCGATCAACAAAAAATTTTATCAATTTCACTTTCTTAAGAATTTCAAAAATGAAGATTCGTAAGCAGTCGTAACATAGAAAACAGTTCTAGCAAAATTTACTGAAACCTTTACGTAAATTACGCAATCTGATATATAGAAGAATATCGCTGTACAATTCTCGGAAAACCAACTGTTTAGGTGGGATATTCTATACCGACTTAATACTGAGGAACTGAGTAGATTTGCTGGTCTGTAGTTTTTTGAAAGAAGCAGCTGCCTTATGCTTATGCTAATCTGGAGCACTCAGACCTATTTCCGGTCCATTGTACTACCAGGGTAGCAGCCTTCCCTTTTTTGTGGCGCAGTAGATGCTAGATAAAGAGGTTGTAATTTCACATTCAAAGGCGGCGTCCAGATGAAACTGGGAGGCTGAAAGAAAAGTAGATGCCAAGAGCGGGATTCGAACCCACGCATCCGGCCTATTTACAGAACACCCTTCCGCTGCACTACGGCCGCCCTCAGCCACCTTGCCGGGTTCTAAAAAAAGGAATTGCTTTCGCCCTTTTTCTTTCAAAGAGGCCCGGTTACAAAACGCTTGGTGGCCTACTCCGTCATCTTAAAAATTTGTTTATCGATATTTCTTTACCAAACGTTGTAGTGTGTAATTTCACATTTGTACTTTACAAAAGGCTTTTCTATTAAAAAGTTGTAATTTGTGAGTAACAAACTTGTTAAAATAAAACTAATTTATAAATTTCTATTTCACCAAAGAAAATTGGTCCGGTTTGGAAGAATATTCTACAGAAAAACATTTACTTGTAATTTTTCGAACAAGTTTGTTTCTTCTTCACAAAAGAATGTCTGGAGCAAAGGCATAGCAGCAGCGGGAGCTGCCAAAGAAATGATGTTGTAATAATCTTTTGCTTATTTATATTTATGCTTTCGCACAACGTTCAACGTTCAACAATATTGTGAAAAAAAAACAGTTGTAAATTTCAAATTCTTCTTGAGCCCGGTGCAACAGGAATTTAGAACAATTGTGATCTACAGATTTACAATATTTTGTTCTACAATTTTGGCTGCCTTCGACCAAAAAAAAGCATTTAAACTTTAAACTTGTAACTGATCAAACAAAAATCTTTAATTTATAAGTACAAATGTACAAAGTACAAGTACAAAGGTAGCAACTTTTTCGTTGTGAAATAGGACTCTGTGTGATCGAGAAGTTGTTTCTCACAAAATTGTGGCTCATTAAATTTTTGGCCAAATGAAATTCATTTCGGCTGTGCACACCCACAAAGACGGAAAGCGTCGAGCACCAAGTTAAATAATAATTGAAAATTAAACTTCGAGAACTCACGATTTTGTGAGTCTAATAAAAACTAAAACGAAATTTCTAATTAAAGTACAAAACTTTCTGCGATTACAAAAATCGAACAATGCCTCTCTCAAAGACTTTAAACTTGAGATAAACTTTCCAAAAAAAATTATTTTCAACATGAGTGGGGCTCTACCATTAGTAAGGATATTAGTTCTCATAATTTCAAATAAATGTCCACAAACATACCCGTTTTGAATAAAAACCGTTTATACACCCGATGAATTTAGCTAAAAATGGTATATAGTTGGAACTTGCCCATCACTTGTCACAACTAAATATTTCGTTTCAGCATAGTGACAAAAGTTTACCAATAACATCAAATTGAGCCCAATTGAGTACTTTACATGTTTACCTTCTTCAGCTGCTAAGTTTCCAATTTAAATTCTTAATCTTCCTTCCTCATCATGACCATCGCCAACCCTTCATTTGTTTAATTTGTACGCATAAAAAGGACAAAAATTAATTAACTACCTGATTGATCTTAAAACAAAATAAAAAACAGTATCCGAGAATGTACCAAGCTAAAGCAACCTTATAACCTTTACCTTTATATGTAAATTTTTGTGAACTGTTGTCCTAAAGGAAACTTTCTTAAACAAACTGTAATGTTGTGTATAGAAAGGGAAACACCTTTTTTTACTTATTTTCAACCAAGAATCTTGCTGAAAAAAAGTAATTACGTTTTGCGGTCAGAATTTCGAGCAGTTGGAACACTTCAAGCCCTTTTTTCATTAGAAAAATTGTAAATTAGGAAACTAAAAGAGAGGAATTTTTAATTCGAAATATGTATGTTTGTACAGGTACAGATTGTTTTTGAACTTGTAATGAAATCATTTAACAGACCCAAGCTTCACATACACACAACAATTTTTTCCAAATCAAAGCAATAAAATACGTGCTATACGAAACCACATCCAATTAGTAACTTTAATCAGCAACCATCAGCTAATCATATTAAAACTGCGGTTTTCTCACACAACAAAATAATTATTTTGCCTTAGAAAACACCGTCGAAATCGAAATCTAGTAACCCAAACACGTAGCTATTACAAATTGCCAAGTGCTACGAGAAAAAAAAACAAACCCACTTTAATAGTAGCCTTCGTGGCATTGGTCTAGTCTTACCATAGGTACCCTCTGTGGCGACCTTCCCTACGATAACAACAGCAACAACAACAAAAATATACTGCCATCTACATCAATTACGCTTAACCTCTAAAGCAGCTATAAAAATGAACCTTTTGTTCCTCCGACACTCTTCCATCAGAAAATGAAAGGATCGTAAAGTGTATTTATGAGCGTTTTCTCATCTGTTCATCAAACAATGAAAAATGACAAACGATCTAATTCGAATGTAATAAAACAAAAAAAAGAAAACACGTCCTGAATACCAAGTAGGAAGAAGCAATGCTTCATTGTTCTATTTGACGAATTGGAATTACTTTTGCACCGAATGCAGGCAACGATTCGGATAAGTCAAGTGCCGGAAAGTGGTGAGGATATTCTCGTACGACAATTTTTCCTACGACTCTCTCAAATAAAAATGTCGTAAAAATAAAGTCTCTCAAAAAAAAAATTTGTTTTGATGGTTTATGTATATCCACGCTCGAGATATGAAGGAGGATATGCTTCAGTTCTTCGGGAGTGTCCTTTCCTTCCCCATTTCTGGAATAAACCTGTGACACGTGACCTTATGCATACAAGGAAATGGTAAGCTAAGAAATGATTATGATAATGGTGTTAAAATTCTGAGTAAAAGGCACCCAGGGGGAAGAAAATCGTCCACTCTTTTCGTAGGTAATACCACCCCTTTTGACCTATATCTGCAAGCTATCCTTTGTTTATGTTCTGCACTCCTATGTATATCGAGTTAAGGGAACTTCCCTAATTAGGAAAATTATCTCCCAGATACAAAACCGTTTAAAAAAAGGAGCGTCCTTCCTTGGTCGGTCTTTATATTTTGTTAACTTTGCCCAACCGTCGTTCGGTGGATCTATGCAAATGCAAATTAATGGACTAAAATCCGTTCGAGTTTGAAGCGGATAAAAGCTCCTAAAAAGGAAGTTTGTTTTATCGTCTATCCGGCTTAACTATAGATGGCCAGGAGAGAGTAGATTTTTTTCGTGCTTTACACAATGAAATTCATAGATCCTTCGGTGGGTGGGTAGTTGGTTGAACAACATTAAAGGACCACGCCGATTGTTATAACTCCATCTAGTGACCGGATGGCGTTAATCTTTCTCGTTTCTTTTTTTCTACCCATAAATCGCAACAATTGCCAGTGTTGAATATGAGAGCTTCACAAAGGACGCCACTTCCACTAACAGTATCATGAATCCTTGTAAAGTGCCCACTTTATTAATTTACTTTTTTCTTATTTTCAAAAAGTCTATTCAAATGGAGCTAACATTACATAAATGGCTTTAACAATGACTTACGTTGTTCTTTTCACTGCGCTTGATGTTGACTGTGATTCTGCTTTTGTGAATGTAAATCCTTTCCGATTTTGAGAGCGCAGTTATATTTTTTGTGAAATATCCGTTTTAGGCTTTTTGGGTTTGTGTTTTTATATTCGCTTTTTTTTTAATCACTTTCCAAGCACTTGGTAGTACACTTTTTCTGTAAATTTATTATTCTACAAAGAAACACTTTTTCAAACTTCAAAGAAAATGTAAAATTTTTTCACTCGAAGTCACTTTTAATATTTCACTTAAGAAAATTAAAGTCGTTTGATTAGACGATTAAAAACCGACCAATGATTTCGAAAACAAACCGCCAAAAAGAATTTAAATTCTTCTTTTATCGTTATCAGAGAGAAGAAAACGGCTGTGAGGTTTACCGGCGTCTATCACGTTCAGCGTTTCAAAACGAAGTGACTAGAATTGGAGAGACACACTTGTGTTTGAGAATTGGGAGAAACACACTTGTGCTCAAAATGCAAAAGTAGAATTATGTTAACTCAATTTACATTACGTTCGATTTCCACTCATTTTCTTCAACATGTACTCAGAACTTTATTTTGCTAACAGTTCGTCAAGACGAGTTAATAGATATTGAAGTAAGTGTGCTGTGTATTGCTGTTGCTTTTGAACGCAGTGTCGCAGTCTGCTTGCTTTCTCTGAACTATGTTAATATTGCAGAGCATCACTTAGGCTAGGCGTTGCTGGTTGCGGCTTGCGGGATGCTGGTTTGTGGTTTGATTGTTGAGATTTAAAAGTCTGTTAATAAACTCCAGATTCAAATGAGTGCCTTTATATGCTCTCTTCTCTTAAACTTGTTAGGGACCAGCGCTGTCGGAACTTATTAAAGCTAAATGTGAGTTCATTACGCTACAGTCAGTAAGTAGAGCAAATCTGTGAACAACTACAGCGTCCTTTTTACAAATTACGATACTCCCAAAAACCCCTCGTTTTGCGATTGCGTTTCACGATACTCGCTGTCATTCTAGACTGCTTTTTGCGGTCGCTTTGTTATCGTTCTGATATTTTCATGATTCTCGTAATTCACATTCGTTTTATGTCGAGGGCTATTGTTGCTTTAGGTTTCGTTTTTTTACCTTGCAGTTTGCCAATCGTTATACGGGATCTGAGCAAGCTATCCAGTTGTTTTGTTTTTAAATCATAGGTTATTTTGACACTGTTTCCGGCGATACGAAATGAGTCGCTATATCTTTGAACAACGTCAGAAAATATTGAAAACTTAATTCCAAAGTGAGTGCTGTGTGTAACCCAAACAATGTGTTTTTTTTGATAAAAAGCTTTGGCAGAAATAAAGCACTCACCGCTTCGGAGCAATGTTTGTATTCCTTAAAATTTTTTGAGAAGACCGCGAAGAGCAGATGTAAGACCAACAATCTGGAAACGATTCAAAGGCTTAAGGCCAATGTCATCCAAAAAATCCGTGAGCTACAACCCGAAACTATCAAGGTCTTGGAAAATTGGAGTGGTAGAATACACTGCTTCGAAGCAAGCAGAGGTAGCCACTTGAAAGACGTTGTATTTCATAACCGATGGGAATGTTTCCAATTTAACATTTTATTACATTTTTAAAAAGAAACTCGTATTTGGCTTAAAAATGGCAGCATTTTCATACCATTATATTGTCACAACGGCAGAATCTGCAGCTGCCGCGACTGCAAAATGCTTTGGTTTAGGAGAACGTTCAAAAAGTTCATAATATAAAGAAAGGATGCTCATGCAACAAGATACATTTTTTCACTGCAAAACTCAAAATTTGCAAAAGCGTTTTTATGAATAAATTCAACTTTCGTAAACCACAGAAGGCTGCCATTGCAATCTGTGGAACGTTCATTTTATGTATGGTCAGACTTCGGAGATATTTACCTCGCCATGAGGTTAGATGTAGATCATATTGACGATGAGAGATCGCCACCGCACCCTGCTTCGGCTTTCAAGAGACCTCAGAAGCACGATGTGAATTTTTCAACAGAAAACAATCATAATTGAAGAAATGCCAAAACATGTTGTCTACGCAGCGGCGGGCGTACCCTTCGTGTATATCACTACTATATAGCACATAAGAAAGTTGTCAGCCCTTATGCGAAAATAATCATCAACTTTTAAGGAACATCAATATTTTTGGAAGTGTTTGTGGCCGTGGCGTGACGGTTAGCATGACCGCTTATTACGTCGCAATAAGAAATTCGAATCGCAGATTTTTTTAATAAAAAAGAAAAAAGCTAATACTGGGCTGGAGCCCTCAGGCCAACTGCAGGTCCATTATACTACCAGGTCAGCAACCTTTCCATGTAGGCATTTAAATAGAGTTTATTGTGATTGTGTGTAAACTCAGTTGCAAAAGCTTTTCAACCCCACACGTCGACCTTTTATAAGCAAATCGTTGATTTATTTAGGTTATGAAGAACTAAAAGCATTCCGAAATGACTTCGAGGGAGCAAAAGCAGAAGCGAACAAACCGAGCGCTTGTTGGGTAGTCAACAAGTGGGGCAGAAAAATCCTATGAAATATTTTGAAGAACTATATGAAGACGAAAAACATTTTGACAAAGAGGCCCGTAGACCATTTTCTAAATAGAAGATGAATAAAACTTTTCTTCGAAGAAAATGAACGAGGGTTTTAAAAGTAGCCGTAGTAGTTTTTTCTTCTTTGAACATAAAACAGTCAATCGCTTGAGAAGATACGGCAATCACATTGTTCGCAGTCATACATTCACTAAAGCAAGAAAAAAACATATAAAAGGTGCGGTTTTGTTGCAACTCAGCTATTTTATAGTCGGTTCAGCAGTGGATTTAACCGCAGAACACAAAACCAAATCAATACTGATCAGTGATCACTTTTAGCCAAGTATGATTTGTTTTCGCGTTCAGTTGTAAAGTGCATTGCTGAGGTGATTATAGGATTGCTGAGTTCCGATAAAATCAAGCGCACATAAAGTATGTTGATATGAACATATTCTAACTTCGAGAACTCGAGAATTATGCATTTCATTCAGTTTTTTAATGTGACTTTGCTACTCTTTCTATACTATGGTGACAGCACTGGTTTAGAGCTCATTTCGAATGGCCTTCTTCTCTTGAGTTTGCCTAACATTTGAGTGCAAATTTAGCCATAGACATAGACACTCACTGCTACTTCGTTTTGTGTATTTTCTTTTCTGTGTTATTTCTTTCTTGTTCTGCTGCGTTTGATAAAAAATGTCCATTTGGAGTTTGGACAAACAGATGCCTAATGTGCCAGAGTAACTAATTTCTTGTTTTTCCATCAAATCACCATCTTACCGAGGCTAGCTTCTTGAACTTACGGCAGCCTCTTCTTCAATAAAAAAAAACATTTATGCAGGTAAGCCACAAAAGCTTGTTTCTTGAATATACTCACTAACCAACTTCACTTCCAAGTGCACTTGATGCCTTATTGAACATGAGTTTGGCAGTTCATAATTTCTGACGATGCACAAGTATTCATACGGTTTTAACTTAGCCAAACAGGCAGAAATTCTATTTGCATTGGATAACGTTAATTTGGCCGATAAAATCGCCGAAGATACTTATCGAGGATGCAGGGAAAATTTATGCGTGAAAACAGGATTTTCTCGTTGATTTAGATAGAGATTCGTGTCTAGCACAAATGATAGACAGAAAATGAGGTAAGTTTGAGGAGGGTATTGTCTTAGTTTATTACGATACTATAGGGTTATGGTTATCATCTGATCTCATTATGTGTACGCTTTCTCAATTAGAATCCTTATTCTGATGTGCGTAGTGTAATTGGCATATCTCTTATCAAAATTAGCCAGTCTAGTTTTATCATCAAACCAATTTATGCTTACATGGACGACTTCTTTTCTCTTGAAGTGAGGCAATTCTCCAAGGTACCTCTATCTAATCAAGTGGAGAAAAATATTGGGCTCGTTTAGGAGTACGCCATCTCCATTCTTCTGAAGCAACAAAAAGAAGGAATCTATGGTCATTTTGGGAATTGGATACCAAAATGTATATTTGTGGGCACCAAAACGTTAAATTTGCAGACTGATAGCGCTTACTCTGCATTGCAGAAGTAAAACAGAAGCGACCCTGGTGAGTAAATTCAATTTCCAAAAGAAATACACGTTTAGATACTGACAATGAGTATAATTTGTAATTATGCTAATAACCTCCTAATGAGATTGCATTTGCATTCTCTTTTTGATAAATGTGCCTACACAATAGTTTTTATTTTAAATTGCTTGTCATCCATTTGTATTTAGGATAAGTGACACTGAGGCAAAATCACAAAATAGCGATTATCTTTTGAATCACACATTCTTCTCTTAGTTGGCTGTACAATATTTGCTGTAATTTCTTACCTGCAAATCAAGTAATTTTGTTTGTGTCTCGATGGGCTCACTGATAAGTAAAATAAGGAATGTGTTTCCATTCAACAAATGCAAGTAAACTGACTGCTTTCGGTACTGATGTGATTCAATGCTCTATGAGCTTTAAAATAGGGTGCCATATATGCCGAACTTCAGAGATCAGAGGTGCCATATATCTCAATAGACGTTGTAATTGTTTTTCGTTGCTTTTAAGATTTTTTCTCAAGTTTTATCTACTCAGTTTTAAAACCAACGTTTTCAGAGTTCATTTTCAAGGTTGTTGAATGTGAAGTCAGTGGTTTTTCGGTGAGAGGGTGTGAAAATTAAAGTCAGCTTTTTTTATTTGTTTAAGAATGTGAAAAAGTCGATTGGGCCCTAATCAGTTATCTGGAAATTTGGTATGTGTACGAAGAAGTCTGGTATAGGACAAGGTCAGGAGATATGGGACCCATGTTTGATCCTTAATTGAAAAGACGAAAAGGAATATGATAGAATCTATATATGTATATGTAGGAAAATGGCTTGCCACATATTGACCGTGTAGTCGCAGAGCAAAATAGGATGCCAGATATCGCGAACTTCCATGCACCGAACTAGAATTTGTAATTATTTTGCGGGGAAACACAAATACACTCCATGGCATCATAATGTTTGTTAGAAGAAGCACTACACATACGAATAACTTTCCGTTTACGTATCAGAAAAGTTGAAGCAGCATGCTGTAGCAATTTCGTTCTAGGCAAACTGCACCAGTGCGCATTGGAGAATGTCAAGGTAACGAAATTATCCAAAGCACTGATTTAAAAAAAAGGACAATCAAGACCCAGAAATTGTTTCTGATGAAGGCCTAATGAGTCCTTTTGGGACATTTTAAAATGAACTAGAAACTAAATTAATTTTTCCGCAAAAGTTCGCTAGGTTTGAAAGTTCCTGAAAGTAAAGCCAACCTTCGCAAACCTACGCAAGACAAGGATGCACAAAGTTCCCGTGATGTTGCCCAAAGTGCTAAGAGTTCCGCTAAGTTTCCCAAAGTCGCATGAAAATCCGCAAAGCTTTGCAATAATTCGAAAGCTCTTGAAATTTGCGCAAAGTTACCGAAAATTCCGCGAATTTGAGCAAAATTTAGCAGATTTCCGCAAAATTGAGCAGAAATTGCGAAAATTTTGCAAACTAGTGTAATTTTTTTAAAAACTGCTCAAAATTGAGTTTAAAAAAATATATTTAGTTAGAACATATCGCAAAATCATCGTAGGAGACATTTTTAACAAAAAATTTTTTTTTATACAATTCAAAAGTCTACATTGTTTCGCAATTTTCTGCATTTTTAGGTTTACATTATAACTTTTACGAAAAGTTACAGCAAAAATGAATTTTATACTAAGCCACTGACTTTCGATTCTTTTCGTGTGGATGCTTATGACAAAAACCAAAAAAAACCCTTTCTGACTGACTGACTTTTTGTAGGTTACGATAAAATGGCGGGAAGGGCTCGATATGTGCGATAAGGCACAAAGTTGAAAGGTTAGACACCAAATAATGATATCAGCCAGAGATCAAACTGAAAGCTGAAATCTTGCGTTATCCTTAGCGATTTTTGTTAAAAAAAAATATCCTAAAATCCCCCTTTTCCCCTACTTTTAACCACATGTCAAAATAGGAAAAAAGTATATCCTAAGATGCCCCTTTTTCCCCTTTCCATAAACGAATGTAATGTGGTACCCTTAACGTGATGAACGATCGAATCCAAACTGAGGCAAAAATGTTTTTCCACGGCTATTGCCTTTCGCGAGGAATTGGCAAGTCCTCCGTTAGTAAATTCATTGCAATGAAAAGCGCTTTCTCTCGATTAGCCGTTCGGAACCGGCAGAAAATTGTAGGTCCCCTCCATTCCCTCTCAAGGCATGATTGTGAGAAATGCGCATGCCCTGGGGCACTGGGTAATGTCAACGCAATGAAATCATCTGTCGCATTTAATAGCTGCTCGGAATATGATCTTACATCGAGTTCTAAAGGCTACCGGTCCCTACACTGGCTACACTTGAGAGAAAAGAACAACGGATGTGGTTTCCATAGATTTGCGGCTATCAGAATGACAGAAATATTGCCAACAGCGTTGCACCTGCAAAATCACTTTAGTTTGAGAGAATCTGTAAAAGTCTAGCCAAACTTCACTCTCTAAATTCCTTCTGTCCGTTGGGCAATGAATAAATAAATAAATTTTTTTCCTCAACAACTGATGTGACAGTGGTACCCGTGGCGTGATTGTAAGCATGTCCACCTGCTAACCCAGAGGTTCGAGGTTCGAATCCCAGCAGAGGCAAAAATGTTTTTCCACGGGTATCGCCTTTCGCGAGGATTTGCCAAGTCCTCCGTCGTTAGTAAGTTCATTGCCATGAAAAGCTCTTTCTCAATTAGCCGTTCGGAACCGGTAGAAAATTTTAGGAGGTCCCCTCCATTCCCTCACAAGGAATGGTTGTAACAAATGCGCTAGGCCAAGGGGCTCCTCGCTCTGTTGCGCCAACCTATTTGTTTATTTAACTGATGTGACAGTTGACAGCTCTGACAGCAAAAACATGAGGCAATTCAGTGCGCGAGCAACAAGTCACAATGCAGATACGCTGGGGCAAAAAAAGGGTCATATCAGACAAATAAGTGCGAATTCAGTGCAGCCAAGGGCGCTCCAGTGCGTCCATCAAACAACTCAAGTAAAAGGTGAATCAACAATAATACAAAAGCAAAATTAACTGTTGAAAAACGAGTATCTTCTCCAAATTTTCTAGTTATTTTTACCCATAACTAACTTATCCTGAATGATTTGCATCTTTCTTTTGAATTCAGAGTGCACTCCTCTTCCGATTGAAACCAATCGAAAAAGTCACATGTACCTGCAACAAACAGCAACATAATTGTTGCACAAACCAACGCATCAATCAATAAAAAATCGTCACACATACCTGTTACCCCTTTAAGAACTCAATAGCGGCGAGCGACTTCCTTGAGAAAGATGAGTGACCTTAAGAACTGTCCAATAAAACTTATATTTGTATGTACTTATCATGGTATTTCCTCAGTAAGTTTATTTTTAAAATATTGCAACTCTCGACTTAAAATATTAAAAGCAACAATAGAAAACTCTGCTTGTTTGTTGTCGACAACCTGAACAACAAATCGACAAAAACAAATTGAGAATAACTCACCCGCTGTTAGAATTTATATAAACTCTCTTTTGTTTACTTGCCTAAGCCGTTGCCAAGGCGCTCAACACTGGCACAACAAACACCTGGCAGGCAGGCAGGCATTTTTCATTTCACAACATTGTCATTCTCATTCAAAAGAAGAGGATTATTCAACCGGAAGGTAAAGTATAAGTCCAATTGGAAATATTCAATGAATTACTACGACGAGGAAATAAAAATAGAGGGCTCGGAGCCGATTAAACTCGAAAAAGTACAAAGTGCGTCCAAAGGATCTCGTCGTCCATCGGCCTTAAGTTCAGCTGCTGCCCGACGCGGACGTTCGGCTCGAGGCAACAAATCTGTGTGTATATTTTTTTGTATTGCGAATCAAATTTCCTCTTCTTATATGTGTGTGTTGTTTTTTTTTTTTTCTTTGTTTAGGATGGATTACCACGTTCTTCATCAACCATCACAAACGAAGACGACGAACACCTGGATGAAGTAAAAGGGCTCGACGAAACCGATGCAAGTGAATCAGAATCGGAAGACAGTAAGGAGTTCCGTGAACATCAACAGCTCGGCACACGTTTGATCAGTCCATCAAGCTGGGACAATCTTTCCGTGCCGCAGGAGATTAAGGAAATCTTTCCCTATATTGTGAAGTACACACCACAACTCATCGAGACGGAGTATCACCTGCAGCCGTTTGTTCCGGAATACGTACCAGCTGTAGGAGATGTAGACGCATTCTTGAGAGTAACATTTCCTGCCGTCATGAACGCACGTCGCGAACAGGATATCAAGGAGCATCTTCAAAAGATGGGACTTAATTTTCTTGATGAGCCGAGTGGCCAACAGAGCGAACCAAGTCTGTTGAATATCAAATTGGGATCGGTGCTCACTGGCAGTGCAAAGTCGCATTCCGCGTCGCAAGTACCAGTTGCAAAGTCTGTCAGGGATATGGACAAATGGATCACTGAAGTTGAACATATCCATTTGGGTCATTCCGGTTTTGACGTCCAGCCACAAAAGGATATTGAAACCATGATAATCGACTGGCCGCAAACATATGCGACAGCAGAAAGTGAACTTAACAAAGCATACCAGGACGAGAATCTTTCACTGGTAGAATACATACAAGTTCTTTGTGAAAAGCTCGACATCGATGGTGGAGCCTCCGGCGGAGAGCTCACTCAAGCACAATGCATTCAAAAGGTGTACACCTTGTTCAGCATATATTTAGCAGCTAACCATTCTTATGAGTAAAAAATGAATTTTATTCAATAAAAAATATTGGAGACACTCATACCCACATTAATTTGGTTTTGCTTTTGGTTACGGTTTGTTTTTCTTTCATCCAAGTAGCTTTTTTGCAATGATACGAGCATATACCAATACCAACCACATATAGCTGCAGATTACGATTTCCGACACAAAGAATGTGGCACATTTTAATTCCCCATGGCAAAACAATTACCAAAAAAAAAACATGCAAACGGTTCCGCTATCTCACAATCGAATTAGGTTTTTTTTTTTGGGAGAGTTCTCTATTGTCTTTTGTGGTTCTATTCAAAGAGTGGAATTCGCATTGTGCTAAACTTTTTTTTAAGGTTGAACATTAGCTGGAGGCGCTTGGAAGTTTAGAGATGTTTTAGTTTTTAATTAAGTCGTTTCATAAATGAAATTTTCGACTTAAAAAAAGCATAATTAGGACCCAGACATTGTTTATTATGAAGGTCAAATGAATCGTTTGTGGGGTGAATTCAAAACAACATTTAAGTTGGAAAAGTTTTGAAATAAGTCAAATATTAAATTGATTTCTTCGTTGTTGTTCCGTAAAATTGCGCTATTATAGAAATTTATGAAAAATTTCACAAATTTTCACAGAGTTCCGCAAGGTAACACAAAGTTCTTTAACGCTCTGCAAAGTGCTGGGAGATCCACCAAGTTTTTCAAAGCTAATTTTCGCTGTTGGGCCGCAAAATTGCGCAAAGCTCCAAAAAGTTAAAAGAAGTTTCTCAAATTTACAAAGAATTCTGCAAGGTTGCACAATCTTGATCGATGTTCCGCGAAGTGTGAAAAGTTCCGCTTAGTTTTTTAAAATAACTCCAAAATCCGTAAAGCTGAGCGAAAATACGAAAGTTCGGTAAACTTCCGTTAACTTACGCAAGAATCCGCAAATTTGAGCAGATCTCCGCAAAATACAAAGCTGTACAAAATTCTGCAGAGTTTCGCAAAAATGCGAGAGCTCTGGAAGTAGCGAAAAGTTCCTTAAAGCCTCCCAAAAATCTACAAAATGCCGAAATGCTGCGCAAAAGTCCCGCGAAATCACGCAAACTTGCGAAAAGTTTTGCAAAGTTCAACAAAGTGCGTAAATTTCTGCAAAAAAAAGGCTTTGTAAAATTGTTGAAAATTTTGCAAAGAACTCGCAAATTTATTGAAGTTCTGCGAAAAAGGCAAAATGAATGCAAAGAAGCGTAAAGCTCTGCAAAGATGAGTAAAACTCTGGAAAGATACGTAAAGCTCTGGAAAGATCCGTAAGGCTCTGCAAAATTGTTGAAAATTCTGCAAAAACCCCGCAAATTGGTCGAAGTTCTGCGAAAAAAGGCCTTCAAATTTCTTTATTGTTTGTCCTTTTTGTCGGAACCATGGCCGCAATTGTTGGAATAGCTTATAGGCAACTTTGAGTACATCAGCCGACCTCGTCAGCCCCTGCCAACTGGAGCCGTAACACCTCTGCTGGTTTTGAGCCTTTCTTTGGCGCAGTTTCAAATGGCAGCAGTTGGTAAAGAGCCCTGGTTCCTCACTGTCTTTGCAGCAGCTGCTTTCCAGGCGCTAGGCACTAGCTGGAAAACTTATCCTCAAAGTTTTTCCTCGAACTAAAATCCGGTCCGGTCACCTCAGTTAGTGTGAGTATAGGTAGATAGGTACCTTGTAGACTATTGAAATGTCGCAGTGAGTAAGAAACTTAGTGTTCGTGGGTAAAAAGCCTCTACATTTTGAAAATGGGGTGAATCAATTTTGTTGATAATTTTTTAATCAACAATTTTTTAAACGCTTCTGTTAACATTATCCTTCAGTAATTTATGTCATCGTTCACCATCACCCGCCTTCTAAAAGTCTAAATAAAAACCCTGTCAGAAATCAGAACGATAAGACCCGCATTATTTTTGGAAAGATTATCCTTTTCACAAAGCAAAGAACGGGAGTGCCCGTTTGAACTTAGTTTTCAATCGAATCGACAATATTTAAGAGATAACAATGACATGCCATTTAAAAGGTCAACAAGATTGAGGCAATTATTTTAAAAACAAATCCGACAAGCTTCACGTAAAGGTCATAAGTGCTGTATGATGTCAGTTGAGTTTCACGGTCGTTTTTCCGGAAATTTATTAGCAATCCTTCAGTTTCAGGTAAAACTGATAAAGTGTGGGTGTGTTATTGTGACAAGCTAAAATTATGTAACTAACGTGAGGTGAAAATGAAACTTTTTCCATTGCACGGAAACTTTGGTATGATGGCTCATCGCCAGGTGCGTAACTGAATCCTAACAGAACAAAGCACAAAAATCTCCACACCAATGGCAAGGGATTTATGCCTCAAATGAACCAAATCTTTCCACGAACACGTTCATAGGTACAACTATTTAAATTAGTGAAGAACTTCAATAGGAGTTATAAAATTACCGTGACAATGGACATTGCAATTAAACTGAGTAGAATAGTGCGCTCTGTTAACGCGACAATTGAACCCGAAAGTAATGTTTCCATTGAGTGTTCCCTTGCACCGATTTTCTAGTCGTCGCTGTGGTCGTCTAGTGTGTATAATAAAAAAAACATTGTACCTGCATTTGCAGTTAAGCAAAACAAAGAACAGAGCGATGTCATGGTACCGAATCTGCACATCATACACATTATAATACCTCCGCTGGTCAATGTTGAGCAGGTCTGGGTCTCTACTCTGGGAATGGAAATTGCAATTTTGTGTTTGCTTGTTGCTATAGCGTTGACAAAGTTATCCAGCCAAAAGGGAGAGAGTGAGTGTTCCCTTTGGTCATGGTGTGCAATTTTCTGCAGCAGTAACTTTTGAGGTTATTTGCTTGCAACAAATTGTAGAGTACTATGTTAGCCATCCATGGAAACTGTTTGGCTTATCTTTATCAAAAGTAGGTATGTCTCAACGCTTTTACATTTATTTATTTTTAAATTTTTTTCATTTGTGCAGTGTGCACGTACTTTGGGGATTGTGATAACACCGGTGAGGGTGTTTTTATTTTACGATTTTGGGAGCTCTGGATTTTTCCTTTTCCCTAAACGAGATGTCGGGATAGGAGTAAATTTAGTTATGCAAAAAGGAAAGGACGTAAATTCAAACAGATTCAAGTAGAGTCTCATTTAAAATTTAATCAAGAAGTTTTGAACGTCTGACAAATAACACCGGAACCGCATTACTGCATCAGTCCTAGGATCATTTGTAGGGCTCTACCCAGGTTTCCTTGACAATTCCATAAGTTGTCAAAAAAAAACTATGGAAACCATGAAATCACCACACAACGCTCTCATTTGATGAAAAATATTTACATGCCATTTGAGAGCCCTGTTCATTACCTGTTGTCGAATTGCTACACGTTATCGGCTAATACCTGACTGAATTTTATGAGCTTGGCATTAACACCTTCGTTATCGAGCAATCTTGTACCCTAATTTGACATTCTATCATCACTAATCGAACAAAATTTGATTCAATGAATGAAAAACCGACTGGTGTTCACCAATTTCGCGCCAATTGGGAACTAAAAATTTCACTTACTCACTCGATCACTGATGCGGCAATTTGGCCTTCGAACTCGCCACAGCAAAAAACCAGCGCTCAGCTTGACATTCTGGGTGAGTTGAGGATTTTCAAACAACGTTTAGGGGCGACCCCCTCAGAGTGTGAATGTGAACGAACGAACTTAATCAGCGACTGAGTAGTTGTCAGACAACTGCTAGGAAATTGCTCGAAAACAATTCTAGAACGATTTTTACCCCCAAGAAAAGTTATTCGGATACGTTTATTGAACCCCCAAGTTCTTAAAAATAATTTACAGTACCTTAAAAGGTTTGATAAAAAACCCAGTCTTCCTTGGTAGACACTACAGAGGCTAATCCTTTAAGAACGTGTGCACAATGCACACATACCGTGGCATTGCCTATCTTTAGCCTCATAGATTTTATTTCCTCGAAACTAGAATATGCACTACCTTTGAAAAATCACTGTCAAAATCAGACTAGATAAATAATTACGGATTGCCTCCGAAATGATTATTTTGCAGTTTCTTTCGATGCAAAAATCCATTCCCAGTTCATCTGTTTAAAAAAAAAAGAACTGAATGATAACATTATTGGCATGCAAGCGCCGCCGGCCGACGGACGGAATCGGCCGCAGCACGCTCTATCTTTTCTGATTGCCCCACTGCCGCCCGAAAGAACGATGCATATTTAGGCACAAAATGCTGATTTGATTAGTAATGTGTTGTAGTTTGTTTATTTATTCTCCACGCACTTTCCGTCTTTTGTATTCGTCGGTTCCCTGGTCTGTCGCGATGCCGTATTATCGTTTTAGAATTCAAATGAGACTCGAACGTTTGAGAATTTTTATATGGACATGGACAAGACACCATAACACCAGACGTCAATCAACAAGGAGGTGGCGGTGATACGAGAATGTTCGCTTTTCTTTTGATGAGTCACATTGGAGTTTTAAGTTCCTGGAATAGAACAAATCATTTGATTCTGCTGCTAGACACATTTATATGCA
Source organism: Melanostoma scalare (assembly GCA_949752695.1). Classification (NCBI taxonomy): domain Eukaryota; kingdom Metazoa; phylum Arthropoda; class Insecta; order Diptera; family Syrphidae; genus Melanostoma; species Melanostoma scalare. The sequence continues at coordinate 17,814,331 of OX456986.1, forward strand.
GGGTAATAATGAGTTGGAAGTGAGATTGTTTGATGAGCATTTGTATACTAGACCGAAATTGTTGATGGTGAGTGAAAATTTGATGAATAAACAAATCAGGTAGCAAGTGGTTTGATGCTTTGAAATTTAAATTCAGTTCTTCAGTTCAGTTATAAGCTTGAAGATGAGTATCATGAGCCATTTAAACTTTTTGCATTCCATCTTTGTCTAAAGTTCATATCTGAGTTAGGTAGGTTTGTCAGTTCAAACCTTGGGGCAGAGCTATGGTCGTCACAGAGATCTAAAAAACTTGAAGTTGACAAACTGGATGTTTTTTTATTCATGGGCTTGCCTCAATTCGTCCTAAAGTAGCACTGCAATTTTGCTGTGACGAGTTTCGGTAACAAACAGGAAAGATAAATTGCATCTCTATCACTTGAGTGACACTTTGACCATGCTTTAAAAGTCGCTTTTTTCTTTCTGATGACTGCTGTATCATCATCATTCCACCACCATGTTTCTCTGACTTGTTGGTAGTGTCGCTTTGAAACACCTCGCAATTATTTGGCTCTATTTAAGCAAGCTTTTTGTAGGCAATCACAAGTACACTGAGCTGTGGATCCTGCATTTTTGACTGTGTTAGTAGTGTTACAGCGATATATGTCTACATACTAAAAATGAACTGCTCGCCTTTTCTTTGTCCAAATTACCACCACTTGGTTTTCTTATATCGTTTTTCATTGACGAAAGGAGTTTCTCCTTTTGTGAAAAGATTTACTCTTTTTCTGTTTTTCATGTTTCATTGAAAAATATAGTAGATCCGGAGTAACTCCAAACGCCACAAATCTACTCCCATTTGGTTGGGAGATACTACTATACTACTATACTACTCTGAATTCACGTACACTTGCAAAAACATTAGGTCTGTTTCTTTACTTTCTGGGTAAAGTTTGGGCTCGAACTTTTTAATGTTGTTTTTGAAATCTCCATCCGAAAATAAAAAGTAAAGATACGCCTTTGGAATGTTTCTTGCTGAATGACATTTATCATGCACTCTCAGCAGAGATACGAAAAAACATACAAACAATTTTGTTTCTGAAACGTCTCAAAATGAGCTCATAGCAATGTTACATTGCATACTTAACATTATTTCGAATTTTCAAACCTACAAAGACAGATTATGCTTTCCATTTTTCATTTAATTTCAAATATAAATTTGAATTCAATCGAAATGTTTCGATCAGCTGATTTCACAAACAGTCGATTTGACAAGCAAGAAAGTGCACGAGCAAATTGTTCGGGTAAATTCTTAAGGCCCCGACCCATAGAACGCGTTGCGTGCGGTAGAAGCGGCGCGGCAACTGATGCGGTGGGTTTTGCCGCGCGCAACTGATGGGGGTCACCCATAGAATCCGTTGCGGTGTTTTGACAGATAAATTTAGTCAAAATGGGGGCGTTCAAGAATCGTATCCGGATAGCTTGTTGTTGTTGTTTACGTGTGGGAAATCGAAAAAAATAAGTTATAATCGTCTAGCAATGATATTTTGAATGTTTTTCTGTTTTCAAAAGTCGAATTTTAATATTTCACAGCTGTTGTCTGTTGTCGATCGTTTAAAAAGGTATCTAAGATACGGCTATCCAAGATAGGCTATCCGATAGGTTCTTGAACGCGCCCATTGTCACTTTTTCCATATAAGAGAAAACTTCAAATTGGTTGTGACTGCGCATGTCTCTCTTCAGTCACCGCGTGAGAGCCGCGGCAAAGTAGAAAGTTGGGCTACTCGGCGCGTTGCGCGCGGTGCTCATGGGTCACCTCTCATAAGAACGTGTGTATTTAATCGAGCTGTCAGTTGGAAGCGGTGCCGCACGCGCGCAACGCGTTCTATGGGCTGGGGCCTTTACTGGAGGGGAAGTGACAAAAAAGCAAAAGCTCTGCCACTTTTACGTCAGAAAAAAGTAAAGATACACGTTTTGGGATCCCGCGGGTGATTAAAGATACAGACCTATTTGTTCTGTCAGACGTTAAATGGAAAATAATTTTAAATTTTCAAATTTATTGTGTCAGTTAGGTTCAAAAAATGGTTGAAAATTATGAACAAGCGAAGTTAGAAGTTAGTAATTTGCTGGAAAAAACCAAATTACACAGTGTGAAAATATGAATCCCTATATGTGAACATCAATTTAACCTGCAATACTAGGAAACAACTTAAAAACATGTTTCATTGAAAGTAGTAGTAGTTCTCGATTTGAGAGTAATTCTGCCGAATTTCAATGAAAAACGCTATTAGGAGCCCTTATTTGTAAGACATCCTTCTCCTCTTCCATGCTGGGTAACAGCTTTTCGCAGCATTTCTAAACTTTGCAGTCTTTTACCCGAAACTTCATACATTAAGCTACCAAGTAACCAAGTTTCCACCTGCAGTTTTGTCAGTAAAAAGGCGTCGGTCTTGTTTGATGAACTTGGTATTTTACACAGTAACACCGTGTGAATGGTGACTTGCAAACCCATACTTTCATGACAGTCTTCATAGTTCTCATATATCTTTCCAACATGCCATTTCAAATCGAATGCTACGTCATCACTTGAAGTTAAACTAGGTCTCATTCCAGGAGAGTGAGAGTTAACCTAGTAGTGTTTCCATCTGAAAGAACAAGTTAGGAGTTGATGTTTTTGTCTTTAGTTAAGAGTTAAACTAGAGTTTCCACCTGTTTGACTGGTTCGTTCGTAAAAGCCCTGAGGTTAACCTGGCGTCGCCACAAAGCGTTTTTTTGAAAAACCTGAACTCACCCTGAATGTCAAACTCCGTGATTTTTGAGACTTAGATTAGCCCTCAACTCGAATCAAAGTCGATAGCTGAATGATGTTGTGTAATATGGAGCGAATGTTGAAAGAAAAATATTACGCACTCACTCGATCACTGATGCGGTAATTCGACACCAGGTAATTAACAGGGCTTCCAAAGTGCATGTATTTTTCTTCAAATAATAGTGATGTGTCTTGATTTTCTATTATAGCGTTTTTTGAGAGCTAAAAACCCAGGTTTATTTTGACAACTCATAGGGTTGTCAAGGAAACCTCTGGGTAAACCCAAGGTAAAGTTCAAAGAACGAACCATACGTATTTCTGATCGGTCCAGTACCAGTATCATGAGTAGCAGTGGTTGTGCTTGGTTGGGTTGTCAACCATAAACCAGCATATTTTGGGTCTGAATGGCTGAACATGTTTATTTAAACGTTTCTCGTTTTGAGGTAGTGTGAATGGCATTTAAAGTGATCAGTTGATAAAAAATTGACTCCTGTTTCTTTTCATGTTTATATTTTCATTCGGAGAAATTTCAATTGCGTCGTTATTTACGATCACAGATACCTACTATAAGGCAATTTTTGCAATCGTGCAGAAATAAAGTTTTTAGATAACAATATGTTTTATTGTTGACATTGCGATGATAGAGAATATAAAAATGTCGGCCCTGCAATTCTATCTAACTCGTCTGTTCGTTTATGAATTTACAGCCTGAACCCTGAACCGCTTAACGAATTTTCTTTATAATTTGTGGGGTAAACAAAAGAAATGTTTTTAGAATTAAGTCTTTAGGTCTTGAAATAATTCTACCTGTAACACAAATACAACATGTATGAAAAATTCTCAAAAACGACTCCTACAACTTCAATTAAAATATTTTAGCTATTAATTTTTGGTTGTTTCTCTTATGATGCAAGAAAAAAATTCAAAAAAAGTCTAAAAACAGCATAGACATCGCCTCCCGGTTTTGGATTGTTCCATGTCTGAGGCCAACCAAATGCTGATGTTTTGGCATTTGCTTGTACCAGGTGTGTTTTGGCCTGCCTTTTCTTTTTCGTCGCGAATTTGTTGAAACGTTGTCCGATATTGCCTTTTGGACGGGGTTCTGCGGATCTCTCCTTTGAACATGACAATACCAACTGAGCCGATCGTGCTGAATTTTGTCCAAGATGGTACTTTTGACATGAAGGCTTCCACGGATCTTAGTACTTCTAATTCGATCAAGCTTTGTTACTCCTGCTGTCATCCGAAGCATCTTCATTTCGGCTGCCGTCAATTTTCTCTCATACTTTTTGTACATTGTCCAACATTGTGAACCGTATGTCAGAGCTGGACGGACAACTGCTGTGTAGAGTCTTCCCTTCAGCTTAGGGGGCATTTTTCGATCACAGAAGATAGCGGAGTTTTCTCGCCACTACATCCACCCTACGCTTACTCGATGATTGATGTCGTCATCACAAGTTGCTTCACTATTGATCATAGATCCCAGATATTTAAACTTTTCACACTTGGCAAGCACATTTCCATTCAAATAAATGTCTGGAATAGGCTTGTCTGGATCAGAAAAAGGGCAGCACAGGTATTCAGTCTTTTTAGCGCTAATACGGTACCCATTTCCTTCCAGAACATCAATCCAAACGTCAAGTGCTCGTTGCAGGGATGTAGGATCCTCGCTTATGATGGCTCCATCGTCAGCAAAGAATAATTGCTGTACTTTATTGTCCGTTACTTTTCCTTCGAGCAAATAATCCAGAACAGCAATAAAGAGCAGTGGACTCAAGACACTTCCCTGATGTACACCTACTGTTATTTGGAATTCTTCGGTGACTCCAGCTGGGCATCTCACTTTTGTAACTGCTCCCTCGTACATGTCCATAATTATTTGCACATAGGCTTCAGGAACTCCTCGGTGTCTGAGGGCCACCCATATCAGATCTCGTGGTGGTAGATCGAATGCTTTTTCGAAGTCAACCAACACAATATGCAAATCCTCTAAGGCATCTCGGTGTTTTTCCATAATGATCCTTATACTTTGGATTGCGTCTGTAGTTGACTTACCCGCGACAAACCCGCATTGGTCAGCCTTATTATTTTCCGCAGTCGGCTATCCAAAACCCGCTCAACGATCTTCATAGTGTGGGACATCAACTTGATCGAACGATAGTTGTCAAAGCTTCTGGTATCTCCCTTTCCCTTGTACATTGGAAGAAGAAAGCTTTCCCTCCATTGATTAGGCAAACTATCACCTCTTATAAGTTTGGAGATGAGAATCGTGAGCCATCTCAACCCGATGGCTCCCATATTTTTCCAAAACTCATATGGTACCTCGTCTGGCCCAATCGCTTTGCCTTTTTTGGAGCTCTTAACTACCTCCCTAACTTCTTCGACTGTGACGTCGGATACTTCCGTAAAGTTAGGTGCAGCTGTTGGAAAGTGGCGCCGAGGAAACTGTTCATTCAAAAGATCATCACAATACTGTCGCCACCTGTGAAGAATTTTGTCGTCATCCACAAGTAGCAGTCCTTGAGCATCATTTATGAACTTCGGCGAACGAATCTCCTGCGCATTTCTCCTTCTCTGAGCGGCTATTTTGAAAATGGCTGCTCCCTTATTCAAGTTGCTTTGTCTTAGCTCTTGGATTGCCTGATTTGCTTCAGCAGCTGGGGCAGAAATCTCTTCCAGCTCTCGATACAGGCCCTCCGTGCTTTTTGCTTGAAGTTGGGCGCACTTTTTCTTCGCTTCTTTTCTGCAGCTTTTGTCACCTCGCCCATTTTTTTTACTGACGTTAATGGTTTTTACGATTTAAACAAAATTGTATATTTAATAAGTGACCTACGTTGTTTGAAAAAGATTGCGAATCAGTATTTAAAAAATTTTAATAATAATTTTTTTATATTTTTGTTTTCAAATACAAAACATATTTTTGATATTTTTTAAATTTTTATTCAAAATATTTTCTAGCCACTTTTAAGACTTGCAAACTTCATTTTTTTGGGTTTCCCTTTTTAGAAAAAACCTTCGGAGTATTTTCATTCATTTTCATAGTTAATGAGCAACTGGCAACCCTGTATCAACTTAGAAATGATTTTTAGAAAATAAAACATTGTTTTCCAGCCTTTAAAAGTTTGTATGGCACTAACGCACAGTCGCAAGTATGTATTACGGTCGACACAGCCGTACCTACTCATTTTCTTAGTTGCAAAGAAAATCAAAAATTATTAATTCCGTTTTAGCAACGGTATTTAGAATTTTTCCTGTTTTTAAAAGATGAATTTTAATATTTTACTCCTGTGCCGAGATTTACCTGATTTCACTTTCCCGAGAGTGAGTGAAGCGAGTCACTTCCCATTGAAAATCGATTTAGCTAAAGGAATTCAGTGAGTGAGTTAGTGCAATTGGCTGTCAGATTACTCACTTAGCATTTCAGCAGTGACTCTACTCACTCACTCCCTGGAAGGTGAAATTAGCTAAATCCAGGCACTAGAAAAAAATATCTTGAATCGTTCAAAAAGGTACTAAAACACGGGTAAGGGTATTTGAGATAGCCTATTCGATAAGTTCTTGAATGTGCCCATTGCTTTTGATTTTGGTTAAAAAAAAATACGTAGGTATAAAACAACGGCACCAGAAATTTAAGAATTTTCCAATATTAAGACCATTTTGGTTATATGTACATATATACGAGTATTCAATTGCACTTACCCACGATTTTTTCATCAAAATCCAGTGAAATGCCCAATTTCCAAGGCAAATTTACATATTTATGTACGAATCACGAAATCACGACCGAGGTACGACGCCGACGCGACGATGAGAATGATGAATTAGTAGGTACGTAGGTGGGCGGATATTTTATTATATTTATACGAAAAAACTACACTAAAACTTGCGACCTTGCGAAGGTCATTCACTGCCACAAAAAAAAACTACCGAAGAATAAATTTTACACACAAGGAAAGAACAAGACACTACACTTGACTTTTCATTAACTTGAATAGAAACACAACTCCCGGTGTTATTTAGGATGAAAAAATTTAATAAATTAACTTAAAAAATTAAATTGTAGACTCCCTAATAATAAAGCAGCAGGTAGGTACGCTACCTAAAAACTTCCACTTGAATTGCTATGGCTCTAGAAAACTTACGATCAAAGCAAGACTCTCGCGTCGACTCAATATTCTGTTGGAACAGAAGCACAGAACAAACTTGCACACACAAACACTTTTATTTTGTAGAAAAACACTTTAAATTATTAAAATTTCATGATTTTAAACTAAGAAACTAATTTTTGCTTACAGAAAATTAATCACATGATCATGGAACTGTTAGCGCTGGCGGACGGTAGACAACTGCGGAGTGCGGACTGCGGAATAACGAAACGAGAACGATTTGCTATATTTTCCCTAACAAAATTATAGCAGATAATAAAATTTGCATACTTCTAGACGCAGAGGAAGGAAAAATTAGGTTAAAAGCGAAACCAACGTTTTTTTTTTTTTTTATTTCTTCTGACTTTTAACTCTTCTACTTGGACACTTAAAATAATTGAAGCTACCCACTGAATGCTTCGAAGAAAAATGGTAGTGAAAGTGCATTTTTAAAATTTACCTATTGTTTCATACTATTGTACTTTGTACAAAGAGAAACTCTTTCTAAGGAAAACTTCTAACTTCATGGACCATTTTTGCTTTACTGGCGCCTACTTTTTAATTTTTAATTAGGTGGGTATTACAGATCGGGGTGAACCTTGCACGGTGCGTTGATGTCCATCCGCTATACATGGCCTAACCATCGTAGTCTCGACATGCGTACTCTTCTAGTTCTACTGCGGCCTACTATGCAACTTAATCGTACAATAAAAGTCCAAAATTTCGAATGTCCCAAATTCCTTCTTCGTATGAACATGAACAAAACTCTAAAGCAGTTGAATGAATGGTTTGGGGTTTTATATTACACGTCGACCTTGTAGATCTATTATACCCCCCGCTTAAGTTAGTCTCTTTAATGAACTTAAGTACCTGGGTTACGTTTAGGTGTTTTAGTTCGCACTCTTCTATGTAGTAGTATCCTAGGCCTTCTCCTTTGCCGAAAGCAGTTGGTAGAACTCAATTCCGGTTCTACTATCATTCTAATTGGCACTTAGAAATTATATCCAAAATAGCTTTTGAATGAAAAAGTAGAATAGATGTACATACATTGCTGGCCCATGCTTTTACCTTCTACAATTCCATAAACTGCAATATAAAGGAAATAAGAAGGTTTTGAATTTCTTCCAACTTTTATAGCAGAAACAATTCAAAACAATAATTTACCTTAATGGCAAATTAGATGAACTTTCAAAGGCTTGAGGAGCCATTTCTATGACATTGCTGGTTAATCCACAAACTTTAATCTTTAACACAGTTCTACTGACATGACACCAATTGTTTTCTCTCTATAGATACCTCTTTTCAATTACCTACGGGATTATCCGGATATAGCACCCAATTCAATAGACATTTTTCCAATAGCCAGTGGCCGTTGAACCTCAAATTACTTAACACATTCACTGGTTTCTTTTCAGGCTTTAAACTGGTCGGAATTAATACGATTGTCAACTTAAAATCTGCGTTCGACCGGTGACATCGATAAATGCTTTTCTATCTAAATCCAAGTATTTCAATAACCGACTGCTTCGTGATAGGTTCTGCTGAAGGGTGGTTTTGGTTAAACACCTTGTACGGATTCATAAAGCTGACAATGAACGAACACGATTAGAATGAAAGTAAAAAACAAAAGCCCTTAAACGTTCATATGGACGTATAGCTTTTGAAACAGAGAGCACTCAAAGAGGAAGAGTATCATATTCATATAAAATCATAGAAAAGGCAGCTAAGCTTTGAAATCGTTTGATAGACAGTCGTATTGGGGGTACACGGGTTTTTTCATCATAAATGGAATTGGGGAAAAAAGAAGATTGGTTGAATTCTTCTTCCACTTGATTACTTCATCTAAGACGAGCTCTTTCCCTTTTGCGATTTCCCAACAATGTGATGTCGAAAACCTGTCGAGCGGGGGCGTTGATATCCATCCGCTGTACATGGCCCAACTATCGCTGTCTCCTGATGATTACTCTTCTGGACAATGTCGTGGTACAACTCACACAGTTTGTCGTTGAATCTTGCAATGCTCACAAAAGCACCTATGACGTCACGCTTGCTTTTTCCCTTACGTCAATATCGTCTGCGTATGGACGTTCGAATGATGTGTCTCATCGTTACCAGGAAAACTGGTTCAAGTTATTTCCTTTCTCATTTCAAAAACTGAGGCTCATGGCAACATGGGAGGGCCCGTATTACAAAGTACGATGCTCTCAAGAAAACTTTCATTGTCGCTACATTGCAATTACCGATACGCGCTGTCATTTACGACTGCTTTTGGCTGTCGTTTTGTTATCGCTCAGTCCACCATCGTGAGCTCCTTGCCCACAGCACAAACGACGAATGAAGAACAAAAGCTTTTTAGTTCACAGATCAAATTATCAAATGTTTATTTTTCAAATTGGAATTTATGTCCTGTTGCAAGTCTCAATGGTATCTTGAGTAGGTAACTCTTATTCTTTCTTTTCTTTTACAAAAAACACAATTTGTTCTTAATTCGAATGCTTCTGGTGGCCTACTTAGCAGATTCCTTAGTTTCCTTGGCGTCTTGCAATGACTTGGTAATAAATAACTTAGCTAAAGACTGAGAACAGAACTGCGAAATGTGTTGCGAATAAGTGTTGATTTGTCCGGAAGTGATTGTGGCATTCAATCGGATTGGCACTGGTAGAGGACGGAACTGCTTGAGCACATCCTCCTCTGGTAGTGGGTACTCGCCCTTCGACAAACGAACTGCATTCTCAGCAGCTTGTTTGGCCAAAGCACGATGTTTCTCCTGGAAAGGGAGAGTTGCAGTAAAAAAGTAATAAAAGCCAAATAATCTAACTCATACCGTTTCTTGCTTGAACACCATCTGCTGGTACTTGTTGTACTTCATCGACTCCTGGTACAGCTCATCAACTCGGTCAATCAAGCTCCGCATATGGTTTTCCAATACAGAAGCAGTTCCCAGGTCCAAGAAGTTGTGTCCTTGATCTTCTGGCACCATTTCGCTCAGCTCACTCATCATGATGTTGGTCAATGGTGAGTTCTTGATGACGATTGGGATCTCCACAAAGAGACTTTCGTAACCCACTTTGAGTTGACGCAAAGCATCAGGAGTGAAGTCGTTCTCCTTGTACATGGCAATGGCCTGTGGAGTCAAACGATATGCCTTCAGAGTAAGGAACCCACGAGCGGATTTCTGAGTGTCGTAAATAACAACGACAGACTCTTCAATGCTTGTCTGGTAATGGTATTGCGATTCCAACAGCGGCAACGACAAAAAATTACCAACGTCCGAGCTTTGATACCAACCAACGTGGAAATGGTCGACGTTGACACGTCGAAGACGTCGCATCATGGTCAGTTGATACAGTTCCTCATCCATGGTCTCGTCACTGCTCTTTGGGAATGGGAAGCAGTTGGTTATTTCCAAACGCTTCTCAACCACCAAGCCGAGGAGAGCCCCTTGGGCCAAGTCCATGTTGCTGGACTCCTCCTGGCAATGTTTTATCATTTTCATAACAGCCTGTAAAGATAAAGCATATAAAGGATGAATGAAGGGGGCCTGACACCTCACTTAAAACGCATGACACTCAGCCATGCAGCAGACAGCGCTGTGCTAAAAACTTCTTAGCTCCAAATACACTAGCAACCAGTCCTCGATAGATCATGTTTGCTTTGTTTCACGGTTAAACTATATATTTGTACAGCAACCACTTTTTTAATTGAAAACAAAGCTTTTCAACAAATAAAATTGCAATTTGGCTTTTTTAACCACAAACTTCGTAGACAAATGAGCTGTCAGAAGGCCAAACCTCAACTTTGCAAACGTGACCCGACGCTTCAGTTTTAAGCCAAAGTTTCCTCAATTCTTCAGCAATTTTTAACAAATTGTTATTGTCCACTAAATTGTATTATATTTAACTTACCAATCCATCACATTGTACGTGAGTAATTGTGCTTTCAGTGTCTTGTTCACGACGAGAATTTCCACCGCGGCCAGCCATTTTTAACCGTGTCAAACGAAAAGAAAAACTATAGTGAAGTTTGCAGCAGTTTGTGTTGAATTTCTTCGATCAATTTTGAACGAATGTTTCAGAAAAGGTGCTGCCAGCTTCCTATAATTATAATTACTCGATGGAATTTAGCGAATCTAGCAACATATTTACCGGAAACGGTTAAATAAAATATTCACAAATTTGTAAATTTTTATCAAAAGAATTTAATTTATCATTTGTTGTTATCTGCATAATTTGTTCTTTATGATGGTCAACCAAGTCGTTGAATCCATTTTCAATTATAAAAATAAATAGGATGGCGCAACAGAGCTAGGAGCCCCGGGGCCTGGCGCATTTCTCACAACCATTGCCTTGTGAGAGAATGGAGGGTACCTACAATTTTCTTCCGGTTCCTAACAGATAGTTGAGAACTAAATAAATAAATAAACAAAATAAACAGGGTGGTGCAACAAAACTATGGAAACCTCGTATTTCCAGGACCTATAATTTTATGCCGATTGCGAACGGCTTAGTTAGAAAGCGTTTTTCATGGCAGTGCATTTTACTCTCGGAGGACTTGCCAATTCCCGTTGAAAGGCAATACACCTGAGCCCTGAACAACATTTTCGATGTCTATGACGAGAAATACTGCGCATGTCCTTGCAAATGCCAAATCTACACCTGTCAACATTTTCCTTTTCACACCAAAAACAAGATGTATACAAATTTCCTTTAACACGACAAATTTTCCCACTAAAACAAATGGTAAAATGTCTAAGTTTATAGCAGATATTAATGAGAGACTCTTTTATTATGTGTCGACTGGCGATCTCGGTAATGTGATCAAACTTCTTTTGGAAGGAGCTAGTGCAACGAAGACGGCTTCTTGTGGCAGAACCGCACTAGGTCAAGCGGCTTTAAAGGGACATTCGGAAGTATTGGAAGTACTTCTACAGTCCTGCGAGGAGGGTGATACTGTTTTTAGTAAGTTAAATGATTTTACCCCCTCTTAGTTCATAAGTAATAAACTTGTGACTTTTAAAGATTCCAGAACTGTGGCCAGATGCACTGATATGGAAATCGACTATACTCCCGATGGCATGGACAATCTGGAGTGGGATGATGAAATCGATAGCGACTCATATACAGCCTCAGAACCGGACGAATGTTCTTCTTTGTACCTTTATTATGCAAAAACTTTTGAACAAACCGGCGCAATTCTTGTGAATAACAACAACGGAACCAAACGAGAAGATCCACATTCTGTAGATGCCTTGAGCCGGGCGCCAATACATTATGCTGCGGCATATGGTCACATTGATTGCCTTAGCATTTTGTTGCAACACAAATCACCAGTAGACGTTACTACTGCCAAGGGCATTACACCGCTGCATTTAGCTGTCAACAATGAAGAGATTGTACGCCTTTTGCTCAATCATCGTGCGAACCCAAATCGAAAAACATTTACCACCGGAGAAACTGCTTTGCATATAGCTGTTCGCCAAGGGAATCTTCCTGTGGTAAGTCTAAAGTCAGCAAGTCAAGCAACAAATTACAAAAACGATTTCCTGTTTCAGGTGGAATTATTACTTCAATCAGGAGCTTACATAAACGAACAAAACAATCGGGAGTATACTCCACTCATGTCGGCTATTGAACTCGACGCTGACGAAATCGCTTTCAGTCTCGTTAGCAAAGGAGCCAAACTAAATTTAGAAGATTGTAATGGACACACAGCGCTATACCTTGCTGTGGCAAGAAACAAAGTCAATTTAGCTGGATATTTGCTAGAGCATGGTGCTCGTCTACTCATATCCCATTACCTTCTGCACTATTGCGTCAAACATGACTACCATGAGATGGCAAGGTTACTGCTAGCCCACGGTGCTGGAGATAATCTCAATGTCAGAGACTTGGCTGGCTGTACGGCCATCTTCTTGGCCATATTCAACTGTAACGCCGAAATGTTAGAATGCCTTCTGGGGAACGCCAATGGATCACAGCACATTGATCGCACTTCGAATGAATTGTACTACGCAGTGCAGTATGCCGAATCGGCTCAGCAATTCGGAAGAGTCGCTAGGGTACTATTGTCTCATGGGGTCCCATTGAATGCAAGGACTACATCTTGTTGTCAAACCCCGCTAACAAGAGCAATTACATTGAAGAAGTTGGACATTGCCGAGTTTCTTATTAAAGAGGGTGCTGATGTTAGCATAATTTGTACTGAGCATGTGGCAAATACTTTGCGGATGGCGTTGAGGAGCTCGTACCTGAACTTATTGATATTGTTAGGTAAGAAACTGCATCACTTTTATAATCTAAAAAAATGTGCTCTTAAAAGGGGGGTGAGCTTTCGTTTGGTTAGAAAATCGTTATCTCCTTTTCATTTTGTAATCAAATGTAGACCGTGTCCTCTTACATATTTACGGTTGTACTACAATCGGATACAGACCTGGGCCCGTATAACGAATGACAAAATGCTTGGCAAACAACGAAACCCAAAACACCGATAGCTATAACATATACCGGTTATGAATTGCGAGAACGGATCATTGAAAATGTAAGAACGATAACAAAGCGACCGCCAAGAGCAGTCGTAGAAGACGGCGAGGGTCGTGAACGCAAAGTAACGATAACGAAGGGTTTTTTCAAGTATCGTTATTTGTAATACAGGCTTCAATCAATAAGCTTTTCCACCCAACTCGTTCCTTACTTAGCTGTTTAGTTTCCAAAGAGTTTTCCTCTCAAAACAACCTTAATTCTCCTTCTCCACCTTCTCAAGGTTATGTCTTGTAAGAGACAGTTTAGTTGCTCGTTAAGTGGCAGCTCCATTTCCTTATTGACCGCAAGAGGCAACGACTGGCAAGACGGATTCTTTGTCTGCTCTCAATAGTTTTTTGAGTTGATAATCGATCTTATTGACTCTTCCTTTACCTCAAAGTTGCCGCGTACTTCCAAGCTGCCTAGTCCTTCCAAGTTGCACAGTCCTCCAGAGTTGATTAAAATTCAGTTTGATGTCAGCAAAGTAAACTATTTTCTTTTTTGTTACAGTCCACGCTGGTCTCAACATCTCACTCTTTCAACCGGTCAATCGCCACAAGCCACACTGGACTACCACCCGACAGGATCTCGAAACATGGATAGCCTATCAGTGTCGCAATCCATTGCCATTGCAGAGTCTAGCCCGGATTCAAGTACGAAAACGTTTGTTAAACAATTTAAATAAACAAATAGCAAATACAAACAATTACAACGAATCAAGACTACGCATGTTGATCAAACAAACAGGAATACCACTTCTACTGCAGAAGTATCTCAGTGAATTTGATGATTTACCAAGAATTTAGCCAAAGTCTTATTCAAACTAAACAAAAAATGTTATCGAATTAGAGTTCAAAAAAAGTAATGTTGAGTCAATAAAACGTCAAAAATGCATTTACTAGATAAAGAAATAGTTTTGTTTATTAATAATATTTTTTTTTGTTTTTTTTTCCTTTTTATATCTGCCTTAACATGCTTAACAAAGTTCTATGTATAATATGTATGTATTTATGTATGTATATAAAGAATGTTTTTTTATTTTTATTTTTCCTTTTCTATTCAACAAGTTGGTGAAAGTCTAAAGAAAAGAAAAGTTTTGGTAATACTATTTTGTTGAAGTGATTTTTGAGTTTGTTTGTTATTTTGCTTTTTTTGAGAGAAGTAGTTTAATTGATATATGTATTAGCAAGCAGATGAAGAGAACTGATCTACGGCTTGAGCAAAAACTTGAAGTCATCGTTTGCATTTCGTGGTATGATATCGAAGGGCGTTTGTTCCTTTTTATCTTTTGCTAGTTTAAGATTTGGTTGCAAATCGATGAGATATTTGGAAACGCTTACATGACTATTGGCTGCAGCACGATGGAGAGCAGTTTGTCCATCCTCGTCTTGCGAAAGGGGATTCGCTTTTGCATTGATAAGGAGTTCGACAATTTTCAAATGACCTGTTCGGAGAAAAGGATAAAAAATGAAATGAAAATTTAAAGTAAATTATTTCATTTAAAGTACCCATCATGGCAGCTCTATGAAGAGGTGTTGCTCCTCCCTTTGTTAGAGCGTTTACGTCCGCACCACCGTGGTTAATGAGGACGTTGCAAATATCTTCGTTGCCGTTTCTGGCAGCATAATGTAAAGCCGTATAGCCAAAGTTATCGCGATCCATTGTTTTTCCAAGGGCAACGAAACTGCGTACTCGATCGACTTCATTGTAAATTGCTAGGAAAAGAATTGTGGGTAGTAAAAAAAAGGAAAATAAACATATTTACATATAAATATAAAAAGAAATAAAGCCAAGCTTAGTAGCAAGCACAGGCAAATTTCTCTCCCGAAAGGGTAAGGTAAGATTCTTCACTTCAAACACCAAACAGGGAGATCGGCATGCTTTTCATGGTCAGTATTACTAAACGCGAGGCAAAAAAAGGGGCCCAAAACTAAGATAGCCAAGACAGAAGACCAATTATGAATGAGGACATTGGATCCATAAAAATATTAGAACGATAACCAAAAGCGTAATCGTAACGATAAAGAGGGGGTTTCATGGGAGTATCGTCACTTTTAATACGGGTCCAGTATAACACGAATAATAGTTTCATAAGGAGCAGACACACTAGTATAAATCAACAGAGCGAGCGAATTTTGAGAAGGCAATGATTTTCTAGTGGTCACAATATTCAAAGCAATTAATCATCCAGAAGACTTATATAAACTTTGCTAAAAGTAGTACAGCGATTATTCAAAGCAATTAATCATCCAGAAGACTTATATAAACTTTGCTAAAAGTAGTACAGCGATTATCGTTAATCAAATGCAAATGAGACAACCGCTTTTCAAAGAAACCAGTGATGTTTTTTAAGAAGAACGAAAGCACGAATTTTCATGACCCATGGTCCTCTCAACTTTGTCAACTTTAAGAGGATTCAAATACAAACATACAACTGAATCAATCCACATGAATGAACTAGGAACTACAACAAATCCACTATACTCCACGGCTAGCAATATGTGTGCAACTCATAATGTCCGGCTGAATGTAAATCGGTCCGATCAGTCCGATGTGTGCAACTAGTTCCTTCATGTCCGGCTGAATGTAAATCGGTCCGACCATACTCATAACAAAGAAATGTTATAGACAATGTGAGATATGCAACTTTTTCGTTCGTGTATGCTTCTATGCTATGTGGATTGTGCTTGGTTTGGATTTGTATGGAGCTCAACACTCTACTCGTTCTTTTTCTTGTTTTTTTCGTATTGGCTTTGGTTGGGAATTTCGCAACAGAAACACAATACACCTGTGTGTAGTGTGTGTTTGATTATTTCATTTATTTGTAACTCAACTAAGCAGACATGTTCGCTCTCCTTTATTATCTCGTTCTTTTGTGTATTGTTGTCGGAACTATGGACATGTTTGCATTCTGTTTGTGGAACGAAAGGAAATGTGTCCGAGTAAGGATATAGTTCCTGGAACTATATAGGTCCGGACCGACTCAACTCTAATGTGAAACGTGATTGCAACTTAACAATAACGAGTGTTTTTTTTACGAGTATCGTTTTTTGTAATACGGTCCCTGCTTTTATAATTTCCTCAATCTGTAATCAAATAGAAAAAAAAAAAACAGAGCTCGGGAGCTTTGGAGTCTCGGAATTCCGGATCACCGTTGCCTAGCGCGTTTCTCTTAACCATACATTGGACTTGCCAATTTCACGCGAAAGTCGATACTCGTATTAAAAACAATTGAAAGCTTCTGATACTCAAAACTCAACGTAACAGGGAGACAAGTAAACTAACCGCCAAGGACACCGTAAAAGTGCAAAATAAGTGAAAAATGAGAGAGAGAGAGAGAGAGAGAGAGAGAGAGAGAGAGAGAGAGAGAGAGAGAGAGATTAATACACCAAGATTGAGGAACGTGGGGACAGGTATGTATGACATTTTTGAACTTGGTAAATAGTGAATCAACTACAGTCTCACAGATTTCATTGACTTTTGTTAGTTGGATAGAAGCTTAAGTCACAAAAACGGATCGACTTGTAAGAATTCATTTTTACACCCCACAATTTATTTAACATATTATGAACAATATTATAGGTAGTGGTTTCTATCACAAAGCTGTGTTGGCCTGAAACATAAGCACAAAGACGTACCCCACAGGTCGATGAATATAGCGAAACAGACAAATATGAGAGTTGTGATCCTTTCGATATCACAATACTCGAAACGCCGTTAAAACTTTGGAAGTCTCGTCATTTTAATAGTTCGTCTATTTTGTCGAGATCATCTATTTCGTCAAAGAAGCTTCGAAATAGATGTTCTATTCATTCCCTTATCAACCACGGAGCCTCTTCCTCTTTCTTTTATATTTGGTTCTTCGAAACTGTTACAAGCGAAGCGAAATAAACCACAAAATATCAATAAAAGAAAAGTGATCAGGAATTTTCTCATCGAAATATCATATACAGTTGAATAGTACAACCAGCAACAATCAGGGTGGCCATTTATGCCACATCTCATCTCATTTTAATTTGTAAAGGTCCTCAATTCCAACAAAACATAGACGATTTGGATGTCAGCGGAGTTCCGTGGATACTCTTTTTCTGTCTTTCATACATGGTTCTTCGAAAGTAAACGAAGCGAAAGAAGCCGATTATTAATGAAAGAAAACTGATCAGGAACAGCAATTTATAATGAACTCAATATTAGAATGGGCACTCCAAATGCGCTCTACTGTCGCAAATAATTATGTAAGGGGAACTATAAAAGGGAAATTATGACTAAAAACTAACCTGCATTCCAAATGCCACGTTCAAAATCCAATTCGGAAAGTGTCTGTTGTACGGTAGAAGCATGCTGACTACATCCACAATCTGCTGGGTGTTCCATTTCACTTATAATGTTTTTTTTTTTTTCACTGAATAATTTGAACACTTTAAATTTACAACAAAAATTACAAAAAAACTAAATAAACTATCATATAGTCACAAGTATCTTAATCATAGACTTCACTGTTTTTAGTCCTTCAAGCGTTTTTACTTTTTGTTTAACTTTTTTTTATGTTTTATTAATCTTGAAAGATAATGATTAGTATTTTTGTTGTTTATAAATATTGCACAGAATATGTTTTGTATTGTTTAGACTTCGCGTTGCATTGTCCAAACAATTTCAGCTTCGCCGGTACTGCAGATGACTTTATAACCAAGTTGGCTCAAGGTGTTGATAAGTTGCATTGGTGCGGCATTAATCATTATTCCGTTGACAGTTGACGTAGGTCCGTTTTCGAAACGTTTCGTCAAAGCAACAACTTCATCGTTATTTAAACCGAATACAGCAGTTGTACGATCATGCAGAGATCCCTTAACACTAATGTAAGTATAAATGTCTTCCTGACTAATTATCGGCACTGGAATGGTCACAACATTAGGAGTGCACGCTACCGTTGGTGGATTTTGAACAGCGTTGGTTGGAGGGCCAACAGTAGATCCTGGCACTAGTGCTGCAGCAGCTGGTGTTGTTGAAGTGGCTACAGCTGATGTTGGTGCTGACTTAGAAGTTTGTCGCGTTAAACATTCCATAATAAATTAATTGTGTGAAATGAAGAATTCGCTATGCTGTACTTTTGATGATATCAAAATCAATAAAAAGGATTTTGAATAAAATTAGAATAGAATATTTATAGTCTTTTGGGTTGGTTTTAGTTGTCTTCTTATTGTGACGTTTAGCTTCGTTGGTTATGTAAAGATTATTCTGGTGAATCAACCTTATGGTAGTTCCCTAAAACGCCGGCTTCGCGATCGATATTGGAAAGATTTTCTCGTACAACTGATGTATCGGATGGTTCTATTGGTTCTGGCTCGTGAAACTCTTTACGCATTGTCCACATATACTCATTGTAGTCTTGTTTCACTGAAGTAGACGATGATGCAACTACACGAAACCCAAGGACCTGTTAGGAATATGTTAATTATTATTTTTCTATGGATTATAAACAGCAAAAATTTACCTCTAGTGCTGACAAAACACGACACGGATGAACCAGATAAACTATTGTTGACTCATCACTGTACCCACCACAGGAAAACTGATTCAATTGTTCTATCTCATCGACTGTACAGCAAGAAACACAAACAACAATTATAAATTTAGATAAAAATTTATGTTAATTATGTGTGATAAAGAGACGAACTTATTTATATCAACAATTAACACAATATAAAAATTTGGAATGAAAAACTAGTTTCAACTGCTCTCTGTGCTGCCCAAAAACGATAGTACCACGCGACAAATAACAAAAAAAAAAACTTTGCACACTGACAAACAAAAGCCCTTACCAAAGTTTTCAATAATGAGTCTTGTGATGATGACTAGAATCAACACAATGCAACAAAGCGATAGTAATACAATTCAACTAAAGCGCCGAAGTGTACTTGTTGGGGAGTGTGTGCTTTTATTGGATCAATAAATTGATTACTTCAAACAAAATAAGTGCAGTGACAAACCACAACAGAACTTTCCGTTTCACTACTCTTTGCTTAGTGAGTTCAAATCGACTCTATTGATTAACCATTAACCATTAGTGGGAACGCAATCAAAATAAAACCGAGTCAAAGACAATCACCATTAACGAAAATTCTGTTTTTTTTTTCTGCCTCTAAATAGAGGATTAAGTCAATATTCGTAAAACGACGAGGCAAAATGAATGATGGAGTATTATTATTTGGGAGCATTCTGTAGCATTAATAACACATCAACTTGTTGATTGTTTAACCACACCACTGGATATTTTTGTATATTAAATAGAACTTATTTTGTCTGGTTGGGGGTTGTTGTTATTAATAGTCTCATATCAATCATACTGTCTGAATAAGGGGAGTTCTTTTAATAGACGAGACGATTAAAGCGTGCGAAAACAGTTTTGTTTGGTTGATTAGTTTGAACTTTTATATGGTTGGTATTAAAACTTAAAATGCATTTGAAGTTCCTGAACTGATGTTTCCTAATGATGCCTTAATAAAGGGTTCTGTGGGATTTCACCGCTGAACATAAGTTACGCCAACTCCCAACCGCAACCGCAGGAATAGATTTTCATATACAAAGTATTGGTTTACATTTTTCGTTACCTCTTTACTTTGGTTTTTACCGGGAAGTCTTTCATCGAAAGTTATGTGACAACCCGACGTGTAATCGTTCATATTTGCTGTGTATTAAAAACGAAACCGAAATTAAAAGTATTTTCACTAATAATGCTACGCTCAGGAGATTCGTTGAAGTTAATCGAGGATGGTCAAGAACAGCTTTTTGTAGATATCAAGTATTACGATGGCCCTTTCAATGAACAGTATCCCCGAGAGCACTTTCCAGAATTTTAACCTAACTTAAGAGTAATACCCGACGTCACAGTCGAAGAAGTTAAGGAAGGGAATTCCAAAAAAGGTACAGACGCTGGGCAAGACAAATTACCACATGAGTTGTGGAAAAAGATGAAGGGACATGGGGCTTAGATTGCTCACGATTCTCATCTCTCCAAGCTTATAGGGGGTTGTAGTCTACCTTAGCAATGTAGGTAACCTTCTACCAATGTACAAGGGGAAGGGAGATATACGAAAATGCGGTAACTGCCGTCCGATCAAGCTGATGTGCCACACTTTGAAGATCGTTGAGCAGGTATTCGTTAAAAACTGCGAGAAACAATAAAGTTATCTGATAACCAATGCGGGTTTTAAGTATTACAGATGGAATCCAAAATATTAGGATCCTTATGATAAAATATCGTGATTCGTTAAAAGATTTACATGTTGTGCTGCTTGACTTCGAAAAAGCATTCGATCAAAAACCAAGAAGACTAATAAGGGTGGCCCTCAGACAACGAGGAGCTCCAGATTCGTATGTGCGGAGTGAAGTAATTAACTGGGTGGACTGTCATCGCTTAGAGACCACGATGCTCGTAACGCCGGAAAAGGAAAAAAATAATAATAATTTTTTTATTGAACTAGGTTAGGTTAGGTGGAAGTGGCTGTCAGTCAATGAGTACATTGCCTGACACACTTAGGCCGCAAGGGCCCATTGTGATACCACAGAGATCAGCAAGTTAATCACCTATTGATCTCAGAAACCCGATGTAAGATTAACGAGTTGATCACTTATTAATCTTCCATTACGGGACTAGCCGGTTAATCACCTGCTAGTCGAACCACGTGGAACTTTTAATGTATTTCGAAAGTCTTTTAGGGTCTATGTAAGCTAGGTCGCTAGTATCATCGAAGAAGAATTCCCCGAGATGAGTTTTCCTCCTATGAAGTAGTGTAGGGCATGAGCAAAGAAGGTGTTGAACGGTTTCTTCCTCCTCCTCGTCCATGCAGCTTCTGCAGAAATCATTGGAAAACACACCAAGTCTTTTGGCGTGTCTCCCTATTAGACAGTGTCCCGTAAGAACACCTATGGTAGAACCTAGATACAGACGGTTCAGGGCCAACAAACTCTTCGAGCGTTTTGAGTCAACACACGGCCAAACTTTTTTGGTTGCAAGGCAGTTGTTACTCTCAGTCCATCTAGTGTTTGTTATCCTTGAAGCGTCTTGTCTAAGTAGGAGTTTACATGTAGCGATAGGTACACCTATGTTGTTCCATTCTGAGCGTAGGGAAGTGGTCGTGCCCTTTTTGGCTAGTTCGTCTGCCATACAGTTACCTGGTATGTCCCTGTGCCCTGGCACCCATGAAAGGTGAATGTTAAACTGATTTGACATCTCCCTCAGAGACATCTGACAATTTTGGACCGCGATGGATTTTGTAGAGACAGAGGCAAGAGATTTAAGGGCAGCTTGGCTGTCTGAGAAGATCCGAATATCCGTGGAGGATATGACGTTTTCTTTGAGCCAAGACAGCACCTCCTTAATCGCCAGAATTTCCGATTGGAACACACTACAATGATCGGGTAGGCGGAAGAAATTGAACTATTTGAACTATCTTCCATATAATTCACGATGTTCTTTTGTCGTTTAAAAACTTGGTCAAATGCGACTAACGCACCGTTGACTCTGAACTAACTTCTTTTTGTGTAACCAGATATTTGAGGATTTCGGACCCTTTCTTTCTACTAGAGGTATAAGCTATTACTTCCTTCCTAGGACAAGAAAAAAAATACCCTAAATACATTCTTTTGACGGGTCTTGATATCAGCCAAGCACCCGAACAACGAAGGGTTCCTAAATTGATTAGTTTTGAGGTACGGAGCCCTTGAAAGGTAAAATTATATATTTTATTACTAATCTTCGATGTATACTCCTTCCTATTCACCTTTTTTTTAGCACAAATGCAAAAATTGGACTTTTATCGGCTGCAGGGTTATGCAATGTTTCAGCCTGTAGAATACATGATCTGGATGTCATGATCTCGAATAGACAACATTCTTTCGCTAGCCGTCTGTTGAATCGCACAATTTAAGAAAATGACAACAGTCAGTCTAGTCATTTAAAGTAGCCTTAAAATGAGCCTTAGTGCCGCACTAACTTAAAATGACTCTTGAATCAATTTATATTTGATTTCAACTTCGCACTTTCCTTAAATGTCACTTCTTTAAGAAGTGAAGAAGAACTTAAAACCTTCGACGTTTGTCATTTGCTTTAGATTTTGTTCTTTTTATTGCTGCAAAAAAAAATTCGAAGAAGATAACTTTTGAAAACTGGGAAGCGAAGTGTGAAATTTGCTGTACTTCAGAATATAGCCAATGCAAGGAACATGCCGTACTTAGCTAAAAAAAAACTCTTGTACGCAGTCAAAAGCCACCGATTTATCAAATTGCCTTATTAACAGAGAAACACCTGTAAGAGCCTTCCGAAACTCTTTCGTTAAAAAATATTTTTAGTACGAAAAACCAAAAGTTTTTTGCATGTTTTATTACAAAAAGATTTAAAAAACTTAATTTTCTTTTAAGTTCATGCAATTCAAGAGCATGAGCCATATCCAGAGCGTGCTTTTCTTAGAAGCAACGAATCTGCTCTTTGACAAACTCAACCTGCAACAAGTGCAAGTCTTTGGTAGTCTTGGGTAGTTTCTTAAAGTGGGATAGTGGGAACGAACACTCTGACTTTAGTTTACAACTACGAAAAATCGCTGTTGCTGGAACAGGTTTAGACAAAATTTCGGTGAATTTCGGTGCATTTAGTGATAATTTTTAATAAAGAAAAAGCCCTACTATGACAACTACTTTGGGTCTGTTCAGTCACATCTTTTGTCTGAACTAACCAAAATTTTGTATTTGTTAATTCACTTTTCTAGGTCTTTCATTAGTCAGACGTTAAGTTTTTTTTAAGTTGCCAACTCATCAGCTGCTAGTTTTTGCAAATTCAGTATTTCAGTCAAGAAGGCTGTAATTCTAGATTCAATTAAGCTGCCAGATGCGGTACGTTACATAAAAAAAAATATACTTGCCAAGTGAAAGTGATTTTGTTGTGCGTGATTTTTGTTCAATAAAGTCGCTGACAAGGTACGAAGCAACTTCGCCTACAATAACAAATTATACTCTTAATTCTGAATGCCCGACAAAAATAATTACAAATGTACACAAGACTTCATCTCCTAACTCCATTCCTATTTGTTTTTAACGCTTCTGAAATGTTTATCGCAGTAAAGTCAACAACTTAATGAATTTGTTTGACATATGCAAGTCAAAAGTCACATCTGACATTCTTTGTTAGATAACCGTCCAACGTAAAACTGAATAAGTTTTTTTAGTTAATCTTATAAACTGAATTGTTATGAACGATCCCATATCCAGTAAAGTCAATGGTTTGCAGTTTGCACGAAACTTATTAATTTTCGTTTTCATAATTGATTTCGATATCGGAGAAAGTACCTACCCTTCTCAATAAACTTCATGAAAATGCATAAAAACAACAGGATCGCTTTAGAATCAAGTAACTTTTTACGCAATGGGCTCGTGTTACAAATAACGATTATCGCAAAAAACCGCTTTGTAACCACAAAGTTACGTTTACGTTTCACAATAATCGCTGTCACATTGATTCATTTTTGTAATTCATAAGCTGTCTACGTCCTATGCTGTTTTAGATTTTTGTATTTTTTTCTCCTTGCATTTCGTAATTTGTAAGACGGGTCCAGGGACCAGCGGTTACGCTTCAAACGAAGCGTATGAAAAAAAAAACATAAAAATTTTACTGAGAACAATTCTTGCTTTTTGAGGAGCCACAAGTTTATGTCTCTGTGGCCCGAAAGCTTCGGTGTCAGCATTTAAATTGGCCAATTAATGCCTAAGGCTGGAATAGCCCTAATTTGGAAGAATCAACTGTGAGTAATTGAATTGTTTTGAGCAAAACAAATATATTCTCGTTTTCCAATTCAAAACACCAAACACAACCAGCCAAAACAACCAAAGCTTTCCTCTATCTCTCTTTCTCCCTCTCTGCTTTTTTACTGTCTTCGTAGCGTGTTTATTTTCTTATTTAGTCGTAGCTTCATTCCATGAGTGTTGACTTTGTCATCCCATCCCATAAACTGTTTACTTTTCAACTTTTCCACAGAAAGAAAAATAAAAATGTTTTCGTTTGTAACAGAGACAAAAACAACTTCTAACTTCTAAGATGTTTCACATTAGAATCATTAAATTAAGAAGTAAATCAAGGCATAAAATGAATAAAACACAAATGGATTGGAAGAAAAAATTTCCATTTCATACCACAACCTTTTATATGCAGCAGGGAACACTTTATCACTTTAAATTGTGCATGACAACACTTTTTTTAAACCCACTTCGAAGATATCAAGTCAATAAATTCAATCTTGACATCAATAACCATTCAATGAAAATATCATATCCCAACTTAAAAACCCAGCAGCATCAAAAAGAATGAAAAAATTCAAACAAAAAAGGAGATCCAGTTATGTAGGTACGAGCAACTTGCAGCTTGCCAATTTTATCAAAAAAATAATAAAAGAGCTCAAAATTAAACAACAACAACGTACGAAATCATAACAGAAAAGCTCTTCAATTTATTCAACTACATTTACCTTTCAATCCAGAGACAAGAACACGCCAAGGGTACTTATGACTGTATGAAGCTAAGTTACCCCGAACTATGATGTATGGCATTTGAGATTATTTCGTAATGCCGCTACAAATCTTTCTTTCGCCCACTTTTTAAATCTTCACTAGAAACCGAAAATGATGTTGTATAACGTTGTATAACAAAACATATTCACACATATGTTGCCAAAGTCACTACGTAACAATAATAATTTGTTTTTCTTTCTATATTTTTTTTAAAAGATGCAGTTTTTTAGCAATAAGACGGAAAATTATAATCAAAACGAGAAAATTAATGACAACAGCAATAAGGCAAGCTACTTCTACTAGTCAACTAAGTGACAATTGAAACCAAAATTGTAATGAATTCTCTACCAATAAACACAACAACATGCTTTGAGCCGCTTTCTCTTGTGTTTTCCTTCCTACCTTTGACAGGTGGATGTGTATGACGCAGTGTTGGAACTGGAGAAGCAAGTGTGCAAAGTCGTCACCAGTAGCCGGCAACCGACGGTGATGGTTGATGGAGAACACTGACGACAATGGCTACAATACAACCAAAACCCTCTAAATGGGGTGTGTAAAGAAAAACAAAGATAATGAAAAACTCAGAAGCAGCAAAATTGCGTGTTTTGGAATAGGGGGAGTGTTAGAAAAACGAAAAAAAAAACAATAATAATGATGAAAATAATACAGTTAGTGACGGAGATAATAAAGAGAAATATTAAAATAAACACAAACGACAGTTCAGCACGTATTCGTTTAACTATGAAGTAGTGACTAGTTTCTAAGTGATGTGAATTAATAACGTCCAAATAAACCATGATAACAACACACAGCTAAAATGCTTTTGCATTTGGTGATTTGTTTTTGTTTAATTCGGAAGTATTTGCTGTAATTCACACGTAGACCTCTCATTAAGAAGAAAAAAACAAATTCCCAAGAGTGCGACCTAATTAGAGTGACTTAGGGATTCTCAATTAAAATTGTTGTACACCGGGGATGCGTTTTAAGCGGTACTTTAAGCAGTACTTTATTGTAAGCTGATATCGTAGAAAAGTCAGCTGAAGCGACGATGTCTTGGAGGGAAATAAATACCGTTTTCATCATCAAAAGTATGAATTTTTGTGCTACCAGTTCGCTGATGTCCTTGGGTTTGTATAAGACAATTATTTTAATGACACAATGTTTGTTAAGCATCAAAAGTTCTAATACCAGTAAAGTTACCAACAACTAAGCCAACGCGTTAGCTTTTTGTGAATAAAGAAGATTTAGGTTCGTTAAACTTTCCCCAGTGTTGACCCAGGGTCACTTGACAATCCTATGAGTTCTCAAAAAACACAAAGCCACGAAATCAAACACATTTCTGTTAGATGTCATTCGACACCCGTGTACGTTACCTGAACTTGCTTTTAAAAAAACCTAGGGATACTTTAGTGCGAGTTGAGTTTGCCTTAGACAAACTTGTCGAGGGCTCAAACAAAGATCTAAAAAGTTCCGTAAGCTAAAAGAAACTACTACTACCATTGGGCTACACCCAAACATTTTAGGACCAGCTGATGCTTCTAAAAGCAAATAATAGGTCTGTTCGTTGAACTTTCCCCAGGGTTGACCCAGGTTTTCTTGACAACCCTATGAGTTGTCAAAAAAAACTGGGTTTTCCATTCCTCAAAAAACACTACACCACAAATCACCACACATCCCTGTCATTAAAAAAAAAATACGTGTCATTTGACAGCCCTCAAATCGCCACAGCAAAAAGCTAGGGCGAGTTTGGGGAAAACCTGTGGCAAACCTATGGCTCAAAAAACACTCAATTTGACATTCAGGGTGAATTTAGGTTTCTCAAAAAACGCTTTGTGGCGACCCTATGGCGACCCTAGGGCTTCAACGAACAAACCTAATATAAGTAGGTCAGTTCACACTTTACAATAAATTGTACAGGCTTTGGTCTGAACAACTAATGTTCGTTGTTGAATAATGTTAACCCTCAAACGA
Organism: Melanostoma scalare; assembly: GCA_949752695.1. Classification (NCBI taxonomy): domain Eukaryota; kingdom Metazoa; phylum Arthropoda; class Insecta; order Diptera; family Syrphidae; genus Melanostoma; species Melanostoma scalare. Next base: position 17,841,303 of record OX456986.1, read on the forward strand.
CCGATTGTTCGTTTTGGATGCTGTTTCAAATAATTTTGACAATTTTGTTTAAAAATGGGATCTTAAGACAAAGCTGATATAAGTTTGAACGCAAACTATATTCGATTATCCAACATCCATTAGACTAACAGCCATATTGACACAGCTCACATCTAGGTACAAAGCGATCATTTTATTTTTTTTCATTCAATGAACCCTAACCACATTTAACTTCAAAGCTCAATTTGCAATGGTCTTTTGCAACACGGCACAAAAAAAGCACTTCACAATACTATCCTTTTGCTAGTCAACCACGTACCTGTGTATTGATTACACAATTCCAGTAAAATAAACCAAAAAAATATTTATCAACGACGGATTTGCGATTGACTGAAAAATTAATAGATATCAAAAATGTTGATAACCATAATGGGGGCGTTCAATAATCGTATCCGCATAGCTTTTTGTTGTTGTTTACGTGTTAAAGGTTTAGCAGAGTTACAAACCCATTTCTCCTAAAAAACTATCTAAAGGTATCCGAGATCCGAATATTTTTGGAATACCTTTCTATTCAAGTGATCAGCTGATAGAAAATCTATTTTTATTTTTTTTTCATGTTGGTTTTTTGTTTTGGTGTGCATTTATTTCAGTATTGGAGTCTCTTAAAATGCACGGGAAGTCGAATAAATTCTTTCTAGCCCTTTAGCAACGATTTTTTTGAATGTTTTTCTGTTTTTAGAAGTCGAATTTTAATATTTCACAGCTGTTGTCTGCAGCAATCTGGAAAAAGATATCTGAATCGTTCAAAAAGGTATCCAAGATACGGATATCCGAGATAGCCTATCCAATAGGTTCTTTAACGTGCTCAATACCGAACAAGCAACCAGAGACGTTCACAATAGATCACATAAAAGCATTTCATTCACAACTGATCAACTGACTGGTTGATGGTTGCTATCCGTAATACCACTTAACCAATTTCATTGATAAAAGAACAAATTTATCAAGTATCGTATTGATATTTGACAACCATAATATAGCTGTAAGTCTATTCAACTAACTACACAGTGTGAGTCGCCCTAATTGCATAAGAAAATCAAATGTTTGAGTGATCCTTATGCCTACAGACTTCGAAGTCTGAGTAAACGAAAAGTCTACGTAGACTTTTCAGTAGCTCAGACTTTGCATCTTCGAAATCTGAGACTTTTCACCAGCTCAGACTTCACATCTTGAACTTTTGGGTACTCAGACTTTACAAATTTAAATGGGATGTCTGAAGAGTGCGCACAAGTCTGTGTCGTTTGAAAGCAGAATTACGTCAAAGCAACTTCATACCTATCAAAAAGAACAGTCTCAGCAGGTATTGCCGTGTTCAAAGGAAAAAATTACCAAACAGGAAGGCAATTTTTTGTGGGAATTGCAAAGCAGACTTCTTCAATCGTATTTAGATAACAGACAAAAAATACATGCCGATGACAGTTTTCTTAGTAGCTACAGATGTTCTATAACATAAAAATATGATGTCAAACGCAAACTTTGATAATAAATACTCAATACTCAACAGTGGCACGTCCAATCGTTTAACGAACCCAGTCAGAAGGGAAATAAGTCTAAAAATTGACAACTCATCCCAAAAATGTTAGAAATTGTTCTAGATAATTAACATTAGATTACTTCTAAGAACTCTTTGAGTAACTTAGCGTCACGTGTGCTCAGTTTAAGAACTCCTTTAACCATTTCCAGGCTCCGTGGTAAACGTGGCGTAATGGTAAGCGTATATACCTGTTACGTGGAAGGTTTGAGGTTCAACAAGCAAAAAAATGTTTTTCCACGAGTATTGCCCTTGGCGAGGAATTGGCAATTTCTGTATTAGCCGTCCGGATCCGGAGTCGGGAAAAAATTATAAATCGTCTCCACTCCCCGGCAGATGGATGAGAGAAATTGTGATTCCCCGGAGTCCCTCCTCTGTTTCGTCGTCCCACTTATTTAGTTCCAGGTTCTAGGTAAGAATCAAATTAATTCGTTCCCGTTTTTTAGATCTTGCTCAACGCTTTTAAATTGGCAGACCACAGTGTGATTTAGGGCCTTTGAGACAGACAAACCTTACCTTACCCAAAACTTATGTAAAAGTAATCCCATTGTCTTTTTCTTCTTTTCCAATTATGGCGCTACGAGTATTGTGATCTCAAAAGAATTCAATTTCAAACAAATAGTTATATTATCATAACATCGCGTGACTACAATGGTTGGGACATGTAGAGTGTATGGACATGAAAACTTCGGCTTGAAAGGGTTTCGACAGTATATTGCAGGAAAATTGCTGAAGGGCAACCCCTTCTTAAATGACACAGTCGAGTGGAAGAAAAGCTCAAACTGTAAGTGCAAACTTGGAAAGAACTCGTCCCAAAATCGAATCAGACAGCCTTATTATTTTCCGAAGTCGGCTATCCAAAACCCGCTCAACGATCTTCATAGTGTGGGACATCAACTTGATCGAACGATAGTTGTCACAGCTTCTGGTATCTCCCTTTCCCTTGTACATTGGAAGAAGAAAACTTTCCCTCCATTGATTAGGCAAACTGTCACCTCTTATAAGTTTGGAGATGAGAATCGTGAGCCATCTCAACCCGATGTCTCCCATATTTTTCCAAAACTCATATGGTACCTCGTCTGGCCCAATCGCTTTGCCTTTTTTGGAGTTCTTAACTGCCTCCCTAACTTCTTCGACTGTGACGTCGGATACTTCCGTAAAGTTAGGTGCAGCTGTTGGAAAGTGGCGCCGAGGAAACTGTTCATTCAAAAGATCATCACAATACTGTCGCCACCTGTGAAGAATTTTGTCGTCATCCACAAGTAGCAGTCCTTGAGCATCATTTATGAACTTCGGCGAACGAATCTCCAGCGCATTTCTCCTTCTCTGAGCGGCTATTTTAAAAATTTTTGCTCCCTTATTCAAGTTGCTTTGTCTTAGCTCTTGGATTACCTGATTTGCTTCAGCAGCTGGGGCAGAAATCTCTTCCAGCTCTCGATACAGGCCCTCCGTGCTTTTTGCTTGAAGTTGGGCGCACTTTTTCTTCGCTTCTTTTCTGCAGTACACAATACACATCCAAAGCAAAAAAAACACACCACAACGCAAAAAATGCTCTTTAAAAAGCAACACGTTATTTGCATACTTGCAGTCTGATAAGAAAATAATTTGGGATAACTTGTGTTCAATCGGTGCTTCTACCGAATGATGTAGGCTAGATCACAGTGTATCACTATGATTAGCAAGGGTGGTTACAGTGCAACACTATAACACCTTGAGATGATAATGAAGAGGTTTCAAGCAGACTCACTTGAAGGTTCGTGTAAAAGTCTTGGTTGGTTATTTCAAAATCATGCTTTATTTCTGATTGACTTAATATTTATACCTAAAAATTGCTTACTCTACATATTTACAAATGTGCATAAGAAAACAAAAACAAAAGAAAATAATTTATAGTTTCGAATATCAAATGACGTTACTGAATTGAACATTAAAGAATTATTGCTGACAAGTAATGAACATAAAAAAGGTGTGAATGAAAACAATACAAATTAAATGATATTATTGCTGATAATGCACGAACGAAAAAATACAATTTTATCCCAAAGACAAATAACTGTTTTATTGCTGACAGCAGAAAAGTTACCAAATGCATACAGTGTGATTGAAAATAGAATGCAAAGAAAAAAGATAAATAATCTTAGTGACGTAGAAAAACTAAGAGTGCAAGAATGTAAACATCCTGCCCCGCGCTGATGATCCCAGGCTTCATCAGAAGGTTAGTTTCTAGATGGATATGGTACAACTTGATGAGTTGGTTGTCCGCGGAGACGGAACTGGATGAGGGGGCTTCTGTCGTCCCTTTATTTTCTTGTAAATAAAGAAGATAAGTGCTATGAAAATGATAATTAATCCAACTGAACTCGAAACAACATGAGGAGTGTTATGAAGACTGATTGTAGTAGGAAGCTCAAGCTGTTGAAGTTTAATTTGTTCTCGAAGTTTATTTAGCTCAAGACTGAATGAACTGAGGTTAAACATGTTGTACTGAGGAGAGGCTAGGCGAATTACGTCTTCACTGTGTATATTATTGTTAGTAATCCTGGTGTATGAGGCTTGAACCGTTGATGAATAAATTTGTTGGCCTTGAAGTGTTAAGTGCTTGTCTTTGGCTACGCAATTGGGCTGAAGTTTCAATAGCCCACTTCCTTTCAATGCTAAAAATGAGGTTTGATGATTACAAACAACATTAAGCACAGCTTCTTTGTTTAATGAAAATATCCATTGATTTGTGTCAGGAAGTTTCGTCCATACTGATTCCGCCTTGACAAATTTCAGTTCACAGGTGGAAATCTCTGAGTTATTGTTGAGTAAATTCATCTCGCACATACTCAAATTGGTTCCAGATTGATACACCGGGTGAGTTTGCATACATAAATGATGATTTCCATTGAGCGTTGAACATTTTGAAAGTTCACCTTCAGTGATTGGATAATATTGGTCATGATGAGCACTTACTGCTAGCATGTCAGTTGAGGGTTGAATAATCATGTAAGTATTATTAGCTGGTGCCGGAATGGGAATAAGCTTGTAAATTGAAACTTCCTCTAAGCTGAGTAATGGTACTTCTATTTTGAAAGTTATGTAATTTGAACTGATGTGACCCTCCACATTCATTAGGTTGTAGAGTTGTAAAATTTGATCGGGTTCTACGGCGATGCGAAGACCTGGAGGAAGATGATTTCTTATTTTTGCTACTTCGGTTACGAGTTGTTGATGAGTGATTAAAAGATGATTTACTCGTCCACGGTGCGTGTCAGTCAGAACGTCTGCTATAGCTGTCTGCATTCTCTGAATGTTGATGATAACTAGTGTTGCATGCGTGCACCATGATAAAAATAATTCCTTCATTTTAGTTTGGTACAATTCTTCAGTGACATTGCTTAAACTGTTGAACAATTGACTAAGTTGTTGGTCAAGTGCTTGTTTTCTTTTGATTGAATCTTCTTGACTCAATCTGACAATGTTGATAGTGGAATCTACGATGGAGGTATGATTTTTTAGTAGTCTCATAAGATGGTCTTCGTTTAATTCGATGCCTTTAAATTTTTGAGATATATCTTCAGCATATTTAGAGTCGAGGACTCCAAAAAGTGAGTTTGCTATATTTCCAACAACATCGACGGCGCCTCGTCTCCTTCTTATAGATAATTTGGTAGTTCCGATCAGGTTGTCTTCATTGAGCTCGTTTTTGATGACTTGAAACTGGTGAACCATTTGAAGACACAGTTCGTTACCGGATAGTTTTTTACAAATGTGGTTAAGTATTGTAGTTGTATTTTCCAAAGCTTCAAATTCCATTCGGTAAGGCTCGAGGTTGTAGAATACTATGATGTTCCATTTGTTATGAATCAGGCTGATTGTTCCGTGTCGGTGAAAATGCATTCCTGGTGAAGTGTTGTTGAAAGTTGTTACTTCAATGTCACTTGTCAATACTGCTGGTAAAAGAAGACCAATCAAAAGCATCGTAGTAAGCGGATTAAGATTTGTAGAATTTCTCGCTGCCTTTGACGTTGTTGTTTCATCAGGAGTGGATCTATCGCTTCTCCGTTTTCGATCTGTTGATGGCGGATTCAACTCGACTTCATCATTTTCTATGAGGGGGGCAAGCTTATGTATGGGGCGCCTCAACATGCCAGATTTAGTTCGCACGTCAGCGACACGTACCAAGCCGTCCTTTCCGACGTGGATATGCTCGATTCTGCCAAGTGGCCATTTCATTGTTGGCGTATTGTCTTCTTTCATGATAACAATGGTACCAATTTTGATATTGTTTGATTGTTTTTTCCACTTTGTTCGATATTGAAGCTCGTTAAGGTATTCCAGAGACCATCGATTCCAGAATTCTCGTTTTATGTGTGCTACTAATTTCCACCTAGTCAGTAGGCTCCCACGTACTGGTTCAGCCTTGGTATCAATGGTTGCCCTTAGTGACTCCCCAATCAGAAAATGACTAGGTGTTAATGCATTCAGATCACTTGGATCGTTGGACATTGCTGTCAAGGGTCGTGAATTAAGAATCGCTTCAACTTCTGCTGTGATTGTGCAAAGTTCTTCGTAGGTTAGTGAAGCGTTAGCCAATTTGCATTGTAAAAGACGTTTGGCGGACTTGACTGCGGCCTCCCACAATCCTCCGAAATGTGGTGCTCGGGGAGGAATAAAGTGGAAATCAATACCCTTTGAACTGCACGAAGTTGCGATTTTATTTTGCGCCTGTGCTGAGTATATATTTGTTTTTAGTTCTTCTAGTTGATTTTTGGCGCCAACGAAATTCGTGGCATTATCGCAATACAGATTTTTTACGTGTCCACGCCGACTCATAAATCTTCGTAAGGCTCCCAAAAAAGCTTCAGTTGTCAAGTCGCTAACAACTTCGATATGGACAGCCTTTGTCGCGAAGCAGCAAAACATTGATAGATAGCATTTTTGTGGACGACTTCCTCTTGTGCGGTAGTGAACCCATAATGGGCCGCAAAAGTCCACACCAGTATTAATGAAAGGACGTGCTGGTTGCACTCTTGTGCCTGGCAAATTTCCCATCATCTGGGAATACATATGTGGTTTTGCTCTGATGCAAAAAGTGCAATGTTGAGTGATGGAACGTGCAATGTTTTTGCCCTTTATCGGCCAAAATCGCTGTCTCGTGATTGCTAGAAGACCTTGAGGCCCAATATGATTGTTTTGAATGTGCAAGTCTGTCATGATCATTTCAACGTATGGATGTGAATATGGTAACAGGATCGGATGCTTGCTATCGTAAGATAATGATGACTCTTGAAGTCTACCTCCAACACGTAGAATATCGTCCGCGTCTAAAAATACAGCTAGGCCCTTCAGTGGACTATCCTTTTCCAGCTCCTTATTTGCCTTGAGGAAACAAATGTCTTTATAAAAGCCGTGGAATTGAATTTCCTTGACGAGGAATTGCAAAGAAGTCTCTAGTTCTGAAGTTGTTATTGGCCATGCAGATTTGTTCCTTTTTTGGTTCTGCCTCACTGAATTTAGCGACTCCTTTAATTTACCTGACTTGACGAGACTTGTAAATCGAAAGCAGTATGCCATTATTGTCTTGAGCTTAGGGAAGGAATTGGAATGTCTGATTCCTTCGAAAATATCGTGTTTTTGAGTGTCAACTTTACTGGTTACCAAGGCAGCGTTCTTCCTTTCATCTGACCACGTTTTACTGTTTTTAAATGGTGGTGGCCAAATTGCTTCTGAACCATGTAAAAACCGAGGACCAAATTTCCATAATGTATGATCCTGCAATTTTTCTGGGGATATGCCTCTTGATAAGACATCTGCCGGATTTTCTGATGATCTTACATATCTCCAATTATCAGCGCTCGTGTGTGATTGGATCTTGGCCACTCGACGTCCAACAAAAGTCTGAAAGGAGTCTGCACTTGAATTGATCCAACTCAATACAATTTGAGAGTCAGACCACAGAAAGCTACTAGTATTGCCCAAGTTTAGGTCTCCCTTTACTCGTTGTGATAGTTCGGCAGCTAACAGTGCCGCACACAATTCTAGACGAGGTATTGTCATTGATCTCATACCTGATGCTGTTTTGGTAGTTGGTGCGACTCGAGATTTTGAGCATAACAGCCGCACTATGACTGTACCTTCTTTATTGAGGGATCTGATGAATACAGCAGCTCCGTAGGCCCTTTCTGATGCGTCTGCAAATGTATGGATTTGCACTGATGATGGAATGTGATGACTGAAGACGTGTCTAGGAATTTGGAATGTATCTAGTTCTCGGAGACCTTTGTAGTATTTATCCCATCTGGTGTGCATTTCTTCTGGTAAGGCAGCATCCCAGTCGTATTTAAGCTCCCACAATTCTTGGAGGAAAAGTTTTGCGACAACTACCACTGGAGCGACTATGCCGAGAGGGTCAAAAAGACGTGCTATATCTGAGGCCACAGATCTTTTGGTAAATCTTTTTGATGTTCGATAATTTGTTTTAATGCAAAATATGTCGGATTTTGGTCGCCACATTAACCCAAGGGTTTTGACACTGCTTTCGTTACGATCGTCGCTGAGTGAAATCTCTTGGTCTTCTAATGGGACGTTTGCGAGCAATTGTTGTTTGTTGGAGCACCATTTTTTTAACTGGAACCCTCCCTCGCGCAGCAATGCTGACAATTGAGTCTGAATTTCCTTTGCTTCGATCATGCTATCAGCCCCTGTCATGACGTCATCAACATAGAAGTCCTTCTGCAATACTTGTGAGCCTAGGGGGTACTTCGTATTGTATTCTTTAGCCAATGCTTGGAGGCACCTTGTCGCAAGATAAGGAGCTGACGTAGTTCCATATGTGACAGTTTGAAGCTTATAACATTTGATTGGTTGATTCTGATGGGAGCGCCACCATATAAGTTGGAAGTGTAGGTCTTCTTCACGTACGAGAATTTGGCGATACATCTTTTGAATGTCAGCCTTGATTACAAATCGGGGCAATCTATAACGTAATAGAATCGTAAACAGGTCATCTTGGATTGTTGGTCCGGCATACAAGATGTCATTTAACGAAGTATTAGATGATGTCTTTGCAGAGGCGTCAAATACCACTCTTAGTTTTGTGCTGCTACTGTCTGGTTTAAGAACACAATGATGAGGCAAGAAGTAGTGTGGTGTAGACACTGTTTTGAAATCTATTTCCGTCATGTGCCCCAGCTGGATGTACTCGTTCATAAATTCAGTGTACTGTTTCTGTAATTCTGGATGACGGTTCAGCCTGCGCTCCAAGGCATGAAATCGATTGAGAGCTATGTCACTTGATGACCCTAATTTAGTTGGATCGTCAGCGAAGGGTAAGCTGACAATGAATCTTCCGCTCGTATTTCTTGATGTTGACTGATTGAAATATTCTTCACATTTCTCTTCTGCGATGGTTCGCTTTGAGTTGGAGCACGGGAGTTCTTCGGTTTGCCAGAACTTGGTAATTGCATTTTCGAGAGAAGATTCTTCAGCGAATATTCCACATGTTGTAGTTGTTGTTGACCCAGCCTTCACCCTTCCGGTCACTATCCACCCCAATAATGTGTTTTGTAGAAGTGGTAGATTGCTTCCAAGTTTAATCTGCCCAACGCAGAGTAATTGATGGAACAACTCGGCTCCTATAAGGAGATCAATGTGGTCAGGCTTATTAAATTGAGAGTCTGCTAGTTTGACATTTCCTGGAATTTTCCACGTTGAAACATCGAACGCTTGTGTTGGCTGAGGTGATATGATTTGAGGCAAAACTATGGCCTCAAGCCTGGCGGTAAAATCGGTAGTTTTAGACCTAAGACTAATGTTTGCCCTTTTCTGGGCACCTCTTTTGCAGCTTCCGACACCTTGGATGATCATAGGCTTGAAGGACAGTGGTATCTTAAGCCTTCGTATCATTCTTTCTGTGATGATACTTATCTGTGACCCAGAGTCCAACACCGCACGGCAGTTGATGGTTGAACCGTCTTGTCCCTCTAAGTTCACGATGACTGTGCTGAGAAATACATAACTCTCCTTCTTGTTTATTCCTGCAGCTGCTAGTGTTGTGTTTTTGTTGGTGGATTCTTGAATTGGTTGCCCAATACTGTGGTTATTAGAGTTCGGCAGCTCCCTCTTTGTTAAATGTACCAACGTATTGTGTTTTTTTGAGCATTTTGAGCAGCTTCCGTGACGACAATCATAGGAGGTATGACCATCCTTCAAACAATTTACACACAATTTGTTGTTTCTTACATGACTTAATCTGTTCGATGGTGTTAGATCAAGGAAGGCACGGCACGCATATAATTGATGTGGAGCCTTACACAATGTGCAATCCTTCTTCTGGGTGGTTATAGAACTTGTCACCTTGAAGCCATGGACTCGTCTTCTTTCTTCTTCGTCTCTTTTGCTGCTCTTGCCTCCAATTGCTTCGAGTGACTGGAACCTTGTTTCCAAAAACTTCAAAAATATATCCAAAGGCTGCAATTCCTTGGGCTGTTTTAGGGACTGCTCCCAAAGGGTTAGAGTATTCCGATCCAATTTTTTCATCAGAATACTCATTACGAGTGGGTCCCAGTTTGCTATGTCAATTTTTAGGTTTTTAAGACCCAGCAGGCATTCGACTGTAGTGTCGTGCAATGCCTTTATTTGATTTGCTGTTTCCTGATGACAAGTTGGTTGCGCCATTAATTTATTGATAAGTGCTGAAACAAGTAGCCGAGGGTTTTCGAACCGCTCAGTAACTACCTTCCAAGCAGCGTGGTAGTTGGCGTCTGAGGTGGGGAAGTGGCGTATCAGTTTTTCTGCTTCACCTTCCAGAGTTGTTTTTAGGTAAAACAACTTTTGGCAATCGGCTATTTTTTGATTGTGGACCAATTCGGTAAACAAGTCGCAGTATTGCCTCCAGGTCAGGTAGTTTCCGTCAAACCTTGGCAAGGTTATTTTAGGTAATTTTGCCGTTTGCCTCAATGTGTCAGCTTGATGGGAATCAGGACGGCCTCCTTCAAGTTTGGTTGACAACATGAGGAGATTTTTCTGGACTCTGTCCTCGAATGCGAAGTACTCTTCGATGTCATAACCTGCATTCTCTGGGTCTTCTAGGAGCTCAGCAATTTTTTGATGAACCTCCTCCATCTGTGACCAGACGCCTTTTGTTTGGTCGATCTTTAGGCGGCAACACGTGCTTGAATACTCTTCTGCGCTCTCCTCTATGTTTTCCAGCAATCGCTTCAATGACTGCAGGATTGCCCTTTGCCTTCGAAAGACCTTTGTTGTGTCGATGTCCTGGTTCGGTGTTGAGGTTAGCGAATGAGAAGTAGCTTCACAATGTTCCCTTGCGAATACCTTTTCAGCTTGTCCTTCCGATGTCCCAGCCCTCATCACGTTTTCCTTTGCTGATTCTTTTTCAGCTTGTTTTTCCGATGTCCCAGCCTTCATCACGGACAGAAGGTATTGTGTTAGCGATTGGTAGAGTTGCTTGACCTTCCCAGCTGTGTCGCCCTGGAAGTATGGTGTATCGTGTTTTCCCCCCTCCTCGATGTCATTGTGATTCTTTTCGAACTCACTCCAAAGATCTTCAATCAACACCAACCGCTTCCTTGCATATTCTGCTGTTTTCCTTTCCGGTCCGTCCTTTGCAATGTTGGATTGCAAACGCAGCAATTCATCGGTGATGACCTTCTGCCTGGCACCCTTTGTGTAGATATCCAGTTCATCCTCCATAGTTTAAATTTTTGGATCGTCGCGTCGTCTCTGGATCTCTCTCTGAAGTTTTAGTCTTCAATGAGTTCAATGAATTGAGCAGATTTCAATGTTGCAGTTTTGCCAGTGTTTTAGCCCTGGCAACGCTTTAAGATACGTTCAATTAAAATGCCAATGTTATAGCCTTGGCAACGCGTTTGGTAGCGAAAATTGCTTCTTACTGCTGGTGAGGGAAGCAATAATCACGTCGGGGTCACCAAATGTTCAATCGGTGCTTCTACCGAATGATGTAGGCTAGATCACAGTGTATCACTATGATTAGCAAGGGTGGTTACAGTGCAACACTATAACACCTTGAGATGATAATGAAGAGGTTTCAAGCAGACTCACTTGAAGGTTCGTGTAAAAGTCTTGGTTGGTTATTTCAAAATCATGCTTTATTTCTGATTGACTTAATATTTATACCTAAAAATTGCTTACTCTACATATTTACAAATGTGCATAAGAAAACAAAAACAAAAGAAAATAATTTATAGTTTCGAATATCAAATGACGTTACTGAATTGAACATTAAAGAATTATTGCTGACAAGTAATGAACATAAAAAAGGTGTGAATGAAAACAATACAAATTAAATGATATTATTGCTGATAATGCACGAACGAAAAAATACAATTTTATCCCAAAGACAAATAACTGTTTTATTGCTGACAGCAGAAAAGTTACCAAATGCATACAGTGTGATTGAAAATAGAATGCAAAGAAAAAAGATAAATAATCTTAGTGACGTAGAAAAACTAAGAGTGCAAGAATGTAAACAACTTGCATTTTTTTGGTTCTTTTTTCATTTTGTTTTTTAAATAACATTAAACACATTCCGCAGATAAATCTACGATCTTGGGGGTTGCAGCAGGGCTGATGACAAAGACCATCGGCTGATAGGTTTGCAATTTGTTATTCTTGGTTTGGCATACTTTGAGGATACTTTCTTTCAGAATATTTTGATTTCCACTAGAAAAACTCAATAGCACAGATCATCACACATTCGCTCGAATCTGCTGTCGATTTTCAAGTGTGAAAGTAAAAACAACTTCCACAGGAAGCATGAAACACAAACTCTTAATTTGCTGACATTCATCAACTGGCAAAGATAAGGTACCTACAATGAATCTAAGCTCAGCTTATGTTTTCTTTAACTTCCACTTGGTGATTGAACGATATTATTCCACTCAATTTTTGAATTTAATTAAAAGTACTGATGGCCAATTTACTACCACAACCTAAATGTGTCGGTACAAATTAAAAAACAAAAGTTCTTAATGCTTAATGCAGTCATCGCAAAATTAAAACAATTCCGTTTATTCATTTGACCGCATTGATGTCGATTCTCATTTTCTTTTGTGTAACACTGCTTATCAGGCTGTATTTAAAAACAAATGTAAATTTAACGACAAAAACCTCGTGAAAGAACTGCTGTGTAATATTTCCAAGTTAATGGCACCATTAAGGCAAAGGCATTACGACAACGGCAGTGAATATCCCATTCTAAGTAAATACCATCCATACTTAATAAGCTTGGGGCTATTACTACAAGGAGGTTGTAGTCTGGCCTTTCTACCCCACTGTTATGTCTGTCTAGAGTTTGGGGTGGCCGGACGAGTGTAATTTGACACCAGTCCAGTCAGTGGCATTGGTAAACATTTCTAATCAATAAAAATGGAACATTGTGTAAGAACTGAAAACAAACAATAGCCTATAGGGAGCGTCGACCGGCAAAAAGGGCAAAAACAAATAATTGTTATGTGTGGGTGTTGGGTGGCCGTCCGTTTAAAAGCCAATGGGGCATCAGGACACTGCGGCATTGTAAAATAATGAGAAAAAATGTAGGTAATTAGAAAACACAATAGCCAAGCAATTTTAACGTTAAATAATAAGGAATTAACACAGAAAAAAAGGTCAGTCAAGGTGGTTTTGCTACTTACTAACTGCGGTGCTGCGTGTTTACTACAAAAGCGCAAAATGACATCATTCCTCAAGATATGCGAAAAGAAATAATTTATAAAATAATGAAATAACAAACAATGTGACCCAATTAAAAGTGCAATAAGATAATTGAACTGAATGATAATTGGAAAAATTATTATGGAAGATTGGCGGAATGGTAGGCCATCCAATAAGAAAAACAAAAACCAATAGAGAACTTACCTGAGAATTGTGAAATACTTAATGAGTAAAATTACTTAAATTAAACAAATTAAAAAATGTAATCTCAGATAAACTAACTAGAACAAACAATGATTTCACTACTTATTTTCGTGGTAGAGATTAGAGTGAGATTATTTTTATTATAATGGATACACGAGAAAAATCACCAACTGAACCAAATAGGTACGAAATGTCCAAAATATGTACCAAATTCAGCAAAAGACAATTCACAATTATTTTCTTTTTTTGCGATGCAAAAGCAAAAGACGAAAAACAGAATTTAGGTACACTAAGAACCGAAACGAGGGAGAAATCGAGTACCAGTCTACACTAGGCAGGTATAAATTTATGGAAAGTTATATCGTAAGAAGAGTGGAAACCACAACAAAGGTTGGATGGTTTTTCGTTACTTGAATTCTTCCTCCTTTCCTTTGAAATAATTTTTTAAATAGTGTCATCCTAAAATCGTTATGAATGCTATTAGCAATAAAAGGATTTCACAAAACACCAACCAAAAACATTTTTGCAGACGCGGCAGCTACAACAGCTGTCAAAATGAACAACATATGAAAATACCCGATGCGACAAAAACAAACGCAGCAATTCCATGCATTTGTGGGTTTCGCGTCGGGACAAATGCTGCCAACAGCGTTTCTGTGGCTGCCCCAAATGCAGAACTGAAAATCAAGTTACAAGACAATAAATATATGAGAGCTTACACACTGACGTAATGAGAATGATCCCGCTTTTTCATACATTTGTAGTTGTTACACCAACAAAAATGAAAACTGAATCAACTAAAGTGAAATTGAAGCTGAAGCAAATTCAAGGCTTTGTTTATGGATGAACAAAAGTGGTGAGAATCTAATGACTACATTCAAAGCGAGCCGAGTTCAAAAAACACTTAGTTGTGAGTGGTGACTCATAGGCAACTTTAACGAATTAAACAAATTTCAAGTAGGAGTGATACCAATGAATAGTTTTGAGACCAAAGAAAGCATTAGTTTTATTTTTAAGAAAAATTATAAGATCTGATTTAGTAAAATAATGAAGTGAAGCAACGAACAAGTCCTATTCTATTATGGCACACGAACTAGGTAAAAAAAAGCACAAACTTACGAGATACTACTAAAAACATACGATAAAGTTCTACATTCCTCAGTGTAGCCCTACCATTATTCCAATAATTTCATACGTCATTTCAACTTTGACGTTTCATTTGAACGCCCTTCTCAACAACTTTTTTTTTGTTTATATCATATTTTGCTCTACAATAAATTTTGTTAAATTTATCAGGCTAATCACCTCAAAATAGATTTTTGGTGTTTCATTTTTTGCATGCTTGTGTAGTTTCCTACCTTCTTAGCCAGGGCGGCTTCTTGCTAAGTAAGCAGTTGGAATATTATTGTTCACTTCCTGCGAAACACTTATGTAAATTTCCCGATCGAAATCTGTGCTGTGCTTTGCATAAATTATTTTTTGACCATTATATTCGATAATTTAACATCGTTTATGCGGTTCCAGGTGTTGCGATTGTTTTTCACTTTCAGTTGACGTGTTAATCGCCCTGGAAACAGAAGTTCACTTTCGTTTAATAGATTAGTGTTACATATATCTGTAGATTGAATAGTGATAGGCAGAAAAAATGAAATTATCGTACCTAATACTTCTTATGGTAGCACTTTGCAATGTTGCCTTTGTTCTTGGAGCTACAACGCACAAACATGAAAAGCACACAAGTAAGGAACGACTCAAGGATGGCTCTTATAGTCCCAGAGATGCCCACCATAACGAGGATGGAGAACATCATGTTGAATTCGACCACGAAGCGATTATTGGTAATTTTTTCTTTTCTGTATATGCACAACAAATTTTTATATTATTCAACTTTCGTTTAGGTAATGTAAAGGAGGCACAAGAATATGACTCCTTGTCACCGGAGGAGTCCAAAAAGCGACTAGCTGTGCTTGTGAAGCTTATGGACAGAAATGAAGACAAATATGTTGACAGGCATGAACTTAAAGCATGGATTTTGAGATCTTTTAAGTGAGTTAATGTTTTTTGCTTCAATAATACCCATAACACCATCCCCGCCCTCCGCCTCCGGCCTTACAAACAATTTTCTAACTTTTGGTTAAATATTTTGTATTTTAACTTCACATTGCGAGTTGTACCTATGGGTTTTTGTTTTCATTTAAAGTTTTTGTTCAATGAGCTCATGTTTTAAATTTTTTTCCAGAAAACTATCGGAAGAAGAAGCCAGCGACAGATTTGATGAAATCGATACAGATACTGACGACAAAATCACTTGGAAGGAATACATGATGGACGTTTATTCGATGGAAGATGAGAACTTTAAAAAAGATCTCATTGAATACGATAGCTATGAAGAAGAGCAAAAAATGATTCACGACGACAAAGAGATGTTCAACGTAGCTGATTTAGACAAGGATGGGGCACTGACTCTTGAAGAGTTTACTCTCTTTCAAAACCCAGAAGAACACCCACAAATGCTGCCGATTGTCTTGGAACAAACTATGCGTGACAAGGATTTGAACAAGGATGGTCATATTGATTTTATGGAATTCCTTGGCAATTCAGCCAAGGATCACGATCAAGAATGGCTAGTTACTGAAAAGCAACGCTTTGACAAAGATTTTGATCAAAACCATGATGGAACACTAACTGGGAATGAAGTTTTGAATTGGGTTGTGCCAAGCAACGAGGACGTTGCCAGTGATGAAGTGGATCATTTATTTGCAGCAGCAGATGAGGACCACGATGATAGACTGTCCTATGTTGAAATCATTGAAAATTATGAAACATTTGTTGGAAGCGAAGCAACAGATTATGGTGACCATTTGCAAAATCTTCACCGATTATATGATGAGCTGTAATGTGGGATGCACTGTCTCAATTTTTTTTAATTTACCTTTTGCCAAATATCAAACGTGGAAACGATTTCTTTTGTAGCCATTAAGTTGCTGTCTATACGGAGGGTTTTCAATCAAACCTTCAACCACCGACAATATTGAAAGCAAAAACAAATAAACTACAAGAGTTCTGTTTTAGTTGTAGGTTGCTTAGAAAATCAAGTTTGTTTCTTCAGGCACTTCTCTCTTCGTTCCTGAATAGCCATGCATTCAAACTCATCGAACAATTTATTGAAAAATCTCCGTATATCTAGGCACTAAGAATATAGTTTTAATTTTTATTTACAACTTTAATTGTCCTCATAATCTTCTGCTATTTAAGAAATTTTTAATAAAAAATGCCATTGAAGTGGTTGAATGTAATTCGCTGTCTTAATATTCTATTCAAAGCTTACTATTGGTCTTACAGCTCAGTTGGTATTGTCATGTTCTATTGAGAGACTAAAGGAAACTCGTCAAAAAGGCAATAACAAACATGGCTTAGGCACGATCGCGAGAAAAGAAAAAGAAGGGCAGAACGAAACACACCTGGGACAAACAAATGCAGATGCCATGTCCTCAACCATGTTCATGTCCTCAACAATCCAAAACCGGGAGGCTTTACAAGGCTTTCTGAGGGTAACGGTGCGTGGTTTAAGTGAATTGTGATCCCTTCGAGATCGCGATGTTGGTTATGTTGAAAAAGAGGAAGAAAGTTTATCTAAAAGCGGGCTGCGCTCAAAACTAATTTTTTAGTTAGTAGCTATTGATTCTTGAGCTTTTAAATACTTTTTGACTTTTTGTTTACACCACAGCGAAAAATTGGCTCACTCACTAGTAAGCCTTTTTTAATTATCTTGGAAGCCGCGAGCAAGCTTAGTGAAGGGAATGGAGTGGTAATTTCGAATCATAATAACATATGAATCGCTGTTTGTGGTAGCCCTCTCCAATGAAGAATGGCAAGTTATGTATTTAACCCTAGCAAGGTAAGGTAACCATATTTTTTAGTACGTTAAAGGTAACCATTTGTCGAGTCGACAAAGCGACGAAGTTTATAGCTTATTCCTGTGATGTTAAATAATTTGTTTATTAGTTTGTTTTTATTAAAAAAAACTTTCACTTCAAACACTCAGAGATGACTAGGGTTACACGAAAAAAGAATGCAATCGGAAAGAGCAGTCAAAAGAAAAATTAAAAAATAAAATTTCAACGGTTAAAGCAAACGTACCGCAGTAAATTCCAGAAATTCAATGAATCTTTATTCTAAGACGAATCTTTACACAAAGAGTATTTTTGTAACATATTCACCCTTATTACAAGTGGCGTTTCCCTTAAACGCCGAAAAATTAAAACAAATGACTAACGCCTGGAAAACGACAGAGCTCCAGATGCGAAGATTTGCATTAAAATACTTATTCAAGTTAAACCTTTTCTCTGCTCTTCAATGTTCTGTTATAATGTAGTGAGTTTAAAATAAATAAGAAGGTTGGCGCAACAGAGCGATGAGCCCCAGGGCCTAGCGCATTTCTCACAACAATGTCATGTGAGGGAATGCAGGGGACCTACGACTGCCAGTTCCGAACGTCTAATCGAGGAAGCGCTTTTTATGGAAATTGATTCACTAACGGATGACTTGCCAATTTCTCTCGAAAGGCGATACCCGTGGAAAAACATTTTTGCTTCTATTGGGATTCAATTCTTCGAACCACGAACCTCTGGGTTAACAGCAGACATGCTAACCATCACGCCCAAATACCATGTCTACGTGTTGAATATTGAGCAGACTCATAGACCCATTACTACTTACAAGCTTCCTGCAGGGATCTAAGAAATTTTGGTAAATAGGTACTATCCAAGTGAACAGCTGATGCAAAATTAACTTTGTTTTCTTTTTGATGTGCATTTATTTCAATATCAGAGTCATTTAAGATTCAAAAGAATAGCAAAAAATGAAAATAAATTCAAATCGTTTTGCAACGATATTTTGTATGTGTTTCTGTTTTCAAAAGATGAGTTTTTATATTGCACGGCAGTTTTTGTTAGCAAGGAGGTTTCAGATAAGTGTCTCATTTAAAAAGGCATCCCCGTGTAATGAGTTCATGTACGAGCCTATTACACTTTTCCATTCACCTACTCTTCAAATTTTCGCTTCCAAACTCAGTTGCATCCGCAAATTCCCTTGTACTTCCGATCTTATAAAGTTGTTTTTTTTTGCAATTCCACTTATTTCAACATTTCCATAATTTTTTAATTTTTAGTTTTGCGGTACCTACCACTTCAGCATAAACGAATTTATTTTGCACTAGCTGAGCCGCCCGGCTTTGCTCGGGTCTGTAGTTTTAAGGTTCCAGTTCTGGGTATTCTAAGTGGTATCCTAATGCTGAAAGAATTTTTGAAATCTATCCAGCAGTTTCTAAGTTTCCGTTCCCATGGAAATATTTGAATGAAATGTAAGTCTATCTCACTGAGGCTGAGGGATAATGTAACATCCTAGAATTGAAAAAATTTTTGAAATCAAATCAAGTAACTTTATGGTTCCCGTCCTCGTTCCCTTTTCTGTTCCCGTGGGATTATATAGGGATGAAATACGCACCAAGTTACTGAGGGATTATGTGGCATCCAAGTGTAGAAAGAATTTTTGAAATCTGTCGAGTAGCTTCTAAGTTGCCGTTCCCAACCCCGTTCCTGTGGGAATCTTCCGTTCCCATGGAAATATGTGAATGAAATGTAAGTCTATGTCACTGAGGGATAATGTAACATCCCAGAGTTGAAAGAATTTTTGAAATCGGTCAAGTAACTTTATGGTTCCCGTCCTCGTTCCCGTTTCTGTTCCTGTGGGATTATAGGGATGAAATATAGTTTAAGTTACTGATGAAGGGAGATAATGTAGCATCCCTAGTGCTGAAAGATTTTTTGAAATCTGCGGAGTAGTTTCTAATTTTCCGTTCCCAACCCCGTTCCTGTGGGAATATGGGGATCAAACCTTGACAGGAACCATCTCTGAACTAAACTATGTCTACCCTGAAAATTTCATAAAAATCCGTTGGGTGGTTTAGGAGTTTACCCCGGACATACATATATACATACATACATACATACATACATCCTACTTTATATATATAGATTTCCATGCCGTTTTCGGTTCAACTAATTTGAGACTGCCTTTTATTAGATTTGTTCTTTGAAACCCTAGGGTCGCCCTGGGTTGGCCACAAAGCGTTTTTTGAGAAACCTAAAGTCGCCCTGAATGTCAAACTAAGTGTATTTTGAGCCCTAGGGTTAACCTAGGTTTTCCCTCAACTTGCGCTAGGTTTTTGCTGTGACAAGTTGAGGGTTGTCAGATGGCATGTGTTTTTTAATGACAGGGATGTGTTGTAATTCGTGCGTTTTTGAGGATTGGAAAACCCAGGATTTTTTGACAACTCATAGGGTTGTCAAGAAAACCTGGGTTAACCCTGGGAAAAGTTCAACGAATAAACTTATTTTTATGTCCAGAAAAAATAGACTCGAAAGAAAAAAATCAGAAATTCAAAATAAAAAAGTTAATTGAAGGTGGACGTGAAACTGGAAAAACAAAATTTAAGTAGAAGGATAAGCCGACGCAGGAGTCAAAGAGCATAAATAAAAAGCATTTTAGTGGACAAACAAAATGGAAGTGGATTTTCGATACTTTATACCTACAATGCTTCCTATAGCCACTAGTATACCTACCCCTTTCAGTTGATTATTTAATTCCCCGTAAACAATAACATGCGGTTTCCATTTCAACTTCTAGAGATATTCCAAAATGTTTTGCTTCACCCTAACACGGAGTCCAAGTAGTTTCAATTTTATTTGAGGTTTGTCGCAAGTAATGTCGTTTTCCATTAGTTTGATTCGGGGAAGCACTCTTTTCCATTGGACAAGAAAAAAACGCGACTAGGCTAGGAGCTTTCGGATGCATCCGCAAACCGTTCTATTGGTGCGAAAAGATCGCTTCTCATGATTTGGAGAGGTGACAGCCATTTCTCGATTTGAAGAGAGAATCCACTCAATAAGAGGTAAAACATGCCAGTCAAAATCTCGGGTCTAACGCATTTTCAGAACCTACAATTTTATGCCAATTCCGAACGTCCAAGTAAGGGGCCAATTATAGCGATAAGAAAAAGCCACCAGGAAAAGTTGAGACAAGGTTTGTTCGTTGAAGCCCTAGGGTCGCCATAGGGTCGCAACAAAGCGTTTTTTGAGAAACCTAAATTTGCCCTGAATGTAAAATTGAGTGTTTTTTGAGCCACAGGTTTGCCATAAGTTTTCCCCAAACTCGCCCTAGCTTTTTGCTGTGGCGATTTGAGGGCTGTCAAATGGCATGTATTTTTTTTTTAATGACAGTGATGTGTGGTGATTTGTGGTGTAGTGTTTTTTGAGAACTGGAAAACCCAATTTTTTTTGACAACTCATAGGGTTGTCAAGAAAACCTGGGTCAACCATGGGGAAAGTTCAACGAACAGACCTACAAATGGAAACATGAATTTTTTCCTGATGAGTGTTTATAGCGAACAGGAAAAATATGTCAGTTGCCAGAGTTCCAACCCTTCGCAGCCACACACCAGCAACTAGTTTTCTTTCTGCAATGCACACGAAAAAAAAATCCTCCCAAAGTTACGTTCTCTTGAGCCTTAATTCTATTCTGTAATCTGTAGTCTTTGAGGCAAATTGAGAGTGTGTTTTTTCTTAATGTTAGACGAAAGCGAGGGGAGGCTAGGATTTAGGTCTAACAAATAATCTGCATCCTTCAAATTAATATGCTTATTATACTGCATACTAATTGGCTATGAATCTACTGTAATTGAATTTCTTACTATTTCGAAATGGTTTTAAAAAAAAAATGTAATTCATTTCAGTATCTATGTATGGAACTCAGCAGAATAGAAAACTTTCAGTTCCAAATCCAGAACATTCTGAAAAGCTTATTTGATGTTAACTGTAAGTAAAACTTCAAGGAAAAAAAAAGGAATTGGCTAAACCAGCAGATGACAAGGGGATTGGTAAGGGTGGACGTTGATCGACATATGGGTAGAGGGAGAGGTAGATACGTACTCGTACACCCTACATGTATTTTCAATCTGAGTTAGAATAAAAATTATGTAGGTACATTAATGTGTACCTATATGAATCGGAAGTCATGCGTCAAAACACATTCAACAGCTGCACCCAGGCAATTGCTTTCCATTTATATAGCAACTTATGGGTGGGGGATGTTGCATCCTTTGAATAAGGAGTATGTTCTCGTTTATATAAAAGCATACACACTGCTCCAACAAGGTTTAATCTTCTAGTAGTTTCTCAGGGCATGGTAACAATATAATATGCAACTGGTGGGTGGGTCATTCTGCGATGTTTGTCAATACATCATCAACTATGTTGTGTGCGTCTCTGTATATTGATTTATGTGTACATATTCTCCTTTTTTGTCCTATTGTGGTTGATTTCTACCATGTGATTTTTTAAAGCTATTAAAACACAACAGTCAAAAATCAACAGTAATGAAAATATTTCCGTTTACAGAATGTGTTTTCAGCCCCTTTACGAATTTACAGTGATCCGTAAGATGCCGCGTTTTTTAACAGACGGGTTTTACTCTATTCCCAACTTTTAATACATAAACAAATAAGAAATAAGCAATCAAAGAGCTTTGAATATGAGGTAAGCCTTACAGCCTCCCAGTGGCGGATCAAGGCTTATTGCCGCCCTAGGCCCTGTCTGATACGCCGCCCTTTTTGATCAACAAAATTCTATATATTTTGAATCACAATTGTTATTAAAATATAGTTTTTATTTTTTACACGACTCATAATGCGAATCATTAGAGAGTGCTCTATTTTTATTCAAATATAATTAGTAAATAATACAAAAAATTGTTTATTAAACTCGAGCTAGCATAACAAATAAAAGTAACCATTTTTTTCAAATTGTAATGTATTACCTAGTTTGTAAATCTCTTCTTCCTGACTTTTGTCCGAGTAAAATCATCAACTATGTCACTATTATCAATTTATTGAACTAGTTATGGTAGAAAAAGATCTTTCTCCTTAACAATTGGTAGCGGGAATACTCAAAAAAAATACGCAGAGCAATGTCTACCTTCAGATAAACAATCTCGAAGATTTTGAGAATGCATGCCATTGTATATTTCCTGTGCGTATATTTCTTGTATATTTCTTGTACGCTCCATCTTCCGTATTTGCTAAGGATACGGATACTTTTTAACTAATTTATTCTCAAGATTTTTCAGTTCTATCGTATGTATGTCAGGTAAATTATCAAAAAAACTAAAATTTTCGTAAAGTTTTTGATAAGCACTTTTACGTCCGGCCAATTTTACGCTTAAAGTATCTAAAATTCGGTAATACACATTGGTGCGAAAGTTCTCGTGACCAGATGAAGGTATTGTTTCATTCACCCGTAACTCATCTGCCTGAATTTTTCTGGTTTTCTTGCGATCTGTATCATAACGATAATTAAATCGAACTCCAGACAGTGGTTTTGCTTTTTCTTCATATTCAGAGTATTGTTTGTCCCTCATATCTTGAAGAAATAATGCCAAAGAACCATAAATTTTTACCACAGATGATAAATTCGCATGAGATTCTTGAAGCTTCTTACTTGCAGCACTGAAACCATCTAAAATAACATTATTAACCATGACCAAAATTGCCGTTTCTAGATGCTGTAATTTTCGCTGCAATCATGTAGCTTCAGATCGCGTATTTCTTATGGAAACGCCTACCGGTCGTAGACAAAAAGCAAGAAACTAAGTAACCAACTTTGAGACTTCTACTTTTTAAACTGCACTCGTAAAACTGAAATAATTACTGCGACTCGCTTTCGAAAAAAACATTATTTTGTAAAACTTTAAACTGCGATATTTTTGAATCGCGTCGTTCGATATTGATCCGCTTGGCGGCATTCGGCGCAATTTCTAATGCACAATCGATATCTCAATCGGTTGATTCGTTCTTGAGATATCGTGCGACAAAACTATTGCTTACACACACACACACACACACACACACACACACGGCGGGACCTGAAACTACTCAGAATAGCTCGCTAAGACCTCAAAATTTGAAAATCCGATAAGAACTCGACTTTTGAAATTTTTAAAATGTACATATGTAAGAGTAATCTCACCAAATATACAAAAGTGAAAAAATATTTAGTTATTCGCAAGGAAGCTTATCAATTTGATTGTTTCTTTTTTATAACTTTATTTGATAAAATTAGACTATAATTGATTCCATCAAAATATTAATAATGCACCCTCAAATTGAAAAATCCAATGAAAAAATAAATTATATTATAGTCCATAGAAAATTTTTAATGAATTAAAAAAAAAAAACAGAGCCAATTTTAAAATAATGGTATATTTCTACGGCTCTTAAATTTTAACGTTCTGAAAATTTTGCCGCCCCCCAAATCGTGCCGCCGCGCCCTAGGCCCGGGCCTCACGGGCCTATGCGGTAATCCATCACTGCAGCCTCCTAGCTGTGTGATAAATGCAAGAACCCACTATCAGAGATTATGGCACGAGGAACGTAGAATAAATTAGTCGATTTGAACCAACTTAGGCGCTTTTCGTTTATAACTTGAAAAAATATCTTTCTACATATCTTGTGAACGACAAATTTACGACAGTCAATGGCATACTAAGTGTTTGGTTTTGAGTTGATTTGACCAGTTTAAGGGGTGGGTAGTGCTACTTTACTCAGACAATGAAAAGTTTAAGGTTTTTTTTCGTTATTAATCTATGATAGGCTTACGACAATAAACTGCATACATTTACGACAGTAAACAGTATTAATTTACGACAATTAATGGATTACTCCGTTTTTGGTATGTACTTTGAAAGCACCAACGTCAGTAGGCTGCATAACGTACGTGGGATTTATGTCCGTCTGCTTATAAGAGTATTGAACTTTCAACTTTTTCAAGATTGATTCAATTAGAAAAATCCTATCCTCTGTACTTGAAGAAGGTTTCGGTCCTCATCCACTCAATTTCAGAACGACCAACAACCCAATTGTCCGGCATATCACTCACAACCTTAAAAGATTTTTTTTGGGCACCCCTTTCGAGAATTTTGGTCAAAGTTGGTCTACTTTTTCCGTTGCGCCCTTTGCATCCGATGCTTATGGGTCACCTCTAATAGGAACGTGTATATTTATTCGAACTATCGATTGAATCCGGCAGCGAATGGACGCAATGGATTTATGGGTCAGGGCCTTTAGATGACAGCACCAAAGCTATCTATTCTCCACCGTAAAAATAAAATAAATAAATAAATGCGATGGCACAACAAAACTCGGGAAGAACGGATTCCTTGTACCTACATTTCCCTCAACCATACCTTGAGAGGAATGGAGAGGACCTATAATTTTTTTGCGGATTTCTTGTAACATTGTTAATACTCTTAGAGGACTTGCTAGATCCTCATGAAAGGAGACCCGTGGGATAACTATTGAATGTTTTTGAGATTCGAACGTATAGGTCCATCGGCAGCCACGCTCACTTAATACCACTTTAGGAAGACTTAAAATGAAAATAAAGAAGTTTTTTTCAACAGTTTTATTTACTTACATAAAACACAGAATCATATACATAAAACGTTGTTGTGTACATGACACACTGAACATTTACACTTATTTCATTTTTTTGTTTTTTAAAATGTTTTTTTTTTTTGGCGAGAGATGGTAGTGTCATCAGACCTTTTTTTCAGTCTGATGAGACTTCATCTTCGTTTATTTTTTTATGGTACATTAAGAAAAAGACAAAGTATACACATTTATGTCCAAACTTTATATACATAGCCTGAATTTCCAAAATCAAAGCGTTTTTTTGTAGTTTCTTTGAGAGAAAGAAACTATAAAATAGGCACTGCAAACAAACGTCAGGCTTCTTATCCGTTTTTGTTAAATCATGAATATAAGAACACTTATTTAACAGAAGCAATAAGTATTATTATACACACAATATATATAGGTACCTACTTAAAAAGGTTTCAAAACGAACAAAAAGGACGTTTAATTTGGTAACAGGGTTGAGCTGAATAATTATTGACTGCTTTGAGTTGCTTTCGTTGGATTGACTCAATATTTAATCCATTTTAATAAAAATTACACATATTTACAATTAATTTAGTAAAAATAAATAAATGTCATCTATAAGTGTTGCAGATGACTAGTTTTTGCTGTAGGCTATTTACATTTGCAAATTTACCTAACATTCTTAACCACTAAAAATCGATCATATAGTCGTAATTGTCAACTTGACGCCAAGGAATTATGTCATTGTAGACTTCGCTAAGATACGCTGTGATGGATGGCGGGAGATTCAGCTTCGCTAGTTCACGACGATTTTTGACGTGTTTGCTGATTTCGGCTCTGCAACGATCTTGAAGATTGACGAAATCACGACGGGCACATTTGAGCGTCATTTCGGTTTTGGCAGCTGTTGAGCAGACAATAGGGTAGAGGGGTTCTTTTACCTGGAAATAGTAAGAGAAAGAAAAATGTTTGCTTTTATTTTTTTCCACTACCCCACACACAACTATGGTTCTTTAAAATAATTAACCAAGATCAATGCTGCAATAGAGTTTGAATAGATTTTTGGATATTCTACCACTACCTACTTGCAGTTTATTTAAATAAAAAAGCAACTTCTTACGCTGGGTCTCCACACTAAAAATATCGCATGCAGGGGCAATGGCAGCAGCAAAAAAGACATTTGAAATATTAGGGTGGGCTAGTTGCTAACTGTTTAGCGAAAGTTTTCAATTCTTCTTTAAATTTCTCCGCGATGCGTGAGTGTGTTAAAAATTTTGACGATCTGTTATACATGAGCTTTGTCATCAGTGGTTCGTAAAATAAATCAATAGATTGACACTACAAAGCTATTAAAAACCTCGAGCCTTATAGCATTTCCAGGAGCTTATTTGTTAAGTGTTAGTGAGATGAAAATGATTAACCAAGAACACGGTAGCTATAAAATTATAATTTTATTCGTTTGGTTTTTCGAATAAAACTGACGTCTTGTGGTAAATCGGCCAACTCTAATGTCATTTATGTTAAATTTGATTTGCCATTTTATCATAAACAGGTTGACAAGAAAACAACGCTTGCAAATCGTGCAAATTTATTTCGAAAATAATGGTTCAGTTCGCCGAAGTTTACCTCAAGCTCCGTCCATTTTATGGTCGACATAATCGTCCATCAGAGTAATTAATTCGGTTAACCATGGATCGTTTTCGCACTACGTTCACTTTATGTGAAAGAAACAATTGCCGCTTTAGAGTAAAGTGTTAAAGAGGACCCGAATGAATCGATTCGCCAGCGTGCACAGCAATTGGAGCTTTGTCCATCAACTTTATGGAAGATTTTGCGCAAAGATCTTGGCCTACCTTACAAGATCAGGCTTGTGCAAGAATTAATGCCGCGAGACGCTGCAATGCGTTGTGATTTTAGTATGTGATTTTGGTTTATGTCACGTCAACAAGCAAAATTGCGGCATTTGGAGTGAAGGTTTACCTAGCTACAGCTCTAGATGCGCGTTAATCGATTTACAACCTCTAAAAAGTCGAAGAGAAACTCTTTGTGTTGTTTTTATAAAAGATATCCTCAACAACAAAATTAAGTCGCCAGATTTATTAAATCTTATCTCTTTTTATGTTCCTGAGAGAAATCTGAGAAACAGGGATGTTCTCTTTTTAACTCCAAGTCACAGGACGAACTATGGACTAAATGAACCCGTAACCCGTTCTCTATCACTTTTTAATTTAATTCACAGTGAAGTCGACCTTCAAATGAATAAAGTTATGTTTAAGAGTATTGTATCAAATATTTTTAAAAATGATTAAAGATAATTTAATTTAAGAATTAGATTAATTGTAGTCAACAGATTGTGTATCCATTGATGAAATAATAAATAAATATATATAAATATAAGAGAATCCACATGAGTACCTTGAGACGCCATTACATCCACAAAAACTGACTGTTTGGTGTGCTCTATGGGCTGGTGGAGTCATTGGGTTTTTACTTTTTTCTAAATGATGAACCAGTTACCGTTAATGGAGAACGATATAGAGCCATGATAACCGACTATTGTGTTCCCGAATTGGATGGCATTAATGTGGATGAGATGTGGTTCCAACAAGACGGCGCTACATGCCACACAGCGCACGTCACAATCGATTTATTGAAGGAAACATTCGATGAGCGCAAAATTTCGCGGAATGGACCAGTCAATTGGTCACCAAGATCGTGGGATTTGACACCATGGGATTATTTTCTTTGGGTATATGTGAAGTCGCTCGTCTATACGTCAACAAATCAGAAACATTAGGGGCATTAGAAGCCAACATTTGCTCGAAAAAGTGGTTGAAAATTGAACCTCTAGACTTGGCTTTATTCGAGCCAGCCGCGGCGGCCACATGCCCGAAATCATATTTAAAAATTAATGGCATAAAATTATCCTTCCAATAAAGCCAAATGGATGGACATTAAAACGATTTTCTTGTGTTTTATTTCAATCCTGTCAACAGCGTTTCTGTCGCAGCTGCAACTGCAAAATCACTTTGGTTTTGGAGAACCTCTAAACGATTGAGAGTACCATGAAAGTACTCTGGCTTAAGGCTTAACCGAAGAGGCTGGGTTGTAGATCGTACTTTGGAAGTAAAGTTGCGACTTGCGAGAGCATCCCAAAATCCCACTGAAGGAATCAGTAGAGAATGCAACGAAACAAAAATGAAACTTGCATAATTGCGCAGAGTTAAATAAGATTTCACTGGGCTCGGAATTTTTTGGGATATTGTTCTTCATCACTTTTCTACACATCAAAAATGGCTCCCTCTCTTTCCAAGTTTCAATTACGTTGCATGCATTTTGGTCATCAATCATCTTGTAAGCCTGTGCCGAGAGTTAGCTAATTTCACTTTCCAGGGAGTGAGTGAGTAGAGTCACTGCTGAAATGCTAAAAGAGTAATCTGACAGCCAATTGCACTAACTCACTCATTGAATTGCTTTAGCTAAATCGATTTTCAATGGAAAGTGACTCACTTCACTCACTCTCGGGAAAGTAAAATTAGCTAAGTCTCGGCACTGGTCAAACGCAATCGGTATGGTAATGTAATAGACCGGTATTTAGGTCTGACTGCTCGAGTTCATATTTTAAAAACCTTCGAAAAAAAAATATCGACATGAACAAAATGGGAAAATTAAAAAAAAAAAAAGGAGACTGGAAAGAAAAAATCATGATTCCCAAAACAAAATTCGTTTGTTTATTTAATTTATTGTATTCCCATCAGCAATAGTGGCGCCAAAAAGCCATCTTGTTTATGTGGCGCCATCCTAAGAATCAAAGGCAACTATAACCATGGCGCCCAAATGACTAGATGGCAAATTGGCAGCACTCTTGTTCATGAAATCATTACACGAAAAGATTCCATATACAAAGCTCATATCTCAAAGTGAGTTTCGATTGTCCTGGCCATCCTTTTTTCTCTCTCCATCTTTAAAATATGTTTATTCTTTTCAGTCAATGTAGAGATGTATACCATGTATACATTTTCTGTAGACATGTACCTTCTTAAAGAGCCAACACAATTTGAGATACATTATTCCGAAAGGATCATAAAAAGACACAATTGAAAATAGCCACTTTTGGATAGCCTATGAAAAATAAAAAGACAAACTCATAAAAAAGAGCCAAAGTGCTATTTTATAGTCACTATAAGGAAGTCCCACTATAGGCGTATGAGAACGACAATCAGAAGTGTTGTTTTCTAAAATATTTTCTATTATCTATTCGAATTGGTCAATCTTTGGAAGGGGGAGCTGGGATTCCGGTCCATTTGACACTCCCTTTGAATATTTGCTGAGTTCAATTGACTCTTTTCAAAATCTTTTATACGAATGTCACCACCATATATGCATACCTCCGTCATCAGAAACACTTGCATCATATACAGAAACCAGAAGCACTCGAATACTTCCAGGAGGATTTTTTTTTTTGTAAGCTGGCCATCATTGAAAGGATGAAAAATCTTTTTTTCCTCCTGGGTTTCAAAATGAAAACATAAAATTTATTAACACATATGTATGTAGTTTGACACCATTCATCCCCAGCTTTACAACCGCCCTTGATAGGTCCTGAAAATGTTAAGGGTTACTTCTTAAAAATGGTTATAAGTGTGCGTTTCTATATGTAATAGCGGGTGGTTACTTTGCAATGGATGAGTTTCTGATATCCTTTTAGAATTACAGCTCTTCATAGTGAGAATAGCTACAAGAATTATTATTATCTGTCTATCTCTCATGTAATAGCCCGAAATAAGTTGTTCAAAAAATGTTCTCCCATAACTGCCACCGCCATACTACTCCAACACAATGAAAACGCTACTGCTACTAATTCTGCATACGAAACTGCTTTCAAAATGATAAATATACGTGTTTTGAAGTTATTAGTTCAGTTTTCAGTATTGTATTGGGAGCGTGAAGAGAAAAATCTCCAACATATGAATTTTACCGACGTTATATTATTTATTAGACTATTTGTTCGTTGAAGTCTTGGGTTTGCTCTGTGGTCGACACACAAGCGTTTTTGAAAAGCCTAAACTGACACTGGGTGTCTGACTAAGTGGTTTTTGAGCCCTGGATTTGCCCTCAATTCACTCTTAAGTAGTCCTAGGTTTTGCTATGACGAATTTAGGTAAGGAACAGGGCTGTCGAATGCAATGTATTTGTTGTCCTATGACAGGGATAATTTCATTTGTGACTGCATAGTTTAGCGGTTTTGAGAACTGAAACCCCTGATTTTTTGACAGCTTAGAGGATTGTCAAGCTAATCTCGGTCAACCCTTGAGTAAAGTCCAATGAAAGAAACTTTTATGTTGCATAGGATAAGATAACACATAGGGTGACACAGCAGAGCCCGGAGAACTTCAGTGCCTAACGCATCTCTCTCAACAATACCTTTTAGACAATGGAGGGCCCTTAAAATGTTTGCCGAGTCAGAAAGTACTTTCCATGGCAATTTCGGACGACTTGAACGAAAGGTGATACCCATTTAAAAACATGATGTTGTTAACTATTACGCCACGGGCACCATAACACAAGATACAGTTTTTGTTTGTCTTGAACAAACACCACAAAATGGCTTGAATAAGAATTTTAAAATGTACGCCCACTTTGACGTTCCGTTCCATTCACCGGATGTGGGAATGCACATTGCATAAACCCTGTAGTGAGCGAAAGTGACCGACAAGAAAGGATTGATTGGTTAATGTCGGCTAAACTAAGTAAATGCTCTTATCAAACAAGGTCCGAGGACATCGACTAACGGACAAACGAACATAATCCACAAATAGGGGACTTTGTTCGTTTTAAACATGGAAAACAACATGAGTGGAGGATCGAAAAGAGAATTACTCTTACCAATCTTTGTTTCTTTCGGCGAAGAGGGCAATTGACAGATGAAACTCTCTCCCTAAAAAATAGGGTAACCCTTGACCAGACGCTGATCATCCCGATCTGCTATTTTACGTAGAGGCACGGACGTTTTCTTAAGTGAATAAGGAATGACTAATCCTGTTCTGAAGTAACAGTCTCCGAGTGCTGTCTGGCCGCATTCATGAGCACATAATACACAGAGACGAAGAAAAAACGAAGAGCTGCGGGATTTAAAATGGCCAGGACCCCAGCTTCACGAACTTTTGAAAGTACCCTACGCTAGAGCTTGAGAGTATCGAGTGTTAGCTCTCGCAATCATGTCGAAAGGTCCCTTAACCGACTTGAAGTTGAAAATTCGACGTAGATCGGCAGAAATCGGAAACGCTGAAGGGATATGTAGGTTGACGACTTAGTTCATCCAGAACATCGTAAGGGTATTTTCCGATGAGTTCAGATTTTAGTGTTTTGGCAAATGAATCATATCCCTTAAGACTAACACCGAAGTTGAAAGCCTCTATGCCTATCATCTAAACCAACCTTTATTAGTTTTTGTCCTTCTTTTTTGTAAAAAAAATAACTCTGGGGTCGAATTACCGGATCAGTGATCGAGTGAGTGAGTACTATTTTTCTATCAAAATTTGCTCCATATAACACAACATCAGTCTGCTGTTCATTTATCGACTTCAATTCGTCCAAAAACCGAAACTGAACTCACTCGAAAACACGAGAAGTAATGCCAAAAGCACATAATTCAGTCACGAATTACTCGATCACGTGCGCGTTAATTCGACCCCAGGTTACAATCTATAAAAATTCATTGCCTTTTCCCAGTGAATTTTTTTTTTACAAACATCCCACCCTGAAATAAAAATCAAGACATGAAACAAAAAAGTTAAAGAAAAATTCAAAAAGCAAAACTCAAATCCCACTTACTTTATCCAATCCTCTAAAGGCCACTCCTAAACATTCGCCATCCTTATAGTACGTCAATGTGCCTTCAATTCCATCAAATAGAACGCCAATCACAGTCGCTTGATTCTCCCGAAATCGCTTCGTATACAACAAAGCAACCCCTTTGTGCCAGAGCACACCTTTGTGCGAAAGGCCCCAGCCATGCTGATTTTCACCCAACATATTACGAAACGAATTTGCGTGCAGTCTGGCATGTTTTGTGCCAATACCGAACATAATGCTCGTCCCGAAAACTCGTTGCGTCACATGCAATTCCCAGTAGAAGCGACCATTGTTCAATGGTCGCTTACCTTGAACGCCCGCCGTTCCTTTGCTCCAATTTGGATGAAAATGCACAGTTCTGTTATTTGGACCGCAAATGACAACTTCTTTCGATCGATGTCGCTTTGACCATGTCCAATTATCTTCACAACCGTGCTTGAGAGGTGGACCAGTATCCTTTGAAGGAGCAATGTAATCCTTTTCATCCCCGGAGTCAACCGATGGGGTTCTAGATCTGTTGGCAAATTGTTCGGCTGTTCTTGTGGTTGATGTCGTTGAAGTTGGTGTTGAAGGAGATGGTGTTGAGTCTGGTGTATCATATTCGTCACTTGACATTGTGCAATGATTCTACTATGAACCTCCCACACACACACATATACTTACACAAGGATTGTGATGTTACACTTAGCTAGTAGGTTACTAGATTTTCTTTTGAATACCTGTCGTTTGACGTTTTCTCTTGTGTATCAAATTCGAGGATTACCTTTTTCCGGTACACACAAGCTCATAGTCTAACTAACTTGATGTTGTTTATGTATGTGTATGGGAGCATTTACCAAATTCTGAATTACTTGAAGAAGTTGACTCTCTACGTGGTGAGTTTGCTGTTTTTTAATTCACCGTACGTCGCGGTTGTCGTAAGAAGTTATCTATTGGTGCAACCAGAATCAAAGGCAGCGTGAAGTCTTTCGTAGAAACGTGCACGTCGAGCTTTGTAACTTAGTGCTGCTCCGTTATCTTCACAGGAAAGTCCATTAGTTGAAAGATTGTTATTTACCACTCTTTCACCCCAGATGACTGTCCCGTTACGAGTACCCCAAGATGTACGGTTACGGCGGGAATGCGTTTTGGATGCATTCCGACTTTCACCATGAATGCAACTCAGGCATGTACACAGTTTGTCTGGATTCTTACGAACTTTGCCATCAAGATAACTTGAAACAGCACCAATCGGAGCTGAGGTGGAAATATCTGTGCTGCTATCACCAACTAGTTCTTCTCTTTCTCCGCTGATGTCAGTTGCAACAGCACCTGTACCTTTTCCTCTTCCTCCTCCTCTTGCTAACAATCGATTTTTCAAGTGTCTAAGTGTAGGTTGATTTGGATTGTGGTGTCGACAGTACCCTAAAGGGCTATTCGAACAAAAGCTGCATCCAGGAACTGGATGTTTCGGCTTCAAGGCGAGTAGCTGTTGTCTTCGCTGTTCCTCATCGATAAGGAGTCTAGCGTGTTTAGGATTTAGCCATTTATCATGGACTTTAAAGACGATATTTTGTAGATATAAACAGAGTGACTGGAAAAACAACAACACAACGATAATCATAGATACCGGGGGTGGGTTGGTTAGAAAGGATACACACTATATAAGTCCGACAGTGAGGAACTTCAAATTAAAGGAAAAAGCAAAACCATAAACGAAAATCTGAATGAAAAACCATACAAAAAAGGGTTTAGTTTACACGAATTCTATTTACAAATTAATTTTTGAAAACTATTGATGTTGAAAAATGTTGATAAAAGTGTATGTACACTAGATAACTTTCCGA
The DNA here is from genome assembly GCA_949752695.1 of Melanostoma scalare. NCBI lineage: Eukaryota > Metazoa > Arthropoda > Insecta > Diptera > Syrphidae > Melanostoma > Melanostoma scalare. The sequence continues at coordinate 17,874,928 of OX456986.1, forward strand.
GGAGTTTAAATTTATGAACGCGCTGAAGAACTTTCAATGGGTGACTGTAAGGAATTATCACTCGTTCGTGTCCTCGTCGCCTCGGTATCTATATTTTCATGTACTTAATGTGCGCATGGCAATCACAGTGTCACAGGGGGATGTTAAAATCAATACTCTGTACACCCACTCTGATGCCCAATTTCACCACAGTAATGATATCAGGAAGTTCCAAGGGTTCAAACCATCAACGATTTGTGCAACACTTTCTGTGTGCAACCCTCATTTTGCCGACTAAAAGTTTGTGTGAAAAACAACTGTTGTTTTGTTATCAGTCGGCTTTTGGGGATGAGGTGGAAAAATGATATTTTAAGGTGAGGCGCAGGCGTCTACTTGGCATACGCCAGCAAGGCGATTGGTAAACATCAGTGTTTTTGTTGATTTGGTTGTATCCAGAGATAGATACTTAATTGATATGAGGATGATGGGTTGGTCTGTTGAGGGGTCTGGGGATAATTGAGGGTGACGGTGAGTTAAGTGCATGCAAAAGAAAGGAGTTAGGGTTGAAGAAGTGCATTTGCATAGCAAGGGATGTTCTATTTTTACGTATACCTGCAACAATGGTTGGGTTAAAGATTCTGAGCTTGAACTGATTTCGAGTTTTTCTTTCGGCGAGAAGAAAGAAGAAAACGAATAAGATGTAGAAACTTTATGGGCAAATTTAATGTGGTTGTTGTTTCATTTTTTTATAGATAGAGATATGGATTTCTGTGTAATGGGAGAAGATGAAAATCATGTACCAAATCATGTAAAAACGTGTCTGAAAAATAATATCTGTAAGGGTAGATAGATAAGTAAGGTTTTCGAGAAACATGAGGCTGTAGATTAATTTAATGTGGTAGGGGTGGTCATGGACATGGTGTGCGGTTGACGGGCCAATACCTATATGTGTACACTACGTACATAGCAGGCTGTTCAAAGAACCAAGAGTGATGGGAAATTTTGAAAGACATCGTGTTGTAGACATCAAGCAAACATATCCGTATAACAATATGCCTGAAAAATATCTCGATTAGGTTTTCAAAAAGTTTCAATAGCAGGTATAGGTAGATACCTAAGTTGTAGCAGAAAGATGTTGTTTTTAAAAGGATAACTATGATAATATTTTGGTCTTTCTTTGTATCTGTTCCAATGAATTAGTTGTGCTGCCAATCATTTTACCGTACCTGATAGTTTTTACTAAGCAAAGAGCACAGCTCTTTTAAACTCTGCTTACGTCAGAAGAGGAAGTGGGCAGAATAACTTAAGGAAAAGTAGAGTAGTAGAAATTTGAAAAAGAAGTTGAAATGTTTTTTTGGTGTTATATCGAGAACAATTAGATCAGTTTGAGAACCAACAATAGTTTTCTATTATAAAGGTACACTAACTCAATATATATATCTCTAAGTATATCGAACTTCATAAATACTCTACACCACTTTAGTGGAATTAAACGGAAACAACTTACAACATCCACTGAGTATCCCTTAGTTTTTAAGAGTCATAACCTAAGTTCCATATTAAAAATGTGCTATAATCAGCCTCAATTTGAAAATATTGAAGTTTTCTCTTTTCATAAAAATACCGATATGTATCTGGGTTGCTACTTAACACAATAGAATAACCACAAGACTTTTTTCTTACGAAAAACCATAGAAGTTTAAGGTTCCTATTATGAGTAGCGAATCGAACGTTCGACTGGAAGCGAATGTTTTAGAGAAACTCATTTATTGGATTATTATCATTAAACTTCGTTCATTCTCTTATCTGACATACCTTAAACGTCAAAAAAAAAAGTTTTCTACAAAGTTTTTGTTTCAACAACCTATAATACCGCTATAAAAGAAGCTCGCAAAAACATTCGCTTCCAATCGAATGGTCGATTCGCTACTCATAATAGGGATCTAAAATAATTTGATTCTTTAAACATGGCGTTGCGGCATGTCATACAGCCACGAGACAGTTCAATTATTGACAGTTCAATGAGACATTTCCTTGTTGTGCACCGGGTCCTTGTGGTGCCCGTGGTGTAATGGTTAGCATGTCAGCCTGTTAATAGGAAGCTTCAGGTGAGAGTTCCAGACACATGTATTGCTTTTAAACGGGTGATAATTGTGCGAGGAGCTGCCAAGTCGTTCAAGAGTAATTAAGCTGCCAGGAAAAACGGTTTCCCACATAACCTTTCACAATCATTAAAAGTTTTTTATGTGCCGTCCATTCTTCAAAAGGTATACATAAATAAATAGGATGGCACAGTAGATCTTGGAGAGCCCCGGGCCATAGGGCATTTTACTTAAACATATCGTGGGAATAATGAAGTGAACCTACACATTTTTGCTGATTTCAAAGGACTACACTCAAAAAATATTCCTGGTTCTGGTATTCTGATAAAATACACCAGGAAAAAAACTGGTAGATACTATCGTTTTCGTGGTAAATGTTATCGTTTTTCATGGTAAACCTTTATAAATCTGGATCTTGGTAGCCGGTACCAGAACCAGGAAGACACATTTTTCTACCAGATTTACTGATAACATATACCAGAAGAAAAACTGATAAATGCTATCGTTTTCCTGATAAATGTTATCTTTTTTCATGGTAAACCTTTATTTATCTGGATCCTGGTAACCGGTACTAGAACCAGGAAAGTAAATTTTTTACCAGATTTCCTAATAAAACTTTTACCAGGAAAAATAAGGAGAAATAATGGTAGGTAATACCACATGTCTGATATATTTTATCGGTTTTACTGGTAAAGTATATTTTATCTGTATCCTGATAACCGGTATCGAGCCCGGCTAAAAACTCGTCTATCTGATTTTATGATACATATTACCAGAAGCTTCTGATATAAAATGCAACAACACAAATCCTGGAAAATAGAACCATTTTCCTGATCAATGTTATAAGTTTTTCTTGTAAAGTAAAGTTAACCTGTAATCTGGTTGCTTATATCAATAAAAACAACATTTTGTTTTTCTGATAATCTAATTAATAGATAAGCATTCAATTCTTGAGTTCTTTTTTTAAGAACACAAATATGACATTTCTGATACAAAATATTCTAACAGGAATCATGGTATATAATACCAGTTTTCTGGTAAATGTTTTCGTTTTTCTGACAAAAAAAAATGTATCGAAGGCTGATAAATATGATCGGTAATGTTTACTACACAGATATCAAAATATTTAGTTTATTTTTCAGTTTATAGGTAGTATAGGAAAAACGAATATTCCTAGTAAATACTACCAGTAGACTGGTAGCAGGTACCAGGAAAACTACCTGATATATTGGTAAATTTTACCAGAATACAGCTACATTTTACCATGAAAAAAATAGTATTCCCAGTAAATACTACCAGTATACTGGTAGCAGGTACCAGGAAAACTACCCGATATATTGGTAAATTTTACCAGAATACAGCTACATTTTACCATGAAAAAAATAGTATTCCCAGTAAATACTACCAGTATACTGGTAGCAGGTACCAGGAAAACTACCCGATATATTGGTAAATTTTACCAGAACACAGGTAAATTTTACCAGGAAAAAAATAATATTCCTACTAAATACTACCAGTATACTGGTAGCAGGTACCAGGAAAACTACCCGATATATTGGTAAATTTTACCAGAACACAGGTAAATTTTACCAGGAAAAAAATAATATTCCTACTAAATACTACCAGTATACTGGTAGCAGGTACCAGGAAAACTACCCGATATATTGGTAAATTTTACCAGAACACAGGTAAATTTTACCAGGAAAAAAATAATATTCCTACTAAATACTACCAGTATACTGGTAGCAGGTACCAGGAAAACTACCCGATATATTGGTAAATTTTACCAGAACACAGGTAAATTTTACCAGGAAAAAAATAATATTCCTACTAAATACTACCAGTATACTGGTAGCAGGTACCAGGAAAACTACCCGATATATTGGTAAATTTTACCAGAACACAGGTAAATTTTACCAGGAAAAAAATAATATTCCTACTAAATACTACCATTCTCCTGGTACATATTACCAGGAAAGCCAAAAGACACCATCAACTTCACAAAAAAAAAGTTGCATCTCTTGGCGCTTTTTTTAATTTCTGGTAGTATACACCATTCTCCTGGTACATATTACCAGGAAAGCCAAAACACAAAAAAAAAACGTCGTCTCTTCTGCTTTAATTATTTACTCGGCAACAGCAAGCCACCGCGTGTTATATTATGCATAGAACAGGGGTGTTATGTATGATTTTCAATTTGGAAGACTACATGAATGAAAAATCGTACCTAATGGAATTGGTATTTCAATTCAGAAACATTTTATTAATGTTTGCAAGTATTTTGGATTTGTGGTCATTTTCATTTTGCATTCAATACTAAACTCTCAAAGACAAAATGTTAATTGGGTTTATAGTTGTTTTGAATTTGAATTCTGCTTTATAATACATATAAACATCAAAAATTAAAATTGGTATTGAACCAAAAATGCAAATATGTATGTTATCGGTTATCACAATTACAAAGTAAGAATCAAATTCAAATCAAATATAAACCCAATTTACATTTTGTCTTTAAGAGTTTAGTATTGAATGAAAAATGAAAATATTGAAAAAAGTATAATTATCAATTCTCAAGACTAAAGGTAAATTTTAATGAGATTTCAAACAAGTCAGTAGCTTTATTTATTTATAAATATGAATTGAATCTGAATGTGCTTAAATTGTTTAACACTTCATAAAAACAGGTATAAAAATTTTCATCAAATCATTTATTGCAATAAGTATCCCAGCTCAACTAAAAAATTAAAATTACTCTATTCCTTATAACAGCCCTGAACTCGTCTTTCCGATATTCGCGTACGTATCTTATGTATCTCTCTCTGCCTCTCTTGGCGCTTTTTTTAATTTCTGGTAATATACACCATTCTCCTGGTACATATTACCAGGAAAGCCAAAAGACACCATCAACTTCACAAAAAAAAAGTTGCATCTCTTGGCGCTTTTTTTAATTTCTGGTAGTATACACCATTCTCCTGGTACATATTACCAGGAAAGCCAAAACACAAAAAAAAAAACGTCGTCTCTTCTGCTTTAATTATTTACTCGGCAACAGCAAGCCACCGCGTGTTATATTATGCATAGAACAGGGGTGTTATGTATGATTTTCAATTTGGAAGACTACATGAATGAAAAATCGTACCTAATGGAATTGGTATTTCAATTCAGAAACATTTTATTAATGTTTGCAAGTATTTTGGATTTGTGGTCATTTTCATTTTGCATTCAATACTAAACTCTCAAAGACAAAATGTTAATTGGGTTTATAGTTGTTTTGAATTTGAATTCTGCTTTATAATACATATAAACATCAAAAATTAAAATTGGTATTGAACCAAAAATGCAAATATGTATGTTATCGGTTATCACAATTACAAAGTAAGAATCAAATTCAAATCAAATATAAACCCAATTTACATTTTGTCTTTAAGAGTTTAGTATTGAATGAAAAATGAAAATATTGAAAAAAGTATAATTATCAATTCTCAAGACTAAAGGTAAATTTTAATGAGATTTCAAACAAGTCAGTAGCTTTATTTATTTATAAATATGAATTGAATCTGAATGTGCTTAAATTGTTTAACACTTCATAAAAACAGGTATAAAAATTTTCATCAAATCATTTATTGCAATAAGTATCCCAGCTCAACTAAAAAATTAAAATTACTCTATTCCTTATAACAGCCCTGAACTCGTCTTTCCGATATTCGCGTACGTATCTTATGTATCTCTCTCTGCCTCTCTTGGCGCTTTTTTTAATTTCTGGTAATATACACCATTCTCCTGGTACATATTACCAGGAAAGCCAAAAGACACCATCAACTTCACAAAAAAAAAGTTGCATCTCTTGGCGCTTTTTTTAATTTCTGGTAGTATACACCATTCTCCTGGTACATATTACCAGGAAAGCCAAAACACAAAAAAAAAACGTCGTCTCTTCTGCTTTAATTATTTACTCGGCAACAGCAAGCCACCGCGTGTTATATTATGCATAGAACAGGGGTGTTATGTATGATTTTCAATTTGGAAGACTACATGAATGAAAAATCGTACCTAATGGAATTGGTATTTCAATTCAGAAACATTTTATTAATGTTTGCAAGTATTTTGGATTTGTGGTCATTTTCATTTTGCATTCAATACTAAACTCTCAAAGACAAAATGTTAATTGGGTTTATAGTTGTTTTGAATTTGAATTCTGCTTTATAATACATATAAACATCAAAAATTAAAATTGGTATTGAACCAAAAATGCAAATATGTATGTTATCGGTTATCACAATTACAAAGTAAGAATCAAATTCAAATCAAATATAAACCCAATTTACATTTTGTCTTTAAGAGTTTAGTATTGAATGAAAAATGAAAATATTGAAAAAAGTATAATTATCAATTCTCAAGACTAAAGGTAAATTTTAATGAGATTTCAAACAAGTCAGTAGCTTTATTTATTTATAAATATGAATTGAATCTGAATGTGCTTAAATTGTTTAACACTTCATAAAAACAGGTATAAAAATTTTCATCAAATCATTTATTGCAATAAGTATCCCAGCTCAACTAAAAAATTAAAATTACTCTATTCCTTATAACAGCCCTGAACTCGTCTTTCCGATATTCGCGTACGTATCTTATGTATCTCTCTCTGCCTCTCTTGGCGCTTTTTTTAATTTCTGGTAATATACACCATTCTCCTGGTACATATTACCAGGAAAGCCAAAAGACACCATCAACTTCACAAAAAAAAAGTTGCATCTCTTGGCGCTTTTTTTAATTTCTGGTAGTATACACCATTCTCCTGGTACATATTACCAGGAAAGCCAAAACACAAAAAAAAACGTCGCGTCGTCTCTTCTGCTTTAATGATTTACTCGGCAACAGCAAGCCACCGCGTGTTATATTATGCATAGAACAGGGGTGTTATGTATGATTTTCAATTTGGAAGACTACATGAATGAAAAATCGTACCTAATGGAATTGGTATTTCAATTCAGAAACATTTTATTAATGTTTGCAAGTATTTTGGATTTGTGGTCATTTTCATTTTGCATTCAATACTAAACTCTCAAAGACAAAATGTTAATTGGGTTTATAGTTGTTTTGAATTTGAATTCTGCTTTATAATACATATAAACATCAAAAATTAAAATTGGTATTGAACCAAAAATGCAAATATGTATGTTATCGGTTATCACAATTACAAAGTAAGAATCAAATTCAAATCAAATATAAACCCAATTTACATTTTGTCTTTAAGAGTTTAGTATTGAATGAAAAATGAAAATATTGAAAAAAGTATAATTATCAATTCTCAAGACTAAAGGTAAATTTTAATGAGATTTCAAACAAGTCAGTAGCTTTATTTATTTATAAATATGAATTGAATCTGAATGTGCTTAAATTGTTTAACACTTCATAAAAACAGGTATAAAAATTTTCATCAAATCATTTATTGCAATAAGTATCCCAGCTCAACTAAAAAATTAAAATTACTCTATTCCTTATAACAGCCCTGAACTCGTCTTTCCGATATTCGCGTACGTATCTTATGTATCTCTCTCTGCCTCTCTTGGCGCTTTTTTTAATTTCTGGTAATATACATAGTTCACATATTTTAGAAGTTGAACGATGGTCGTGTTGAGTGGACGCGTTTGAAATCAACAAGTGACAATAAAAAATTTAAAAAGAAAAGTAAAAACAATAATTTAAGTGTGTAGCCAGACCACTTCTAAGTCGGCAACTAAATTTATTTCTTTAAGCAGTGAGTAAGAACAATTTTAAATTTTGCTTACCAAGTGGTGTACTTTGGGTGCAGACAATCAGTAGCTGGTACTAAAGGAGTCAAAGATTAAAAAACCGATTTTAAGAAAAGTAAGATTGTTTTTTCGTTTTATAATATATATTTTTAAGCCTTGCCCAAACCAATGCGGTGAGTGCGTGTGATAAGTCAAATCCCTATGTAATCTTATGGACGTTCACAAACGTCCAACGATTTTTATTTTTACCAAAAGCCATGTAGTAGACATAAAAGGAAAAATAGCTTTTCCATAAAACGAGAGTTTCAACCAAATGTTGTTCCTTGGACAGGATTAGAGTTTTTTCAACACGCTTTCAAAAGCGTTTCAATGCAATAGTATAAAAGGAAAAATAGCTTTTCACAAACATAACTATAAATGGAAATAGAATTATTAATTTTCTTTTCATCTTGGTCTTTCAATCTTCTTCTCATACTAGTTTCATAAAATCTCGCCTTTCAATTCCAAAGACCAATGGTTTGGATGATTGAGTGGACGCGTTTAAGAAATCAACAAGTGACAATAATTTAAGTGTGTAGCCAGACCACTTCTAAGTCGGCAACTAAATTTATTTCTTTAAGCAGTGAGTAAGAACTATTTTAAATTTTGCTTACCAAGTGGTGTACTTTGGGTGCAGACAGTGAATCAGTAGCTGGTACTAAAGGAGTCAAAGATTAAAAAACCGATTTTAAGAAAAGTAAGATTGTTTTTTCGTTTTATAATATATATTTTTAAGCCTTGCCCAAACCAATGCGGTGAGTGCGTGCGATGCGGTTGCGATAAGTCAAATCCCTATGTAATCTTATGGACGTTCACAAACGTCCAACGATTTTTATTTTTACCAAAAGCCATGTAGTAGACATAAAAGGAAAAATAGCTTTTCCATAAAACGAGAGTTTCAACCAAATGTTGTTCCTTGGACAGGATTAGAGTTTTTTCAACACGCTTTCAAAAGCGTTTCAATGCAATAGTATAAAAGGAAAAATAGCTTTTCACAAACGTAACTATAAATGGAAATAGAATTATTAATTTTCTTTTCATCTTGGTCTTTCAATCTTCTTCTCATACTATTCTAGTTTCATAAAATTTCGCATTTCAATTCCAAAGACCAATAGTTTGGTTACTTTTAAGAAAAAAGCGATTGATACATCAATATTTTTTGTTGTATCGAATGTAAAAAAATTTATCATACATTGTAGACAAATAATGTATGACAAAATTCTGTGAAATAGAATTTTTATTGGAATTATTCCAGTCAAATCAATCAATCAATGACAGCAGTCATACAACATTTCTGTGAAACAGTATTTTGTACAATAAATTTTAAAATCATACATCACATAATGTATGATCTGTGAAATAGGCCCCTGTTCTAGAACAGTTTCAGACAGAAAAGATCAGACTTTTGGTGTTCAATGAGAAATTTTCTGTTCTTTTCTGATCTTTTTTGTGTTCAATGAGCTGTTCTAGAACAGTTTAGCACAGCATTTTCTGCACCTCCTTTTGAGCAAGTGCAAGTTTGGTGAAAACTGTCAAAAGCAGCTGTTGACTTTTTGCTCGTAGTTTTTTAAGCGCATTGTAATTTTAATTTGTGGTGAAAAGTTCAAAAAAAATTAAAAAATCAGGAGAATAACACCTAACCTTCTACTGAAAATAAAATTACTTATTCGTGACGAAAATACGCTAAATTAAATTGATATCAGAACGAGGAAAATTGGTGGTTGTTTTTTTTCGTTTTTGTTGTTGCTTTTTTTGACAAGTTTGCTTGTTCTAACTTGCCTGACGTTTTTCACTGCTTCTGTGCTGTGCTGTGCTGTTCTGATCTAAAAATAAGCCATTGAACACATCTAATATCACAAAATAGTTTAAAATAAAGAAAAATAATAAAAAGAATATTAAAGAAAGACAAAACTGAATTCAGTTTAAGAAATGGATAATTTTTTAGCGGACATCCAAATGCAACAAATTTATTTTATTCACCCTTATTACGAATGGCGTTTTAATAAAACGCCAATAAGATGACTTATCTCTAGGTGCCACAATTGCCGTCTAAACAAAATAACTTTTGTGGGAATGGTAAGAGCAGTGAGGAACAGATAGAGGGCTGAACTTATATTTTTATGAAAACTAAAATTAGGGCGGCTGGAGCTCTGTAATTTTTTAGGCGTTTTAGTGAAACGCCTATCGCAATAAGGGTGATTTTATTTTATTTATTTCAAAATAAAAAATTTGAATTTCTCATTTTTGAAGAGCTTCCATGCTCAGTGAATCAGTGATTCGCAGTGTTCAGTGTACCATGTTGTCATTTTAACAAAAACACATTAAAACTATATAACATGTTTCACAAATTAAACAAATTCACACTAATTATAAAGTAAATTCAACCAGAATTACAAATATTTAACTCATGAAGTTACCAATACTAAAAACACAAGACTTCGGTCATGGAATCACACAAACTGATATTTTGACGTAAAGAAGTGCAAAGGGATGTTCTTTTCTCATTTTCAGATTTATTTAAAAAAAAAATGAGTGTCTCAGAGCAAATGATTCACTGTGTTTACTGATCCACTGTCGACACTTTTACCCTACATCATGTAAAATAAATTGTCAATTATTTTGACGTGATGTTTGATTTTCACATTTTTGTTTTTTTAGGAAACCCTTTTATTTGGCTTTTAAAACTAATTGGAATGGAGTGTTTCATATGTCGAAAAAGATTATGTAATATAAATGGTATATCCACCCATTTTAAAGTGGTACATAAATTGGATGGAACAGGGGTTTACCGGTGTACTTTTAAAGACTGTACTTCATTCACATCTACGTTCACAAATTTTTCGCGTCACTGTAAAACACATTTAAAAGAAGGATTATCGTTATTTTCGACAAACACGAACATCATAAATAGTTCTTTTTCGGCCTCTTGTTCACAACGTTTTTCTCCTCCAACTGTAACTTATGTTCCGAACTTGCCCTCTGGTATTTCTGATAGTCCACATTCTTGTGTTGAAAATTATTGTTCTCCTACTAAAAATGATATTGATATTGATTTTAATAAGTTTGGAATTGATTTCGCTATGAAATTGTTCAGCATGGACAACTTGTCACGTAAAGATGCTGTAAGAATTATAGGAATGTTTAAAGAAAGCATTCATGAGCCCATTTTAAATTCATTAAAAATATTTTGTACTAAACCAAATCGACCAGTCGAAGATCGATTGCACTTTTCAGCTTTGATTTTAGCGATAGAAAAGCAGTTTGAATACTGCAGTACTGACCATCAGCTTATACAATGGCTTACATCAAATGAATATTTCTGCGGTGCCACTGAGTTCACTATTCATGAAGAGCTAAAAAATGTTTATCGTAATGGAATTAATTGCCATGAAGAGCAAACAACAACAGGGGTGGTCCTTCCTCTTGAATTTCAGTTCCAAAAATTTTTTGAAAAAAATGACTTATTGATTAGGACCATAGACAATATAAACCAAATTTTAAGCGATGAGTCAAACATTTCTCATTACATTAAGAGAAACGCTTGGCAACACAAACGTAATCTGTTTCCTGCAGATGAAATCATTATCCCTTATTTCGTTTACATGGACGATGCAGAAATAAATAATCCATTAGGATCCCACGCTGATCCAATTTCTTTTATTTATTATTCAATTCCTGTTACTCCGGATCAGTCTGATATTTTTTTAGCTGCACTATTCAAATCTCGTGACTATAAAATCTTTGGAAATAAAAAATGTCTTCACTCACTCGTAAATAAAATGATTTTTTTAGAAAAAAATGGTATTGAAATAAGTACATCTCAGGGAATTAAAAAGGTGTACTTTGTTTTGGGTCTTTTGATTGGAGATAATTTAGGCTTGAATGCCATGTTAGGCTTTTCTTCATGCTCAAGTAATTATTTTTGTCGATTTTGTAAACTGTCAAAGAAAGAAACTTGTGTAATGCCATGCGAGGTTGAACATATGTTACGTAATAGGCAAAATTATTCGGAAGATGTTGCCACTAATGATTACAAAAAAACAGGTATACATGAAGATTCCGTTTTCAATTCTATTCCTTCATTCCATGTCACTTACAACTATTCAGTTGATGTGATGCACGATATATTTGAAGGTATTTGCCATTATAATATCTGTCACATCATACGATATATTCTTGATATGAAGTTTTTCTCCGATCTTCAAGCTTTAAATGATCGAATAAATTCGTTTAACTATGGCGAAATTGAGATCGGAAATGTTTCATTGTCACCAATTACAAATGATAACTTAAAAAATATGCATTTAAAGAAGACAGCTCGTGAAATGATGGCTTTTACTTTTTATTTTCCTTTAATGGTGGCCGATAGAATACCTGAAAAAGACGAGGTTTGGATTTTCTTTTTGAATTTCCTAGAAATCGTTGAAATTCTTCTTTATTTCAACATATCAAATGATGTGATAGAGCACCTTGCAGAACTTATTCGACAGCATCATCTTGATTACGTGAGACTGTTTAATGATACTTTAAAGCCAAAGCATCATTTTATGGTTCATTATCCAATGGTTATTCGGAAAAGTGGAGTGCCTCGTAATTTTTGGTGCTTTCAGTTTGAAGCTAAACATAAGGAGTTTAAAAAATATGCAAGAGTCATAAACAGTAGACGAAACATCCCAATAACATTGTCTTACAAATTTCAGTTAAAATTTGCTCACTTTTTATTAAATGAAACAAGTCCGGAAATAGTGTCATTTGCCGATTGCCACATGCAAAATACTTGCTATTTTAATTTTATAAATGATTACAAGGTTCGACAAGGAATATCTTCCGATTTCAAAATTTTTTCTCAATGCATTTATTATGGAAAACGTTTTAAAGTAGGTTATTTCATTACGCAATCATTAGATAGTACACCAGACACTGCGTTGTTATTTCAAATCAAAGAGGTAGTCAAGTTTTCAGAGGAGAAGTTTCCGTACTTGTTGTGCCAACGAGTACAAATTATTTCATTCCGAAAACATTATGCTGCAATGGAAATAGGCAATGAAAATTCAAAGATACAATATTCATCTTATCATTTACAACGGATTGACCATTGCAGAAGTCCTCCAATGAATTCTCATAAAATATCACGTGGCATGCTGATGGTTAGACCGAAAATAATTTATTAATATCTTTGTCATTTGTATTAGGATAAAAATATAATCAACAAAAATGAAGGCTTCAGAAGAGTTTATTGAAAAGCATGAAAATATTGCTCAAGCGAAGACCATTATGCAATCGGTAACGGGGGAGAAATCTATATTATCAACAAAAGAAACTATCATCACTGTTCCATGTGATGAAAGTTTATCATCACTTATAAATTATACATTGGTGGAAGAAACTGATTTATATCATACAACGAATGAGAATCAATTTTTGAAAAATTCGTTTGAAGTAGATTCTTCAAAGTCCAACAAAGTTGCAGAAAACGTTTCATTTACAGAACTTATCAATTCCTACTGTGAAAGCGGAAAACAAAACGAAACAGAAGATCTTAAAAACCTATTGATATCATGGAAAATTCCGGTTCATTGTCACCAATATTTTGTGGGTAAATATAACTTAAATTCAATTTTTTCATTTAGGTATACATTAATCTGAAAACTCTGTAACAGATGAGAGCCTTTTTGTACCCGTATTGAAAGTAGCTGAGCCATTTTTCATGAAAAGATTTTTACAAGGATTAAATATTACCACTGCCAGTAGAATTGTGTTCTTCGATAAATGGCAGCAATGGAAAATTGAGAATGGTTCAAATTCCTTCAACCGTTCTCTAGATGACTTCTCGTGTTCAGTAACACCAAATTCTTCAACACCGACGACTAGTTACAAAACATCAGCCAGCAAAAATTTAATGGATATTTTGAACTGCAGCGAAGGGGAAACGATTAAAAGCTATTTTCAAATTAACAACAATATTGACAATAAATCCGTACGAAGTCTGCTTTTGAATACAATTGTAAACTATTCGAGTGCAAATAATATCAATTTTTCGTCAAAGGACTTAATGCAACTAGCCGAAGAAATCCGTGTCGCTTTTAATGAAGATCCTGTAAGGATTTTTTTTTATAGTATTAAATCTTTGCTTAAATTTCATGTCTTTTTATACAGCTTGATTATTATGACCATAAAAAAGGTGTTAAGAATCCCAAAGGTTTTCTAGCAAACAAATTTCATAATATGCGAGGAAAATTTCGAAGCATTAATCGATTATGCATGCCGGAGTATACAAAAAAACTAAAACTCGATGAGGTGTTGACCGAGGAAAATTCTGGTGATGAAGAAAAAGTATGCATGCAAATGAAACACGATTTCCTTGCAATGAATGCACAAGAAAGAATAAAAGCATGGCAGAGTACATTCAATGTTCGACAATCAGATCTAAAAAAGGCGAATTCAAAAAAAATATCATGGAATGAATTTTACGAGAAATGGCATTTTATCAACTTTCCCAACGGATATGAATTCGTACGAAAAAAATACTTTTTGAATTCAACGTTGTTCTTTTTTTTACTTCAACGATATTCACCCCTGTTCTGATTTTCGTTACGAATTCAATTCGTTTTCGAAATTGATTGTCGCAAAGCTAAAAAAAACTGTGTTCCTAAATTCGTACGAATTTGCCTTCAATTTTTGACAAATATTTCTTTGAAATTACTTAAATTCTTAAATTTACGATTTCAAAACGAGACATTTATAACACCTCAGTTTTAAAAACGAAAGTATTGTTTTCGTAAACAAAAATCAGAACAGGGGTGATTATTTACAATTGAAACATGCATGTACCACATTTTTGTATTTAAACACTATAATTAACGAAAAAATTATAAAAAAAAAGAGATACCTAGCTTTCAAATATTTATTTCTTTCTGTTTAGATCGAATCAGATTTCAGTAAAATGTTCGGGAATAAGGACATTGTCTTGGCGGGCCCAAAAATTACCGACTTCATTAATTTAATGCTGCAATTCATTTTTCCGAAAAAAATATTAAATTCAGAAGTCCGATTAAAACTACATGAATTCAACTTGAAGTGTTTGTCCGATCCCAACTCGAACATTGTTTCAAAAAGTTTGTAATAATAATTTTAATGCATATTACATAATATAAACATTTAATATTAACATACTCGTATATAAAATTGCTTTTTATTAACAGTTTTCATACTTTTTCGTTTGCCTTATATTAAAAAGAAATTTCTTTTTATTATTAGACGCCAGAGCTGCAATGGTATTCACACACTTGCACTATCTTCTGCAGCCAAGTGGACGTGAAGGTAACAAACGGTTCACCGTTTTTGACAGCCAAGATGCATCAATTAGGTTGTTCGCACAGCAGCAAGACTATAAAGAACATCAAAATGCACTGGCTGCAAAACATTCACATTCGCAACCACCCGTAATTACGTTAATCGGTTCATTGGAAGAAATAGAAGAAATACATGTAGATTTCGACAACGCGCACTATAGGGTATTTACATTCAACCGGGCACTCGACATTTGCATCAAAATATTTTTTACGCTAAATATAGCGTATCCAAAATCATGTCAACAATTTTGGGAATTTGTTGATAATTATTTTTACAAAATCGACAAATCAGCAACAAATTCCAAGGCACGAACTCTTTTAAAATTATTAAAATTGGCTGAAAGCGAAAGCAACAATCAATTGTAAATGGTAAGTTTTTTGATAAGAATTCGTTGATAGTTATTTTTAGATCTAAAAAAGGCGAATTCAAAAAAAATATCATGGAATGAATTTTACGAGAAATGGCATTTTATCAACTTTCCCAACATATGAATTCGTACGAAAAAAATACTTTTTGAATTCAACGTTGTTGCTTGTTGTTTCTTTTCTCTTTTTTTTACTTCAACGATATTCACCCCTGTTCTGATTTTCGTTACGAATTCAATTCGTTTTCGAAATTGATTGTCGCAAAGCTAAAAAAAACTGTGTTCCTAAATTCGTACGAATTTGCCTTCAATTTTTGACAAATATTTCTTTGAAATTACTTAAATTCTTAAATTTACGATTTCAAAACGAGACATTTATAACACCTCAGTTTTAAAAACGAAAGTATTGTTTTCGTAAACAAAAATCAGAACAGGGGTGATTATTTACAATTGAAACATGCATGTACCACATTTTTGTATTTAAACACTATAATTAACGAAAAAATTATAAAAAAAAAGAGATACCTAGCTTTCAAATATTTATTTCTTTCTGTGTAGATCGAATCAGATTTCAGTAAAATGTTCGGGAATAAGGACATTGTCTTGGCGGGCCCAAAAATTACCGACTTCATTAATTTAATGCTGCAATTCATTTTTCCGAAAAAAATATTAAATTCAGAAGTCCGATTAAAACTACATGAATTCAACTTGAAGTGATTGTCCGATCCCAACTCGAACATTGTTTCAAAAATTTTGTAATAATAATTTTAATGCATATTACATAATATAAACATTTAATATTAACATACTCGTATATAAAATTGCTTTTTATTAACAGTTTTCATACTTTTTCGTTTGCCTTATATTAAAAAGAAATTTCTTTTTATTATTAGACGCCAGAGCTGCAATGGTATTCACACACTTGCACTATCTTCTGCAGCCAAGTGGACGTGAAGGTAACAAACGGTTCACCGTTTTTGACAGCCAAGATGCATCAATTAGGTTGTTCGCACAGCAGCAAGACTATAAAGAACATCAAAATGCACTGGCTGCAAAACATTCACATTCGCAACCACCCGTAATTACGTTAATCGGTTCATTGGAAGAAATAGAAGAAATACATGTAGATTTCGACAACGCGCACTATAGGGTATTTACATTCAACCGGGCACTCGACATTTGCATCAAAATATTTTTTACGCTAAATATAGCGTATCCGAAATCATGTCAACAATTTTGGGAATTTGTTGATAATTATTTTTACAAAATCGACAAATCAGCAACAAATTCCAAGGCACGAACTCTTTTAAAATTATTAAAATTGGCTGAAAGCGAAAGCAACAATCAATTGTAAATGGTAAGTTTTTTGATAAGAATTCGTTGATAGTTATTTTTAGATCTAAAAAAGGCGAATTCAAAAAAAATATCATGGAATGAATTTTACGAGAAATGGCATTTTATCAACTTTCCCAACATATGAATTCGTACGAAAAAAATACTTTTTGAATTCAACGTTGTTGCTTGTTGTTTCTTTTCTCTTTTTTTTACTTCAACGATATTCACCCCTGTTCTGATTTTCGTTACGAATTCAATTCGTTTTCGAAATTGATTGTCGCAAAGCTAAAAAAAACTGTGTTCCTAAATTCGTACGAATTTGCCTTCAATTTTTGACAAATATTTCTTTGAAATTACTTAAATTCTTAAATTTACGATTTCAAAACGAGACATTTATAACACCTCAGTTTTAAAAACGAAAGTATTGTTTTCGTAAACAAAAATCAGAACACGGGTGATTATTTACAATTGAAACATGCATGTACCACATTTTTGTATTTAAACACTATAATTAACGAAAAAATTATAAAAAAAAAGAGATACCTAGCTTTCAAATATTTATTTCTTTCTGTGTAGATCGAATCAGATTTCAGTAAAATGTTCGGGAATAAGGACATTGTCTTGGCGGGCCCAAAAATTACCGACTTCATTAATTTAATGCTGCAATTCATTTTTCCGAAAAAAATATTAAATTCAGAAGTCCGATTAAAACTACATGAATTCAACTTGAAGTGATTGTCCGATCCCAACTCGAACATTGTTTCAAAAATTTTGTAATAATAATTTTAATGCATATTACATAATATAAACATTTAATATTAACATACTCGTATATAAAATTGCTTTTTATTAACAGTTTTCATACTTTTTCGTTTGCCTTATATTAAAAAGAAATTTCTTTTTATTATTAGACGCCAGAGCTGCAATGGTATTCACACACTTGCACTATCTTCTGCAGCCAAGTGGACGTGAAGGTAACAAACGGTTCACCGTTTTTGACAGCCAAGATGCATCAATTAGGTTGTTCGCACAGCAGCAAGACTATAAAGAACATCAAAATGCACTGGCTGCAAAACATTCACATTCGCAACCACCCGTAATTACGTTAATCGGTTCATTGGAAGAAATAGAAGAAATACATGTAGATTTCGACAACGCGCACTATAGGGTATTTACATTCAACCGGGCACTCGACATTTGCATCAAAATATTTTTTACGCTAAATATAGCGTATCCAAAATCATGTCAACAATTTTGGGAATTTGTTGATAATTATTTTTACAAAATCGACAAATCAGCAACAAATTCCAAGGCACGAACTCTTTTAAAATTATTAAAATTAGCTGAAAGCGAAAGCAATAACCAATTGTAAATTGTTAATTTTTGATAAGAATTCGTTGAGAGTTATTTTTACAAAAAAAAATAATGTATAAAAATCATTAAAATTAGCTGAAAGCGAAAGAAGCAATACTGATTGTAAATTTGTACCTTCAAGAATTTCCAATAAAAAAAACCCATATTTTTAAAGAAATTGATAATATTTTATTTATTATAAGATCAATTTCTGGGGTGTCTTGTTATCAAGTTTGTATGGTCTTTTGTGGTTTTTTGTTTCAGATATTTCCTGAGTTTCCAGCAAATGGTAAGTAAAAATAAATAACATTCATTCAATAACAGGTACCAGGAGAACTACCCGATATATTGGTAAATTTTACCAGAACACAGGTAAATTTTACCAGGAAAAACGAATATTCCTAGTAAATACTACCAGTAGACTGGTAGCAGGTACCAGGAAAACTACCTGATATATTGGTAAATTTTACCAGAATACAGCTACATTTTACCATGAAAAAAATAGTATTCCCAGTAAATACTACCAGTATACTGGTAGCAGGTACCAGGAAAACTACCCGATATATTGGTAAATTTTACCAGAACACAGGTAAATTTTACCAGGAAAAAAATAATATTCCTACTAAATACTACCAGTATACTGGTAGCAGGTACCAGGAAAACTACCCGATATATTGGTAAATTTTACCAGAACACAGGTAAATTTTACCAGGAAAAAAATAATATTCCTACTAAATACTACCAGTATACTGGTAGCAGGTACCAGGAAAACTACCCGATATATTGGTAAATTTTACCAGAACACAGCTAAATTTTACCAGGAAAAAAAAAATATTCCTACTAAATACTACCAGTATACTGGTAGCAGGTACCAGGAAAACTACCCGATATATTGGTAAATTTTACCAGAACACAGGTAAATTTTACCAGGAAAAAAATAATATTCCTACTAAATACTACCAGTATACTGGTAGCAGGTACCAGGAAAACTACCCGATATATTGGTAAATTTTACCAGAACACAGGTAAATTTTACCAGGAAAAAAATAATATTCCTACTAAATACTACCAGTATACTGGTAGCAGGTACCAGGAAAACTACCCGATATATTGGTAAATTTTACCAGAACACAGCTAAATTTTACCAGGAAAAAACGAATATTCCTAGTAAATACTACCAGTATACTGGTAGCAGGTACCAGGAAAACTACCAGATATATTGGTAGATTTTACCAGAATACAGCTACATTTTATCAGGAAAAAATAATATCTCTAGTAAATACTACCAGTATACTGGTAGCAGGTACCAGGAAAATTACCCGGAGTCCTGGTAAATTGTACCAGAATACAGGTACATTCTATCAGGAAAAAAATAATATTCCTGGTAAATACTACCAGTATCCTGTTAGCAAGTATCAGGAAAATGATTATCTTTTCCTGTTAGATTGTATCAGGCAACTGGTACATGTTATCAGGAACTCTGATAATATTCTGTCGGAAGGGGAAATATTTTTCCTGGTACGGGCTACCAGGAGAGACCGATATATTCTATCAGACGACCTGGGAGAATCTCGTTATCAGTTTTTCCGATAGATTCTTACAGGAAATCTAATAAATAGAACCAGGATATTTTTTTGAGTGTAAACGAGAAAGAGTACTTCATGGGCATGGCAGAGTATATACATACTATCAAAGGACTTGCGAATTTTTCGCGAAAGGCGATGCCGTGTAAAAACAATTCTAATTTCGAAGCAGACATGTTGCCTATTACGCAACTGGCATGACATCTTCGCAAAGCGTAGTTGAGAGAAATGCGAAAGCCTTCGGGTCTCCCTAAGCCGCCATATTTACTTTTGTTTTGTATTGAGCCATTTAGTATTTATCAATTTTATGGTACACTCAAATGTTAAAGGTCATAAGAAATTATAAGAGACCTTAAGCAATCAATTCCTCCCAAAAATATCACAAAAGCTTTATTCTTAAAAAAAATTGTTTCCATTTTGTTCTCATGAAAAATAGAAACTTGCATTGCGAACCATCGCGCAAAATTTTTTTTGAATCACCCAACGCACTAGTCAGAGAGCGAACCCGTTAACTCAGCACTCCCTTACTTGCGCCGGCACTAAAAATGTACCTTGAGAGTTGAGACAAATAAATCGTTATGGGAACCAGGAGATAAATGTCTTTCATATGTTACAACAGTGGTAACGAAAAGTGCACAACTTGGCCAATCCTTAGCTTTTTTCAATATATGTATACAGTGGTGGTCCAGTATAACGAATGCCGATATAACGAATGATCGATATTACGAATACTTTTTTCCAGTCCATTAGGTATTCTATATAACGAACAAATAACGAATTTCAGACAAAATGGAACTGAAAACTCTAAAGTTCTAAAAAGTTTACGGGAAGAGGCATTCAACAATAACATTCAACACCCGAAAAAACAAATGCATGTTAACGATTCTTTTCTTAAATTTGAGTACAAATTGAATCTATTTACCAAAAGACTTGTATGACAAAAACGTTTCTATTCAACGAATTTTCGATATAACGAATTGACTCTGGACATTATATCGTTCGTTATACAGGACCACCACTGTATTTTGAAATTTTCGATGTATCTTCTTATTTTTATTTTAAAATTTCGAAATGTGGAACCCCCTATAAAACTCGTTTTCATACAAAAAAATTAAAATCTTGCATGACTTTTAGGGTGGTATTCACCAAACAATCTTAAGAGCGCTCTTAAAGCTAAGAGGCTCTTAGTTTTAAATTTGGATGTGCTATTCACCAAGCAATAATAGGGTCTAGTCTAAGCTAATTCGAATATTCGAAAAATAAGGGTGTTGAGCCTGTGAACGCACACTTTTCGAACTACTTCGAAAATTTCAGTGTCAATTGTCAAAATCAGCTGTTAAGCAAACCAAAAACTGAAAAAATTTTCGGAAATTTAAGAAAAGGTAGAACGTAAAATTAATTCATTCTCTGTATTGCAAACCATAATTCGAATTTCTTATTTTTTTCAACGCTCCTTCTCCTTCCATATTGATTTTTGAATAACAACCACCAATGACGCTGTCAGTAAACT
This sequence comes from Melanostoma scalare, assembly GCA_949752695.1. Taxonomy (NCBI): domain Eukaryota; kingdom Metazoa; phylum Arthropoda; class Insecta; order Diptera; family Syrphidae; genus Melanostoma; species Melanostoma scalare. The sequence goes on from OX456986.1 coordinate 17,896,299, forward strand.
TCGAGTTTTCGAAATTATTTAAAACAACAACCGCTCATAACTTAAGAGTGGTAGCGACCACTCTTAAGTGTTATTAGCGCTCATAAATCTGCACTAATAGTGGTCGGTGAATAGGTTTATGAGGCACTTAGTTTAAGATTTCTTGGTGAATACCACCCTTAATGTACCTGTCTCTTCTCTGTAACTGTCTCTTCTGTCAGTTAGTAAAATTGTTTCAAATACATGAAAAGGTTTGCGGCCATGCTATATTAAACATAGAATGGGGCATCTGCTCGTGAAAAACATCTACAAATCATATAGAATGGGTAGTGTATATGATATGACTTTCTTAAAAATCTAATAAATTCACAATGACAAAGTTTGATATGTCAACCTTAATTTTCACAGAAAAAGCTACATTTGGAAAAATCTGAATGTTTTTCACTTGGAAAACTTTATACAAAAAGTTCAAAATGAATCTACAAAATTTCACTTTACACATAAAAGATTACTTAATAGATAGTTCCACCACTTTTGAACCTTTCTAGGTACATATATTTAAAATAACCCTAAATACCTAGAGCAAATACTGCTATAGAATTATTCAAATCCATTGCAGAATTGGAGCCGTTTTTCCTTAAAGGAATTTTTTTGAACGGAATTTAACATTTCGACTAGATTACAAAGGAGGTATTTAAATTTATAAAATTTTTTTAAATTAAATTTTGCTGGACTTCAAACTAGTTAGGTACATGCTAACTGCTCCAGTGACGTCGGCTTCTTGTGAACTGTTATTTAATGAGCTTAAAATAGTTCTCAATTATTTGTTTACGAACCATGGCTGATGACAGGTTAAATTTAGCTATGCTGCTTTATTCTTGCAAATATATTTGTAGTTAATGAAATTCAACTTGGCGCGGTCGAACAACGGACATTATTAAAACATCGCATCGCAGGTATCTTATAAATCAAAAGTCAATTATATGCAGTTTTGTAGTTAATAATTTTTTTTTCAACAATTTATTAACAAAAAAAATTAATAGTAAGAAAATATCTTTTAAAGTAGGTACATACTAGAAAAAAAGTTGAATTTTTTTAATTTTACTATAAAACAAAAGAAAATTTGATTTAATTATAATCAAAGAAATTATGATTATTAGAGACGTTTACTTTGTATAGAAAGGAAGAACGAAGTAAAAGAGAGTTTATGAGGCAAGGGATGAGAAGTGAAAAAAGATAGAGAAAAGAGAAAGAGTTCCATAGTCGGATAGCACGAATGAAAAGCAACCGGGGGGAGTTTAAAAAGTTATGATTGAGTGGAACAATATTGAAAGTTCTCACAGAGCGACTGTATGAAAGCCTGTTAAATTAGTACGACGGAGTCTTACAGTGACTCAGTTTATGTAGAAATATACAGTTTCTTGAGTAGATGTAATCCTGTAGAGTGTAATCTAGAATACACATACCTTACACAATCATTGAATGCAATTTGCAGTTTGCGTTTAGAAAGGAAATCTGAGTCACTGTAAACTGTTTCCTGATAAGATACGTATCAAAGGGATGATAAGAGATTCAACAAGTTTTTTCGAAGTAAACAATGGGGTGGAATTAGTTGAGAGTAGATGCGAATAAATATAAAGTTAGTATGTTAGTACCCTGGAAGATGATAATTTATATCGAAACCAAGACTAGTACAATGATCAAAAATAAATTGATGTCAAATTTTCTTTTTGAGATAGGTATGATTTGATACTTAGCAGAGCTCAAACGTAAACTATTAGCAGTAGACCGGTCATTTAGTTGGTTGGGGCTTTCGTTCATAAGATCACAGAGTTCTTTGACCTGTTGGAATGGCCTAGCAAGGTGGACTTGAACATCATCTTATAGATGAATTGGAACATTCTTACAAAACGGAGGCAGAACAATGGGTCTCAAAATTGAACCTTGTGGAACTCCCATTAAAACGGGATTAAGGCTAGAGCTCACACTACTAGAAGCTACTTTTTCCATCTTTGAGAAAGATAATTTTTTATAAGCCTACAATCCCTGTCACTTAAACCGAAAAAAATTTTCTTTTTCCACGCAAGCATATGGCGGTTAAATTTATCAAGAGATCCTTCCGGGTTCCGGTTCTTAGCTATGAGAAGAACTTTAGCAATTTATTATGACACTTTTAAATGACACTTTTTACAACATCATCTTCAACTACCACTTCAAAACCAGTAAATGCGTTCACATTCACATTGAAAACATAAGAAAAATTATTTAGCAATGAATTTTCATTTGTTGAGGGGCTTTTTTTGCTTTAAATGAAAGTACAATGTCTTGAAAATATGCTGTTAAAATTTCAGACAGAAATTCGAAATATTTCGGGAGTTATAACGAGTTTCCTAGAGCGCCTCGGAGTACAACCATTAAGGTCGACCGAACTTTAAGCGCGTTGTTCTCAAAACATTGTTTTTCTGGTCGGCCCGGGTCGTAACATTTTTTTTCTACTGAACCGATTGCTTTAAAATTTTCACAGGCTGTTCTACACACTTATAGTTCTCGTCGGAACTAACGAGAACTAACTTTTTATTTTACAACCCTTTCTATGCCGAAATATAAGAATATTTTTTTCAATGTCCGCCATTTTGTTATTTACCCTTAAAATTAAGCTTCAGTAGTTCCGACTAGAATGGTGTGTCTATAGATTAAGAATAATCTAGAATATTTGATTTCAGATAACATCACGAGCCAAAATCACGCGGGTTAGCTACGTGCATTTTTTTTTTGAGGTTCCAACTTCGAGTGACAATAATAATAGTAATAAACTATTGAATTCTTTCTATCCTCATTAACACTGGGCACTACGACAGCGAAATTCCCTTAACAATGCACTGCACGAATGCGAGTCGATGGTTTAATATCCAATAAAGTAAATTTAGCACTAGGTCGATTATGACGACCATAATATGGTCGTTACAAACGATGCACATTTTTCACGGACGTGTCTAAATGCACCCACGGTGTAGTTCGTTTAGGTGGTGTTACACCGCACTTTTGAATAACCACTACACCGCATTTTAAATGATGAGTGGAAATAAATGGAGTAGGTTCGTGTTACACCGCATTTTTTTAGAAATATCTCAAATCATTTGACAGAAACGAATGCTTTTTAGTAACTTTTCAAGTATAAAAACATTATGAGTCAAAAAATATGCGGTGTTACACCGCATTTTTAAAAAATTTCTCAAGTCATTTAACAGAAAAAAATCCTTTTTTGTAGCTTTAGCTGTAGGCCATCTAGCGCTGTATAGAAAAACAATGAAGGAGCTTTTCGCTATCATTTGGTTACAGAACCAAATTCGCTATGGCCATCTAGATTTGTATAGAAACATGAAAGAAATAAGAAAATAGCTTTTCACTATAACCAATCAGAAAGATTAAAGTGATGCCAGATAGTAGCTATTTTCTGCTACTTTGTTATTTTTTGAAGAATTTTTTAAAACTCGAAGGAAGTTACTTATACTCGTATCTTCGTAACCTTCTTCTGTGTTTTAAGTAAAAACGAATTTTAAGCCACTCCTTCCTTTAAACCACTCTCCTTCGCTATGCTCTTGATAAATATTTTGCCGATTCAACTTTTTTGCGGAGCTCGGCATGGGCTGACGCTTACACCTTGGTATAACTTTCGTAACTTTGATGTCTTGGGTTTTAATTTTGCTGAAAAGGTAAAAAGTCTATGATTTGCAGTTCCTGCATAAAAGAATATCTAACTTTGAATATGTTTCTTTCTCTCTGTTTTAAAAGCGTTATTGCTGTTTGTCCTATTCTGTGGACAGCCCCGGATCTTAAATTTTTTTTAAGACGGGGCACATACTGAAAAATGCCGCCCCTACCAACCTATGTGTATTTTTACTTTTATCATCTTTAAAACTTTATCTGCATGCGCATATCTGCACGCGCATATCTGCATGCATCTCTGCATGCGCATATCTGCATGCGCATATCTGCATGCGCATATCTGCACGCATATCTGCATGCGCATATCTGCACGCGCATATCTGCATGCATCTCTGCATGCGCATATCTGCATGCGCATATCTGCATGCGCATATCTGCACGCATATCTGCATGCGCATATCTGCATGCGCATATCTGCATGCGCATATCTGCACGCATATCTGCATGCGCATATCTGCACGCATATCTGCATGCGCATATCTGCATGCGCATATCTGCATGCGCATATCTGCACGCATATCTGCATGCGCATATCTGCACGCGCATATCTGCATGCATCTCTGCATGCGCATATCTGCATGCGCATATCTGCATGCGCATATCTGCACGCATATCTGCATGCGCATATCTGCACGCGCATATCTGCATGCATCTCTGCATGCGCATATCTGCATGCGCATATCTGCATGCGCATATCTGCACGCATATCTGCATGCGCATATCTGCACGCGCATATCTGCATGCATCTCTGCATGCGCATATCTGCATGCGCATATCTGCATGCGCATATCTGCATGCGCATATCTGCATGCGCATATCTGCACGCATATCTGCATGCGCATATCTGCACGCATATCTGCATGCGCATATCTGCACGCATATCTGCATGCGCATATCTGCACGCGCATATCTGCTTGCGCATATCTGCATGCGCATATCTGCATGCGCATATCTGCATGCGCATATCTGCATGCATCTCTGCATGCGCATATCTGCATGCGCATATCTGCACGCATATCTGCACGCATATCTGCATGCGCATATCTGCACGCGCATATCTGCATGCATCTCTGCATGCGCATATCTGCATGCGCATATCTGCATGCGCATGTCTGCACGCATATCTGCATGCGCATATCTGCACGCGCATATCTGCATGCATCTCTGCATGCGCATATCTGCATGCGCATATCTGCACGCATATCTGCATGCGCATATCTGCACGCATATCTGCATGCGCATATCTGCATGCGCATATCTGCATGCGCATATCTGCACGCATATCTGCATGCGCATATCTGCACGCATATCTGCATGCGCATATCTGCATGCGCATATCTGCATGCGCATATCTGCACGCATATCTGCATGCGCATATCTGCACGCGCATATCTGCATGCATCTCTGCATGCGCATATCTGCATGCGCATATCTGCATGCGCATATCTGCACGCATATCTGCATGCGCATATCTGCACGCGCATATCTGCATGCATCTCTGCATGCGCATATCTGCATGCGCATATCAGCATGCGCATATCTGCACGTATATCTGCATGCGCATATCTGCATGCACATATCTGCATGCGCATATCTGCACGCATATCTGCATGCGCATATCTGCACGCGCATATCTGCATGCATCTCTGCATGCGCATATCTGCATGCGCATATCTGCACGCATATCTGCATGCGCATATCTGCACGCGCATATCTGCATGCATCTCTGCATGCGCATATCTGCATGCGCATATCTGCACGCATATCTGCATGCGCATATCTGCACGCATATCTGCATGCGCATATCTGCATGCGCATATCTGCATGCGCATATCTGCACGCATATCTGCATGCGCATATCTGCACGCATATCTGCATGCGCATATCTGCACGCGCATATCTGCATGCGCATATCTGCATGCGCATATCTGCATGCATCTCTTCACGCATATCTGCACGCATATCTGCACGCATATCTGCATGCGCATATCTGCACGCGCATATCTGCATGCATCTCTGCATGCGCATATCTGCATGCGCATATCTGCATGCGCATATCTGCACGCATATCTGCATGCGCATATCTGCACGCGCATATCTGCATGCATCTCTGCATGCGCATATCTGCATTCGCATATCTGCATGCGCATATCTGCACGCATATCTGCATGCGCATATCTGCACGCATATCTGCATGCGCATATCTGCATGCGCATATCTGCTTGCATATCTGCATGCGCATATCTGCATGCGCATATCTGCACGCATATCTGCATGCGCATATCTGCATGCGCATATCTGCATGCGCATATCTGCTCGCATATCTGCATGCGCATATCTGCACGCGCATATCTGCATGCATCTCTGCATGCGCATATCTGCACGCATATCTGCATGCGCATATCTGCATGCGCATATCTGCACGCATATCTTTATGCGCATATCTGCACGCGCATATCTGCATGCATCTCTGCATGCGCATATCTGCGTGCGCATATCTGCATGCGCATATCTGCACGCATATCTGCATGCGCATATCTGCACGCATATCTGCATGCGCATATCTGCATGCGCATATCTGCATGCGCATATCTGCACGCATATCTGCATGCGCATATCTGCATGCGCATATCTGCATGCGCATATCTGCACGCATATCTGCATGCGCATATCTGCATGCGCATATCTGAACGCATATCTGCATGCGCATATCTGCATGCGCATATCTGCATGCGCATATCTGCACGCATATCTGCATGCGCATATCTGCACGCGCATATCTGCATGCATCTCTGCATGCGCATATCTGCATGCGCATATCTGCATGCGCATATCTGCACGCATATCTGCATGCGCATATCTGCACGCATATCTGCATGCGCATATCTGCATGCGCATATCTGCATGCGCATATCTGCATGCATCTCTGCACGCATATCTGCACGCATATCTGCACGCATATCTGCATGCGCATATCTGCACGCGCATATCTGCATGCATCTCTGCATGCGCATATCTGCATGCGCATATCTGCACTAATATCTGCATGCGCATATCTGCACGCGCATATCTGCATGCGCATATCTGCATGCGCATATCTGCACGCATATCTGCATGCGCATATCTGCACGCGCATATCTGCATGCATCTCTGCATGCGCATATCTGCATTCGCATATCTGCATGCGCATATCTAAATGCGCATATCTGCACGCATATCTGCATGCGCATATCTGCATGCGCAGATCTGCATGCGCATATCTGCACGCATATCTGCATGCGCATATCTGCACGCGCATATCTGCATGCATCTCTGCATGCGCATATCTGCACGCATATCTGCATGCGCATATCTGCATGCGCATATCTGCACGCATATCTGCATGCGCATATCTGCACGCGCATATCTGCATGCGCATATCTGCACGCATATCTGCATGCGCATATCTGCATGCGCATATCTGCATGCGCATATCTGCACGCATATCTGCATGCGCATATCTGCACGCGCATATCTGCATGCATCTCTGCATGCGCATATCTGCATGCGCATATCTGCATGCGCATATCTGCACGCATATCTGCATGCGCATATCTGCACGCGCATATCTGCATGCATATCTGCATGCGCATTTCTGCATGCGCATATCTGCACGCGCATATCTGCATGCGCATATCTGCATGCGCATATCTGCATGCGCATATCTGCATACGCATATCTGCATGCGCATATCTGCATGCGCATATCTGCACGCATATCTGCATGCGCATATCTGCACGCGCATATCTGCATGCGCATATCTGCATGCATCTCTGCATGCGCATATCTGCATTCGCATATCTGCATACGCATATCTGCATGCGCATATCTGCATGCGCATATCTGCACGCATATCTGCATGCGCATATCTGCACGCGCATATCTGCATGCGCATATCTGCATGCATCTCTGCATGCGCATATCTGCATTCGCATATCTGCATGCGCATATCTGCACGCATATCTGCATGCGCATATCTGCACGCATATCTGCATGCGCATATCTGCATGCGCATATCTGCATGCGCATATCTGCACGCATATCTGCATGCGCATATCTGCACGCGCATATTTGCATGCGTATATCTGCACGCATATCTGCATGCGCATATCTGCATGCGCATATCTGCATGCGCATATCTGCACGCATATCTGCATGCGCATATCTGCACGCGCATATCTGCATGCATCTCTGCATGCGCATATCTGCATGCGCATATCTGCATGCGCATATCTGCACGCATATCTGCATGCGCATATCTGCACGCGCATATCTGCATGCATCTCTGCATGCGCATATCTGCATGCGCATATCTGCATGCGCATATCTGCACGCATATCTGCATGCGCATATCTGCACGCATATCTGCATGCGCATATCTGCATGCGCATATCTGCATGCGCATATCTGCATGCATCTCTGCACGCATATCTGCACGCATATCTGCACGCATATCTGCATGCGCATATCTGCACGCGCATATCTGCATGCATCTCTGCATGCGCATATCTGCATGCGCATATCTGCACTAATATCTGCATGCGCATATCTGCACGCGCATATCTGCATGCGCATATCTGCATGCGCATATCTGCACGCATATCTGCATGCGCATATCTGCACGCGCATATCTGCATGCATCTCTGCATGCGCATATCTGCATTCGCATATCTGCATGCGCATATCTGCACGCATATCTGCATGCGCATATCTGCACGCATATCTGCATGCGCATATCTGCATGCGCATATCTGCACGCATATCTGCATGCGCATATCTAAATGCGCATATCTGCACGCATATCTGCATGCGCATATCTGCATGCGCATATCTGCACGCATATCTGCATGCGCATATCTGCACGCGCATATCTGCATGCATCTCTGCATGCGCATATCTGCACGCATATCTGCATGCGCATATCTGCATGCGCATATCTGCACGCATATCTGCATGCGCATATCTGCACGCGCATATCTGCATGCGCATATCTGCACGCATATCTGCACGCATATCTGCATGCGCATATCTGCATGCGCATATCTGCATGCGCATATCTGCACGCATATCTGCATGCGCATATCTGCACGCGCATATCTGCATGCATCTCTGCATGCGCATATCTGCATGCGCATATCTGCATGCGCATATCTGCACGCATATCTGCATGCGCATATCTGCACGCGCATATATGCATGCATATCTGCATGCGCATTTCTGCATGCGCATATCTGCACGCGCATATCTGCATGCGCATATCTGCATGCGCATATCTGCATGCGCATATCTGCATACGCATATCTGCATGCGCATATCTGCATGCGCATATCTGCACGCATATCTGCATGCGCATATCTGCACGCGCATATCTGCATGCGCATATCTGCATGCATCTCTGCATGCGCATATCTGCATTCGCATATCTGCATACGCATATCTGCATGCGCATATCTGCATGCGCATATCTGCACGCATATCTGCATGCGCATATCTGCACGCGCATATCTGCATGCGCATATCTGCATGCATCTCTGCATGCGCATATCTGCATTCGCATATCTGCATGCGCATATCTGCACGCATATCTGCATGCGCATATCTGCACGCATATCTGCATGCGCATATCTGCATGCGCATATCTGCATGCGCATATCTGCACGCATATCTGCATGCGCATATCTGCACGCGCATATTTGCATGCGTATATCTGCACGCATATCTGCATGCGCATATCTGCATGCGCATATCTGCATGCGCATATCTGCACGCATATCTGCATGCGCATATCTGCACGCGCATATCTGCATGCATCTCTGCATGCGCATATCTGCATGCGCATATCTGCATGCGCATATCTGCACGCATATCTGCATGCGCATATCTGCACGCGCATATCTGCATGCATATCTGCATGCGCATTTCTGCATGCGCATATCTGCACGCGCATATCTGCATGCGCATATCTGCATGCGCATATCTGCATACGCATATCTGCATGCGCATATCTGCATGCGCATATCTGCACGCATATCTGCATGCGCATATCTGCACGCGCATATCTGCATGCGCATATCTGCATGCATCTCTGCATGCGCATATCTGCATTCGCATATCTGCATACGCATATCTGCATGCGCATATCTGCATGCGCATATCTGCACGCATATCTGCATGCGCATATCTGCACGCGCATATCTGCATGCGCATATCTGCATGCATCTCTGCATGCGCATATCTGCATTCGCATATCTGCATGCGCATATCTGCACGCATATCTGCATGCGCATATCTGCACGCATATCTGCATGCGCATATCTGCATGCGCATATCTGCATGCGCATATCTGCACGCATATCTGCATGCGCATATCTGCACGCGCATATTTGCATGCGTATATCTGCACGCATATCTGCATGCGCATATCTGCATGCGCATATCTGCATGCGCATATCTGCACGCATATCTGCATGCGCATATCTGCACGCGCATATCTGCATGCATCTCTGCATGCGCATATCTGCATGCGCATATCTGCATACGCATATCTGCATGCGCATATCTGAACGCGCATATCTGCATGCATCTCTGCATGCGCATATCTGCATGCGCATATCTGCATGCGCATATCTGCACGCATATCTGCATGCGCATATCTGCACGCATATCTGCATGCGCATATCTGCATGCGCATATCTGCATGCGCATATCTGCATGCATCTCTGCACGCATATCTGCACGCATATCTGCACGCATATCTGCATGCGCATATCTGCACGCGCATATCTGCATGCATCTCTGCATGCGCATATCTGCATGCGCATATCTGCACTAATATCTGCATGCGCATATCTGCACGCGCATATCTGCATGCGCATATCTGCATGCGCATATCTGCACGCATATCTGCATGCGCATATCTGCACGCGCATATCTGCATGCATCTCTGCATGCGCATATCTGCATTCGCATATCTGCATGCGCATATCTGCACGCATATCTGCATGCGCATATCTGCACGCATATCTGCATGCGCATATCTGCATGCGCATATCTGCACGCATATCTGCATGCGCATATCTAAATGCGCATATCTGCACGCATATCTGCATGCGCATATCTGCATGCGCATATCTGCACGCATATCTGCATGCGCATATCTGCACGCGCATATCTGCATGCATCTCTGCATGCGCATATCTGCACGCATATCTGCATGCGCATATCTGCATGCGCATATCTGCACGCATATCTGCATGCGCATATCTGCACGCGCATATCTGCATGCGCATATCTGCACGCATATCTGCACGCATATCTGCATGCGCATATCTGCATGCGCATATCTGCATGCGCATATCTGCACGCATATCTGCATGCGCATATCTGCACGCGCATATCTGCATGCATCTCTGCATGCGCATATCTGCATGCGCATATCTGCACGCATATCTGCATGCGCATATCTGCACGCGCATATATGCATGCATATCTGCATGCGCATTTCTGCATGCGCATATCTGCACGCGCATATCTGCATGCGCATATCTGCATGCGCATATCTGCATGCGCATATCTGCATACGCATATCTGCATGCGCATATCTGCATGCGCATATCTGCACGCATATCTGCATGCGCATATCTGCACGCGCATATCTGCATGCGCATATCTGCATGCATCTCTGCATGCGCATATCTGCATTCGCATATCTGCATACGCATATCTGCATGCGCATATCTGCATGCGCATATCTGCACGCATATCTGCATGCGCATATCTGCACGCGCATATCTGCATGCGCATATCTGCATGCATCTCTGCATGCGCATATCTGCATTCGCATATCTGCATGCGCATATCTGCACGCATATCTGCATGCGCATATCTGCACGCATATCTGCATGCGCATATCTGCATGCGCATATCTGCATGCGCATATCTGCACGCATATCTGCATGCGCATATCTGCACGCGCATATTTGCATGCGTATATCTGCACGCATATCTGCATGCGCATATCTGCATGCGCATATCTGCATGCGCATATCTGCACGCATATCTGCATGCGCATATCTGCACGCGCATATCTGCATGCATCTCTGCATGCGCATATCTGCATGCGCATATCTGCATGCGCATATCTGCACGCATATCTGCATGCGCATATCTACACGCGCATATCTGCATGCATATCTGCATGCGCATTTCTGCATGCGCATATCTGCACGCGCATATCTGCATGCGCATATCTGCATGCGCATATCTGCATGCGCATATCTGCATACGCATATCTGCATGCGCATATCTGCATGCGCATATCTGCACGCATATCTGCATGCGCATATCTGCACGCGCATATCTGCATGCGCATATCTGCATGCATCTCTGCATGCGCATATCTGCATTCGCATATCTGCATACGCATATCTGCATGCGCATATCTGCATGCGCATATCTGCACGCATATCTGCATGCGCATATCTGCACGCGCATATCTGCATGCGCATATCTGCATGCATCTCTGCATGCGCATATCTGCATTCGCATATCTGCATGCGCATATCTGCACGCATATCTGCATGCGCATATCTGCACGCATATCTGCATGCGCATATCTGCATGCGCATATCTGCATGCGCATATCTGCACGCATATCTGCATGCGCATATCTGCACGCGCATATCTGCATGCATCTCTGCATGCGCATATCTGCACGCATATCTGCATGCGCATATCTGCATGCGCATATCTGCATGCGCATATCTGCATGCGCATATCTGCACGCATATCTGCATGCGCATATCTGCACGCATATCTGCATGCGCATATCTGCATGCGCATATTTGCATGCGTATATCTGCACGCATATCTGCATGCGCATATCTGCACGCATATCTGCATGCGCATATCTGCACGCATATCTGCATGCGTATATCTGCACGCATATCTGCATGCGCATATCTGCACGCATATCTGCATGCGCATATCTGCATGCGCATATCTGCATGCGCATATCTGCACGCATATCTGCATGCGCATATCTGCACGCATATCTGCATGCGCATATCTGCATGCGCATATCTGCATGCGCATATCTGCACGCATATCTGCATGCGCATATCTGCACGCATATCTGCATGCGCATATCTGCATGCGCATATCTGCATGCGCATATCTGCACGCATATCTGCATGCGCATATCTGCACGCATATCTGCACGCATATCTGCACGCATATCTGCATGCGCATATCTGCACGCGCATATCTGCACGCATATCTGCATGCGCATATCTGCATGCGCATATCTGCATGCGCATATCTGCACGCATATCTGCATGCGCATATCTGCACGCGCATATCTGCATGCATCTCTGCATGCGCATATCTGCACGCATATCTGCACGCATATCTGCATGCGCATATCTGCACGCGCATATCTGCATGCATCTCTGCATGCGCATATCTGCATGCGCATATCTGCACGCATATCTGCATGCGCATATCTGCATGCGCATATCTGCACGCATATCTGCATGCGCATATCTGCACGCGCATATCTGCATGCATCTCTGCATGCGCATATCTGCACGCGCATATCTGCATGCGCATATCTGCATGCGCATATCTGCACGCATATCTGCATGCGCATATCTGCATGCGCATATCTGCATGCGCATATCTGCATGCATCTCTGCATGCGCATATCTGCATGCGCATATCTGCATGCATCTCTGCACGCATATCTGCACGCATATCTGCATGCGCATATCTGCACGCATATCTGCATGCGCATATCTGCATGCGCATATCTGCATGCTCATATCTGCACGCATATCTGCATGCGCATATCTGCACGCGCATATCTGCACGCATATCTGCATGCGCATATCTGCACGCATATCTGCATGCGCATATCTGTACGCGCATATCTGCATGCGCATATCTGCACGCATATCTGCATGCGCATATCTGCACGCGCATATCTGCATGCTGTGATGTGATTTTTATTTCCCAGCCGAGGTATGACTCACGGCTGTCCAGGGTCGGCGAATGAAACCACTAAAACTTCGCATAGAAGGTCAGAAACTCTTTATTATTTCAAACTTGTCTTTTAATATTTATAAACGCAAGGTTACAAACAATATATATATATTTAGGTCGCTCTTATGCGCCTTCTTCGACAGTGTGGTATAATATGGCCTTGGTAACAGGCCCTCTCGTCTGCTGCTGTTGTTGTTGCTCCTCTATGGCGGCTGGTCTTAATTCGGCGGTGTACCTATAGGAGAGAGCGGATTAGTGTCTGAGTATTGTTATATGCCCTCCGGCAACGATCACAGGCGCTTTACTGTCCCTGTGTGGTAAGATCACAACTACCCCTCAACGAGGTTAGCGTGCGAGTATTATTATATGCCCTCCGGCAAAGATCACAGGCGCTTTGCTGACCCTGTGCGGTAAGATCACAACTACCCCTTAGCGAGGTTAGCGTGCGAGTATTATTGTATGCCCTCCGGCAAAGATCACAAGTGCCCTTCGGCTCTGTGTGAAGATCCCAACTTCCCCTCACGGGTTAGCGGTCAAGTATTATTATATGCCCTCCGGCAATGATCACAAGAACCCTTGGGCCCTGTGGAGATCCCAGCCTCCCCTCACGAGTTAGCGGTTGAGTATTATGATATGCCCTCCGGCAAAAGATCACAGGCGCTTAACTGACCCTGTGCGGTAAGATCCCAACTTCCCCTCACGGGTTAGCGGTCAAGTATTGTTAAATGCCCTCCGGCAAAAGATCACAAGTACCCCTCTGGGCCTGTGTGATGATACTTCTGGTAGTTCGGCGGCGGTGAGTGCGGTAATGCTGGCTTCGGGACTCGGGGATGATACGGTAGCTCTCCGAGCGGTATTGCTCTTGGTTGCTTATTCCGTCAGATCTATGGAATAGACTAGTTTTAATAAAGTCAATTTACTATCGACAAATTGCTCTAGGCAACGAGCAGCCAGCTGAAAAGAACGTTTTCTTTTATTAATGACAGGTGTTATTTAATGCCCCTGACAGCAACGAAGGCCAAGACTTTTAGGTCTGACTGATCACAAGTATTTGGTACGGCCCTGTGTGGCACGAAATATCATTTGTAACTAAATATATTTTATAAGCATACTCACTCTACCAGGAGATGTGCACCATTGCGCTGGTGCCGGCTGACTGAATTTTCTTAGCTCAGCTCGCCCTATTTATACTTCTCCGGCGTGCGCTTTTCCATACATTTTGTTGTTGCCTCCTATCGTTTATTTTATATTGCCTTATGTCTCCACCGCTGCGGTGCTTATCCATAGCACACCCAATGTACTCTGTTGCTGAAGTCTACACTAAACACACGGTGGTCGTGTGCTGCTGTGCATTGGCCAGTGTGGCGTGTAGGTTGTACTCTACACTGATGGAGGAACATATGTTCCATATTCTCCACGGCTATTCATTTAGTGTAGCATACCCTGGGGGTGGGGTATGCGGTTGGTGCCTCGGATATTCTCTGACGTGTAATTCCTGGTTCCGGCTTGTGCCTTAGATAGCATTTGGTGGTCATTTCCTGGTTCCGGTTCGTGCTTCTGGTATAGGTGTTTTAGCTCTTGCTACTGGATGGCGTGTGGGCAACTAGCTCAAAGGCAGCATGTAGCGATGTATGAAATGCATCGTTACATACCACCCCCCTTTTGGAGGCGAGAACCTTCTCGTCTTAACCTCCTTATATCATTTTTTTTTTTTTTTTTTTTTTTTTTATATATATTTTTTTGTATTTTTTTCCTTTTTATATATTTTTTTGTGTATTTTCTGTTTTATATTTTTTTTGTATCTTTTTTTTTTTTTTTATATTTTTTTTGTATATATATTTCTTTCTTTTATATATATTTTTTTTGTATTTTTTTTTTTTTTTTTTTTTTTTCTTATATATATTTTTGTATATTTTTTTTTCTTTCCTTTTTTTTTTAACAATCTTAATTAACAAGCATCCTTGCAAAAAAACAAACAAAATCGAAAAAAATATCCTTGCAAAAAAAAAAAGACTTAAAGTGCTCCTTGCAAACAAAAATAACTAGTACGTGCTCCTTGCACTAAACAAAAACTATACGGTGCTCCTTGCACCTAACTTTTCGGACTTCTACGGCGGGTCTACGGGTCGAACGTAACCTCCTTCTTTCTTCCGGTGAGTTCGTGGATCAACACGGCGAACCCCCTGCCTACGATGTTCGCAATCACATTCCCTCCTCGGCGCCGGAAGTAGAAACGCTGACGCCGGCGTTGAGGGTTGTAGAGCTTGTGCTTCGTAATTTCTATCCCTCGGAAGGGATCCGGTGCCGATGGGATCAGGTTTTGACGTGCGGGTTTTGACGTGTTGACTGCTGGCGTTGGCGGGCCAGTGTTCGGGGCGTTCGTGGTTGCGGCGGCGGGTTTGGGCCCTCCGACCCTCGGTATGTTTCCATCACGGTTCTGTCTTCCTGGTCGTGCGTTGGGGGCGGCGGTAGGTGGCGCGCGGTGAGTCACAGAGCCTATGTTCGCGTCGTTAGCTGCCCTACGCCCACCGGTATCAGGGCGTATGAAACATCGTAAATTTTTCATTAATTTACTCCGCAGGTCCATCGCCCGACTGACCTTTTGAGTTGTGCCTTGGGGGCCGCGGCCGGTGTACGCGCTCTGTAGGTGGCTGGCTGTCGCTGGAACAATGGTTGGACGGGCTCCTTGCCCCTTCGGAGTGTGCGCGATGCGCTTCTTCGGCGCGACGGGCGGCCCTTGCACTCCCATAATTGGGTCGACCTGGGGCGTCTTCTCCGGCAACTCCGGCAGAAAAATCGTTTGCCGATGGCCTGGTTCCAACCGTGCGGGCTGAGTGTCGACCCTCTTCCATGGCTGTGCTATCTCGTCTTCTTCGTACGCGTTCCTTTCCATCTTAACTCTTCGGTGATCGTCGACTGAATGAGCAATAATAGAATCGGCGGCTGCTTTTATAGCGCAGCCGGTCGAGGAAAATCCCTTAAGATCTTTTACATGGGATCTTATATTTTCCCCTTTATTATTATTTCTTCCTCTAATATTTTTTTGTTGTCCCACACGTTTTAATATAACGATGACTGGGGAAACAAAACGGGTTACTTCAAAAGGCCCCTCATACCGAGGCGCTAATTTCTCCGTGTAATAATTGACTGCTGATGAGAGTACCCGCACTCTTTTGTACACCCACTCCCCGATACTAGGCCGCCACGCCCTCTTTCGCAGGTTATAGTGACGTGTTTGTTTTTGAGCGGCGTCCTGCAGGTTAGTTTGTACCAATTGGTACAACATTTTGAGCCTTTCGCTCCGGACGGACGGTGTTTCGGTGTCGTCACCGTTGGGTACCCATGGTTGTTGCGGGGCTTTAATTTCTCTCCCGAAGTTGAGAAAAGCGGGGGAAAATCCGGTTGAATCATGCCTGCTAGTATTAATCGCAAAGGTGAGTTCCGGCAAATGCTCGTCCCAGGTTCGATGGTTCTCGTCAACGTACTGGGCGATCATCGTCTTGAGCACTCTGTTAACGCGTTCCGTAGGATTTTCTTGAGGTGAATATGGTGCGGTAAATCGCTGTTTTATACCCATCTCTTGCAAGTAATTGGAGAGTGTAGTACTAACGAATTGACTACCATTATCGGAGAGTACGGTGCGTGGAACGCCAAAACGCGATACGATACGTTCTCTTAAAGCCTTTACTACGGCTTGGCTGGTCGCTGCTCTTAATGGTACGGCCTCCACCCATTTGGTGAAACGGTCTACCATCACCAATAACATGGTATTGCCCTTCATTGAGCGCGGCAATGGACCGACGAAATCCATGCATACGGTGTCCCATGGATCGCGAGTCGTCGATGTATGCATCAAACCACCTGGTTTTTGTTGTGATGCCTTGTAGGATTTGCAGACGGTGCAATTGGCTACGTAACGTGCTATGTCTCGATACATTCCCGGCCAATGGAACTTCTGCATTACTCTAGCGGCGGTTTTGGCTGTCCCTAAGTGTCCAGCTGTTGGTGCGTCGTGGTTATCGAACAGCACTTTACTCTTTTCGGCGGTAGGAACACACATTTTCCAATCCTCCTCTTGGCTGGCTAGAGGGTGCGCGTCGAATTTGCGATACAGTTTATCGTCGATTATCTTATACTCGGGATATTGGTCGGGGTTAAGTTGTAACTGTCGGATGCGTCGCTCTGTCCAGTCTTCCACTGGGCTACAGAGGATCGATAAGTCGCTCGGTGTAAACGGCAAAGGGTCTCTCGATAACGCGTCAGCGACGACGTTCATTGCGCCTTTCCGGTACTTAATTTCAAAATCGTATTGCTGGAGTTCTATTGCCCAGCGCGCTAGTCGTCCGGACGGATTGTCTAACGAGTGCAACCACTTCAGAGAGTGATGGTCAGTGACCACGGTAAAATGATAGCCTTCGAGGTACGGTCTCATCTTTCGTATACCAAAGAGTATTGCCAAGCACTCTTTTTCGGTAACGGAGTACTTCTTTTCTAACTCAGTGAGGGTACGGCTAGCATATGCGATCACTCTCTCTTGGTTTTCGGCATTCTGTGACAAAACTACTCCTAGTCCGTAGTCACTAGCGTCCGTTTGCAGGGTGAATGGGATATCAAAATTTGGGCACATTAAAACGGGTGCCTCGGTTAACCGAGTCTTTAACTCAGAGAACGCCTTTTCCTGGTCGTCCCCCCATATCCACTCCTGGTCCTTTTTCAATAATTTCGTTAGTGGTGTGGCCACATGCGAAAAGTTCTTTATGAACCGGCGATACCATGACGTAATTCCCATGACTCTTCTCAACTCTTTAACATTGCGGGGTGCGTTCAAGTCTTGCACTGCCGCTATCTTGTCGGGATCGGTGCTAATACCACGCTCGCTTACCATATGTCCTAAGTACCTCAGTTGACTTTTACAGAACTCGCATTTCTCTCGGTTGATGCGTAAGTTCGCCCCCTGCAACCTCTTGAACACTTCCCTTAAGTGGCGGATATGATCATCAAATGTACTACTGACAATTATGATATCATCGAGGTATGCGAACGCGTACTCGTCCATTTCAGGCCCGATAATACCGTCCAACATACGCTGGAACGTGGCGGCTGCGGAATTGAGACCACATGGCATCACTTTCCATTGAAACAGCCCACGCCCTGGCACGGTAAAGGCGGTAGCCGCCCGGGAATCTGCGTGTAGAGGAATTTGCCAATATCCTTGCTTGAGGTCGATGGTGGTTATATAATTGGCTCGCTTCAGCTTGTCTAGGATAGCCACGATCTGGGGTAAGGGGTAAGCATCCATGATGGTCATGCTATTGAGTTGCCGGTAGTCGACACATACTCTCCATGAGCCCGTCTTCTTCTTAACCAGTACTATCGGTGAACTGTAGGGACTTTTGGAGGGCTCAATTTTATCGTCTCGGAGTAAGTCGTTGACTTCGTCGTCGATGATCTTTTGCATGGCGGGGTTTTTCGGGTAGTATCTCTGTTTAAATGGCTGGTCTGTTTTTAAATTGATACGATGCACAGCGGCATTCGTTATCTTGGGTAGTTGGTCGAATTTCGGGAGTTCTTCGTCTAGCAGCGCAGTCAATGTTTCTTCTTGGTCGGTAGATAGCGGTGTGCCACCCAACATACAGAGTCGGTCTCTCGGTTCTTCGGAACTACTGCCGGCCCATGGTATTTCATGACCACGCAAAGTCATCCGAAAGTCGGCACTTCGCAGCAAATCTACTCCGATGACCATGTCATCCGTTAACTGGTGCATGTATGTTACTACTCCCTGCACGTCTTGGCCGGCAATGGTCATAGCGAGTGAGTAGTGCTCTCGGCTAATGACAACTTCCCCGTTGGCGAGATACGTACGATGGCGGTAGTAGTGAGCGTGCACCTTTATTCGACGAAACAATCTGCGGGTCTTTTCATTTATAAATGATTTTGTGGCTCCCGTATCTATTAAAGCCTTTATGGGCTGACCATGTACCTGAGCTGTCACGTAACAGCGTGGGTCACCCTCCGTTACTTGCGTTTCTGGCGGTAGCTGGGGATTCCTACCGCTGTTTTGTTGTTGCTGGTTTCGTGTGTGCTGCCTATCAAGTTTTACTTGAATCGTCGGGGTCAGCTTCGTTTTCTTTGGGGCCAAGGCGCTCGCTGTGCGCGCATTTGGCGCCTCTGGATTTTGGTTCTGGGTTTTCTGCGTGGCACCGCGGTTTCCTTGGCTGTCCATGACTGCGGCCCTGTGTGGATGGCATCTACAGTCCTCCGTTAGTCTCCCGTCCTCACCGCAGTAGGAACAGAAGAGTCGGAAAGGCCTCTGGCAGTTGCTTTTATTGTGTCCCCGCTGCTTACAATTCCAGCAGTGCGTGGACCGGTCGTACTGGCTATCTGGTAGTATCGGCCTATGGGCGGTAGGGCGATTGAAATCGGGGCGTTGAACTGGGAACCCCGGTCGGTTGTCAGGTAGCGGGCGGTACGGCGGTGCATTGCGGTTCAGAGCTGGCGTTGGTCGAACTAGCGAGTGGCGTGAGTTACGATCCTCCCCTTGAATGTGTTCGTACTCCTCTGCCAATGTCATAAGTTCTTCGAGCGTTTTAAAATCTCGCCTCTTTATGTACAGATGATACTCTGCCCGCAAGCTGTCATAAATGCGATCGATATTGTTCGTCAGACTTATGTTGGGATGGCGGTGAATTAGGTATTGCGTGCCCCGGATGAAATCCTTTGCCTTCTCACGGGGGCCTTGCTTCCTTCTCATGATTTCATCCTCTAATTTACATAAGTAACGGGCGGGCAAGAAGTGTTCGAGAAAGGCGCTACGAAATTCGCTCCATACCTTGACATGGTCGCGATTAATGCGATACCACTCTAGGGCGGTGCCACGTAAGAGTTCTGGCAATGCTTTGACTACGTCGTCTGGTCTCAGGTCGTAACACATAGTCAATTCTTCAAGACGGTCTAAGAATTCTGGGGCGTTACCAGACGCGTCAAATCTTAATCCCCACTTTCGAACTGTATTCATTACTTCAGCTTCATAGCTGAGCACAATTCTACCGGTGGTTCGGACTGTAGTTCTGTCGTCTGAGCGGGTAAACCCACGTGAGGTACTCGCTTGGTCAGGTCGGTTTTCGGTAGGTGGGCAACCTTCGGTTGCCTCGGTAACGCAGCTTGGCGTGTGTGATGGCGCCGGCGGCATATACGAAGGTATTTCGAAACGTACTTCTGTATAGCCAGGCGATTTAGGTGCAGGTCCGGTATTGGTCTCTGATGCTGGAGGGTCGTCGTACTCCCTTGTAGTAACGACCTTCGCCAAGTCTTCACAAAGACTTTGCATCGACTTTCTCATTCTGGCCCCTTTAATATGAGCGCTGAATCTAGTTCGAAGAACGGCTGTCGTCCCTTCGGTATCGAGTCCTAGTTGACTCATTCGGGCTTTAAGCTCTTCCTTACTGAGCAAGTAAATTGCTCCGATGCTCGCGTAAACATCAAAGCTTTCTTCGGTGTCTGACATGATTGGTTTATTTCCGTTTTCTGTTTATAGTTCGATAAAGAGTTTCTGTTCCTCGGGGGATGGACCTATTGTCCCTGCTCGGGCGCCAAATTGTGATGTGATTTTTATTTCCCAGCCGAGGTATGACTCACGGCTGTCCAGGGTCGGCGAATGAAACCACTAAAACTTCGCATAGAAGGTCAGAAACTCTTTATTATTTCAAACTTGTCTTTTAATATTTATAAACGCAAGGTTACAAACAATATATATATATTTAGGTCGCTCTTATGCGCCTTCTTCGACAGTGTGGTATAATATGGCCTTGGTAACAGGCCCTCTCGTCTGCTGCTGTTGTTGTTGCTCCTCTATGGCGGCTGGTCTTAATTCGGCGGTGTACCTATAGGAGAGAGCGGATTAGTGTCTGAGTATTGTTATATGCCCTCCGGCAACGATCACAGGCGCTTTACTGTCCCTGTGTGGTAAGATCACAACTACCCCTCAACGAGGTTAGCGTGCGAGTATTATTATATGCCCTCCGGCAAAGATCACAGGCGCTTTGCTGACCCTGTGCGGTAAGATCACAACTACCCCTTAGCGAGGTTAGCGTGCGAGTATTATTGTATGCCCTCCGGCAAAGATCACAAGTGCCCTTCGGCTCTGTGTGAAGATCCCAACTTCCCCTCACGGGTTAGCGGTCAAGTATTATTATATGCCCTCCGGCAATGATCACAAGAACCCTTGGGCCCTGTGGAGATCCCAGCCTCCCCTCACGAGTTAGCGGTTGAGTATTATGATATGCCCTCCGGCAAAAGATCACAGGCGCTTAACTGACCCTGTGCGGTAAGATCCCAACTTCCCCTCACGGGTTAGCGGTCAAGTATTGTTAAATGCCCTCCGGCAAAAGATCACAAGTACCCCTCTGGGCCTGTGTGATGATACTTCTGGTAGTTCGGCGGCGGTGAGTGCGGTAATGCTGGCTTCGGGACTCGGGGATGATACGGTAGCTCTCCGAGCGGTATTGCTCTTGGTTGCTTATTCCGTCAGATCTATGGAATAGACTAGTTTTAATAAAGTCAATTTACTATCGACAAATTGCTCTAGGCAACGAGCAGCCAGCTGAAAAGAACGTTTTCTTTTATTAATGACAGGTGTTATTTAATGCCCCTGACAGCAACGAAGGCCAAGACTTTTAGGTCTGACTGATCACAAGTATTTGGTACGGCCCTGTGTGGCACGAAATATCATTTGTAACTAAATATATTTTATAAGCATACTCACTCTACCAGGAGATGTGCACCATTGCGCTGGTGCCGGCTGACTGAATTTTCTTAGCTCAGCTCGCCCTATTTATACTTCTCCGGCGTGCGCTTTTCCATACATTTTGTTGTTGCCTCCTATCGTTTATTTTATATTGCCTTATGTCTCCACCGCTGCGGTGCTTATCCATAGCACACCCAATGTACTCTGTTGCTGAAGTCTACACTAAACACACGGTGGTCGTGTGCTGCTGTGCATTGGCCAGTGTGGCGTGTAGGTTGTACTCTACACTGATGGAGGAACATATGTTCCATATTCTCCACGGCTATTCATTTAGTGTAGCATACCCTGGGGGTGGGGTATGCGGTTGGTGCCTCGGATATTCTCTGACGTGTAATTCCTGGTTCCGGCTTGTGCCTTAGATAGCATTTGGTGGTCATTTCCTGGTTCCGGTTCGTGCTTCTGGTATAGGTGTTTTAGCTCTTGCTACTGGATGGCGTGTGGGCAACTAGCTCAAAGGCAGCATGTAGCGATGTATGAAATGCATCGTTACAATGCATCTCTGCATGCGCATATCTGCATGCGCATATCTGCATGCGCATATCTGCACGCATATCTGCATGCGCATATCTGCACGCGCATATCTGCATGCATATCTGCACGCGCATATCTGCACGCATATCTGCATGCGCATATCTGCATGCGCATATCTGCATGCGCATATCTGCACGCGCATATCTGCATGCATCTCTGCATGCGCATATCTGCATGCGCATATCTGCATGCGCATATCTGCACGCATATCTTCACGCGCATATCTGCACGCATATCTGCATGCGCATATCTGCATGCGCATATCTGCATGCGCATATCTGCACGCATATCTGCATGCGCATATCTGCACGCATATCTGCATGCGCATATCTGCACGCATATCTGCATGCGCATATCTGCATGCGCATATCTGCACGCATATCTGCATGCGCATATCTGCACGCGCATATCTGCATGCGCATATCTGCATGCGCATATCTGCACGCATATCTGCATGCGCATATCTTCACGCGCATATCTGCACGCGCATATCTGCATGCGCATATCTGCATGCGCATATCTGCATGCGCATATCTGCACGCGCATATCTGCATGCATCTCTGCATGCGCATATCTGCATGCGCATATCTGCATGCGCATATCTGCACGCATATCTTCACGCGCATATCTGCACGCGCATATCTGCATGCGCATATCTGCATGCGCATATCTGCATGCGCATATCTGCATGCGCATATCTGCATGCGCATATCTGCATGCATATATCTGCATGCGCATATCTGCATGCGCATATCTGCACGCATATCTGCATGCGCATATCTGCACGCGCATATCTGCATGCGCATATCTTCACGCATATCTGCATGCGCATATCTGCACGCATATCTGCATGCGCATATCTGCATGCGCATATCTGCACGCATATCTGCATGCGCATATCTGCACGCGCATATCTGCATGCATCTCTGCATGCGCATATCTGCATGCGCATATCTGCACGCATATCTGCATGCGCATATCTGCACGCATATCTGCATGCGCATATCTGCATGCGCATATCTGCATGCGTATATCTGCACGCATATCTGCATGCGCATATCTGCACGCATATCTGCATGCGCATATCTGCACGCATATCTGCATGCGCATATCTGCACGCATATCTGCATGCGCATATCTGCACGCATATCTGCATGCGCATATCTGCATGCGCATATCTGCATGCGCATATCTGCATGCAGATATGCGCATGCAGATATGCACATGCAGATATGCGTACATATATGCGCATGCAGATATGCATGCAGAGATGCATGCAGATATGCGCGTGCAGATATGCGCATGCAGATATGCGTGCAGATATGCGCATGCAGATATGCGTGCAGAGGCGCATGCAGATATGCGCATGCAGATATGCGTGCAGATATGCGCATGCAGATATGCGCATGCAGATATGTGTGCAGATATGCGCATGCAGATATGCGTGCAGAGATGCATGCAGATATGCGCATGCAGATATGCGCATGCAGATATGCGCATGCAGATATGCGCGTGCAGATATGCGCATGCAGATATGCGTGCAGATATGCGAATGCAGATATGCGCATGCAGATATGCGTGCAGAGGCGCATGCAGATATGCGCATGCAGATATGCGTGCAGAGATGCGTGCAGATATGCATGCAGATATGCGCGTGCAGATATGCGCATGCAGATATGCGTGCAGATATGCGCATGCAGATATGCGTGCAGATATGCGCATGCGTGCAGATATGCGCATGCAGATATGCGCGTGCAGATATGCGTGCAGAGATGCGAATGCAGAGATGCGTGCAGATATGCGCATGCAGATATGCGCATGCAGATATGCGCATGCAGAGATGCATGCAGATATGCGCGTGCAGATATGCGCATGCAGATATGCGTGCAGATATGCGCATGCAGATATGCGCGTGCAGATATGCGCATGCAGATATGCGCATGCAGAGATGCATGCAGATATGCGCATGCAGATATGCGCATGCAGATATGCGCATGCAGAGATGCATGCAGATACGCGCATGCAGATATGCGCATGCAGATATGCGTTCAGATATGCGCATGCAGATATGCGCATGCAGATATGCGCATGCAGAGATGCATGCAGATATGCGCGTGCAGATATGCGCATGCAGATATGCGTGCAGATATGCGCATGCAGATATGCGCATGCAGATATGCGCATGCAGATATGCGCATGCAGAGATGCATGCAGATATGCGCGTGCAGATATGCGCATGCAGATATGCGTGCAGATATGCGCATGCAGATATGCGATATGCGCATGCAGATATGCGTTTAGAGATGCGTGCAGAGATGCGTGCAGAGATGCGTGCAGCGACGCGTGCAGCGACGCGTGCAGAGACGCGTGCAGAGATGCGTGCAGAGGTGCAGCCGACGCGTGCAGCCGACTGTCGACGGTACTATGGAAGGCACCGTTTTTAAACTTTTTTCAATCTTTTCTTCCACTGATCAACCTTATATCGCAGCTTATCTCACTCGCAAGTGTATATATGTTAGACTAGCAACGATATATTTTTGTAAGAGTTAAAGGTAACAAAGTGGTCAATAAATATTGTTTTGATTGGACAAAATGTGAAGAACTGTCGCACCTTTCAAATAATTATATTACTTTGCGAGTTTACTCGACATCTGATGAAATTTTAAAGATGATAAAAGTAAAAATACACATAGGTTGGTAGGGGCGGCATTTTTCAGTATTTGCCCCGTCTAAAAAAATTTAAGATCCGGGGCTGTCCACAGAATAGGACAAACAGCAATAACGCTTTTAAAACAGAGAGAAAGAAACATATTCAAAGTTAGATATTCTTTTATGCAGGAACTGCAAATCATAGACTTTTTACCTTTTCACCAAAATTAAAACCCAAGACATCAAAGTTACGAAAGTTATACCAAGGTGTAAGCGTCAGCCTATGCCGAGCTCCGCAAAAAAGTTGAATCGGCAAAATATTTATCAAGAGCATAGCGAAGGAGAGTTGTTTAAAGGAAGGAGTGGCTTAAAATTCGTTTTTACTTAAAACACAGAAGAAGGTTACGAAGATACGAGTATAAGTAACTTCCTTCGAGTTTTAAAAAACTCTTCAAAAAATAATAAAGTAGCAGAAAATAGCTACTATCTGGCATCACTTTAATCTTTCTGATTGGTTATAGTGAAAAGCTATTTTCTTATTTCTTTCATGTTTCTATACAACTCTAGATGGCCATAGCGAATTTGGTTCTGTAACCAAATGATAGCGAAAAGCTCCTTCATTGTTTTTCTATACAGCGCTAGATGGCCTACAGCTAAAGCTACAAAAAAAGGTTTTTTTCTGTTAAATGACTTGAGAGATTTTTAAAAAATGCGGTGTAACACCGCATATTTTTTTACTCATACTGTTTTTATACTTGAAAAGCTACTAAAAAGCATTCTCAAAAATGATTGAGAGATTTGAGAGATTTCTAAAAAAATGCGGTGTAACACGAACCTACTCCATTTATTTCCACTCATTATTTAAAATGCGGTGTATTGGTTATTCAAAAGTGCGGTGTAACACCACCTAAACGAACTACACTGTGGGTGCATTTAGACACGTCAATTTTTCACAGAGCACGAATTTTGATAGTAAATTTTAACAATTTGCAATTGTTGCTCGTTTGTAAGTCTTTCCGTTATGAAATGATGACGTTTGGACGCCATTACCAACCAATGCAGCCAACCTGAAAAAACTTGGCTCTTAAAAAATCACCCTTTATAAGAAGACGATCGAAGGATTTATAAAATGAAATCAGTAGTATAGTTTTTATGTCAACAAAGTCATATACCTCTCCAAACTTGGTTGGCATTTGACCTAGTGTCTGTTTGCTTTATTTTGCCAGATTTGCTCGTGGTGTAATGTCGCATTTACCAATTGTTGTTTATTATATGAAACCCCCGAACCATAACATCAAAATCTGATTTTAATTTAAATCTTATTTGCCCTTGATTTGCTCTGTTTAATTCAGCAAATGCAGCCAAAATAACAATTCAATTAACAAATAAAATCATAATGAAGTCCTTTGTTTTGTCAAAGCCACCACCAATGACCGAACCACCATCGAAATGAATGCGGTTTAGGCTCCACCATCGGAATACTCTTAATTTTATACAAAAAAAAAAAACTAAAACCTTTCGAATGTGATATATCCTATTTGGAGCACCGAACCAAACCAATGCTCACCATGTCCACCATTCTATATAGGTAGTACAAGTACGGCAAATATAAATCTCACAGGACACTCCATTATCGCTCTCTTTGCCACTTAATTAGAAATCGACTGGAAGCATAAAAATCCATTCTGTATGCCAGAGCACTATATATACTCTTTAAACTTTGTTCTTTCCGCCCCCTCAATATTCGATATACCATATGGAAGTAGGATAGACTTGATGTTAAAATTAGTTATCTAGGAGGGTAACAATATAAGGGAGTGTATATGTGTATATGCCTGTGGACACACAGAGAGATACCGACTGAATTCGATTTGGTGCGATGTCTCCCCACAATAGTTTCGCAAATAATCAATTAATCGCAATTATCCATTCGTATTGTGATCAAATGATTGGATGGGAGTTGTTATAGTAACCACTATCTGTAAGCTTCGAGGAGTGAGTTTAATTGAAAATTACTGAAATGTAATTTCACCAAAAGGACACTTGAAATTTAATGAACGATGACTTCTCCATTGGAAAATGGTAAAAGCTATCTATTAGTAGCCTAGCCAGGGTTACCAACTAGCGTGCATTTTATATTTTTCATTGAAGTTTCTATTGCACAATACAATTAGACAATGTCAATTACAGTGAGTTGGAGGAAATTCTATGCTCAGTCGTTTCTTTTAATAAAAAAATAGTTTGACTATACTCTCGCCTACATTGTTACCTAGAAACTTGAGTAAATATCGACGAAAAGGGCATACCAAGAAGTCAGTTCCAAGTTGCATTGGGGTTTTCGCATCTTAGATTTCCTCAAGTACACCCCCCATGAATATGTATTTGTAAGTTTAGAAGACGCGATTTGATTTCAGAGCACTGAAGTCGAATGCAAATCCAGTTGGCAACTCTCTCAATACAAACCCTTTCAAAACCATTAATTAGCTGGCAAACTTTTCACTTTCCTCTTAGCATTTTAAGAGAACACCAAACTTACTTCGAAACAAATTATGACATTGGTACTTAAACTAGGTCACGTTAGTAAACACGATACCCTCGCTTGCACTTGCTGCCAGGCACCTGATAGAATTTTAAGGGTGACATTAAAAGTTTTCAATCATTAGAACGAAGGCGTAAAATTTCTAGATGAGTTCTGATCCAATTTCTTTCAAAGAATCCTGTTCTCCGATTACAGGTGGATTAAATATCCTTATATGATGGAACATTCTTTCTCATGCGGTACCCATACCCAACCCATGGCCTAAAGCGATAATGAGTCCATGACGCGTTATGGCTTCGTTCTGATATCTAAATATTGCGAAAAGTTTTCAAGGATACATTGCATACTCTCGTATACACGCGTTTTAAATTAAAAGCGAAAAACTATTCAGCTAACGTGAGATAAGATATACCGTCTCCTCTCTACCTATCCACAAAGCGAATCCTCGCAAGAGGAAGTTAAAAAGGTAGGAACATATCTTTAGGGACAACATATGAGCGGCTTCTGGGTGGAAAACACTTTAAATGTTAATTTTAATTGCCTTTTAGCGTAATCAGTTTTATGATATTGATATGGTTTACCTTAGCCGGAGGAAGTTTAGTTTATTTTAAGCATATATTTGCTTCTCTACTTAAGGGCAGGCACCTTAAGATCGCAATAAAGACCCGCACCAGTATGATGTTTTATCGCATGATTTTATGTATAAACTATTTCTATGAACTACTCGGAAGTATTTTAGAGGAGGGGATTTTGATGGTAGTGTTTGGCAAAAGTTTTCCCCACACGTGTGGGTAAGCGCAAATATCTGATTGCAAAATACTTAAATGCTTCAGGATGAAATTTAATGATTTGATTTTAATGTTTACCCAGTTGAAAATGAACAAAGAATACAAATATATTCATGCATATCTGGTATGGTATAAATTAGGTTTTGTTTTAAAGTGGTGCCATGTATTAATTTTATGCGGCAACTGTGCCCTAGGCAGCTATTGTTTCATGTTATTAATCATAAAACTACATAAATGTATTTTGGTATCGAATGTTTGTTCACAATTTCTTAGCACCTCCCTCGCAAATGTACAAAGTGGAATATTTTTCTATGTACTACTACTACCTGTTTCTATCCATTCAGGAGTTAACACCTTCAAACTCACGCAAAATTCAAGGAAGCACATGCTACTGAAAAGGACTTTTTGCTGAGCTAGAAGCAATCTGTTGAAATCAAGGAGTTTAGTTTCATAAGCTCGGAAAAATACATTCGACTATAGTGGCATCAATCACAAGAGAAAGTATTGCAGTATGGTTAGTGGTGCTCGCAATGGTAAGCAAGTCGGCTAGGTGAAAGGTTTGAGGTTCGAATCCCAACAGAAAACAACTTTCTACGGCTACACCCTTTTTGAGGAATTAAGAATTCCTTTGATAATAATGTCACTGCCATGAGAAGCGCTTTCTCGATTAGCCGTTCGGAATCGGCAGCAAATTATAGGTCCCCTCCATTCCTCACAAGGTATGGTTGTGAGAAAAGCGCTATGCTCCAGAGCTAACCGTTCAGTTGCGCTACCTTTTTATTTATTTAAGGTTAGCTGAAAAGTTTTTCGCATAAACATCAAAGAGCTTCAAAGTACAAAGTGATGAAAATGTGGAGCTTTCGTGTTGTGCATCGACATAATGGGCACTGTAGAAAAATCAGGATATTTAAAGCCCCATCCGATTCGGTAAAGAATTTTACTACCTCCATCTAGACATCAGAAGCTTCTAGTTGTAGTTGCACTGGGTTAACACTGAGCCTCATTACGTAACTTTCAAAACGATGCATCGTCCAAGCATAATGTCAACGATATCGCCAACACGTAAAAATTTATGAAGCTTTACTATCGTTTCGTCTATCGGGTGTATTCAATGCCATTCTTTGTGATTATAGATCGAGTTCATTAAAGTGGAGAGGTCCAATCGTTCAAATTTAAAGATTTAGGTAATCGTTGTTTTGGCTATAGCTACCACCTGCCGCACAAGTCCAAGTCCTTCTGTGGAACTCCAAAAGTGGTCAATCGGCTCAGCCGATAGCAAATCTTTTGTGTTACGCAAAGCAGTAGGTACCATCGCTTAAGGCTTAAGCGATACTGTCACACCATCGACTGCTTACGCGGTGAAAGCTTTTTTGCTTAATTATTGCAAAAAAATTCTCGTTAAGTAAATCGCTGGGTCTAGCAAGTGATTCACAAGCTTTCGTAAAACTTTGTATCAATTGAATATGAGCCTGAAGTAAAGGATCTTCCAAAACAAAGAGATTTTTCAGTTGTCAAAAGTTATACAGAGACATCTGAGAATATCCTCATTGGAAGGACAAAATAAACGCAACGTTTTCACATACATAATGTAGTTGTCGCGGCGAGCGGCAGAAATGCTGCCAATAGCGTTTCTGCCACTACTGCACCTGCAAAAATGTTTTGGTTTGGGAAAACCATAATTCAGATTTATTTTTTAAGAGAAGTAACAACTGAGTTCAAGTGGTGTGACAGGATTGTAAACAAAAGAGTGACATGTGATTTTCAATCTGACAATACTTTGTTCAGGGTTGGTCTTTTCAACTGCTATCACTTGATTTATATTTAGTTTGGATTGCCATTCAATTGTTGAAAAATTGAGTCCCTAAAGTCCAAAAAGTGTCGACACCAAATCGCTATGTTGACAGAAATTTTTATATAATTTCGAGTTTTAAACCTGCGAGTTATTGAGTTACCTTCAAGATCGGGTGATTCAACACCAGGGGAATATTTTTTGTTGGGTCATAATATGATGTTTCTGGCCTACGCAGATAAGCCCGAGACGATTAAACCCGTGGAAGAGAATATTCATTTATTGCTGACATACGGCTCAAAATGCAGTTAAGTGGTGGAAAATTGTGACGGCTGGAATTTCTTCGAACCAGCCGCGGCGGATATGGCAAGGCAAACCCTCATTTTTATAATTAAACTTAATTCTTGGCCAAAACATTAAATGATAAGTTTTATTTATTTTTGAAAACGACACGTCTAACAAAGAACATCCTTCAAAAGTCCTGAAGGCTTTCCTCCTAGGTGGTTGCTTCGATCAATGCTTTATCCAATAGTTTTGGACAGGTTCCTTCTGATTTCATAAAAGCCCAGAACTTAGAGATGTTAGAATTTGCCTTACACAAACACTTCCAAGTATTTTCTGAGTTGCAACTATACGGGATGATTTTGAGAAATGATTTAGTGGTTTCAAGTACGCCCATATGAAATTGGATTTCAATATGATTTTGGAATTACTCATGACTGTCTCTCAACTCCCTAATGGTCTTACGAAAAACAACCAAGGTATGTCTTTTAATTTTTAAAGAACTGAGCCGAGGCGGAAACAACGTTAATTCTTGCCGAGAAAATACAAGCAATGAAGATCGTGTTTTCAACTATGAAATATTACCTTTTCTAGGATATAGCCCCAGGAAGAACCCATTAACAATTTCGAATAAGCTTAATTTTTAGGGGTAGACAACTTAATCATCATCATCAACGTTGTGCATCAAGCATCAAGTTCTTGAACTCTCTGAGGCAGAGCATCTCTAAGTACAGTGACGAAGCTCAAAACATAAGTACGATTTATCTGAAAAAAACTTTTAAAAAATTTGTACAATTTCATCTTGCTTCGGTGTCACTGTTAATTTCGTTAGGTGAAAAATAAAAGAGATTCTAAAGTAAAATAAAAATAAATAGGGTGGCGCAACAGAGCGAGGAGCCCCTGGGCCTAGCCCATTTCTCACCACCATGCCTTGTGAGGGAATGGAGGGGACCTACAGTTTTCTGCCGGTTCCGAACGGCTAATTGAGAAAGCGCTTTTCATGGCAATGAATTTATTGAGGACTTGCCAATTCCTCGCGAAAGGCGATACCCGTGGAAAAACATTTTTGCCTCTGCTGGGATTCGAACCTCGAACCTCTGGGTTAGCAGGTGGACATGCTAACGATCACGCCATGGTCTCTCTCCAATAAGAGCTTGTGTTGCTCAAAATTTTGCTTTTATTTATTTGCTTACGTACCAATTTAATTTTCTTTTTTCAAAATATCATCAAAACAAATTTTAAGCCCCTCTGAATACGATGCTACCGGAAGAGAGCTATCCAAAGCAATTGAATAAACATGATAACAAAATTACAATAAGTAGTCACGGTTGTGATGGTTCAATTAGATATCAAGTTCAGTGATTTGAGCCTCCAAATTATAAATTGGTAGTCTTTTCCTGTTTTTTTTTTTTAAACTCACTTAAGCACGGGTCACACACGGCTGCTGCCAGCCGCTTCTTACCAGCGGCTGGCAGTAGCAGCAGCAAGTAGCGGCTGGCAGTGCGGTCACACTTAGCTGCTAGCCACACGTCAAAACACAGGCTGACAGCTAACCGATTGACAGCAGCTGCCATACTTCTATTTTAATTTGCTGTTTAGAAAACTTTTTTTTACTTTTCTAGTGAATTGCAAAAACCACCGCCAAAGCTTCAACAACCTTTGAAACCGATTGAAGAGAATCGATGTTCTTCAAATGTTGCAGCTCCATTAGCAAGATTGTCAATCGAAACACCTCTCAAGGAGGCTGAAGCCCAGTTTGCTACGCCAAAGATTCGCTCTTGGTCAATAGCCAGACGGCCGAGAGATCTGTGCTCGACTTCTCAAAAAACTCGTAGTGCAATCGCTAATGAGTTTCGCTCCCAAAAGGTTCTTTTCCAGACTCCAATGGCAGTGTCACGAGCTCCCATCGCCTGTATATCCAACAACAGTATCACACTTTCACTTTGCGATACAATGAACGAGAGCAACAATGCTGAGATTGCATCTTTTGGCATCGGGTGTTGGGGTTAAAAAGACATCTGATGGTGATTTAATTGAAGATCCTGGAATGGTATTCTGCAGGCAGAATCCACACGTACTACAAAAACTTAAGACATGGAATAAAAATTAAATAAAAATAAAACTTAAGTTTGGAATATTCTTCTTCCTTAACATTTTTATTTAAATAATTTTTACAAGTCACGTCCCATAAGCTTTTATACTTTTGGAAAACATTTAAAAACGTCAGCACTTCTTTTGAACTCCACCTCAGGTCGTTCATATTGTTTAATTTATATTAATTTAAAATAATTGAAAAGTTTATACGCGCGCGATTACTATTGATTTATGATTTGAAATAAGTCAACTGCCAAATCTACTCGCTGCTACTTACCAGCCGATGTGGTCAGATTGCGCTACTAGCTGCCAGCCGCCGCTGCTTGCTACCAAAAGTTGAACATGTTCAACTTCGCCAGCCGCTGCTAAACGCTCGCCGGCTGCCAGGGCTGGTTGCGAATTTTGTGGTCACACAAAGCTGATCAGCGGCTGGCAGTCAATTCGCCGCTGGCAGCAGCTGTGTGTGACCCGTGCTTTAGGATAGGCATAGGTTTCGAAGTGATCACATAAGAAAATATGAAAAGTGTTTTTACTGTCACATTTACATTCACACAAAAGAAACACCTGGTCGTCCTTCGCGTAGTCAGACTAAATCGTTTCAAATGCAATTCAAATCGCATGAGACTGGGGAAGAAGTTCGGTTTGTAAAAGCGTTTTCGGTTGCCCCGTTTGCGTTATCACAATTGAATTACAATGGAAGAAACTCAAAGTCAACTGGTTAGAAACTAAGGTTTCTTTTAAGTTTCTTTTGAGTAGCTCCTAATGGATAGGGCCTAAGACTTTAATCGAAGTCGAAGAAGAAGATTTTCATTTCTTCACAAGGTTGTGAGACCCTATTTATTTTTAAAGAAAAAAAATTAAGAACCCTTTTGCTAGGATAGTGTGTCTTTAAAGCCCGGCAATAGAAGAAGGGCTTTAATTCCCAACCAAAATCTTGTCTTAGATAATAAATTTTTCTTAGTAAAAATAGAATGCCCTTTGCTTTTCATTCATCTATTATTTGCTCACATTCATCAGAATGTGAACTTTTTTACTGGTTGTTATAATATTTCATTTCAATTAAAAACACACTTATTATTATATATCAAAAAAAATAAAAGAATGCTTTGAAGAAAACTCAGTTATCTGAATTTTTTTTTGTTAAAAAAACTTTGTTAATGTCATTTCCTCTCCCATTCTCATTCTCACATACGGGCAACAATTCCGATCCATGAAAACAGGCAATCAAAGATTCCATTTTTGGTTCTATAGAATTGTTTCTCAATTATTTTTCATCTGCTTTCTCGAATCTATTTGAAGTTTTCCAATCACGAAATCGGAGAACATCCCGAAAATGCAATCAAAAACTCAATTCTCCGTGACCATGACCACCTGGACCTTTCACATTTATAGACTTTAATGAGAAAGAGAAATCTATTCTGTGGGAGATACAAATATCATCGAAAACATTCAATGCCTAGAGGGGGCAGACGAGAATGTCCTGGCATTGTACACGCACACTTGTTCTGCACACCCAAACCACATCTAAAAAAGAAATCTTAAGCTATGTCTCAAATGACCACTTGTTAGAACACACAACTGAAGAACAATTGGTGTTCATTTAAAATTCTTCTCTTTTCACTGCTTTTAACTTTAAGACACACAAACTTTGGAAAGTAAAAAAAAAAGTTATAGAACCTCCTATTGTCGGATGATGTTGGTCTAAGAGTCAAGCAACATGATTTTCTCTCACACTCATACTTCTCTCGTCTCGGATTCGCTTCCTTTGGTCTTTTTTAATATTTGTCTTTGTGTACATCCTGAACTTGATCCATGGCAAAGGAAAAAAAGTTATACACACTTAATCAGAGGCTATCAGAGACTTCTTTAAATTGTTTTCGTGGACTTTGCCAGTGGATCTACTTATTTCATACTTTGGTAATGTATACTTTGTCTATTGCTTTGTCCCTAGTGGAATTTCAAATATTTCTTATCAAATAATAGCTCGGTGGGATAGTTTTTTTTTTGTTCTTTCGCAGCATACGCCTGCAATAAAATGAAAAAAGTTCAGAGTAAAGTTATGATGAGCGTCTTTTTTGTATTAATTGAGCCCAAACAGTTCGTATGATTACTCTGTCTTGAAGTCAAATCCATTTCTAATACTTAACTTATCCACAAATATCGCAGGATGCTAAAGATGCGGCTAATTATGAACGCAAATGTAACTCTTGCAACACGTTCCAGGAAGGTGCTGCAAGTTGAGTTGTGACACATCTTTAAAGGCAGTAAGATACAAATGGTCGGCTTCATTCAACTACCTTTTAGCAGCATATAACATACAGCTTTCAAAATGAAACACACAACATGTTTAATTTAACAGGTACAAAAATACAAGACGTGTCCGAAGCAGATTCTGAAAAAAGGAAACAAGAAGAAGTAGATGAGGAACTAGAACCCGCAACCATCGCAGAAATGTCCTAAAGATCAACGCGAAGCTTTTGTAGTTTTAGACGGTATGCGAAAGCTTGTATGTATGCGGTATGCGAACAGCTTGGAGATTAGGATACACGGGGAAGTATGGATACTTTCTTATGATGCGTCAGAATTTCCCCAAATAAAACATGTGTCACGTAACATGTAACATTCAACATGCAACATGTCGGTATGCCAAGCTTAGTCCGACACACGGGGAAGTATGGATACTTCCTTACGGTGCGTAAAGCATTTCTCAAAAAATAAATTTAAAAAAATATGCAACATGTAACATGTAACATGCAACATGCATCTTTTTTTTGGAGAAATGCTTTACGCAGTAAGGAAGTATCCATACTTCCGCGTGTCCGATACATCTTGGAGAGTCCATTTGAAGATTAAAGCACTTCTCCAAAAGTTAATAAAAAAAAACATGCATCATGTGACATGCAACATGCAACAAGTAACGTATAACATGAAGCATCAGAGGTTTGACGTTTCCCTTAGAAGGCGCGTCCTCAGATGGCGGATAGAGGAACGCCCTTCATTAATGTTTATCATTGATGAAGGGTAGGTGGGAAAAAAAATACAGCCCGCGGACCAAATACCAACTATATGAAGAATCGCTGAAAATAAATCAAATATGCCGAGTACCACAGAAGAAGAGAACGGTGGAGATATTCAGAAGTCCAGTACCGGCGTTTATCAGGAGTAAGCACTCGGGCTCTGGGACGTACACCACCATCAAATACGATATCCTCGAATAAAAGAACCACACTAGCTCCAGAAAAATTACAGACAGAAAGAGACATTTTATATGCAACATACAACATGTAACATATGAAATGTAATATATAACATGCAACATATAACATGTAACATATAACATGTAATGTAACATGTAACGCCATGTAGTTCCATTCCTTTGGCTTAGAAACAGTTTTGTTCTTTGACTCCCATAATGCAGTGGACCTTAAACCATGCGTGGAAGGCTATTCGAGTAATTTGTCTCTAGCGGGACCATGCGTGGAAGGCTATTCGAGTAATTTGTCTCCAGCGGGACTATACAAAAGAATAGAAAAAACCCGGCCTTGTGGACATCCCCTTATGGTGAGAACTACTCAATTTCTTTGATTTGAATGCACTTCTGTCGTTGTGATGCTAAACAAAGCATTGACTCATGTTAGAAGCAGGTGGTTTCCGTAGACCTTCTTGCCTTAAGGGCATGCTATTGTAGAAAATTTAGGGCTCTGACTTGTTGAAATAAAAGATGTTAAGCGAGTGTATTTCTCTCTGTCATAGGCAAGCAATATTATACCCCAGTGTCATCCTTGAGTTAATGATTTCCCATCTATTTGCCTAGGAAATATCCCTTCTAGATCAAAGAGTTGAAGTGGTAGTCAATCCAGATAGACTTTTTTATCTCATTTGTAAACTCCTTTCATAACATGCAGCTGCATGGTAACAGATAAATGAGTACTGAGCAAACTCAAAAAATAAATTTAAAAAAATATGCAACATGTAACATGTAACATGCAACATGCATCTTTTTTTTGGAGAAATGCTTTACGCAGTAAGGAAGTATCCATACTTCCGCGTGTCCGATACATCTTGGAGAGTCCATTTGAAGATTAAAGCACTTCTCCAAAAGTTAATAAAAAAAAACATGCATCATGTGACATGCAACATGCAACAAGTAACGTATAACATGAAGCATCAGAGGTTTGACGTTTCCCTTAGAAGGCGCGTCCTCAGATGGCGGATAGAGGAACGCCCTTC
This sequence comes from Melanostoma scalare, assembly GCA_949752695.1. Classification (NCBI taxonomy): domain Eukaryota; kingdom Metazoa; phylum Arthropoda; class Insecta; order Diptera; family Syrphidae; genus Melanostoma; species Melanostoma scalare. The sequence continues at coordinate 17,933,789 of OX456986.1, forward strand.
ATTAATGTTTATCATTGATGAAGGGTAGGTGGGAAAAAAAATACAGCCCGCGGACCAAATACCAACTATATGAAGAATCGCTGAAAATAAATCAAATATGCCGAGTACCACAGAAGAAGAGAACGGTGGAGATATTCAGAAGTCCAGTACCGGCGTTTATCAGGAGTAAGCACTCGGGCTCTGGGACGTACACCACCATCAAATACGATATCCTCGAATAAAAGAACCACACTAGCTCCAGAAAAATTACAGACAGAAAGAGACATTTTATATGCAACATACAACATGTAACATATGAAATGTAATATATAACATGCAACATATAACATGTAACATATAACATGTAATGTAACATGTAACGCCATGTAGTTCCATTCCTTTGGCTTAGAAACAGTTTTGTTCTTTGACTCCCATAATGCAGTGGACCTTAAACCATGCGTGGAAGGCTATTCGAGTAATTTGTCTCTAGCGGGACCATGCGTGGAAGGCTATTCGAGTAATTTGTCTCCAGCGGGACTATACAAAAGAATAGAAAAAACCCGGCCTTGTGGACATCCCCTTATGGTGAGAACTACTCAATTTCTTTGATTTGAATGCACTTCTGTCGTTGTGATGCTAAACAAAGCATTGACTCATGTTAGAAGCAGGTGGTTTCCGTAGACCTTCTTGCCTTAAGGGCATGCTATTGTAGAAAATTTAGGGCTCTGACTTGTTGAAATAAAAGATGTTAAGCGAGTGTATTTCTCTCTGTCATAGGCAAGCAATATTATACCCCAGTGTCATCCTTGAGTTAATGATTTCCCATCTATTTGCCTAGGAAATATCCCTTCTAGATCAAAGAGTTGAAGTGGTAGTCAATCCAGATAGACTTTTTTATCTCATTTGTAAACTCCTTTCATAACATGCAGCTGCATGGTAACAGATAAATGAGTACTGAGCAAAACGAGAAATTTTTTTCGCAGAGGCGTCATATGCATATAAAAGAGATTTTAATGTGAAACCGTTAAGTGCTCATGTATAAATTAAGTTCCTGGTAAAAATATAAGTTCTTTCGTTGATTGCCATGAGCTCTCATCTCGCTTCTTTTACAGTTTCCGTATAAGGGCCTATCAAATGAAAAGTATCGATTTTCAGTTGCATTGCGTATAATGTCAGAATTGCAATGCATATATCGATAGTAATAATTAAAGGCAGTCAATACAAAACTGAAAACACCTCTGAGCATGATTTAAAACGATGACCATAAACACCAATGTTCTTGGTGTGAAATTACCATCGGCACATCAACATACTACAGCGAACGTGTCAAGTAATTCGTTTTGCTCTAGGGCTGACAAATTCTTTTAGTGACTTATGTAAATAAAGCTTTTGATCATTTCAATAAAATGTCCTGTTGATGAGAATTTAAAAACATTATGCTCAACTCAACCACTGTATATGTAAACATACTTTCAATTCAATTTAGGAATTCACGAATCAAAATCGAATTATCACCTACAATTTACTTAATTACGCTGTCAGCGTAAAAACAAACAAATTCATGAGAAGTATTTTCAACACAGCAAATATGTAATCACAGTCATGTCAGCGGCCACACTTTTTTACACAGTGAAAAATAAAAAAATAAAAAATACAAAAAATTGGCCAAATGAACTGCAGAACATAGGTTGTGTTCAGCAACAAACAATTACATTGCATAATATTGAGGTAATCTAGAATCCTTTTCCGGCCGGCGCGATGCCGGAATGGGAATAATAAATTTACGTATTTCACGCATTTTACGCAATTTCAGTTTTTATTAGCATAAATAAATTCAACATTTCGAATCGAATAAATTACAGATTCCGACGATACCCAACGCAAGTGTTTGGTCCATTTACTATTTGATGTATCTGCTGCACCCACACTCAAGCTTTAAATGTTCGTATATGTATGTGTTATCACAATTGATGCCAGCGTCATCAAAACAAAAGGATATACCACAGCGAAAAAAATATTGACAATTTATAGAACTTATTTTGGATAAATTGCGTATGAGGTGCTAATTAAAAAGCTGCGAACTGTTAAGCTATTCAGCGATAGGAAATTGCTTTGACATTGTGCTTACAATAATAATTTCTGGTCAAATTGTACATAAAATCCAACGAGACCGACTTGTGGTGTACATCATTGTGATCATGATTATTATTTGAATGGAAAATCGCTGAGCACGTTAGAAATTTTAGAATGAATCAGAATTGTGTAGTGTTATCGAGGCAGAAGGTTGAATTGTTACAATCGATGTGGCAAGAAAGTAGACGTTAACGTCGGATATTTTTGAATCAACTATTCGCGAGGAGTTGGCATAAGGTTGGTTTTTAAATGGGCTATGATATTGCGGACAATCTATTTGTTGGATTTCATATATTTTGAAGACAAAAATCAACTGTCGAAAACACATTCAACTGCCGAACAGCCCCAAAATCCGAAGTCCTAGATCCCAAGATCCAATTCCAGGCTAAGAATTGTTTTTCAGATTGGATTCCTAAATGCTAAGAGTCCCCAGAAGGGCCTTGATAAATGTCGTTTGGATAAAAGGATCCTGGTCCTTGGTAGCGCCAGTCTCAGATGCCTCATTTAAACCGAAGTCCTAGATCCCGAAAGCATCTAGAAAAGCCTAACCACAGAGATGTGGACTGCTCCTTGAATCTAGAGGAGTTTTAATCAAAAATTTAACTTGACGACTCCTAAATCCTCCAATATTGGCCAATCTTATCTCGTCTGTGTCTTTACTCAGTCGGTTGTACTGCGATTGCCACTTTTCTCTGTCTTGTATTCGAAAATGTGAAAAATGGTTTCTTAGGACTCAGCTATGAACTTAACTGCGACAACCAAGTGTGGCTCATTAGAAACAAACGAAATAATTTTTGGCATGATTGGGTAATTGCTTAGATGCTTGGCAAATGCGGGCCAATTTTTGTTGTAGGAGTTTGCTGTTGTAAGAAAAGTGCTACGCCAGAAGAACTTTAACAGGTGAAAAGCCGTCTTAGATAATTGTGTATCTTCATTGCAGTTTTTGCAACTGAGGGCTCATACTATGAAAACGGTTAACTTCGTCACAGAAAGAATTTCACCTTCCGTTTTGTCTGTCGTTTACAAGGTAAGTCAAACTCTTTAACCTGTCCATGTTGCAGCTATTACTTGAAACGTGCATATTACGCAACGGAACTCAGATTCAACACAAAAGTAAGGACCAGCTTTTCTTCACTTGGAAAAACCCTAGGGCGTCATCGAACGAACCTCATTCAGGAGTCAAAAAATCAGTGTTTGAGACTAAAATTTGTTAAAATTTATTGTCCTCCAGCGAGTGTAAGGTTTTCTTTGCACAATATCGTCTACTATATGTAATATGCCTATGAATGAATTTAAATATTTGAATAGAAACAACCACAATTGCAAAGTTCGTTTGTGGAATTATGCTTAATGGATGATTTTCAATTGAACAGTTATACTGATCGTAATTCATCGCAATGCAATGGCTCTCGGCTTTTATGGCCGCCGCGACGGTGGCTTTGTCGGAAATGAAGTGCGTTTAGGTATACTTAATGCGTGCGTATGTCTAACATATACATAAGTACCATCTACGAATGAACCATTTTCACAGCCAGAACCAACAACACAACACATATATCCAGGAAGGAGACGAGAATACTTGTTGGTTGGTTGGCAGTGGTCTAATGCAATTGCCTAATAAAATCAAAATTGTGGTTAATGGAAATTTATTCGCTGTTTAATTGAGGCCTTTGTTGGATAGGGGTTTGTATTTGCTTTTGTCATTGCGTAGCAGCAATAGAAACAAATGGAGTTTTCCCATGGAATGGCGTGGTGCAATGGAGAAACATTTGTGCACACATTTATCTTTTATGCAACGTGATTTTGTGCATTCGTTGTATGAAAATGTCAAATTGCAATTTATGAGAGAATAAGTGATTAAAGATTTGAATCATTAATTTTTATGCGCTAAGAGTTTATAATTGTGTGTCCTCTCTTCGATGGGATTGTATTAATTTTTAAGTTGCAAAGAAGGTTTATTGATAAATGACGTCACAAATCTGCACAAACAGACTTGGAAATCAATTACATAATTCAAAGGGATGCTTTGTAAAGTCGGGGTATTACAAACATAATGAATGAATTATTGAAACTTACTTGGTTTGTGCCGCTGCTCGTACGATTGATAGCACTGGGAGCTCAAAACAGTGAATTTGCCTTCAGGTTATAGTCACTGTAGACTAAAAGTGAAAAAGAATTGGACCCTTAACTCACAGATAGATGGGTTTCAACATGGTGAACTAAGAACTTGCCGACTGGATTATAGAAACTAATTTCCTTTATTACACAGAATTACTTTTGTACGAGTTCATATCATCTGTATGCTGATAGCACGTTAATGCTACGTTTGTAGATACCTCGTGTGCCTAAAAATGCCATGGTGCTATTGAGATGATGCTCACGTTGTATTAGGCATTTTGTATACATATAAATACAAGAATTATTAAACTAGGGGCATAATGATTAACCAGAGATTTACGTGACTGTTCATTTTAATTTATTGATTAAATACCATAACTATCCCCCACCAGTGGGAAGGTTTTGATTGTACATCCACAAACATTTTTCATATTGTTACTTCAAAGCCGACGTTCTTTCCCCCGTAGGCTGATTTCAGGATGATGAGAGTTATCCACTATTTTCCGTGCTTTTTCAATCCTTCCACTCATTGCTATCAATTCGGTATCCTCAATAAAAGTTTGAGCACAATAATGTCTTCCCCTCGAGGTGCTACGCAGGTAAAAAGTCAAAAGACGTGCGTTCTAACAACGCTATATTCTTTTATCTGGAGAAATATAAAATGCGTCTTTCTTGGAAAACAGATTCGGCTACCCCTAACATAGAGATGGTTGGGTGCTGGAGAGTACCTTACATCGGGTATTGCGGCTAATCAACAATAATTGCGACTACTTGACCGCAATTGCGTCTGATCGATAAATTATTGCGTTTAATAGTCCGCCTTTGATCAGCCGTAATTGTGGTTGAGGGTACTCGACCTGATCGCTTGATCAACCATTATTGCGACTACTCGACAACTGATTGGCCACACAACCCACGCCGTAGGTGGACTTACAACATAACCGCCGTAAACTACCTCTCCTAGCTACCGATGCGGTCAGCACATTTGGAAAGCCAAGATAAGTATGTTCATAAAAGAAATGCAAACATAGGGAACAGTTTAAAAAGTAAAACTTTTGAGCTATAGGCGAAAAAACGACGTGTTGGACGCACATAAACAGAAAAAGACCAACATGATGACGGCACAGCAACAGCCAAAAAGTGATATAATAAAAGTACAACTCCAGTCAGAAAACGACATGATGAATGTACAGCCACAGTAAGAAAAAGACGTGATGAAGATACAACGACAGTCAGAAATCGCCATGATGGAGACACACCAACAAACAGTCCAACAGTGACATTATGTAGGTACAGAGACAGCCAAAAAGCAACATAATGAAGGCATAACGACAGCCAAAAAGCGACATGCTTAAGTAAGATCTGATTTTAAGTTATATATGGCGGTGATTGATGTTAAAAAACCGCAGGGTTGCTTTGTGTGACAAATTGCCCTAAACCTAAAAAAAATGTTCCCACTAGCTTCAACAAAGTTAAACTAAAAAAAATTAAAAAAAATGCGGTAGAATGACAGATGCATTGCTGTCTATAAATAGCGTGATAATCGTGAGGTGCTTGCTGGTCAAATCATCTTTAAGAATTCTAAAAGAGCCTTGCGGTCTCGTATCTCACACTGAAAAGTTTATCCACGCACCTTAATTTTGGTTATAGAAACTCAGGTATTGACTTGCCCAAAGGCGTATACAAATTATGAGGAAGTATAACTCTGCAAGCCCAAAGAAACTATGAATAAAAAAAGAGCCTATTGACTATGATTATTTTGTCTTATGCCGTTTTCATAAGCATTCTACTAAAGTGTTCCAAATTTGCTTTGTGTTGAAGTTGGGAATACTGCAAAGTAAAGTATCAGCCTAATTTAAACCATCACGTAATCTACTTCCATTTTCACATCTAAAAGCTACTCAGCCTCGCTATCACTGCATTACTTTATTTCTTAAAACAACCCGTCCTCGAATGAAGGCTGGAAGTTTTTTTTTTATCAGAAAGCGGGCTGCCTACCTCTTGCCTTCTCCATACCAATTTCTCACACCCATAATCAATAACTTAACCTTTTAACTCCTAATACAGCCCCAAACTAGTATACTGCGAAGGGTTCTTTTTGCTCCTTTTCAGATCCATATCCAAATTGAGTTCATTTATTTATCAACACCCTGCTGTTTTCATCAACAACACAACTTATGAGAGTAAACCTCATAAATCAAAACTTTCACCGCTAGATCATCGAAACAAAATATAATAACAAATGGAAACCCTTTCTGCCAAAAAAAACAAAACCCCCATAACCATCAGCAAAATATCTCCTCCATCTCCCCCCGCCCACATATACCAAAAACACATCTTTTTCATAGGCAGGTGTGTATACAGCATCACTCCATCATGTGTCCGATCCGATTCCACATTGCAATACACATAGACTAGCTATGAGAACTTCACCGCAAAACCTTTATCAGGTGCCATTATTTTTCATCCTCATCCCTATATATAGCAAAACCAACGGTATTAACTTGTAAATCTTTCTTCTCCTCATTTTCATCTTCTCGTGCTGTTAAGTTATTTCTAGAGAGCCAATTCAGCGCCACTTGCAGCTCCTCCATCGATGAGTAGAACTTTGATTTTTATTTATGAGTCAAGTTTTCAGATTAAAAGCATTTTCCTTCTTTGAGTCTTTTGTTCTTTTTTTTTTTTTGTGTTATTAGCTGCCGTTAGAAGGAGTAGGTATTGGAATCGCAAACGATTTTACCTATGAGTTTCATTTGTTTCCAATCGTTGACGTAAATTGGTAGAAAGTCAACGATTGGAGAACCTGCCTGAATGAACGAATGAGTTTCATGCCATAACAGAAAACATAGCGCTCCTAAAAAGGACTTAACTGCTTGGTGTTAACGTATAAATAAAACATTTCAAGCTATGCTACGATTCTCAACGTTTTCCGAACATGTTTCTCAACACAGACGATATCAGTCTTCAAGTAGGGGCGAAAATAGGTCCTTCTTCTTTGGCGTAATAAGTTCCTTCAAGACGTTAAGTAAAAATCGAGTAACTTTACACGACCAGTCAGGGTATATAAAGATTTTTCTTTGTTGATTCTTTGGCTGTTTAGCTTTCTTTTAGTTTGCAGATTCTTCTTCTTGTCTTTTGCACCCAGCCACTGCCCGTCACCGCACTACTCTTCAAAGTTAAGTTGAACTTCCTAAAGGTATTCGGGTCATTTTCCCGTGTTTTGTCCATGAGTTTGAGGTTGTGTGTATATGTGTTTGGATGGTGGTGTTATTAAGAGGCCATACCTACTACTACTACCTATACTGTATGAAAGCTCTTGTACTACCAAGAGTTACCCATAAATCCTGATATATGGCAGACAGTATAATAAATTGTCTACAACGTTAGCTGAGACCTCGAACGGATCTAATTTCTTTGTTTAAAAAAATATACAAACGCTAGTTAGGTAAGTTAGTATGTTATTGTGTGAGTTCGGATGAATGGCTGTTGGAAGTCTATTTTTATTTGTATGGTTCGCTCATTTCTGTCGATACGCTTCAAGGAAAATGCGATTTATTGGTAAATTTGATCCTTTACAGTCGTTAACAGTGTGCTACTGACTCCTACGGTCATATATAGTGCTATTTTGTGTTCGCTAGTTAGTTGAAGAGTGCATGGCTGCTTACGCGCGTTATTGGCAATCATATAGAAAATGTAAGAGGAAGGATGCGTAAGTTGGGGTGTGGTTGAAAATGTGAGGTATTTGCGGAAGGATCAAAGTTTCCGCTCATTATTCAGTGGAGTGATGGATAGTGGAACAATTTTTTTTCTTCCCGCTGCTTTTCAGTTCGGCTTGGTGCAGAGTGAAAAGTTTTCCGTTAAAAATGAGAAACAGTTAATTAAGTTGATGAAGGTTTTGCAGAATTCACAGATGATTTGTGGCCAAGAAGGGTGAAAATATATTTACAAATGTGTATTAATTTTTGCGTGCGTATGTGATAGGACTTCAAATTATGTTGCGGTCATTAATTTTTTATTTAGCGTGTGTATGCCGATAAACTGTTTTGGAGTTATTATGCCGTTGTGTTAATACCTATTGAAAATATAGAAACGCTAGCTTCTTCATTGTCATGTCATCGTATCTTTATGAGTAGGAATTCAATTTACGGTGGTAAGGTTTCGCCTTGTTGGTTCAATGGAGCACTATGGGAGTCTGGTGAATAAGTTTTGATCTTTTGGTAGATCAGCTGAGGCTTATAGAAATTGCAATACGATCGAGAGAGCCTATTGACATATGACAACTAAAATAAATAATTAAGAGGGCTCACAAAAGCCATGGAGATCACGGAGACTGATGCATTTCAAGGACCTTCAGTTTTATGTCGATTCCGAGCGAACGACTAGTTTGGAAAGAGCTTTTCATGGCAGTGTGTAATTATTAGTCTAGGAGGAGTTGCAAATTCCTCACTAAAGGCGATACCCATGGAAAACATTTTTATTATTTCTTTTAGTGGAATTCAAGCCACGTAACTTCCACGTAATAGGCAGACATGACAACCACTACGCCATTGGCATGACTTTGGTAATAAGCGACTTCAACTTGAGTTGAACGACTTTTCAGTGTCACCGAAATCTCCTTTAAAACTTTATATTGCTTCGTTGATGGCTTGCACAAGCCTTTAAATGGTCAGCTTTGTTAGTTAGTAGTTAGCTTGATTATAGCAATTTTTGCAAGGTTTGCTATGTAATTAGAACTAGTATTATGTGGGGGAGACTAGTGTTATTTGCTATTAGACTTAGTCAAGACATTCACCAGTAACTTCGTAGCTATGTTCATTACATAAAATGGAGGTTAGTTCGCATCACGATCAAATAGCGAGAAAATGTGCGTTTTTAGCTCTAAAAAAACCATTAGTAGTCAATCCATGACGCAACAATTTCTGGGAAGACTTCGTAGTGTCTCGCGTTGACAGATTCGGAGAATGTCAAACCAGATCAAAGGGTAAATTCTTCGGTCATGTGGTTCACCGTTTGATAGAAAAAAGTTCTTTGATTAATAAAATAAAAAGATAAAAAAAGCGGAATCGGATGAAAAAATAAATGGATAGTTGGTAACTTTATATAAAACTAAGAATCAGGAATAGGGCGGCTGTGGTGCAGTGGTAGAGTGTTCAGTAGATAGGCTGGACGCGTGTGTTCGAATCCCGCTCTGGGCATCTACTTTTCTTTTAGCCTCCCAGTTTCATATGGACGCCGCCCTTGAGGTTATATGTGAATAAACTAACACCTTATTTCCAACTACTACAACACAAAAAAATGGGCACGACTGGGCCGCACGAACTTGCGATTGTGTTCTAAATACGATATCAAAATCTAAAATCTGAGTTAAAGGTTTTAGTATTAGCTCTTCATAATATATTTTGTGGTACAGGGTTGCCAACTACACATTAATTATGAAAATTGAATTAAATCACGCAAAATAATGAAAAAATTAAATTAAATATTCCAAAGGTTTCAAGCAAAAATCTAAAAACGCCATTCTTTTGCAATCGCTAATACATATGAATGATAAAAATTTAATCAAAATCGTTGGAGCAGTTTTTCCAAAAAACGGTTTTTTATTTTTCACTTTTTTTTAAAAACTGTTTTTAAATGTCGAGTATGCAAAGTTTTAGATCTTAATAAGAGTTATTTTGACAAAAAATTTGAAAAAAATCAAAGTTATAATTTCGAAGTTATTTTCAAAAATCAAAATTTTTTTAAAAATTTATAAAAATTTCCAAAACAAAATTTTTTGAAATATTGATATGCAGTCTTTCTTTCACAGTTTACGACTTCTTAAATCCAAAATTTCACTAAGATCGTGTGAGCCATTAACGAGAAAGTCGGTTTTGAAAAAAACGGTACTATGGGAAGTACCGTTTTTAGCCTTTTGCAAAATTTTTTTTTAAATCATAAGAAAGACAATCCAAAATTAATCCCTCACACTAAATTTTATCGAAATCCTTGAAGCCGTTTTTGAGAAAAATAAGTATTATCATATAGGTTGTATGGCAGGTAACGTTATTTCCAGACCTAAAGACTCAATTCCAAAAACTCCTCTGTAGGCTGCTCCACAGACCCTAACTGCAAATTTTGAAGAAAATCGGTCTTCTAGTACAGGCTGTAGATCCATATACAGACAGACAGACACACAGACAGACAGAATTGCAGGACCCACTTTTTTCGTATTCTCTATCATCGTAATGTCATATTTAATTGTTATCTCAAATTTTTTTTTCTGCACGATTGCAAGACTTGCCTTATAGTACCTATAATCGCAAGTAAAAAGGGAAAGCTGCTACCCTGGCAGTACAATGGACCGTAAATTAGGTCTAAGTTCTCCAGATTAGCATATAAGCCTCCTCTTTTTTATAAAAAAAAAGAATCAGAAATCAAAACTAAAACAATTAAAAACTAAAAATTAATTAAAAATTAAAAACTAAAAATTGAAAAATCAAAAACTAAAAATTAAAAAATTTAAATAAAAAATAAAAAATAAAAAAAACCAAAACTTAAAAATTAAAATAAAAACAAACCAAACACTAATTTACAGTTTCTTTGAGACAAAATATCTTTACACTTTCACAGAACGCAACATTCAATGGTACAACCTAATATTGAATTCTGTTTAAAAGTTTTTTCTTCTCAAAATGTCCGATGCTAAAAAAGGGAGACCCTCGCCATCGCATCGTGCCAATTTTAAAAGAAAAAGCCTTCTTAACGTCGCATTGAACGACTTGTTTTCTGTAATATATGAACGTTTTCAACGTGGTCAACATTTTCAAAGGTCCTTATGAATATGGTCTTAGATTAAAAATCCAGGCACCTGTTACACACAACAACAAGAACTTGTAATACAAATGAATTATGACAACTGTAAAAAATTTCTACACACAAAGCCACAAGTTGGCTTTGCTCTTTTACAAGTGTAATGGATATATTCCTATAAGTTCCACCTGACTTGTAGACTTGTAGCTTTGTGTTACAGGCCCCAGAAGTCTACAATCGACCAAATTTTCAAAATACGGCAAATCTGGGAAATAATTTCAAGGCTGCGTATGGAAATATTTACAAAAACGAGTTGTACAGAACCATGTCAAGTTTCGGCATCCCTGCAAAACTCGTACGGCTATGCAGGATGAGTTTGGAATAGGTAAGAACTCACTGAAAAGACCTTTGATGTCGAAAAAGGCTTTCGACAAAACAACATACTATCATGATTTCTTTAACATAATGCTTGAAAAAATCCCGGGAGCATAAGGTTTCAAAAGTTTTAACAATTATATACTCGATTACTCAGATGATATTGACGAAAGTGTGAAGCCAATATGCTTTTGCAAAAAATTAAACAGAAGTGGAAAAAATTGGTTTAAAGATTAATAAGGGCAAAACGAAATACATGGTGTCCTGAAACAAGGTAAGGCACATCGACGAATTGAACAAATTGTCACAATAAGCAGACATAACTTTGAGAAACTACACAACTTTTTCTACGTAGAATCCACCTTAGGCATAGAAAATAACATCAGTGCGAAGTCCAATTAAAGGCGTTTGAAAATGAAAACCCTCTCTAGAAAAACAATGGTTACCCTTAATATGACCTTAATCATTCCAATCCTGCTATACAGCGTGGAATCACAGGCCTTATCCAAAGCGGATAAAGAAACTTTGGTCGATTCGAAGGATAAATACTATGAATGTTATTTGTGTTTCTAAGAATCAAAAACAACGTATTCCACTTTTCGAGAAAATCGAGTTAACTTGCAGTTTACTTCATTTTTCAAAAATCTATCTGTAACTGTGATTGAAGCTTCCAAAAGCGGACTTATTCCGGAGATAATTTGGTCTGAATATTAGGACTAGAATCAAAAACAGCGTATTCCACTTTTCGAGAAAATCGAGTTAACTATGCAGTTTACTTCATTTTTCAAAAATCTATCTGTAACTGTGATTGAAGCTTTCAAAAGCGGACTTATTCCGGAGATAATTTGGTCTGAATATTAGGGCTAGAATCAAAAGCAACGTATTCCTAAGGCTACTTTCAATCAAAACGTCTTTATTCTACTTAATCTTATCTAAGCAGAACCACTTTAACAGTTTGATTTAAAGATTCTCTGAGGTCTCGTCTCTAAAAACGTTTTTCTTGAATATCTCGAAACTAGAAAAATACGTTGTTTTTGAATCTAAGGAAAGAGGACACATTTGGTCCCGTATGCGAAGACAATGTGTGGAGAATAAGATACAACAACGAATTTCATGAGCTGCCCCGTGACCTGGGAGTACCTAGAAGACAACGCAGAGCGAGGCTACGATGGGAAGGGCAGTTGCAGAAAAGGAAATCCCCATCTTAGGAAGTAAGAGATTCTCTACCGATTTAGACTTCAAAACTGGAGAGAGCTCCACCGAAATTGAAATTGTTATCGAAAGATGTTGGTTCACCCTAAACTATAATGCCCATTTAAGTAAGTTAGTATGTTTTTCTTTTACCAAGTTATCATTGATGTAATAGTAATCTGCTATTTAAGGCTTATCAACAAACAAATATCAAACACTCATTCTACCGACCGCGACGCCTTGGCATAGTATTTTCAATTAACTTTTCAAAAAAGTATTGTGCAATAAGAAGTACAAGACGATTTCTGTTTTATATTGAAAGGAAAATCGTTTTCACTTTACAAACGATGGTTTGTAAAAAAATATACAAACTTTGAAAAGAGAAATCCCTCACCTCGGGTGGGGCTCGATGCAAAAAAAGATCACACGTCTTTTTAAATGCTAAACTCACTCTGATAAACTATTTGAAAATTAAGTTCATTTATACTAAATACTTCAAAAATATTGTTACCTAGTTAACTCAAACATATTCCCTTACCTTTTAATTGTTTCGTAACCTAGTCCAATACCAAATATTGCATTCAAATCATACTTATTCGTGTTTATTTATCAATAACAACATATTATGATATGAATATGCTGAATCCTATTCCAACATAAATAATAAACCAAAAACAAACATCGTAATAGGAGTTAGTGGCCCGAATTGATGACCCTGCAATTGAGTGCTACACAATAAATGGTTGAGGTTTTTGCTGTGAGGCAGCATGCTGCCAATGCCCGTGCTGGTATGAGACTTTGGCGATATGTTTATGTTTAATGTGGTTATTTGTTAATATTGACGCTATTAACAACTTTTGTTCAGATTCTCCGAAAATGTTTATTGTTTGAGTGTCAAAATATTGTGATCACAATGCTGTAGATGTCGATACGGGAAATTGTACATCTAGACCCAACATGGTATGAATATTCATCTACCCCAAAACTTTCCTGGCAAAGCATTCAAATGACTAGACCAATAGTAACTCTTATGAACGTTTAGTAACCCACATAACTTTCATCCGCATTCTGCTTCACTGATATTGAGAAATCTTCATAATGAGACTTGAGCTTGATTCAAAACTAATTTAAAGTTCCTAAAATTAAATGAGATCTGTGGTTTTATTTTTCATTGAAAATGGCGCTGCTTAAAAACAATAAGAGCCTACCACATAGGAACAAAAAAATAAAGGTTTCATACCCGTTCATCGGAGGAAGCTACCGCGCTAGTTGCCGACGGCTGCCAAAGCACGAGTGCTGCGGATGTTACAACGGTACAATATAATTAAAAAATGCATGCTTCAAAAGAGCTCATTCTTTCTAAAGATCTCATTTAACCTTTTTTGAATAAAATAAAAAAAAGGTACAAAAAAAGTTAAAGCCACCGGCAAAGTACTAAGCCCTCTATTTGACTTTACGGCTCGCGTATTTGAAAGGCTCAGCAAAAAAGCATAAGCATAAAAGATAACGCTAAGAGAAATGAAAAAAAAGAAAGAAAATTCCTCAAATTAAATGAAATAAAATCAAAAACAAAACAAAAAAAAAATTATAAAAGATGAAGTTGAGTGCTCTTCTTGTGAGACGACCCAAATTCTCAAAGGCGGCAATGGCGCGACGACAAAGGACGATGACGGTTCTGCAAACAATTTATTTAACCAAGCCAAAAAGACCTGATTCAGTTCTTTTTCTTGGCTAAAGATTGTTGTTACTCTTTTCTGGTCTTTAGCTCCAATGTCATTTCGAAGTGCGGGTCCTGTTAAAAGGCAGCCTGCCTAGCGTCTTGTTGGTATTTGTTTCATGAATAGCTTTGGGCTATGGCGTGGAAAAGTCAACGTAGTAGGTCTGAAAAGAAGAACCTAAACTGAACTGAACTACCCCTTTCCTCCTCTTCACCTCTTTATTTTCATTTATTCTCCATTGTTTCACTTAGTTTTTGTTTTTGTCTTTTCTTGTTGTGTAAAATTTAAGGTAGAGGGGTATAGGAATTTTCTTTTGCCTTTTTTTTCGGCGGTAAAATGCAAATAAGTTGGAAATTTCTTCCGCTTGTATACAGTTTTCATTTTCTTTCGTCAAGGTTGTGATTTTAATTAAGTTTCCTTTTTTTTGCTCTTTATTTTCCACATTTCCGTTTATTCATATACATATCTACTTGCGTGTGAGAACGAGAAAAGTGTGCAATACGCGGTTTTATTGTTGTCTTTAAGGCAAGTATGGGGCGAGCCGTTTCACGTTTTTATTAGTTTCGCGCTCTTTTTTGTGGGAGCTAAGGCTGAGTCAATGGGAGTGGTTCAAGGTAAGCAAGACACTGAATGGCATTTAATGCAGTTCTTTGCATGCACGCTGGGACAGGTTTTCATAGGGAAAATAAAAATTACCATACGTATAGGGACATAGGGAGCTAGCTGACAGCGAGTGGTTTGGTGGGTATATTGGCCTATATAAGAAGTGAGAAATCAGAGAGGGATAATTTGCTGCTGGTATAGGGATTTGCCTGCCGATTGAGAATGCGAAACGAATACTGTGGTGTTTCCTTCTTAATTTTAAAACCCAACATAAGATGATTATGTATTTCAAAGGGGAAATTAATGTTTCACGATGTGGGTTTTATGTTGATGACGGTTTTCTTTGTTTTACGTCAAATAAGTCCCAACGGAGCACGTCATATTGATTTTTAATAAGGACCCTTATTTGTAAATGACTTAAGGGGGCAATTCAAAGTTTTTGCACAGTCATGCAATAATTAATGCACTGCTGTGCATGAAAAGTTTAACAAAGGAAGTTCGTGTCCTGATTTCTTACTAGAAAAGGGTCTTGCTTACAAAATGGGCTCTCCGGCAAGTGCAATATTAAAACTACAAATCACTACCCCTGATTATAGGAGAAGTAGTTACTATAGAAATATCGCTGTTATTTAATAATAGTTTTGTCTGCTCCAGCATCATAACAAAAACTCACTGCACGAATAGGCAAAAATCTTTGTTTATCTTGTAGCATGTAGTCTTGTGCAACATAAATATAAAATAAAAATTTTTCTTTTTAATGCTAAGGATTTGGGCTGTTAAGTAACATAAGGACAATGCCAATGCAGAGAACGTAGGAGATACGCCTTAAAAGCGGTTCAAATAGAGCTATCGGAATGAGAGACTCGTTTGCCCACCTATTTCTTTTTTGTATGTCAACATTGAGTGAAAATGAAATGAATGATCATTGTGGATTTCAGGAATCTGCGTATTTGACAGTTCTGGAAACTATTAACTTGCAAGAAATTGACCAGTAGCGCTGATTAATTGTCACGATGGTGTTGTCAGAAAATCGTTTGCGCATTGGTTTAGATTTAGATCCAAAAAAGATAAAATTAAGAATGCGAAAGGTCCAGCTAACTATGATTGCTAATGGGGGTCAGAATTTTTTTTAGTTGACATAGAAAAAAAATAATGAAAACGTAACAATACTGCGCTTCGAACAAAGACTTTTGCTATTAACAGCCAGGGCTAAGACCTTTTTCCGGGATTTGAGAACGCCTCTGACTTTAAGAATAGTAGAATCCTTCAAAAAGATAAGAATCTGCAAGATGGATCTCTCAGTGGGCGAAATTCGGTGGCTGAGTTCTTTCGCGCATATATAGGTCACCAACGAGCAACAACGAAAAATCAGTTCCAGAGTAGCTGGCATTGGATTGTCGTTTTCCAAAACAGAACCAGATAGCCAAATTTTCTGGGAAGCTTCAGGAGACAAGATTCTGAAAGTCAGTTTTAATGTACTATCCCTCAATGGGACTTGCCTCTCAAAAGGAATAGGACAAGTTCCAAAGCCGGTTGAATGCAGCTTATGGCAAAATATCACATGAACACATTAATGTGTTCGATACTTGAATCATAAATGCAGAGAAAAGCAACGACAACATTGGGCGCCTACATGTTATGAGAGAACATTTGCAGCCGCAAACAGTTTCCAGCAGTGGCAACGCCATCTGCCTATATATTGCCACATCTGCCACACATAGTTGGATGGAGCTCAACTGAAGGACAAAAACCTTGCGACTAAATTGAACACGATAAAATTTTAGTAGTTTTGTCTAGAATATTCGAAATAAAAGGAAGCGAAAACATTTTAAAGCTCACATCGCAGCGACTAATGTACTATTCAACTGACTTGCAAGGTAAAAATGCTTGAGTCCACACCGGGCGGTTATGACTACTCTTGCAATGTTATAAAAAACAGGGCGTGCATTTAGAAAGAAGAAAGGATTAAGTAGTAGACACCCATGCACATATCTTTTAAACTTTTGTGAGTTGTAATGTAGGAGAAAAACAGAGTCAGGTAAAGCATTCCACATACGGGTTGTGCGACCAAAAATTGAAACTCTAAACTTAACTGTGCAACTGAAGTTTTGCTCAAGGTAAAGCTGATAAACATTCCCACCGAGGCGGTTGTTGCGGTAAAACTATTTCAGGGGAGGAATGCAACTGGCTTCATTCCTTCACTAGAGCACTGTTTGTGGAAAAAGCGATAAAAGAGATTGAGACAGGTAAAGTTTCTACCATTTTCGTGAGAATCGATCGAATCTACTATTGAACTATCACCTTAACCTATCAAGCAGGCTCAAAAATGTTTGAGGAGCACCTGACCACATATGGGATTTAAACTCTAGTTTTGGACGAATGAATGAATGAATGAATAATTGGGGTTTTGTATTGCACCTCGAACTTTTTAGATCTATTGTACCCCCAACTTCTTAAGTGGTATTCCTTAATTTAAAGTACTTCATCCAGATTAGTTTCTCTGATAAAACTTAGTATCTGGGTTACGCTTAGGAGTTTTAGCTCCCTCTCCTCTATGTAGTAGTAGGTACTTCTTCCTTTGGTGTATTAGAGCTTCGCAGTCACCTAAGAGGTGGTCAGGAGACTCTTCCCGTTCGATGCAGTCGCTCTTTATGCCTTAGCACTTTTATGTGTTTTCTTAGTCTGTAGTGTCCGGTTAAGAACCCGGCTAGCATTCTTACATTGTTTTTGGACGGATGTAGGCTTTATAAATTGTAGTTAAATCAGAAGGGGTGAAGTATTTCCTGCATCGTCTCAAAAAATCTAAGCACTATGCAGCATTTTGGCTACTTCAAATATGTGGCCATTCCAACGAAGGTCACCGCTTACACACATACCAAGTAGATTTTTACTACCCCATGTAACAATGCTGTCAAGGTCAGAATTCAATGAGCTTATCATAAGCAACCGTTCCAGTTCTACATCCGAAGGGCAGGGACAAAAATATCGAGTGATTCACTACGTCCACTCAGAAAGAGAGGTTTACGAATAGATGCTAAGCCTCCGTAGACACTGCAGCACTGCGAGAGCTGGGGAAGAATATGTGAGTAGTTTTCCGTTGCCAAGATAATTGCAAGATTCTCAACGTTGTTGAAAGTGATTTTTTTCGGATATCTTTGCAATTTAAAGTGTGAAGTCCGAAGTGGGTGTAGAACAATTTATTTTCTCTAGGTGCTCAGAAATCAACTGCACACAAGAAAATTCGCAAGGTTGCATTTAAAGTCCAACTTATCTAGCCTGGATAACTGGCTTGGACAAATCCTCTTATATAGAAGCCTTTTATCACGTTAACGAGGAATGGTTGAGAGACTACGTACTAGGTCCAAAAGTGTTGTTTCTTTTTTAAGTTATGTGTCGAAAATTACTATCTGGTCGAGATTTTAGCTACTGTTTAACTAAAAGTTTCGGATAGCATAGTGTTGTATAGAGTTGTTGCATAGAGTTGTAATCAAAAGAAACATAGTGGGACTAATAATGCTACCTTGTGGTACCACAGCATTTCGTGTCTTGAGATAAATAAGCTGTCCTATGTCTATACTCTACGTTTAGCCCTTCAAACAAGACTCAAATATGAGACCTCATAAGCTACGCTTTCCCAAAAGCTTGAGGGCTGCGCATGTGCAAAAACAATGCCGAACAAACTTTCTTTTCTTAGTGTGCTGGTTTTATGCCCACTGCATCTGTCGTTTGCATGTTTTTGAATCTGAATTACTATTCACCAACGAATAAGGCACTTTACTCGTTTCTATCCGAGACTTCGCTCGCTTTCCATTGGTGAAAGAATTTTCAAAGTAGGTGGTTAAGGTTTGGAAGCGCAGTAAACAAATAAATATACAATAGAGCTACTTTCACATAACAATGCGAAATAAGTTAGGATGACTCAAAAGTTTTTGAAAAACTGGCATCTATCCTCTGGCCTCTGTTCCATGTTTGAGAATTTCGTGAAATCGGTGCATGCAAACTTTGAATTCAGTAAAACTCAATCAGATTTGAAGCAAACTGAACGACCATCAATATTTGTCTTTGTATAGCTCCAATTTTCCACCTCTGAGTCTGTATATGAAGTCTCTTTAAGGACCATCTAATAGATATTTTTTCTAATGTACGTCGTACTCGATTTTTACAATTTCAAAAACTTCCCTCCAAAAGATTCAATTGAAGCACCCGATTGTCTTTTCAGGGTCAGTTTTCAAGTTCGAGACTTTTAATAGTTTTTCAAGAGCTTTAAACCTGTAAATAAAATAAATAAATAGGGTGGCGTAACAAAGCAGGGAGAACGGGAGCAATTCTCACAACGATGTCTTGTGAGGAAATGGAACGAACCTACAAACTTCTGCCTATTCCGACCGGCTAATTGACAAAGCGCTTCCAATGGTAATGCAGTTACTATCAGAGGACTTGCCAATTAATCGCGAAAGGTGATACCCGTGAAAAAATAATTTTGGTTTCTGTTGGGGTTCGAACTACGAGTCTCCTGCGTTACATGCAGACATGCTAACCATTACGCCACTAGCACCAACTATAGCACTGCCTATTTTATAACTTCAAATCTTTTAACTAACAGTTATGGCAAAAGTGATTTTTTATGGAGCGTTTGTCTTTTCAGAATACTTTTTACTCGACTTCATGTTTCTTCTGACATATCAGTATCTTTCTAATAGACGATTGTTCTTTCAGCAAACAACATAAAACTTATCAATCATCAACCAATTTATTAAGATACTTACGGTAACGACCACACTTTCCCTCATAGTGAGTTTAATTTGCTTCAAGCAAAGTTTATCAAACAACACAAAACAAACTGCCATCATATAAGTATGCACACCTAAAGTTCTTACTTCACAGTAGGTAGGTAGGTAAATTAGCTTTTTCTTCTTCAAAAATTCACCAATTTCCCCCTTAAACGAAAAATTCCTCAACAGAGGACACTTCCACATTTTCGCTCACAACATCACTTCGCCGTCACCGCCACCGCCCTCCAACTAATTTCACAACGCCTTTCTTTTTATTTTTATTTACCTTATCCCAGATATACTAAGAATATACAAAATCTTTGCTAAAAGTACTTATTTCTCGTCCGCATAACTTTCCAAATTCCACCTGGAGTTTGTTGCGAATTTAAGTCTTCCGCATTCTTTATAACACTCACACCATAACCTTGCTTATTCTTAATTATTGTCCTTTATTTTCATCTTCTCAGCTAAATTCTAAGAAAGAGAAAATTTGCAAGAAAACAAAACAATGCCAAAAAAAAAAAAGAAATGAAAAAAAATAAGCAAAAAGAAATTATTATAACTACTAATGAACACGGCCCCAAGGAAGTCAACGTAGACCAAAATAACAGAACACTGTGACAGGCAAAACTTTAATTAATGTTACTTTGTGACACTTTAACAGTTAAGCGGATGAAATAATTTGCTTTTAACAAATTTAATTAAAGTATAAAACGCAAAACTTCTCTTCTTTCCAGGTGAAAGTGTGCAAGGAAGTTTTCTTTGGCTCTGGTTATATGTAGGTCCTGAAGGTAACAACGTAGAAAAGACGAAACGTGTATTGGTGTAGGACTCCTTGGTAATGCCACTAGGGGTTGATGGCTGAGGTTCAGCTAGGGGCAGATAAGATGTCTGCCAGTCTCGGGGATGTGAACGTGGACGTTCTTTTGACGAGACTCACTTCCTTAGGACAAGTTATCAGCTTGATGAATTCATCTTTCTAATTTAAATTGGTTTACGAACAAAACACGGCGACAGATTGAAATGAGACAAATTGTGACTGGAAGTGTTTGCTGTGAGGGCGTTCAATTAATTTTAGAGAATCACTTCGTGGAAGACTTGTAAATTGGTTTTAATTTGAGTTAGGAGATAAATTCGGCCAAAATAAAAGTTATTTAAAGTTTTTAATTATATTTTTTATTTTTTTTTTTATTTTGCGGGAACCTTTTGTGGGTTTGATTTTGAAGTAAGGAGACCATTGAAAAAAATAAATAAAAAGCAAAACAAAAAAATTCGCTTTACACCTGTAGCAATCTACTTTGTAGTCTCTGCTTTATTATACATGCTTTTTATCTTGTTAAAAACTTGAAAACATCTCCATGCCGTGGTCAGACTATGGCTTAGTTGTCGTCTGCGAGAATTAGATAGCAGGACACATTATCTTAGCGTAGGCATTTTTTTAAATTTATTGTTGAGGAGTTTCATACCAAACCGGGTCGCCCAGACCACTTACCGGTACGCTGTACTTACTTCCAGGAACAGCATAGCAACTTTACATTTTGCAGAGTAGGTCCACTTTAAATTCAGTTCTATTCCCACGAGCAGGCAGTGGTAACTAGGAGTCCAGTCAAAACTGGGAGGCTGAGAGAAAAGAAGCAACAATAATTCCTGTTTTTTACACATTACTTCCCTTCTTGTACAGCTGTGGCCATCCATGGCTGTAAGTGGTCTGCAAACAGCTCTAGGATGATTTATAGTTCGTCCTGACGCTCGGGTAGTTCGCGAATATTCCCTGAGAAAACTGTAGTTCGGAGATTTGATGTTTCAAGTCACGGAGGAGTGATCAAACTGAATAGCAAAAGAAGTGGATTTGTACGATTCGAAGTTGCAATACTCAGTTTTGTCAGAATTACGAACTGCTACGTTGTACCGTAGATTGGGATTAACCAATAGTGTCATTGGATGACAAGTTTGTGTCATTGCCTGTTTCTGCAAGAAAACTGAGTGAGTTCTTAGAAACCTCAAAGTGATTGTAAGCTACCCAGTCAAAAGCAGCCCGAAAAACCACAGCCTTGGCTTTAAATTATATCGGCGAATAACAAAATTGTTACTTTCCTGTTTTCCAAATTGTATCATACTTTACTTATGCTTTGTTTTAGTGAAAAATGTGGATTATCTCAGCTATAAAGTTAAATAAATACTTAAGTAATATTTATTTGAAAATATATGAGTAAAAAAACATCACATTTTGCCACTTATTGGCGTAGTTTACCACATATTGACACAGTGTGTCACTTTTTGGCATAGTTAGCAACTTATTGGCATAGTTTGCAACGTATTGGCATGTTTTGTCCCTTATTGACATAGTTTTTTACTCATTAGCATAGTTTGCATTATATTGGCATAATTTGCCACTAATTGGCATCAGTGAATCTATGAGAATTGGAATTTTTTTTTTTGAAACAAAAGTGGCGAATAATTTAAGCACGTCACTAGATATTGTTTGACGATTTGGATCAGATCCCCTTGGTCGTCATCTATGATTGGCAGGACATAGAAAAGAAAAGTAAATCAACTGACCGTGTTATCAACGAACACCAGCAAAATTTCATGTAAGGTAATTTATGGAGCATGTTATCGAACTCAGAGTTGTGAAAATGGCCGCTTTTAGTGAAAAAATAAGTTTTCTTTGGCTGTTTTAAGAAAATGCAACGCGAAAACATGGATGACACGACAAACAGAATTTTTTGACAGATAATAAAACCAAAGTTCTTTTATACTACTCCGAAAGAACAACAGAAGTACTCTCTTTGACTTGGTCAGGTTACGTTGGATGAGGTGGCGCTCCGCGGCAAGCAACGAAACCTCATTATTCACTGCGTTGCCCAGGATTCTTTCTCTTAATTTAAGGAAAAGGAGACTAATACTAATACTAAACTATAATTGCCAGTCCATTGGATACAGTATAGCTAGCTTTCCTTTTTTTGTCGTGCAGTAGATGGAAACAAAGTGGTTGTAATTTCACATATAACCTACTAACGGACTCGAACCCACGCGTCAGACCTATCCACCGCTCACTCACCACAGAATCTTGATGCCCTGGATGGAAAAGGATGAATAGAGGGGAAGGTTCGTGAAGGAAAACGAATAACTAATAGTGGTAAGGACTTTAGGGTTGTGGAGTGTTGACTGTTGACTCATCTAAGCCTCCGAATGAATTTAAGAATGTTGTTCAGTGACAAGCTTAAAATGTCACCTAATTCGTCGAAAAAAATTTCCGAAGACTGCTTTTCACGTAGCGACCAGACTTAAGCACCCACAAAGGAAAAGTAGTGATACCTACTCATCGTAGCATTCCCTAAATATGAAAATCAAGTGCCCCAATTGTGGTACCCGTGGCGTGATGGTTAGCATGTCCATTTGCTAACCCAGAGGTTCGAGGTTCGAATCCCAACAGAGGCAAAAATGTTTTTCCACGGGTATCGCCTTTCGCGTGGAATTGGCAAGTCCTCCATTAGTAAATTCATTGCCATGAAAAGCGCTTTCTCAATTAGCCGTTTGGAACCGGCAGAAAATTGTAGGTCCCCTCCATTCCCTCACAAGGCATGGTTGTGAGAAATGCGCTAGGCCCAAGGGCTCCTCGCTCTGATGCGCCACCCTATTTATTTTAAGTGCCCCAAGTGTTATCAAATGGGTACCCAATTATCTGTGACTCATTGAGATGTTAGCCAACAAAGAGAACCGAGGCTTACTTAGTTGATATCATGACCGGTATATTCCCTTTTTGGCACGACATAACATTGATCCGATTTGGTCTAATACTTATCTGTAAATATTTCTCCAAAACCGTAACATTAAGTATGCTCGTTGGAAGTGATATAGTCCTGGTACCCCATTTTAATTAGAATTCATATAATCGATTTCTTGCCAAATTATTCGTAGATTTTCGTACAAGAACTTCAACATTGCAACACTACGAACACTATTAGTAAATATAATAGCGCAACAAAGCTAGGGGAACCTCAAGGACTAGCGCATTTCAGGCCTAATGCATTTCAAGGAACTACAATTTCATGCCAATTCCCAAAGACTTTTATTGCAGTAGACTTGCCAATTCCTCACGAAAGGAAATATTCGTGGATAAAATCAACTGTTTCTGTAACTCGAACCTCGAACTTCCACGCACTAGTACGCCACAGGCACCACACTACAAACGATACTTAGCTTACTTAGAATACTCTTGAGCCGCAAAGCCAGCTAACAAAATGAATTCCAGCTTTCCTAATCTAAAAACTGAAGAAATCGATGTTTAATCAGATAAAAGCACTTTTGAGCTCTTTCTATTTTCTATATTTCGTGCGAAAAGAGTTACCAAGACAGCTTTCTTATTTTGTTCGTACCTCACTGGCACGTCACTAAGTATAAAGCAGACAATTGGGCGAGTTGTCATCCATTTGAGATAACAATGCTCGTAGTATCGACAAGTAAGAAAAAAAAATAACTCTCTTACCTCGTTTCCTGATGTAAAACTTTGCAGTAAAACGCTTGCATTCCAAAATTGGGAAACCAAGCAAATAACATTATTTTCCCAAGAGTTCCACATTGTTCCGTTCAGGGGCCTACATTGTTTTCACCATAAAAGAAAGAACTCCAACAGCTCTTAAGATTTTGGTTACCGACGTTGTTCTCTAAAGTAAGATATGATAAGAGCCACCATTGAAATGATGAACGACAACATTAGACCCTTAAAGAAAACCTCTCAGTCAACACAGTGACGTCAAAGACCATCTGCATCTATAAACAAAGCTTAGAAACTTCGACTTTTTTACCAACAAACTAGCGCTACCACCTACAATAATAGAAAACTTAAATAAAGTCCAAAGCTTGTCAATGCAGACCATACCGCAATAACAGTCGCAAAGGTATACAATGCGGTCTCCCATTACTATGAACTACTGTTCGTTGCGTAAAAGCATGATGTTAGTTGTTAAGACACTTTTACTACTTATTTTACTGTTCAGTTGAAGCTATTTTAACTGCTTTTGGCAGATTATGCGCTTTACATTTGATTTTAAACATTCATCGTCTACCAAAACACTTATGTATTTCCTTTCGATTTGAGTAATTTTATAGTCCGCTAATTAAAAATCCTTAACCGATTCGAAAAGAAGAGTGGTCAGGTTCATTTGAATTTCAAAACTTCAAATTTTAATCTCAAAACCCTTGTTGTATCTGTGTTGATAGGGGTACTAAGTCGTTTAACTCTCCAAGAATATATAAGTCATCAACTTCACCCAGATAATACTCTTAAGCTTGTTCAGCTTGCTTCTTATGAAATACGAAGGACTTAGTATCTAAGATCTTGTTTTTATTGAAATATGCACAAGTGTGTTGTCTATAGTAACACACCAAAACGCAAATTTGAAATAATAACACAGGTCTCGGCTGGTCTTGCGAGAGCAAAGCTTGTTTTACAATTAAAAACACCTACAAAGCACTAAAATAAACTTAGAAATTCCGGGAAAATTATTTTTAGTTTAACTTCCCGCACTTGTACCTGGCTTCTACATAGGAAAATTATTCCAAACAATCAAGGAGATGCTGTTTAGCTGCTCCACTTTGAACTTATAAGCTTTTCGCATCGATTTCTACTCTGGTTTTGCTATTTATTTATATTTATAAGTACCTTATGAAGATCCTTACCATTTTCGAGTAGCTTGTTTGCCACAAATCCTTCGGCTTAGCTAAATTGCTGCCCACGTCTATAATTTCAACACTTAGAACGAAGAGGATTCCTTATTTTTGTTTTTTGTTTTTTTTTTTTTTTTGTTACAGTTTGCCACCGCCTCTGGTTCATGGTTTAAGGATGCCTCCAAATTATAAATCCCAAAACGAAGGCACATAAATTTAACCATCGGGTTGAATTGGGGGGGCTGGAGATGTGGCTAGTGTTATAAATTTTCACGCCAACAACATTACCGAAAATGTTGTGCAAAGTTTTTTAATTCCCTTTCATCCTTGTGCACGCCTTGAGAAAACAATAAAACCTGATCCCTTGAACCTCGGTGGTATTACTTTTACCGGCAAGTTCCTTGACTATTATCCCGTTATATTCCTTGTTACCCTTAGCTGCTTTCGTTGTTTTAAGGTGTTTAAATGTTGAGAGATATCACATGCGAGGACGAAACAAGAATGCTTTGCTAAAGTTTTTAGAGTTTCACGTTCCGGAAGCTGCTAGAAGCCCAAAGATGAATGAGTGATAGCACTACGCTATGACACCAAAGTATCACAAGTCGTACACAAAATCCCTTTTACCTTTTATCCCGTTAAGCAAATGAAGGATGCTGAAGCATGCTATATCGCGCGCTGTTGCGGATAAATGTGTAGTCGTGCCCTGCTGATTTGCGAGACATTAAATATTCATAAAACCATAAATAACAAAAGAAGACGAGAGCAACGCAGGTATATACGAGTATAGTCGAGAGTAACTGAAGAATAGCTTCAGCATTCAACGTTGCCTTATGAAATCCTTTTGAAATATCCTGCGGTTTTAACTTTCAACAAACATTGTAACACTGGCACCATCTTAAACGAACTCCACATAGAATCAGCGAAAGGCTGTTGCTTTGAAGAGCTAACTCTCTGTTATCTCAGGTGCGGCGGCCTTAGCGATACGATCTTAAGCGCTGAGATTACCCCTTCAGTTATACACCTTGCTGCCAGAAGTGTTTTTCTTGACTGTTTTTTTCATTTTTTTTTTTTTTTTGTTGCTGGATAAACCATATACCTCAAGCGACATCCTTAATGTCGTGGCTTTGTTTAGTTTTGCATAAATCAGTTTTTGGATAAAATGAAAATTATTTTCATACTCGGTGTGGTTTTAAAAATGTCAGGTTCATGGATAATGTGTAGCTCCGTCATGTGTGCTGAGATTTTCGTAAGCTTAAAGAGAGCTCACGCATCATAAGCAACTTGTTAAGTGCGAGAAGGAGAGAAAAAAATGAGAACGTAAGGTTATTTCTTTCAATAAGAAAACCCATTAAGGAGGAGGTTGTATAGTTTTGGTGTGATGTGATGTGACATACTTTCAAGACGGAAGGCGAATTTTGTATGCGTTTAATTATTTGCTTTTGAAAATCATTTATTTGCTGCTGAGAAGCATGGTTCCATTTGTTGAGGATGAGATATCACAAAATAAAATCTAAGAGGAAATCGTTATACAAATTTTTCATAAAATTTTTATTTTCATTGAAAATTAAATCTTGGGATAGTCTTAGCAAGTTTCCTCTTAGAGTCTTTGTGGCATTGTTTTATCGCCTTAATTTAGCAGCAGGAAAAAAGCTACAAAAGCACTTGTGTGGTGTCCTGCTATATCCTTGCTCTTTATATTTTCTGTAATTAGTACTCGTGAAATGTTGCACTCACCGTGAATGGCTCAATTCTTCAATAAATGGGTTCGAATTACCGCACACGTGATCGAGTAATACGTAACTGAATTGTTTGCTTTTGGCATTACTTCTCGCGTTTTCGATCACTTTAGTACCATAATTTGACATTCATTTATCAGTATTTGAACGAATTGAAGTCGATAGATGAACAGCATAGTGATGTTGTGTGATAAAAAGCGAATATAGAAAGAAAAATTGCACTCACTCACTCGATCACTGATACGGTGAGTCGGCCCCAGTTTCTCCTATAGCTGGCGAATATAATTTTCGTAGAAGAATAATAATTCAGAACGTGACCTCATCGTCAACAGAGAATCGGAATATGCCCTAGCTTTCAAAGAGGCTTGGAAGATACTTATAATTCGAATCAAAACCTTGGATAAGGGTGTGGCTGTCTATGACCATAGTAAAACTTTGGTTGTGGTTTAGATCTAATTTGTGGAGTTTGCCTTTTTGTCTGATTGCCAGTAATCCAGTTTCAAAAACGGTTGCAAAGATTGAAAGTGTAAAATACAAAATAATTTTAATTTCACGGAAAGCCATTTTAGACCAACCTACGTTCCTATTTTGATCCACCAGTAGAGTTAGTAGTATTGAGGTCTAACGGTATATGGTCTGTCTGGTCACTGTTTCAATTAGTTCAACAAGAATAAAAACGTCAAGTCTAATCGCACTGGAAGTTCTGATTAAGTGCCTGTCGTAGAATGCCGTCTAAACTCTAAACCGTTACGGAATCTGGCATCTGGTAAGTAAAGTACAATGTGTCAGCTGTAAGTTCATAAAATTAACTAAAAAGTCATGGCCTACTTTATGACAAATGTTTTACTGCAGGTGTAAAAAAAGCTGTGATGGATTTCTTAGAATTTACTTTCCACACAAATTTTGAGTGTAGAATGACCTTAGGACCAAGGGAAGGTGAGTGTATTTGTCCATTGAGCTTGAACAAAGTGAAGGGTGTTATTTCAGTTTTCGTGAGGAACATAGCATAATCAGGAATTGGCTTGGGTTATCTCCTAGTCAACATTTGGTGGCAAAGTTGGAAACTTTTCTTGCACTTGCAGTAAGGAATATTTCTGATATCAGGCCCACCAATAGTTCGCACATGTCCGATCAGA
Source organism: Melanostoma scalare (assembly GCA_949752695.1). Classification (NCBI taxonomy): domain Eukaryota; kingdom Metazoa; phylum Arthropoda; class Insecta; order Diptera; family Syrphidae; genus Melanostoma; species Melanostoma scalare. The sequence continues at coordinate 17,962,009 of OX456986.1, forward strand.
GCTTAGTTCATTCCGGAAAGCCATAAAAGATGAGTTTTGCAGTTCTTGCAGCAGTCTCTCATAATAGCTCCGTGAAACTCTCATTTTGATACCTCTATTTCCCTAAATCGAATCGAAACAACAGGAGCAGTGCTAATACCTGCATGCTTCGTGCCACAAGGAATAGTACTTATACTTTTCATTTTGATTTTAAAAATCAACACTCCAAGAAAACAATAAATTCTTTTATTAATTTCTTTTTTCAATAATAGTACTTATAGTTCCTGGTTAGCACACGAGGGGCTATTTAGAGTTTGTCCTTAATTTTTTTTTAAACGCTGAATTACAAATCGTTGAAGGCTATAGCCCTATCGATATTTATGTCTGTGTCTCTATGCTGCTCCTCGAAAAGGATAACGCCTAGTTCCAGCTGATACCACACCTCCTCCTCCACTTTAAGCGTTGCCAACGATTATATAGTTCTTCTTCTCTTTAAGTAGCATGCTTTTAAAAGCATTGCGATCTTAAAGCGATCACAGTTCATCCATATGACTGTTTATCAAAGTGATCCTCCGGATCGACGACAGAGCACTCTGACAAGTCTCATGGTTTTTAATTACTAGTTGTGAGAGGCAAACTTTCTGAAAAGTCACATTTGTTTGTCCCAGTAGTTTTTTCGGCCCGCCTATATTCTTTTCTGGTCCGATCTTTGGGTTATCTTGACATTCTGATGGGTGTTTTCGGATCTCCAGCAAGTTCTTTTTTTTTGCAAGAAAATATTTTTAGCGTGAAAGCTTCCACGGATCATTATGCTTCTAAGACGGCAAAGCTTTGTTACTAATGCTTACCATTTTCATCTCATCTGAAATCAGTTAACTCTCATACTTTTTGTACACATTGTCCAGCATTTTCAACCGTATATGACTGATGGACGCGCAACCGCGGTTTATAGTTTTCCTTTCACCAGAGTGGGTATTTTTCGATCACAGAAGAATTTTACGGGAAGCCTCGGAGCCTAACGCAAATTTCACAACCACACCATGTGAGGAATGAACGGGACCTACAATTTTCTGACGATTCCAAACGGTTAATCAAGAAGCGCTTTTCATGGCAAATGAATTTTACTATCACAGGACTTTCTTCGCTAAAGGCGATTAATACATAAAAAAGTAAATAGGGTGGCACAACAGAGCGAGGAGCCCCAGGGTCTAACGCATTCCTCACAACCTTGCCTTGTGAGGGATTGGAGAAGACCTACAATTTTCTGCCGATTCCAAACGGCTAATCCACAAAGCGTTTTTCAAGGCAATGAATTTTACTATCAGAGGACTTTAACGCGAAAGGTGATACCCGTGAAAAAATATTGTTGGTTTCTCTGACGTAACAGACAGACATGCAAACCATTACGTCATGGTCGCCACTTAATTTGCCCTGTACTGATCCGTCATCGTCATCGCAAGTTGCTTCACTATTGATTATAGAACCCAGATATTTGAGTCTCTACAATTGGGAAGTACAATTTCATTCAAACAAATGTCTGAAATAGGAACGTCTGGATTAGAAAACTGACAACAAATGTACCCGTTCTGTTTTGAACTATTAAGATACCTACTTCCCTTTAAAACGTGTACCCATTCGTCAAGTTTTCAGGGTAAGTTGGATCCTTGCCTACGATTGCTCTGTCAGCAGCACAAATAGTTGATGTGCTTTTATGTGATTTGATGTTCTGTGATTTATCTGAGAAGAGATAATCAACAACTGCAACAAAAAGTACAGGACCCAAGACGCTTCCTTGTTGTACACTTACTGAGACTAATAATATTTCGCTGCTGGAACTTTTCCCTTTCAGAACTTTTCGGATGGTGTGTTATAAAATTTCTCAAATGCATGAAACTGTAAATCCTGAAGCCTTGAAAAGTAAACAAACGACCTATGGAAAGTAGTATTTACAAATTTCAAAAAACTTCCTCAACAATGTCGACTGAAAATATTTTATTATTTTTAAAGTAACATCAAAAAGACTTTTCGCTAATAAATAACCACGCAAAAGTTTTTTAAAAAAAGAACAACATTCCCTTCCACATTTCTCAGACAAGCGCAAATAAATCAGTGAACTTGGATAAGCTATGTATTCGTTTTGAATGTAAGAACCAAAGCTGGTGAACATTCCTCTGGTTTACACGGATATCTCCTCAAAGCATGTTATCACATACGATTTTCCACAAAGATTACATTTTCCCTACTGTTTTCGCATTCGCACTTGAACTTCTCAGTCTTAGCTCTTGACATAGCTACTGATTTAACTCAAATATCCATTGTTCCGCGCTGATGAAAGTTTCACTTATGTTTCCCTACCTTGTCATTTGGTGTCCTCTATTTGCCTTTCATCTCCCTCCTCATTATTTTTTTTTTGCTCTTAGCTCTTCCAAAGTGTATCCTGTTTTTGTTTCATTTAAACGGGGCATGCACTGCACACTTTGAAGATACCCACCCCACCAACCAACAACATCTACTGTTGTTCAATGGAGTTGTCACAAAGTCCTTGTTGAACAGAAGAGTTGCTTCCGAAATGAACGAGCTCATTTTTTTTTGTGCACCTCTGCTTTCAATCTTAGAGTACAGAGATAAAGCACACCGAATGAGAAGCCAACGAAGAATAACGTTGTGTTTATTATGAGAACTTTTTTCAAGGATACCCCACTTTCAATCCCCTGGGCGAGCGAGCGAGAAAATACCCGTGCTGTTGTTTTGGAAAAGTTTTTCTTTATTTTTTTTTGTTTCTTCTTTCTGTGCGCTTTTTTTGTGTTTTGTTTTCTAGTTCAGTTCGAACGAAGTTTTGCTTCTAAAAGCTGGGGTGTTAGTTTGGAAGCAAGAATCGTTCGGAGGAATTTTCAAACTTTATCATATCCGATGGTTTTTTTTTTGTTTTTTTCTATTTTTGCTGCCTAAGTTTTGCTCAGTTGCTATTATTGTCGCTGCCAACTTCATCGTGTGCTTATCCTCTATAGTGCCTTTGCCTTGGATCTGTATCGCGATCTGCTTACTGTCTTTCCCTGTACTTTAGTGCCTTCGTTGGAAGTAGTTTCTTTAATAGGTTCCTTCCTCTATCATCGTGTGTCTTTTTGTCCTTGCCAAGGGTTTGGCAATATTTTTCTGTTTTGTCTGCACCGAAGCTTAAGTAATTGATTTTTGTTTTCATAATTCCTTGTGATTGTATCTCTTTGGTGGCGATGTGGTGTCAGCGTGAGTTGTGCTTCAAAAAAAAAAAAAAAACTACAACCAATCTCCAAAGAAGATTGTCTATGTATAAGCTGTAGCTTGACAATGGAAGCAAATGGTTGATGATAGTTATCCTTGGAAATTGGTACAGAGACATTGTTTCCACTTGGAAAATCCTTATTGAATATCTTTGAAGCGAGGTGAAGGTAGAATTGAAATGAATAGCATTGATTTTGCAAATAGATTGAATGGAGAAAAGTTTAAATTAGATACGAATCTTTATGAAATGAGGCAATAAGTTGGTTCGATGAAGGTGATCTGAAATAGTTGAACAAATACGTTTCGAAAATGAGGATTGTAAATGAAAAGTGCTGTTGAATAGTTTTGTGAGAAGAACTTTGAGTGTGGGTACCGTTGGATATAATTTGTTTTAAATTTTGCAAATAGATTGAATGGGAGTAATCAAACCCGTATTTGGGGCCCTGAAACTATTGCTCTTACAGTAAACTTACTTCGCTTAAAAGGTTATCACTAGACTCTAAGAAGCTTTTGGCAAATACCTAGAACGGGCTATTGACCACTTCTAAACCATTGGATGAAATAAATTTTTATAAATTCGCAGGAACTATAAAAACGAATCACAATTCACACTAATTCTGTGAATTCGACGAAAACCCAGCAAAACTCCTACACTTTTCGTGCTAGGATAGCTCACTCCATTCTCTCTACCTTGTCAAATTTAAAAACAACATCTGCATGTGCCGCCGAATTGCTAAAAGCAAAGAAAGCCCGAATGCAAATATGCTGCACGTCCTGTGCATTTCCAGACGAGCGCATGTTAAGAAAATTTTTGCTTCAACACTCTCATATTTTTGCACGTTCATGGCTTGTTTCGACCACTTCACGCGATACACACTATACAACATATCACATCAGCAAATAAAATCAAGTTAACAAGAATCGCATAGGGAGCTGGTGCCTGTGGCACGCAGAGTTATTTCCAGATGCCGAGGTATTCATTTTCATTAACAGGAGGAAGGTTTTACATTCATTGTTTGACGATACGGTGGTATGCTTTATAATCGCGGAGAATCATAAAAAAAATTTTTACTGCCACACAAAGGCATTTAAAAAGGAAGAAATTTAAAGGCTTTGTCAACGTCGACGTGAGTTACTGATATTTGCAAAGCAAAAATAAGTGTTGATGGTATTGTAGTTGATTTCTTGCTCATTTTTTGTTTCAACTTGCTGTGGTGGATAGTTTAGTTTTTGCAAGAAGACACCGCTTACGTTAGGTTGTAGCGTGTTTTACTCGGGAGTTTGAAGTTCAAATCTTAGGTAGATACAAATCCTAGAGTGTGTCGATTCTTACGAGGAGCTCGCTACACCTCCCACAAAAAATAAAGATTAAACAATGTAAATTTTCGTTATTTTAATGGTGTTTGATAGTCCTCGTTTTCCAAGTCCACTTCCTTTTCCTGTTAATGTAGGCCAATATATGGCAAGAATCTTCAAATTTAACCGAAAAAATGCCTTGGATCCAGACAGCTATGACAAGAGCAATCGCTTCGTATGCGTAAATTTTTCCGGTGCAACAAAAACTGACATAACTGCTTCGCTACTTTTTTCACTTAATTAAATAAAAACCAATTTAAGAGAAGCATTTATAGCAAGTTTTACCTTCGTTGAGAACAGCTCTAACCCAGAGTCCTAATGGGAAATGTTTTCAAAACCTAATTGAATCTTCAAGATGTAAAAGTTGGTGGTGGTGCCTTCATGGAAAACGATATCATTGAAATGGCAACGGATTTAGGTACTTGTTTGTCTGTCTTTATGTTAGGTTTGATAAAAGAAAGTAGTTCAATGGTGTGAATGCAATAGATTTTACCATGAAGCTTACAGCGAACAGTTCTACTTCCAATGGTTCCTACCACGAGGACGGGTTGGATAAAATCAATGCATTGTTGATTAAATGGGGTAACATCAGCACCAAATCAGCAGAAAATTCGATTGAAGTATAAATTTGGTTGAGGTATGAAAAACTGAATTTCATATGTAACTGCTGCGGTAAACGTTTAATAATTAATTTGTGTGAAACTAATAATATCGAAGTCATATTTTAATATATAGGTCGTGTTTCTGGTGCCCCCTACCACTGCTAGGGGGAAGTTACTAATTAATTTCTAGGAAGCTACTTATATCGTAGTCATATTTCAATATTTAGTTTGTGTTACTGGTGCTCCCTACCACCAGTGGTGGTAGTAGTACTTTTGCATCATTACTAATTTTTCATATCAATTTAGCTTATGATAACAATTTTGTCCTATAAGTCCGTCATTAAGTCTTGTTTTAAGTCCTGGCTGGTTTTAATCACTGATTCACAGGAAATATGCTGCTGCACCAAAATCAGAGGTTGATATTCTGGGATGGTTTTACTAAGCTCTTTTGAAGACTAAATTAATGAATAAAATGCTTCTTCCTCAGCACCAGAATCAATGGTTGGTATTACGGGATGATCAAGCCTTTTTAGAAGACACGGAACTGTGAAAATATCCTGCCTTTTCTGAAAAAAAGCAGACACGTGTAGCCTGTAGCTCGTAGGGCAATGACTAGCATGTCTGCCTACTGCCTGTTATGTGGGAGTTCTGATTTCGAAATTTATAGGAAAATAAAATTATTTTTCCTCAGCTAGGTATCGCCTTTCAACAACAATGAAAAATTCTATAGGCATTAAATTCTAGGTCCTTGAATAGCGTTAGGCCCTAAAGATCACCGAAATTTGTTGTGTCAACTTGGTTCTGTTTAAAGCTGACCAACTAGGCAAGGTGTTCATCATGAAGGCATCTCCAGTCTATTCAAAAGGCCATAACAATTACTTTATAAAAATAAAACAGCGAACAACAAATCACATCCAGCTTGTAAAAACTTCGCGAGGCAAATTGGAACCTGGAAAGCAACAACAGACCCATGAAGGATGCATTGCTTATACGAAACTGGCTAAAGATTTTTATAAAAAAAAGTTGGTTAAAAGAAACCAACAACAAAATAAAGTGACATACTTTACCCTTTCAACAAGCAAAAGCTGAAAGGATTTATTGTTTTTGAAACAAATAATGTCCCATTAGAATTGGTAGATATATGATCCTGTGGCAAACGAATATCTTTCAACGCACAATCGTGCCTATCACGGAATTTCCATGTCGAATAGATGAAATCTTTTTGTGTGTCATGTCGCGCTATCCTTACCCATCGTCGCGTCGAGTAGATAGGCTTGCAATATACAAAAAAAAAAACAAGGATTCCAAGAATATTTACAAGCTGCAGAATTTGATTGGTGTTTGTTGTTTGATGTTTGCAATATATGTGTAAGCTAAGAACGTTTTCCGTCTCTTCCACAATTTACATGAAGTAAGTGTATCTACTGCAAGCGGAATAGTTTGAAGTTTTCAAGTTTGTCATTGATGAAATGTGGAAAAATCACTTCGATGACAAAGGTATTTAATTATTTTCTCTATTCTTTCTTATTTTCTTAGTTTAATTTGCAACAAGGAAATGAATGTCTTTTGAAGTGAAGCAATGGCAAATAAATGCAACGATGTAATCATTTTAATTGAACAAAAATATACGTGGAAGTATGTAGATGCTGTACATGTAGGTAAACTAAATCAGTTGTTGCAAAAGAGTGATTTTTCATTCAATTTTGAATATGAATTAGCAGAGGCTCAAACCAATAATTAGGTTTTTTTGTGCTTCTCACATGTGCCACCCAGATAAATTTGTCACCATATCGTTTGCTCGGAAGTTAAATGATCGTTAAATGCGTTTTCTTCATCTGTGCTGATTATATAATTGCTGAGATGTGACAAAAACGAACATAATGCTTAAAATGGTGGATTTACGCATTGCTTTTTCTATGGTTGAGTAACGTTACCTTACCTGCCTAACAGTACTATTCGAACTTGTGCTTTGTTGGCACATAAGAGAGGTCTAATTTTTAACTTCGAAGGACATTTTTTTTTAAATTGTTAGGATACTTTAAAAAAGGACTTATTTGGGGTGTTAAGGGGATCCAATGATTCCGAGTGACATTGCAGTTGTCAGAATACTTTTAATTTACTGCTGAGGTATAAACTCTTTGGATTCAGAGCTTTCAAAAAAAGCACCATAGTTCGTTGAAGCTGAATTTTAGCCTTTAAACATTGTTCTTTACAAAAATATTCAAATACTCATAGTTCTTGATTAAACAATGTTACGCGATATAATTGAATCCGGAGAGTCTCAAAATAAAAAGTGACTTTAATTCAAGATTTCTACAATCGTTTAAAATTTCTTAATTTTAGGGCTCAGTTGAGGGATCTGAGTTACTATGGTGAGGATTGACCATCACGAATCGGTTCAAGGACAATATAAAGGACCGTATCGGCTATTGGCATTACGATTCACGATTTTTTCTCTTAATAGCTGTATTGGCAAATATGGGTCATACTTCTTACTTACTTTTTAAGTCGAGACAAGATGAAATTGAAAAAGATTTATAACCCGATGATACCTTACAAGCAAAAGTCACAACGTTCCAGTCATGTCACAACTTTCCACTCAATACTCAAATAGATATATGGTTCTTAGCAGGTCATAACGTTGATGACTGGTTGTGACTTTTGATTTTTGGGCAAAAGCGAACTGTTATTCTATTATCATCATTCTATTTCCCGTGTCATAGCGGCTTGCATGTCTGCCTCTAACGTGGGAGTTTGAGGTTCGAATTCCAAAAAACATAAAAATTGTTTTTCCACCGTTATGGCCATTTGAGTGGAATTGCAAGTCCTCCGTTTTTAATTAAACAGCCATGAAAAGTGCTTTCTTACTTAGCCGTTCGGAATCGGAATGAATTTTCGGTAGACTTCACTCCTCACCAAGGTATTGGTTGAAAGAAAAGTACTAGGTCCTGGAGCTCCCCGATCAGTGTTCTACTTACTTATTGAACATTTAAGATTTAATCTTATCGAATTTCGAGAGGAATTAGCAAGTCTTCGGAGAGTATTTACACTGCTCAGGGTATCCGGCTCCCCGAGCTCTTGTCTCGCACCCTATGCTCAATTTCTTTATTTTAAGATTAATAAATCATAGGTGGCTCATACTTCATGCCGGGTTGTTCAAATCTGATTTCGCTCGATGGTAGGACATGCCAAAGTAAAACTAAAATATTACAACCTTGTCAACGTTGAATGTAACAACTTCTCGTCCAACAGAGCTAATGCGTCTTGATAGAAGGGTTGCTGATCTTTCTGCTTACTTTTTTTTTTTTAAACTGAGTTCGTATGACTGTCTAGGTTACTGGCCAGTCTTCTCGTGGTTTCAAACAGGTACTTGTGTAGATAAAACTACGCAGATATACATACATGCCGCAGTAGTGATCTGTTTTTCTTGAATGAACTGAAATCCTTTCATTATTCGACCTTTCTAATATGCTGTACTTTAGTGCTGCAGTTTGTCTTTTATTTATATGCTTTTTTGAAGGATTGCATTTGTGGTGATAAATATACTCACTCTAAAAAGTGTATAAGACAGCAAAGTTAAGTTGCAACAAATGGCGCCCAACGTGGGGGCGCAACCAATAATTTAACTATAGGAAATGAATTTAGTCACGTAATTTTTCTTTCACTTGGTGAATCCTTTGAGAAAACTGGTGACGGAGCACTTTCTCTCTGTATATCTATCCTGCATGTTCTCGCATCAGATTACAAATATTCGGCGAATACATGGTGAGAGCTGGTAACTTAGGCTAGTTATCAGGTGAGCGTCTTTGGGCTTTTTTCCGAATATCTGAAAGACTTTAACAAAAGATGGTTGCTATCTGGTAGTACAATGGACTGATATTTGGGTTTGGGTTCTCCAGTTAGTATTTTAAAAACCTTGGACAGAAAAAAAGAATTAATGTGAGTTAAGTTTATTTTCCGTTCATTTGCTTAGATTTTTCTTTATAAATTGCGACTTAAGTGCTGACGTGACACTTCGCTATCGCCAAAACATTCAAAATTTCAACGCCTAAGTGATACCACAGTTTGCGAATCCTTTGAAAAAAAAACTGATCACACCGCGGAACATTTCCTCTCCGAATGTCCTGTATTTTTTCGAATCAGGTTGCAAATACGGATAATTGGTGGTGCGGAACTGGTAACCTAGGTTTCTTATCATGCCTTCTTCATCTGAGAAGAAAATCTGAAAAGCTGCAAGAAACAAGTTGAAGTTGATATCTGGCGGTTCAATCGACTTTCATTTCAGTCTGAGTGCTCTAGTAAGTATCTACAAAAAATACATCCAACAGAAAAAACTACTAGTTACAGAATTGTTACTATATGTATTTCCTTAACTTGAAGGTGTTGCCCTCAAATTTACTGTTGAAAGACTTCGCATTCGCATCGCAGAAAGGTGGTCCACGCAGACCAGTGAGGTTTTAGTTCACAGAATATTTTCTGCAGGCTTGTTTAAGATATGTTAAACTGAATGGCACTCAGTGGCGATGAATCAGGGTCCTACATAGAAGCTTAAAATGTAGTAAATTATCTTCTTCTTCTTCTTCTTCATCTTTTCATTTCCGGCGTTACGAGTAGTGATCTTGAAGCGATCACAACTCTCCCACTTTCCGCCTGTGGGGTACGCCGCGTTGACCTCAGAAAGCGTCGGCAAGCCTCCTCATTATCGCGTACATATATTGATGGAAGAAAACGTACAAACAACTCTCTGACTTATTCGCTTCTTTAAATCCTGGCGGCGAGAGGTGCCGTGAATACGAACTTCCAAACGTTTTTTTTTTTCGTAACTTGCATATATCTTGCTAAGGTACTTGGTACCTTAAATATTCAACCACAACTCCAAGTCTAAACCAGAAAGCAGCGAAAATTTATTAAAGAATTTTTAGATAAGTCTTCTTGTTTGCACTTATTCTGCAAGTCGATATCATATCAAATTCCATACTTGAGTGAAGCTTTGTATTCATATGAGGACACCTATCGTAAGTGATATTCGTTCGCCACCTTCTTTCCGTTAGATAGTATTTTATTTTAAATCCAAATAAAATCTTTTTCCCCCGTCATTATGTCATTTAAACACTATTTAAGCCTTCCATTAAAATACGACATAACTCCTGCCAGGTCTTATTGCATTAAATGCTCATTTAGTTTATTCGCACCATTTTATTCACAACAAAACAAAGTTTCTGTGTTTGTTGTTGATGTTGTTCCCACACGCAGATAAAAAACAATAAAAAGGATTTTTTCCCATTCATACAATTTGCAGAAGGAAGGATGAGACCATTTGCGGATGGTTGGGCACTAAAACGTAAACAAAAATTGCGCATAAATTTTGTTTATCCTTAACTTTCAACTCCTTAATAGTACGAAAGGGAGGGATGGTTAAAGGTCTTAGTTTTATACTATCATTTTTTGCGCCATGAGCAGCTCCAGCAGCTAGGTGCATAATAATGCAATAACTCTAACTTCTACCCCATTTTTACGGTGCGAATTATTTTGCAGCTTTTTTTTGCCGCTTCCTGTTTGATGATCCTCTTCTTTTTTTTATTGTATACAAAATGTGCACGGCATAGGAGCAAACATATACCCTACTGTAAGTGAGAGGTATATTTGGAGAGGATGTGCAGTAGCACCAATGGTATTTTAGCTTCCTACTTGTTACTTCTCTACGTCTATAAAAGCTTTGTGGATGGCGGGTATTTGAAAGTATATGCGCTACAGTTCACGTGCAAGGTTCAGCTTACGTACGTTGTATAGTCAGGTATAGGAGGTACTGTGTTTCTATCCTCTCTCTCTCCCTTTTTTTATTTATATGTGAAATTACTTCTTGTGGATTATTTTTCCCGTTTTACTCCCACATGGCTAATATGGTGGATAATAAAAAATTTATATTTCATCACCTTGGATGAAAACGAGTTTAAAAACGATTATATTTTTTCTTTAAATGGTGTTGGGGGGATGAGAGTTAGTGTTGATGTTAAATGGTGTTGGAGATTTGACGGCTGTGGTAGGAGGGGATGTTTAGTTTTCATTGGAGGATACGATTAACTTTTATTTATTATTTATTTTTAGATGTTGTAAGTACCACAATGATTCTTCAAAGAATAACAAGCTTTTGGAGCATGGAAATGACTTTCAGATTACCGATTTTTCCGGGCAGTTTTGAAATTGGGTTTTTGGGTACCAAAATGATGGTGCCCTTTTGAGACCCATTAAATTCAATTGCTTGCCTGTCAAAAACGTCCCCAACGAGTTTGATTAAATTTCGTATGACTGGTTCGTGAAAAGAAGCGGCCTGAGAACCGACCTTTAAGGACACCCTTCCATTAAGAGAACGTAGTTTGTTTACAAGAAAGTTTTTCAATTGTCATTGAAAAAAAAACTGCACAAATACAATCTTATTGTTGATCAAAAGTAAACTGGTCAAGGTTTTCATAAATGCTTCAGTACAACTGGGCAAAGTTAACCACAACCACAACAGAATCAATGCTCTTCGCAATTAAAACAAAATGGCCACCCATCACTATATCCTTTTGTATCCACATTCCAACTTTGTCAAACTATCGTCTCAATGTGTAGTTCAAAGAAAAACAAACAATCAAATCGAATGTTCCAATTCTCTTCTCAAATATACGAGGAGATGTCCATGAGGTTTTGCAAACCAAGGGATCACTTAACTAGTGGTCAAGCATTCAACTTGCATGTGTGCCGACATATAATGTGTGTGACAAACTACTATATCAACAGTCAACCGAGTGAAATGCTTCCCAATTCCCAATAACCATGAACCAACTAACCCATTCTTAACTTCCAATTATTTAGGGACTCATTTGAATAGTTATCGATGTTGCTGGATGGGTTGTGTGCTTTATGCCATGTCCTGGTTATATGGCTCCTCCACTTCCTTCCAAATCGTGGCTACAAACTAATTTAAGGAATTGCTTCCAACACAACAGGGTTATACGAGAGTACGAGTATAATGCTGCTACACTGACCTCTGACTTGTATACAGCACCTGCAACTCGTCTTCGCACAACATGTAGAACAGAGTCCTATATAGTCGGTCGGTGTCCCCAGTTCAGCTCACATTTCAAATATTTAAGAGTTTCAGTTTGCTGAGATTCAGCAAATCATGGTCACAAACCGCTGCCACCATCGTCACCACCATTGCCACTGGCAGCATCACTCTCACAATGTACAAAACATGAATGGACAGCATCATTAAGCTAACGATTCACTGGAATGATGATGATGATACCGAACTCCTACTCTTGACCCCCAGAGAAGCACAAATATACTCTGGCCAATCTTTGTTATCCATCTGAGGTTCAATGTTCAATTAAAACGATATAAACGAACACCATCATCGTCATCGTTGTCCTCGTCATCATTCAGATCGACCCCCAAGTAGCAAGAGCAGTAGCACTAATAGTAGCCAGTTCAGTTGAGGAAGTATCAAAGAGATGGTCATCATGTCCGAACGTCATGTATCCTTTTTGGTGTTTTCCCATTGGTATGGCCTGGTAAGAGACTATTACATCACTGTATTTCGTCCACACCAATAGTGTACAAATTTTTGAGAAGAGAACTTGTCCTAGAGACTTAGACAATTCGAGACCGGAGGAGAAGGAGTGAGAAATTTACTCACTGGTGCGTGCCTATTCCGAAGTCAACCCCCAATCCATCCTTCCTATGCATGCGTTTCGATTAAAGCCACATTGATCTCGTTGGATCCAGAATAGTGGTTTGAAGCTAAACCAGTCGTTCACTGGCCATAGAAGCTTTATACTACTCCAGAGATTCATAAACAAGGCATGCAGACCGACCGACCGACGACGCCGAGGCCAATGCAATCCAAGAGGTAGAAGAACACAAAAAGCTCTAAACTCTTGGCTATAACCTTAAAAGGGTCTCCATTTCTCTCTCTCTCTCTTTCTCTCTATGTGCAAGTTTTTGCCAACACCATTCTCCTATTAACTTCCGAATATGCTTAACGGATAGGTACATTCCATCGAGATGTCCTTATAGGTAGACCAAGCAGAATGTGTGACCATTTGATTTGTGGATATTTGAAGAGGATATTAGTGCCACAGAATTGATCCAGATTAGAACAAGTGCATTGACTTGTATGTTCGTTTCGTGAATACTGTATATGGATGTGCTTACGCATCCGATTCAGAGCAGAAAGTAATATAGAGTCCATTTGGACAACAATGAGCGATGCGATGTGGCTCGGAATTAGTGAACTCGTGTGTGTCTGGTGATGTGTTTGTTTGTGTCTATATGATGTGGGAGTCTAAAGAATGGCTTCGTTGAATACAGCCCTGACCACAATTTGTTCTAAATTATGCAATCGGTCTTTGGGTTGGAAACATTTTGCAAGTGATGCATATCACATGGTTTGGACTAAAATGAAGTACCTACATAAATAAATGAGGATCAGCTTAATATTTCGAATGAAATTCCCTCTTTGGCGAATTATTGTTTTGTTCGCAGAGAGAAATGTATACGCTTGCTTGACGTCTTTTGTAACATTAGACGATTATGTGTGGGAAACGGGTAGTTCCAATGAAATCAATATTGCAAGGGTGTAGGGGAAGTGCTGGCCGCAAATCCTGAATTCGATGAAAGATTTTGCTTCTTTTCATTAATCAACATTCAAATTAACCGAAAGCAAATATCTATTTGTTCTGAATACGGTCGCCCACAGCATTCATTGATTAATCTGAACTCAGCCGTAAAGGTTTTTCTGAGAGAATTGAAATCCGAGCTTTCATATAGTCTAAGGATATTAGTACGAAAAACAGAAGCTGTTAACTAAAATTTTTAGCTGATGTTGGAACAAGGTTCTTTATATCTAAAAAACGATATGAAAAATCCATGTACCCCGTGTCTAAGAGAAAGTCTATGATAGGGATGAGGGTTATTACACCAAATCGAAATTTCTAGAGACATAAACACGTTGTTGGCTGAAAGCAAAAGAAACACAAACGTAGGGAGTAAGAATTAGAATTTGAATAGCACTACAAACAGTACATTGTAGATGATAGATGACAGATGAAAGATGCCAAACGACAAATTACAGACTGCAGATGGTAGATGGTAGATGACAGCTTCCAGATGACAAATGACAAAGAGCAGATGACAGACGGCTGATGATAGATGGTAGATGACAAATAGGAGGTGACAGATAGCAGATGACAGTCGAGAGATAACAGATGACAGATGATAGTCGAGAGATAACAGATGATATTTGACAGCTGATAGATAGATGAAATGACGAATTACTGATTACTAATTACAGATAACAGACGATAGAAAGATGAAAAATGACAAATTACAGATGACAGATGAAAGATGACAGATGACAGATGACAGATGACAGATGACAGATGACAGAAGACAGATGACAGATGCCAGATGGCAGAAGGTAGAAGGCAGATGGCAGGTGAAAGATGACAGATGACTGATGACAGAAGACAGATGACAGATGACAAATGACAGATAAAAGATGAAAGATGGCAGATATCAAAGTCACTTAGGATTCAGATGATGCGAAAACGAAAAACTTTAAATAAATTTGCTCCACGGCCTATTTCAAATCAAAAACATACAAAAATGTCTTCGCCAGTCGTAGGCACAAAATAACATGTCGAGGCATAATAATGGGTAGACTTTTAAAAGAAAAATACATGGCAAGCCGTAAGGAATCTCGTTATACGGCGACCCTTTTCCTTCTTTCTTCTTCTTTAACATCGATACGAACACGTTTCATGAAGGAATCACAATTCTTATATTAATTTGCTTCTCACTAGTGATCCCAACGTTGGGTACGCCACCCCTGGGAAAGCTTCAGCAAGCCGTCCGTTTTTGGATTGCGCCATGTGTGGGACCAACCAAATGTTGATATCGTTGCATGTGCCTGTTCTAGTACACCACATGTCTTGACTTGCATTTAAAAGTTCTTAAAATGCTTGGTTTGTATTACCAACCACGGCAGGAATTTCTTTCAGCTCGTCATACATGCCCACTTTTCTTGAATATCGGAGAACTTCTTCGCCTCATTCTTTTAGCTTCTGTATTAGACTACAAAGAGTGCCTTTTCGTCTCTAATGGCAACTTTGGCACGCACTGAAAGATCCTTTCCTCATGCTGAATTATGGTCTTAGCTCCTCACCAAGTTTCTAACGCTTGTTGGTGCTTTCCTTTCAAAACCTCTGGAGGTTCTATGTTTAAGCTAGTTGACTTCACTATGAACTGCTTTGGTTGTTTTACAAAAAAACAGATTTGGACAACAGAAGCCCTTGTTGGTTTAATTTCCTTCACCAACAAACAAAGAAATGCATTGTTTCCTGAAAGATTCTACCAATATCACCTTGGGCCTGCAACGCTGCAACACAAAGCTACAATTCAAGAGCCACCTGTAGGATTAGACTTTCTTTCGTCACGTTATGGTGCTGATTGATCGGAGAACAGACTGTAGAAACTGCTTGAGAGTTTCTACAGTCTGTTCTCCGATCAATCTTGGGTCAGCTTTTCCTTTGATTTCAGAAAATCCAGTCTGCTGTTTCACCAGCGATTAGAAGACCCTGGGCAATTCGAAGTAGCTTTAAGATCATAGTACTTCGATCGTAGAGTTAATTCCACTTTCCGGTCTTTGATGAAGGACGTATATTTCTTGAACGCACGTCCCTTTTATCGAATTTATTCAAAATTACTATACCCAGTTCAACGATGAGCTACTCGTGAGGTGGGGGGTTCTTTTTGACAATACTATTTTGAGAAATGAACGCATCCAAATTTCATGTACCTAGTATTTAGAGGTAAGGCTCAAGATGGTCCCTTTTTCTATATTTTATAAGAAATAACCTTCCCGTCTTCCAGATGTTTAGGAGCCGAAAGTTCCATCAATAGTCTGAAAGTTGCAGTTTCAATGGAACGCTCTTAAAGGACGAGAGACACATGAAGATGTCAACTTTTGCTTTAAAGATTTAAAAAAAACTTTTGTCTGTCCTGGTCGTTGCAGTTTCGATGGTGGCACGCTCGCAGAAAAGGACGTCCCCATTTGTTTTAAACATTTCCAAAAAGAAAGGGTTGTGTGCTTCTTCAAAATCATCAAATACCTGTTTTATTCGTGTGGTCAAAAACGATGCCGATGTTTTCATAAAGTATGCACTAAATCATTATTATCTTCAGATGTTAAAAAAAGCCCTCAAAAAGCAACTTTTCTAACTTAAATTTGTTCTGCTCTATGCAACGACCCCAGCAACTCTCTGAGTGTAAGCTTATGCCATACAAGACACAATACATACAAAATGCAGTTGAACATCTGTATCTGAAGTCACTTTTAGAACAACATAATTTCTGTTTCAAGTGTTCTTTTTCAAAAAGTTTAATTCGATTATATTCCTGTACGATAACGTTGTACGTGCTAACAAATTATGTTAAGAAGAAGCAAATTGTTACATCAAGGAGTTTTGAATAGAATGTAGGTGACTGACGGGCGAATTCAATGCAGCGTATATGAACACTTTAACAAGAAGAGCTAAGTGGAATTTGATTCGCTTTTTGAAGTTTGCATGTAACGTTTCAGAAAATGTAGAAATTTTGCCAAACAGTTTTACAAAGAGATAGTTTCGGGTCATATTGAGAGGTTTAACAATGGCGATTTAAGTTTATCTTATTAAATTGGTGTAAGGAAATATTACACATTCCTCTCGAGTTCCGAACCAGATATTGATATGTATATGTAAGTACTTTGTGGCATTTTCGTCTTCTTGAACGTTGCGGCGTTGAAATATTGTAATCCACAACGCACGGTACAAGTACGCGACGAATGACGCCACATCAGCTGATTAAATGAAAAACTCTCAGAACCCTCCATTTTTTTGTAGATTTTTCGCGTCGTTATTTTTTTCTTTTGATTAAAATAAAAATAACAATACATCTCATTACGACAAAAGTTCAAACGGAAAAACCATAGCCCTAGGCAAAACATTCACTTCAAACACAAAAAACAGTAACAGAACAAAATGACGATGTGAAAGAGTCAAGACATCATGTTATTTTTGAACTCAAAGCAAGTCCTTCCAAAGTCGATTTCAAAAGCTTCGCTCGAAGTAAGTATATAATTTCGTCCGCCTATTTTATTCTCAAACAGTCCTTTCCATAGTCCCACTCATATTAAAACATAATCACTGAATTAATTGTAATGGCATTTGAAAGGTTCCTTTTTTTCTGCTGCTGATATCATTATAATTCTCTTCAAAGAGCGTAGATTTCTTTTACCACTGTATATACAAGTCCTTCCTGAAATTACTATGTGTTGTGTCCTCGGATGTGTATAATTAAAACAGTTTGCTTAAATACAACACTTGAGAATGTTTAAATCATTCAAAATTAAGAATCCTACGCTTTCCTTGAAGGACACATGTGTTTTTTTTTTCTTTTGGATTTCATCTCGCAAAAGAGTACAAGGTTCAGGTGAGAAAATATTGGAGCACAAGAAGCCATTTTTTTTCTTCTTTTTTCATTTTGTTCTTAACCCAAATTTTTGAACAAACCATATCTGAAGACATTCGGTCTATATTATTTTTAAGGACAATAAATCTTAACATGCTAAGTTATACGTCTTAATTACTTCAATTATTTTTCATCCAAGCCGAAACAAAGAGAAAGCACAAATAACAAGGAAGACGAAGACAAAGACAAAGACGAAGAAATATCGGCAGGAAGAAGTACACTGCGCCTAATCCCAGCAGTTTTCGGCAAATTAAATTTTGGCGGAACATCATTTACCCTCTAGGATGACAAGGAAAATGAATGGCAAATAACTTTCAATATAAATTTGCAAATCCTTTCGCTTCAGAGTGTTTGATTAAATGACACTGGGCTGGTTGACTGTTATGGGTGGCGCCCAGTGCGGAGCGGTTAGCTTTTCGCGCCATTGAACGGAGGAAAAGTAGCGACAGCAACAAAGAAAAAAAACCAAAAAATAAATAAAAGCAAAGGAAAAAAAACAAGAACGAAAGAAGGCACGGCACCAACAGCTCGCTTGTCTAATAGCCATTTAAATGGTTTGTAAAATATTAGATAAGCTAAAAACTGTTTAATGTTTTGGAAATAATCGGCCATTATTCTTGTGGCAGTTATTTGCGCTTTCAAACCTTACTTCGCTCTCAGTTTGGTTTTCTATCAGTGGGTTAGTTGGTTAATTAGGTTCTTGTCAGGTTTCTTCTTCTTTTTTTTTTTTCTTCTTGAGTTTGCTTTTTAAAGGACAAACTTTCTCTCTGTATGCATAATTATTATTATCCTGCGTGCCTGCAAGAAAAAAAGAAGGAAAAAAAAACATAGGGAGCAAAAACAATAAACAAAAAGCCAGGATGACAATGACACTGTTTCTAGTATGTTTTGTAGAACTCTACCTACTTCTTTACAGATAAGAATAGGAGTTTGCTGCTTGTTTGAGTAAAGCAGTAAAGCAGCAGCTTTTATGTGGTTTGACGTGATAACGATTATAATAAAGTCAACTGCAGATGGTTTATGACAGCATGTTAGACAAATGGAACAAGGGTGTGCGTTTTTAATGTTTTTATTATTATTCCTTTTCTTTTTTAGGTCGTTTTTTGCTTGAGCGCGCAATGGCATCAGTGTGTTTATTGTACAAAAAAAAACATGGGATTTTCAGCTCTATGACATCTTGTTTAATTGCTACACTTTAATGGGTTATAGCGACAGCGACCGACGGCATCGGCGGTGGTTACAAAAATAATGACCAGTGTTCGTGCTTGAGTGGATTTCGGGTAGGTACCTACTCCAATATGTTAAAGTAATTAAAAAGTTTTTATTTTGTAAGTGCATTTGCAAAAACATCAAAAATTAACGTGTGTAATAAAAAGCAGATCGAATAAGAGGCACTAAATTAAGGAGTGTGTGTGCGAGGGTAATAAAAAGACAACAACTCGACTAAGCACTGATTTCGTGTATTTTTTTTTGTTAACCAAGCAAAAGTTAGCAAGGACTTCTTTGAAAGTGGCAAGAGGTGTCAAGGTGAGTGTGTGAAACTTTCATCCTAGGAGACAATTGATACTTAAAGTGGAAAAGTACTAAAATAACTTTCATTTTTTCTTCCGAAACTTGTATCTAAGACCACTCCACTGCCTATTCCTCATTAGATTCGTTTTCTTAAGACTTTTTAAAGATTAAACTTCTGACCTTGTATGACGATTCAGAACAAAGCAACCTGCAAAGTAGATACCTACCTACTTACTCAGGTGGGCATTACAGTTCGGGGTGAACCAACAACTCTCCACAACCACGAGCTCTCTAAAGTTGGTTGAGGTCATTTTCCAATTGATAGCACCACCTAGGACGATGCCTTTCCAGCTTACAAAAAGTCGTCGAGTTGAAGAATTGGCGGCTATCGTTGTCAAAAAATGCGAAGACTTCTTCCATGCCGCGGTACAGCCCATACAGTTCTTTGTTGAATCTCCTTTTCCACATATTGTTTTCAAATATGGGATCAATGAATATTCGGAGTACTTTTCTTTCGAAACGACCAAGGGTTTCCTTATCCTTTTCCGATGAGGCCCAGGCTTTCGCGCCGTATAGCAGAACTGGGGCGATCGAGGTCTTATGAAGGGTTACCTTGGTTTTTCTGGAAAGTGTTTTATTTCTCAATTACCTTGACCCAAAAAAACATGTAATTATCCTCACCGATGTGTCTATAAATAAATAAATAAACAGGGTGGCTCAACGGAGCGAGGAGCCCGAGGGCCTAGCGCATTTTTCACAACCATGCCTTGTGAGGGAATGGAAGAGGCCTACAATTTTCTGCTGATTCCGAACGGCTAATCGAGAAATTGATGCTTTTCATGGCAATGACTTTGCTAAAGGAGGACTTGTTAGTTCTTCGCAAAAAGCGAAAACCGTGGAAAAACATTTTTGCCTCTGTTGGGATTCGAACCCCTAACCTCTGGGTTAACAGTAGACATGCTAGCCACCTCGTCACGGGTACAACGTAACTATAGCGAGTCTTAAGTAGAAAAAGTCCTGTCCTACATCGAAGCTATGTCTGATAAATTGTGGCGTTCTGTTCAATTCGTCGATATTCTCTGTCCTTGTTTTGATAACAGCATAAGCTTTGTTTTGCCCTCATTGACAATTATACCAATTTTTGCGGTTTCTCTTTCAATGCTCTCAAAAGAACCTATAACATCACGCTTACTTCTTCTTTGTTTGAAAGACAATATGGCTTCAGGTAGGGGTGCTCTACAATAGACGCAGTAAAAGAAGTAGTGATAGCTGTCGAAAATATTTAGGAAGGAAGCCAATACCTAGAATATCGTGATGCTGATAACGAGGGGTGAACGTCTTTATCGCCTGATGGTCAAAAATGATTGATCCGCATGAGATGAGATTATTAAGTCTAGATTACCTCTTATGGATGATAAAAGAGTATCTCAAATAACGAGAGCTTATCTACCGATCGAGAGAAGGACTGAGACGAAAGGACATCACAGCTGGAGTAGCTCAGGGATCCATCATTGGACCAGGTCTCTTTATTATCTCATACGATGGCATTCTTTGTATAGAGATGCCCGAAGACTGCTTTCTAGATGGATACGCTCATGACGTTGCTGCGGTTTCTAACTGCAAGGGGACACCGAAAGCGCACAGAGAAAGCTGAACCAAGTGATGCGAAGGACAAATTCTTGAATGGAGGTACATGGGCTGCCTCAGGCTACTGAGAAGACTCAAGTAGTACTTCTAACAAAAAAACGAATTCCCACGGTTATCGATTTTCACATCGAATCCGATGATATAGAGAGCAAAAACGTGGTCAGATAACTGGGAATTAAACTCGATACGAAACTGAACAAATATGGAAGGCCGATGATGATGATGGCAAATGTAGTTGGACCATCTGTGATCAAACGGAGAATTCTTCTTGAAACAACACACTCAATTCTACTGTACGGAAGCGAGATTTGGGTTGAAGCACTAAAAAAAAAAAAAGTACTAGAAACGACAAGCATCTGTACAGAAGTGCGGTGCCTGACGAATAGCAGCCAGCAGTATTTGTAGTTGCACAGTTGAAGATGTCGTATCGATTGATCTACTCGCAACACATAGAAAATATATACACGCAAAGAAAGCAGAAATCCGTGCTGTGGAAACGGCAAACAAGGAAGCAAAAGCGCTTACACAGCAGAAGTGTCAGGAACGTTGAAAGTCGGAAAGCAAAGGGCCCTGCACTGCTAGGCTGAAGTGATCTATTACGTCACAAAGTTGCTCATTCGACAAGGGGTATTTCAACGTCTTTCTGCACATGATTGAAAAAAGACGACGCTTACTACATAGTGTTCGGATGCATTAGATGGGAATCTCTTCGTCAGAAAAAAAAGCAGAAGTATCGGAGAGACATCATAGAAGCACAGTGGAAACGAAGTAGCAATAATATAGATTCTGGAAACCAAAAACAAGAAGAGGTAGATGAGGAACCAGAGCCCGCAACCTATACAGAGAATTTTCCTTCGAAGAAATACGCAAGTAGTTCCAAGGGGAGGTCAGCGAGAGACTTTTGTAATCTTAGCCGGTATGCCAAGAAGTCCAGCAAGTATTTCTCCAAAATTAAAAAAAAATTATATTCCGTCAACGTAAAAGAGTATTTGCAAAAAGTTTTGATACACTATGCTTCTGAAGTTGACGCTTGAGTTATGCACAAGGAAAGTATGATGTTAAGGAAATCGAATGACAGTTTGCTGCCTTGTCGCAAAGCTTTTTCAACATACTCGTATGTAGGTTCGTTTGTTCGAAAAAGCCCTGAGTGGTCGCAAAGCGTATTTTCAGCAACCTCAACTCTCTTTAATGTCGTCAAATTACGGATTTGAGCTCTTTCCTTAATTGAACGTAAAATGAATTTTTTCCATTTAAATCAAGGAGAGGTTTTCGTGGTTCAGCGCTTTTGGACAACTTGTGGGGCTATCAAGGAAACCTGGATCAGCTAGTGATAGAATTTAACTACAGAAACTTATGTCTGCTTTGTCAGGTACATCTCATTCAAACAGACACTCTACGTAAAGCAAGCGCATGTTGAACAAATCGGATAAATCTCATTTGACACCACACAGTGGACAAAGTTTGACCTATTGATGACTACACTATACAATAGTAGGTAATGATAAAGATTTGGCGAAGCAAATAAAAGTTTCTTTTTCAGGTTCAGCATGACAAGAACAGCCTCCCGACCGCGACCCTTTAACCTTCAAAACAAATAATTGCAAAGTCGACATAAATGATGGATTCTTTCTTCCCTCGTCATCGCATCTTTACTTAATGTTTCTCTCCTCTTCTCTTTCTCTCCACAAAACCCTCAATGAATATTAATTATCAACTTCTTCAATTCGTTCATCCTTGAGTCCTTCTCACTTTCTGACATAAAATCATTTAATTCCATCGGAATAAGCAAATTGTCTTACTAATCATTTTCTCACACAATAAGAGCTCAAGCCAAATGCTACTACCCAAAATCATTACTTATACTTTCACTCTCTCTCTCTCTCTCTCTTTCTCGTTCTACAACTGTATGTTTTGTTTGTATGTATTTATTATTATTTAGAAGGGATACTCTGGTTTTATGGCATCTCTTCTTCCAGTTTGACTTAATCCCAAAGGATTTTCTTCCCTGAACCATCCGCACTCCAACAAAACACAAGGAATGAATTTACGTCGGCGTCGTCGTCGTTGTCATATGTATATGCTACGGTTTATTTGACTTCGCGCCGCAGGGATACAACAAATCATTCATTTATTCATTCATTAAGATATCCTTATGATACACGTAGGGTTTAATTTAATTTACCAAACAAACGTCATTGTTTTTGGTACAGGGACATCAAATTGGTCCTTGGTAAGTGATCCCTCTGTTGTGACATGACAAGTGGGAAGAATGAGTCGAGTGCTATGTCGTCCTGAAACCAGGTTGTCTATACTTCTAAATGTGGTTAGGTTATGTTATCTTTATGCCTCTTTTTGTGTACGTACACATATGCGCACGTATTCCCTACTTGTAAATATGAAACATTTAATTTTGAACATGTTTTAACCCTTGGCTTCTCTTGTAATAATTAACTTAATAATCTAGTATGTGCTCGTTCTGTTGGCGTATAAATACATATGAGTAGGTATAGGTAGATATGTTATCTATACTCTTGAAAAGAAAATTTGAGGGAATGCCTATTTCTAAGGACAGGCACTCAAATTGTCATCACATGTTAGGGCACCACTTCATCTATTGCAGGTGTCCATGATTTTCAAAACACTTTCTGGACAGAAAATGACATCCAGAGCACACGCCATTTCTTGATATTTAACATGCGAACGAGGTTATAACTACAAAGCTTTCAGTCAGTGTTGTCGTTTGGAATGAAAACGACATGAAAATGAAACTCCCAATCATTTGTGAGTAAATGCGTGCTACATTGGCTTTACTAAGTAATGCAGGGTATTTCTGATCAAATACTTTTGTTTACATGCTAAAGCAGTCGTACAGTCCACCATCGTCCTTTTTAGTACGTTCTACGCCGAACAGTGGAACACTGCTTAAAAGAGCGACGGAAGCAGATTGCGTAAAAAAGAGAAGGAATAAAGATTCCCTAAAAATACACCAAGAAAAATGATAAACATGAGAACGAACAAATTGGAGATCTTCTGCCATCTCCCCACAAGTGCTTCGAAATTGAGAATACATTTTCGCAAACCGAGTACGATTTTAAAGTAACAAAGTAAAGCTGCAGTTTGTTTGCTTTGTACAGATTGTTGGATTATTGAGTTTTTGCTTTGCTACTTTCTCCTACCAGTGGTAAGGGATTATAGGGCACCGTAACCGATGACTGCTACAGCTCTCTCCACGAAGCACTTTGTGAGATGAATTCGAAAGACAGAAAATGTAGCTGGAAGGTTTCACCTTTGATGCTAAGTTCTCATTCTGGTTCAGCTGTGGAGTGGTCCTAACCACATGATTAAGTGAAGCTGAAAAAGCCGATCTCACTTTAGTGGTGGCATTCTCTAGACGACAGCAGAAGCTGGAGAGGAGACAAGCAGCTACGGCTCATGGCATAGAGGTTACCAAGGTGGTGAAAAGGAACAGTTCGGAAGAGTCTCCCTCACTATTTCAAGATAGTCTCCCCCTAACCAAAGCTACCTCATCTTGCGCAAACCCGAAAAGTTTCAAAAGAAAAAAGGTATCCAGAGGTTATGTCAAACCATCTGTTTAACTAACTGAAAAGCTGGTGAATGAAACTGAAGGTACAAGTCGTGAATTCGGTCCACGGACTCTAGTTGGAAAGAACAAAGTCGTCAAGGTAAAAACTCCTGGAGGTCAAAACGAAAGGTCGCTTCAGTGAATGAAACCGTGACTGCTAATAAGCCTGGTCCATGGACATTGACCGGACGGAATAAAGCCTCGAAAGGAGTAAAAAATCCTCCGTGCAGCGAAAGAAAAGACAGCTGACCTATAACACAGCGGAAATATCGCCGCCAATTCAATATGCAATCCCTTTAATAGCCGATGAATTCCTTGATACTCCTTTTTCTCTATCTGAAGTTGAAACAGCTATACTAAACTCCAAAGATGGCAAATCCCCTGGTGAGGACAGAATACCTTTCGAATTTTTTAAACATCTCACCCCCAAATTTCTACAACTTCTTACTGTCGAATTCAACAAAATTTTTGAGACGGCCGACGCTCCCATGAGTTTTCGATCAGCAATCATTTTTCCCTTGCATAAAAAAGGTAACCCCGAAGATCCAACAAACTACAGGGGCATCTCACTTTTAAACACCGCGACAAAGCTTTTTAGTTCAGTATTGCATACAAGATTAACCAATTGGATTGAACGTAAGGAAATTTTGACAGAGTTTCAAGCCGGGTTCAGGAAAAATTACTCAACAGTCGATCAAATATTTTCTTTAATAAATATAGCCGAAATCTACAAGAAAAATGGTAAAAAGCTGTATGCCTTCTTCGTCGACTTTCGTGCAGCGTTTGACTCCATTCCTAGGGAAGCTCTCTTCTACAAGCTCTACAATTATGGAATCTCTTCAAAAATAATAACAGTCATCAGAGCAATGTATAGACAAAACGTGGCACGAGTGTGGGATGGGAAACAACTTTCCGATGAGTTTCAAACCTCAATTGGAGTAAAGCAAGGATGCGTATTAAGTGCGCTACTATTCAGTCTATACATAAATGATATAACAAACTCAGTGAAAGGTGGTATAGTGCTTAGTGGAAAATCCATTCCCGGTCTCATGTATGCTGATGACATAGTCTTCCTGGCCGAATCTATAGACGGTATGCAGATGATGATGAACCGACTTCAGTGCTATTGCAAAGTCTGGAACTTATCAGTTAATTTATCAAAGTCCAAAATAATGATATTTAGACGGGGTGGAGGAAGATACTCTAGAAAGGAAAAATGGACATTTCAAGAAGAAGTAGTAGAAATAGTTAAGGAGTACAAGTATCTGGGTGTCTGGATTACCCCGAACTTAAATCTCGATAGACACCTTAGAGCAAAAGTAGCAGAAGCTAAGCGTGCAATGTGTTCCGTATGGAGAAGTTGCTATTTGAGAAACGACGTTTCACATATCGCCAAATATAAAGTTTTTCGAGCAACCGCAACTGCAATTCTTTTTTACGGCGCGCAAGTGTGGGGATACCTTCCGTTCGATGCAGTGGAAAAGTTCTTCCGTTTCTTCATCAAAAGCATCTTTAGGCTGCCGAGTACGACACCCAACTATATGCTGCAGCTAGAAACAGGAACAGGCCCCCTTTTCTTAGATACTCTCAAATTACATTTCAATTATGTCACAAGAGTTATGGAGATGGGAGAAAATAGGATTCCGAGGCTTGTACTAAGTCACATTATTAATTCCAGAGGAGCATGCGTAGGTGAGTGGTATAAATTGGCGAACGATTGCTCAACAACGTTTTCAATATCAACGGAAGATAACTTTTCTTCGCTCAAAACGAAATTTGATATGTTGTTGATGAAAATCGGAAACAGGTTGTACGATAAGTCAATAGAGGAAGCGCAATCATCATTATATAGAGTGTATTACAGCAAAGTTAACCACTTTTTGGAAAACAAGACCTACTTCTTGACCGATTACACTATACATAAAATCAGTACAATCTTTAAAGTCAGAGGTGAACTCCTCAGTTTAAACTTCATCCCTCACCGTCCAGATCTTCCTTTATTGTGTGATTTATGCAATCGAAGAGAACGTGAAGACGTGTTTCATTTTTTGGGAGTGTGTCCAATTCTGAAAGAATTCCGCAAGAGATACCTAGGAATAGATATACTTAGCGTAGAGGAAACCTTAAAATTGATGAATGGAGAACGAGGGTGGGAACCCCTATACCAGTATTGTTTGAGTGCCTTACGATACAGAACATGTATAATCAACGAAAGCTTTTAATATATAAAATATTGTATGCAAAATTGGTAAACTTCACTTATGAAAACTTTATATTAAACTTTTCTTTATTAAAATTGTTTATAAAACTTAAAATGTAAATGTCAGTCTGGTAGACGGCCATAGGCCAAACCATTTTTAAGACTTAAGATAAACTTACAAAAAAAAAAAATTGTGAACAGTATAAAAATTTTGAAGTCAATAAAACTAAACTAACTAAACTATAACACAGCGGCCGTCTCGAATTTGAAAGTAAATATCTGTAAGACAATGACAACAGTATGTCCATTACAAAGAGGAGCTAGCTATGGCAAGGAGCATTCAAATTCATCTGGAGGGTTGTCGTTTGGAGGACGGCACCTTTTTGTTGAGTGTTCGAATCAGCATACCGCTTACTGGTTTCGTGCTTCTGTGTCTTAAGTTTCCCACTCCGAAATTCCTCATTTGAAATGTTTAGGGTGACGCGGCGGTATTAACGCGAGCCATCTGTTTTATCTCAGGAGAACTCAGAAATACGGTAAATTTTTCATAGTCCCGTAACTTAGAATGTTGGTATCCACAATACACAGGGAAGGCAGGAACCGGGGATGTAAAGATGGTTCCTATTTTGCTGCGGGAATGGATAAAGCTTTTTTGACAATAACCAAATTTAGGTACGACTCCCGTCCGGTGGTACCAGTGACGTGATGGTTAGCATGTTCATCTGCTAAACCCAGAGGCAAAAATGTTTTTCCACGGGTATCGCCTTTCGCGAGGAATTGGCAAATGCTCCGTTAGTAAATTCATTGTGATGAAAAGCGCTTTCTCGATTAGCCATTCGGAATCAGCAGAAAATTGTAGGTCTCTTCCATTCCCTCACAAGGCATGGTTCTGAGAAATGCGCTAGGCCCAGAAGCTCCTCGCTCTGTTGCGCCACCCTATTAATTTATGATTTTATCGCCCGACGTTGCGTCAGCTTAATTTTCTTGGAACTTCATTTTACCCCCTCTCACTACATAGGCTGTGGTGCTGGTGGAGTTCTGCGAAAGTCGGAAGCTCTGGCTAATCATGTGGTGCGATGCTAAGGCTCGAAATTTGGTATGCTGGAGTCATGCGAGTCAACCGCCTTCGTAGCCGCATTCTCTCCGCTGATTTAGACTTTAACTATGTTGGCAATAGGCCAACCTTTGTTATGGTAAGAAGTCAGGTAATAATAGATTTGAAATTATCTAAAGGACATGCCAAGGAAACTACCAACTGTGGAGCAACAGAGCCGCGGGAAGTAGCTCATTTCTCTCAATATTTTGTGAGGAATGGAGTAGGACTTATGAGTTCTGGCGATTTCCAATGTCTACTGGGGAAGATCTTTACATGGAAGTTTTCAGCTTCTTTTTAGATTTTTGATTTTTTGTTCTGAGCACTTTGTACTTCTAAACTTGCAATTACAGTTACAGTGGCCAAAATTCGCAAACACACTGCCACAACAAATTTTGAAGCGTGAAGCAAAAGCAATAAAGCCATGGATCAACCAAAAAGAACAGAAATATAGATACTTCCTCTTGCTGTGATTATTGAATTGTTTATAAGTCAGTAGCTTGTCATAAGAGTTTCAAACGGACATAAAAATTATATTGTGCACAATCTCTTTACAATACCTTTCCAACAATACAACATTCATGATTCAACACTACTGATACGAGAAGTTAAAGGGTTTTAACCGTTTTTGCATTAATGAAAACCAAAACTCTCGTTCTGCCTTACTTAATGCTGAATCGCAGTTAAAACTATATTTTGTGTTGAAAAACTGCACACTAGAAATTATTTTAAAAACTGCTTGTGACAGCACTGAGTTCACTTTTGCTATGTATTTTGCTTGTGACCATAGAGAACTTTGTTCTTGTGTTTCTAGAGAGTAGTTTGCTCTTATTGGAGGATCCTGAGGGACACGTTTTAAACTTAACATGTAGGTACTTGCAAATAGTGTGTAGGTATGTAGCTACTGTTTAGATGGGAAACACAAGTCCTAGTCAAGAATATCAAGAGTTCTGATTCAATTTTGAGAAGAAAATTGCCTTTGGCTTGTTTTGTAGCAGCACTAACTGCACTGGGATCTGGTTATGTACCTACTTTTACTTGTATCTTGTATCACCTTCTTTCTGGTTCATTTGTTTTTTTTTTTTTTGCCTTCTAGAATGGCATATCCTTGGCTTACAATAAGCATATCTAATTTTGTATGGCCTTCTACACGTACAGACATACAGTCCATGTTTATTGGTTTCGCTAGCATCCTCTTTTGAAAAGGCATTTCTCATTTTCCCAACGACCAACGTAGATGTACATATGTATACGATAAATTCAAATGCCATCAAATTGAAAGAGAAAGAGTTACGAGAGTGGAAAGGGCTTTGAAGGAGAAAGAAAGAGTAACTTGCGGTGTAAAGGCTGCTTGGTCCTTCATAGTGAATGGAAAACCAAATCATCTAACAAAATGTCAAATGAAATACCAAATTCCCAGAGATATTAATGCCCGAATGATCCTGCAATTTCATTGTATCCATCAAAAACTAATTCAATGGGTTTGCCGTCTGCTCAAGCCTTACAGTATAGGCTGAAGTTTTGATATGTCGTCTAAGTGGGGTACTTGGGATAGAATCTAAAACTTTGTTTTGGGCAAATGAGAGAGAACTTGATTTTGTTTGTGATGCACTGAAAGTGTTGATCTTTGGTTGGTTGATTTTGGTTTTTTGAATGCCATAACATGACATGTCTGATGTTCATTATGAATTCAGTTTGTTTACGGTTGTCCTTGTGAGTTCTGAGTGTGCAAAAGGGTGTATGTACGAGTATGTGTATAGGTGTGTGTATACAATAAAGTGCCTTTGGGCTAACATGATATGCATTGGCGATGAAGTAGAAGTTTATTTGATTACGCTTAACTACCAAATGCCTGTCTTTATATGAAATAACGTTCCATTACATGGGATGGACATGGCTTTAATGAAGTTTAAAAATTAAGGAGTGTGAAGCGTAATAAGTTTACTTCTGCCAAATATTTTTATACAAACATACCCACAGACACTGCAACTTTCAAAAACACGTGAGGAGCATAATGTTTAAGAACACTTTGACACTTTTTTGATACAGAAGATCGAATGGTTGTTTCAATCAGAAAAATAGGAAGTGAGTAGTTGGAGGTTGTAATGAGTACCTACAAAGCACCCTCTGTTAGTTAAAAAAAAATAAGGAACGAAAGTTCATATGAATTTTCCCAAAGATTAAATACACAAGTCTGTGCCCCACTTATGTATAGGATGCCCAGACGAAGAGACAGAGGAAGGATTGTTGCACTTTTTTCCCTACAAAATAAATCACCACCGAATCCAAACGAATCCACAACTTGGATAATAGGTAACTAATCTATTAGTTAATCACGACGATTGATTAATTAATTATTTAAAACGCGAGAATATAAAATATGCACAACGATGTGCCGCGGCGATGTCGATCGAATTTTAGGTTTTATGATGAACTGTCAAATGACAGCTGGGTGGATTTCGGTGAGAAAGAAATGCAACAGGTAGCAATATTATATGCTGCCAATGCCAGCTGCTCAGCAAGGGGTGGTCCGTAGGTAGTTTTATTAGTTATGATAGAAGAATTAATACGAACAGGTATTAATGATAAAGAATGCTCTATCAAAACACAAGTAGGGTGTTTCACAAAATAAAGGGGCGCCAGGAAATTTTTGTTTGGAATTTCCAAACCAACTTTAGCACTGAAAATGATCTTCAAATGGAATTAAAATGCGATTCTTTTCCAAAAGGAATAAAGTTATGTATTGTTCAGGAAACCTTTACAAATATAGGTATAAAACCTGGAATCTTTTCGTAAACAATTGGGAGTGTACAATATATGGAAAATCTGGCAAAGGCCAGTTGACAATTTAAATGGTATGAAAATTAAAGTACGTAGATGGGTTTTTACCCAGGTTAAAATGCAAAACCACAACTTGTGTGCACAATATACCCGCAAACAAACGACTCTTTGGGAATTTTCCCGAACAGACAACAAGGTCGAAGAAAGGTCGCGCGTCCTGCAATCTCAGGATTAATTACGAAAGCGAAGGGTAACCGATACAAACACTCTGACTTAATAGTCGAACCAAAATAAACGCACAGCTAACACTTTTTCTCACAATTAGAAAATACTTAGCTTTTTCCTGACGAATCCTGCCTATGAGTTTTCTTGCCCGTCCTGGCACTAACTCTCCTGAATTCCTGCCTGCGTGGAGCTTTCCTGCACAGATTCCAAAAACAGTGTTGAACTTGGCCTTTCTGCCAAAGTGTCAACACAAACACTATCACAATTAAACTTTTGCACTACTTGCAAAACTCTAACACTCGATTATATAATTTCCGAATACTTTTTCAATCCTCTAAAACTTTCTGGCACTTTGTCCTTTTCAGAGGTCAACCAAGAAGTGCCATCTTCTTGGCGGTCTCTTCGTTCATCGGCGCATTCAGCAATTCCACTCACTTAGACCAATCAGAGTCGTGGAGATTCGTCACGGGGTATCTGCAGTACTCTCAGCAAATTCGCTGGAGTCTGCGCCGTAGGCGAAACGCATCCATCGCTCTCTTCTAAACAACTTTGTCGCTGAATCTCTCGGTCGTTAGAGATTCGCAACAACTCGCCCGAATGAACGAATCCAGACCTGTTCCATTTCAATCCATTCCAGAATAGAAAATTGAAAAACCATTACTTTTAACAAATTCCCTCGGCCCAACCGACCCAAGTTACACTGTGCAAGAAAACTATTTAAGCTAGGATTCAGTTTAAGAGGATTCGTCATTTTTCGCGAAAACTACTAAACTACTTCGGTGAACCTTCGCGCAGATTTGGGGGAATGGGGATAATTCTATAAAGAGTCATTTCTTGCTAAGGTAAAGCACTTTAGGTTGGGCACTCGGCCTTTACGGTGGGCATTCAGCCATTAAGTTGGGCTCTTGGCCGTTTATATTGAAAAAGGCTTCAAATGCCATAATCCGAAGATCACTGATATATATCAGTGTGTTAAAGGTGGGTAGCCATATCTCTACCTTTTATATAAATAGTAGGTTGTTAGTAACCTGCTGCTGCTGCTGTTGGTGAAATTTCTCCAGAACCTTCCTGGTTCTTACTAACGCTGCTGCTTGAGTCTCCAGCCGTCCACTGGCTCAATGAAGGGGTACCTATTTGGGTTGCTTTTCCAAAATGCTTTGAAGTACACCACTAGCTGATGGACTAGGGTTGCTTTGTACTCTGCCAGCACCTTGAAGCCACAACAAAAGGAGGGGTGAAAATGGGAAGAGGAAGAAAAGTAAAGGTCTAACTTGTTGTGGTAAAATATACCGCAACAAATCCCACCCTTACCTGCCAAGAAATGTTCTTGCAGTTCGATAAAACTGTAAGACATTTCTTAAAGCCAATGGTTCAAGGAAAAACGAAATATAGGTATTTTCCACCAGGGCGTAAAATCGCCAGCCTTTGAAAGAAAACGCGATATGGAGAAATATTAAAAAAAATAAAAAAAATAAAAAAAAATAAAGCTAAAAACTACTTTAAGGCTCAATTCTCCAGGGATGCATCGGTGTACGGTTTGAGATCTTTCGCATGCCAAGTTCCGCGTTCTTTACCATTACTATCTTCTAAGACATATGTCCAAGGTGACACACGCTTCTTTATAACAAACGGACCGACAAACTTCGGTGCTAACTTGGCTGCGTAATAGTTCGCGGCATCCGACAACACAAAATTTCGACGCCAAACCTGCTCGCCAACGAGATATTGTACATCTCTTCTGCGGAGGTTGTATATTTTCGCAGACTTCTTGGTTGCCGCGCGTAGCTTCTTCTCGATGTCTACTCTAAGATCCCTAAACCGTACTTCTAACTCACTAAAATCCTGAACCCTATCTAACCTATCACCTACTATTGGCACTTCTCGACCTGAAGTCGCCATATCCCTACCAAAGTTGGCATAATAAGGGGATACTCCTAAAACTTCGTGAGTGGACGTGCGAATTGCGCACGCAACCTTAGACAGCTGCGCATCCCATATCCGGTGGTTATCAGAGACGTATGCTCTGAGCGTTGTTTTGATGATTTGGTTAATCCTCTCCGCTGGATTAGCCTGTGGGTGGTAATGGGCTGTAAATCGAATTTGGGTAGAGTAAGAATCGCAAAGAGATTTCAGTTCTTTAGATCGGAACTGAGGGCCATTATCACAGACGACAACCTTAGGAATACCAAAAAGGAGAAAGACATTGTCCTCTAACTCCCGGCAAATTGCCTTGGCAGTAGCAGACCTTAACGCGAAAAGAAGGGGGAATTTGGTGAAATAATCGACGACAGTCAAAATGTAGATAAAACCTCTACTTGACTTTGGAAGGGGACCAACGATATCTACACAGATCATTTCCCACGGTGCCTTTATCCCTACTCTCTCAGTCATCAAACCAGCTGGCTTTTCATTAACCGGTTTTACCTGTTGGCAAACTTTACAATTCCTAACATACTTAGTAATATCGCCTCTCTCTCATTTTAGGCCAATAGTACTTTCCCCCTATCCTAGCAAAAGTTTTCCTAACTCCCATGTGTCCTGCTAAAGGACTATCATGGCATTCCTGTAATATAGCTAATCTATCCTGCTTTCCTACCACTTGTTTCCATTCTTGATTATTTTCATGAACAACAACATGATTCGATTTAATCAGTTTGAACAGTTGACCTTGTTCTACCCTCCACGCTGGGTAAGCTAGCGGATTTGACTTTATCGCTGAGATCATTTTCGCAATCCAAGGGTCTTGATCCTCTTCTGAGATCTCGGCTATTACCGGAACTCCTCGAGATAACATGTCTGGAACTACATGTTCTTTGCCCTTGCGATGGATGATCTCAAAGTCAAACTGTTGAAGCCGAACTGCCCAACGTGCTAATCTTCCCTGCGGATCTTTAAGGTTGTTCAACCATATGAGCGAATAATGATCAGTCACAACCGTGAATCGAACACCTTCGATGTAAGGTCGTAACTTCTCGATTGCCCATAGTACAGCCAAACACTCTTTTTCCGTCGTCGAATAGTTGCGTTCACTCCTATTTAAAGACCTACTAAGGTAACAGACAACCTTTTCCCCATCATCGAAGTTCTGTGACAATACGGCACCGATTCCGTAGTCCGACGCGTCTGTTTGTACGACAAAAGGTCGTTGAAAATCAGGGCAAGTAAGTATTGGTGCTGTGACCAGACACTCCTTAGCCTTCCTAAAACTAGTCTCACATTCATCAGTCCAGATGAACTTCCTACTCTTCTTCAATAAATCTGACAGTGGTCGAAGCAAATTGGCAAAATTTGGCACAAATCGACGATACCACGACACTGTCCCTATAAAACTCCTAACCTCTTTCACATTCCTCGGTGCTGGAATCCTAACCATGCTTTCCACTTTTTCCGGGTCTACATGTAACCCATTTCGATCCACTACATAACCTAAAAACTTCAACGATGGCCTACAGAAGTTACACTTCTCCTTACCGACTTTCAACCCTGCTTCACTCAACCTTTTCAAAACTTCCTTCAGGATTTCAAGATGCTTCTCGAAAGTATCCGTCAGGATAATGATGTCGTCTAAATAGACGAAGACGTACGGCTCTAGATCGGCACCCAAAACTGTGTCGATAAACCGTTGCCATGTCGCAGGCGAGTTATGAAGCCCGAAAGGCATCCTTCTAAACTGAAAGAGACCTCTCCCGGGAACCGTGAAAGCGGTGTAGGGCTTAGACTCCTCCTCCATTGGAATCTGCCAATACGCTGATTTTATATCCAAAGAGGACAAAAACTTCGCTCCTCGAAGCCTGTCCAAAATGGCCGCTATGTAGGGTAGTGGATAAGCATCCCTATCAGTATTCTTATTAAGCTTCCTAAAATCTACACAAAACCTAAAAGACCCATCTTTCTTTTTAACTAATAATATTGGAGATGACCAAGCACTGTTGGATCTCTCAATAACTCCTGCTTCTAACATCTCATTGAGTTCCCTATCAATATGTCCCTGCATTGCCGGAGAAACCGGATAATACCGTTGTTTAATCGGTTCCGCCGACGTCCTAATCTTGTGCTCAATCATAGTTGTGCACCCTAATCCCTCTGGCATCTTCCTAAAAGCTTCCTCAAATATGGCTTCCAACAAACTAGTCTGATCTTTCGTCAACTCTGAACGCTCAGTAATCGAGCAAATCGAGCCCAAACACTCTTGGTCCGAAAAACTCCACATACGTGATCGCAAATCCGGGACGATTCCCGACAGTGCCCAAAAATCTGCACCTAGTATCACGGTATGCGGCAGAGTTGGAATAACTAAGCAGTCTATAAGAACTGCCTTGTTTTCAACCACGATTGGTAAGTTCACTGACCCTAAAACTTCTACTCCTGCTCCATCTGCCAAGCATACAGAATGGATATTCCCCTCTTTAACAACTAATCCTAAATCTTGGAGAATTCTCCAGCTATCCCTACCTAAAATTGTTCTAGAAGCTCCTGAATCTAACAATCCCAAAAACCTAGTCCCGTAAATGCTAACTCCTAAAAATGGTCTCCTATCATCCCCGTTTGCCTCCAACGTAAACCCTAAATGAATTTTAGCCAACTGGTTACCAGCAGGCAACCTAGCTCCTAATGCCTCCGGAACTCTCGCCCTGCTGGCGCAAGAGTCCGTTGCCCATTTCCCGATGAACAACGACGACAGTTATTGCGGCTGACACCTTCAGCGCCACAACCGAAGCAATGCTTTTTAGCGGAACACCTGCTAGAGAAGTGACCTTCTTTGCCGCAGTTAAAGCATCGAATTGACCTATCAACTTGAGTGGATCTATTAGGTGGAGACCTTCTAGCTTCCACTACTTGGACAGGCTGCTCATCTCTGCTAACCGCTGCCACTTTCGGTACTGCTGGACCAGCTGAGTAACCGAATTCGGGTTCAACGCAATTTTTATTTCGAGCGGGAGGCTCAAAATTTTCTACATTCGCCCTAAGCGTTTCTAGGTCCCTGCCTAATTTCGATAACTCCTTCACAGATTGAGGCTTTTGGAAACCAATCTGTTTCTGATAGAACGGGTCCAAATTCTTCATTAGGATAGCCACTTTCCTACGTTCGGATAATGGCTCCCCTAATCTCCTAAACATTGTACGCATGGTAGCGAGATATGCTCCATACGTCTCCTCCTTCCCTTGGGTCCTACGGTTGATTTGTTCCATCAACAGATCATCATAATTTGCTGGTAGGAATTCGTACTTCAACGCCTCTACGAATTCCTGCCAATCAGCTATGTCTTCCCTAACTGACCTATACCACAGTAGGGCTTGACCTGTCAAAAGATCAACCACTGACTGG
Organism: Melanostoma scalare; assembly: GCA_949752695.1. Taxonomy (NCBI): domain Eukaryota; kingdom Metazoa; phylum Arthropoda; class Insecta; order Diptera; family Syrphidae; genus Melanostoma; species Melanostoma scalare. The sequence goes on from OX456986.1 coordinate 17,998,126, forward strand.
AACAAACGGGTTTCTGAAACCCCTCGAGCTACACTAAGTTCTTCTACCCTTTCTAAGAATGAGTTCACTGATGTGCCACATCGCTCACCACTGAACTGTACATTCCACCTACTAATCCTTTCCGTAAATCGCTCTAGCGGTTCGGAAATCCCTACTCTAACACTATCTGACCTCTGTTGGAATCCCTCGTTGCACACTGGTCCTCGTGTGTTCATCCGATTTTGTTGGGGAGTGTTCTCCACCAACTGCCTACCACTCGTTCCTGAAGAAGAAGCATTGTCTTCGTTCGACGCATGCTCTTCTTCGTCTGTCAACCTAGCTAATAGGAGAAGCAGCTCACTCTTCAGAGATTTCTGCTCTCCTATTTCCTCATCTCCTTCTGCCTGCGCTTTTCCTATCCTATTTAAGCTCCATTCTATCTTCGTAAGGATCTTCAAGTATTCCCCCGACTTGGGATTTCTTGGCTGATCCTTAAGAAGAACCCTAATCTCCCTAATCTTTTCCTCAACTGCATCCCTATCCTGAACATAACTAAACGGGTACTTCCCGTAGGCCTCAACTGAACCGCGACGTTCCAACATCCGAGAAGATCTTAAGGAACTTCTCATAACGTCCACAGTTCCCTTCTCTAATCCCCTACTCAACATTTCGTACACAAGCTCCTCTTGTGACAAACGGTTGATATCCATGATGAATAAAAAAAGTTAAAAAAAAAACTGATAAAAAAAACAGACTCGCAATCAAAAAAAAACACCAAAATTCAAAACAAAACAAAAAAAATAAAAATGTATTTAAAAAAGTAGTAAAAAAAATAGTAATAAAAAAGTATTAAAAAAAAATAGTACCAACAAATTTAAAAAAGTATTGGGAAAAAAAAATATCGCCGACGGCAACACTTAGTTCTCAGTATATAAATTAAGCTCACACCAACAAACTGTGTGAGAGAGCGAGACACACTGTTACCACAATATGGTTGAAAACCAAGAGCACCAAATGTCAAACTCTTTGATATTAAAAATAAATGAAAATGCAAATGAATATTTTTTTACTAAGATTTGATTGACTAGAAAAAATTTCAATCAAAAAAAAAAATCAAAAATGAACCAAATATATAAAAAAAATTAAAAGCACCTACTTGTTACACTGGGTATACAAACAACACAGTGAATCCCAATTCGCAATGCACAAAGCACAATCCAACAACAGTGGTGTATGTATATATATGTAGAATGTATGTAGGTAGGTACGGCGGGCGATCACAATGATTTCTCCACAATTAAATGTTCACCTAGGGAAAAAAACACAGGCAAAGTAAAAAGATTCAAACACAAAATAACTTTCATAAAATATGTAACAAGTGAAATCACACTTCCCTAAAATGTTCCACTAAGAAAAATCACAACACACAACAGGAGAAAAAATATCTGAATGTTAAAAAAAAAACACCACACAAAGCCCCACGTTTGGACGCCAATTGTTGCACTTTTTTCCCTACAAAATAAATCACCACCGAATCCAAACGAATCCACAACTTGGATAATAGGTAACTAATCTATTAGTTAATCACGACGATTGATTAATTAATTATTTAAAACGCGAGAATATAAAATATGCACAACGATGTGCCGCGGCGATGTCGATCGAATTTTAGGTTTTATGATGAACTGTCAAATGACAGCTGGGTGGATTTCGGTGAGAAAGAAATGCAACAGGTAGCAATATTATATGCTGCCAATGCCAGCTGCTCAGCAAGGGGTGGTCCGTAGGTAGTTTTATTAGTTATGATAGAAGAATTAATACGAACAGGTATTAATGATAAAGAATGCTCTATCAAAACACAAGTAGGGTGTTTCACAAAATAAAGGGGCGCCAGGAAATTTTTGTTTGGAATTTCCAAACCAACTTTAGCACTGAAAATGATCTTCAAATGGAATTAAAATGCGATTCTTTTCCAAAAGGAATAAAGTTATGTATTGTTCAGGAAACCTTTACAAATATAGGTATAAAACCTGGAATCTTTTCGTAAACAATTGGGAGTGTACAATATATGGAAAATCTGGCAAAGGCCAGTTGACAATTTAAATGGTATGAAAATTAAAGTACGTAGATGGGTTTTTACCCAGGTTAAAATGCAAAACCACAACTTGTGTGCACAATATACCCGCAAACAAACGACTCTTTGGGAATTTTCCCGAACAGACAACAAGGTCGAAGAAAGGTCGCGCGTCCTGCAATCTCAGGATTAATTACGAAAGCGAAGGGTAACCGATACAAACACTCTGACTTAATAGTCGAACCAAAATAAACGCACAGCTAACACTTTTTCTCACAATTAGAAAATACTTAGCTTTTTCCTGACGAATCCTGCCTATGAGTTTTCTTGCCCGTCCTGGCACTAACTCTCCTGAATTCCTGCCTGCGTGGAGCTTTCCTGCACAGATTCCAAAAACAGTGTTGAACTTGGCCTTTCTGCCAAAGTGTCAACACAAACACTATCACAATTAAACTTTTGCACTACTTGCAAAACTCTAACACTCGATTATATAATTTCCGAATACTTTTTCAATCCTCTAAAACTTTCTGGCACTTTGTCCTTTTCAGAGGTCAACCAAGAAGTGCCATCTTCTTGGCGGTCTCTTCGTTCATCGGCGCATTCAGCAATTCCACTCACTTAGACCAATCAGAGTCGTGGAGATTCGTCACGGGGTATCTGCAGTACTCTCAGCAAATTCGCTGGAGTCTGCGCCGTAGGCGAAACGCATCCATCGCTCTCTTCTAAACAACTTTGTCGCTGAATCTCTCGGTCGTTAGAGATTCGCAACAACTCGCCCGAATGAACGAATCCAGACCTGTTCCATTTCAATCCATTCCAGAATAGAAAATTGAAAAACCATTACTTTTAACGAATTCCCTCGGCCCAACCGACCCAAGTTACACTGTGCAAGAAAACTATTTAAGCTAGGATTCAGTTTAAGAGGATTCGTCATTTTTCGCGAAAACTACTAAACTACTTCGGTGAACCTTCGCGCAGATTTGGGGGAATGGGGATAATTCTATAAAGAGTCATTTCTTGCTAAGGTAAAGCACTTTAGGTTGGGCACTCGGCCTTTACGGTGGGCATTCAGCCATTAAGTTGGGCTCTTGGCCGTTTATATTGAAAAAGGCTTCAAATGCCATAATCCGAAGATCACTGATATATATCAGTGTGTTAAAGGTGGGTAGCCATATCTCTACCTTTTATATAAATAGTAGGTTGTTAGTAACCTGCTGCTGCTGCTGTTGGTGAAATTTCTCCAGAACCTTCCTGGTTCTTACTAACGCTGCTGCTTGAGTCTCCAGCCGTCCACTGGCTCAATGAAGGGGTACCTATTTGGGTTGCTTTTCCAAAATGCTTTGAAGTACACCACTAGCTGATGGACTAGGGTTGCTTTGTACTCTGCCAGCACCTTGAAGCCACAACAAAAGGAGGGGTGAAAATGGGAAGAGGAAGAAAAGTAAAGGTCTAACTTGTTGTGGTAAAATATACCGCAACAGGATCACTCCGCTTCCTTTGTGAGTACCATTAGAAAAGCCACCGTAGCCTTATTTTCCTGTAAAAAAGCCATTGGTAATAAATGGGGTTTCTCCCCCCAAATCGCTCACTGGCTCTACACCGCGGTCATCAGACCAATACTCACATACGGAGTAGTGGTATGGTGGGCCGCTCTTGATAAAAGGACCTACTGCGATAATTTAAGCAAGGTCCAACGAACAGCCTGTTTGTGTATAAGCGGAGCACTGAGACCAACACCCTCAGCTACCCTAAATACACTTCTTAACCTCACACCACTAGATATCTTCAGCAAACAAATGGCCGCCAGTGCAGCCATTCGTATGAGAGCTATGTCCCAATAAAATAATATCGGTCACGCTACAATCCTGAATTTATTCGGATCAATCCCTTGCCACTCCGACTACACCATCCCCCAATTGGTTTTTGATAATAAGTTCCAAGTCTCAATCCCACCGAGAACGACCTGGGAAGACGAAGAATTTTTGAGAGATGATTCAATTCATTTCTATACAGATGGTTCAAAAACCGAAGAATGTACTCAAACCGACTTTACGTAAGTCTCTCGTTCCGCCTCCCAAACCATTGTAGCGTGTTCCAAGCGGAAATTCTGGCGATCAAAGAGGTCCTATCATGGCTAAAAGAAAACGTGATATCCTCAACGAATCACTCGGCGCTGTTTCTATGAACTCAGTAACCGCCCTTAATTGTCGCTTATCTCTTAAGGAGATGGCTGAACAGTTCAATATTCACTTTATTTGGGTGCCGGGGCACAGAGATATCGTGGGTAACTACAAAGCCGATGAACTCGCCAGAGAAGGAAACGTTCTACAGATCTCAACCAGCAGGTTGAATATTGGTATACCAATCGCTACATGTAAACTTATGCTAAAGCAAGAGGCAATGGATAGAACAAATTATAGGTGGAACAATATCACCACGTGCGTGGCAACAAAACGGATATGGCCAAAACTTGATCCAAAACGCACAAGACATTTGTTATCCATAACCAGATTGCAAGTTAGCTCCGTAATCAATGTCATCACCGGACATTGTCTGATAGGAAGACACGCCATAAGACTTGGCGTTTCCTCTAATGATTTCTGCAGAAGTTGCTTAGATGAAGCGGAGGAGGAGACAATCGCACACCTCCTCTGCTCATGTCTGTCCTGCACTCTCTTTTAAAAGAAAACGGCATCTAGGAAAATATTTTCTTGATGATCCAAGCGATCTGGCGAACACAGATCACCTGCATCTCCTTCGCTTTATTAAAAGCTCCAAATGGTTTTGTTAAGTGAGGTACTCCCTCGCATAATTTCTATGGTATCACAATGGACATAATATTGGTCTAAGTGCGTCAGTTTGTTTTCCTAACAGCCATTTTAAACCTAAATTAACATAACCATAGCTTGGCCCACACTTGAAAATCAGCTTTCGGGGAATACTTCGACGAACTAGGTGACATCTCTAACCTCTCACTGCACAGCATTCTTAAATTCATTCATAGCCCAAAATGGTTTCAGTGGGAGTTCCCAACCCCAATAACCCAGTACCCAACCCCTCTCCCACATCCTCATCCTCTTTTATCCGAAGAGTACAAAGGATCACTAAGATCCGAGTGAGGTGTTGCCTCTTGCGGGTGCACCAAACCTTGCAAGTCTGTATTCTTTAAACGAAGTTATATATAAACTTTTCCAGATGTGTCCAATTAAAAATAGACCATCGCAAAACTAATATTTCAGCTGTACCCAGCTTATTGAAATATTTTTAGCCAGAAATATAATTTAGCCATCAGGAAGTCGAATTAGGGATGCTTTCCTACGAGAGAACGCAATTTTTCCATATTGCATCCGCCTGCTGTGTCAAAAGTCTTAATATTTTCCAAATATGCAACTAACAAACCAAAATGTTCATTGCCTTACCATGGGGAAAACTGCACAAATGCGTTAACTCCTTGGGTGTATACCAACCAACCAACGTTCGTTTAGTTAGAATTTTTAAATTTTTAGATTGTTACTTCTATTGCAACGATTTCCAACCCACAAATATGCAATTTCATCAACATTTACTACTTTTCCACAAAACCATTTCAAGTTAATGTTCCGACAGAGTACACTTTACAATAATGCAACGTCCTACTATGTTAGTCTGACGGTACTCACTGTGGAGTGCCGCACTGAAATTGCCATGAAAAGGATATTAACTTCAAACTCAAAAAGTCAAAAGCCACCCAACTGGGTCTTTTTTATCACAAAGCAGTAGAGATTTTCTTGGATTTTGGTGGCTTCAGAATAAATGTACGAAATGTAGGAAGTCCCAAGTGGTGATTCGAAAGGAGTAACATAGAAATGTTTCCTTTTCTTCTCCCCCTTCACAAACATATATACAAAATTTACATTCACTACACTTTTGAAATATCAATATGCATACAGTTTTGAAATAACATCACAGCAAAAGAAAAATAAAACACAACAGGATCATTAGATAGTATCACTGCACAATATTTGAGCTTGTTCCTAGGAGAAAGCAAATCTCTCCGTCAAAAGCATATTAGACGCAGCAGTTGTAGGATGTGTACTAACTTGCGGGCTAGTGAAAAGAAAGAACAGCAAAGAAAAAAAGCAAAGATTAAACATGGAAGTAATCGCAAATATCTCTTTGGAGGATTGTGGCGATTTCCGGGCGAAAATAAAAGAAAAGAAAGAAAAAAACAAACGATTTCGAGAATTTGCACAAGTGTATACAAATACAAACATAAACCCGCATTCTATTTTAAGGATAACATAATGATCCTAATGGATTCATAATTGCCATTAAAGGATATCCGCCAGTTGAATCTTTTTTATTTTTTCTTGTGTTTACATCACCGCACTGAATGTGCTTCGTTGGTTTCGGTGAGAAGATTGCCTTTGACTTGAAACTCAAAAGTAAAGATATACCAAAGTACACAAGGATAGGATATGCGGTTTAGTTGATTTTGAATGTGCGTCAGTTATTTTCTAAAAGATTTTCGGCCACAGATGATGTATAGTATAAAATGTGGAATTAATTTGTTTTATTTGCAAAATACGGGCTGCGGATGTAAATTTGATTTGGTTAGACAAGAAAGAGTTTGTGTTTGTGTATGATGATGCCGAGCAGATCATTATTTTAAAATTCAAAGAAAATGCTAGCTTGATGCTCAATTACAGATGAAGATGGGAGATTAAAATACTCTTTCTTGAGTTGCTTGAGGGTGAACATTTCAAAAAACTTGAAGTCACAAATGCCCTTGCTGTGAGTGTTCAACGTTCGATGGGATAGTAGTCGAAAGAGTTGATAAATTTTCTTTTTGTTATTGCGTACGTATATCACTATCATCGCAAGGACTTCTGTAACTGTGAATAGGGAAGATATAGATATAGACCATTGGCAAGTATCAATAAATCCAATGATTTAAATTTGAGTTGGTTTCAGTAATTCATGTAACTTGCGTGTGTATGAATTTTATTTAACAGAAATACATGAGTGGTGATTTTTTTAAGCTGTATTTTTGTGAGAGTATAAATGCTCTCTCCAATAGAGAGTTGTGAGAGTGAGAATTTGACATCAGAGTGATTGGTGGCGATAGGAAATAGGATTATGAGGTCTGACGAGTCTCTTTATACAATTTGGGGTTTTGGATGAATTTTAGAATGTTCTTCAGCTGTAGATTGAAATTTCGTTCAGTTCGTCAAAGAAGTATTCACAGAGGATTGTTTTCCTTGTGCGGGCCAAACTAAGACAGTTACAGAGAACGTGAAATGATCCTTCCTATGGAACATCCTCGTCATGGCATTCTGAACATAATTCGGATATGCTTATGTCCATTTTTATCATCTGGGTACCCAATTAGCGATTAGTTTTGGACCATGAAATGTCTGACCACAGGTTACTGGAAACCCGACAAGCTTCTGAAGAAGACCATAGCATCTTGCTTTAGCATAAATTAGTTCGTAGCCATAGACATGCCAATTTATTTTTTATTTTGTGACATAGGAATGGTAAGTTTATCGGCGTTGCCATTTCCCGGAATGTCTTTATGCCCCGGCACCCAAAAAACGTGAATGTTAAACTGTTGTGCCATCTTCCTAGGAGACAATCGATATTCGCGGGTGGTTACAGAGTTTGTAAAAACATTACCAAAAAGAATTAAGTGCTGCCTGACTATCCGAGAAGATCATTTGTCGAAGATATTACGAGCCATGAGAGGAGCTCTTTGATCTCCAGAATCTCCGCTTGGAACACACTACAGTGTGTTACTTTTAAGTACATACCACCACCAACTCAGTACTTTGCATTCGAGCCTTCTCATTTTGTAATAAATGTGGTCCCACGTGGTTCTTGGTGAGATGGTGACTTGAAAGTCCTTATCGAAATCCAGTTGAGTGATGGTGTAGTCGGAGTAACTCGGTGTTGATCCGAATAAGTTCAGCATGGTTAAATGACCAATCTGTCATTGGTCCATTGTAAGGTGGCTTTGAGGCGATTGTTTGCTGCAAAAGTCGAGTTTACCACTTGACATTATGCTGGCTGATCCTTGAACTTTGCTTAGTTTGGCACGATAAGTCGTTTATTCCAAAGCTATGCACCATACTGTTACCCCGTTTGTGAGTATCGGTCTGACCACCGAGGTCATCCGTGAGGATATTCCTTATTTTGACATCGATGGAATTTTTGCAGGGTAAAAGAGTCACGGCGGCTTTTCTGATTCTTTCTTGTAAATTTGTGATTATTGATGCGATATCGTTAATACCTAGCCGTCTTGTTGTAGGAAGATGTTGATGTTTTTAATGGTAAATTTTTGCGTAGCGAGATGTTTCACGGTTTCACAGACTGTAAGTACTTTTGCTTGGAATACACTGCAATATTTTGGCAGCTTTATTCTACTTATGAGAAGATTTCTGAACGTTCGTTTTGGAACCGTCTGTGAAGACCCAGACACGATTACCTTCATTATCCTGTTGACCTCACAATAATCAGTTGGGGTTGCAAGAAAAGGTGTACAACAATAGGCCAGCAATAATTCAAAAGCTAAAGGATGAGATAATTCGGCACATTAACGGCATTTAACCTCAATTATTCCTCAACGTCATCGAATATTGCATGGAGGTGTGCCGCCGATAATAATCGATATCAATACATAATTGAACTATACCAATATCATCATTATAAAAAGAAACGACAGTAATTTCCTAAATAATTTGTGTTTTATTCAAAATCAACATCGATCCTTAAAATTTAACCACCCTTTAAAATAAATAGGGTGGCACTATAGAGAGGAGAGAAGCGGAGCCTAGAGCATTAGTAATAAACAAGGGTGCTTTAGACCGATTTGAGAGCAAACCCAGGACACAAAAAAAGCTCAATTTGACATTTGGTTCGAGGTGAGGTTTTAAAAAAACATATTGTGGCTATCACAATTTACAAGGCAAACAGTTAGTTTTGACAGGTGTCAAATGACAGTGCTACCAACCTGAAAAATCCCGAACTGAATGACTTTGTGTACAAAACTATAAACCTCATACAAAGGTCGTCTATGTGCCCATCCTTTAAACGAAAACTTACATTCATAGCTACAAGCTGCGTTTTGAAAAGAGCTGCAAAGGCAGAAGCATTTGATGACATCCAAGATGTGTTTAAGGCTCTACTTAGCAATTATTCAACTGCTTATTCAACTACCACAAAGTTGATCAAGAAATGCAACACTTCTCAGAGTGCAGTTGGATGAGGGATTTCATTGAAACTTGTTTGGATTTCAGGTCATCACAGCACCACAGGAAATGAAACCGCTTATGAGCACGCCAGCGAAGAGCCCCAGGGCCTAGCGCACTTCTCGCAACCACGCCATGTGAGGGAATGGAAGAGACCTACAATTTTTTACTGATTCCGAAGGGCTCATGCGCTTTCAATGGCATCGGAAAAATTGCAAATTCTTCGTCCGTTTAAAATTCTCTTGATCTTGATGTTTCTGAGGAATTAACCTCCAACAAAATAGGAAGATAGGCCAATATTATGCCACGGGTCTCATAGGCCTACTTTCTAATTATTGCATTGTCTGAGCCACGGGCGCTTTTGGCCGTGAACAATACAAAACCTGTTTTTGTAGAGTTTACGAGCTTGTTCTACCGTTAAGCCTGCAGTTTACAGTCCAGTTGATGAACCTATTGGCTCTTATCGCATACGCATTGGAAAGTGCGTCGATATCGTTTCAACGAAAGATGATCCACCATTTCATTTCCCGTTGTTCTAGAATCTAAATTAAAGTAACGGTTTTTTTGGCGATGAACACAAACGAATGCTACGGTCTGAGAATATTGTTTTACGCGACATTTAAGCCTAGCACTGGTTAGTCTAGGTGAGAGGGTCCATAAAAAACATCAGGTAGAAATAGTTTTGGGTAACAATCAAAAGTTGGTTCAAAGTGTATACAAAAGCATGACAAACTAATGCTAATTCAAATTATCCGAAACGACTTACAATGTTAGAAGCCTACACTCAACGAAAAAGAGAAGCATCTTTGTAATATTTAATTGAGGATTTCGGATTAACCGCGTTAATAACGTTAATCCGATATCCTAAATTTGTTATATCAATAAACAACCGCGAAAGCCTTAAAAGTTATATTGCATCCTTGTAAAGCTAAAAATCAAAATTTTAATGAAAGAAATATTTCAGAAATAGATGGGCACAACCAGCTCGATTAGGGCTGGGATCTACTGCATTTCTATCCATCATAAATTTTGAGGAACTGGAATATTTCACTGATACTGAACTGGTAAGTGAATAAACTCTTTTCGTAGCGGTGTGATTACTTTTGTTAGACTTGCCAATCCCTCGCAAAAAACCGTGACCTTGGAAAAACAATTTTCTGAAATCCGAACAACTAAGCCAAGTTTTTAAGCGGGGTTCCGACAAAACACATACAGTTCAGTGACTAGTAACAATTTACTTACTTACTTACTTAGGTGGGCATTACAGTTCAAGTGAGCCTGAGTCTCAACCAACATCTTACGCCAACAATTTCGATTTCGGGCGTGCTCTTTATAGTTTTGCACTCGGTTGTGGTCTTCTTCCACTTGATTGCACCACCTAAGACGAGGACTTCTACCGCTCTACGTGGTCCAACCATCGTAACCTCGCGGTGCCTACGCTTCTGGCTATGCCCGTGTCGCGGTACAGCTCACACAGCTAGTTGTTGTATCTTCTTCTCCTCACATTGTCTTCGCATACGGAACCAAAGATCATTCGGAGAATTTTTTCTTTCGAAACGCCCAAGGGTTTCCTCATCCGCTATCGATTAGGTCAATGCAGAACTGGGATGATCGAGGTCTTATAAAGGGTAACCTTGGATTTTCTATAGAGGGTTTTGTTTCTCAATTGCCTTCTTAACCTAAAGAAGCAACGGTTGGCAAGAGTTATTCTCCGTTTGATTTCCGCACTGATATTGTTTTCCGTGTCTATAGCGGATCCTAGGTAGACAAAGTCCTGTATTACCTCGAAGTCATGTCTGTCTATTGTGACGATTTGTCCAATTCATCGATGTTCAGTGTCCTTGTTTGACGACATATTCAGAATAAACGTATGTGGAAGATTGGAACAACGTGGCAATCGATTATATTTACAAAAAATAAAAAAATAAAAAATACAGCGAGCACTACTGAAAGAACAAACACCTAATTTTTACCAGTAGGTTATTCTTTTCGAACGAAATGACTAAATCCTTCCGATTATTAAAATCGATCAAAAAATACCTTTCCGTCGAAACAAATCAATCGATTAACTGATGCGGTAAATGTTTTCCGTAAAAGAACAACTTATCAACTATCGTAGCTATCGATTCCAAAGGGACAAGAACAACAACAACTCCAGGCAATGCCAAATTGAATCACACCAAGTGTTAATTTGAATTTACGCCCAACAGACCCTTACAATTTGGTTTATAGATACTCTTGAACTCACCAGGCCACACGCACTTGAAATGACCCCTCCAGTAAAATTTCCATAAACATCACTTGAAATTCCGTTTCATCGAAACACCACACACCTGCAGGGAGTCCTGTCATACGCAGATAAATACCAATGACCAGAAAGCCAAAATATGCCCATACATAGAGGACACTTCCAATTACGCAGCACCAAAGTTTATATGTATATACATATTTAGCTTAATGCTTACCCTTACACTCCCTCTGGCCCTTGCTAAGGTTTTTAGATAGGAAGTAGTGTACTCAACCATTTCAAAAATATTTAAATTTTTTGAATAAGCAATTTTGGACGGTTGGTCGTCGGTCGGTCGGTCGTCGTTGGTCGTCTAGAGAGCAGAAAGTTTCTCGAAAATCAGATCCCTGAAACTTATCTGCCATTCAACTGAAGATTGAGTCCAAACTGACAGGACAACTCTGTTCGGGCTAAAGCCAACAAAATTAGTCTTATATCCTTACACTCGGCTCGTTGCTAATAGGTGGGAGGGTGTAAGTGTGTTGGCTGGGGCATATCCTTCAAAACTAAATACAACAATTATCGCTGGTGACGGTCTAAAGCAGGCCAGCACTCTCTGTTCCGTATTTAAATTGAAAATTTAAATCTCAGCATAGTGTCCCTATACCCTAGTACCCATAGTACCAGTGTCAGAAAGTGTTTGGGCTGGGTTCTCGTTTTGAAACGACACGAGCATGCCTCTTGCACTCTGTATCTCTGCTTGGGCTCTTCTATTTGCATATGTTGACATTTAATTATGACAGTTTTAATGAGATTTCCCTCTGAATTTAGATTGAATTCAAGAGTAAAACATTTAGAGACGGCGAGGATGAAGGACGAGTAAGCGTAAGCGACGACAACGATGATGATGATGATGGTGATTATGATGATGATGATGGCGGAAAATGATATTTTTATGCACTGGACGACTATAGGTTTAAGTGTGCATGTGTTTTTTTTTCGTTTCATTCTTTTTTTTTTAATCTGACGAGGTCTGCGAGCTGTTTAGCATTTTAGTTGCCAAAGGATGAAGAAAGCCATGCTTTAACGAAATGGTGATAAAACCGTCTGTCAATGTTTTCGTTCCGTTGGGGAATTTTCCTGGGTTATATTTAGCTTTGCCGTTTCGGATGGTTAGGTTAGGTTAGAAGGTTTGTGAACGCAGCGTTTTTTGAATTTAAATGATGAATGAACATCATCGAGTGCAAGCTGAAACAACTTTGTGTTCTATCTATCGACAGAGCAGTGTTTGAATATTTATGACGATATTTGGGGCTGTGTTTTGATAAAAACAAGAAAAATATTGTTTTAGTGGCACTTTTAGAGTTCTCTTGGGTTTTTTTCTTTCTCATTTTAATGTTTTTTGTTATTTTGGTTTTGTTACCTCTTCATTCTCATTTATATTTTCAAACAACTGGTTGAGGTCAAAATTAATTCAGTTTATTTAAAAAAATCTAAAGGGAAAAATTAGAGCAGTCGATAGCCATTGCAGGTGACCGAAGGATGAGTCTTATATAACCGGGCCACTTTGAGGTCTGGATTTCTAGTTAATATTCGAAAAAAAACATCATCACAGCATTTGAGCATAGGGCTCGGAGATTTGTTCACTCAAACACTGTCTTTTGTCTTAAAATTAACTGAAATGAAATGAATTCTAGTTTGTAATATTTGTAGCACAATATATCTTACTTTTTTTTTACAAATAGTACTGGGTACTGAAACTTACTCTGAATTACAAGATATTGTATCTTATTGAGTATTTACTACAATAAATTTAAACTAAACTATACAGAAAAAGTCTAATGGTGTCAAAATACTAGATATTGGTGGAAAATTGATGTTGTTGCCATAACGTGAAACTAAATACGTGATCAAAAAACTTCTCATGTAACAACACCATAATTGGTTCTGACTTCTGATCTGTTGCTGTTGCTCGATCTCGTTAGAACGCCATATCACCCGAGGTATTGACTTCTTCATAGACAGTCAGGCGGCCATTAAAGCTATCTCATCCATTATCACAAAATCCAGACTAGTAGACAGCTGGTCGCAGTAATCTAAGATTGCTCAGCGCAACAAACACAGTTAGATTAACCTGGGTTCCAGGACATCGTGACATAATCGGTAATGAAATGGCGGATAAGCTGGCTAAAATCGTGTCAGCACTCGAATCTAGCGAAACGAACACCTCAATTCTAAAGCCACTAGAGCAAGAAAAAACAGAATCAAACACAATTTTCTAAAAACCGCCAATGACAGGTCATCTTTAGAAACATGCCGAGTCTCCAGAAACCTTTGGCCAAATATTTCCAAGAAAAAAACAGAATTTCTACTCCAGCTAAGCACACCTCGGCTCTCTGTTGATTGGCATTCTCACGGGCCACAACTCGTTGGGTACCAACATGATGAGAATGGGCATTAGCACATCCGACTTATGTAGAGGATGCCAAGATGAGGAGGCAGAGGAAGGATCATTCCACTTCCTCTGTGAGTGTCCTAGCTTGGCCCACACTCGGGAAAAACCCTCGGAGAATACTTCTTCGACGAACTGGGCGACATCTCTAACCTCCCATTGAGCAACGTCATGAAATTTACTGAGGGCTTCAAATGGTTCAGTGGGGTTCCCTACCCCAATAAACCAATTACCAACCCAACCCTCTACCTCTCCAATCCTCCCATCTCATCATCCTTTGATTTTCTCGGGGAGCACAATGGATCCTTGAGATCCGAGTGAGGTGCTGTCACTTGTGGCTGCACCCCCCATGCAACCTAACCTTACCTAACCTATATCACCCGAGTCCAGAAACAATGGGTTCTGATTCGACTACATCGTTTCAAATTGACTGTAACAGTTTGTCCATTGGCATCTTCGAAGAAATACGAACACCTTCCGACCATAGAGCGCACTCACCAGTCATTTTGTCATGATGCAACGCCACCTCTTCGACCACTTGTGAGTTCTCTGAAACCCATGGTTGCCTTACATACCCATCGAGCGAGATATTTTCTACGAAAAGTCGGTGTGTATTGTCAAAACCCATGTAAGGAGCAGGGTTGTGAAAGGTCAGCAGGCTCTATTTAGGTGTGATTGGAGTTTCAGTAAGCACAAAAAAGCAAATCCAAATGCAAAAGGGGGTGCAAGGAACTTTCAATGGCAGCGAACGAAAGTAAATTAATGAATTTGGATAATCAGCAAGACTTCCACTTGCAAAAGTCATATTTTCGACTGATCGTGCATTACGATGATGCATGCGACTTACGACATCAGTAAGGCTGCCACCTCCTTCAAATTTCTTCAAAATTTTACCGGCTGCTTGCGAAGCCGCTTGGTTGTGCATCGCGTTCACAGTGCATCGACTAATGCGTGAAAACTGAAAAATCGACACTTTCGTAGTGAGTTTCAATAGTTTTGACAGCGCGATTGTTAAGAGGCTCATTATCGTTAATGACAAACATTCAACTAAAATTAGGTTTGTTCACTGACCTTATCAAGTGTGACCAAGTGTGTTTAACAGAACTTCAAGTGGTTAAAAAAGCTGCGTTTTTGGCTCTCAAAGAATCTGTCTTTTCGGTTCTTTAAAATAAAGCTCAACAACGAAATCATCACACTTTCCTGTCATTTGAAGAAAAATACATGTCATTTGACACCCCAGCAAAAATCTAGGGCTTTTTTAGGGCAACCCAGGACACGAAAAAAGTTTAATTTGACATTCGGGCGAAGTGAGGCTTTTAAAGAAACGCTTTGTGGCGATTACAAGGCAAACCCATTATGACACTTCAAATGACAGTTGAGTTTGACAGGTGTCAAATGACAGTGCTACCAACCTGTAACATCACGAACTGAATAAATCCGTTTATAAAACTACAAACCTCATACATAGGTCATCTAATGCGCCCATCCTTTAAACAAAAACTTACATTCATAGCTATAAGCTGCGTTTTGAAAAGTGCAGCAAAGGGAGCAGCATTTGTGTCTGTAGTGACAGCCAAGATGTGTTTAAGGCTCTACTTAGCAATTCTTCAACCGCTTATTCAACTACCTCGAAGTTGATCAAGAAATGCAACACTTCTCAGAAACTTGTTTGGATTTCAGGTCATCACAGCACCACAGGAAATGAAACCGCTTATGAACTTATTAGTCAAGAATCTCAGAAAACTTTCAAGTTAAAACTGAAACAGCGCTGGCCTTCCCTGGGTTCTTGGCAAAGGCTCCTCCAAGAATACAAACTTAGATGGTATATCTTCGTGCCACGAAGAGAAACTATACTAATGATCCCCAATACTGAAATTAGAGCTGCAATGTTCATGCCATAGAAGAAATTTCCATGCAGAAGACTTGCTGTCATTGCCATAGGATACCTACTTTTGCTTTTCTATCTATTCTATTCTATGATGAAACTGTGGAGCAATTCCTGCAACTGTCTTGCATTATCTTGTTTGTAGGCAATCCGTGGAGAGATGTGAAAGCTGGTAACTGAATAAACATACGGTGTCCCTACAGAGAGGGGAGTCACGGATCTATTGCAAATCTTTCAATCATACCTTGTGAGACAATTGAAAGGGATCTACATTTTTTTGCCGATTCCGAGCGGCTGATGGAGGAAGCGCTTGTTATAGCATGAAATTTCTGTCGGAGAAATTGCCAATTCCTTGCAAAAGGCGATACCCGCAAAAACTTGAATTTTTTCTTGGTGTTTCTGGGATTTGAACTTCATAACTCACTAATAACTTTTACGCCACAGGCACCACAAAGAAAACTAGTAGATAACAAAGGGTGTTTACCTTGTTAGTATCTTATAGACTCTCAACGAGTAACTTTCAAGATCATCATTCTTTCGCCTTACGTCAACGATATCATCAACGAGGTTCTACGTGAAACTTAACTATCGTCTCATTCTAATGTACGCAGTCTGAGAAGAAATCAAAGCACTCAGCAAGTGCTGGCACGCTTGTTTGGATTTCAGGTCACCACAGCACCACAGGAAATGTAACCGCTTATGAAATTGCTAGTCAAGAATCTCAGGCTAAAACTGAACCAGCGCTGGCCTTCCCTGGATTCTTGGCGAATCCATCTATCAAAGATAGAATCCGTCAAGAATGCAAACTTAAATGGCATATCTCCGTGTCAAAAAGAGAAACTATACTGATGCTACCCAATGTAGAAATTAGTTTTGATGTATCCTTGATAGTTTAGAACGCATTTACCAACGCTACCAGTCGAGATCCCTGCTTTTTGGGCCTCTTCTAGTCTTAAGGTTTTGAATCGTCTATTCCATGGTCTCAGGCGATATCACTGTTACGTTAACCAGTTGCACAAAAAAGGCTTCCGCAACAACAGGCCAAAAGCATTTCAAAGACCTACAATTGTACGCCGTCGCCGTTTAAGGAAGCGCTTTTCATGGCAGTAATATACTCTAGGAAATCTTGCCAATTTCTATCGAAAGGCGATACGAGTTGATAAACAATTTTATGATTTTGATGGCATCCTACTGCAGTACTATCGTTGAAAAGAGATCTCGACACAATCCCTTTTTCACACGATGAATGTCTTGACTTTTTTATGAAAATCTGGCTTACTAAATATGACAAGAAGTTTGCTGTCTTACAGCCTGGTAGAACAAGTTGCCGGTATTTAAAATTTATAATACTCCAGATAGTACCTACCTCAGGTGAGGTACAACCCCAGTTGTCTCTTCTTAAAAAAACATTGGCTCATTTAAAATCAACTGAAAAATGTTTAAAATAAAATCTGTCTTTATCGAATAATCGAAGGAGCAAGCCTTTCTAACACGTCCGTTCATTGAATTAACAACACAAATAATCAAACTTAATTTTATGTATTTACACTCTTCTCCGACAGCAATTTCCAAAGCACTCCCATACCCAGATATACTCGTTCTGCATTGAAATTTTCGAAGTGGAATCAGACTCAATAGAAAAAGGTAGGAAGAACCTATTACGCAAAATTTTATGTCCTCCCCCTTCCTGCGTCATCTTTCATCTGCAGAAATGAAATTGAAAGAACCAAACAACAAAAAACTCCTAAACAAACACATTAAGCGCAAAGGATATTTTGCAAATGACACTCTTCTGATTTGCCTCCCAATTTTTATTTATTTACATGTACATAGGGATACAGTTTTTGGTTCTTCCACTTCGCAGTTCGCAGTACCTACTACTTAACTGTATTTTCTTTCGGATTTTATTGTCGCTCCACCACGGACACAAAAAAAAAAATTAAGTAAATAACATTTAGACGAGGAAATACACATTTCGAGGATCTTGTAAAAGCGTTTTTACCATCCTACCCATCTATTTTCTCCTAACCATACCGCCTCCTAATATTTTTGTCCTTCTTCATGCAGATGGATTCCCTTCTACTCTTGTATTATAGAGGTGTGAAGTGTCTTTTCAAGTGAAATGCGCCGTCGATTTCGCAATAAATA
Source organism: Melanostoma scalare (assembly GCA_949752695.1). Lineage (NCBI taxonomy): Eukaryota > Metazoa > Arthropoda > Insecta > Diptera > Syrphidae > Melanostoma > Melanostoma scalare. The sequence continues at coordinate 18,016,120 of OX456986.1, forward strand.
ACAAAATATTGTATAGTATAAATGAATGGTAGTGGCAAAAAGGACCCAACAGACAGTCCCAGTTACCGTTGATGTCGTTTTTAATGGAATTGATAATAAAACATACATTTTTTGGGTTGTAATATCAAATATGAATTTCGATTCTTTGCCAAGAGCAGCACAAGAGCACAAGGCATTTGAGTTGTGAACATGTGTAATGGTATGTAGTGAAAGATCTCACAAGCAGCACAGCTGCTTCGATGACGACGAACGTCCGGCCGGTGGGCGACGGCGACGGGCTGGTCGGGCGGTGTGGTGTAAGTTAGGAGGGCTTGTGCAAAGATTTAAGGCAGGCACTGTATGAAAACGAGAATTGCTCTACTATTAGTTGTTTAAATATTTATTCTGGAATAAAATGCTCTTACAGTTAACATAGAAGCGTTTCTCTCTCTCTCTCCCTGTGTCTCTGCACCTATACACGTTTTTGAGAATTGAAGATGCTGACTCTGGTGTTCATTCTATTTCTGGGATACACTTCTGCTATACGTTTCTTTACTTCGTATTTTCATTCAAAAGGAATTGAAATTTACTTGTGTAGGGAGGTAGGTATTCGTTTGATTGAATGGGACATTTTGTGAGCTTTTAACATGTTTCTGTAAGGACATCTGTATGCAGACAGAGTTGCTGTGTGTGTTAATCAAAAGGTAATTGGGAATGCGCAATTGAAAATTTTAGTGAATTATTCTTTTGAGTTAAAAATACATTGAAGCCAGTGCAACAGTCAAGACCTTCCAAATGAATAACGTCGTCCTTTGAACTTATGACTTTTGTTTAATTGTATGTATCAAGTTTTATTGAGGAAAATTTTGCTGCAGTCTGTGACGTTTGGTTTTTGTGTATTTTGGGAACTTTTTGAAATGATGAATTATCCCAGTAACAACGAAAAATATTTTATCTAGCGAAATGGAAAGAAAGTCTTAGAGTTCAGCTATGGGGATCATAGGAACCATTTGAAATTGAGTTGGAGTACATTTAGCAAGATGTTCTTGGGCCCGATGCCGACCGGTGCGACGGTTTAAGTCGTTAACCGACTACTACAATGGAAAAAGAGGTTGGTAGGTACGTAGACATGCTTCGCCTACTTTTCTACAGCCGTCGCGTCGATGATACCCATCACCTTTCTGTGATTTCCAATACAGCAGAGCAATGGTTGAGGTCCTCATGAGCAGTGTACAGGTACACGGTACGGCTGTGGGGCTCAATCGTGCGCTACTTGAGCTTCGTGACTTAAGTACATATATGACATTGGTATCGAAATGTTCATAACTTTGGAGACTAAGAAGTGCCTAAGTCTAACTTCACCATTTGTTTATCATAAGACTTCTTTTTCAAAATCAAATGGGGAAACAATATTTCAAGCGAATCAGAGTAGCAGAATGACCCGCTTTTATTCGTTCAGCTACCTTGGATGTTCGAAATTAGGTTATCACTGAAAATGCCTTGAAGTCGCGTCCATTATGTATCACAAACTAATGAAACCTTAGACCGACCAGCATCATAATACAAAAAAAGGGTGATTGCATTTTATTTGCTGGCTCAAGTCAACTTATTGATTGATGGAAATACTAAAGTTTACAAAAGTTCCATGAGAGTAAAGGCCTGTCGTTCTGATATCATATATCTGGTTGATATGTGATGTGCTGGCTCATATCCTCTTCCGGAGGACATCAATGTGCAATAACCGAAGACCGGAAAGTCGACTTTTGTGTCAGGGATTATATTCGATTTTTTTTTCATGTGTCTCCCTACAGTGCACAAGTAGTTGAGTGTAGGTTTGTTTAAGCTCGTTGGACTATTGTGAATTGCGGTCAGATGTTCATATCTGTATGTTTGATAAAAACTGACAGTTCTGATATTGAGTTGCATTCTCCATTAGATGGTAATGGTTGTTAAATTTGGTTTTGTTTATTGAACGAGAGTTGGTGGGGAAAAAGAATGGAAGGACACGAGCGATTGGGAGGGACTTACAAAGAAGTAATTGGTTTTGTACATAACATTTAGTCGTTTCGAAGAACGAGATCTTGCGTTGCGATTGCGACTTCAATGACGGACATTTTAGTTTGATTGTTAATACTATAATAGTTTCTACTTTTTAGTATATGAGGTTTCATTTCCATCATTTTTGGTGTAAATGAAAAAATTATGCACCAGGCGGTCTTTTACGTTACTAAAAAATACCTACAACAAAATAAATAGAGTGGGTTCATAAAGCGGGGTGCCCCTAGGGCGTTTCTCTCAACCGCTGTGCACCGTCTTCAAAGTCTTTTCCGGCCTTATTATGAGATGGCAACTTTAGTAGCAACCTAATAGCCAAAATAATTCTTGTAATTGCAAATGTATACCTACTCAAATTGAACAGATAATTTTTATGCAATACATTTTCATACAAAATATAAAAGTTTTGGTTTGCTTACCTAAGACTTATGTTGAAGTGCTCATTCTCACTGATGGGTCTTCCCCTTTTGTGATTACTTGAAAGTAGACTAATAGACTTTGACTCGCGTATCCAAATAATTGACGTTGATGTGCAGGTAACTTATGAATTCAGGGAAGAAATTGACACACAGAATCGTCGAGAAACTACAATTTTCAACAAAGCAATCAGAACTTCTAGCTTTTTTTTTTAATGCACTTTCACTTTCACTAGAGACACCATGATCAAAAAAGCAACTTGTGCCAATCGGATACGGAAAGCATATACACGCACAGAATTTGAACACATTTTATTAAAAGTGACCCACAGCTACGAGGGCCAAAGAAAGATCAGCAACTTTTTCTTCAAAAGCGGGCACAGCAAAAACAAAACACTTTTTAAAAATATTTGATTCCGGTGACACTTTTACATATTTGAAACTTGAGAGTAGGCCGACCACCTTCATATTTTAAGATTTTCACAAAACACAAACGGGATGAGCTCCATTACGCGATAGTCGACAGATCAAACAGGCAAATTGAAAATTATTAACTTTTACAACCGCAGTAGAAACAAAATTTTGCGCAACAATTAATTGAAAAATGAACAAAGAACACAAATAAAGAAAGAATATATTTAATTATTTCAGATAAAGGAATCGCACTCACCACCGAAAAACTGAAAATGGAGAATAGCCGCATAATATAACTTCACTGCTCTATTTAAATATTAAAAAAGATAAGCTAAAAACATCACTGAAAACATTGACGAAACGATAGATGTTTCATATTTTTAATTAATTCATGCTCACTTTTCTCACTTAATTGGTAGCTATACTTTATTCAAAGACCACTAAAAATCTAAAGTGTAAAATGGTTGCTTTTTCACCGGACGGGGAAATAATGAGTAATTATATACCAATTCCTTTCCAATAAAGAAAAGCAATGCAAAAAAAAAAGCACAGACGAACACGACAAGAAGGAGAAAAAAGCAGATGCAGACGGACCAACATGAACAAGAACATCTTGCATTGGCGCGAGCCGTTATGACGACGGAGTTGTTCAACAACTCAACACAGAAAATCAAAGGTGCGTTTGCAGTTGAATGTGCTATTGAAGTTGAACGCTGTCTAGACAATTGAAAAATGTGCTTTGATTGATGGGCAAGCTTGGGAAATGTAAAATTTCATTTTCTAAATGCTTTGCAAGGAAAACTAACTGAGTTGAGAAGATAATTATTATAATGAATGTCTAAGGAAAAAGGAAATTGGTCATTTATAAGAGTTGAACTCTCGTTGAAGTAGTTTGTAAGGATTTTGTTCTTTGTGAACCAAAGTCAAAAAAGCCAAAGGAGAAACGAAAACTTATTTATTTGTCAAATAAATCGATCTGACGGACAAAATGTGGTGTTACTTTCCCGATCGTTGATGTTAAACAAGGCTCTTATTTCAATTAACAATACTCGTATGAAACCTGTCGTTATTAGCCGCGTTTTATTATTGATCTGATCCGGATTAGATCATGGGTTTATTAGCGTTACAACAACAAAACGAAATCCTGCTTTTTAGTTGGATCTATTTTTGTGATCTAAAAATTAGTTCTTCTATTTCACACAAGAGGAGACTTTCCATTGAAACGTTGGTATCATTTCCAATATTTCCAATAACAACAGTATTGCCACATGAACATTTTTATCTGTGTGAAATGAAATATATTTTAGATAGATACCGAGAAACTTCACATTTATTCATTTTTGTATAATACATGACACAATGAAAAAGTTTTACAAAACAAAACATATATTCGTGAAATTAATAAGAATTAGTGCAAAAAAATATATATTTGACAAAGTGGATGAATATCATTTTGCCCTAAAAAAAAGAACAAAAAATTAACCATTGAAAAAAAAGTTCGTAGGGCAACTCTGCAACTCTTTTGAAATGTCAGTTGAGAGAGCGAGTCTCTCACAGCTTCCAACTGGAAATATGATGATCTAAAGCTGTTTTATTATCAAGATCTGATCCGGATTGGATCATTGTGATAATAAAACGCGGCTATTATTACGTTGCGATTTGGATTACAGCCAAGCACACGATATTTAAGTAGTGCTTTGCATTTTGATGTTTTCAGCTCAAAATTCTACTATTTGGTGTTAAAAAACAGTTGAAAATTTCAAGTTATCCTTGATTTCTGTTCAACACGAATTTTGGGCACTTGTTTACAATGTTTTTTTTCTACAATTTTGTCGGTCTTGCTCATAAGTTTGTGAATTAAAAACTTATAAACTCGTCCTGTGCGTCAAACTGACTGTTTTTTTTAGCCCTGGCAAACAGTAACAGTAGGTTTTTGCTGACGATAATTCAGGTAATAAATAGGTCTGTCAAAAGGAATGTACCTACTTATCTTCAAATGGCAAGGATGTGTGGTCATTTTGTGGTTTCGTTTTTCGAGAAATAAGACCGAGGTTTTTTGACAACTCTTTAGACGTCAACATATGAAAAATTTCACTATATCCTCAATTTCTCTCATTCTCTTAGTGATCAAACTGACTGGAATATTGAAAACGGTGCGTTAAGCACGAAGGTTTCGCATACGTTTCACTGAAACCATCGAAATTGAAAGGCTTAATCTTTTATGTTAAAATGCGTAGTTCTTAAACAGTTTAAGGATAGGTTTAAATGAAGCTAATTTGAGTGCGTCGTGAAACATGATTAAGGAATCATTTTCATGTTTTTTATTTCGTGGTTTTCATTTCTTTTTGTTCAATATTCACGTAAATCATAATTTGTACCAACCAACACCAGTACTATATTTCAACTGTCCCGAATCTCATAGATAAACAAAAGCACTTTTTAAAAGTAATTTTTTATCGTTTTTTGGAACAATTATTGTCCGTAACAAATGAAAGGACTATTGCCTTGTCCGTCGCCCAAGGCAAGGAAAAAAATACTATTGTAAAATCCAAACAGAAATCGAGATCAGTTTACAGGTTTCAATATCAATATCAATCCTACTACTCCAAACCTGACCACTGAGTTCGATGTTTATATTCATCAAAACACTAAAGCAAAAACATCAACGCAAAACTTCTTTTACCGGTGGAAACACTAGTAGGTTTACAAAATTGACGATCCTGGAATAAAACCTGGCTTTTTTTAACTCATACATTTCGTAACTTTTTAGAGGATTGTTGTCGTCAATTACATCACCAAAAGATTGTCTCATGAAACTTTTTTTGGCTGTAAAAATAGTTTTTAAAGTAGGTACCTTAAACTTAAATTATCTAGAAATGCGTCAAAATTAATCTAAGACCTGTCAAATCCTGTTAAAGAACAGCCATTTTTTTAATTGTGCAAAGGAAAGAGAAAATAATTTCTCCGCCGAATTTATCATAAGCAAAATTTCTTTGGACAAAAATCGGTCAAAGTTAAACAAATATAACAACTGTAAAACTCACATATTTTCAAGCGCTAGTGTGAGCTTCCTTATCTTGTGTGCAGTAAGGGGATTCCCCCTCTCTCCAAACTTCAGAAAAAATGACAAATTATGTGTTCCTGCAAATAAAGGAAGGAAACCTGCTATTTCTACTTGAAGTTAAACTATAATATTGGAAATGGTGCGTTCAGCACAAAAGTTTTTGGAAGGTCTCAAGTAGGGTTTCGTTGAAACAGCTGCAGGGGTCTAATTCCGCAAAAAACTAGCTTTGAAAACTGAAATTCACGTCCCTCTGTCAACTTACGGTCTGAAAGACCGTGAATATGAATACATATATCTGAAATCACCCTTGCGGAATACTTATAAAAGCGTACCTAAGTATTTGTTCGTGCAATCACTAAAAAGCTCACACGTTGACTTTGGCTTTTATAAATTTATTTTTAATACGAATAAAATTTATCGCTTCGCTACTGCCAAAAAATACGGCTACTGTTCAACTACAAAACCGCGGATTGTCAAATTCTAGATACTGAAATCAGTTCTCTTAATCTTGGCTGAAATGATATTTGGTGATTTTATGCGAAAAGTAATATATTCGGAAAGCATAATTCAAAATAACAATATTGATATGTTTGGGCATAAATAAGCCTTTTTTTAAATTCCAGTTGACTTGGTCATTTAACAAAGTCTTGGAAAAACTGTAATCACAAAGTCAAATAAATTCAATGTATGAGTTCACTGCACAAAATGCATGCAAAAATTACTTTGCTTCCATAAACGAACAGTCCAATTGTCAATTGATCGAGATCTTGTAATCTCATTTCAATTCATTCCTGGTGTCGAGTTCAATTCGAGTGCAAATAACCATCCATTCCATATAGGAGAATAATTTCTCCGGTTTTTGGTCCAAATTCGTCATTTCCTCATTTATAACGGTTTAAGACAAAGTGGTCTACGTTTTCTATTTTGTTTCGTACCTATTCCATTTCCTCATTTTCATTTCATCAACTGTGTCGTGCTGGTCGGTCTATCTCTTGTTGCTCTTTCTTTTTATTCTTTATAAATGTAAAACAAAATCAGTTTCGTGTAACAAAGTAAATTCCTTTAATATTGCTTCTGTGTCCGCTGAATGAAGCAAAATAATACGTGTACCTATGTATGTTTTATACGAATTACATCAACTCCGTCGCGCCGGCAGCCATTAATCTCAAATATTCTCTCCCCTTAAGAAATTTGATGAAATCGTTGTTATAGCTATTGAACTTACTTATGTGAGAATGTGAGTGTATTTCCTGTGATTCAACAAGTTTTTCTTTTCAATATTCTATTCAGCTGTAGTTTTCGGTTTTGTAATTAAATTCGTTCTCGGTAAAAGTGATTATTTGTTGAGCCTACTTACGTACATACATAGGTACATACGCTTGTACCTAGCCGCCATAAGTTTTGTTTCTTTTTCTCTTTGTTTCCTTTTGTGGTAAAGTTTACTGGTGCAAAAATATCTATGTATTTAGTTGATTGCGATTATTAAGTTTCGTTATTGGAAAGATTGGAATGTGTCTGGTCTCCTGTATATGCCATTGCTTGTCATTGTTCTTTCTATTTCATTTAGTTCTGTGCTTTGCAATAATTCATACCTATAATTTATCGAGTGTGTTTTGTAATAAAAATCTTTTTAATTTCGTTCGGTCGGTTGTCTCTGAGCTTTTTCAAAATGTGTAAATTCCATGAACGCGGCGCGATTCGTCTCTTTGTGCATCCCCACAGATTGTGAAAATATTTGCCCCAGAAATGTGTAAAGTGAGGTGTTAGTGGCTATTTATCCTGAAAATGTGATCGGTCGGCATTAAAAAGGAAAGGAAAAGCAAAGTTCTTTCAAAAAGTGTTTCATTCTGTCAGTAGTTTATTCCTTCGTTCATTCAATCATTAATGTCAGTAGTTTATGTTGTAACTTTTTGCAATTCCAATTAAAGTTGCTCCTCAGTGGTTGCGTTAAATTAAAAATAAGAGTTCTAATCTCGCCATCGTTTTTTTTTTTTAAATTTGTGCCTGTGTCTAATGCCCATATCATTTTCAAATCGATCATTTGGATACACGATTAAACGTTAACCATCATGAAGAACCCCAAAGTTTTTTTTTTCATCATTTTATGGTAAGTAAACTTAATTAAAATATTGTTTTGAAAAACAACATTCAGTTCCTAAGCCTTTAATAATAATAATTCCAGAAATATGAAGAGATTTCATGAATAGACAAAACAAAAATTATTTCCAATTGCTCACAACAAATTCTTCATTAAAACTCATATCTTCCATATCACACCATTTGGTGTTTTTATTTTAATGCAAAAGCCTTAAATCTTCTAAGGGAGGTGTGAAACAATTAAATTGTTTAAGCAAACTCTTGCTTATTCAACAGATATTAGCGTTCGTTTCTCTCAATGTCTTCAGGGGCTTTTTCGAATACAAACTCCTTCTCAAACAAACATCGAATAGCAGTTTGCTGCTAGCATAAGAAGACCAAATCATAGAAAGTGATGCATAAGCATAATCGACAATCGTAGATAAGCTAGGCACCTACAATCCTACATCGCTCTTCGAACAGAATGTATATGAAGTGTGGTTCAAGGATATTTTGCATGTTAATTATGAAATTTGCATTTAATTAAACACAACACTTGTACATAGGCTCTGCAAGCAGCATAAGCTTCTAAAATTTGAAGCAATAATAATGCTTCCGTTCTGAGGTAGAAAGTCTATTGGTTTGCTCAACCAACCAAAATAGAAGATCGACGAATGATGCGTTGGTTTGAAATACACAAACGGTGGGTGGAGGCTGGAGGCATTGTTCTGGCCGGAAGGATTCTCACATTCGTGCGTTGATTGTTCGTAGAAATCAAATTTTCCAACTGAAAAGCGCAAACTTTTCTTCGTTCACTTTTGAATTCTGTCCCGAGTTGTGCTGATTTGTTTGGATGCATTTACGGGAATTTTCGTAGATTGTGAATTGAGGAAGTTCTGTTTTCTATTAAAGAAGATTTCAATTCGTTTGTGTTGCTTTTCTCCTCCGGAATCTAAATTAAGGCAGAAAAGGTGGTATAATTATGTTCTCACTGAAGTTATGAGCAGATACTCAACAATATACCAGGTATTACAATGAACGATACTCGTCAAAAACCCTTTGTTGTAACTAACGATCATGTTTCACGATACTCGCTGTCATTTGCGACTGCTTTTGGCGGTCTTTTCGTTATATTTCTGAGCCCGTATCGACATTTACCATACCCGTAAAATCCCCTCGTTGTAGTAGCGACTTTGTGATTACATTTCACGATATTCGCTGTCATTTACGACTGATTTTGGGTGGTCGTTTTGTTGCCGTTCTGGGTCCGTATTGCAAATAACGATACTCGTAAAAAAATCCACGTTATCGTTACGTTGGGATTACGTTTCACGATAAGAGCTGTCATTCAAAACTGCTTTTGACGGTGGTTTTGTTATCGTTCTTGACCCGCATATAGAATTACGATACTCTCAAAAAACGCTGTCATTTACTACTGCTTTTGGCGGTCGTTTTATCGTTTTAATCTCGTATCAAAACAAAAAACCCCTCGTTATCTGGTTTTGAAAGTCATATTGTTATCGTTCTAACATCTTCATGCTTCATGAGAATTGTCGTAATAAGTTGTTTGGGCTTCATTTTTCGCCTCGCGTTTCGTAATTCGTAATACAATTTCAAGTAGAAACCGAAGGTGTAAAGAAGGTAGTGCTAAGGATTTTTGACTGTTGAATGGCAGTTTCCAAGGTTCGTATTTTAAATAACGATACTCGTAAATAACTCCATGTTATAGTTACGTTGAGATTACGTTCCCCGATAAGAGCTATCACTTATGACTGCTTTTGACGGTGGTTTTGTTATCGTTCTTGGCCCGCATTAAGAATTACGATACTCGTAAAAACCTCGTCGTCGTTACTTTGCGATTACGTTTCACGGTGCTCGCTGTCATTTACGACTGATTTTGTTACCGTTGTGGGCTCGTATTACAAATAACTTGCAAAAAACCTCTCGATACGTTGCTATTTCTTTTCCCGATACTAAAGGCCCCGACCCATAGAATCCGTTGCGTCCTTTCGCTGCCGGATTCAACTGACAGCTCGATTAAATACACACGATCTTATGAGAGGTGACCCATAAGCATCGGATGCAACGGACGCAACGGAAAAAGTAGCCCAACTTTTAACTTTTGCGTCCGGCAGCACTGATGACATGCACAGTCAAAACCAATTTGAAGTTTTCTCTTCACACCGCAACGGATTCTATGGGTTACCCCAATCCGTTGTGTCCGGTAAAACTCACTGCTGTCAGTTGAATCCGGCAGCGAACGGACGCAACGGATTCTATGGGTCGGGGCCTTCACTGTCATTTACTAAAGCTTTCGGCTGCTGTTTCGTTAACCTTATGACATATTTATCAATCTATTCTCGTTATTCAAAATCTGTCTATGTTGTGGCAATCGTTGTTTTGGGTCTCATTTTTTTGCCAAGTGTTTTGTAATTGGTACTACGGGCTTAGGCACACCCAATTGTTTCTTCTCATATATCGCCTTTCCCGAGAAATTGTCAAGTTTTGAAATCGTCAACAAATTTGAATTCCTCTCAATTTGTGAAATGAGGTAGTTGTCGGGACCCCCGTAATCTTTTGTGTCACTCTGTTTATTTTTTTTATTTTTCAAAGAACTAAAACCTCCGAAAAGTGAAAAGGTCCTGTCTGTTTTTCTCTGGGGCGAGTCATAATCCCTTAACTCGGTTGTGTGTCAAACAAATTTAAATTTACCTACAAATAAATCCACAAAGTCGCCATCAGTTTTAAAATGTTTTGCTGGCCCAAAACGAATTAAAAACCCCCACGCACACTTTTCCTACCACAACTGCGTTTGAAATGTGCCCTTGTGCGTGCAAACGTATACACACAGATGATTTTAAACAGACATTTTTTTTTTTCGTTATTTTTTTAATATAATTCGAGTAAATTATGATAACGTTGTACCTATCTAAATACAGCTAACAGGACATTATCAGAATCCCGTCTGCTGACCAATCCAGCAATTCAAGTCCATTCATTTTAAAACGTCCCTTTATTCGCTCGCAATGTGGGCTCGAGGGTTGATTGAATCAGGCAAAGCAAGAGAACAAAATTGGAATTCTGAGTGCAAACTGTCAAAAAAGTTTTATATCCTGTCAAACAGGACACAACTTTTTGTTTCCATTCCAAAATAAAAAAAAGTGTGTGTATGGGTAGGTATATATTCTGGTAGAGAGATTTTTGTTATTATTTTTTATTGCTTTGCTCATCGTCGGTCGTCGTTGGAGTACCTACGATATCGGGTTTCCGATCAAGTGGATACCGGGAGTATTTCATAACAAAATTTATTGCCTTTCATTTAATTCATCCTATCGCAACAGAGCGAGCGCTCTTTTTACCCCACACACATACACACACCCACAATCGGAGTTTTGATCCAAAAAGAATAACCTTATGAAAGGTGTTTCTTTTTCAACTGTGCGCTTTTGAAGCCCATGGTGTTTTTGACTAGCAAGCATCAAATAACAACTTTCCAATCAGGACGAAAAAAAGCCCGTATAAAAGTCAAGGTAAAGGAAGGTGATAAAGTTATTTTTTTTTCTCCTGTTGTGTTTTTCGGGTTGGGGACTCATTTTTCATCCATAAAACCTTCACAGACAGTCTTTGATACAAAATATCTGCACACAACAGAATCCTTATACCACATAGAGAGCGCATACACATATTTTTATTTTCATTTTTATTTTTTATTCATTAAATTCGAAAAGCCAATGTTAACATTTTCTGGTAAAAGGTAAAAAATTTAATAAAAAGAATCATTCTCAAAAGAAATTATTATTATTTCCGATGATGGGACTCGGGAATGAAAATTAAATCAATTTCTTCCTCGAACGGTGCTGTTGCTGATCCATGAAGCATGAATGACTGCGAATTCAAGTGGATGTACTTTGATACACGTCGAATGATGTGACACTGGTCGGATAGTAGAAAATGAACTCGATTGATGGCATGCGGTTGGGATTCCTGTTACCTGTTACATTTTCAAGTATGGTTGTGTATACGGTATACCTATACACAAAAGCAATGTTGTTGGTTAATACTTTTTTTTTAACATAACCTATCTTTATATGGATATATAACGTTCATTGAATTTGAAGCTTTTCGTTTGTACTATGGGAAAGTTGAATCATTTTTTGAAGAGTGCATTGATTGAATTTGTTCAATAAGTCGAAATAAGTGATTCGTTGTAACGAGTTTGGGTTTAACAAACAATGGGTTTGGTATTGTTTTAAGATTAAAGATGGATTTAAACTGAACGAGAATATTGAATAGATCGTAGGGCTGGTATTAAAGAAGGAGTCTGGCATATGGGGGAGAATTTTGGCTTGGGTTTTATATTTCACTACAACGAGAAAAAGAACGATAACTATAAGCAGAACGAGAATGTGAAGGAGAAAAGGAATGAGGATGAGGATGTGAGTAAGAATTGGAATCAGAACGAGAACGAGAATGCTAATGCGAATGAGAATGGGAACGAGAACGAGAATGGGAATGCGAATGCGAATGTGAATGAGAATGAGAACAAAAACGAAGACGAGAAAATGAAAAAGGACCAGAATAAGGAATTACGAAACGCGAAGCACAAAAAACGACATAACACAACGATAGCCACATCGTAGACCGATTATGAGTTGAGAAAATGAGTAGAAATGTCAAAACGATTACAAAACGACTACCAAAATCAGTCGTTAATGACACCAAGTATCGTGAAACATTATCGCGACGTAACGATAGCTAAGTGTTTTTTGAGAGTATCGTTACTATTAATTCCTTCCGATAACGAGAACCAAAACTACATTGACAGCGACAACGATAAGATAACGATAACGACAACGACAACGACAACGACAGGGATAATGACATCGACAACGCACATAACAACGAAAACAAGGACTACGTACTACGACAACGACAACGATAGCAAATACTACGACAGCGACAACGACAACTATAGCAAAGATAATGACAAAGACAACGACAACGACAATAATGACAACGACAGCGACAACGACAACGATAACGACAACGACAAATACAACGACAACGATAGCCGATTGGTTCAACTGTTTTTATAAATTGGACCTTTGCTTACAAATACTCCCTTAAGGACCTGGATTGCAAATAGCGATGCTTACAAAAAATCTTCTTTATCATGACGTTGCGATTTCGTTTCACGACACTCGCTGTCATTTACGACTGCTTTTGGGGGTAGTTTTAGTATCGTTTGACTACGTTTTGAAGTTTTCATAGATCCGTCCTCGTAATAAATAATCGGTTTATGTAGTAGTTGTAATTTTTGCGGGTTCCGTTTTTGCCTCGCGTTTCGTTATTCGTAATACGGGCCCAGCGTATTGTTCAAAATTTTTTAAAGGATGCGAGTGACTTTATTTTTATTTTGGTAGATTTGTTTTTATAAAAATAAAAAGCGACAAGTATGAAAGAACTGCGATTAGTACCTACCACAGATGAATTGGTTGAAACGTGGACTTGAATTTCGGTATGATCCAACGCTCTCCCAAGGTAATCCCTTGCCGCGACGAACTGACAAAATGAACTGCGAAATCCTTACTGATGGCACCTAAAATAAGAATTACTAACGTTTCTCTAAGTTTTCATGACTGTTTTCATTCGTTTCAAACATTTTACTGCTAAAAGTGTTAAGTTTTATTGCTGAGGATTAAAGTCACAGTGACGTGACTCTATTTCAAGAAAAAGCAAACCTGAACCGTTTCAACTTTTCGTTGACAGTCTGTGAACCTGACCTGACCACAGGGAAATCTAATCGAAATTTCTTCATTAAGGATATGGTCCTTTTAGACGATTAGTATGCCTGTTTTCAACCTTTTCGTTACATTTTCCAAAGACCCAAGCCAAACTCTCCAGTGGTTTCAACCAAAACGTTACAATGCAATTAAAACTGTTATTCCCAGAGCAACCCAAAATCCTTTGCTATCCTCTAAATTTGACTTGGTTCAATGTCTTTTCCATTTTTTGTTCTTTTTTTTTTTTGGTTTTGAGTACACCTGGTATTTAGAGGAGTCCTTTGCTAAGTTTTTTTTCTCTCTGGTTGTACTGTGGTTGAAAGTGCGTTTTATTTCTGACCTTCAGCAGAGAGAGAGAGATTCGTAAGCACCACGATTCAAGTGATATCATAATGCTTGCCATGTAATCCTACCAACCATATCCTTGAAAAAGGTTATACGTACCTATGCCTCCTCTAAACTTGGACATACTTCTTTTTTGTTGTTGTTGTTGTTCTTAAACAAATTGTTTTCGTTCTTATATTTTCTTTTGTTTCATCCTAAATCAGTGACTGGGATAACAATCCTTTACCATACCAAATACTTTCTTGAAGGCTTCTTTTGAGAGTCTCACCCAAGTTACAAACCCAATTTCGAATAAAAAAAAAATTGGAGAGGAAAAAAAAGCTGAAAGAAAGAAAAGAAAACAAGAATGCCTTCAGTTATAATGTTCACTTCTGTGTGCCTTCTTTGCTCTTCATTTTTGCGCTCGAGTTAATAAATTTCGTTGGCCTCCTGCACACTCCGTAGCCAGAGCAGCTAAGAAAGAAGAAAATCAAAATGTAAATTAAAATGCAAAAAAGAAGGGTAGCTAGATTTTTTGTTTCTCTTGCGTGTCGGGATTGTAATTAGGACGGTTCGCATAGCTGTATCTACTCGTATCTTCTCGCCCCTTTCTCTATGTGAAGTTTTATAAAGTTTAGGATCAAAAAAGGATTACACAAAATTTATTTAGCGTAATTACACCGATTGCCTTAGGGTTGGGACACACGACACGGCTGCACGGAGATGCTTCTTTCTAATGCTACTTTCCAGAGTAGGTACAAGTTGTGATCCCGAACCCAATTGGAAAAGGGGTGGACTTAGCTGTGGCATGGGGCAGCAATTTATTTATTTCATTTTTATTAGATCTCGAGATTATTTCTATCCGAAATGCTTTGCTTTCTATTTGCATTTAATTTCGTCGACATCCTACATTCAGCGGAAGGTACCTTACCCAGAGATCAATTGGTGTTGTGGCTTAGGCCGCCTTTGGCACATCTAGCACTGATCCTAATGTTCTAGGAGAAAAGTATATACAACAAGCAAATCGGATTAACATTTTGTTTTGTGTTTGTTTCTTTCTGAGCTTTTTTTCATGTTTTTTTTTTGCTCTTCTGTTGTTTTTGTACTACGATAATTAGAACTCGGGATCGTCTAAAAAGGTTAAATGAGTTGATTTTTGGAATTAGATATGTTTTTTCATGTTTGGGAAATGTATTTCGTTGTGTTTGTGTTGTTGTGTTTTCGTTTACGATGTACGTACGTGTGCTTTTTTCTTATATTTTTGAAAGCCACTAACGATTTTGTTCCGTTTGTGTAATTTGTGATTTGGGGGTGTAAGTGTTATCTCTATCGAAGGTCGCTCACGGTTGAGAAGGGTTTAATGATACGAAATTGGACAAATTATGGCGTATTTGCTAGGAGATTTGCAGGGTTTTTATTTTAAAAATTAATTGCACGTACAACAAGAATCAAAGGATTTAACGAATTTGACAGATATTAAGAGCATTTGAATGTTGTATCTATGGGTTGGTTATTCTGTTTCTTCTTATAAAAGGTTGGATTGCTGTATTTTTATTGGACAGATTTGTACAGCAATTGTTTTCCCTTCCAATGAACATGAAATAATTAGGACAGGTACGACTAAATTGTCCCAAATCCATTGGATTTATAAAGGCAATATGCTTTTATCTAAAGGTAAATGCTCAGGAATTACTCCAGAATTACAACTTTTCCCAAAAGTTGGACATTACTTACGATTGTAGTTTAGGTTGGTGTGGTTTAGACCAGAACAAGTTTGTATGGGAGGAGAGTGTACCGATTATCAGGGACGTATCTATCTGGGGAACCACGAATATGAGTTCGCAGCCGGAATAGTTGCTATTTTAACGTTTTTGCTGCGGCTTCTGCAGGCGACTGTTTATAAGCATTGTGCTAATTTTGGGCCATCCACACAAACTCACTCGAGTCTTAACGACAAAAGACATAATTGGGGCTTTGAAACATTCCGTTCAACTCGATTCACACTTACCCGTGTAACAATTCTTTTCAGATGCAATGAGGTTATCATGCGCTACCATTCCAGTTCCACTTCCAAAGAGCTAAGACGAGAGTTGGAAACCAATAGAAGAAGCTGATGAAAGAAACTTTAGCAAAAGAAATAAGATCATTAGAATATTCCGACGAAAGATCATTTTTGAAAATATGGATAAAAGTGGGAGACAAAATGGAGCCCTGTGGCACACCAGTCAAAAGCATTTAATACGACTTGTATATTGAAATATGTAGTTGCTAACGAGGAATTCGTCGATACCAAAATCGCACATTGTCGTAAACTCAATCAAACGCTTTAGAAAAATCAAGGGCAATTATTGAAGATAGTGTAAAGATTGGTGGACCTTTTGCTACGATAGCAATGCTGATGGTCAATGAGAAGCATTTCATTTTCAAGATATTTCATTAGTTGACGATATACGAGGTGTGTTCAAAAAGTATCGCGAATTTTGAATTTTCGCGGATTACGTATATTCAAATTTCGATTTTTTTGTGGCGTTATGTTGGTACTCATGTCTCTCACTTATGTCGACAAGCTCGGCCATTTTGAATGTTCACTTAATTGTTGATAGCTGCTTTGCTTGCACGTGTTTTGGATCGTTTTCGATTTTTACTTATTCAAAAAAATGGATCAAAGAACCTGTATCAAATTTTGTGTGAAAAACGAAATTAAGTGCGCGTATGCATGCGGATGCAGTTATGACCCTCTGGAGCAAATTTGGGTCGTCGCGGACAGAGTTTAACATCTCATTAGCAATGTTCAAGCGATGCTGTTCTTGGTCGCAATTGAGCAATTTTGGTACGAATTTCGCGGCGACCCGTCTCATGCCCAAATCATTGATAAAAATCGAATGGCACGAGCCAATCGATATGTTTAGTTCCTCAGCAACTTCTCTAACGGTGATTCGACGATTGGCCAATACCATTTTCTCCACTTCACCAATTTTTTCGTCTGTTGTTGAAGTGCTCGGGCGTCCGGCACGCTCTTCGTCGTTCACATCTTCTCGGCCTTCTAAAAACATTTTGTACCACCGATAAACGTTGCTTCGGTCCAAGTTAGCTTCTCCGTATGCCACAGTCAACATTCGGAATGCATCCGCGCACTTAATTTCGTTTTTCACATAAAATTTGATACAGGTTCTTTGATCCATTTTTTTGAATAAGTAAAAATCGAAAACGATCCAAAACACGTGCAAGCAAAGCAGCTATCAACAATTAAGTGAACATTCAAAATGGCCGAGCTTGTCGGCATAAGTGAGAGACATGAGTACCAACATAACGCCACAAAAAAATCGATATTCGAGTACACGTAACCCGCGAAAATTCAAAATTCGCGATACTTTTTGAACACACCTCGTAAAGATGCCCATTATCCAATTCAACCGACGCGACATGATCTTGGGAAAAGGGCCTCAGTGCAATTGGATGGTAATTTAATTGGGAAGAAAATTCGACTTTTCAAAGATAGGCTCTGCAAACGCAGTTTGTTTATCTTTTTAAGAAAAGCCAAAATGAGGAGGATATAAAGAAAAGCATACGCAGAGGATTAGTTGGCGCCAAAGAACACCTCTTCAGAATAAAGGAGGGGGGGGATACCATCTGCATTTGGTTTATTTCAGAAATAAAACAATCCAAAACCGGGAAGTTTGCCGACGCATTCTGAGGTCAACACGGCGTACCCCAAGAGCTGATCTCTAGTATGAAGCAGTTATGTGGGAGAGCTGTGATCTCGTCCAGATCACAATGCTCGCAACATCGCAAAAAAGAAAAAAAAAGAAGAAGCTGCCAGTGAATTGGCCCATCGACAGATTTGGCATACGAAGAGTCATTGAAGACGATCTATGGGGCTATCTTCGGGGTGGATTCCTTAATATTCTTTACACAGAACCTACAATTTTTACTTCTTTAGAAAACAACAGGGTCCGTTATACGGATTACAAAACACGACCCAAAGAAACGAAACTCAAAACAAAGATAGCCCCGACATAGCCCTGTTATGAACTATGAGAATTGATCCATAAAAATGTCAGAACGATACCAAAACAATTGCCTTTTGTCCAATCACCTGTTTGTTGCGTCATTCCCACTGCGAATTCTTTTTAGGGATGAAACTTTTTGTTTTGTGAGGAAGCAAGTATTTTGTACTGCCGAGGATTGCGTTAGATAAATCAGATAATTCGCCTTCAGAAGTTGCTTTACTTTGATGATATATCCCACACGTTGCAACATATCGCCCTTGGGTAAATCATTTCTTTTCAAATAAATGTCTAAAAAACTCGAAAGAAAGAAAACGGGCAGCGTATTCATACAATATCCATTCCCTTCTTGAACGTCTATGTAAAGGGTTTTCCAATAAGAGTGATATGATTTCTTTTTTATAAAAAACACACTTTTTGTTAAGGAAATTCAAATATTTTTTATTTAATGTGCAGTCCAATCAATACAATTAAGTTTTAAATAAAACGTCATTCAAATGGCCACCACGACTTCTTCTGCAGCAAGAAATTCGATGAACCCAATTTTCGAGCACTTTTCCACTAAATCAAGTCGTATATCATGAATCGAATGTTCAATATTGACTTGTAAAGCTTGAAGAGAATCTGGTTTATATTGAAAGATCAATGACTTCAAATAACCCCCCAAGAAATAGTCCAATGGTGTTAAATCACAACTTCTTGGAGGCCATTCAATATCACAATTTCTTGAAATAATCGAATCTCTAAATTTTTCTCGCAATAATTCGATTGTTGCATTTGCTGTGTGACACGTAGCATAGCCCCGTCTTGTTGAAACCAAATGTTGTCAAAATCAATTTCTTCCAATTTCGCCCATAAAAATTTGGTTATCATCGATCTATACTGCTCTCCATTGACAGTAATGCTGTTACCAGCTTCATTTTTAAAGAAGTACGGACCGATGATTCCACCAGCCCAAAAACCACACCAAACTGTCATTTAGGTGAATGTAATGGTTTTTTTTGAATGTTTTGTGGATTTTCATAGCCAGTTTTGTTTATTTAACGCACTAGTCAAATAAAAGTAAGCCTCTTCGGAAAAGATGATTTTCTTAAAAAAATCGTTATCGATTTCAAGTTGTTCCAAGGCAAAATCAGTAAGTTCACGACGTTTACGCTGGTCCAATGGTGAAATTGTAAACACTTTTGAGTGAAATAAAAAACAAATGAGAGATCATGACATACTACAAATGGCCGAAACGCCACTGCAAAATCATATCACACCTATTGGAAATACCTTTACATGTGTCAACTGCTCGTTACAAGGTTGTAGGATCTTCGCTTATGATGACTCTATCGTCAGCAAAGAAGTGTGTATAGACTGTTCGCTACTTTACCGGGTATTCAATAACTATGATAAAAAGAAGTGGACTCAATTCGCTCGCTTGTTGTACACCAACAACAACAACAACGTGGTTTTTTTTTGAAAATCTCACCTACGTCACTGATCGTTTATACACATTCTCGATCATCCACACATACTTTTCTGAAGCTCCTTGGTAATTGAAAACACCGATATAAGATCACATCGTTGTCAATCGATTGCTTTTTCACGACATGCAATCCTCCAAGGAGTGGTGATAGTTTCACATAGGAATCCCTATAGTTATATTAGCATTTGTTGGTGACTTACCAGCCACTAACCTTCCTTATTATAGCGGCTTCCCAGTACAAAAAACGAGATACACAACAGTTCCCGTTCGATCAAACTGATTTCTCACACTTTGAAGACCGTTTCTTCAAAGTGAGTGTACATTAGTAGAAGGTAACTTTATTTCGATTGTTGAGGCGGCCTGTCGTCTACTATAAGCTTGGAGATGACAATCGTGAACTCGAATATCCCATTTTTTTTTTTTCAAAACTCAGATGGTATCTGCTTTGTCACAGTTCCTTTGCCTTTTTCGGAGTGCTTAACAGCGTCAAAAATTTTTACACTGTTCGGTGTTTCTATGAAGTCGGGTTCAGCTTTCAGCAAGTGCAAGGAAATTTGTTGTGGTAGGCAATCCCTCATTCTTCGTGTGGGATGCAGGAAGCACAGCACAACTTTCTTCTTCTGCTTCTTCCTATTAATTTAGGCATTACGATCATTGAGATCTCGACTGCTTCTCACTATTCATCCGCTCTTGAAGTACGGCGCGTTACGCAGATAGCTTTGCTCGTTCGAAATTGATTGCTCGCCTTCTCCTTTGTTCTAATTGTATTGATTGATTCTCATAGTATCCCTTGCTGATTGGATTTGCTCCACCGCCTTCATGAAATATTTGTTAGTAGACCACTTTGTTGCTGAGCCACAGCTTCAGCAAGTATCACTTTACAATCTGTCACCAGACCAGACTTCATAAATTTGGTACACAATGGTAGTGAATTTTGAATTTGAATTTGGCTATGATCTCCTTCATTAGAGAGTTTCTAGTGCCATGTCCTTTACCTCCATGGTAGTCTATTTAATCCTCGTTTGTATTTTAGGCATGTCCGTTGAAATCTTCCACATCAAAGTAAATCTCTTCTTTTGCGATATCCTCAATGTCATAAGCCCATAAACTTGGTTAACTAGGAATGGAATATTTCATTACATTAAGTGCTTCTAAATCTTAAAGACGTCTCTTCTCGTAAAGCCTAACTTACCCCACTGAGTGGCATATGCATTGATGAAATTGTACAAACTTGACTTGTAAATCAAAAACCACCTCCTGTCGAATGGTTACATACTTGATCTGGCCAGAAATTCTACAAGACATGTTTTTTTTTTTTTAAACAGATGCTTGTGAGTTCTATGAAAATGCACAATTGTATGACGTTCCCAAGGCTCGTACTTGGTTGCGTATTGAATATTTTTGTCATTGTTCGAAGTGGTTCTGCTTATCAGGTATTACCACTGATTTATTCTTCGGTGTATAACAAATGAGTCAACTTACAACGATTAACTTCTCTTTTTAATGTTTATGATCACAAAAGACAGTAGGTAATTTGAAAAACTATGACACATAAAATCCCCTCGCTGTCATTAAAAATCAGTAAAACGTTATTGCGTCCAATTGATAACTCAAGCAAACAACTCACTATACCTTCCCCCGAGTTAGTTAAGACGTTTAATTATATTTTACAGTCTCTCGTTTTGTACCGTCAAGTATACCGTGGACGTTATCTTATACTATCTCCATAATCGCTGAGGCACTTAACTTTTAACAACGGCTCTTGCATTATCATAATGCCAAACATTAAAAGTGCCAGTAATCCTCAAAGCCTTTAAGGACTCCCACTTGCCGTCAGTATACACAAAAAAAAAAAAAAAAAAAACGACCAAGAAAATAAAGGAAAATAAATCCAGCACTACTGTACTCCATAAAAGGTCAGTTAACGGCTTTAGCTCCACCACTGACATTTCAGTGTGGCGGCAGCGATAACACTCTTCTCTCTCCGTCTGACGAATCTCAACCAAAAACTTCTATAGGTATCTTCCAGCTGGACAATATAATTTGCATTTCGGTCCGAAAATTACTTCATTCCTTTGCTAATTTATTCAAACAAAAATTAATTCAATTGGCCTGCTCCTCCCAACCTAAGAGAGATAAACAACCAACCCGAACAACCCTTTCTTAAAATAATAATAATAATAATATCAGAAAACGCCCATCAAGACCCATCCACCCACACGTCCATGCCACGGTAGCACGGCCACCTAACCCTAAATGAACAACCGTAAGATGTTTGTTAGATAAAGATGAAGACTGGACATTTTCGTAGAGAGCAAGTCAATTTTAAATCACCATCAAGATGCAATAACATGAACTAACGACTTGCCCTATTGCAAACGTTATACCGAACGACTGACGACTCCTCACGACTCCTCACAAAAACTCGTACTCGTCGGAAAGGAGCTATAAATGGCGTCCAGCGATTACAGATGTCTTCTCCAAAAATGTTTTTATTCCCAAGTAGATGACAAAAAAATAAAATAAAAGAAAATGAAAGGAAATGCACAGGAAACCGAGATAAAAATCAAGTTAAAATCCTTTTTGTGTCCTTCACAGCTCCTTTGCGCCAAAGAGTCACCAACAGAGAAACTCTATTCTATAAAGCTCAAAATAAAGGCCTCATCTGAAAAATTAAATAAAAATTTGCCTTTGGTCTAAGGACTGGAATATCCTTTAAATGTTTGTTCGGGTCACAGAACACAATTATACTGGCTTATAAAGTACCCAATTACCCAAGTCCCTATGGTGAAGTGGATGGCGAAAAGAAAAAAAAGCAAACTAAAGAAAAAAAAAAATAAAGTGACGAGAAAGCCATGTAGTTGGCTTATCAAATTTAAAGTAATACCTTGTGTTACTATGAGTTGGTATATTAAGGAACTTCAAGTCGAGGAAAAGAGTCTAGACCTCAAGGACTGTGTGAGAGTATATCCTTGAGTTGATCAAAAGAGAAACCAAACATGAGTTTTTCTATATCACATTAGACCCAAATTGTTTTTGTTTGCCTAAAATAAGATTAAGGCACTCACTTAACTTTTCCGGCATTGTGAATGCCTCCTTGTGGAGTAGGTGTATTATGCTTGGGAAAGGAATCTTGTTGAAGGGTTATGTTTTGACAACAATAAATTGAATTACTCATTCGAATGTGAAAATTCTTGAGTTATGTGTACGAATGTTAAACGCTGTTGTACTACATACTCGTTCATTTCTAAATAGAATTGTGAGGGTGTAAAAATTATGCTAAGTTTAGCTGGAGGAATAACTTTTCTTGAACAAGAGTTTTTACAGAAAATCTTGTAGTTTTTAAAAGAAAATTAATAAGAGAATAATATTAAGTGGAATCTTTTGATCTCATAATGCTGACAGCAGTCAGCGAGTCAGCTTGAGATCGGTTTGAGCCTATTGCGTTTTTCTCAACCTCTTCTTTTGCAGAATGATGGTGAATCACAATATCAGCCTCAGCCTGCTCTAATGGTACCCGTGGGGTGATGGGTAGCATGTCCACCTGCTAATCCAGAGGTTCGAGGTTCGAATCCCAGCAGAGGCAAAAATGTTTTTCCACGGGTATCGCCTTTCACGAGGAATTGGCAAGTCGTCTGTTAGTAAATTCATTGCCATGAAAAGCGCTTTCTCAATTAGATGTTCGGAACCGGCAGAAAATTGTAGGTCCCCTCCATTCCCTCACCAGGCATGGTTGTGAGAAATGCGC
The DNA here is from genome assembly GCA_949752695.1 of Melanostoma scalare. NCBI lineage: Eukaryota > Metazoa > Arthropoda > Insecta > Diptera > Syrphidae > Melanostoma > Melanostoma scalare. Next base: position 18,039,457 of record OX456986.1, read on the forward strand.
TAGGCCCAGGGGCTCCTCGCTCTGTTGCGCCACCCTATTTATTTATTTATTGCTCTAGATAAACATGCAGATTCAAATTTTGTTTCGATACAGAAGTTTTCGACTAATTTAAAACTTCGAACGATCATTTGAGGAATGCTCAACCTACAAAAAGTTCAGTACAACGAGATTGTACTCAAGGAGAGAAGAAGGGATGAAAACCGAATTCTATAGAAGAAGAAGAAGAAGAAGAAGCATGTGAATCACTTGTTGGAGGAAAATTGGAGATGCCATGATAGGAATGAGATTCGAAAAAGATCATGCCAGGGTGTCAAATCTTGAACTGAAGCCTGCAAAGACAAACAGGACTCATAGTGATGGCATCGCAGTCGCTACCAAGGATTTGGAAAAACTACCTACTTCCGCAGAATTCGATGTAGACAAGTTCCGTTGGGATACGAACGACGAACCTCCCAAGTAACTGGCAGACACGTTACGCCTCGGGCACCACATTGTAGAGGAACAATCCTTCTTAATTTTGCTTATACGATCGTGTCTGCTTGTCAACAATTTGATAGGTACTTATCGAATTCTGGAGCACAATATCGATATACCCAATCTTTAGTTTTTTTTATATGAGTTGCTTGATTCTAACAGCTCAAGAAAACATTCACGAAAATCCTTTCTAAATGCAATTATGAAAAACTTGATCCACATTTGAACTGCTGCTGTGTTGGAGCTGAAGCCATGAAATTCTATTTCAATTGGAACATGTAGGAGATTCATCCATATGGACAGTGTCCGATCACAATTTCCCTTTCTCTAGCCTTACTTGACCCTGATTTTATACTTGAAATTAATTTTGGTAATATAAGTGTTACTTTGAGGTTGAAAAATTTTTGAGAAGCTTAGCCATGGTGCAACAGTATTGACGTGATATCGGTACGGTAAATGTCATGCTTCTTACGTCGGTCGCATCATCTGCTGGCTAGCATGTAATATAGAGTTTAATATACAGCGTGTTTTGCATAAGATGCAAAAAAAGCCCAGAACGTATATGTTGGGTCGAGACAAGTAAGAAATCTTATAGGATGCGGTCTTTCTCCCTCCATTTAGAGAGAATGGAAAAAAAGAAAATGAAAGGTACTTTCTTCATTTTTGAAAATGCTTGAGATAGGAATGTTTGTTTTTGGGTGCCAATCCTCTAATTTTTTACTATACTTAGATCTTCTCTTTTTGTTAATCCTGGAGTGATACTCCGACAGAACGATAAAATAGTCATTGTGAATTCTTTCAATAGCTCTCAGGTGGGGGAACTTTTTGCACCCCAATAAATCCTACAAAAATACGGCGCAGGGACATAAGTCCCCGGGACATAAATCCCAAATTTTATTTTTGGGACTTATGTCCCATCTAAGTGAGACATATGTCCCAACTTCGATTTGGGAGTTATGTCTCACTTAGATGGGACATAAGTCCCAAAAATAAAAGTTGGGACTTTTGTCCCTCCGAATATACTTTTTACGAGCTAAGACATTTTTTTCAGAAGCCCTTCTGAAAAATTGTCTGTGTTTTTCTCAAAACTCATTAGAAAGTAGAGATATGGTTTTCCGGAATTAGGAGATGTTATTTTACTTTTAGAATTTAGTAAAAAAAATTTAGTTTAAAAAAGAAACTTAAAAAATTTTGATTTCCGTTTCGAAGGCTCTGTTTGAAATATGTTGTAAGGGCAGCGGGCGATGGAAAATGTTTACTTTAATTATAGCTGAGGTATTTGCACATATAGTTCCTCCGACTTTCTACTCATAAGAAAGTAGATATATGGTTTTCCGGAAATAGGAGATAATATTTTACTTGTAGAAGTTAGTAAAAATTTTTTAATTTAAAAAAGAAACTTAAGAAATTAGAATTTTTGAGTATTTGAGAAAATAAAATTAAAAAATCGCGCGATTTTTTAATTTTATTTTCTCAAATACTCAAAAATTCTAATTTCTTAAGTTTCTTTTTTAAATTAAAAAATTTTTACTAACTTCTACAAGTAAAATATTATCTCCTATTTCCGGAAAACCATATATCTACTTTCTTATGAGTAGAAAGTCGGAGGAACTATATGTGCAAATACCTCAGCTATAATTAAAGTAAACATTTTCCATCGCCCGCTGGATGGAATATAATATTTCGAACAGAGCCTTCGAATCGGTATTCAAAGAGTATATAACGATTCTGAGATCATCTAGAGGTTATTGGTTCCATTACCTAAAATCACTTGAGAGAAAGGTGTCAAGGGCCAACAACTTTATGGCAAGCAAAAATTGTTTGGTTGCCTAGTAGAAATGTACAACGATTTACTAAGCGCTATTCCTGAAAAGTTGGGACTTATGTCCCATCTTCAACGGAAAAAAGTTGGCACTTATGTCCCGATGGCGTGGGACATAACTCCCAAATCGAAGTTGGGACTTATGTCTCACTTAGATGGGACATAAGTCCCAAAAATAAAAGTTGGGACTTATGTCCCGGGGACTTATGTCCCTGCGCCCAAAAATACACGTGAAAGAATCCAAGTCTCTAATTCAATATTTACCAAAGTCAAATTCAAAGAAGTTGTTTGCATTGAATCCCAAAGTCGGGCACAATCGTTAACGCATTTCTGAAACCAACAATTTCGTACCGATTTTGAACTGTTGAGTGAGAAGCCTGGGGCCGAATTACCGCACATGTGATCGAGTAATACGTGACTGAATTTTGTGTTTTTTTGACAATACTTCTCACGTTATCGAGCACTTTTGTACCACAGTTTGACATTCTTTCATCGAATTAAAGTCGATAAATGAACAGCAAACTGGTGTTAGAGCGAATTTTGAAAGAAAAATAGTACTCACTCACTCGATCTTACTTACTTACTTAGGTGGGCATTACCGTTCGGGGTGAACCTGGGCCTCAACCAACATCCTTTTATAACGACTTCGATTTCGGGCGAGCTCTCTCCAGTTTTGCACTCTTAGTCGGTTGAGGTCTTCATCCACTTGATTGCGCCACCTAAGACGAGGTCTTCCCCTTCCGCGATTTCCCTGCAATGTGCTTTCGAACACCCGACGAGCCGGAGCGTTTGGGTCCATCCGCTCTACATGGCCCAACCATCGTAGCCTCGCGATGCATACTCTTCTGGCTATGCCCATGTCGCTGTACAGCTCATACAGATCGTTGTTGTATCTTCTTCTCCATACATTGTCTTCGCATACGGAACCAAAGATCATTCGGAGAATTTTTCTTTCGAAACGACCAAGAGTTTCCTCATCCGCTTTCGATAAGGTCCATGCATCCATGCCGTAAAGCAGGACTGGGATGATCAAGGTCTTATACAAGGTTACCTTGGTTTTTCTGGAGAGGGTTTTGTTTCTCAATTGCCTTCTTAACCCAAAGAAGCAACGGTTGGCAAGAGTTATTCTCCGTTTGATCTCCGCACTGATGTTGTTGTCCGTGTCTACAGCGGATCCTAGGTAGACGAAGTCCTGTACTACCTCGAAGTTATGTCTGTCTATTGTGACGTTTTGTCCGATTCGTCGATGTTCTGTGTCCTTGTTTGATGACAACATATACTTCGTTTTGCCCTTATTAACCATCAAACCCACTTTTGCCGCTTCTGTTTCAATACTCGCAAAAGCACCTACGACATCACGCTTATTTCTTCCCATTACGTCAATATCGTCTGCATAGGCGAGTAATTGTACAGACTTTTGAAAGATTGTTCCTCTGGTGTTGACGTTTGAGTTTCTTACAATCTGTTCAAGTATGATGTTGAAGAAATCGCATGACAGTTTGTCGCCTTGTCTAAAGCCTTTTTCGACACCAAAGGTCCCGGTGAGTTCTTGACCGACCTTGACGGAGCAGCGTCAAGGTCTAAAACCACATTGATAAGGACCTATCAAGTTGTTGACGTGGGTTTTCAGACGTTTAGACAGACACATATTACAGCAGACAAGATCTTATAAGCGACGTTAAGGAGGCTTATCCCTCTAAATCGGGCATACGATACTGAGGTTCCATTCATCGGGCATGCTTTCTTCCGACCATATCATGCAGATAAGCTGGTGCATGCTCCTTTCCAACTGGTCTCCAGCTGCCTTGAAAAGTTCGGCATCAAGGCCATCTGCACCTGCAGTCTTATTTGATTTAAGTTTGCATATGGCAAGCTTAACTTCCTCTAGGTCGGGAGGACGGCATTCTTGATCATCGTCCAAGCTGAATGGGGCAATCGGCCTGACAGCGGAATTTGTGTCCTCATCTCCGTTAAGCAGTCTGCAGAAGTTATCTTTCCACATCCTCAGTAGCGACTGTGACTCTATAATTATGTTTCCCTGCTGGTCTTTACAGGCTTGAGTTCAGGGTTTGCCACCCTGGCAAGATCTTTTTACATTTTTGTAAAACTTCCGAATCTCGTTCCTGTCATCTATTGCCTCAAACGAGCGCTTCTCATGCTGCTTCTTAACTCGAAATTGTGTAGAAAGTCGGTGAAGCGGCTGTTAATCCATATACGGACAGACAGACAGAAAGACAGAATTGGTGGACCTACCAATTACCTATCATCGTAATGTCATCCCAATTGAAGCACATTATTATTGCAAACAATTATTATTCTGTCGGTTTTGAAAGATAAAATGATTTGAAACCGGCAGAGCTTGAAAGTCGGGCCCTTTTATTGTGCTCTATCCATTTTTCAACGAAAGTCAACATGATGCAAAAATCTGTCCTTTTCTGTAATTTACCTCTTCCAACGCACATGAAAGCACTTTGTTGTACAAAATTACCAATAAATACGGTCTTACTCTGAATATAACCTTTCTAAGCCAGCCACGCTCTGAGCGGCAAAATAAGAACAAATTTGAAAACTGACATTGCTCCGCCGCAACCAAACCAAATCTAACACAACCAAAATTTTTAATACCGGGTACCCATCAGTTTCTTAAAGAAGTTTGTCCTGCAAATACCGTAAGGTTAAAAGTTGTTTCAAAGTCAAGAGTACGTCATTTCTTATTGTTGCGAAGTGAATCTGTACTATACGATTTACACAAAGATACTTTAAGTCAACTCATCCAAGTTCTGTATAGACACCTTTTTGTCTAGAAGCTCAGACAGCAGCAATCGCATACAAAAAGAACTCTTGTTGAGTCCTCGTTCATTTCTTGAAAATGAATAAAACTACTTGAAACCACTAAAAGAATTGGTACATTTATATGAAGGTGTTTGTTTTTTGTCTGCGATTGGCTTTGAAAACGAAAGTATGTCTTCTGACCGGTCCAGAGAACACCACAAAGCTATTTAATGATATCGTCTATGCGTCTCATCCGGCGGGTCTTTTTGGCAAGCTTTTATTAACTGCAGTTGTTCCTGTTTTGTGTGCGACTTCAATTGCTGGGAGTGTTCTTCATTTATTTCTATTAACACTCAAGCAGTAATTTTGCCCTTTGACAAAGCTTTGTAGATAGTTCTCTACTCCTTTGTCTGTGTCCTTTGCTTTTATTCGCCATGTCAAAGTAGCAACGTACTTGAGGCTATTTGTGACCACTTGTCACCAAGTGACTTGTTGATCCATTGTTTCCGGTCGCATAAAAAAAGAAAAAGCATACACAAATAAATATCTCATTCAGGGTTGTACATTGCTAAATCCTTTAAGCTACTCACCCAACTTAATGGACTTTCAATAAAAAAAACGGAGCACACTCCCCCAAAATAAAGTCAGAGAAACAAACAAGTGAGACTCCCATCAATTATCGAATCGAACAGTTGCAGATGGAGCGAAATAAAATATTTGCCTCGCTAAGTTGTCGGACATTTGTGTATGCGAGTGTAATACATATTGCCAATTTGAAATTATTTATTGACCCGATTTGTGTGGCATAAAATGCTGCTTCGGCATCGACACCAGTTCTCCCACCGGCACATGGCGTTGGCAGTTTGCAATTTGAATTAAGCTCAACTGTTGAGTGAATGCTTTTCAAAAGAAATATAAAAAAGTAAATAAATTTCAATATAAATAAGAATAATTAAAAAAACTACACATTTTTTATTTACCTACTCGTATAGGCGTGTTATTCAACGATAAAGTAAATTATGAGCTTATTGTGTGATCCGTGTTAAGGAATGAACAAAGGACAGAATGCAGTGGATTTTCAATTGCAATTAAAAAAGGATTGCAAATGAAATTGAAATTGAAATTCATTCTGAGCTGACTGAGTAATTCTTTGAACTAGCACATGCAATTGATGGTTAATTAGGGCAATGAGATCTTTAAAAGTGAAGATTATTTTCCATCCTTCCCAAAGGTTACAAAATGACATCTCTCTAAATAACCGTCTAACAGAGTTTGTCAATTACAAGATTTGTTCCGAATGCCGAATCTTTCAAACGTCTCTATGCGAGTACCTACGTTTACCCAACTTCAACTCCTCTACGCTTTCACCAAAAAACCACCACGAAAAGTAAAACCAAACGTGAAATTTAATTCCAGGTTAGACCACTTAACGTAAAACCTTAAAATTTCTTTATGAAAAAGCAAATTTAAAAGGATTCTGTCAAACAAATGTGTATTCTGATGAAAAGAGTGTGCGAAGTGAGTTTGAAAAGGAAAAATGAAAGTAAAAAAAAAGAAAAACTTGTATAACACCCAAAGTGTTAAAATCCTTCAGTGTTCCATCAATGCAGCGTATACCCTCTCAAACAAGGAGGATGGCAACGAGCTCTCTTCTACAGAAGATGAAAGAGTCGAGATATTAAAGCTTTTTGCTTCATTAAGGGGTTAAGAGGCACCTAAGTGAATGGGTCCATGAAACTATAATTGGACAAGAATAGTCTGTCCAATGTTGACAATTTCTCTAGCACTGAACACAGAACGAAGCTCAGCGCCATCAAAGACTGGTGCCGGGACTAAGCCAACCACTTTTTATACCACGATTAGACCGTAATTAGCATAAAAATGTAATTATTATGCAAATTTTTGCCTCAACTAAAGAGATATCTGTTCACTTTTTTTTTTTTATTTTTTTCTTTGGTGGCCAAGCGTTAAAAGTCATCTCGTCATATCGTCCTTTATAATGACACCGACTCCTTTCTATTCTAAGTGAACCCTTAAGGCGTGAGGCAAACGCTATTTTATCTTTTTTTCGAAATCTTTTAGTATGTACTTTTTGACGCTGATGGAAGTTTCTTAATTATTGTGAACTTTTCATTTTCATTTCCTTTTCCTTTGAATTTTAGTTTTTTTTTTTTTGTTATTTTTCAATGCATGTTTGGATGCTGACGGCGCGTGGGCGGGAGAGAACCTTTCTTTTAAAACTACATAGTTTTGTATTTAAATAAGCCGGATGAGTGAAAGTCGTAGAGGGCGAGTAAAAAAGAAGAGTGTTGTGTGTTTTTAGATAGTATAATGTGTTTCTATTTTGTGGAAATTGGGAACAACGTCCTCTTCTTTAAAAGTCACACAAAAGGTGACGGCTATATGGTTGGGATGTGACTGATGTAGCTGTGTCAATTTGATGTTGCGCACTTCCTAGAGTTGATTAACATGCGAATTGCACTCGACCCAATGACATCCTTGTTTGAAAGGTGTCATAATGTATACTGTTGCTCAAATGAGAATTCTTTGTATATGAGGTGATTAAATAGTGCGTGTAGGAGAGGAGTTAGGTGTGATGAGAGTTGATTCATTATTTCCGCCATCTCTCATGCATAGATCGTATGTCTTTTTCATGGCGAAACGTTAGGTTCTTAACTCATATTGAATTTTTAATGATGCAATACTGAATGGAATGATCCCATCTAATGATTAAAGTACAAAGAAAGTATAACTAGAAACATAATGCCCTTGGTCGGTTCACTTCAACTTGGTCGATAATAGTTGACTGACTTTTTATTAGATTCAAGTTTTTAGTAAAAAAAATTCAAGAAAACGGTTTCAAGAGCATCTTGGAACGAAGTGTAACAACTTACTCCCAGTTACTTACAAAGTTCTGAGAAGATAAAGGACTCGACTCAATTGTTGGTAGTTTTGATTCCAGGTATTTTTCATTTACAGTTTTACAAAATATGTTAACTTGAAAAGGTCCTTTTTGCAAATATTTCGCCAGATCTGTTGACACTACGACAGTTTTGTGGCGGTTACGAACAAATACGACAGTTTTGACATGATCCCCACTTTTTCGCAGTTACGAAGTCTTCCCTCGATAACAGCAATTTTTTTTTCGTTAAACACAATGCGAGCATTTAGGAAAATAGGAGAGGATTTGAAAGGAGACATCGATGCACGTTGCTTTTGAACTTTTGTGAATCATAATGCAGGGGAAAAACAGGGCCAGGTAGAGCATTCCACATTCGGGTGGTGCGACTAAAATATGAATCTCTATACTTGACTGTACGCCCGAAGTTGGACTCAAGGTAAAACTGAAAAGCATTCCTGGCGAGGCGGGTGTTGCGGCTAAATTATTTCAGGGGAGGAATGCAACTGGCTATTTCATTAGAGCACTGTTTATAGAAAAAGCGATAAAAGAGAGTGAGACAGGTAACATTTCGACGATGTTTAAGAGAATCAATCGATTCTACGATTGAACCTATCAATTTTAACGCTCTATTTTGTACCCTATCAAGCAGGTGCAAAGATGTTTGAGCGGCACCTGACCAGATATGAAAGTAATACTCCAGTTTTGGGCGAATGAAGGCCTTATAAATTGTAGCCAGATCGGAAGGGGTGAAGAACTTCCTGCATCGTCTTAAGAAACCTAAGCATTTAGCAGCGTTTTTGGCGACATCAAATATGTGGTCATTCCAACGAAGATCATCGTTTACACACATACCAAGTTTTTCGGTTTCTTCCATGCAGGTACCATTCATGGATAATGGCAATGGGGGAATGATAAGCTTCAACGACAAGAGACAGCATTGAGTTTTCGAAGCATTGAATTCTACTCGGTTAATAGGACCCCATGAAACAATGCTGTCAAGTCAGAATTCAATGAGTTTATCATACGCAACCGTTACAGTTCCACATCCGAAGAGCAGGGACGTGAATTTGGAAACGAATATGAAAATCTGAGGGTCAAGTCGTCAGCAAAACAGTTAAGCGGATTAGAAGTTTCAGACAAGAGATCATTAATGAAAATGAGGAAGAGAGTCGGAGACAAAACGGAGCCCTGTGGCACACTAGCATTTATGAAGTGGGTATCAGACTTGAAGCCATCCAACACAACTTGTATTGAACGGTCGGAAAGGTAGTTTCTAATCCAACGAAGAAGAGACTCATCGATACCAAAAGCATAAATGAGCCTGATGCCAAACTCTATCAAATGCTTTAGAAATATCAACCGCAATAATCTTACTTTCTCCAAAACAATGTAAAGATTGGTTCCTTTTTTCGGTGAGATAAGCCATCAAATCACCAGTGGACCGTTTGCTACGAAAGCCGTACTGACGGTCATTAAGAAGCTTTCGTTCTTTAAGATATTTCATAAGTTGACGGTTTATCAACGTTTCCATGACCTTGGAAAGAAGGGACGTTAGTGCAATTGGACGGTAATTGGAAGGTTAGGAAGATTCGCCTTTTTTAGGGACCGGCTGGGCAAATGCAGTTTTCCATCTGCTTGGAAAAATCCCAGCAGAATAGGAAAGATGGAAAAGTTTACGCAGTGGTTGAGGAAGTGTCGAGTTGGCAGCAAATTGAGCTGCCAGCAAATTGGCTTTATGGAGCTGACATACGGAGAGTCATTGAAGACGAGCGTTGGGGCCGATGACGTGGTCGAGTTCTTAATGTTCTTGACATAAGACCAAAAGTTTTTACTTCCTTTTGGACACAATAGTATTTTTTGCCTTACTTTTTGGTCATGTAAAAACTTAGCCCTTTGTATTTGAGCATTACAGAAATTTCTGGCCCGTTTGAACAAATTTCGGTTTTCTACAGTAGGGTTATCTTTAAATTTTCGAAAACTACTTTCTCGATCCTTAATCGCCTCTTTACAGCTTAAATCGAACCACGAATTTTCTTTGGGGATGATATTTTTTGTTCTGTGAGGAACAAAATTTCTCATGCCGTTGAGAATTACGTTAGATATCATATCAGCTGATGCATCAACGTTTCCGTCGAGAAAGCACAATGACCAATTGAAATTTCGAAAGAAATTATTCGGGCCGTCCCAATTGGCTTTCTCATATTGCCACACAGTTCTTTTAGGGACTTTATCTTTTTTTACCGTGACGGAAGACGAAAAATCTACCGATATGACACAATGGTCCGATTTGCCTAAAGGAGATAATACTATAACCCTATATTTTTCGGGTAGAGAGGTTAGAAATAGGTCAAGAGTGTTGGCCGCATGGCCTTCAATATCTGGAACCCGAGTGGGCTCGTCAACAAGTTGAGTTAATTGGTTTAACTCAGCGAAGATCTCAACACATTTTCCTTCGGGTGTTGTCTCATCGCCCGCAATTGCGATTTCAGTGTGAGGATAAAGGGAGACAATTCTTATTATGGACTCAGATAGCGCATCAAACTCGTTAGAGGTTGAATTGCTATCTAAATTGGGGCTTCTATAGATAAAGCAATAATGAATAATTTGCTTACGGACGGTGAATTTTAACCACATGAAATTAAAGTTCGTATTATTGCTAGTCCCACATCTTCAAAACTTAACTAACAAGTTTCTTGACTTCAAGCAAACTAACGAACCGAATCACCACACCCGCGATCGAGTATTACGTGACTGAATTATGTACTTTTGGCATTACTTCTCGAGTCCTCGAGTTTTTTAGTACCACAATTTGACATTCTTTCATCAGTATGTGAACGCATTGAGGTCGATAAATGAACAGTAGACTAATTGTGTAATATAGAGAAAATTTTGATAGAAAAATAGTACTCACTCACTCAATCACTGAAGTGGTAATCGTCTTTGATAACAATCTCTTTGATGAAATCCTTAAAATAAGTGTTATAACCCAATAAATATGTGGATAAGAATTTTTTTTTTCAATGTCCAAAAGGCATGCATCCTAAACTCCCCCAGGAGCATTTAAAGTCCGTATTGCATCAGGTTCAACGCTTCCGATTTGCTTCCAAATTGGTTTCTATTGTGTGGTAAAGTCTTCTATTAGCATACAGTAATATCCCAGAGCAGTTTTGGATATAGCTATAATAATATGCAACGCACACTGCTTTTACTTTAACAAGAATCTTCCCAGTCTGCCAATGCCGTCTCTAAAAGTGAACGGACACACAAAACTACCAGACTATAACAATGGCATCGGGTTTTTATTTCATCATTATGCTGGTGACACTTTAATTTTGCAAATAAATTTTCCCAGATTATACACACAAAAGGAAAGTGGCCTCCAGAAAAGAGACAAGAGAACTCCAGGAAATGTGAGTTTGCTTGCATGCAGCTGAGTGAGTGTAGTAGTAGTAAGAGTAGGGCGCCATTTATTTGTATATCCTGCTGGTCTGTGTGGAGGGTTGAAGGAAATTTTTAGATTGAACAAAGCGTGCGTATAGATAAGGCTTTCGACTAAAACTGAAAATGACTATATTCTTAGAACAAGATTGCTTTAGATTGGAGAGGGCTTTTATTTCTACATTCTTGGAAAGTTGCCACCTTTACTCGTAAGGTGGATTTGTATTTGGATGTAAGGATGGGCAAATACAACTGAATAGGATCGAAAATTAAAGCTTTTGAGTTGTAGATTGTGTTACGATTTCAGACAATTGAATGGAATTAGTGACAACTTCTTGAAAGAGGTGTTTTAATTTATTGTGTATTTTTGTTGAAAGTTGGAGATTGTGAAGAATAAAAGTATTAGCAACAATTACAGTTTGAGGAACTTCCACTGATGTTTTTTGATTTTTTTTTACATATTCCGTTCTACTATGACTGATGGGACTAAAAACTAATTTTTCCAAATTGATTTGTTCAGCTTTATTTTTAATGGCGGGGTCTCTTGTCGATGTCATAAATGTGGCAACAAACAAGAAATGTATCGTCAAGCTTCTTGCAAAGATTTGATTCTATCGTAAGACATTTGTAAAAGAATAAGGTCCTAGAACAGAACCTTGCGGTCTTTCAGCCTGGTTTTTTTGTTTTTATGAACATAAAAATGAGGAGTGATAGGGCTTCAGACTCAGATGGTATCTTGGTAAATTTTTACGAAAACACCATTCCCGAGTTCTCACTGTACATGCTTATAATGTCCTTTTAAGAAAATGTTTGCAGACTTTTTGCGGTATTCGAGCAACAGTGTAGTTCAGAAGAAGGAAACCCTACTGTGCCCAAAAACTTAACTCCGGTTAGCTGAAATCATCAAAACAACCAAATACTCGATTATTGCTTTTTCAGGCTGGTTTTTTGGACAGTATTACTCTTGCTCTTAAAAAGAAAAAGAATCTTTAGTCCTTTTTCTCCAATTTCGTGATAGACAGAAGATCGCTTCTTTTAAACTTTGTAGCCATTGGGGTATCGACCAAATGAACAAAACATTATGACAAACTCCTCTCAAATATGAGCTCAGTAATTTCAGATAAAACCTCAAATCAAGATAATTGTGAAGCAGGTGTTACGAAAGGCTGCCTTTTAAAGGTCTTAAGCTTTTATTCTAAATGATTTTTCATATCATATTCTTGGTAGCGTAGCCTTTGTGGACTTATTTATCGGAGTATTGTTTTACGCAGATGACTTTGACATTATAACAGCTTTAGATCAGTAGCTTATAGCTATTTTGTCATATGTGGGACCTAAATATCAATACCCTGGAGTCGAAAATTATGTCTAAGGTTCCAAAATTGTGTAACTTAAGAACTGGAACTTGAATGGCTCGAATATAAAAACCCTTTGTGGACAAATTGTCGAAGTAATATATTTTTGGAACTGGAATATAAGTTGTAAGTGTCTCGGGGACGGTGAAGACCTGGTTTTGGGTCTATCTCAAGACGAATCCTGATGTAACCTTGTTGGTGCTAAAGAACGTCGAGTTTAGAAACCGATTTAGAACTGTCAAGATGGTTATACGATCGATATCAAGGCTCCACGTTGGGCGCCACCCGTAACCAAATTACCATTGCCCCTCTCTTCCCTAGTAGACCAACGTTACAACCTCATGGCTACAGGCACATGAGGCTGATCCAGCAGCAGGATAGAGAGAGGTGTCCAGGCAACGACCCCCTTTGGCATGCTTGTATTATTGTGACCTAGCTCGTCAACGCGGTGAGTTCTTGAGGTCATAGCTCTGAACCGTCGCGTCGTTAAGAATTATTTCATGACATAAATTCGGAAAAAGGGACACAATGTCTTGGTGGAACGGTATGTCGCTCCAATAGGGGCAGGGTCCAGATGTGGTTGGACCTTGAGGGTTTTCCCACCCTCGTATCCATTCCGATACTTCCATGGGGATGAAGACAGGGTTCACAGGAGGGTCCCTTCTGGCACCTACTTTACAGGTAGCGCCCTTTTTGTGAATAAAGTTTCTGAATTTTAGTAATTTAAAGAAATTGAAGATACTTTTCAAAGTAGGTCTTCAACTTCGGCCGACAAAAGTTACACCGGCAGTAAAAAGGTGAAAAAGGCACATTGAAAATAGTGATACATACAATGTTAACATTCTGACAGCCAGAAACTGATTGTGGAAATCACGCCGACAGCCAAATGGTGACATGACGAAAACATACGGTTAGCAGAAGCTGTCATTGTGAATTCACATCGACAGCCAAAAAGCGAAAAGATGAAGGTACCAAAAAGGTACGCAACTAAAGTACACCAACATCCAAGAAGCATCATGATGATAGTACTTCGACACCCAAGAATCAACATGATGAAGCGATATCGATTTAAAATAGCGAATTGATGTAGGCAAACCGACAGCCAAAAGCCAACTGATGAATGCTCAACGACAGCCAAATAGTTGCATGACGTAAGCACACGGGCAGGTAAAAAGCGAAGTGATGAAAGAGGATTGAAAGCCAAAAAGTGACAAGATGAAGGCGCACCGACAGCCAAAAAGTGACACAACTAGATCAAATCATGAAGTAACATGGCCAATTACAACGACAGCCAAAAAGCGATGAAGGCACACCAACAGCCAAATTTCGACATAATGAACGCACACTGACAGCCAAAAAGCGTCATGATGAAGGCACAGCGACATCAAAAATTTTATCAGAAGAAAATGTTTAAGTAACCAAGAAATTTTATCTCGGCAATACCTTTCAAGGAAAGTAACATACACATGAATGCATAGCTTTTGAAGCATTTCAAAGGGTTTCACTTGCGCTTGATTCACAAAATTTTCTTTACTAGAACAATCCCCTGGAAAACAAACACTGTCTGGTCTACAAATTCCTCAAGTCAAAACATACACAATAATTCGAGCTAATGATATGAACCATGGAAGTGGGAGTGGGAAGGTGAACATCGAAAGTATTAATATCTACGGGTAGAATCTATAGAAGCGCTTAGGTTATTGTTATTCTATCATACTTTACAGGATTATATATGTACTGAATCAACGTCAACGTATGCTGTTCAAATACATAGAATGCAAGGAACGCATGATAATATCTCTATAAAACTAAGAGTTATGCTCGGATGCTGCTCATAATGACGATGTGATGACTATACACAGTACACATCACGTTGATGATGGTGTTATTCTTTTCAATGAGTCTCTTCTAAGGCCATCATTCATCTCCTGACGTAGGTTTCATTGTACGGAAGCAACCCGGCCATAACTTGAATGTGAATGTAGAAAACTCTTGCAAAGTCCTTTTCCAGTCCATAAGAATATAGATGAATAGTGAAAAGGACGTTTACACGATGTTAGACTGCACCACCACCTTCTCTGCCTTTTCTGTTGCTGCATATCTATTGTTTGGTGTACTTATAGATGTTGTTCTACTCGGTCTCTGTTGATAGTCATATGTTGTGTTGTAAGGATTCTTTTATACAAACCAAAAAAAAAACATTGTACTTGGGCAAAAGAGGCGAGCTTGAGCAACAACAATTACGTAAACGACAGCGACCGAAACACGACGAGCATAGGAATATCTACCAACAAAAGACGTCGAGACTCAAATTGCTATAGAAATGTGATAGTTTTTGTTTTTTATTGAGAATTTCCATTTTGGCAAAAGATGGTTTGTTCGTTAATATTCCTTGTGTTGTTTGGTTTTCATTTACTGTTTTAAGGAGCAACAGACATTTCGACAGAAATCAAAATCTAGTTTGAGTGGCTGCATTGCTTGATGTGAATTTTATACCCAAAAACTGGGCATTGAATTGAATATCAAATTAAAGTAACGAGAAAGGCTATCGAAACAATCCTAAATGGCATAACTGCCCGAGAGAACAAAAGCCTGAACATTACGGAACGTTTTCAGAGCTCCGATGAAGTCATAAAACCTCATAAAAGACAACAGAAATTGAAAATACACTCCATGAAAAATTTTTTATATTCAAAACCCTTCCATATCCGTCAAAATGGGGTTAATGTTTCTTTGAAACTATTTCTCTCTCTCTGTAAATACACTTTCAACATTTTTTTTTCAATGGACGGAATTTAAATAATATGTAATTATAAGCGAATAAAATGGCCGATTCTCGTATCAGAAAATGATTAATAAACATTTACATCAACGTCAAATAACCGGATATTGATCTGCGGACATCCTCGATGTATTCGTGTGTGCATGTGCAATAGTGAACGATTTAATTTCCTGAATGATTTTGTGGTTAATTGATTTTCATTTATTACAACGTCATGCAGCGGCCATTCAAACATTCATAAATATACGTAAATGCCTCCATCAATGGACTGACTGACATCAGAAGATTCTCTCATAACTGATAACCGAAGTGGCAATTTCAGTTGCCACAGCTTTCGCGTCACGGATGCCCGATCGAATGTAATTGCACTGTTTTTTTTTTGTGAAGTAAATGAGCCAATATCATGGATCATCTTCGGGTGGGAAAATGTATACAGCTATACGAGTATAAGCCAACTCCCTTGTCAAGTTAAAAGATTTTTCCATTGAAAAGCCCTTCATCTCATGCCCTGAATCAAATAATCGTACCTTTTTTAATTTTAATATTTAATTTCCAACTCAAAAATCAATCCGTCAACCCTTTTTAATGCAAAGTCGAGTTGTGAAGAAGTGAGAGATATGGGAAGAGTCTCCAATTTATAGTTACTTACACATTTACTCATTAACCCCTTAAGTGCACACAGTACATATATATGTATACGAAAAGGGACAAACAAGGGCAATGCCGCCTGCCCGACACACTTTGACGAATCCTTTAAATGCCGGGACTGTGAAAGAATGGATGATGATAATGATGACGATGACGATGATGATGATGATGACGATGATGATGACGATGATGATGTTGCAAGAGCTTTGGTGCTACCTCATAAAAGAAATGGTCAAGTTTAATTTAAATTGCCCCCATTTAACTTTTAATTAAACGAACGAAAACTTTCGTTTGCTATGCCATTTCGACTTTATTCCGCTCAAAATGAGTTTTAATTGTTTTAATTAAAAAAAAAAAAGTTTAAGACAAGCACACCCATTATGGGAAGAGAGATGAGGATATACCAGTCCAACTCCCCTAGGAGTAGTCTGTAAGTAGTTCTTTTGCATGTAAAACAGTTGAAATGGTACCTCAAGCCTCAACCTACTACTGCTCCTTTTTAGTGTCTTGGTCTCTTTTACATTTTTAGAAAACTACCGATGCTTTTAGTGCTGCACTTAACCCTTTGGTGCGTGTTTGAATGTTTTCTTTAGTGTTTTTTTTTTGTGTGCTTTTTTTAATTTTTATTAAATTCTACATAAAGAAGCAAATGTGGAACATGAGCACCCTTGTGCAGTTATATAGCTGCTTTAGTTTATGCAAGTTTTTTGAAGTGATTTTGTGCAAAAATATTCCACTTCAGACAACATACTCGAAATAATTTAGAGGGTAGACGAAAACCTTGAAGTGAAAGCTCTTTGACTTAATGGCAGTGCATTTAAAAAGTTTTTATGGATTCAAAGGAATTTACTTGGTTGGTGAATTAGTTTTTGGTTTTGAAATTAAGAACAGCCATTGAGAAAGGGTTTTATGGAAGTGTACAGCAACGGTATGGGCTACTGGTTCTGAAATGGCTTATTTACAGGCGCAGAGAGAAAGAGAGAGAATGGCATGTGTAATGCAATTTGAATTAAACAGGCCCTTAGGTGGTTATGGGGCATACCATCAAATAATTGGTTGAGGTTTCACAAAGAGAGCTTCATAAGGTGCCGCTCTATGTGTAATCTGTGCTTCTAAAAATTGCAAGGCCAGTGAAGTTTGACTGATTGAAGCCTGGATGGAAACTCAAACTCAAGGCCAATAGAGATCATTAAAATCTTTTACTTACTGATCACTTCCTTAGGGATCGGAAGTCGAACAGAAATGCTCGATCCAGAGCTTTCAGATTCTAGGGGCTAACAAAGTCCTTCTACAAATAAATTAATAGGGTGGCGCAATAGAGCGAGGAGTCCCAGGGTCTAGCGTATTTCTCACAACAATGCCTTGTGAGTGAATGGAGGGGACCTATAATTTTGTGCCGGTTCCAAATGGAAAATCGAGAAAGCACTTTTCATGGCAATGATTTTACTAACGGAGGACTTGCCAATTCCTTGCATGATACCCGTGGAAAAATATGTTTGCTTCTCTGTTGGGACTCGAACCACGAACCTCTGGGTTAACACCTGACATTCTAGCCGTCACGCCACGGGTACCACAATCTTTCAACAAATGAGACGAAATTTAAGTTGCACTTTCTTAGCGTGTTTTTGAAGTCTTCCGTCATTTGTAACCCCAAGCTGGTGATGCAAGGAAAGTCTGTAATATTACCAATATTTTGGTAAAAGATGCGTTATGACTGAATGTCTACGCTCAAGTAAATTCCGAAGAAAGGGTTTTTCTTTGCGGAGATTTCAATAGACATAACGGGTAGAGGGTAGACAGACTTACGAGGATTCAGAACATCGCCATGTTCAATTGGAATATAGTAACAGAAAGAGGATGCAAGTCCCAATATCCAAATGGCCTTTTCATGGGTGTTGCCTATGGCATGGTATAAGCAATTCTTCCGAGGGCAATGCATCTTTGAAAAGACCATAAGCGGCGTTTACAATGAGGAGAAAACTGTGGGACTATTGCAATTGTCTCCGTCTCACTTATGGATTTTTGTGGACATAAAGATAGATAGATAGACAGATAGAGAGAAAGAGAAAGAGAGACGGACAAAAGAGAGAGAGAAGGAGATAGAGGGATAGATAGAGAAAAATAGAGGTATAGATAGAGAGAGATAAAGGTATAGATAGAGAGAGATAGAGGTATAGATAGAGAGAGATAGAGGGATAGATAGAGAGAGATATAGGGATAAATAAAGAGAGATAGAGGGATAGACAGAGAGAGATAAAGGGATAGATAAAGAGAGATAGAGGGATAGATAGATAAAGAGAGACAAAGAGAGAGAGACAGGTAGAGGGAGGGAGAGAGAGAGAGAGAGAGAGAGAGAGATAGATAGATAGATAGAGAGATAGATAGATAGAGAGAGATAGATAGATAGAGAGAGAGAGGAAACGAGCGAGGGTAGGCTTTTAAGCGCATCAATTGATGTAAACTATATAAATAAAAATGCGAGCAAAATTACTATGTGAACACCAACAGAGTCCCAAATGTACAAAACTCATAAAAAAGTATGCGAAAATACTTATAAAAAACTTGTTTAGAAAGAGCCTAAGGATTGCTAGAGGCCTTAAAAGAACACTACCAACAAGCCCACGAAATCTGGTGGACTGATAAGCCTCAGGAGTGAAAAATAAGAAGAAATCGGCTTTCAATCCATGATTAAGTGTCCCTCAAATATCAAAAGTGGAAGGCTCACCTCGAAGTGAAATGCAGAACCTGCATGAAAGAAGGAAGGAAGAAGGGAAACCAACACCAAACAAAGAATACGGACGGCCGATTCCGAAAGGCTAAGGAAGTAAGCCCTTTTGTTTTTTTTTTTCAAAGTTCCTTATTATCTCAATAAGCAGGAGGATCAACTCAACTCTAGGAAACTTCTCTGAAAAGAGATCTGTAAGGAGAGGAACACCGCAAGGCGGAGTTCTATCTCCTCTTCTATGGAATTTAGTCGTCAATGAACTTCTAGTTGAGCGATTCAAAGTGATTGCTAATGCAGATGACGTCTCCATTGCGGTATCTGGCAAACACGCTCACGTCCTTACGGATCTGATGCAAACTGCTCTAAATAAAATAGTAAAATGGGCCGGAAAATGCGATCCTAGGGATCAACCCTCAGAAAACTGAACTCGTTCTCTTCACCAGGAAATACAAAATTCCTCAACTAACAGCTCCATCAATTAATGGAATCCCACTTGAACTTTTAAACGAAGCCAAATATCTAGGTATAATCCTAGACAAAAAGCTAAATTGGAAAGCCAATATACAGGAATAAATCAGGAAATCCACCGTTGCCTTATTTTTCTGTAAAAAAGCCATTGGCAATAAATGGGGTTTCTCCCCCCAGATCACACACTGGCTCTACACCGCGGTCATCAGACCAATACTCACATACGGAGTAGTGAACAACTCAAATGGCCATCGTCAGTCAAAACTATTCATTGACTTATCCCACAAACGTATGAAAGAAATTCTTGACATGAGCAAACGTGACGCAAAGTTACTTACGGACTTCTTCACTGGACCCTGCTCTCTCAAGTATCATCTTAAAAACATGGGCATCAGCCAAGATGACACCTGTCGTCTCTGTCTTGAAGACATAGAATCAGTTGAACACATCTTATGCGAATGCCCTGCCTTAGCTAGATCCAGGCTTAAAATATTCAATAAAGGGTTCCCCTGTCCCCTTGATATCAGAAACACCTCTTCCTCGAAGATTCTTAGGTTCTTACATGACCTCAGCTTCGAATGAACAAACCTATACACTACGTGTTTTCAAACCTAAGGGAACAGCACAAAAGATCTTTCAGGTCGACGTGCTTGTAAAGGTAATTTTCACCTTCACCCTATTTAATTAAAAAAAAAAAAAAAAAAGTGGTATGGTGGACCGCTCTTGATAAAAGGTCCTACTGCGATAATCTAAGCAAGGTCCAAAAAACACCCTTTTTGTGTATAAGCGGAGCACTGAGATCAACACCCTCATCTGCCCTAAATACACTCCTTAACCTCACACCACTAGATATCTTCAGCAAACAAATGGCCGCCAGTACAGCCATTCGTATGAGAGCTATCTCCTAATGGACCGTTAATAACATCGGCCACGCTACAATCCTGAGTTCATTCGAATCAATCCCTTGCCACTCCGACTACACCATCCCCCAAATGTCATCACCGGACATTGTCGGATGGGAAGACACGCCATAAGACTTGGCGTTTCCTCTAATGACTTCTGCAGAAGTTGCTTAGATGAGGAGAAGGAGACAATCCCACACCTCCTCTGCTCATGTCCTGCACTCTCCTTTAAAAGAAAACGGCATCTAGGAAAATATTTTCTTGATGATCCAAGCGATCTGGTAAACACAGATCCCCTGCATCTGCTTCGCTTTATTAAAGGCATCTGCTTCGCTTTATTAAAAGCTCCAAATGGTTTTTGTTAAGTGAGGTACTCCCTCGCACAATTTTTATGGTATGTCAGTTGTATTCCTGGCAGCCATTTTTAACCTAACCTATTATCTCAATAAATTATAAGGTGAAGTCAAGAAAAAAGTTGATTCAAATTGAGAAAGTAAGAGAAACTTTTCGTTCGAAAAATCAGCTCCACACTCCAAATTTGTATGCAAAATTTTGTTGTCATCTACTCGAAGCTGTCCTTGAGCATCTTCAACGAACTTCGGCGAAGGAATTTCTTTCCTTCTTCGAGCGGCTATTTTGAAGATGGTTGTCTCTCCCATGATTACCCGTGTTTTCGCAATTGAATTTTTCTGGGATTCGAACCTCAAACTCTCACGTAGTAAGCAGGTTTGCTAATACTTACGAGGTTCGTCAAAACAAAATGAGCAAGTTAGCAATCACCTACAAAATGGCCATTCAAAGAAGGAGAAATGGTCAGAAAGTTCATTAAATGGTACTCAAATACAGCTTCTTGTGAATGACAAAATAGATTTGCATAAGAAGTGAGAGTATTGGACTGGTTTTTCGAACGAAGAGTTTCCTCAGCAGAACTTTCCTTTACTTTATGGATGAACTGTTTTTTCGGCTCATCCTAATTTTACGTTTTTCCCCTACAACGTTGTCAAAGAAGTTATTGAGACGGTAAGGAAAAACATGGCTAATGATTGTCATTTCCAAGCTTAAATATAGGAAGTGACAAGTTGACTTATAAATGGTGGAAAATAACTTTCCTCGAAATTTATTTGTGAAGCTGTGATAAATTACAGTTTAATCAAGCTAATACTTCGAAGATCGATAAGGGGATATCGGGTGTTCGGCTATGTCAAAAAGTATGTCGCGGTTAAATGATCATCAGACGCAGTCTAAAGTATAAAGATCTTTATGGTAAACAATCGTGATTCCTTAAGGGATTTAAATATTGTGTTTATTGATTTTGAGAAAGCATTTGACCGACAACCACGGGATTTGATGTGCATGGGTGTATGCTATCGAGCATTTCCGGAAGTCTATGTGCAGTTGGCCGAGGACACGCAGATACCAATTAACATAGGCGAAAGATCGTTTTTTTATGGAGTTTTCTAAGAATTCTAAGCCTCAGAGGGAGCATACCAGGCAAGCGTCCTAAATCTTCTACTCTTCATTGCAGTCCTTGGCTTCCTGCTCAAAGAATCTTAGATGGAAAAATCATCAACGAAGATTCTTCATCCAAGTTTCACAGCGATGCGATCACATTTCTTCCAAGTCCTAGAAAAATGCAACCGATGATATTATTTATCCACTTACAACTGAATTAAGCAGAATCTTAATTGAGGCGATAGTTCCTTACAATTTAGAAAAAGAAGTAGATATTTTCTCCGCTCTTTATGAAAATTATTCCTTCACACATGTGGTAAGTTGTTAGACAGACTTACCCACAACACAATGACTCACTGGATTGAGGACATAAGAAGGCTACGTGAATTTCAGGAGGCAAAAGTCTCTGTTCAAAGTTCAAATCGTTCGAAGATTGAACTATTGACGAATTTCTCACCGCTATTATTGAAAAAATTTGTAATAATTTGAAGTTTAAGTTTCAAAGTTTGCTTCTTGTCTTGAAGAAGTTCAATAACATAAAAAATGATTTTCCCTACACCCACAGTTGTAAATTTGATGTATGATTCAACTGCACAGCGTTTGTTTAACGAGCTGTAAGATTTTAAAACCCCAACATCACACAACTTATTGGCATCATAATACTAAATATTTGAGACTAACCGAACATGCTTATTTAAATGGCCAATTGAAGTCATAAAGCGTATATGCCATTCCCATTGTTCTTTATACTCTCAGTCGGTGTTTGTTTTTTTTTTCCTTTCTTATTTTTGTTTTTTATTTTCATCGGCTTTATTATTCCTTATTCCTCGCTACGACTTGATGTTGATGCATACCAATCGAGTGTATGAGCAAATATTCCAGCAACAGCCCCCAAACCAACACCAACCGGAATTCATTTGTGGTTTCGAAAATACACACACAAAAAAAAAAAAGAATAAAAAATCAATATGAACATCTGTTACAAGCCCTTTCGGCAAACGACAACTTGTTCATTTTACTTTTGGCCAGGAATAATAATAACAACAACATTGTTGTTTAACACACACTCGAATACCTACCACAAAATCAGCTCAAATCAACACGCCTTTCTACATATAGAAACTTTCTTCACAACAGGGAATTTCAGATCCTTTCTCTGCTTTGCTCTATAAAGAAAGACCCTTTATTCGTGGTACAATTTTATGACACATAAGAAGCGAATAGTGTCCCGCTATTTTCAAAAACACACGAAACACTTTATTTACCAGAAACAATATTCGACCTAAACTGGTTAAGGGATGAAGAAACGGGGGTGTTGTTTGATGTGTTTTTTTTTTATGAACCCAATCAACAGTAATAAAATTTGGTATTATTATTGCATAATTCCAGCATCACAATAACTGTGAGGTGGCATTAATTAGGCCAACGTTAGCTCTCTTTCTCTGTACACTTTTAAGACACAATTCGTGCCTGTCGGTCTGTAAAAGAAGGTCGATAAAAGTTGCGGGTCTTTGCACCGAGCAGTGGCTTCGGTAAATTAGAATGGCAGGTGAATGGAGGGTGAGTGGTCTGACTAAGCAATGCTCATTAATTTAAATTATGCAAATTATCTGAAGTGGTGTTGTGAAGATTGGAGGTATCTAGGTTGTTTGCTTAACGAGAATCATAGAATCTACTTGAGGTGTAGTGCGCTTGGATTTGTGTACTTTGATTGAAACCATGGTTTGCGGTTGTATTTTTAGGAGATTTAACAGCGTGCAAAATATAACAGTATGAGGTGAAGAGGTGCGAGTATCTTAGTTGAAAATTGCTTAATTCGTATACGGTGTATAGGCATAAGTTGGGGTTAGTAAGATGAGATGTTTTCTTATGCGGGATGGGGTTGGCTAAACTAAATAATTTACTTGGAATACTGTAATGTGTCTTTAATTAAATTATTATCCGAACGGAAGAGAAATGTCTTGATCCCTCAGAACTTGCAGCTTCCTTATACCAGAAACAAAGTGTTGAATTTCTGCAAAATTTAGTCATCGACAGGACTACAAACTCTCCAAAAAAGTAGTGTTTAAATATGTCAACTATTTGAATTGAAAGTTCTGGAGATAGCTTATACATTTCGACACTATAACGAGGTCTTCATAGTCAGGCAGATGGGTTGGAAGGAACGAATTTTGAAAGTTTTGTGTATAATGTCAGGGCATGCTGTTAGAAGTCGCTGAATTTTTGAAGACTATTGGTATCCATCCACGAAATGAGTTAGGCCCGACTCTCGCGAGCTTTTTTACTTACTTATTTAAGGTGGCGCTACAGTCCGGGTCGGACCAGGGCCTCAACCAACATGCTTCTCCAGCCAGCTCGGTCTCTAGCTAGCTGCCTCCAGTTTTGCACGCCAAGTTGGTTGAGGTCCTCTCCTACTTGCGTGCGCCACCTGAGTCGCGGTCTTCCTCTACTGCGCCGTCCCTCGGGATTGGATTCGAAGATTTTCCGGGCCGGAGCGTTGTTGTCCATTCGCTCTACATGACCCAACCATCTAAGCCGCTGGACTCGTTTGATCAGATCAGTGTCGCTGTAAAGCCCGTACAGTTCGTCGTTGAATCGTCTTCTTCACTCTCCATCTATGCAGACGGGACCAAAAATCACCCGAAGAATTTGTCTCTCGAAGCATCCTAAAGCGTTCTCGTCTACCTTTGACAAGGTCCATGCCTCTGCGCCATATATAAGAACCGGGATGATAAGTGTCTTATACAGGGACACTTTAGTTGCTCGAGAGAGGACTTTACTACTCAATTGCCTTCTTAGTCCGAAGAAACAGCGATTGGCAAGAGTTATTCTTCGTTTGATTTCAGCGCTGGTGTCGTTGTCTGAATTAATAGCGGCGCCTAGGTAGACAAAGTCCTTAACTACCTCAAAATTATAGCTGTCTATCGTGACGTTCTGTCCAATACGTCTGTGTTGGATGTCCTTTCTTGATGACTGCATATACTTGGTCTTGCCCTCATTGACCACTAAACCCGTCTTCTTTGCTTCCGTCTCAATGCTCATAAACGCGCCATTGACATCACGCTGCGTTCTTCCAATTATGTCGAGCTTTTTTGCTTCACCCTTTTTCATTGGTATTCAAGATGATAATTGCGAAAGTAAGGTTCGATCGTCCTCGTCGTCTTGTACGAGTGGGATTAGATACAAAATCTCCTTTTTAGGCAAGACAAATGGGGTCATCTTATCGTGTTCTTCAATGTGTTCTATGAAATTCAAAATGTTTCGACTTTTTGAACTGCGTTCAGTTTTGATTTTTGTTCTTTTTATAGAACTGAGATCTATGCACACTCAGAACCAATTTGCCATCAGATATTTGATCAAGAGGGTTCTTTCTCTCATTTTGCCTATGTAATCGTTGTCTAGAAATTTATTACAAATTTTGGAGATGCATTGGCGTCCACTTTCATCGCAGCTAAGAGGACAAATGTATTTATGTTGTGCACTCAATATAAGTACCAATTGAACTATTCGCAGATCAGTTCATTTTTCAGCAGGCTTTCACTTATATTCAAATCTGTTAACTCAATTAGTTCATATTGCTCAACTAGTTCATATAGCTTTCAATCGAACTGTGCGTAGTTCAGTTCAGCTTTAAGCGAGCGCTCACTAAGGTTCAAATCTTTCGACTTTATCAGTTCATATGGCTCAATTAGTTCATATTGCTTTCAATTGAACTGTGCGTTTTCAGTAGGCTCTCACTTAAGTTCAAATCTGTTAACTCAATTAGTTCATACTGCTCAACTTATGAATTTCTCTTCAACAAAGCACATTACGCTTATCTCATCTCAGTTCACTTCTTACTCAGTTCAGTTCAGTCTGTTCAACAAAAAACACACTAAGAATATTTTTTGCTCAGTTCACTGCTCACTCAGATCAGTTCAGTAGATCGCGTTGAACTGAACTGAACTTCACTATCCATCAATAGGTTTTGGTATAGTTCTTTTACATTGATTTGCATTGTGTTACGAATTAAGAATGTATATTTAGATGAACTCACATCTGCTGAACTAGTTCGCTTAGTTCATTGGTGAGAACATTTTCTGAGTTGGTTGATTAAAAAACCACCCACGTTGAATGCTCTCTAACAATAAGTCTCGCCTGTTTTTTAGTTGCAGTAAAGAGTTTATATTTCTTAGAAGCCGCGAAATTATACGCATACACCCCTGACGACCCTTTTGAGGTAATGACCTTTTTAAGTATACGCCTGTACTAATCTATCAGAAAAAGTTTAAAGAAATTGCATGAATTTGTTTGTATTGTGCAACGGAGCACATTGAGGACAGTTGTAATTTTTCTCCAGTTCAAGGCTGACATGCTACCTTACGGGCACCGTTTTATAGGAGTGGTTGAGAGAAATTCCTTCGTATTTTAATAGCTACTCTAACATCCTGCCACGACAGAAGGTTTTTCTGAAAATCGGAGACAGAAAAGCCTAACATCTACACATAACTTCAAATGATTGCCCTCGTTTGACATTTAATGTCAAATGAGTGGACATAATGACCTCGAAAGGATCCCCGCTCCCCCGCTTGTAGAGCACTCAGACTTAATTGCCAGCCCATTGTACTACCAGGGTGGCAGCTTTCCCTCTTTGTGGTGCATTTGATGGAACAAAGGTTAGGTTAGGTGGAAGTGGCTGTCATTGACACACCTAGGCCCCAAGGGCCCATTCTGATACCACAGAGATCAGCAAGTTAATCACCTACTGATCTCAGAAACCCGATGTAAGATTAACGAGTTGAGCACTTATTAATATTTCATTACGGGACTAGCCGGTTAATCAGCTGCTAGTCGAACCACGCGGAACTCTTAATGTATTTCAAAAGACTTTTAGGGTCTATGTAAGCTAAGTCGCTAGTATCATCGAAGAAGAATTCACCGAGATGAGTTTTCCTCCTATGAAGTAGTGCAGGGTATGAGCAAAGAAGGTATTGAACGGTTTCTTCCTCCTGTTCGTCCATGCAGCTTCTGCAGAAATCATTGGAAAGCACACCAAGTACCAAAAAGCACACCGTAAGAACACCAATGGTAGAACCTAGATACAGACGGTTCAGGGCTAACAAACTCTTCAAACGTTTTGAGTCTACACACGGCGTTTGGTTGCAAGGCAGTTGTTACTTTCAGTCCATCTAGTGTTTGTTATCCCTGAAGCGTCTTGTCTAAGTAGGAGTTTACATGTAGCGATAGGTGCACCTATGCTGTTTCATTCTGAGCGTCGTGTGTAGTCGGATCGATTCGGTAAGAATCTAAATTTATCTAGAATGGTAGTGTGGTCGATTTGATTATTGGTCCACTGTGATGTAGCTCTGAGTCGAGTAGCTGAGCTAGCTGCGACTTGTTTGCTGAAGATATCTAGGGGTGTGAGATCTAGTAGTACATTGAGGACGTCCGATGGGGTTGTCCCCAATGCGCCACTAATACACAGACTAGCCGTTCTTTGAACTTTGGCCAGCTTGTTGTAGTTGATCATCTTGTCTAGTGCGGTCCACCAGACTATCACCCCGTATGTGAGTATCGGTCTAATTTCCGAGGCAAACAGCCAATGTGTGATTTGGGGTGAGAAACCCCATTTCCCACCAATGGCTTTTTTACAGCCACGTGCCTTGGATATATTTACTCTTTCCTCAATATTGGTTTTCCAGGTCAGTTTTTTGTCAAAAAATGAGACCTAGATATTTAGCCTGATTTGACAGTGTGAGAGTTACCCCTTTAATAGTTGGGGGTCTGAATGGAACAAAAGGTGGCTTTGATTTCACGTATAACCTCAAGGGTGGCGTCCAGATAAAATTAGGAATTTGATGAAAAATGGATGGCCAGAGTTCTTAAAATTAATGGTGGTCTCAAAATACTACCTTGAGGTGCTCCACAAAATATTTCTCTGTTTAAATTCCCTGTCGGCCCGTAATCCCTTAGGTTTTTTCAGACGCAAGTTCTCCATTTTAATGGCACATACATCCAAAACCAACTGAATGATGCATTATTTAT
This sequence comes from Melanostoma scalare, assembly GCA_949752695.1. Lineage (NCBI taxonomy): Eukaryota > Metazoa > Arthropoda > Insecta > Diptera > Syrphidae > Melanostoma > Melanostoma scalare. The sequence continues at coordinate 18,067,221 of OX456986.1, forward strand.
TTGCCAATAGAATTGAAATCCAAAGGTTTTTCTACTGAAATATACCTCACCAAATTTGAGAGACAAATTCGTGAGCTTTATTGTTTTCCTATTGATGTGTCACTACTATATACGGGCTATAATTTGAACACAGCTTCATGTGTCTATCTAAATTTCACTTTTGGTTGTGGTTAGTCCAACTTGACAGCTTGACAGCTTTTTCACACACACCAAGTCATTGAAGTTAAAATGCCTAAATTATACTTTGTCACAGCATCAATGGAACCCTCCATAACATCCGATTCTTTGAATAATCCACTTCCAGTCGCACAGTTAAGACTCCATCAATTGACAAGGATATTCCAATATCCTCTATACGTGTGAGTAAATTATTAATATATTTCTCCAGAATGCATGCAGCAAGCTTTCATTCGAATACAAAGCAGAAAATCAACTTTTTCAACATTTGGTGTTAAGGTACCTATATCCAGGCCTTACCTCTACCCAGCCTTACCCACGTCTCAGCATTTCTGTATGAAGACAAAACATTTTCTGAGAAATTAATGAGCATGGCAGCCACCTGCTTCTGGTTGCGGCTGATTAAACTCTCTACACACCATTGCGCCGCCCGCCTAACATTAAATAATCCTCCTACCCATCTAACACCCAAAGGTGTCCCGCTGCAATGATGGTGTTTCCAAACGCGTGCTTATCAATTCAATACTGAATCGGCTTCACTTCTCCTTCCTGCTATATCGTGATATTTATAGCTTTATGTATGTTTGTATTTCCATTTTCCCGGTAGAATATGGAATACGTTTATATGTGTCCTTGCCAAATGATGCAAAAATAAAATAAAAAAAAAAAAAGATGGAAGAACTTCCATCTGAGGACTCCTGCGACGACTGGGTGGTTTTTCGTTTTCACTTCTTTTGTGATAAAATCCGAATAAAATTTTCCGCGTATTATATTTTGTCACGACACCAACGAGCGTCGACGACTACGACGAAGAAGACGAAGCCACGCAGAGGAGAGCCGATGTTGACAAAATGAAAATTTATGGTTTCACTGCATGTGCCGCGCGTGCTGTATTTGAATTTGCATACACAATACTATTACTACGCCATGCTGTCTTTATGTGTGATGATGTTTTTGTTTGTCAAATGATTTGACATAATTTTTCTGTTGCTGTGTCATTTGGTTGCAGCTTCAGAGAAAAGCAGCAATGGTACCGGGAAGGCATCCCACGTCTGCTGGCTTTTGAATGTAAATACGGTAAACAGCCAGCAGGAGTTGTGAAGGATGCAGGGTGTTCTGTTTTAAAATGTGAATTTTGGTTCAAGCAATATATCACTGATCCACATTAGTTTTTTCCACTCACCCAAAAATCATAGTCAAAGTCTGTGAATGATTTAGAAATGCAACTCAAAAGCTCTCTTTTGTGAATAGCCAACTCCAAAAAAACTCATAGAATCGGCAGTATGACTAACAAATATGAAGTCTCGAAATACGAGCTTTGTTCTAGGAAGAGACTATACTCAGAGTAGAAAATAACCAAGGATATGCTAAAAATTGGCCAAGAATTAATGAATTTTTTTAATACATCTCATCTTTGACTATTTTTACCATTAAATCTTTCTTCTAGCCACCCTGTAAAGTTGAGTCGCAAAATAATGTGTGCAAAAATGATTCACACTCCATATACAGTCTTAGCTGGATGTTACATCAGCTAACAACATCGCAATGACATTTTATTTTACTATGGTACATATATACATACTTTAACGACAACAGGAACAAAAACAAACAAAAAAAAAACACACACACATAACGATGGTTGACTATCAACTTATGACGTTTTGTACAGCGGATGAGGAAGTTATCATGATGAAAGACTAAAGGCAGGATATTACAGGACAGAAGCTTGATAGCAAACTGATGTGATGTATGGTGTACAAGATTTTTGGACTGAATCAGTGCGATGACAATTATTATGTTGTTGACAAATGACACTAGACACATTGACATCAGCAGGGTGAGTGGTTTTATTAATTTGAAACACCCTATCGAGTTGTTTCGATCGAACCAAGATTTGATGCTTAAAGATTTATGTGGAATTTGTCATACATGAAATTGATATAGGTCATCATTAGATTATATGAATTATTATTATGGGTGCGGAAATGGAACACGGCGAAATACTCACACTTCAATGAGATCTTGCCAATGGTGAAGACTTGTTTTCTCTCATGCGAATCAATTTCATAAGAGAGCTAAACATATGTATGTCAGGCTTGTTGGCAACTTCTGTCGTCTTCCTGTGGTCGGGAACTATATAAAAAAAGAAAAAAAACTTGAGAGGTGTCAAGGGACACCCGGATAGAACGAAGTTCCTTTCGATTAATTAGTGAAGGAGAGAGAGACAGAGAGAGAGAGAAAAAGAGAGAGAGACAGACAGACAGAGAAACATGCGACGCGGCACAGCTTACAATAGCTTACTATAGCAAAAAGTGTCGTGACAACTTTTCGTAAGAATTTTTTCCGTCTAGCCCCATTTCACAACGCGCGATAAGGAACTTCGTTCCAAAAACTTTCTGTCACACTTTCGTTTTCATAAAGTAGTTGATGAGTACTTAACATTCAAATTTTTTCTAGCTCTGCTTTCATTGGGCAGGATTTTGAGTTTTTTTTTTTTTTAAATATAAGAGATAGTTAAGTAGGAGGTTCCAATGAGCGTTGCTTTAAAATTTTCATAAATTGCAATAGGTACAGAAGAAAGACGGAGTCGGTTAAAGTCTACCACATTCGAGCTGTGTGACTCAAATGTGAACCTCATTGCTTGAGTATGCTGATGTTTGACTTCATTTAAAGAGGGGGTTTTGACGCCTTTAGTCTAAATCCCTTTTTCAAATGAAGTCAAACATCTAGGAGTGATCCTGGATAGCAAACTTCTTTGGTCTAAACATGTCTAAAACTACTAAAGCACTGTCAGTCTTCTATCAATGTAAAGAAGCCTTTGGCAAGACATGTGGTCTTTCACCGAAAAGGGTCCTTTGGATCTATACGGCTATGATACGACCAATCATCTCTTATGCGTCAGATGTTTGGTGGAATAAGCTCTCTCGTAAATAAGTTATTGCCTCGTTTGCCAAACTTCAAAGAACAGTTTGTCTTGGTGTTAGTGGGGCCTTCCCCAGCGCACCGGGAGCTGCTCTCGACGCACTGCTGAATCTTCCTCCCTTTGATACCTACATCATGGGGTGTACTCTCAAGACCATTTTTCGTTTAAAGAGATTTGGTCTCTGGCACAATACGCACTGGAGCTTTGAGGAGCTCGTGAGCAGCATATCTTTTGACTCACGTCTAACGAATATGCCGTCTGACACGATGATCCCAAGGCTCAAACTGCGTCAAAATTACTCAGTCAACTTTCCTTCATTTCAGGTCTGGTTCGCTCCAGAATCTGAGCCTGGAAAAAACTGTTATCGTATGTTCACAGATGGCTCCAAAACCGACGAGGGTTCTGGTGCTGGTGCCTTTGTGGAGAACGGAGAAGTATCTTTGTTTGCAGCGACAGCCAAGCTGTGCTTAAGGCCCTTCTGAACCCTCTAACCACTTCGAAAGTGATCCAGGAATGCAAGAGCTCTCTGAATGCGATAGGAAGATTAAATTTCTTGAGTCTCATTTGGGTTCCGGGCCATCACGGCATAACTGGAAATGAGATCGCCGATGAACTTGCTAGGCAAGGATGTCAGACAGCTTTTTCAGGACCTGAACCGTCGCTTGGTCTGCCAGCGTCCTCAGTGAGGGCTTCAATCAACGATTGGATCTGTGAAGAGCACAACCGAAGATGGCATGCCTCCATTGGATGCAGACAGACCAAGCGTATGCTCTCCAACGTTAGTAAGAAGACTGTAACATTTTTGCTAGCTCGTAGCAGAAAAGACTGTAGAAAGCTTATTGGCGTTGCCAGCGGGCACTTCTCTTTTGCCAAGCATTTAAATGTGTTAGGTTTAAGTGATACCACACTCTGTGAATCTTGTGGAGAAGATGAGGATACCGCAGAGCACTTCCTCTATGAATGTCCTGCTTCTTCTCGCATGAGGTTACAGATACTCGGCGCAGACATGGTGAGAGCTGGTAACTTAGGCTCCTTATCATGGCAGCGTCTTTTGGCTTATCTCCGAACATCTGGAAAGCTATAACAAATAGAAGGTTGTTATCTGGTAGTACAATGGACCGGTATTTAGGTCTGAGTGCTCCAGCTGGTATTTAAAAAACCTCCAACAGAAAAATAAGCCCAACTATGCCAGTTTCATTTAAACACGATCATCAGTAAAAAAGAATTTGTTTTTACACAGAATTTGAATTCAAAAAAGTTTAAAAATGTATGCTTGTTAGGTACTCGTCGTTCGTTGGTTGTGCTCATGTGAATAGTCCTTTAGACAAGCGACTTCACATCATCCCCCATTAAATTGCCCGATCTTGAAGGTAACTCACAGACAGAGTTAATAGCGATTTTGCTTCGCGACAATTTTACGAAAGTATGCATTGGCCAGAAGTAGTGCGAAGAAAGATTCTTATACCCAGCTGCTTGGGCTTAAAGTTAAGTACGTTCTTTTTTTTACGTTCTCCAGTTGCTCTGTTCGCTTACATAAAAAAAGGTGTTATGGCGAAGAATGAATGAATGATATCCAAATGTTTCCTCTCCTCTTTTGCAAATTTACAGTTATTATTTAAAATCATAAGTGATTAATATCTCAACAGTTTATTGATTGATAGCCTCCATGACAAGATAGATTATCCTTAAACTGAATATTTCTAATGATTGAGCATAACAAACAAAAGCTGGATTAGGATTGTGTTGGAAGTTCTTGACAGCTATTTCATAAGACCATTGGTGCATCTCAGACATAATTATCACTGTGTTATCCTTTTTTTCAGGGCTGGAAATACGTTGCTTATATCATGAACAAGGCTGATGGTAAGTTTTTATTTTTATTATAAATTAAAATAAATTCAACCCGTAGAAGTCTTTGCCACATTTAAAGAAAATGTTATCTACGTCAATTTTGTTCATAATCAATCTTAGCCTAACTTGCACACTAAGGTCAGTATCACAATAGACCTGACTGATCCTTCTGTTAATGGTAGCATTTTAGAGCTTCCAGTGGAACTCGAGAGTTGGAAGACATTGATTTGAATTAAAATGAGTGTCAGGGTGTATCATGCATCTTTGAACTGAGGCGGGATATGTGCATAGAAAATGGTGGATGGCCTTTCAGCTTCTACGGAAGTCTTTAGAGTCGAGTCTTACCCTTGCGGCATGACTGCCTAGCTGCCTGTAGGACAGTTCCCTTTAATAACACCTCTTACCGCGGTTGATAACTTTTGCTAAGTTCGCTCGTTCTACCAATTGCTTTGCGGTTTTAGTGACTTACTTATTTACTTAAGGTGGCGCTACTGTCCGGGTCGGACCAGGGCCTCAACCAACATGCTTCTCCAGCCAGCTCGATCCTTGGCTAGCTGCCTCCAGTTTTGCACGCAAGTTGGTTGAGGTCCTCTCCCACTTGCGTGCGCCACCTGAGTCGCGGTCTTCCTCTACTGCGCCGTCCCTCGGGATTGGATTCGAAGACTTTCCGGGCCGGAGCGTTGATGTCCATTCGCTCTACATGACCCAGCCATCTAAGCCGAACCTTGACTCGTTTGACAAGGTCAGTGTCGCTGTACAGCCCGTACAGTTCGTCGTTGTCGTTTCGTTCGTTCGTCGTCGTTCTTCTCCACTCTCCATCTATGCAGACGGGACCAAAAATCGCCCGAAGAATTTTTCTCTCGAAGCATCCTAAAGCGTTCTCGTCTACCTTTGACAAGGTCCATGGCTCTGCGCAATATACAAGAACCGGGATGATAAGTGTCTTATACAGGGACACTTTAGTTGCTCGAGAGAGGACTTTACTACTCAATTGCCATCTTAGTCCGAAGAAACAGCGATTGGCAAGAGTTATTCTTCGTTTGATTTCAGCGCTGGTGTCGTTGTCTGAATAATTAGCGGCGCCTAGGTAGACAAAGTCCTTAACTACCTCAAAGTTATAGCTATCTATCGTGACGTTCTGTCCAAGACGTCCGTGTTGGGTGTCCTTTCTTGATGACAGCATATACTTGGTCTTGCCCTCATTGACCACTAAACCCATCTTCTTTGCTTCCGTCTTAATGCTCATAAACGAGCCATTGACATCACGCTGCGTTCTTCCAATTATGTCAATATCATTGGCATATCCGAGTAATTGGATGGATCTTTGAAGGATTGTGCCTTTTGTGTTGACGTGGGAGTTTTGCACTATTCTTTCAAGAACGATGTTGAAGAAGTCGCATGACAGTGCATCGCCTTGCCTAAAACCTTGACATCGAATGTACGGTGAGATCTTTTCCGACCCTGATGGAGCAGCGTGCGTTCTCCATCGTCATCCTACACAATCGGACAAGTTTGGTAGGGATGCCAAAACTAGACATGGCTCTATATAACTCCTCTCTATAGATGCTGTCATACGGGGCCTTAAAATTGATAAAAAGGTGGTAGGTATCGATTTGAAGTTCCTGGCTTTTTTCCAAAATTTGCCGTAGTGTGAAGATTTGGTCTATGGTGGACTTTCCTGGTCTAAAGCCGCACTGATAAGGACCTATCAGGTTGTTGACGAATGGCTTCAGACGCTCACACAATACGGCAGAGAGGATCTTATACGCGTTGTCAAGAAGACTGATACCTCTGTAGTTGGTGCAGTTCAGAGGTTCTCCTTTTTTGAGGACCGGCGAAACAATGCTGAGGTTCCATTCATCTGGCATGCTTTCTTCCGACCATATTTTGAAAACTAGCTGGTGCATACTCCTGACCAGGTCATCGCCTGCACCTTTAAACAATTCGGCAGTGAGGCCATTAGCTCCAGCAGCTTTGTTGGACTTTAGCTTGGATACTGCTGTCTTCACTTCGTTCAGGTCGGGTTGGCGGAATTGTTGTTCTACGTCGCCTAAATCGAATGGTTCTATCTCTCTAACAGCGGAATTGGGTTCATCATCGCCGTTATAGAGCTTGGAGAAGTAGTTTTTCCATATCCTCAGCATTGACTGCGGTTCCACCACAATGAGGTCGGATTTCTTTAGTTGCGTTAAAAGTTGAATCGCTTGTCCATCTGAGCATGCATTTCTTATAAGCGTCTTTCTGGAGCAATTACAGGACATTTTTATATAACAACACCTATCGCAGCTTTGATGAGCTTTCTATTTCTATTGAAAGAGATCAAGCCGTTCGATCGCTTCAGATGCAAAGTAGGCTTGATTTGTTGAGTTGCGTTAAAAGTTGAAGCGGTTGACCATATCAGCATGCTTTGTAAGTGCTTTGCTTGAGCAGCAGTGTGTATGCAGCTATAGGTATGTTAACAGTGTCGGACTATGTTGACCATTTTTGGGGAGTTCATCAGCATTGCTTTTCCTAAAATGCTTCTGTGGCTCGATACCCAGCAAAGGTGACTTTCGAACTGCCCTGACATCTTTCTAAGATATGCTCTTCAGTTAAAGGCTAGAATAGAGTTGAAAAATTTGCTAACTGCTTTGTTTTTCTTCATTTCTGTATTAAGACCTGAAAAGGTTGAAGGACTAAGGTTATGGACGCTCATCTAACGAAGTCTTTGTGGTTTTAGTGACATTTGTATTTTTTCTGGTTATTTACAGCTTTTTTTACTGATTGAAGGAGCTTTTATTATTTTTATCTGTGCTTAAAAAACAAAACCTGATAGCTATCCAGGCTAACCAAACGTATACAGGCTTATTTGACCGACCATTTATTACTTTAAAATTGAATAAATTAGATCCTAGCCAAAACACACTTCTTATGAATGTGATAGTTGTTGCCTCGGACACCTTATTCAAATTTATTGTTCTAATCAACACAAATAAGTTAGTTGCTTACATCCAGGCATTGAAAGTGTTTATTAAACGTAGGTACATATTCGATTGGAAAATGTTCGCATGCATAATTAATTCAAAAGAACATCTATCCCTATTTCGAACAAAGCAATGAAGAAAGGGGGAAGGAGGAAGGAGGAAGCAGAAAACAAACAAAGCGTCCTCAGTATGCACTGCACTTGCATAAAACAAACGATCAGGTTTCAGTTTGGTCAAATATTGTCTTTTCTGGACGTGCAGATTTTTCATTAAGGTCTTGTGCTATATGAGATTTTTTACACGCACACAAAATGCAACCAGTACTACATCTTCTTCCTCTACTTTCTTCTATTGCCCGCCCTACCGCCCATTGAATCACCATTGAATCAGCCCGAATGCCGAACCCCCTGCGCGTATGCAGATCGCATACTGTGCCTTAGAATAAACCATATTGAAACGCACAGAGTGCATGATGCATTAACGCAATAAAAGAAGAAGTAAAAAGACCTATGGTGGTGCATTGAAAAGATATCTTTACTCTGCAACACAATACCAGAAAACTGAGCTACGCATAACAATGCGGCATAAAGAACCTAGAAGTGTTGGGTTATAACAATGGGCAAAAACGAAGCAAAATGAATGATGACACAGGACGACTGAGAAACTGTTAGAGCATTCACAATCCAACACGTAAGGTCTTCGTCCTAGAACGAGAAGCACAAATGCCCCAGTGTGTATGCCACAAACGTGCGTAGGAAGAGGTGTTCGAGTGAGTGTTCCTTAGAAAAAAAAATTTCATTTTTAATTGCATATAGTGCAGCACGTCACTGGAAATGTTATTTGCATATATTTTAAAAAAACTTTGCCTGATAACAGAAATGATATTTGTCCAATCAGCAACTCAGGTCGACGTTAAATTAAAAGACTTTGACCTGAAATGTTTTAGACGGCTCGATAAATTGAAGAAACTTATTTAAGTAGAATTCACTCTGTGTCTCTCTCATGTCCTTATTTTGTCCATGATAACTTAAGCCAAACCATCCATTGGACTGTCCAGCGTCCATTATTGTGCATCGTGCGAAACAGCCACTAACCCGATCCCATTGCTGGTCATTGCTGGGATAAAAGTTGATTTGATTTAATCCTCGAGAAGGTACTACACTACTATGTACAGCCAGCAGCGGTGGAGTTGAATATTTTTTGTCTTTGTCTGACACGTTTGTACTGCAATATACTTGTTCATGACCCGGAAGGCAAAACTATAGTTTCCTGTAGCGTTGCATCCTGATGCTTCCAGTTGTTTGCTGTTTTTCCGCTTTTTCTTTTTGTTTTCTGTTTTCCTATTTTGTTTCTTCGCCTTCGCGTGTTTTTTTGTTTTTATTGTAGTTTTGTTTTTTGCATTAGTCACTGTGTGGAAAAAGTTGTCGCCCTGTTCACGATTATCCTGTTATTTAAAGTCCGTGACGGAATCTCTCGTTGTCGTCGTCGTCGTTTTTTTCGAATGCGCACATAAAAAAGTTCGGTATAGAGAGGAGCTATGAAATTCGCCCACACCATCCATCTCATCTTGATGGTGTGTAGTGAGCTTGCCGGACAGCTTCGTCCTGCTGTCGCTGTCGTCGTTCTTGCCGCTGCTGCTGTCAAGCTGCAGAAGGAGCAACATTCGAATGCACAATCCTTAAAGTGGATAAAACTTTTATTTTAATTTTGTCACACTTACTTAACTTGATTTTGCTGTTCCATTTTTTTGATGTTCATTTTCTATTTTCATCGTAGAACGGAATCCTATTTGCTCCTTGCTGTTAATGGTGTTGGAGGACTTGGAAGTTCCTTTTATTTCTATATTCTCTTTTTTTTTTGTGTATATTCCTGCTTTAGATTTCTATTGTCGTTATTATTCTGGCATCGCTTGGACGGGCTTTTGCTATTCAGCGCGTTCGTTAACACCCACTAACACTAAGGTGTACGTATTGTTGAGTAAATTTTATTAGAGAATTAAGCTACGAAGGGATTCGATTGAGATCCTTATAGATAGCGTGGTAAGGATTGAAGTTCTCTTTAAAAGCTGATTAAACACGAGTAGGTGTTAGTTTTTATGGTTGTCAAAAGTCCTCACCCTCAAAAAACAAAGCCGCGATATCTTGAAGAGAGTTAATACGTACATTGAATTCAAAAGCGATGGTAAACATTTATAACTCGATTCTGGTGGATGAAACTGTATTAGTATTGCATTTAGAAAATTCTATTTCCGTTCATTAGAGGAGAGAATCCATTTACCCCGGCAATCCTTTTTAAAAGCAAAAAAATAAAATCCAATTAAGTTTCTATGCAACAATTATCCAACCAATTCACTCCACATAACCCGCATGTACGTCGTCTTTTTACCTGTGAATCGGTGAGCTACACAGTGTTTAGCTTATGAATGACTGCAGCACCCACGCTAGAGTACCGCATGTGGCATGGGAAGCGCAGAAAGTATAGAAGAAGAAAAAGAGGAAGAAAAAACAACAACAGGATGAAAAGGAAATCGCATGATTCGCTTCGGAAAAGCACAAAGGAGCAGCGCAAATTAATCAAACGAGTTGTCGAGGAAAATTGCAAAAGCAACAACGCTCTGCCTCTCACAGTTTCAGCAGCCAAACCAAGGTCCTCGGTCCTGTCTGTGTGTTACATGCAAAGTGGTGCATTGGAACTTTTTTCCCATTTTTCTTTTCGCTATTAAAAAATGAATAAATTATTTGCACAAAACAGAGATATAAATCATCATAATTCGCACGCATACGTGTGCAAAGGTAAATGGTTGGTTAGACAAACATGGCAAAAAGGATTCGCACCGTGAGCGACACTGAGCAATAATACCCACAAGTGAATACCTGCCGCACTGTGGGTGTTCCTTTTGCGAAAATATACCAAAGTCTTTATATATTTTCAGGAGGCAAAATGTTATTATTTTTTTTTTCTTGAGGAATCTTCGGTCGACCTCAAACGTCGTTTGACTTAAACTTCTTCGAAAGCACAGGAATTCTTTTGTGTTGTTGTTTGTTTTTGCCACGAGATTGTTGATTGGATCCATGTGGGATGTTTCTTTTGTCTTCCTGTTTGTGGCTTTCTCCCTTTTACCTATTAGCGCCTACATGCGAATTCTACCGTAACATATTGATTTACAGTTAATTTCGAAAACTAGACAACTTGAGTTATAACATCAATCTATGCACTGTGCAAAACCATATTATCAACAATATTTGCTATACCGGTCAACACCTTTTAACCACATTTTGCAGCCAAGAGTTATGCAAATAATGCGGTTGAGTATTGGTACTTAAGCCTCTGCTTATGTACCTACTTGATGCTTTGTTTGAATAGATTAACGGCTTGTACCTTTGTGTTTGAGAGACCGAATGCCTACCTCTTTGTTTATCTCTTGTCATGTAATATCACTTAAATAGTTGAACAGGTTCTATGTTCTATGATGATGGGCCAATCATCACATGTGGTTAAATGTGTTTCGAAATTTCTCTATTCAAGTGGAGCATAAGTATCTATCGAGTGTGTGCTACACACATATTGATCACAATGTAACAACATTAATTAATCTTCTTGTCATTAAGAAAATCAAAATAGTTTTTAAATAAATTTTATGTTTTTAGTTTAAGTACGTTACTTAGTTATTGTTATCTTTTAAGATACGGTGGATTATGATCTAAGTAATGGAAATTCAGGGTTTGCTGTGTAGCTTCCTTACTGGCCTTGAAGTTAGAATTTTTGACTAGCAATGCTACTTGGGAACTTGGGATAGTGCCCTTTTTTAAATTTAGATTTCATTGAGAGAACGGACCACTCTGCCCATTGTCCGTTCTTCCGGAAGTAGATTGGTTGTTTTGTTTGAATCTGATAAAAGTCTGCCTTTTTTGTCATTTTTGTCGAGTCTAAAGTGATGGGTTGTTTTCTGTTTGCCAAAGCTTCTTGTGCCTAACCTCTGATTTTCGATTGGGATGACTGCCAGCTGGATGGCATATCTAATGACGGCTCTGGAATAACTGCACATGAACCAACTAAAAGGAGATCAGCCTTGGGATCTACGCCGAGTTGAAGATTTGCAACAAAAATCGAGAGCTAAATTCAAAAATGAGAATATTTGGTCCTATAGATTGACGTAAATGTCTGCCAGACACAACATCGATCTTCCTCGAACCTTCCACAGTGTGATGCAGAAGGAGGATTGCGTTCGTGTGCTTTCGACTTTGCGACGAGTGAATAATGATGCCTCAGAGAAAACGAGCTAATGCAGTTTTTGCAGTAAACGAGCTCATCCAACTAGATCGGAGCTATCGTCAGAATTCATCGGTAATGGTTTTTCCAAACGCACCCGAACGAAGGAAGAAAACAAGGGACGCATCGGCAGCTTATTCACTCTCAAGTTTAAGGTGTTTTGCCTTTAGGAGAAGGCACACGAATAGAGAGGTATACCCTGTTTTAATGATTCTTGTCCCGATTTGACTTTCAAGATCAATTGCTTTGTGCGGCAAAAGGTGTAATATAAAATCGAATGGATGCTCCACAGTAGTTGCAAACTTAATCTACGAATTTAAAAGATGGACGTCTATTAGCTTCCCGACTTTCGGCTACTACTCACGTTTTCTCGAAGTCCTTAATGAACCTCTTCACTGGGACACTACAGCTGAAGCATATGCAGAATCTGTTGCTTGTTGATAGAATACGAAACCGTCTTGGGTTGGCATTTAAAATGTCTGCTTTACGGTTTACTGCGAAAATATTGCTATTGAAAGTACGACAAGACAGCCAACCATGAGCCAATCACTAGTGTGAAGCAGTTAAATAGGAGAGAAGTGATCCCGCGATGTTCGTTTTGCCAAAAAATTAAGAAGAAGAAGCAAGTAGGAGAAGATAACCACGAAAAAACGGCCATAGAGTCAATCCAAGAACATAACGCTGTAATTCTTTAGATCTCAAGACGATCTTCGACAAATCGTCTATCGTCGACAATATCGACAAAAGATTGTTTAGTATCACTTCATTATCGTCCGAAGAAGTACAAAAGCACAATTTTACAGTCTTATCCCTTTTTTCTACATCGCTATACCGCTTATTAACTCCTTCGAGGAATTCGGCTAAAAGAATGGCTCCACAGAGCTTAACAGGGGAATACTCGATTGCCTCAAAATGACAACACCGGGCCTACCCGCAATTTGTATTTGCTTAGAAGTGATCATTAAAAGGTTTCGTTGGCAACTTTAACAGAGCATTGCCGCATTAGCATCACTATTCATTCGAATAAAGTGTGTTTCAAAAAATTTTATGAATCTTGTTTGCGGTGGGACAAGTCTGAAAATTCTGACCAAGGTTCCATACTAAAATTTTCAATACAAGGGACTTCTTGACTGGATGGTCTTTTGCATTAGTAAACAACATTCGAAGGAGTTAGAAGTTCTGGCCGACGTTAAGTGATGAAGTTTTTTTTTAAGAAGTAAAAGGGTCTTCTTTATTGAGTGATCTTTTGCATGAATAAACAACACTCGAGCTCTAACAACGTTTAGAATAAAGCCAAGTACTTTTTTTTGCGAAGATCGCACACAGAGTGCCTGTGGCGTATTGGTTACCATGTCTGCCTGTTACTGTTACTGCAAGGTTCGATTTCCAGAAATATTCAATCGTTTTTTAAGGGTGTCGCCTTTCTCAATGAATTGGCAAGTCCTTTAAGAGTACGCCATGAAAAGCGCTATCTCATTTAGCCTTACGGAATCGGCAAAAATTTGAAGGTCCCTTTTATTTCTCAAAAGGTATGGTTGAGAGAATTGCGCTAGGGCCCAGGGCTCCTGGAGCTCTGTTGGTCACCCTATGAATTTATTTATTTAGATATGCATTCGGGTCTTCTTAGGCCGAAAATTTTACCATATCATTAAATGGAACGAAGAAATCATGGTAAAAAGATAAACTGACTTTCGACAAACGACCGCAGGTAGCGTAGGTAATAAAAGGCTGAGTCATGTCCTTATGAGCCGTACCTTCGTGTTCTTAGGTGTAAATTGCAAACACACTCAGAGTTAACACAAACCACTGTAAATTTTGCCAACATCGTAGTTAGTATTGTAATCTGCTCACAAATATCGGCTGATTTTGATATTTTGTCAGAAATTGTTGAAATTGGCTTTATTGTCAGCAAGGTAGTAGAACGTTGAAACTACCCTAGGATGATTTACTTTCTTTCCGTTTATAAACCCCTTTCATTTATTGGGATTCAGGAAAACCTCATTTTCCACTTCAAACTCCCTGAAATGTCTTCATTGATTGGTGATACAAAAATCTTCATCAAGCTAGATAAATTTGCAAGCTATGAGCATGTTAATGTTATTTCACGTTGGTGCATGCTCCAACAATTTCATGACACAAAAAAAAAATGCAAAACAATAAGCGACCAATTATTGAACCTTGGGGTACACCTGCTAGAATATTTTTGTTTTGAGAGTTCCTTCCGCCAACGGCAACCTTCTGCTTCCGATTTGTAAATCACTTTTAATAAATCGTCCAGCACTTTCACAAAATCAAGAATATATCTTGCCAATAGCAAGTTAACCCTTGGAGACTTTGATCATCCCAGTCCTGCTGTAAGGTCCTGAAGTATGGACCTTATCTTTAGTGAAACGTTTACGTTTCAAATGAACAATACTCCAAATGATGTTTGGCTTTTGTATGTGCGACATGAGCTATGCATGACCTCCCCTCTGTCTGGGACATGTTGGGCGGATGAACACCAACGCTGCATTTCGAAGGGCTTTCGAAAGCACATTGTTGGAAATCGCAGAAGGAAAGAGTTCCATAGAAGAGTTTCGATCACGTCGAGATCACCATGCTTGTAGTGTCGTAATAAAGAAGGACCCAAATTCTCTATGCGTTCCCAAAGTTCCAAAGTGAAGCCTGTCGCTCTGTGTAATTCCTTCTTTCAATCCCATAGTACATCATTTGCATTTGGCCCATTTCACTTTGAATGGTTATTTCCCAGGTTTAGGGTTTTGTTTTAACGCCACTCATAATCCGAACAAACCTTGTAAGCTCACGTAGGTTTACAAATCCTGTAAATTGAAGGTAGGTACCTTCCCTTATTCAAACAAAATGAAAACGACTTCGAGAGTTGACAATAATTGAAAATGTAACAAACAATATCACGAAACAAAGAGTGTTACCAAATATGTTTGTTATAAAAAAAGAAAACTCGAGAAAAAAAAACAATTGCTCACGTATTTTCTGCACCGAAAGGTATGTCCTCAGTTCAATTCAAAAAGTTTAAATCTCTGCAAAGGAAATCCTTAAAATCCAGATAAGTACCCGCACCCAAAAATATCCTTTCAAAATCCATCTAAATATCAAATTGATATTCATTGACACGCAAATGCTTTGTCTTTTATGTCATGTGTGTGCCATACATGTAGCTGCTTTGGCTTTTTTTTTGTTGCCGCTGAGTCGGCACATTCAGCCCATATGAAAGATGCCACCTATATAATTCAGCCAGTAAAGTATCTCTCTGACATCATGATACAACATAATATTAACCCCATTTTCAAATTTCTTTAAAAAAAAAAAAGAAAACAAAAATGAGGAATAAAAAAAATCAATTTCCATTTCCGAATCGATGCCATAAATATATCATATTCGACACCCGTAACCAGTGATCTGAAAAAGTTGGATAACACCATCAAAAATATGTATCAACCAAAAAATAAGTTGAGACGTGGAAAACTCATCCATCCGCCTGCCTGAACACACCACCCCACTCCATTTAACATTATTATCAATATGTATTTGAATACCTCTCTCTCTCACTATACCCATTTGGGTAAACTTATATATGCATGATTTGTGCCTATTTGCAGAGTGAAATGCAAATATACAAACAAACCAATTGTGGATAGAGTTTATTTTTTATTTTGTATATTTTGAAGAGATTATCGAAAATGCAACGGTGTCGACTACACAAGAGATGAAGAAATAAAAAAATAAAAAAAAATCCAAATTTAAACTGCCATGTATCGCAATTTGGGTGCCACTCATAGGTTATTATGTAGATACATTTGAAATGTCGAAAATGCTGAAGAAGCTAGTGCAGTCTTTTTTTTTTTTGATGATGAATGCCACAGAGTGGCATAGAAATGCAGAAAGTGCATAAAACTCAGGAAGGCTTGCTTCGTTCGTATCAGCAAAATGCAGGAGAAAAGACGTTTGCTCAGCAGGTGGAATGCGAAATATTCACAGGCCCACTGGCTTTGGAAATAAAAAAAAAAGAAATACTGTTAACAACTACTCTAACAATTGAGTTGGAATAAAACTGTAGGATGTTTTGGTCGGTGTTACCACTTTCTTCGATTTACATGATAGAGACTGTACATAAAAGGGTATGCGAATTAAATAGAATGGAATGAGAGAGTCAACTACTGCAACAAGGGAGGGACATTCTTTCTACAAGATGAATTAGACTGTTAATCCTCGACTAGAAATTCGTGTAGGCCCCAAATAAACTGAGAAAGATTTACAGAAAGCTCCCTTTTCCTATGTCTAATGGGACTTTTCAATATGAAGAATGAAGGTATCACTTTTCCCAAGGAATTGGCAGATCCTCCGATTGTAGATTCATTGCCAAAAAGCGCTTCCTCAATAAGCAGTTTGGAATCTTCAGAAAATTGTAGGTCCCCTCCATTCCCTCACAAGGCATGGTTGTGGGAAATATCGCTAGTCCCCGGGGCTACCCACGCTGTTGCGCCACCCCATGTATGTAAGGTTTTAGAGGTCAAAAAGTAAAGGATCCGAACAGGAAAAACAAAATTTTTACACTATCAGTTTTTACTAACCAAGAGCCGAGAGTTTCAATGCAAAAGACTAATGGAAAAATACGTATAGAAATAGTCTTGAATAATCAAGTCATGTATTGCTTTAAAAAGAGTTAAGAAGCTTAGGTAAACTTTAGTAAATGGGTTGACGGTCGATTATTTTCGTAATACCAGAGATGAACGATTTGTTGTGAAGGACCGGGGTGTATGAGTGATGACTCCCATTTCCAATCTCTCCTTCTTCCTTTACGGCGTTTCGAGCATCGTGATCTCAACTTTCCGTTTTATCTGCTTCACATTTGTGATCCTTTATGGGGTACGTCGGCGCGGCGTTGACATCAGAAAGCGTCTTCGAGTCTTCCTTTTTTAGATTGTTCGATGTCTGAGACCAACCAAATACTGGTAGCGTTACATTTGCTTATAAGATAAATAAAAAAAGTGGCGCTACAAAGCAGTGAGCCCCGGGGCCTAGCGTACTTCTCTCAACCATTCTTTGTGAGGGATTGGAAGGGACCGATAATTTCTTAGCGATTCCGAACGGCCAATCGAGAAAGCGCTTCTCATGCCATGAAATAACCATCGGAGCCAATTCTTCGCGAGAGGTGTTACCGGCGCGGCGCAAAAACATTCTTATTCCCTGATGTTATGGGACTCGAATCTCCCATTTAACAGGCAGACACGCTAAACGCCACGGGCATTAAATTTGTTCAAATGAATAGTGTTGAGGTCTATTCTTTTTTTTTGTTTCTTCGCGATATTGTCCCATTTCTGGGGCCTGCCTGAGCAGTAGCTTCATAACCTCATCTTTCTCAAAAGTCGTCCTGTGACTTGGTCCCATCGAAAGTGTTCAGTTCTGTCGTGCAATTCTTCATAATCGCAATCTTTCTCGAAAGATGTCCATGATATTTAAAAATTTCTTTTTGTGGTTGTTTGTCATTCGTCACTGAAAAGCAATGCTTTCTGTGTGTTATATCGTGGCTATAGTAGCCATATTGAGTTTTAAGTCTCGTTTGCTGCCCTGAGTACTTTCCGCCATTTCCTGTTCGAGGTTACACGCTGCGACTTACGGCTGAGTCCATCTGGAATAGATCTAGCGGGGACTTGCTATTTCACCGCTTTCTCGTTAACTGGCAATGTTCCGAGGAGCCCTATCAGAATATGGTTTTGTGTTTGGCGCGAAGCAGGCTAACCTTTTTCCAAGAGTATGTGACAAACCTTCATTTATCGATTTTATTCCCCCTTTTTTGTCAATGAGAAAGGGTTATAACAGCGTGTAGTGAATCTTTGTTTGGGAGATGCTGCTATAATCCATAGGATTGAAGTGGCGAACACTGTTGTCAACTTAAAAAAATCATTTTCATTTATTTGTATTTCCCCTTCAGTGGTGGTTGGTTTTCTTGATTTTGTATTCTATGGAAAGTGATTTCTAATGGTCAATGAAAGTCTAGATATGGCGTTATGTACATAATCATGCTCAGATATTTCTGGATATAAGCTGTTGAACTGTGTTTCTAGCTATCAGTTTGACTCAGCGGATAAATGTTTTCCACTCAAGAGGTACTCTTCTAGTATCCTCTATATGCCTTTTATTTAGTCGTTGTTTCCCTCCGCCCTCATCGTCCTCACAGGCGGGCATAAATATTTATCTTTCAAAAAGTCCGATGAGGTAACTTCATCCACTTTGAATAATGTCTATGCTTCTGCAATCTGCACCTTATGCATAATCAAAGTCCAGACTAAATGGTGAGGTCATAAGCCTATCAGAAATCAGAAATTCAAAATCTACGTCACTCAAATCTGAACATGAATTACTTTCAACTCAAAACAAATACTATTATAGTTACAATTACAATACTGTAAACCAATTGTAACCAGCACCTAGATTTAGTTTCAAGTGGGAACTCTGACTGTAGTACAACTAACGACTAACATCAAAGAACCAAAGACCCATTCACTCAGTCAGTAGAGTGGGTAAAGTCACCATCATCGGATGACGTTGAGTTTATTAAATTGCGATTTAAGATATTCATATCGGCGTTGTAGTGCATGCACATCGAACAACATCATTGTCATCCTTATCATCCATTTCGTTCTCGTAATCGTGTATAGTCCCTGGTATTTTCTTTTGTATGCAGATATATTGTGTAATCCTTTTTTGTCAGCTTTGTCAGTAGTTTCTTTTTTTCCCAATTTTTTGTTTGTTTTCGTATTCTTTCTTTTTGCATTTTGCATGGAAAATTGTGACAAAAATGAATTTATATTTGCCATCGGCTTTTGTACACACACAAACACACACATATTCCAACTTCCAACATCGAAAATGTCGACGAAACATTTTGGTATGACATGAAATGGGCGGACGACAGAAGGAGTGGCACAGAGACTACAACGCGTTTTATACATGGCAATAAACAGAGCAAAATAACCAGCAAACGTGTGCCAAAGGAATCAGCTTTTGAATAAAATCAAGAAATTGTGTGAACGAGTTTATTTCTTGTTTTTTTTTTTTGTTGTACTTACAGCAATGGTGGAAAAGCTTGGAATGAAGACAAATCAAGAATAGTTTGGAATTTAGCTTGAGTTGAACAGCTATTTTAAAAGTTTTCGGATAGAATATAATAGAAATGTAAGATTGAAGTGTGATTTTGAATAGCGATGGGTTCATGTAAAGGTTAACACTACAGCACCAGAAGTTCTTGGAAAGAAAGATGCTTCCAAAATGTGTCGAGAAAATCATAAATCCGATTGATTTTGCAATGACTTTAAATTTCTTTCACTTTAGTGAGAATGAAGGTGAGGTAAATCCCTAAGAATAGGATTTTGTAAACCAAAGTCATGCTTAGCAAATACAAGAACCCATCTGAACTAAACTGAACTGCTAGTAATCATACTATACCAGCATTTCAATTCAGCATCATTAGTTCAAATGAGATTAGAAAAATGAAGCTGCTGCGTTCAAGTTGGTGGCTTCGTTGTTGGCTGGTAAAAGTGATAGAAGAATTCTGATCTGGTCTGATCTGGAAACCTAGGGAAGATTCAAACTTTGCATCATCTTCCTGAGCCAGCGATGTCACTCGTTTACTCAATGTCAAAGCAAAACATACACCAGATTACCCTTTCCTGTAATTTTGACATTGTAAATGTCCCAATCAGGTCGATTGTTGCAAAATTTAACTCGTTTCGAGTTTTCCTAAGTATGAATATGAATAGCTTTTATGTCACCGTAAATGATTTGTCATAAATGAGTTTGGAGTACCTGCCACTAACATACTGTGCTGCTGATTTAGTTGCAGGAGTTATTCGAGTTGGAAACTGACGCTCGTCATTGCATTGTCTATATTCTATTTGCCATCGTTAACATGAGCATATTGGCTTGAACCACTTAAGCTTCTTGGTCAGTGTTTGCGAGCACTTTAATTTTTATGGGATTCTATTCTGCATTTCATCCCTTAGCTTGTTATGTTTTGTCCCGGTACGAAAGTTCTGACATCTGGCGATGAGTTCAACTTTGAAATCGGCATACAGTTGAAATGCCTTAGACCCAGAGGTTTCTCGAGCTTTACTTTTTACTTTTTTTTTCTTTTTTACTCACCTTATTGCCAACGTGGCACTCTTCTCTTGTAAAAAAGCAATTGGTGGGAAATGGGGTTTCTCCCCCTAAATCACCCATTGGCTGTTTACCTCGGTAATTAGACCGATACTCACATACGCGGTGATAGTCTGCTGGACCGCACTAGACAAGATGATCAACTACAACAAGCTGGCCAAATTTCAAACGGCTAGTCTGTGTATTAGTGGCGCACTGAGGACAACCCCATCGGACGCCCTCAATGCACTACTAGATCTCAAACCCCTAGATATCTTCAGTAAACAAGTCGCAGCTAGCTCAGCTACTCGACTCAGAGCTACATCACAGTGGACCAATAATCAAATCGGCCACACTACCATTCTAGATAACTTAAGATTCTTACCGAATCGATCCGACTACACCACCCCCAAGTTGGTGTTTAACAACAATTTCCAAGTAACCATACCTTCAAGAGAAGCTTGGGAAAATGGTTCTCTTTTGGAAAATGAAGCAATACACTTTTACACCGATGGTTCAAAAACCAGCGAAGGTGTGGGAAGTAGAATCTACTCAGAAAAACTGAATCTCAGTCTTTTCTTCCGCCTACCCGATCATTGTATCGTGTTTCAAGCGGAAATTCTGGCGATTAAGGAGGTGCTGTCTGGCTCAAAGAAAACGTCATATCCTCCACGGATATTTGAATCTTCTCAGACAGCTAAGCTGCCCTTAAATCTCTTGCCTCTGTCTCTACAAAATCCATCACAGTCCAAAATTGTCAGATGTCTCTGATGGAGATGTCAAATCAGTTTAACATTCACCTTTCATGGGTGCCAGGGCACAGGGACATACCAGGCAACTGTATGGCAGACGAACTAGCCAAAAAGGGCACGACCACTTCCATACGCTCGGAATGGAACAACATAGGTGTACCTATCGCTACAAGTAAACTCCTACTTAGACAAGACGCTTTAAGGATAACAAACACTAGATGGACTGAGGGTATCAACTGCCTTGCAACAAAAAGACTCAAAACGCTCGAAGATTTTGTTGGCCCTGAACCGCCTGTATCTATGTTCTACCATAGGTGTTCTTATGGGACACTGTCTAATAGGGAGACACGTCAAAAGACTTGGTGTGTTTTCCAATGATTTCTGCACAAGCTGCATGGACGAGGAGGAGGAAGAAACCGTTCAGCACCTTCTTTGCTTATGCCCTGCACTACTTCATAGGAGGAAATCTCATCTCGGTGAATTCTTCTTCGATGATACTAGCGACTTAGCTTACATAGACCCTAAAAGTCTAAAGAAATACATTAAAAGTTCCGCGTGGTTCGACTAGCAGGTGATTAACCGGCTAGTCCCGTAATGGAAGATTAATAAGTGATCAACTCGTTAATCTTACATCGGGTTTCTGAGATCAGTAGGTGATTAAATTGCTGATTTTTTTGGTATCACAATGGGCCCTTCCAGCCTAAGTGTGTCAGGCAGGCAATGTACTCATTGGCTGACAACCACTTCCACCTAACCTAACCTAACTTACCTTATTAATTTTATTTAAAGCATATTTGGCCTTATCTAGTTCAGGGCTTAATAATCCCAGGAAGAGTGTATTTTGAAGCCTTTTCAAAGAAGAAATGGTACGTTGTATGGCCGTATTGGTCTTAATTAGGGACTGGCTTCGCACGAATTTCGACCTCTTTGGAAGGCACTAGGCACTCTCTTGTTGTGAGCTATTGAGCTCAGCTTTATTAATTTTCTTGGCTTTAAAGTAAAATCGAATTCTAAAGTCTCAAGTATATTTTGCTATTATATAATTGCGAGCATAGAATGCGAAAATCTATCGTTTACGATTTACTTCATACAATATGACAAATATTTCGATCTAAAAAGGCTAATGAGTCATTTTAGTCACATAATGCGTTATCATGGCATAATACTTTGTATCTTGAAGCTGTTGTATTGATTAGCCTCAATCAATAAACCCAGCTTCTGTTTTATTTTTCCGAAACCGAAAACTTATAGATTGAATTAATTTTGCTGACTCTGTTGTTACCAATTTGTAATATTATTTAATTACTTAAAACATAACTCTGAAGGTGATGTTTAAACCACTTTTTCTTGACCTCCAAAAACTACCTTCTTTGAATGAATTTACCATTATTCGAAAGCTTCTTTTCGGAAAAGGCTTGTTATCTCACATCTAATTTCTTTCCCAATGCATGTTCCTTAAACCACCCCACCCCTTATTCGGAGAGCATTTCTTACAGACCTGCATGCTTATAAAGATAAAAATAGAAAATAAACTCTAGCAGAGACACCAAGAAGAAGATACCATATCTCCTGGCATTCATTGTGTACCAATAGTCTCGTGTGTATATTCATATGTGTTTTTCTCAGATTTCAAGAAGCAAGAATTCACCTCACACTAGCTCGTCGTGCTATAGCGTTTTTCAATTCGATTTGTACATTCAATCCAATTTTAATGTTTTTATTTTGATTTCCACAAGACTTCTCTCACTGATAAACCCCAAGAAGAAGAAAACGATTTGTTGAAGTCTCTGCGCGGTTGGTGAAGTGGAAATGGAGCGGAATCCTTCGACTGAACGAATATATGAATAATAAAAGAAATGTTTGATAGGTTGATCAGAACCAGAAGAAAAAAAAAAATTGAAGTCCTTCTATTCAAGAAAGAATATACCGTAAAAAGAAAAACATGTTTTTATTTAGTTTGCTAGTGAAGATATTGCAAGGCGATAGCTTCCTCTTTTTTTTTTTTTTTATTCTTTGAACACATGATATGGAATATGATTTGCATCACACAACAAACACACGTTCGTATGTGTGTGATTTCAAATTCAATTTTAAATCAACGTTATTTGTTGTTTACGAATTTTTGCACTTCCGTAAAATGCAAATGCACTTTGTTTAGCTGGCAGTACCAGTAGATTTTGAATGAACTTAGTATTCACAGTCGATGGAAGCGCATATACTGTTGATGATTTGGTTTGTCTGTTTACTAAATGCAGTTTGAGTGCTATTGTATTGGGCCCTGACAAATAAAATCAATCCCAGTTTCAGCATAGAATCAATTAAATTTAGAAATTGATTGTCAAGTGACTGTGAATTTAAATCGATTGCATTCAACAGTGACTCTTTTCGAATAGTTATTTTCCTTTTCAGTAAGTATCTATGTTGGTATTTTCTGGTTAGTCATTGTCATGTACCGAGTCAATTCTTTTAATTCGACTGGCTGCAGCTTCCAATATTCAATCGAATTGTGGTTGTTGAGTTCGCTAGGCCTAACAACACAAGAAATTTCAACAAAATAGGTCCTGCTATTAGCTGCAAAGTCGAAAACGTCATCGTCTGCTGCTATGAAAGCTTTACCGAAATTTTACCGAAGCCAATTCTTCCCAATTCTGGAATTCTCAAAAAGAAAAGGAAGCAGCATGAGAAGCGCTCGTTTGAGGAAATTGAGAGGTGCCATGACAGGAACGAGATTCGGAAGATTTACCAAAAGGTAAAAAGATCCTGCCAGGGTGGCAAGCCCCGAACTCAAGCCTGTAAAGACCAGCAGGGAAACATAGTTGCAGAGTCACAGTCGGTACTGAGGATCTGGATAGATCACTTCTGCAGACTGCTTAACGGCGATGAGGACACAAATTCCGCTGTCAGGCAGATTGCCCCATTCAGTTTGGACGATGATCAAGAATGTCGTCCTCCCGACCTAGAGGAAGTTAAGCTTGCCATATGCAAACTTAAATCAAATAAGACTGCAGGTGCAGATGGCCTTGATGCCGAACTCTTCAAGGCAGCTGGAGACCAGTTGGAAAGGAGCATGCACCAGCTGATTTACATGATATGGTCGGAAGAAAGCATGCCCGATGAATGGAACCTCAGTATCGTATGCCCGATCCTAAAGAAGGGAGACCCTCACAATTGCGCCAATTACAGAGGGATAAGCCTCCTTAACGTCGCTTATAAGATCTTGTCTGCTGTAATATGTGAACGTCTGAAACCCCACGTCAACAACTTGATAGGTCCTTATCAATGTGGTTTTAGACCAGAGAAGTCCACAATAGACCAAATTTTCACATTTTACGGCAGATCTTGGAAAAATCCCGAGAACATAATATCGATATTCACCATCTCTTTATCGATTTCAAGGCCGCGTATGACAGTATTTACAGAGACGAGCTGTACAGAGCCATGTCTAGTTTCGGCATCCCTGCAAAACTCGTACGACTATGCAGGATGACTTTGGAGAATTCACGCTGCTCCGTCAAAGTCGGTAAAGAACTCACCGAGACCTTTGATGTCGAAAAAGGTTTTAGCAAGGCGACAAACTGTCATGCGATTTCTTCAACATCATACTTGAAAGGATTGTAAGAAACTCTAACGTCAACACCAGAGGAACAATCTTTCAAAAGTCTGTATAATTACTCGCCTATGCAGACGATATTGACGTAATGGGAAGAAATAAGCGTGATGTCATAGGTGCTTTTGCGAGTATTGAAACAGAAGCGGCAAAAATGGGTTTGATGGTTAATGAGGGCAAAACGAAGTACATGTTGTCATCGAACAAGGACACAGAACATCGACGAATTGGACAAAACGTCACAATAGACAGACATAACTTCGTGATAATCTTTTTTCTAGAATTCTGTTCTGCATAATATGTGGGTCATAATTTGGAATCGCCTGTATGCGGTTTTATCTTCTTTCCTTATATGCTCTCTCTCACTCAACTTGAGAATCTTGTGGTACTTTTGCTATTGGTTTTTTAATTGATTTTTGTACCGGAAAATGTAAATCTGGAAATATCTCTAACTTTCTTATTATATTTGTGTGTGAATTGTGATAATTTTGGGATAATGCTTGTCAGAGATTTACTAGCAAACCACATAAAATGCTCTCCCTTACTTTTATTAATTAACTTACGCGTTCCGAGTAGAACTTCTCGTAATAACTTTGTGTTTCATGAGCAAATTCATCGCACGAATTATGCCCGCAATGAAACCATTACTCGTTGCATCAGAGTAACCAACTCAGTTTGCAGTAGATTAGATTTCTTCGACAACTGCAGTAGAGATTCTTTTAAACAGTATGTTTTTAATGTATTAAACATGCCACCTTTTAATTAGTTTATATTTCAATTAAAATTCAAGTTCCTATCTTATCAATACCATTGTTAGTCTAATTCTTAAGTAGTCTTTAAGTGAATATGTTCTCTGATTGACGAAATAAATAAATAGATAAATAAATAAATAATATGTCTCCATTTGCTATGGAAGCTTTACCGAAGCAAATTCTTCCACCGGGTATTTAGAATTTAAAATTCTTGTTATCGACTGTCATTTATCGTTTTTGATAGAGCTTACATCTTCCTTCTAGAAAAATTATGCTTTGCATATGCGACTCTAAAGTTAGATTCGCCTGCATACAGTTTTATCTTCTTTCTTAATTTGTTTTCTGGTTGATCAGCGGTAGTCTTAAGAGGAGTGGTCCAAGTGTAGAATCTTGTGGTACATCTGCTCTTGATTTTTTTATGTTTTTTTTTTTGTGCCGGAAAATGTAAATTAGGAAGTCAACTTAACATTCTTATCAAATTTGTGTGCGAATAGTCATGCGACATCACCGTTTGCCGCTGTGGAAGTTTTACCCAGGCAAAACCTTCTACCAGGTCTTAAAAATTTATAATTATTTCTATCGCCTTTTCATTTACCGTTGTCCATAGAACTTCGTACATGTTTTTTTTTGTAATACAAATTCATTCACTACATATATGAAAATTTGCCCAGTTGCTAAGACTGCTTGTGCCTAATCACAGACAATCACTGAAATAATTTATGTTCCCTCCTATCGTAGTGTCATGCTATACATGATGTTATCTCAATTTTTGTTTTCTCGAATGCATAATTTGCCTTTAGTAACTCACATCCATATCATCTCAAGTAAAAACAACATTTTGCTCTCATATCTGCAACGAAGCTGTTGGTCCTTTACCCTTTCAACTGGTCTTTGCATACCTATAAGCCAATTACCTCGACATCAGCGTCAAGTAGTGCTGCATGACTAATTTTTCAGCTTCCAAAAACTTTACATTTTATATGAGTGAGACTATATTGACCATAGAGTTTGCTACTACCATCAAAATCTGAACCAAACTGCATAATTATATCATTTGCAGACAACCCGTACCCTCTCTCTCCTTCTCTCTTCTACAGTTACATAATTACTTTATCTCATGTGACACTTCTTGTTTTTATATAATTTAAAAACATCACATAATCTTAAATGCCTCAAGGGATGAACTCAGAAATAAATGAGAAAAAAATAGTAGTGTTCCTCATTTTATGGCACAAAATGTTTAATTTATGGTTTCATATACCAGAGCAGCTTTTTGGTCGATTTTGCTTCGCTGACCTAAAGTCTAGAGAAGAGACAAATTTATCACATGATACCAACTTGTAAGTGCATTACCGCAAAATGATATTATCCTTGGAAGAGCTTTTCCTTCCTCTTTTTTACTTTTATTTTTATTTTTGGTTCGTTGTTGTTGTGCTGCTGTAAGGAACTCTACTCTATGTGGATGTAAAATAGTGGCCAATATGGTATCTCCACTGCATAGGCTACAAGAGATTTTTATACGAGAATTTCGCTTGGTGGGTATTTGTGTAGCTGTGGTTGTGGCACAGGTACTTTGGTGTAGGTAACCAGTCAGTCTTTGAATACAAAATTTTGGAATGGAATTAAATCAAACTAACTTAGGCTTTTTTATGTCAATGGAGAATTTCTTTCAATTTAGACTGGGAGGAAAAGTACTTTACGTAGTTTGGCAGCTTTGACACGAACAATCTTCGACACCCCTTTTGAATGTCAAAGAATCGTAAGTGCATCCAAATGTGTTTTTTGCTTCTAGAATGAGAAGGAGCCATGATAGGCATGGATATTAAGTGAGATCCTAGAGCACTTAATTCAATGAAGTAGCATTCTTAAGGGAGCTTTAAGCTGAGTCATACTGTTGTCCGTGGTGTATTAGTTAACGCATCTGCCTGTTACATGAGAGTTCGCTGTTAGAACATCAGCAAAACCCGATATTTTTTCCAAGGGTATCGCCTTTTCAAGTGGGGCCCTTGACGTTATGGTTTGCATGTGTGCATATGTTACGCGAGAGTTTCGTGGTTCGAGTCCCAGCACAAAACAAAAATGTTTTCCTCATGTATCGCCTTTCACGATTAATTGACATGTGATCCGATAGTAAAATCATTGCCAAGAAAAGCGCTTTCTCTATTAGAAATGCGTTAGGTCCTTGGGCTCCCCGCTCCATTGTGACAAACTATTTATTTCACCTTTCAGTTCCCGTGGTGATTCAATAGAGGTTCGAGGTTGAATCTCAGAAACATCAAAGAAAAGAAGTTTTTCCAACAGTATCACCTTTCGATAGGAGTTGATGCGATTGGTGGCGAATTGAACGTTAAAGGTCCCAGAAACAGAAAAAAAAGAAGTTTTTCTAGGGTATCGCGTTTCGCTAGGAATTGGCAATTTCTCCGTTTGTAGTTTCATGTCATGAAAAGCGCTTCCTGGATTAGCTATTCGAAATCAGCAAAAAACTGTAGGCCCCTTATATTTCCTCACAATGTATTGCTGAAAGAAATTACCCTGAGTGGGGAGCTCTTCTGAGCTAACCTTTTTATAATTTTAGCGCCTTACGCAAGGAATTGTCAAGCTCTTGGAGAGTAATTAATACACTGGCATTATAATGCTTTTCCACTTAGGCATTCGGAATCGGAAAAACTATATTAGGTCATCTCCATTCCTCAACCAGGTTAAGTTGTCAACCAGGTTAGGTTGTCAACCAGGTTAGGTTGTCAACAAGGTTAGGTTGTAAACCAGGTTAGGTTGTCAACCTGGTTGGGTTGAGAGCTCTAAGCTCTAGATCTATTGCACTACCTTTTCCGTCTTTTCTCATAGCCTACGTTTTGGAGTCTAAGTGAGACCCAGAACCTAAGAGGCTGTCATTCTGCTGGCTTCTTTGTAATTTTGTCTCTGGTCGTTTTCAATCTTTAACGCTGGTGGCATATGTTTTAAAGACAGTTGCAGTGACATTCGATTGCAAAAGGCGGTGGATATCTATTGAGATTGTAGCTTTCAGACGTCTAGTCATATAACAACGTTATTTCAGGTGGTCAGTAAAAGAATATCCTCATTCGTAATCAAGATTCAAATGTACAAGTTCAGACATCCGAAGTACTAGAATTGGTTTTGTGTCTATTGCAACATGATATGCAGGTGATTGCCCAGGGGTTCGCAATATATTGGATTTTAAGATGAGGGAAGCGTGTGCTTCTACCAATCAGATATAGCCTCGCAGCCAAATCGATTGGACTAGGTCCGCTCTTGGAGATTTCATCCATCAGGCTATGGGCTCCGATTGTGTCTCCAAAGATGTTCTCCATTCTCAGTTTTGAGTTAAAATCGGTACTGATCAGACACGCGGCATGCTTAGGAAATTGTTTTGATGTTTTTTCGATGAGCTCTTACAAACAATCTGGAATTATTGTCTGTCGCTTCCGTGGGAGGTTATGACTGAAATTAACCGCGAGTCCAG
This sequence comes from Melanostoma scalare, assembly GCA_949752695.1. Classification (NCBI taxonomy): domain Eukaryota; kingdom Metazoa; phylum Arthropoda; class Insecta; order Diptera; family Syrphidae; genus Melanostoma; species Melanostoma scalare. The sequence continues at coordinate 18,096,150 of OX456986.1, forward strand.
CTTTGATGCTGATTTTCATGATACGCTCTCCAATCAGCTTACCGCTAACACGTCTTTTTTTGGAAGTCTGCTTCTATTGATAAATCGTATTTCTTATGTTTGTCCTTTATTCGGCTGCTGTTGGTTATTTCAAAACTGAATTGTATACGTTGTGGGAATAACCCCTTACCAGGGGTTGGGTTTATTTGGGTGTATAGTTCAAAGTCAATACTCTGCTGCAGAAGTTGAAGAGGTGGCGTTGGCTTACCAAGACCTCATCCTCCATCATCTCTATTTAAATACCCTGTCCTAGTGTTGAAAGACTCTTGAACAAAATATGTAACGTTGATTCTTTAATCCTTAAAATTCAAACAATTACTTTGTTCATATCTAAGCACGGACACATAAAAAATTGTTTTTCAGCTTTTCAAATAATAATACTCTGTTCCTAGATAGGATCTGTGGAACCCTATCCTCGTTGTTTGTAGATAGTGGTAAGCGCTTTGCTCGTCTATTTGCATGATTAAACAATCACACATGAAAAACTTGACTTCATCACCAATTTAACACTTTTATGTCCAGTGCTATATGCTGCAGTTTTAGGAAGGAAGTATCCCAAAAAAGGGACTAACTAAACGAAAAACAAAAAAAAAAACACAAAAACATTTCCAAATCCTTCAAATATCGAATTGCCAGCGTAAACATGAAATTTACTTAAGGATTCATTTTAAAATCCGAATCCTTTTTTCTATTTGCTTACCTCTTTCAAAAAAGGCAACACGCTTGTACCTGCATGCCACTATCACCTGGAATAGCAATTTCATTGCAGTAAAACGCTTGCTTTTCCCAACGTTTGGCTGAACACCAAAACAAATAGATGAGAACAAAAAACTGAAAAAAATACGAGAAAAACTGCGAAATCCTTAAACAAGGACATTTGGGATTGAGGAAATGAATTTTGAATAAAACACGAAAAACGTGCAACGAAAATGTCAGCGTCGTGTCCTGGCGGTGCCAGTGTGGTCCTGCAGCAGCCGTCGTGTACCTGTTCCACCCCGATATCACATTTGGCCACCTCAAGTACCGATTTCAGGTGTTTCGCGGGTGTAAACACAATTTGCAAAAGCAAAGGACACTGAAACAGAGAAAAACAGGAAAAATCGGTTTTTTTTTTGTTTTTTACTTCAATCTTTTTATATTTTTTTTTTTTTGCTGTTGTTGTTGTTGTGTGTTTTTAGTAAGCTTTTCGTTTATCGAAGCCAATAGCTAGGAAGTGTTGAGGACCAGGCAAGAGAATACAAAAATAAAACGATATTACCGAAGGATAAAAACAAACCAAAGCCCTCAATCGAGGATATTGGTTCGTTTGCTGACGAAAAATCCCTTGAAATTGCATCACGTAGGGTAGTTTTGACGAAGCAAGGTTCCTAAAAAAAAGAAGAAGAAAAAAACACAAACGTGTTAATGCCTTTTCCATATTATTCAGCCATTCAGTTTGTCGTTCCGTTGATTGTCACTTATTGAATAGTTGCTGACAAGGGTGGTTGATGTGATTTTTTTTTTGTTATCCTTTTTTCCATTTTGTTTTCGGTAGAAAACACAGGTAGGTTAGTCATAGTCAAGTTCGACTTTTTGGGTTTTGCCATGACACACGGAGTAGTGGTGTTTCTTACTGATTTCAAATTCTGTATGGGCCTTTGTTTATCGTTTTTCTTTTTCTATCCTCCGGTGTGGTGTTAGTTTTGGAACCACTTGAAGCGCTCAATCATCAAGTCTATCAGTTTCGATTAAATCAAATAAAGGATTTCCATTTCTCCTAAAACATTGATCAACCACATAACCACAGTGGATGGGATGGATGAAAGGCATGCGAGTAGGGGAGGCAATTACGGTTTTATTTAGCCATGTGGAAAGGATTTATTTATCTCGATTTTTTTTCCCCCCTATACCTACATACTTTAAATGTTGATTTTGAATACACCAATTGATTTCTTCAATAATACAGTTTAAAGAGCTGGTAGGTACTTGAAGCTATGTTTGTTTGTTTGGGCAAATTGAAAATTGATTTTTCAACATTTTATTTGAACTAGGAATCCGTTTATGGTAAGAGGGTGATTGTGTTTAATGAGACACAGAAATATGCATACCTACATACGTACTCGATAAAAGTTTTTTTTTTTCACTAGATGAGATTTCTTTCGAATTTTTTTCAAAACCGGAAAATTGATACAAGAAAGCGATGCTATGTTGGAACAGTCTCATCCCAGTAAATAGAAAAGATAAGGGAAATGGAGGAGTAGCACGATTAAGAAAATCTAGATGCTGATGGAACGAAAAGCTGAAGGGAAAAGTCCGTATTGGAGACAGACCAAGTTTGAAAGGCCGCCGGTCATAAGTCATAACGCATAACGTTGCAGATGTGAAGTTATAGAAGTCACCTCGCCTGGTAGAGTTTTGGTATACATTTTTGTACGATCAGATGTCCGACAATAACTTACTACACATTTCTAAGGGGATAAGGAAAATGTGCCAAATATATCAATATTGAAGAATATCTAATACAAGCCGCGGAATTGACATTGACTTAAAAATAATGTTAAGAAGGAACGTCGAAGAAGTGTCCCAAGTGCTGAGTTTTTTCCAGTTTTCGAGATTAGCTTGAACGCATCCATTCCTATTGGTGTTGCAGGTGCCCTATTTCTTAAGTGGTTCAACAGCTACAGTGAGCAGTCTAGGTTCAAGCCGCGTGTTTTATTTTCTAATTTTAAGGCTCAACCTGGCAGCTACCAGTTATGTTGCAGTCGCCCCTTTTTTAATAGTCAGTGGCGCAACAGCCTAGTGCGTGGTTGCTTCAATGAGCAGTTTTGGTTGAGCCTCGGTTTAGGTTCTTTTATTTTTAATTCTTAGCTTCAACACTTACATCCTACAGTGATGTAGAGGGTGCCCTACTTTTGAATAAATTCTTTGGTGTAATTCTTTAGGGCTTGGTTTCTTAAACGACTGTTTTTCATTCGATCCAATTCTTGAATTGCTTTTTTAGTCTAAGATGGAAGTACAGGACAAGCACCACATTTTTTTAACAAAATTAGTGTTGTTGTGAGTGAGTGCTTGGTGATTACACTGAAGGTGACGAGTTCGATCCTCACGTTGTTAAATATAAGGACGTCACCTGCGGGGTAATATTGACAGTAAACGACTTTGAGATCACCTTTTTGCGCGAAAAGCTACTGAAGCATATTATAGTGTTTGTTGCGTAGTTGTTAAGTGAAAGTTTGAGGCTCGGATCGCAGACTAATCCAAGTTAACTTTATTTTTAAAGAAAAATATTTTTATTTTTTTTTATTTATTTATTTATTTCACAGGTAACAGTAAAAAATAAATTAACACTGTCCGGAATATTAAGCGCCGGGGAGCAAAGCCCGTATGGCAGTTATTAAATAAGGAATGACAAATTTAAATTAAGTTATATAAGATTTAAGTCCTTAAATACAGAAGGATGAGTTACAATTAGTTACAGTAAATTTATATAAGGTTAAGTTTGTGTTTGTTCAAAAGTGGGAAAATTAGCGGTTTGGTTGGGTGCACTGTTGTGTCTAAAATTCTTTCAATAGGTGGTCTGTTATGATTGAAGTGTTCTTTTTTAAGTGGACAACTTTGTAAGACGTGATACACGGTCAGAACTTCATGGCAGTAGGAGCATAATGATGGTGATTCTTTTTTGTATAGATCTAATTTGTTGAAAAGTGTATGTCCCAGCCTTAATCGGAATAGTTGCACCGACTGTAGTCGGTTTAAAGCTTTGTTGTAAGTTACTTTTCCTTTTCCTCCTTTTCGTGTGATGTTGTTTCAGAAATGATGAAGAGTTTTCCCAACGGCGATCTGCTTCATCTTGTAGAGTGTTTAGCATCGTTTTGTTCATCGATGACGAAAAAGGAGGACTAGTAAATACTAGTGGCATCTGTAGTGTCTCTCGGTCGGCTTTATCCGCTCTTTCGTTTCCTGGAATCCATACGTGTCCAGCTGTCCATATAAGATGTATTCTTGGGAAGTTGGATTTGATAATTGTGCGGAGAAATTGAATGACTGGGGTTCTGTTTCGATTGTTCAAGATACTACGTATGGCGCTCAGGGAGTCACTGCATATAGCAGTTTTCTCGGTTCTTTCGTTTGCAAAGCTGAATGCGTCTACCCATCCTATTACTTCACCTATAAAAGGGCTTTGTTGAGGAGTAGTAAGCCTTTCTGAAATGATTTTCTCTTCAACTTCGCTGTGTATAGATACGACGAAGTTGAAGAGAAAAGCTTCAAAGTAGCTTGTAGCGTCGTTAATTGTGGATGCGTCTGTATAAAGTACACAATCATATTTTTTCGTCTAAATTATCTCTGCAAACTTTTTTTTTATAGACAAGAGGGCGAGTATGTTCTTTACGCATTTTGTCAAGAGATGTGTTTATTGTACTTTTCGGAAATAGCCACGGTGTGGTGTCAATGTCGTAGACTTGTGTTTCGGGTATGGAAATGTGCATCAATTTGAGTTGGAAAATGAAATTGCAAATTGCGCTTTTGATTTTTACTTTATCGGTGGTTGTTGTCCAAACTTGTTTGCATATATCATGTAACGGGTGATTTTGACCTACGAGGCTTTTGGTTATGATTTTGGTTTGTGCTATTCTTTTGGTGTCGACAAACTGGGATGTATTTGTTTGAGCCAAAAGTGCATCAATAGGCGACGAGTGTAAAGCTCCTGAAGCTTTACGAAGAAGAGAATTGATTTTTGTTTTTATATTTTTTTAATCTTTTTATCGTTATTTTTCGTCCATTGTGAGAAGATTGAGATGTTTTGTTGTATAGCTCCTCTTGCCAGCGCTTGAGCTATATTTATGGCTGTGTTAAGATGTGGGCCTTTGTTTTTGTGACATATCACTTTTAGCAGATTCAGTGATTTGCTGAGTTTATCGGCTACAAACTTTGAATGTGCGTGCCATTTCCGCGACTTGGTGCAAACTAGACCAAGGACCTTTGTTTTTTCTTTAAGCGGGAGTAATGTGCCGTTTAGATTTATGTTTGTGTTTGGGCAAAGTCTTTTTCTGCTTATATGGAGGAGTTCCATTTTTCCGACGGGTAGCTTGGCACCTGTTTTTTTGCACCAGTCTTGTGCTCTATGAAGCGTTTCTTTGACAGCATATTCGACTTCTTCTTGTTTGCCTGAACCTAAGAGAAATATATTATGTGCAAATGTTAAAATTGACTTTATGTGTCCGTTAATTTTCAAATTTTTTTGATGTAGGTATAACCACTTTTTACTGTCGGAAGTGTTTTGTAGAGCAGTCAGACCTAAACATCGGTCCTTTGTACTGCAAGAAAGCATCGTTCTGTTGTTATAGGTTCCCAGATTTTCGCAGAAAAACCAGAAGACGCTACTCTCACTACGTCTGCCCCGAGTGTCTGTAGCTAGTTTACAAAAATGCAGGACAATCACACAGACAGTGCTCCGCTGCCGCTGTGTCATTGTTCTCTCCACAGAGTTCACAATATTCGCTCATCTTCAGAGACTTACTTTTACTCTCCAACAACAGCCGTCTATTCTTTTACTCTTAACAGATCCAATCGTTAATGGAAGCTGGTCCAGGTCCTGGGAAAGCTGTCTGAGATCCTTGTCTTACAAGCTCTTTGACGATCTAGTTTCCTGGTATGTTGTGATGACCTGATACCCAAACCGGCAAACAGAGAGAATTTAGTCTTTTGACTGCATTCAGAGGGGTCTTGCCTTCCTGGAGGTTGCAGTGGTAGTGCGTTTTGTGGATAGGTGTCAACTAGAATCTCACGATAGGCAATTACAATCACTTTAATTCCATCCACTGCGTCTCCGCTTGGCGGACTCATATATGCCTAACGAAGCGTGCAGACGTATGTCATCGCTCTCCAAAAAAGCACCAGCACCAGATGCATCATCGGTTTTGGAACCGATGCAATGACTATCATTTCCTGGTCCAGATTCTAGAGTGACCCAACCCTGAACTGAGGGAAAACTAACCGTGTATTTGTTACATTAAGCAGTCTAAATTTGTTTGGAATTTGCAAACAAAACGGCTTCATAAAAAAAGGGATACTGTGATAGATCCAACCAAAGCAATAAATTGCATTGATAAATCTCCTTTAGACCACATCGTCATTTTAATTGAAACCTCGATAAATTGTCATTTGTTTTTGTTAACCCATAAAAATTAGAATATAAATCTTTAGTTGAACCTTTGTTCGTTTACAACCGCAAATCGATTGTCAATTCTAAAAACACAGGATAGGCTCTCCTCATTTCTTATTTGCTTTTCATATCCTTTTAATCTTGTAAAGCTGCACCAGAAAGAGAGATTGAGATGTAACGCGATTTATTCTGTTTTGTTAGATTTGTATAGAGACCGAGGGCGACATATTTTCCAAGAGTTGATTGAACAATAAAAACGATTTCCTTTTATTCGCACTGCATTGTTCCGAAGTACAGAGAGAGAGAGAGATTCGTTCGTACATCCCCGACACAATCTAAAAACTTTTGCACTAGATGGAGAAAGATGTCCTTTACACATAGTTACTATAATATGTAGGTATATGTACTCTCTATACGGGAAGAAAAATTATTTAAATCCTTTGCAAACCCCATTTCCGACTGTCCAACTTGTGTGAAGACACGTATGTATGTGTTCCGGCTTCCGGGTGTCCATTCCAGGATATATTAAATTGTATTGCGGTTTTCTTTTGCTTGGGTGAACAAGCGGGTGCCTGCCCAGATAATGTTTGTGCATAAAGATTTATGTGGTTAGTTTCGGTGAAGCAATTTACTTGGAATATGTCCGGCATTTTTGGTGACCAAAAATCTACGAGTAGTAACATTTTTTGGGTAGGACTGTGTAGTATGATTCCTATGTTGGGATTTAGTCTTGTGATAGATGAAATTTATAACGGGCCGTAACGTCGCCACAATGCTGTGCATATATTTATATATGTGTACTTAAACCCGTACACACTTTGCGCCCTTCTCCCAAAAGTGTAAGGCAGAGAAAAGAGGCAGAAGTCATGGCGTAAAAAGACTTCTTCGGACATAGATCTTCTCTAGACGGTTTGTTTAAACTCTATACATACATTGTATATCTATTTAGATAGGCATACCTTCATAGATGGGGTGAAATGTATACGGAAATTAATTTCAAGACAAAAGGAATTCTGTTGAAAATAATTCAATTTAGATTTAATGATCGCTGAAGTTAGAGAGATAGGCAAGGCAATTTTGAAATTTGATTTGTCAGTATGTTGGTCAAATGAAATATATGCAAACACAGCTGAATGGATATGGGAAAAGTTTTGAAGGGATTATTTTTGAAATCATTGGTAAGGGTAGGTATGTGACAGATATTGGAGACACACGCGCACTTAAGGTAGACATTTTGAAATAATTGTGTTGGTGTTTGATGATGATCTTAAGTTCGAAATTTAAAAACACACAGGGACGGTTGATTGTGAGGTTTTTGGGATGAGTATCTAGATGTTCTGGGTTTCGAAAGATTCAGGGAGGTAAATTTCAAAATGAAGTGATTCTGTGTGAAATTGTTTTTTTTTTTGGTTCAACTTCTAAAATACGGCGTAACTTTTTTTGTGTCATTGACATACACACATTCAACGTTTTCAGAAACTGCAAAGAAAATGTCGACATTTGAATCGATATCAGGATGCGATTCCATAATGCTAAACTTTTTGTTGCATAGTTTACATTTTTACTGCGTTTGTTTAACAATCCCTGCTTTTCTTCGGAATCCCAAGATTCTACCATGGTCAAATGTACCTATGCCTTTATCTTTAAATTCAATTTGTAAGAACAAGGTTTGCGATTAGTTTGCTTTAGCTGCACCGCACTATGACTATGTATTATTTTAAAGTTCTGTGCCGGCGACGCGACGGAAGGTTTGATCATCTGTCAGCCAATCAGTGACTATCTTATTTTATTCATTTATAGATCTTCTTTCTCAAGCTTCTGGTCCACTAGACTGTTTTGCCGACGATCTTCAGCCCTGCATATTCGTTTCTAAAATCGCATTTCCAATCGAACTTAAACGGAATCGTAGGTTCTACTCCATCCTTTTCTCGGCGTTGCGAGCATCATTATCTCTATGGGATCACACCTCTCCCACAAGCAAAGCAGTTATCGTAGTATATAGGGTAAACGCACTAGTAGCCGGACAGTGTTAGTACCCAGACACATTGACCTTTTTTTGCGATTAATAGATAAATCACACAAAAAAATTCACAAACGTCAACAAACTATGTCATATACATGCATGTTTCAGGTACTCGAAATGCGTACTTTAAGAACTACGCGTCATTTTATTGCTTAAGGTTTGAAGGTGCGGTCTCGTTGTCGATTTAGGTAAAAAAAAAATAGTGGGAACAGTTTTTTGTAGTGAGCAATTGAACAAGTAATAATTAATTTATTGTAATGGAAAGTCATTGGTTTCGTTGTAAATATGATCAACTAAAACAATTTGCAAAAAAAACCAAATTTAATAAAATCTTTGCCATTATTTGTGGTGTCCGAGCACTAACACAAAAATTTAATATGTTTTTCAGTACCCAGACACGCTGTCTGGGTACACGCAAATGGAACTTTTCTGAATTGTTATTTTATTAATTTTAACAATGATCTCTTTGCAATTTACTTGAACGCCATATTTTTGAAAAATGTCTATATTCTTATAATCAATAAAAGTTTCCGCGGTAGCATTTATGGTTACAAAATGGTTTCAAGTCAAAGTTGAGAAAAAAGTTAAGTGTCCGGGTACTAGTGCGTTTACCCTAATTATCCTCTTGTGGGGTACGAATCGCCGTGTTGAATGAAAACGTTGGTTACTTATACTTACTTATTTACGTGGGCATTACAGTACGGGGTGAGTCTGGGTCTCGACCAATATCTTTCGATAATAATTTCGATTTCGGATGAGCTCTCTCCAGTTTAGCTTTCTATGTCGGTTAAGTTGTTTTTCCAACTGATTGTACCACCTAAGACGAGGTTTTCCCCTTCCACGATTTCCTTGTAATATGCTTCAAAGTCTTGCGATGCCAACTCATCTAGATATGCCCATGTTGATGTACAGCTCATACGGTTCGTTTTGGGGAATATTCTTCTTCACATATTGTCTTCACTTACTTCGGAGTGTTTTTCTTTGGAAACGGAGGAGTTTCCTCATCCAATCTTCCGCACCGTACAGCAGGGCTGATATGATCAAGTTCTTATAAAGGGTTGACATTTGTCATCTGCCAAGTGTGGTAGTTAAAATCAAAGATCGCTAATTTAGAAAGTATTTAAAACAAACAAAAAAGTGTAATAATTATCAAAATATACCTAAGAGATAGTTCAAGGAACGAGGTTTACGAAACAAACAAAAATTTGCAGAGCAAGTCCTAATATTAAGAACACCCGAACTGTGAATAGCAAACCTTAAAAGATAACCTCAACCAATGCACAAAAGAGGACTAATTGAAACTTCTCCTGAGCAATCACAAGGTGAAAAACGTTACATTGCTGGCAAAATTAACGCTATGGACTCACTTTCGGCCCTAAATGTCGAAAAAATTATGAGACAAATACTTAGGGAAAATAACGATGAACTTTTCAAACACCTTGCAACTAAATCTGACCTGCAGCAACTTCACGATGAATTTGCGAGCTTGCAATCTAGCCATGAGGAAATTAATCAACGAGTGGTCCAACTAGAGAAACAAAACAAGATCTTGGAAGAGCAAATGGACAAAATGCTACAAAAAACCACGGAATCAAATCTGGTGGTGCACTTACCTGCCGACAGCAACTCCGATGTATGTGAAACTGCAAAGTCTATTGTTGAGGGGCTCCTTAATGAAAGTAACACTAGCTCAAGTGTTGAGTCCGCATTTAGTGTACGCAGTAGCAATACCAGAAATGCAACTATAATTGTTAAGATAAAATCCCGAGAAAGAGCCTGGAATGTTTTGAAAAACACAAGGAAGCTGAAAGGAAAGAACATCAGCATTCATAAAGATCTTCCGCCGAATGTGCGCCAGAGACGAGCCAAACTAATCCGCATTAGAAAGGCGCTCCATGCAAAGGATCCACGAAAGAAAATTGCATTGAGGGATGATAAATTAGTCATCGATGGAAAGGTTTTCACCTGGGATTCCGGCCTGGGACTTAGGTGTGGTGAAAATGATGGCACCAACACTTTAAAATCAATTTTTGGAGACATTACGTTCATACAAAATTTAATGAATGAACTTTTAATAAGTAAAAGTAATGTGTATCACACGTCAAATAAGACATTTAATGGAAATGTCAACATGAGTGACAGAATAGACTGCAGGGTGATCCCACAGCAGTTAGAAGATAATTTGGGTGCAACCACAAGTGATGCTCGTTTACACGAGGCATGAGACTTATCAGTCTGCCAGAATGAAAATATTTTTATTAGTAAAATTAAAATTGTAAGTTATAACGTAGCAGGAGTAAAAAATAAAAATATGTTTGTGAACTTTTTCAATTATATAAAAAGTTTTGATATTTTTGTTCTACTTGAAACACATTTGTTAGAAGGAGAAGAAGATAGATTTAAGAAGTTATTTTTAGAGTTTGAATTAAGATGGAATCATGCTGTAAAAACATCAATCTTTGGTCGTGGAAGCGGGGGCGAGCTTTTCGGTTATCGCAGAAATCTTATTGGAGTGGATTTGAAGTATAGGAGAACAGAAGAACTATGGGTGCTTGATGTTGAGATCAGTGGCAACAAAATGAAGCTAGTTCCGGTTTATCTCAATTGTAATCGTTGGCAATCAGATTTTGAAAAACTATGTGACAACCTGCAGGACATTGATTCGACAAACATAATGCTAATTGGAGATTTCAATGCCAGAATCGGTCTATCCCAAAACAACTTCAACAGTACACATTACCCCTTCTTCAACTTGAACCGTAACTCGAAAGATGCCTTGTGCGATAGCAAGGGATCAAAAATATTGGAGCTCGCAGATGAATTCAACTGTCATGTTCTCAATGGAAGTTGTACAGGAGATCCAGAAGGAGAGTATACCTTCATTAGAGGAACAAGTTGTTCTGTCATCGACTACTGCTTCGTATCTGGAATATGGAATGATATTATGAGCAGTTTTGAAATAGGATGCAATACATTTTCAGATCATATGCCCCTTGAAATTGTCCTTTCAATCACAACATCGCAATTCCCAGTCAACACAAAGCAGCTAAACCTTGTCCCAAAAATGATATGGAATGATAGAAACCGAAACACTTATAAGACAAACTTAAACAAAGAACTGGAAGCGCTTGGAAATAGGGATATTCGTGCTGATATAAGCACCCTCTCAGGAGCTATTAAAAAAGCATATCCGCAAAGCAGCCCTCGAAGCAATAAAGAGCTATTCAAACAAAAGTGGTTTGATTTAGAATGCATAAAAGCAAGAAATTTATCGTTTAAATACCTTAATCTTCTAAGGTCCTGGAACCAACAAGTTTTTAAAAAATTATATGCAGATGCAAATAGAAATTTCAAACGACTATGCTATTCCAAAAAGGTGTCCTTTGAGAACTTTAATATAGAAATTATAAATAAAGCACACTCATCTTCAGAGTTCTGGAAAGCTGTTAAGCATTTTAATGGAAAAACAAATGTCATAGCACAAGGGTTACATGCATCTAGTCTTAGAGACCATTTCACCAGCCTTCTCAATATCTCATCAAGTGGACCTGTGGTACAATATGCAGCCCCCTCAATTAAAGATGATTATTTAGATGCACCTTTCTCAGTCCAAGAAGTGGAAAAAGTTGTCGATAATGCAAAATTAAACAAAGCCCCAGGGGATGATCGTATCCCCTTCGAGTTCTTCAAGCACGCAACGGAAAAATTCATCTACCTACTTACATCTGAATTTAACCGAATTTTCGAAAACGCGTCAGTCCCGGAAGCATTTCAAAAATCAATTATCTTCCCGATACACAAAAAGGGTAACTACGAGAACCCAGCAAACTACAGAGGGATCTCTTTCCTTAACACTTGCGCTAAGCTTTTTGCGGGACTCATTCACAACAAACTGTCAAAATGGGTTGAGGACAGACAAATTTTATCGGAATTTCAAGCTGGTTTCAGGAAAGGTTACTCGACGATAGACCATATTTTTTCGCTATGGAACATTGCTGATCTCTATAAAAGGAAACAAAAGAAACTATACGCGTTCTTTATAGACTTCCGTGCAGCTTTTGACTCTGTTGATCGTGAAGCTCTCTTCTATAAGCTTTGTGTGATTGGAGTGTCGATCAAAATTATAAGAGTGCTAAGGGCGATGTATGACAACAACGTAGCTTACGTATGGGATGGCGAGACTATATCAGAGGAGTTTACAACAACCACTGGTCTCAAGCAAGGCTGCGTTCTGAGTGCCCTGCTATTTATAATTTTCATAAATGATATTACTGATGAAGTGAGAGGTGGAATCACTGTGGAAGGAATGACTGTTCCAGCACTTATGTATGCAGATGACATAGTGATCTTCTCTGAAACGGTAGATGGAATGCAGCTCATGATAAATAGGCTTAAGGTCTATTGCAACCGATGGAATCTTGAAATCAACCTGCAGAAATCGAAAATGATGATTTTTAGAGGCGGAGGTGGCAGGCATTCACGAAATGAAAAATGGGAGTATAGTGGCCAAGCAGTCGAAGTTGTCCGCGAATATAAATATTTAGGAGTTCTGATAACCTCAAATCTGAACATGAAGAAGCACCTGGAGGGAAAATTGACTGACGCTAAACGAGCCATTTCGTCGTTATGGGAAAAATGCATCAAGAACAAATACATTGAACACAGCGCAAAACAAAAATTGTTCCGAGCTACGGCATTGTCAATCCTGTTCTACGGGCGCAAGTGTGGGGACATTGCTCCATGGAAGAACCTGTGGAAAAATTTTTAAGATATTTCGTTAAAAGGATATTTCGATTACCAATGAACACTCCAAATTACATGATTTATCTTGAAACGGGAACACCACCTTTAATTATGGACACCCTTGCCATGCACTTTAGCTATATTGTAAAGGTAATGGAAATGGAGGATAACAGGTTACCAAGAAAAGTTTTAACAGCTGCTATCAAAAGAAAAGAAACAATGTTCGAAGAATGGACTAACCTTGCTGCAACGAGTTGCATCACCATAAATATAAGTGCTAACGAGCAACCGTACATATTAAGAAGAAAGTTCAAGGAAATCCTGGAAAAGTTTGGAAAAACCCTGTTTCAAAGATATGTTTCAGAAGCCAGCTCTTCTCTGTTTAGAGGATACTACAGTCGTCTAAGTTTCAACCTGCAGCAGAACTCGTACCTTTTAAATAAGAACCAATTGAATAAAATAAGTATTATCTTCAAAGTGAGAGGAGAACTGCTCAATCTTAACTTCGTACCTCATCGAACAGATCTGCCCTTACTATGTAGTCTTTGCAATTTAAGAGCGCGTGAAGATACATTTCATTTTATTGCGATATGCCCAATCCTGGCAGAGTTCCGGTATAGATATTTCAGCAAAGACAAGATGACGGAAGGAGAAATGCTCAGCATACTCAACGGTGACCAAGGATGGGACAGACTTTACAACTACATCATAACAGCATTAAGATATAGGAAAGCTATTCTTGAAGAAGATTTCTAGTAATTTTTACTTCGTCCAAACTATCCTGCTTTTATATTTTTTTTAACACTACTTATTATTATTTCTATTAACGTAAACATAATTCAAAATGTCAATCTGGTAGACGGCCACAGAGGCCATACTAATTATGCTTAAGAATTATTTTTTTTTTTCAAAAATGTTAAAATGCAATGAAATAAAGGAGTCATTACAACTAACTAACTAACTATAAAGGGTTAGTTTTTCTTGAAAGAATTTTATTTCTCAATTTCTTTTGTAGCACAAAAGCGGTTAGCTGTCCGTTCAAGGAGAATAAAAACCGTGTAATATTCAATTATTCGAAAATTCAATCTTGTATCTTTTTGCCAAAGCGAAACTTACTCCCGTGCCAATTGTAAAAGAGTTAAATTTCAAACCTTTTCAAACAATCACAAACTTGACATCAGCGCAAATGATGTAAATGCTTGAGTTTCAATCGATGACGTAATGATTTTTTGTCCCCATTTGGCGTTCTATTAGAAATACAATCGTCCTATGGTGGAATTCTTATATTTATATACTTTTCGACATTGGCCATAGAAGAGCATTTAAATTGCTTAAACGCCGTAATGTTTTTTCTCTCCTTGCATGGTTTTTTTGTTTCTTTTTTTTTAGACAGTGCTCTAGTAAATAATACTGTTTGGTTCATCGCATCAAAAAAGTCAATCATAGTACTCGTGCTTCTAGGCGGGAATGTCTCTCAGATTATTCTTGTGCCCTCTTTGGACGTTCTGTACAGACATCAATCATTTGACCGCACAACACGAATGTTAAATGCATTAGAATACTGTATTTTCCCCTTCATTTAAATTTTAAATCTTCAGAAATTTTTAAGCTAATGTGCATTGGTTTTTTCTTTTAAAATCTCTCCTCTTTTCCTATCTTCCGCACTGTACCTCTTAAAAATGCAATCAAAGGTGGTTACAACTTCTTGAGCGCGAGCAAAATACAAAAAATAAAATCAGCCGGACAGTCGATCAATCACTCGGTCAGTTACTGTTTCTACAAATATTGGTGCTCTGGGCCCAAATTGTAATAACGATACTCGTAAAAAACACCTCGTTATCGTTACATTGCATTGCATAACATTTTCATGGACCCATTCTTGTTATCCATAATCAGTCTATGTCGTGGCTATTTTTGTCTTGGATTTCGTTTTTTAACCTCGCGTTTCGTAATTTGTAATACGGGCAATAAATATTTCGAATTCATTTAGCGTTATTTTAGAGAAGTAAGAGAAGAATCTAAATCAGTCTGAGCTGTGACTCACATGCTATGTAAGTTCAAGAAATTTTCAGATTTGCAGTCAATTTGATCTTAAAGCACATTATGTGCATAGGAATCTTTTTCACAAAAGCAGCAGTTTTCAAAGAGCAAATTTTAGTACAAAATTGATATTTTTGGAATGGTCTTCGAATTTTGTGTATGAGATTACATATCATGACAGATTCGCGTTGGGGCGAAGTTGAATTATACTTCAAGAGCAATGCAATATCTTTTTACTACCATGAGCTCATCATATGACTGCTTTCTATGAGCTGAAGTTTTCCCGGTTGTTGTCTCTAGAAATTTTCGCTCTAACTCTTTTGAGTGTATGGCAAGATTTTGAAAACCGAAAAAACTCAAATATAATGTGTAAAGGATTTAATTCCGTCAGGGTACTAATTACTACAACAGGATTTCGCCCACGAGCCTTGAGGTTGCTGAAATTGTCAGTCGGTTTTAAAATATCAAATATTCCTGGGGTAAGTTTTCAAAAATTCGATTCACATTTTCTCACGCTTTTGCGCAAAATTATCCTCTAATTTATTGAGGTGCCTTACGAATAAAAGAAACACACGAAGATATGAAAAAGTCGTCACTATTTATTCACTTTTTTTCTCTCACGGTGCTTTTAGCGTTGTGATCTCAATAGGATCACATCTAAAGGGTTTTCCAATAGGTATGATATGATTTTGCAGTGGCGTTTCGGCTATTTGTAGTATGTCATGATCTGTCATTCGTGTTTCGTCCGTACTTTTTTCAAAATGAAGCTGGTAACACCTTATTACTGTCAATGGAGAACGGTATAGATCGATGATAACCAACTTTTTATGGCCAAAATTGGAAGAAGTTGATATTGACAACATTTGTTTTCAACAAGAAGGGGCTACGTGCCACACAGCAAATGCATCAATTGAATTATTGGAAGAAAAGTTTGGAGATTCGATTATTTCAAGAAATTGTGATATTGAATGACCTTCAAGAAGTTGCGATTTAACACCATTAGACTATTTTTGTGGGGTTATTTGAAGTCATTGGTCTCTCAGGATAAACCAGATTCTCTTCAAGCCTTACAAGTCAATATTGAACGTTCCATTCATAATATATGACTTGATTTACTGGAAAAAGTGATCGAAAATTGGGTTAATCGAATTTGTTGCAGCAGAAAAAGTCGTGGTGGCCAATTGAATGACGTTTTATTTAAAACTTAAATGTATTGATTGAACTGCACATTAAATCAAAAATATTTGAATTTCCTTAACAACAAATGTGGTTTTTTTTAAAAAGAAATCATATCACTCTTATTGGAAAACCCCTTATCTCATATGCATCATCCATCACATTTGTGATCTGGCCTGTAGGGTACATCCGGTTGACTTTAGTGCGCATAAACAAGCCTCCCGATTTTGGGTTTCATTTTTGAAACTGACTTTTGGCTGGTGGAATCGCATTTACGACGCAGCGAAGAAGGGGTTTTCGAAAACGTATAAGTTTTTTGTCAGGCAAACTGTTTCACTAGGGTCAATTTGATGAAATTTGAAAAGAAGTGTCTTCCACCATTTAAACAAAAAAAAAAAAAAATAAGTAGGTTCTTGCTTGAAAACACGTTTTAAAATTTGCGTCTATATGCAACCATTGCTAGTCTTCAAATGTATTGGTTTTAAGATCTAGCCATTCACTTAAGACGTTCCATAGAACCTCAACATATAGAATTAATTCCATGTTAAATGGTCGCCAAAGATATTTATGTCCAAGAACCATCCCGAAAGCATGGGAAATAAGACTTGAACCACTCTGTAAACTGAGCAAAGTTTCGTTAATTTGAAAAGGTCAAAAGTTTAAAAAGTGTCGCTGGCCCAATTGAAAGCCGTTCTGATAATATGGCGACTTTTGTGGCATAAACCATAAACTTCCACAACAGAAAAAATTCCTTATAAACGAATTGGAGTAAAAACTTGAAGAAATTAATCAAAATCAATGTTGAGCTCCTGGGTAAGAAATATATTCTCTTTGCATTACAGGTCATGAAAGAGACGTGAGTTCTTGATTAATGTCTTTCGATGACAGAATTGGTCCAATTATGGGAAACGTTTAATGATTTTTTCTTACGCGAATTGAGAGATGTGGGTTTGAATGATGCAAATCTCAAATTAGAGGCTTAATCTAGATCTAGAGCTTTATGCCTCGACCTCGACCTTTGGCTATTGACAAATATTTAAAAAACAACCAGTTTGTGTTGACTGCCTAGACCGTACAAGGAATACAACAATCTGAATGTGAAGTCGCGAATTTCTTAGATATTCGCTAAATTTAAATGTCTTTTCTATATTTTCCTTAAAATCTGTTTGTTGTTCCGAAGCTAAAATTCAAATTTACTTTAGTTTAGTCATTGCCTTTTTCGAATCATTTCCACCCATGTGTGTAAAATGAGTTTGAAACTCCAAAAGAAAAAGAAAAGCACAGCTTCCTATCACTTACCACATCCAATAGCAGCGCTTTAGATCCTAAAGATTGAGGTTCTTTGAAGAATTTGAAAAACTTGGCACAGAAATAACAAAAAAATTATTATTCTTTCCTCTCTCTCGTCGTTCTTTCTTCCAACTCAATGAACTATTTAATTTGGTTTTAATAATAAGAATATATATATGTATATGACAAGAAGAAGAAAAAAATACTTCCGATGATATATCATATTCCATCTGCAGATGACCGGAGATGGCTTGAGATAGATGCACGGAGGATACTATCATCACGCCACATTATGTGAGTGAGAACTTGGAGGTGCTAAAGGAAATGGGAATAATACGCTTCAATGAAATCTCATTGTTAGCAGTCGTAATGGAAATGGCAGGGAACACTATGCGAGTGGTTTTGATAGACTGTTTGCAGTTCCTAAGTTTTATTTTATTTCAATTTTTTTTGCTCCTTTAGTTCTGTTCTGTGCTAAAAAAAAAAAATATATAACAAAAATTCTTCCTCCTTTGTATGTGTGTTTGAAGAAATATAATAAAGATGTGAAAATGAAAAATGTAATGGAATTGATTTCTATTTCAGTGACCGCAGTTGGGAAATAATGGAATTTATTATGATGGCTTCGGTTGTACGCTTTGAAAAACACCTTTTTTTGTTCATCGAGTGCGCAAATAAAATTGAATTGAACCGTTCAAAATATGACTGCAATAGAATGTGTAATGATATAGTCGATGCTTTGATAACGACTACGAGGAAAAAACCTTGGAACGAGGTAGTTTATTGGTCTCGAGTGAAATTTCTGTCTAGCAGTTGATCAGTTGATTTGAGAATTCGAAAAATTCGATTCGAACAAGCAGGAAGTTTTTAGGGGTTCGTGTCATTTGGCATCAGAAAAGGGCAGTTAACTCTTTACGTGTAGTGTTCCCAGAAGGATTTATTTTACAGAGGTTGTCGTTTGCGGATTTATCACAAAGAAAACGGTGTTAGTTTTGTTCGTCTTTTTGAGGTAAGTAGTGCTTGTGGCGTAATAGTTTGAGTGTCTGCCTGTCACGTTGGTGGTTCGATCGAATCCAATAAACATCAAAGAAAAATATTTTTTCTACGATTTTCTCCGATAGTAGTTTCATGTCATGAAAAGCGCTTTCTCGATTAGCAGTTCGGAATTGGTAAAAAATAGTAGGCCCCTTCCATTCCGTCACAAGACTTTGTTGTAAGAAATGCATTAGGCATCGGAGTTCAAATTTTTATTTTTATTGTATAAGTTTTTTAGAAAGTGTTCATTTTCGACGAAACAAAAATAATATGCGCACACATTTTTTCAAAAACAGTGACGAATACGATGGGCCCGAATTACAAATTACGAAACGCGAGACGAAAAACAAAAAACCCGAAAGAACGACACCCACTGCATATACCGATTTTTTGTATCGAGAACACATCTATGAAATTGTCGAAACGATTGTAAAGCGATTGTCAGAAGAAGTAAATGACAGCAAGTATCGCGAAACGTAATCGCAACGTAACGATGACGAGTTTTTTGCAAGTGTCGTTATTTCTTATACGAGATACGATAAATGTATTCGATTTATAAGAAGAGTTAAGGCAATTGTCTACATTCCATATGGTTGTCATTTTCAGAGTCGTTTTTGCGGCTGTTGTCGTTGTCGTTGTCGTTGTCGTTGTCGTTGTCGTTGTCGTTGTCGTTGTCGTTGTCGTTGTCGTTGTCGTTGTCGTCGTTGTCGTTGTCGTTGTCGTTGTCGTTGTCGTTGTCGTTGTCGTTGTCGTTGTCGTTGTCGTTGTCGTTGTCGTTGTCGTTGTCGTTGTCGTTGTCGTTGTCGTTGTCGTTGTCGTTGTCGTTGTCGTTGTCGTTGTCGTTGTCGTTGTCGTTGTCGTTCTCGTTGTCGTTCTCGTTCTCGTTCTCGTTGTTATCGTTGGCGTTGTTGTCGTTGTCGTTGTCGTCGTTGTCGTCGTTGTCGTCGTTATCGTCGTTGTCGTCGTTGTTGTCGTCGTTGTCGTCGTTATCGTCGTTGTCGTCGTTGTCGTCGTTGTCATCGTTGTCGTCGTTGTCGTTGCAGTAGTGTGAATCGGGCATTTAGTAAAGATGGTGGTAGTTGACTGAGATTAGTTGTGGCTGGTTCCGAAAGAAAAAATCCTGCTAAAAGTCATTAAACCTCTTAACCCTCATGCTATTTAAGTCTTCACTAACAAGTTTTTAAATTCTAAACAACTAGGATCTTTAATAGCACATCACCCAACGATTGCATGTATAGCTGCAAGCTGACATTTTTCTCACTTTTGCGAAGAAAATTTGCAATCAACTTGTAGAACACTATACACTAATGTGTGTGTGTGTGCCATGTTGTTCCAGTTTTTCTGTTTCCTGACTGACAGCAAAGTGTTAGGAGTTTCATCATGCAAACTGACTGACATGTTTGGAGATCTGCAACTTTCGTTTTTTTTGCTTGTTGTCCTCCTACCGCTAAGGATTTTTCAGTGACAATCTAGTTTTCTCATCTCACATTAAGTCACACTGCATTGCATTGGCGCGATACCCAGCGTCTTTTCCCGGTTAGTAGAGCCAGTTGAAAATACATGAAAGGATGTTTCTAATGTATATTCAAAGCGACACAATGTGTTGTTGAACTGGAGAAAGAAAAACAACAAAACACTCCTCTATCACTAGGACATGTATAGTAGAACAAAAAAAAACACGAGCGACTACAATGTACCTACCCATGAAGTGACTAAATAAAACCGAACAGAGCAAGGAGAAGAACACCAACTAGAAAAAATAAAACAACATCACGCAAACACAACGAGAATGTTAAAGCAAATAAATAGTGAAGGGAGCAACTAAAAACAAAAACAACAACACTAACAACGAATACTAGGAGTACATGAATTTGAGTCTCGGAACGTCAACGTTGTTATTGTCACAACAAAAAAAAGAAGAGTCCTGTGAACCAAATAGAATCATCATCAAAACAGGCACAAACCCCAAAACACCCAAGGGGCTCGATCCACTTTGAAATTAAATTGGAACTCTGAGGAAAAACGATAGGGAAAAAAAATTTCTAAATGAAGAAAAGGATGAGACAAATTAAGTTTGTGCATTGAAAGGAAAAACAAGAATTGAATTGCGCGGATGTAGAAATTATACAGTCCCTGCACCAATGTCTAATAAGATTAGGCAATAGAGTTGCATATAGCCTTACCATCAAGATTTAGTCATCATTGAAGAGAAATCGTATCGATGCGCTTTGTTTATGTTTGTGGTTGACATGTACAGAGACTTTTTCATATCGATGGTATTGAAGTGCTGATTTGCAGAGATATTATTTAGAGGGCGACTTCCCATAACGCCATTATATTTACACTTACTCTTTGTAGGAATTAGGGGATATGTAAGTAAATTAAAAGCGTCAACCTGAAGCACTTCAAGACAAATGACGTCAAAACGAATTTCGCGAGATCATCCCAAAAAGATATTTTGTCGCGACGACTCTTTCAAAATGCTCCCAATAAAAAAGCGATAGTCAATTGCGTAGGTACACAGTTCTTGATTTCAAGTTGATTTGAAACATTTTTTGAAGTATTGAATTTAGGTGTATTTCGTTCATAGCTTGTAAATTATTTATATGGGGAGCATTTGAAACTTTGACTTTCTTCTCAAATTTTTTTTTAGAAAAAGCTTTCGAAGGCTTCGAGAGACTGGATCAGTATTAACTGCTGCACCAATAAGAAGCTTAAATTAATGGAATGTTCTACAGTCTTGCTGTCCAGGGTTTAACAGAAATATATCTATCGGTTGATTGGATTTTAAATTCCCTGCACTTTCTCAAAAAAAAAAAAAAAAAAAGACATCATGATGTAGACTGCATTAAAAATTAAAATGTTGAACATCAATCTTAAAGCTTTTGGACAGCCACAGTAATGCCTTTTTAAAGTGCCAATTCAACTTATTAAAAAAAAAGTACATCATTTGCATTTTGTAACAATTTAACACCCACCTACCTGACTAATGCACATTTCTTGTTAACCCCTCAAAGTCCATTAAAAACCCATTTCTCTATAAACTTCTCTATACAAACTCAAAATCCCATCTCGTAATTGATTTGAAATTAAGGTCAAGCAAAGAAAACAAGGAATGGGTGAAAAGAGAATGTTAAAAATATATACAAATCACATATAAATCGACACCGCAATTATCAACCGGATACACCTTAACGTTTTAAATTCATTTGAGAAAACCGAGAGGATGCAGAAGTAAGAATGCCCTACCAGCAATTAACAATAAATTAAATTAATTGCCAGAATTTATGGCTCCCAATATGGTCGTTAAGCTTTTAATGCTTAAAATTGTTACTCGAGAGTTTCCTTACTTTAGTTGCAGATCCTACACCTTTTGTAGAACCGACAAGGACTATAGTAGTACACTGCACTTTATACAAAAACAAACAAAAAAAAAAAAGGGTGTGTGATGTACTTTCGCACTTTGGTTCGGAGAATCGCTGTAAAGTGTGTCTTTCATAAGTTCCTGGTTAGTGTTTGTAGCCACATATATATTGCAGAAGAGAATGCTTAATGGTGTCACCACAAGAGTTTAAAATGCTGTGTGTAGCTTACTGTTTCATTTCGTATGTGTTGAAATGTATGTGTGTGAGTTTTTGTGGTAATGGGTGCTGTCGGTGCTGGAAATAGAATTAATTGTTAGATCATAAAATTAGTTTTAATAAGTTCGCGGAAATATGAAATGTTAAAGTCTTTTTACAGGTTTGTCTTTTGTTTGTTCTTCGACTTTTGGTGTTGCATTTATTTATTTAAGGACTTAAAGCTAAGGAAAAATCCTTTCCCCCACAAGTAATTGGTTTTCAAAACCATTCTCTAAGAAAATCGCATTTGACGTTGACTACGTTTCGTTGAAAGGCGAAGCACCCTTTGATTTTTTTTTTTGCATTTCCATAACATGCATCTTTTGATGCTGAATTTTACTGTGAGAAAAATTCAAAGCTTGTTTAAAATAAAAAATCTAACTGTTTCTTTGTCAAAGAAGCAATTGCTCGAAGTCTTTGTGACAGAGATTGCTTTTGTTGCGCTGTGGAAAGTGGAAGTACTTGAAGCAAATAAGAAAATCTGTATGACGTCGTTATTTTTACATAACGAGAAAGAGAAAACCCTTCAGTTTAAAATGCGTAAGTAATTTTCGTTTTTGAAGTAAACAAAGCATATTTTAGAAGTATTTGATCAGAGAAAATCGTTTGGTACGGCCGCTCTTCATTGGGAATGGTGATGGGCAATGCCATCGCTGGTGATCTAGTGATCCTTTGCTGAGCTTGTTTCGACACATTTTGTTTTAAATGCTACATGTTGCCTTCGTAGGGGTATAGTGTCACTTTTTAAACGGTTGTGATTAGAGTACAACCTGTCTCGTTAGTAGAAGTTGTCTGCTCAGTTAGAAGTCATCATTTGGGTTCAAAATATATTTCGATTTAATTCGTCTTCGTAGGAATATAACGTATTTTGTTAAAAGGTTTTAATTAGTTTAATTAGAGTACGGCCTGTCTCGTTAGAATAGGTTGTCTGTTTCGTTAAAAGTTATCATGTGTTAGAAATATTATTACCTATTAAAGTTCAAAATTCAAATTGTTTTGTTAAAAAGTTATCATTAGAATACAAACTTTCTCGTTAAAAGAGGTTGTCTGTTTCTTCAGATGTTATCATTTGATTGTAAAAGATTGTGACTTAAATTCAGAGGGGTTAAGGTTTGTCTTCGTAGGAGTGCAACGTGTCTGATTGTTAAACTGTTTTAATTAGAGTACCACCTGTCTCGTTAAAAGAGCTTGTCCGTTTCGGTAAAAGTTATCATTTGAGTGTAAGAAATATTGTGATCAAAGTTCAAAATTTGTCTTCGTTGGAGAATAGCGTGCATTGTTGAAAGGTTGTAATTAGAGTACAACCTGTCTCGTTAGTAGAAGTTGTCTGCTCAGTTAGAAGTTACCATTTGGGTTCAAAAGATATTTTGATTTAAGTTCAGAATTCGTCTTCGTAGGAATATAACGTATTTTTTCAAAGGGTTTTAATTAGAGTACAACCTTTCTCGTTAGAATAGGTTGTCTGTTTTGCTAGAAAATACTATTTGGGTGTAAAAGAGATTCTGTTTAAAATTTGGTATATGTAATCGTAGGAGTGTAATGTGTCTTGTGAAAAGTTTGTAATTAGACAACAACCTGTCTCGTTAGAAGAGGTTGTCTGTTTCGTTAAAAATTATCGTTTTTGAGTGTAAGAAATATTATTTTAAAGTTCAAAATTCGTCTTCGTAGGATTATTACGTGTTTTGTTGAAAAGTTGTCATTAGACTAAACACTTTCTCGTTAGAAGAGGTTGTCTGTTTCGTCAGATGTTATCATTTGAGTGTAAAAGAGATTGTGACCAAAGTTCAGAGAGGTTAAGGTTTGTCTTCATAGGAGTATAACCTGTTTGATTGCTAAGCTGTTTCAATTAGAGTACCACCTGTCTCGTTAGAAGAGGTTGTCCGTTTCGGTAAAAGTTATCATTTAAGTGTAAGAAATATTGTGATCAAAGTTCAAAATTCGTCTTCGTTGGAGAGTAGCGTTCGTTGTTAAAAGGTTGTAATTGGAGCAAAACCTGTCCCGTTGAAAGAGGTTGTCTGTTTCGTTAGAAATGGTTATTTGAGTGCAAAAAAGATAGTGATCAAAGTTCAGAAATTGTCGTCGTAGGAGTACAACGTCTGATTGTAAGAGTTGTAATGAGGATACAACCTGAAGAGGTTGTCTGTTTCGTTCAATGCTATTATTTATGTATAACAGAGATTGTGATTAGAGGTCAACAGAAACATATCTTTTTGAATGACATTCACGAAGAAGTGTGGCCTGTAATTTCTAAAGAGATTGTTATTGAAATGGCAACCTCTTTCTTTAAAAGAGGTTGTCACTATTATGCATGTAAGAGAGGTTTTTTATTTCTCTGGCTAAAATTTTTACTATTTTCTTCATTGAGTCTTTAAACAATAAAAATGAGAACAAAGGAAAAAAAAGGTCAAATCTAAACCTGTCTCTCGTTGGAAGAAGTTGTAATTGAGTTTTTCTGTTATGCGCGGTTGTCGTGAAAGTGCCCTTGTTTTCTTAAAACGACTTGGCACTTCAGCGTTGATTATCTTCGATTGTAAACTTTTTCTTTGTTGAAGTAGGCTATAGCCGGAGCATTGCATGTATCGCTGAAAGAGGTTGTTATTGTATTGTAACATGATTCGATAAGAACTTCTCACAGGGTGCTATGTATCATGTGTTAAGAAATGCTGTGATTTTAGTGATACCCACATCGTTGAAAGCAGCTGTCACTGGACTATTTTAGATGTCTTGGAAGTGCAACTTGTTTCGTTCAAGCAAGTTTGCAATTTAGTTTTGCTTATCTTCTTAAAGAGGTTGTCAGCGGATTGTTGACGGTGTTTTAAGAAGAAGTTTTAAACGTAGGGTTCAATTGTTTTGTTGATAGATTTCGTTATTGTAATGAAGGTATTGATTTGTTTTTTCTGCTAAAAAGGCTATGATTGGAGTAGTTTATGATTCGTTGGATGGAATCGACATTGGACTGTTTTGATTGTCTTAGAAAAGAAACTTGTCTCGTTAAAATAAGTTTGCGATAAAATATTCTTCTGAAAGAGGTTGTAAGCAGATTCTAAACTGTTTTTTTTTTTTCCTTAAATGAGGTTGTAGTTTGAGTGCTTCATGTTCGTTAAAAGCATTTGTTATTGTTTTGTGACTTTTCTCGATAAAAAAGACTTTCTTTAGAAAGTAGTTTCTTTTGTTGAGAAGGCTATGACTGGAGTGGTATTTACAAGCACTGTTTTGATAGTAAACAATTTTGTCGTAAAAGCGAAACTTGTAACCTGATTTCTTAAAAAGTTTCTCGTTGACTTTTAATATAATTTATTAGAAGAGGTTGTAATTGGTATGTAAAAAGTTTCAGTGAAAAGTTCTCATTGGGATGCAAATGCTTACGTCGGAAAAAAATCAAATCGCTTTGGCACTAGTTTCTCTGAAAGAAGTTGCCATTGAGACAGTTTGGTTATAAGAGGTTGTCGTTAAAGAACAACTTGTTTTGTTAAAATTAGTTGTGGAATGCTGTTGGTCTCCTTTTCCGTTTGCTTTCTGTGTCTCCTATCATTGCATTATTACCGGTTTTTTAACAGAGCTTGTAATTGGAGTGGCACCAGTTTCGTTAAACGATAATTGATATCATTGAATTGATTTGTTTGCCTATCCCCAATCATTGAAAATAGTTGTCATTAAAGTGTACTTTGTCTCTTTTAAAGGTTGTGTTTGTAGTTTTGCCTTGAAGTGGTTTTTCTGCAGTTTGACTGTCTTATCAAATAAAGCTACCGTCGGAAACTTATTTATGTCATGAAAGAGTGTAGTCCCCTTATTTATCTATAGAAACCAAGATAAGTGCGTGCATATGAGTTTGTTCTAAGCTCAGTTCCACTTAAGTATCTGAGACGGGAAACAAAAAAGAACCATAATTGTGAATCTCAATTAAGATGCAACCTAATAACTTCTCTTCAAATAAACTAAAGCTGCAACTTCTATAGCTTCCCTCTAAGCTGTACGGACTTACTTACAGTCTTAATCAAAAAAGCTCACAGCGCACTTCCCTTTCACACAATCATATTCATTTCGTTCGTTGCGTTATCCCTTATTTCCGGACATCATTATCAAAGCTGTATTTCAAGTTAAGAATAACCACACTTCGCCCCAAATAAGAAAACTCTTGCAACACCACTATTTTGACCTTTACACAGTATATAACCACAAAAACCTGACATGCCAATAACACACAAAAGATTAGCCTCTTAGCCTCAACAAAACGTCTACCAAGTTTAATGAAGAAAATCCAGGCCAACGGTAGTTAAGGTCCACCACTCAGTCACTCACCGAAAAAAAAAGGGTGGCACCTAAGCGGACTACAACTTCACCTCTACGTGACCTGTTTGGTAATGAAAAACGGCACTAAACGAACGAAAGTCCTGCACAAGCAGCAAAAGAGAACACAATCCAGCCTTAAATTTTATTGTTTTAAATTGCTTTTTTGTGCTGCCATGCTACCACCAACCGTCCAAACAAGTCTCAGGTGATGTAAGTGGGACACAGCGAGAATAACGATAATGATGACGAGAATATGAATGAAGTAGATCTGGATATTCTGGTTGGTTTTCAAATTTTAGTACTTCATGAGATGAGCTACCCGAAGATAAAAAAAACCCTTTTGGATAAATATACGTAAGGCTACTGCTATACACAACCCAATTAGCTTCCCCAACATGGGTTGATACTGTGGAATAAGGGGTTTTTTGAAGCAATAAAATTTTCCAATGTGAACTCTTTGATGTACATATATTTCCTTGTGATTATTTTGCTTTCTTTTCCGGAGTTGAAATCGTAATTTTGATTGGTCTTCGGCTTGGGCATTTTATGATTTGATGGTTTTCAGGTCCATCGTTGCGCCTATAGGTTCTAAAAACAGAATATTACAGTAGGGATATTCACTCAATTCACTCAAGCCTGTAAGTTTGTTTAATTTGATCGCATCTAACCACCTGTCGATGGCGACAGATTTGGTGTTTGTTTACGATAACGAGCCTTCAAGTTGTCTCTTCTCTTACAATACAAGTCTGTTGGCAGCATGTCGTTCTAAATTGGATAATCGAGCTTGAAAGGCCTTAAAGTGAAAGCCGTTCATTATATTACTGAATCTTTAAACGCTACTTATATTTGTGTATATACTTTGAGCCAATTTTAATATCAGATGCCAACAAAAAGTCTCTCCTCCTCATTGCACACGTATTGAACATGTGTGTGCGACTGTGTACATGAACATCGTTCTCCTCCTTTATACACCGCAATCATTTATTTCAAATGTTCTGTTTTATTGAAATAGCACATCAATTTGATATCTAAATTGACAACCACAAACTATGTCATTAAAAGCCATGAATGTCGAAATGATGGCGTTCGCCAGCGAACACACCCCCACAGCCCCTCATTGAATGGCATGCTTCGTCTATTTACAAGCATTCTAGACAACAAACAACATTTATTATCCTTGCACATACACACATAGGATACAATACCCAAGTGTATCGCTTACAAGCGCTCCATTGGAGCATCTCTTAGCTACTTCAAGATGACGACGATGACGATGTCAACAATCCACTATGTTCAACCAAGCAGAAGCAATCCCTCACGATACTACATACAGTTAGAAACGGATGAAGGTAACGACGAGGACAAGAGGACGACGACAAGTGTACTACTACTTGAGGCTGTCATCTATCTCTCTTCGGGCATCCTGTCGCTGCTCTGTATGTTATAGTATTTCAAGTGGGATGCATTATTAAATGATCTCTGTGTCCTATCATTCAGTCACGCCCCCTTTGTCCCTGCCTTAAATCAATATGGAGATGCCCATCAACGATGGGAATTTTATACTTCAAAGTAAAGGTTTCGATGGAGCAGTTTTTACCTGGTTTTATGGTGTGTATTTGGAAATACATACTCTAATATAAATTTACACACAAAGTCATGTATGTTAATTTGAATAGAATTTATTAAAACCGCTGGCGTATAATTTGCAATTTCGTAAGCCAAAACTAATTGAATATCTCTTCCATCACAAACATAACAAGATCCTTGGAAATGGTATGAGAATTTCTTAGGTGCTGTCTGCTTATATCGTCTCTATGATTTCCAAGAATACTTATAAACAAGACGTTATAGTTTAAGGGGGAATTTATAATTTTTACTTAATTTTTGCCTACAAATCACAGGGAGGCACAGGGGCCTTTTATTTTCTTGAACTATATCCCCACTCAGTGGAGAGAAGTCAAGGTTGTGTTTATACCTAAGGCTGGGAAATCATCCCACGTAAACCCAAAAGATCTCCGACCAAAAAGTCTATCATCTTTCCTTCTTAAAACTTTAGAACGACTGATTGATATCCACCTGCGTACAGCTATAGATCCAAAATTGTTATCTACAGCACAACACGCCTACTGTAAGGGAAAATCTGTAGAAACGGCCCTACACACCCTGGTACGTACTATAGAATATTCCCTCCATCACAAAGAATTCACTCTGGCCGCCTTCCTCGACATAGAGGGCGCCTTCAACAACGTCAGCAACTCTGCAATTACAAAGACACTGACGAAGCTCAAAGTAGATGGTCAGTAGAGATCTGTCAGTAGAGGGACACCGCAAGGCGGAGTCCTATCCCCTCTTCTATGGAATATAGTCGTCAATGAACTTCTAGTTGACTTAGAAGCTGAGGGATTCAAAGTGATTGCATATGCAGATGACGTCTCCATTGCTACATCTCAACTCCATCAATAAATGGAATCTCACTTGTACTTTCAAACGAAGCCAAATATCTAGGTATAATCCTAGACAAAAAGCTAAATTGGAAAGCCAATATACAGGAAAGAATCAGGAAATCCACCGTAGCTTTATTTTCCTGTAAAAAAGCCATTGGTAATAAATGGGGTTTCTCCCCCCAGATCACACACTGGCTCTACACCGCGGTCATCAGACCAATACTCACATACGGAGTAGTGGTATGGTGGACCGCTCTTGATAAAAGGACCTACTGCGATAATCTAAGCAAGGTCCAACGAACAGCCTGTCTGTGTATAAGCGGAGCACTGAGATCAACACCCTCAGCTGCCCTAAATACACTCCTTAACCTTACACCACTAGATATCTTCAGCAAACAAATGGCCGCCAGTGCAGCCATTCGTATGAGAGCTATCTCCCAATGGACCGTAAATAACATCGGTCACGCTACAATCCTGAATCTATTCGGATCAATCCCTTGCCACTCCGACTACGCCATCCCCCAATTGGTTTTTGATAATAAGTTCCAAGTCTCAATCCCACCAAGAACAACCTGGGAAGACGAAGAATTTTTGAGAGATGATTCAATTCATTTCTATACAGATGGTTCAAAAACCGAAGAAGGGGTAGGCTGCGGGTGTACTCAAACCGACTTAACGTAAGTCTCTCGTTCCGCCTTCCAAACCATTGCAGCGTGTTCCAAGCGGAAATTCTGGCGATCAAAGAGGTCCTGTCATGGCTAAAAGAAAACGTGATATCCTCAACGAATATCCGGATTTTCTCAGATAGTCAAGCAGCCCTCAAATCACTCGGCGCTGTTTCTATGAACTCAGTAACCGCCCTTAACTGTCGCCTATCTCTTAGGGAGATGGCTGAACAGTTCAATATTCACCTTATTTGGGTGCCGGGGCACAGAGATATCGTGGGTAACTGCAAAGCCGATGAACTCGCCAGAGAAGGAACCGTTCTACTGATCTCAACCAGTAGGTTGAATATTGGTATACCAATCGCTACATGTAAACTTATGTTAAAGCAAGAGGCAATGGACAGAACAAATCACAGGTGGAACAATATCACCACGTACGTGGCAATAAAACGGATATGGCCAGGACTAGATCCAAAACGCACAAGACATTTGTTATCCATTGCCAGATTGCAAGTTAGCTCCGTAATCAATGTCATTACCGGACATTGTCTGATAGGAAGACACGCCATAAGACTTGGCGTTCCCTCTAATGACTTCTGCAGAAGTTGCTTAGATGAAGCGGAGGAGGAGACAATCCCACACCTCCTCTGCTCATGTCCTGCACTCTCTTTTAAAAGAAAGCGGCATCTGGGGAAATATTTTCTCGATGATCCAAGCGATCTGGCGAATACAGATCCCCTGCATCTCCTTCGCTTTATTAAAAGCTCCAAATGGTTTTGTTAAGTGAGGTACTCCCTCACATAATTTCTATGGTATCACAATGGACCTAGTATTTATCTAAGTGTGTCAGGTGTATCCTTGACAGCCATTGTAACCTAACCTAACCTAACCTAACCAGGGGCCTTTCAATAAGAGACTTCAATTTGACATTGAAGATATCGACTATATTTTAAGTGAAGTCATCGGATGCTTATTTCATTATTAAAGGGAAGTATGCCAATAATAGTGTAAAATAACATCAGTCAAATGGCCATTTGCAGGACTATCTTCCTTCCGTTAAATGTTCCATCACCAATTCACAAATTTACAGTCTTTGACATCCTCACAATTTCCGTCTTTGAGTTTTTGAATCGATCGTTGGCCATAGGCATAGACCTAACCTTTCAAGTTACTTCAAACAAAAAAAGTCCAGAAGCTTTTAAGCACAAAATGTAGGTGGATGATGATCGCCTCTTCGAGAAATCATACGATCAGGAGAAAAAAGTGATCGTATCGTTTCTTGTGTAGCACGTAGCGCCATATTGTTGAAAGTATACATCGTCGACATCAATATCTTCCGATTCCAGCCATACAAAGTTACTGTATTCATTGTTTGATAGCGCAATTTGTTTACTTCAACTGTTGCTCCTTTAAACACGATGACGGAATGTGGATTGTGGAATGAAGCCGGTAGACCAAAAACCAACCGAAAAGTCACGCTGGAACAAAGAAGACTTTCAACAATAATTTTTTGATTTATAATTCTTCAATGAGACAAATCAACTTATCGACGAGGCTTTTAAGGCAAAAGTGGGCCGCCCCAACACTCAAGATGATTTCGCGCTGAAATTTCGAACCATTTTGAAGCATTTTAAGGGTCCAATCATCAAAGGCACGAATTTGGTGATATTGGGCAGGCTTGATTTCTTGTTTAAGTTAATTTAGAAGCATTAAGAAGTTCATATATTCGAAATTAGAAGTAATTAAATTTTTGAAATTTTGCAAAAATCGATGAGAAATGGATAAGTCTGGATTTTTCTGAAAACTTTAAGCTACAACAGCAATATTCTCTGTTGTTCTTGTTTGACGTGCAGGAGTTTGATTCTTCACAGCACTAATTTTTCTCAATGCCTTAAAAGTTTCCACCATGCTCGCCTGTTTTGACGACGACAGTACCCTCAGCTTTTCATATTCGTTCTTAAGTTCACATCCATCCTCTTTGGACGTGGAACTAGGGCGGCAACGCATGTTAAGTTCATTAAATTCTGATCTTGACAGCATTGTCAAGTGGGGAATAAAAAACCGCGTAGAATTTAATGCTTCAAAAACTCAATGCTGTCTTTTGTCGTTGAAGCGAAACTTACCTCCCTCGCCACTATCCATGAGTGGCTCTTGCATTGTTGAAACAGAACAACTTTCAATCCTCGGTACGTGCATTACCAACCACCTCTTGTGGAATAAAAATATACTTGAAATCGCCAAAAACGCTGCAAAGTGCTTAGGCTTTCTTCGACGATGCAAGAAATTTTTTTGACCCAATGACCTGCCAGTCATCTACAAAACGTACATTCGTCCTAAGATGGAGTATAACTCCCATATTTGGACAGGTGCTCCTTCAACCCACCTCAATCTTTTGGACAGTGTTCAGAGAACACTGAACACCTTTAAAATGATTGGAGATATGAACACCATTGGTTTCCGACACTCATCGTCGTAATGTTTCTTGTTTCTCTTTATTTTATCGTTTTTTTTTTACAGACGGTGCTCTTATGAGAATGCCAGCTGCATTCCTCCCCTTAAACAATTCAACCGTAATACTCGCGCTTCTAGGAATGCCCATCAGTTTACCCTTGAGTCCGATTTCGGACGTACTGTTAAATACAGAGATTTCTTCTTCAGCCTTACCACCCGAATGTGGAATGTATTGCCCAGCTCTATTTTTCCCTCTCATTACAATCTTCAGAAATTTAAAACTAATGTCCATCGGTATCTCCTTTCAAACTCTCTACCTTTTTACTAAAGCTCGTACTGTGTTACTTAGCATGTTAAGTGTAGTCACAGCCTTCTGAGTGCGCGCAAATTATATAAATAAAAAAAAAGTTTGTGTGCAATTCAGACACGGCAAAAGTGAAACTTTAGAAGAAACAATTCGGCTACGAAACCCTGAAAAAAGAGAATACTTAGATAGACTTGTATTCTATTTCATTCTATCATAAACCAAATTGTTTTCATGAATATTCTTGCTTTTTTGTGTCGCTTTTTCGTTTCATCGAATTTTCAAACTTAAAATAGTTTTACTTCAATAAATACAACACGTTTGCCTTAAACTAAAGCCTTACAGGCGCAAACCCATGACTATTTTATATCTTTTTTTTAACTCATGCCCCGCGATAGTTTAAGAGAAAAACTAAAAGTCTTATAGCGAGGTTTGGCTATAGATATAAGTGTACCCACTACACAACTACACAAGGCTCATACAGATCGAGATTGTAAAATAATGTGTTATGTATTCTTTCTCATTCTCTCGCTGATTTAATCCTATGTTTTCTGAAGTTTCACTTCACGTTGATTGGAAGCCCCGTCATGTGATCCTCTTGAAAAAGAGGCAATGTCCTAGACAGAAGGGGAAGTCGTCCTTGTCGATTTTAACGTGAGAACGATGCTGAGTAGACGACATTGTGAACGCCACGAAGCATTTGACAAAAAAAGACTTGTATTGTATTCTATCTCATTTTCTCGTCGATTTAGTCCTATGTATTTATGTGTCTGTTTCTTAATAGTGGTGCATTTTTGTTTTATCGAGTTTTAAAGCACAACAATTCTAAAAAGATACTTCAAAAATCCTTTTTTTTTTTTAAAGAGACTTCATATGAGCTTCTTAAAAAGGTGCAATGTCCTAGATAGTAATCTTAGACGGAAAGTCGTCCTTGTGTATTTTAACGATAGAAAATTTTAGGAGAACATCTTTGGAAACATAATCAACACGTACTCTAAGGAAGTGCACGCTTATCGATCTCACAACGAAGCGGAATCTAGTTCGTAGCAGCACAAAGTTCCCAAAAAATTCAGAATAGCCGAGCTCACACTGTACAATTAGTTAGACAGACTTCGTTTGATGGATGGTCGGAAGTAGTTTGAGTTCAGACTTATCAGATTTGTCATCCAACTTTGTGTCACATGTTCCCCCGCTCCATCCAACTTCAAAGTTTTCAAAAATATTTGAAAATCGTCCAACAAGTTGGACAAGCGTTCGTCTGAGCGTTTACATTATCTAACATTGGTCGTTCAAGCCAAAGTCTGTCCAACTAATTGTACAGTGTGAACACGGCTAATGGCGCATAGCGATCTTCAAATCATTGAACAATCTACTAGATTTACAGATTCACTTATCCAGCATTCTGGCCGTTCGAACTCTTCGAATCGGCCAACTTTGATTCAAACCACTTCATACCTAATGATGGCACCGTGTTCAGTACCATCTAACTATGTGATGTGACGACGAAAAGTGTCACTTTGGAGAACTTGTCAAGTACTCTCGAAAGGTAATAACCGTGGAGAAACAATTGGGTGTTTCTGAGACTCCAACCTCGAACTCCCATGTACCAGGCAGGCATGTTAACCATAATTCCACGGACTGATTGTAGATGACATTGAATTTCCTATCAGACAAAAATATGAACAGTAATTGAGAATATTAGGCTTCTGAACGCAAGTAAACTATGCATTCCATTTAATTTTAAACTTTAGTCTAAAGGGTAGAGGTTCATATGGTTTTTTATATCGAGCTTTTTAAAGCAGTTAAAGATTAGTTGGAAGGTGGTTGCACGATATCAGTTGCATACTTTTGCATAAAGCCAACAAAAGCTTGCTTGATTCATCAAAAGGAGGCCTCTCACAATTGCGACAGCACACAACATCTTTTCTGACACAAGGTTTGACAGTCGATCAAATGCTTACATTATGGATGGTAGATCTTAAAAAAAACGCACTGGTTTGACATCGCTACACACCATTTTCTTATCAGTTTCAAGGCTTAGTATCTACTGAAACTTTGCGGAATAAATAAAAAAACTAAAAGGAGTGGCTCTAGAGCGCGTTTAGCCACCAGGCCTAAAACGTTTCAATCGCCCATACCTTGTGAGGGAATAGAAGGGACCCAGATTTTGTTGCCTTAACGAAAAATAGCGTGCATGACATGAAATTACAATCGGAGAAATTGCCAACTACTCGCTGAAGGCGATACCCCTTGATATACATTTTTTTCCTTGATGTTTTTTTGGGATCGAGCCTCCCACGTAACAGGTTTACTCATTACTCGCTACCCATTACGTCACGGACACCACAACTTTTCCTTATAATCTTAATGAATGAGCTTTGTACAGGAGGTTCACAGTGACTTTTGATGTCGATTTACTATCAAGCGATTAATTAAACACAGATCTCAAAAGAATCGAATCTTAACTCAAACGTCTCCACCAGCACAGATGAACAACCTTTCGAAAACCTGTACAAATATGGGCCTTGTTAGTAAAATTGATAAATTAAAAGGAAGTAAGCTTGACATCATGGGTGCGTTACGATAATTGAAACAAAAATGATGGCGATGGACTTAGTGGTAAGTGATGGCATTTTATCCTCAAGCACATTCAGTCATTGAACAAGTTCAAAGAAGGATTTGCATAAAACCTTACCACTGACAGGTATGTTGCGAATTCGTCTACCAAGGCAATAAAAGAGAGTTACCAATGAAACAAAATATCAGGGTACCCTTTTACAGTACCCCTTCATTCCGGATCTCTAATAAGTCATACCAGCTTTGACTCTTTCCAAATCAGGTGCGCAAATTCTTTGTCGTTATAGGAGAAAAGTGGTGTGATGGATAGCATTTCCGCCTGTTAATCCAGAGGTTCGAGTTCGAATCCCAACAGAGGCAAAAATGTTTTTTCCACGGGTATCGCCTTTCGCGAGGAGTTGGCAAGTCCTCCGTTAGTATTCATTGCCATGAAAAGCGCTTTCTCGATTAGCCGTTCGGAACCGGCAGAAAATTGTAGATCCCCTCCATTCCCTCACAAGGCATGGTTGTGAGAAATGCGCTAGGCCCAGGGGCTCCTCGCTCTGTTGCGCCACCCTATTCATTTTTTATAGGAGAAAAGTACTTCGAATCATCTTTGAAGCCGTCTTTAATGCCGCAAAAAGCTAATGAAGAACTAGAAATGCTTTTTGGGGTAGGACGGCATGAACCGCATGAATGACGAGTCGCCGAATTACAAATGTTTCTTCCTCACAAATGTCATGTCAAGGTTTTATTTCTCATTTTGTTATCATTTCGTGTTTTCAGAACTTGTTAAGCCCCATCCCTATAATAAACCTTTCCCACAGGATTGGAAAATAAAAACCAATATTTAACAACTCCTACTTATGCGCATCATAAATTTGTCACTTAATTTACTTACCGCAGTGTCAAAAAACTTTTAAGAAAATATAAAACATCATAAGACATACTTTAAATGAGCTCTCTTTAGGGCAGTAGGATCACATATCATTTTAACAGCAATATGATACATATTGGCGAAAAAGTACTTTACGATCCAATTGCCAGGACATAAACATATCAAAAATAATAAATATCCCCCCCAAGATACGATCGGCAGACACATAGTGATAGTCACATGCATGTTATGTCATTTTCAGAGGTTTATGGTTTCATGAGGGGCAGGTTTCTGCATCTTATGTGCCGACCATCCCAGAATTGCTCCTACATTTTCAAGGGAGTCCTTTCTTCAGCATTCCCTCTTCGTATTTATTTTCATTTCTACAACCACGTTTTTTGTGCATAAATATTTCGATTTTGCTCCTCTCGTATATAGCCCATTTGTGTGATGTGACTACGATGATGATGACGACGACGATGTTTATACGATACTGAGTGGAAGAGAAGGATAACACAGTTTGTTTTTTTTTTTTTACATTTTTCTCTTTTATTCTTTTTCGGGGATGAGAGCAAAGGACGAGCTCACATGTGAAAAATGTGACCTGATTATTTATTTGCGGTCATGAGGATGGTGTAAACTGTGCCTAAATGGCCAAGTATCCAATTTAAAAATTAATGCCGCTGTGCATAATGAAACACAGCATAGTTAACTGTGTGTTTGTGTGTGTGTATTTTTTTTTTGTATGGATTCTGTGCAGCATTTGGTCGAGATGAATGTGGGTTGTGGGTTAACTATAAATTATTATGGATTCCATGTCAAGATATGAGGCCGTTATACAAATGAGCAGCCGACGGACGCTTTGTATGGTTTTTCGGGTGTGTGATAGGTGTGCGTAGCGTATACTCCTGTTTTACGTACAGACACCACCATCATAGTGGGCTATAACCTATGATAGAGATGTTGATGTCTTACTATTTCTTCTTGTTGATAGATATCTTTTCTTTTTCTTCTTTTTTTTTTGTTTGTCCATTGGGAAAGGAGATTGTGTGGGGGATGTTCAACCAAGAAGAGCAAGACCAAGGCCTAAAGAAATATATTTTAAAATTATTAGTGCTACCTACATGATGTGATATAAAGGCGGTTGAAGGTGGTTTCTAACTGGCAATTCAAGCGGAAATTTATTGAGGTTGGACCATAACGATGAGTGAGCTGGAGAACGATGAGTTATCGACAATCGTTTGTTGAAAGTGTATTCATTAAATTTTATAAAGACTGGTCGAACATTTTACCTTTTTTTCCAAGAGAGATGGTTGAGGGGATGGGATGTTTGAAAACTTCAGGTATTTGATTGAACACACTCAAAAGCCAGCACTATAGAAAAAAAACTGTTCATGGACAAGGAATAATAGGATTTCCAAGATAAATTTGGGGTATGTTTGAAGTGGAAAAGTGGGAGAGCTGTGATCCCTTTGAGATCACAATGCTCATAGCACCCTCAAAGGAAGATCGAAAAAAGGAGAGAAAAGACTGATAAAACTGTCGGCAGTTGTTCAGATGTTTTGTCAAAGTAAAAATAATCCTTAATTCAGAGGCATTATTGGAAGAGCTTTGAAAGGTATTTCAAAACACCTATACCAACACAAGCATACCA
Organism: Melanostoma scalare; assembly: GCA_949752695.1. Taxonomy (NCBI): domain Eukaryota; kingdom Metazoa; phylum Arthropoda; class Insecta; order Diptera; family Syrphidae; genus Melanostoma; species Melanostoma scalare. The sequence goes on from OX456986.1 coordinate 18,133,499, forward strand.
GAAATTCAAAGTCAACTTGGTGGTAAACACTTAGCAATTCGCCGTAACAATTAAAGAAAAATTAATTTTTGAGTTTCCGTTTCACTAAAGAAAGTAAATTTGCAAAATTTGTTCAAATATTCTATAGGTGAACGTTGACTTGTAATTTTTCTTACAAGTTTCTTTTTTCTCTAAAGAATGGTGAAGGAATAGTAGCGGCTATAGGCGGCGAAGAGATGATATTTTAACAGAGTTTTGCTCGTTAATGTTGATGTTTTTTAAGCACAGCTTCCAACAATATTGTGAAGAAGCAGTTAAAAATTACAACTTTTTTGGCCGGGACATCGGAGCACCAGCAATTTTGAGCACTTGAGATCTACAATCTTTTTTTTCATTGTTGTCTGTCTCATAACAAGCTTTTGGAACTTAAACTTGTAGTTAGTCAAACAAACAAAAAAATAGGATAAGAGCTTATTACTGTTGTGTTTTGCTTTTCTATTCCACTGGATGTGCGTAGTCTTTTAGCTACAGTCTAACATACAAAGTCTACCTCCTCATGCACCGTCTTCACGGGCGATCACTTAGAGTGCTTATGTCTCAAAAAAAACTGAAGATTTCTTGATCTGCTCAAGATAGAGTCAATTCTGCTGCGAAACATAAAAGGACTGATATGATCAGGATCTCAAAAAGTGTTTAATCCTTTCGATTTTGGAACTGACAAGAGTTCATGTAAATTTAACTTCTCAGTATCCGTTGTACCTAGGTATTGTGTAATCGTTTGCACGTCAGAGTATTATGTGGGAGGTCCGCTGTCATATTCTTTTTCGTGAATATAGTCTTTTACGAGAAATGTCAATTCTCCTAAAGTCAAAATGATACTGTCATGACATATCCTTTCTTATCTAGCCATTGGGAAGTGGAAAAAAATCGTAGGCTTCATCCATTCGTCATGGACATGATTGAGGGCAATGCCCCAAGCTTGGCTCATCTCAAAATATTCGATTTCGTTGCTATTACTTTTTTTTATACCGATTCCTTATAAAGGAAGAGTCGTTTAGTAATGGTTTCTTTTTAAATCGTAGCTTATTTCGACACTGCCAGCAGCTGTTGGCCGCTCATAATCTGCAGAATATTTGTGGCGGATCGAAATGATCTCCCAAACTAAAGTGTTTTTGCAGTTGCAACAGCGGCAGAAATGCTGTTGGCAGTGGCGCCTGCTATATGTTTTTCTTATCGCTTCAGTTTGGTATTCTTATATGTCGCTCTATACTCAATGTTGGCAACTAAATTAGCTGCTGCCGCGACAGCAAAATCGCTTTAGTTTAGGAGATCCTTAAAAGCTCACCCAAATCAAAGCGGTCTCCTTGTTACGGCAGTGACTTGTTCAAACTGTATGTGAGAGTGTTCACAGTGAACAGATAAGATCGAAGAAACATTTCCATAAACGTAAAGTTGTCGCGGGGATTTTGGAGCTGTAGTAACTACAAAATCACTTTGGATTGAGAGAGCCTTTACGGTTGAACAACGTTTTGATTTATTGAAAACTTCTAATCTGAATTATGTGTAGCCCAAACAGTGCGTTTTTTGAACAGAATTTTTTGACGGAAAGCAGTCACATGCCCCCTCTCCTCCAATTTGGACAAAAATTTCGTAAAACTGGCGTGCTATTGGATAATATCCATAGCCCCTCTTCTTCGTACGTTTTCGCATAGACGAGATGTGGCTACTGTAGTCGAGAGTGTGAAACTAAATCCTGGAACCTCAAATTGGCATCAATTTGAACAGCTCAATATTTCAGATACTAAGTTAGGTTAGGTTAAAAATGGCTGTCAGGAAAACAGCTGACACACTTAGACCAATATTAGGTCCATTGTGATACCATAAAAATTATGCGAGGAAGTACCTCACTTAACAAAACCATTTGGAGCTTTTAACAAAGCGAAGGAGATTCAGGGGATCTGTGATCGCTTGTATCATCAAGAAAATACTTTCCTAGAGGCTTTTTTTTAAGGATAGTCTAGGACTTGAGCAGAGGAGGTGTGGGATTGTCTCCTCCTCCTCCTTATCTAAGCAGAGGAAACGCCGAGTCTTATGGCGTGTCTTCCTATCAGACAATGTCCGGTTATTACGGAGCTAATGTGCAATCTGGTTATAGATTATTTCACGTACTAGCCTGAGAAGAATTTTGCTCAAAGATCTCGGATTATTCGCTTACAAAGGCAGATAAAGTGCGATGTTAAAGAAACATTTTCCTCTACAGTTGACATACTTGCGATAACTTAGTAATTGACAACAGTAGTTCAGAAATTCATTTACATTTTTTCAACCATGTCATTACGGCTATGTTTCTTCAAAAGCTCAACACCCATTCCATCTGAACCTGCAGTCTTATTACGCTAACAAGTATGGCTTATTACCTAAAAGATTACACCTACCTCGAAGACATAGAAAAAACTGAACACATCTTTTGTGAATGCCCTGCCACAGGAGATCCATTCTAAAACTTTTCCAAAAAGGATTCACTAGTCCCCTTGACATTAGAAACACCTCTTCTTCGAATACTCTTAGGTACTTACGCGACCGCAACTTCGAATGAACAACTTTACACTTTACGTGTTTAAACCTAAGGAAACAGCACAAAAAAATCTTTCAGGTCGACGTGCTAGTAAAGGTGAAAAAGACCTTCACCCTATCTAGTTTAAAAAAAAATAAGTATGGCTATCTTGATTTCTCTGTGGTCGGAAGGACGGACTTCTTGATCATTGTCTTCGTTGATTTTGATATTTTACTTAACAGTGGGCTGCGTGCCATCACCAATATCATTCAGTCTGCTGAATAAGCTTTCAGTAACGACTGCACAAATCAACCATTTCATGTTTTTTCACATTTGTCAGGTTGAGCTAGGAGTTTTCGAACCTGGCATGATTTTTACGTTTAAGTATTACTGTGTCATCCGAGTCTCATTTTTCCCATGGACTTTTTTCCAAATTCGAAAAATTGGTATCGGGAACTTCTTTTTGAAAAATACCTATCGGGAACTCATTTACTAGGTATGTGAATTATTGTGTTTTTCCTTGCAAAAAACTTGTTCCCATGGGAAAAAATCCATGGGGAATTCCCGATAGTAGGAGAAGGGAAGGAAGGGAAACATTTCTTGGGAAAAATATTTCCCAAGGAATTCCCGATAAGGCACTATTCGAATTGGTTCAATTGAGCGTTGGCTTAGACATGTTCCTTTCTTTGCGTGTGCTTGACTATAATGACCTTGGGCCATCCCATCAACATACCGATATGTGCTAATCCCTTAAATAACTTCGGGACTATTCAAAAAATCAAATTCAAATGTCAATCAAATTAGTGTATTGATATTGTTGAGAACTGTAACATATCGATTATTGTAGCAATCGTTTTTTATTATTAATTATTTAGAGAAAATTTACTGTCATAAATTTTCTCATTCTGATTTTGTACGTTGTGAATACAACATCTAATTTATAAATTCAAATAAATTACTTATCCTTTTTCATCACTAAAACCAAGACTCTAATAGGTTATGGGCGAAACTAAGGAGTCGATTTGTGGAATTCCGCAGTTCTACGGAACCGGATTCGATGACTGGCAGTTCAGAGTTCGAATTCATCTGGACTCGCTTAACGTCGCTGATGTTTTAACAAGGATCGTTGAAACGAATGATGAAGAATATGAAGAATTTTCGAGAAAAGATAAGAAAGCTAAGGAAAGAATCGTAGCTTATGTACATAACGATTATTTAAGTTACATTCGTGAAAAGAATACGGCTAAGGAAATGTGGGAGAGTCTTCAATCATCTTTCGCTCGAAAATCTGTCGTGAACCAACTTTTGGTTCGGAAGCAGCTTATGAAGCTCCGTATGAAAGAGGGTGATGCAGTAGCTAATCACATAATGGTGTTTGAAAACTTAATCAGACAACTGAAGATGTCTGGGGCATCGCTAGATGAAAGTGATTTATTGGCTCAGTTCTTCCTGACACTTCCCGAAAAGTTTGATCCGTTAGTTACCGCCTTGCAAAATTTAAGGGGTGGGGAACTATCGTTTGTCATGGTCAAAGATAGGCTTCTTTTGGAAGAAGCGAAGTTAGAAGATAGAGATGGGGAAGAAATTCAAGAAAGATCGGCATTTGCTGGGAAGAAATATCCAAAGAAAACCTTCAAGTTTCAAGGTAAATGCTTCAAGTGTAACAAGTTTGGACATTTGGCAAAAGATTGTAGGAAAACAGATGTGACACCGAATCAAAGATATAACAAAACTTCAAAGGGCGTCTGTTTGATGTCAGATCGGAACGAATCAGGGGGAATGAAAGAGCTTGGCACAAGAATTAAGTTTAAGTTAGATTCCGGAGCCAGTGATCATCTTTCAAATGAAAATTGGTATTTTTCTGAAGAAAATGCGCTGGATGAACCGATTAAAATCAATGTTGCCAAAAATAATCAATTTTTAATGGCAAAGAGCTCAGGAATCATAAACGGAAAGAGTACAGAGAATATAGAAGTCATAATAAAAGATGTGCTTTACTTACCAGGACTAAGAGACAACTTACTGTCTGTTAGAAAACTTACAAGTGTTGGAGTTGATGTGCAGTTCTTCAAAAATAAAGCAAGACTTGTCAAAAATGGTTTGCTGATAGCAGAGGCATACCTACAAGGAAACTTGTATGAAGTTGAATTTGAAGTTCAAAGACATTCAGCAAATCTATGCAAAACTGATGATGTCAAGCTGTGGCATAAGCGCTTAGGTCATGTTGGACATGGTGCGTTGAATACGATTGCCAAAGAAAACACAGTTAAGGAGCTGAAGATGACTTCAATGGATGACATTGGCTTCCGTGATATTTGTACAGAAGGTAAGCAAAGTCGTGATCCATTCAAGACCATGAGACCAAGAGCAACAAGAGTATTGGAAAGAATTCACTCTGATGTGTGCGGCCCTATTGACGAAGCTGCTTGTAATGGTTCGAGATATTTCGTGTCGTTCATTGATGACTTCACACATTTTGCCATGATTTATCTTATGAAAAGAAAATCTGAAGTTTTCGGAGCAATGAAAGAATACGAAGCTATGACAAGATCTATGTTTGGAAAATCAATTTCGAAGTTCACTGTAGACCAAGGACGAGAGTACTGCTCAAAGGAACAAAACTTATGGTACAAGAAACTTGGGATTCAAGTTCAACCGACAATTGCGTACTCACCACAACAAAATGGAGTTGCAGAAAGGTTTAATAGAACACTGATCGAAAAAGTAAGAACGATGTTGCTAGAGTCCAAAATGCCAAAACGAATGTGGGGTGAAGCAGCGCTTACTGGGACCTACTTGATAAATAGAACACCTACTAAGTCCTTAGATTGTCCCAAGACGCCAGCTGAGATGTGGTATGGCACCAAACCCGATTATGAAAAACTTAGAGTTTTTGGCTGCAAAGTTTTTGCATGGATTCCTAATCAGAAAAGAAAGAAACTTGATTCCAAAAGTCGCAAGTCAATAATGATTGGATATGTATCGAATGGATACAAACTTCTGGATATGGAAACTCAACGAATATTTACCGCTGGAGACGTCAAATTTGATGAAACCAACTTTCCATACAATCAAGACCAAAGTAAGAAAAAAGAAGTTATGGTCATTATACGCAACCACGAGCAAGAAGGGGATGAGTCATCTGAAATACTCGATGGTTCTAATAATGTACAGCATGTTACTGAAGATGAAACGGTTGAAGACTTAGGTGATGAAGATCTTAATGTCAACGATGGTGCAGATGCGCTCCCTTCGCATAATAACAACACTAATCCTCCAGGTGAGATTATTGTGAGGCGCAGCGAAAGGGAGCGCCGACCTCCAAGTAAGTTTGCTTATTATTATTCAAGCTATAGGGCAACTTCTGCCGATGAATTCTTAACAGGTGTTCCAAATTCTTTTGATGAAATTAATTCCCGATCCGATGCTAGAAAATGGTTTGGAGCAATTGAAGAGGAACTTCATTCAATGAAAGAAAACGGTGTTTGGGAAGTCGTCAAGAAACCTAAAAATGCTAAAATCCTTAAGCCGAAGTGGGTTTTTCAAATCAAATTTAATGAAGATGGAGAGCCGAAGAAATACAAAGCTAGACTGGTGGTTAAGGGTTTTACACAAAAGGCAGGGATCGATTACTATGAAACCTACTCACCTGTAGCAAAATTGACCACCATAAGAATTGTGCTAGCTGTTGGATTGTACAGAAAACTAGTTTTTCACCAACTGGATGTGAAAACGGCATTCTTACATGGTGAGTTCTTTACATGGCTGTTCCAGAAGGGGTTTCTGCAGCTGATGGAAGTGTTTGCCGCTTAATTAAGTCCATTTACGGGTTGAAACAAGCACCCAGGTGTTGGAACCAAAAATTTAATGATTTTCTTCTTAAATTGGGATTCACGAGATCCTATCATGACTATTGTCTTTATACAAATATTGGACAAGAAGAAGATGACATCATAATACTAATTTTGTATGTTGACGATTTGTTAATTGCCGGAAAAAGTTTAAATCGAATTGAGAATTTGAAGAGCAAACTGGAGAAAACATTCAAGATGTCAGATTGCGGAAGTCTTAAATATTTTCTGGGAATTAAAATCGATATTCAAGAAAAAACCATAAAATTGTCTCAAGTCTCCAGTATTGAAAGATTACTTTCCAAGTTTGGTATGGAAGATTGCAACCCTACAAGAAGCCCAATGGAGAAAGGACTACAACTTGAGTCAACAAAAACAGATTCCACATTAGACAAACCCTATAGAGAATTACTTGGCAGCTTGATGTATATTATGATGTGCACGAGACCTGATATATGTTTTCCAATCGGGTACATGGGACGATATCAGCAAAATCCGTCTGAAAATCATTGGCAAGCTCTCAAAAGAATAGTGAGATACCTAAGAGGGACCAAGAAGAAAAACCTTACTTTCGAGATAAGTAATGATCATCCACTGATTGGATATGCTGATGCCGACTGGGGAAGCGACATTAATGATAGAAAATCGGTAAGCGGATATGTATTTAAAGTTTTTGGATGCACAATATCTTGGTCAAGCAAGAAACAAACCACAGTTGCAACTTCCTCAAGCGAAGCAGAATATATGGCACTTAGTGCAACTATATCTGAAGCCATTTGGATTAGAGGATTATTGCAGGACCTTAAGCAAATAGGAAATGAACCGGCTATAATCTTTGAGGACAATAAGGGATGCATTGGAATGGCAAGCAACTTAGAAACCAAACGGTCTAAACACATCGATATAAAACATCACTTCATTCGGGATCACATTCAAAATGGACAAATTGAAGTCAAGCCTATTGGAACAAAGAATCAACTTGCAGACGTTTTCACAAAATCCCTTGATTCAACACGCTTTCAAGATTTGAGTCTACAACTTGGACTAAACGATTGAGAAGGGGTGTTGAGAACTGTAACATATCGATTATTGTAGCAATCGTTTTTTATTATTAATTATTTAGAGAAAATTTACTGTCATAAATTTTCTCATTCTGATTTTGTACGTTGTGAATACAACATCTAATTTATAAATTCAAATAAATTACTTATCCTTTTTCATCATTAAAACCAAGACTCTAATAGATATTTATCCTATCGAATGCTGAGCCTGTGCTACAAACTAAGATGGTTGCAAAACAAAACCTTCGTTGCGTTGCGACTTCGTTTCACGATACTGGCTGCCATTTAAAGCTGCTCTTGGCCGCATCGATTTGTAATCGTTCTAAAATTTTTATGCATAAATTCTCGTAATTCATAATCGGTCTATGAGACTGCTATCGTTGTTTTGGGTTTCGCGTTTTAGTTTCGCGTTTCGTAATTCGTAATGCGGCCCTGCAAATTTGATGAAAAGTTATGTCTGTGGCATTGTCTTGAGTTTGTCTACCTGTTACTTGGGAGCTCTAAGTTCATATCCTGGAAACGTAAAATGGGTTTTCTCCAGTTACCTTTTTTTTTTGCGAGGAATTGGCAAGTCTTCCAAGAGTAATCACACTACTATAAAAAACGATTAACTAACTAACTTAGCCGTTCGGAGTCGGCAAGCAGACATTAGGTCTCTGAAATCTCCTTTTTTTGAGACCCCTCAAAATTGAATCTTTCGAATTCTACAAATCCGAGCTGGATTTGCTCTAAGATTATCAAACGACAATAATGTTTGTTTTATTCACTTTTTCCCTTTGCTGGTTCTCTTTCCCCTGTTTTTTTTGTTTTATCATTGATAAATAAACAGTGTCGAGGAATAGAGCGAGGAGTCCCAAGGCCTAGCGCATTTATCACAACCTTGCATTATGAGGGAATGGAATGGGCCTACAATTTTCTGCCGGTGCCGAACGGCTAATCGAGGAAGTTGATAAGGATAAGATAAGGACGATCAAGAGATCAAGCGATCTCAACTTTAGAAGTTTCCATTGTTCCCAGGTACGGCAATTTCCTCATTTAGATTTTGTCGTCCCCCCATAAATTTTCGCAGTTTAGGTTTTTTTTATCTATTTATCTTCCTTGCCTTTTCTAAATTTTTTTTTTATTCAATGCAGCTAATGACAGGACGTCCAGCTGAAAATTTTCACAATAGCATCGTAAAGCCTTAAAATGTCAGATGAAAACTCAGATTTCAAAAGTCGAACAGAAACCAGTTTGCTTTCAGTGAAAGATTAAGAACGTATTCGGTTGGAATTTAATTTTTTTATATTGAAATAGGCACTGTGAACTCGAAAAATCAGAGCTTTGCACTAGTTATCCGCCTATGGAGTTCGTTTACCTTAAGAAAGCGTCGCCAGATCTACCGGCCCACGTCGGCGGTCAACAGATTTCTGATGTTGCTGCAACAGTTTATTCCAGGAGTGTTTTCGTTTGCCTTTCTTTTTTTCCTCAATTTTGTTGGACTTTGACACGACTTTTTCGGCCTGTTGTCAAATTTGGGCCACTTTCCCATTTTTATAAACATGGTACAATGTCTTTTGAGCTGAGAGTAAATTAGCCGAATTGGTGACGGTAGGTACTACTTTGGAGTCTCTAAGGACGAGATTTGAAGTATTAATAACTATTTCGACAAAAGATATTTTTTCAAGTGATTGAAAGGTGACGTTAGCTTTAGGCAGTAAGTAAAACGATATTATTACGTTTTTATTTATGACGTCTTGCTTGAAAAGTGATGTTCATCATTGCAACTTTATTTAATTGGAAATGTCAACAGTAATTTCCATTCGTATAATTACTGAAAATGAAGAAAAAGTCCAAAGCTTGCTTTATCAAAAAAGAGAAACATCAAAATCACGAAGTAACAATAATATCAAATCAAAAGAACAACAAACCAATTTCGAATTGAATAAGTTAAAATCGGTACTACCGACCTGCTAGCTCTTTCAATCCGCATCATATTTCAGGTTACAAATTGTGTACCTCGAAGCAGCAGCACTCGGTCTCTTTAAAAAAAAAAAATACCATTCAATACGTCATTGTTTGTGTTTGCAAAATTAACAGTCCAACCATGAAAATGTGCTCCTTTTTCCAAAAGTTGTGTAAACAAAGGTTGAACCAAAGTCTACAACACGCTGCTATTCGTACATATACCCTCCTCCCCTCAATCGACCTCAACGACCCAAAAATTTATCTCGTGAACCATTATTTTCACTTTGACAGTTCCTCGTTGTTTTTTTTATGATTTTTTCCTTATTTTTTTTTTTCTGTTCGAGTCCCTTTGTTATTGTTCGGCAGGGAGGTAAAAACAACAGATAAAAAAAGCGTGTCAATTTGTTTTCCAGTATTTATCGTTCCGTTTGCACTATGCGGACGACGAACAGTGATGGTAGAGCTTGAAGCATTTTCAATATTTAATTTTTTTTTTGTATTTCTTTTCTGCGAATATTCAACAATATTGACATTGCAAAGGTTGATAAATCTCTGCTGGGCTTCCAGCTCGGCTAGTTTGTAAATTTATTTCGATTACTATTGTATTGCTTACCGCACCATACCACATCGCACAACCCACACCCGACCTTGGGTTTTTTTTTTTTGCAAATGGAACCTAAATTAAGGAGAAGAAAAATTATCGTGGATGTTTCTTTTTTCCATTTTTGTTTTTACTGAGGCAATAAGATTTATGTGTAAGTGCTGTGGCCTATGCTGCGCGTACAATGAAAAGAATGGAAGAATAAGGCAATTCAAATCAAGTTACAGACACAGAGCAATCGTATTTGCTGATAAATCGAAAATAAAAACGCAGAATTCACACCATCGTACGCATCTGTAAGCTAAGCCAACAGCTAGACCTGCTGACACCCTCTATGGTCCTTTCACCTGACTTTAAAAGAACGATGACTTTGAGTTGTGTTGATTCTTCTCTTTCTTTTTTTTTTTCTTTGAATTTGTGTAAAGGCCAAGTATTGGCACCGCTATGAAAGCCTTATGTTCTAAGACCATTATAATGGTTCATCTTGTACTTTTTACTCTAGGTAAAATTAAAGGAACACCTGCCTTTCATTTCTGATCAAGATATGTGCCGATTTTACTGTTATTTTGTAAGCTTTACATCCTCGTCATGCCGTCTGTGACGGCCATTTGCTTTTTTTAAGGCCAAGAAGTGAGAGTAAATAGAAATTGTTCAAGTTCTTTTTTACCAAACCAAAGATGAGCGCTTTTTTCTTTGTTAATTTGTCAGATTTTATCTGTTGGTCACATTTCTTTTTCATGCCCCAACTACTGCTGTTACTTAAATAGTCTTTCAGCCGTGTCATGCTGTCTGGGTGCTCTTTTCGAAATTCCTGGAATAATTTGGAAGATCTTATCTTGTGGTCACATTTCCAACGGACATCAAACGTCAGAGTGCCTACCACGGATGAGGGGCTCTAGAAAAAGTGGAAAACAAGAAAAATCGTTCCTTAGTCCTTTTTTACTTTAGAGACTTTTTATGCAAAATATTTGCTTTACTTTTGCTGTTAAAAGCTTCGTTTGTCAGAAAAATGTCTGTCAAATTATATTTTTTCTGGTTCTCTCGGCACTCACATTTTTCTTCCTTTTGCTGCAGTAAACGTCTTTATGGGAAAATCAAAGTGGCTCTTTCGAAGTACCTTTCCCATTGGCGCACATAAACAACTAACGTTTTTTCAAACGTTTAGAGTTCAAAACTTTCAGCAAGTTTGTTCGACTCAAAAGGATTCCTGAATCTATTTAGCTGTATTTTACTTTTTTTTCCTAAAATAATAAAACATTCACTTTGAATGAGTTTTTTTTTCTAAAAAAAAAAGGGAAAAACAAATGGCATAGAAAACCTAACTCCCCATCTACCAACTAGCAAGAAAAACCACAACCGATACGTTTTTGGGGTTCCGAGGGAAATGTTCTCAATAAAATTATAGTCACGTTTTCGATTACATTTCTCCCTCCTGGCAAGCTCCCCAAATGGCTGATTGCTGGTGCTTCGTCGTCGTCGGCGTCGTCTTCTTATATTCTATACAGAGGCCGCGGCCGGTTGCCTTACAAAACACCAAACCAAAGTAAAACAAACTTCTCCGGAGGCGCTTATACATCTTGTGACGACGACGACTACGACGACGACTACGACGGAGACGATGATGATGGTGTGCGGGTGCAGGGTTTAATGGCTAAAGAAAAGAAGAACGGGAAAAGGGGGCAAGGTTAAGAAAAGCTATGTAACCTAACATGCGATAAGTTGTAACAAATAAATTGCGGTTTTTTATGTTAATGGATTTTTGACCTTTGCGCGAAATTCAATGGTTTTCCAACGAAGGTGCTGCTACCGTTTGGAGATGGTATAGAATAGATATCTCTTTCGGTGGTTATAGGAATTTCAAGAGATAAAATTGGTCTGGTACCTGATATTTTGTGAGGTTATTCATATTTCTTGATGCCATGAACGTGTATATTTGCATTCGAAAGGGCATATTGAACAATAAAAAACGAAAATACCACAAAAAAGAGGACAACGTAAAGGATGAATGGATAGGGATACGTACTATGCGTTTTAGGTTTGAAGAGTTAGAAAATTGTTGGTTTAATAAAGATGAGATGTTAGGTATTCAAGTTGAGTTAAGCATCGGATGAAAAGATAAAAAGTTATGATCTATTATTTGTAGTAATAAAGAAAGTCTGAGGTGAATAAAACCGAGTTAAATGGTTCGGGGACTTTTGGATTGGTTACACGAGTCATAAAACATCGAAAATGAAAGTTCAAAACCGTTAGAGATTGGATGGTAGAATGAAAAATTGTTTGTTTTTGAAATTTTATAGGAGTTGTATGTAACCTACTCTAAATAATTATTACTTCTTGACTGAAATCACCGGTGTATTGTAAAACAAACATCAAAATATGGAGCATTTACTTGAGATGAAATCAAAATACGGTCGTCATACGTCATATCCCACGGCAGATTATTTGTGCAAAGCAGGTAAGCGGGAGCGCTGTGAACTGTGATCCCTTCGAGATCACGTCGAAAAAGAAGGGGAGGAAGAAGAACTTCAATAGTTTAATTCAGACTTGTTTTTGGCTGCTACTTTTAGTGAACTTGCTCTCGGTTTAAGCCTAACTACCCCACTCTCTTCCTGAACCTTTAATGACGTACTGCCCTAAGGAACTCATTGGAAGGTCCGGATTATCTCTTCTTCGTCTTCGTTAATGGCGTTACCAGTATCAAGATCACGAAAGGATCACAATAATATTTTTCGAACTGCTAACCGACTTCTGCAATTTGTCGGAAATTTTATACTGATTTGTCAAAATAGAACTTGATTTAAATCTAGACGTGTTGTGATGCTCCTTTAGCGAGGCTGGGGTATGACTCAGGGTGTCCAGGGTCTACCCAAGGAAGCGTCGTAAGACTTGGGTTTCGGCGGTCCAACTTCTCAAAGTGAAGACGCGGAAACGGTCGGTTTTAAAATTCAACTCTAAATTTATTACTAAGTTTTCTCAGGATCAAGTTTACAATTATATTTAATGTTACAGAAGTTAACAAGTTCAAAATAATTTCTCGAATGAAGTGTAATTATGACGTTAGTCCGGGAGCGGCTGGTATAGGTCCTCACTGGAGTTTAAGCGATGGTTTCTCTGGGAAACGGCTGTATACTACGGCTACTTTTTCCTCTGTCCGGCAGCGGCGGCGGTGAATTCCTATCTGGCTCTGCGTTAGGCAGGGCGCTCTATCGGCAGCAGCGGATATCGTAGCAAAGGTCTTCGTTGCGTTCAAGGCAGAGCAATTTATCGGCGGCAACGGACTACGTAGGAAGCGCCTGCTTTGTGTCGTACGGCAGGACAATCTATCGGCGGCTGAGGACTTCGTAGAAAGTGCTTGCGTCGGCTTAGAAGCACAACACTCTGTCGGCGGCGGCGGACTTCATGGAAAAGGTCTGCGGTTGGATACCAAGGAGGATTCAAACGCTCAGCTTGAATAAGCCAGAGCAATTCAAAATACCCTCTGCGGAGGCTAACTATCAAAGAAGAAGTCAAATGCTCAGCTCAAGTAGCCAGAACAATTTGAATTCCCTTTACGGAGACTGTTAAAGTCAACAAGAAAATAAAGAAGATATCAATGCTTCAGCTCAAATACGCCAGAACCATTGAATTCCCTTTGCGGAGACTATTAAAGTCGAAAATAAAATAAAGAAGATATCAATGCTTCAGCTCAAACCTCAAATACGCCAGAACCATTTGAATTCCCTTTGCGGAGACTATTAAAGTCGAAAATAAAATAAGGAAGATATCAATGCTTCAGCTCAAATACGCCAGAACCATTAAATTCCCTTTGCGGAGAAACGAGAAGAAGTAACTGGTAAATTCTTTTTATTCAGCTCAAATACGCCAGAACAAATAGAACCCGATAAAACTCTTTCCGATTTTTGGTGATTAATTCACCCCTATTGATAGATTTTGCTACCGAAACAAAATGTGAACTATAAGTCGGTGACAGTTTTCCATATAAAAATTAGATGGCGATTGCCAATGAAGAAGAGATACGGCGCGGAAAGGCAAACAAAGCTTGGCCTTGGAGCGTGTGTCCACTTTGCTCCGATAAAAGAGAGATGGAGACCGTCACTGCACACCTCCACAAAGAAATGTACACGCCTGAAGTGTGTTTACTTTGTTTTGATAAAAGAGAGATGGAGACTGTCATTGCACATCTCCACAAAGAAACGCACACGCCCGAAAGGCAACCAACGTCCGGCCCTGGAGCGTGGGCCCACCACAGGCTAGAAAAACAAATGCGTGCATTGCTCTGGTGTGGCCCCTGGGCAGAAATTGTGATGCTACGTCACAGTGTTGTCTACGCAACTTAGAAATTAGAATATCTAAGTCGTTTTGAATAACAGTCTCTGTGTTTCAGGCTTAATTGGGAGAAAATGCTAATCTATCAACGGAAAATTCATTCCTAAAAAAACTGCAGTTTTTCTATTTTCATTGGTTGCTAAACCGCCACTGAAACCATTTGGTCGCAATTTCTACTAACTGAAGAAACATCCTTAAGGGCACTCTGCTTTGGATCTCAGGATTTAATGGTTTCATCAGCAATGACATTTCAAACGGAGAAGGAAGATAGCACGGCATTTTTTTTAAACTTGTCATAAAAAAAATCAGGTACTTAATGTTTTTAAATGTGTGAAATACGCACTTCTCTCTACCATCTTCGAAAAATGACCAAATTCATTGTACTTGTGACGAATGGATTGACGTTTGGTTAATGCCCTGGGAGGCTGGCTTGCTATAGTCGAATGAATTCGACTACCCAGGTCCAACAGTGAACATCAGAAGTGATAAAGCTGGAATCCTTGAATGAGCTGATCATCTTAGGTCTTTTAATACTAGGATAGTATATTGAACTGGATTTTGTGACGGATGAGCTTGTGGTGATCCAACGGAAGCTCTTCAAGCCGTGCTGCAGAGTATTGACACCAAAATATGTCCTCATATAGATTCAAAAGAGATTCTCAAGCCTGGTGATTTTATAATTGATGACCCAAGCAAACGAAAAATTAGAAAAATCTCGGAACCGACAGGTGGGACGTATTAATGTTCTTGGCTTAAGTAAATGCAGTTAGAAAATTGGTATAGTACTGGGACTTCTGCAAGACAAATGTACCTCCGGTCCAAAAAGTGCAATGGAATGGTTTATGCGTAAAAATGATGATTAGCTGTGATTTCGCAGGGGTTTTACAATAGGGACTTGACAACTTTGTGAACGCACTCTTTCACTAATCACCGAACTGACATTGTCAATTTACTCAGTAAACTCAACATTTTCATCATGGCAAAGTATACCTACGAGCAAACTACGTCTGCAAATTATAAAAATGTTCATATTCAGAGTCGGTGACCGCAACTTTAAGAGCGTCAACACGAATCTTCTGTCGTAATTCTCGGCATAATAGACCGGCAATTACAAGTTTAGAGATGTAGAAATTTGAGTCTCGAAAATATCGCTGCCGAGGCGTACGGAGCAAACGATCCAAATCAGTCAATTCCTCGGCATTCTCAAGAACTGGGCTCAGGCGACGTTATGGCGTATTTTGCGTTAGGATCTTTGCTTACACCAATACAAGGTCCTAGCTGACTCAAGAATTGAAACCGATGGGTCATTTAAAGCAACGTTAGTTCTCTGACGAAGTTGGAACTGTGTGGTCGATTCGTCCAAAATTGAGTCCAACAAATCGACCGCTTTTAATGGCCTTAAACGAAGTCAGTCGAGTTTAATTCATAAATGTTTTGATTGTATTTCAAGCTGACAGTAAAGCTTTTGAAATCTGTCAAATAGTTTGTGTTTTGTAAATGAATTTTCAAGTTCGCGGAAAACGCGATATTATTACGACTGCTACAGACAAGACAGGACAACGCTTATTTGATTGTGGATTTATAAGTAGTTGGAAACGGACTATAAAAAGTCTTTAGCGATAGACAGATTGCCGAGCGTATCATGAAAATCAGCCTTAAAGCTGAATTCGCCAACAAAAGGTTAATATGAGCTCACATATCCCTCTGAAGTTGATAACTTCAAAAATTGTCTCACGAGCTCTTCAAAAAAACATTTTCGAAGAGCTTATAGAATGACGTGAAAATCATTTTTGGTGATTTTAATGAAAATACTAAAAAAAATAAAACAAATAGGGTGGCGCAACAGAGCGAGGAGCCCCTGGGCCTAGTGCATTTCTCACAACCATGCCTTTTGAGGGAATGGAGGGAACCTACAGTTTCCTGCCTGGTCTGAAAGGCTTATCGAGAAAACGCTTTTCATGGCAATGAATTTACTAACAGAGGGCTTGCCAATTCGTCGTGAAAGGCGATACCCGTGGAGAAACATTTTTGCCTCTGTTGGGATTCGAACCATGAACTTCTGTTTAACAGCAGACATGCTTACCATCACGCCACGGGTATTACAAAACTAGGGAAGGATTACATCCTGTTATCGGTAATCATAACCTGCGTTACAAAATCTCTGAAAACGGACTCAGCCTAATCGATTTTAATGCGGGGCTAAAAATAGTTGTTAGTAGCTCTTTCTTTCGTCATTTCAAAACTTGTAAAGTTGCGTGGTGATCCCCAGATCAATCAGCCGTGTACCAGGGGCCAGGGGATCCTCGCTCTGTTGCACCACCCTATGAATTTATTTTACTTGATGTAGCCAAGGTACGATTAAGGATATATTGTTGACGACCCTATATGAACTGATGCTGTGAAACGATATGACGTCGGGAGCTAACAGCACAAGAAATTTTCGGTGCTTTTTTTTTTAAAATCGAGTGTGACTTCAAGGGTCTTTAAAAAATATGCCTAATCAATCATCCAATTGAAGATGTTGCGATCAATGCAAGACACTCCTCCATTGTTATGGATGTTCACATTTACCGAGAGGACAACTATGACTAGGACCACTCTTTTTTTGTAATATACGAATGATGATATCTTGGTCATAGCCATGACGTCTGACAGCTACAATCGCGAGAGATAACGAGTGCCCTTTCCAATCGAGTGTGAATCCTTGAATTATATATACCGCCAGCTTTAAATATTGTAGACCAGTGGTAGTAATGCAAACAAGCCGTCAAAATCACAGTCTCAGAGGCTCTGATGCAAACAAGCCATCAGAACCGCAGTATATGAGGTCCTCGTATCAACTCGGTCCTCAAAATGACACCTGTGAAAAGTGATGAAAAGGGTGGCACTCAAAGAGCCCAGGGCCCTAGCGTTTTCTTCCAACCATATGGGGAGTGTAGGTGATCTACAAATCGTTGTCCATTTCGAACTACTGATAGAGAGATCGTTTTTCCTGGCAGATGCATTACTTTTGGAGGACTTTCCTATTCTTCGCTAAAGCCAACACACGTGAAAAATGCATTTGGGTGTTTCTGGGACTCGAACATTGATATCCCACGTAACAAGCAGACATGAGAGCGATTACGACCGGCTAACAGTACGTTTTTGCTTTTAATAATATTTTGAAGACTCATTTTTCTGTAAACTTAAGACATCTATTTAAAAAATTTATGAAGTGCAAAAGTTAAACCACCTCCTGAGCAACAATTCGCAGCAATTGTTTAAGCTTAGTCTGGAACTTCCTGAACTTCCATTGAAACTGATAAAGTGTTTTATAATGTTCGTCAAAAAGGCATACAAACTATCAATTATAGGGGAAAGAAGTTCTATATATTCCTTTAATTGAAAAGCATAATAAACTCAATTAAAACAGGAATCATTAAACGTGTGTCTTGTCTAATCAATGTTAAACCTTTGCTTCAGGAGCGTTGCAAAAGAAAAAACATAAATTCGGCATTATGATAAAAGGATTCTACCCTTAACTAAACTTTGAGAAAAAATGACAGACTGACACTTAATGAGAGATAATACATCTTCTACTGATTGATAGTATACCAAAGATGACCCAAAGGATCTGTAAAAGGTAGCACGATGAATTTCTGGACTCATAACTTTACCCTGCAACTTTTTAGCTTTCCTAAAACAAAACATATCTGACACACTTGCAAAATAAAAAGAAAACCTGTGTCGCTTTCATCCTTTTTAGTTTCAACACTTGCGTGTCGCTCCCTTTTTTTTTATTTTCTAAAAAAAGGAATTCCTAAACAGGAAAAAAAAAACTTTCACCGGAAACTTTCAAAATTGATGGGATTGCTTACAAAATCAATCAATAAACGTGACATTTTCGTTTTGGCGCTCAAAACGATGAGAGGGGTGGGGACGCTGGTGGTTTTTCAAACTTCAAAACCTCCCTCCCACCTATACTACAATGTAATTGAAGGCGTCGATAAAATAACATTAACGATGATATTTTTCGTCGTCTTTTATGTGCGACAAAATTGTTTGGAATTTTGTATAAATAGATGTCAATCTCGTTATACGCCATTAAAGTGTTGAATGTTTTACGTAATGAATCCCATTTCCGGTGGATGTTTTTTCAGAACGGGAAGTTTTGTTCGGAGGTGAATATTAATTTTGAATGATTTTTTTTTTCTTTTCTCATTTTTTGTCCCTCGTTCACATTTTTTTTTTGTTTTGCGATTGGGATTATTTATTTAGGGAGGTTTTTTTTTTGGAAGTGTGCCACTTGAATGGCAATGTTATTGATGGTCATATTTTGTGATGTTAATTTTGTTAAGTGCTTAGGAAGTAGGTACCTTTTGTTTTGTATTGACACTTCCTTTTTTTTTCCTAAAAATGAAAATGATATGTACCTTAGATTGACATGAAATATTACGTATTTGAGACTCTGATGTTCTTAGAAAATATTAATTAGACGGATATCGATAATGGCACGTTTTAAAAAAATTTGTTTGAGGATTAAACACGATATCTGGTTTTCCTTAAAGATGAATTCCAAGGCCGATTGGTAAATGTGTACTCAAGAACAGTTTCACACTCAAATTTTAATTTTCTATTGCTATTTTATTCTTCGGCATTTCTCAGGCATCATTTGAAGTCAGGCGTTTTAATACACAGAGTTTCATTACAGAATATCTTTTGAAACCGTTTTTGCAAGTCAACCCTGGAGGTATTCCTTCGTCATTTCTGAGTTTCAAGCTTAAGGTGCGTCCACACTATGCCGACCGGCATACGGATCCATTTCATTCGGTTCGAATTCGGTTCGGCTGTCGGTTAGGAGGGAAGACCGATCGGGACGTCCACACTAAGTCGGTATTGCCGATCGGCATGTGCCGATTGATGCCGCTCGGCATAGTGTAGACGCACCCTTAGAACTTGGCTAAACTCAGCGAATTGAAGACAAGGATTGCCTTTATCGCATATTCCTGGTCCCGTAACAAGGTTATACTTATGTTGTTGGTGGTATTTTGATCTCAAGCTTTTCTAAGAGACAAATTCTGTCTATGAATGTTGAATAACGATGCATAAGCTCACATAGAAATTCAAAGTCACTTTGGTATAACTTAACTTTTACGTCACGTAGCTTGTACGTAAACGAAATATGATTTTAATTCGTCAGGAAGTAAATTGATGTATCGGAAAAAAATCAGTTTAAATATAATCATCCAGAAAGTGCTGGAAGACGAAGAGCAGTAGATGGGGATAAGTACCTATCTGACTCAGATCCTGAAAAAAAAACAAGAAGAGATGGATAAGGAACCGGAACACTCAACCTATACATGAACCCCACATTTTAAGAAATGCGCAAGCGGTCCCGGGGGAGATCAGCGAGAAACTTTTGGAGTTTTATCCGGTATGCCAGTGTTGGCACATCTTGGAGATTCTGACACATGGAGAAGTATGGATATTTCCTTATGATGCGTAAAGCATTTCTCTAAGAATAAAAAGAAAGTGTGATTAAAATGATTAAAAATAAATAAATAGGGTGGCTCAACAGAGCGAGGAGCCCCTGGGCCTAGCGTATTTCTCTCAACCATGCCTTGTTTGGGAATGTAGGGGACCTACAATTTTCTGCCGGTTCCGAACGGCTAATTGAGAAAGCGCTTTTCAAGGCATTGAATTTACTAACGGAGGACTTGCCAATTCCTCGCGAAAGGCGATACCCGTGGAAAAACATTTTTGCCTCTGCTGGGATTCGAACCTCGAACCTCTGGGTTAGCAGGTTAACATGCTAACCATCACGCTAACCATCGGTACCGTGGATCTTAAACAAAAATCTTTTTATGGTACCCACTCCCATCTTTGCATCAAAGTGGAAAGTACACATTTTGAAAATATGTCGCTGTCATGCTGCGTTTTCTTCGTCACGTTTCGTTGGCATTGTTTTACACATTTTAACGTTACGTAATGTGGTTTACGTTCCAATCAGGATCTCTTCAATGCGACCATTACTTTATCTGAATGTGAATGGAAAAGCACAAACTCTCTGATGAAAACAGATCGCTGTTAGTATAGGTCACAAGATTACCTCTGTTAATCCTCAAACCATAAACATTTAAACGTTACGTCTTCTGTTTGCCAAATGAGGTTTGAATAAGTTGACTCGCATGATAACGTCTGCGTCTGCTCTCTCTTATACTTTGCGTTAGTTACGTAAAAAAATAAATGAATAGGATGACGCATCAAAGGTCGGGGAACCTAGAAGGTAAGGCTTCATCATCTCAAGGAACTACAATTTGATGCCGATTTCGATCGTCTAAGTTAGAAAGCGCTTTTCATTACAGTGTGTAATTACTATTGGAAGACTTGTCAAGTTCTTGTTTTCCCAGTACCCATGGGAAAACATTTTGACGTATAAGAGAATCGATCCTCGAATTCCCACATAGCAGCAGACATGCATACTTTAAGTAATGCGGTTAAAGTGATTGTTAGATCTTAAATCCACAGTTCAATGCAACTGCTTCAGCTATGAATGTGGATGGAAATGCTACAACTTCCATGATAAAAATAAGCCGCTATCATTTTGCGTCATATGTTATGCCATTGTATATATATCGTATAGTACTATCACTTTCCAATATTTTTTTCGGAGCTTGGAAGTCGAAAGTGGTCCACAAAATTTCCAATGTGTTCCACAAGCCTATTTTTCAAGAGCAGGAGGTAAGAGTAGGAAGCAAATAACAACGTTTAAATTTCATCATATATGCATTACTTTCTTACCCATAGGAAATGCTCACCTAAAGTGATACATTCCACCATAAGCATAACAGCTGCTCCGCCGGTGTTGGCGCACCCTAGTGACGAACAATGTTAATAAAAAATATTGGAAAGTGATATTACTATAGTTTCTATATACAATGGTTATGCTCTCTTCATCTTCAAACCAAAGGCATTTCCATGCAACCACTCCTATTTATCGAATGAGTATAAAGTGCGCAGGCTCACATTAATTTACGTTAATTTTTTGTCTGAATCCAATCTTACGTTACGTTTTTATGCTTAGGGTACATAATTCTATTGGAACTACTCTTGATCCTTCAACTGTAATATTTTTAAAGAAGTAAATTCTGCCAATGAATGTATAGAAGCGCAGATGCGTATAAAGATGACGCATGATTAAAGTACCTCAGACCTCAACATAACATTACGTTGAAACTCTTTCACTGGCTTTTCTCAGATAAGATTTTTAATGAGATCACTAATATAGTTTAATGATGAACGAGAGAAAGGTAAATGTTCAATTGTAGGAATTTTAAGTGTTAAGCTACGTGCAGACGGCATATAAAAAGCCGCACATATGTGCGGTTCTGACGTCACATAAAAAGTTGTAAATTCAACGCAAATGCTATACGTAAATCAGTGTACGCAAACTCGCATGTAAGGGTGTTCAGACGATGTGCGGAATCTGTCCCTCGCTCGCACATCAAATGTGCGCAAATGAATACGCACATTTTTCGGTCGATGTGCGACGTGTTCACACGATATGCAGAAAAATACGCACATGAACCATTTGCATTCATATGCAAGTTTGCGTTAATTTAATCGATTGTTTGACTTTTGTGTTTTGCTCATTTTTTTGTCATTGTTGACTATTTTAAATTGAAAATGTTGAATGAAAGTGGGCTGCTATTGCAGTTTTGACATTGGATATGACTGAAAAAGATGAAGAACAAGAAAGTAGCAATGAATCGGGTGTGGAGCAGTTTCAGATGCGTAGTGTGTGGACAAAGGACTGGCTTCTGCATCGCCAGACGGAAGGTTTCTGAGAGAAATTGTTATTGGAACTGCGTGACAGTGAACCAGAACTATACCACAGTTTTGTTTGAATGTCAGCCGATCAATTTGATCATTTACTTATGTAGGTTGGTAAAGCCCAGGATCGAAAAAGCTACCACCAACGACCGAACAAGCATATTGAATGGCAATATGCTCATATTTAAACAGAACAAAAAATTTTATATTTATGATTTACGATCAAATTAGTTTATTACTTGCATTAGAATTGAAAAAAAAAATCAAAAATTGAAAAATAAATACTCAAGCTAACAAAACAAAAAGATCTACTAATATTTAAGTACATTTTGTAAAAGGAACAATAACATAGAACCAGCCAATTTTTGGCCGTGGAGGCCATATAATGGGATGAGATTACACTTAAATCAGCTCCTCCTACAATTCTTCGGTCGAACTACAAGTTTTGCAATCTGTTGAAGGTTCAATCAAGGCACTCGGTCTTTCCTCCTCATCAACAATGATCGATTCCAAACCGTCTTTATCGACTTCCTCTTCAGTATCCTCAAGAAAACGACATGGTCCATTGAAGAAACAGATGAAGTTTATCTTTTTACATTGTTGGCCTCCAAAAACATCATTTGAGAAATAATCTGCCAATGCACGGAGGATGGTTCTGTGCCCTGCACTTTCCGAGCTTGTACTCCGCCGAACCTATATCTCGCTCCTCCACCGCAGTAATTAAGGCTTTAATTTCATTGGGCGTCCAATTTAACTACTATTCGAATACCGAATTCTGATTTCCTTGTGCGGCGTAATTAATTTTGCTGTGGGCTCTCGAAATGTATTTCGTGTTCGCTCGTTTAGTATTTTTTTCTTTTGCAATTCAATTTTGATCACAACTACACTTCAGAATCACTACTGATTTGCGTAAAATATGCACATTTGCGTTGTCCTATTTTCGTGTCAACGCATATGATTACGACGACCGCACATGCACGCAAAGTGTCACAAAAAATGTGCGAGGGTGTTCAGACGATCCGCAAACCATTTGCGTGCATGTGCGGACTGTCCCAAAAGGGTGTTCAGACGATATGCGTCAATACTCGCAAATTATGACGTAAAAATGACGTCAGAACCGCACATATGTGCGGCTTTTATATGCCGTCTGCACGTAGCTTTACGCCAATCTTACGTTACGTGATTTTACTAAGCTGCTCAAAATGATTAAGTCTAGTGCTGATCCTTAGACCATAATATATTCAATGAGGCAAATCCTGCCTCTATTTGGGAGTGGTGATTCGTAAATACTCTTGACTAAAATACCTTACCATAACATCACGTCGAAATTGCTAACTGTTTTGATTCTTTGACCATCCTTTTCCAGCGTCACAGGCGTCGTGATCTCTCGAAGGGATCAGACTTCTCCCAGTTAACTTACTCAAACTTGTGATCCGCTCGAGGGGTATGACGGGTTGACCTTACAATCCGTCGGCAAACTTATCGATTTTAGATTCCTCCATGTCTGAGGCCAACAAAATGCAAATTTGGTTACACTTTTCTGTACCAGGAGGGTTTCGCTTATTATAGTGATTTTTTGATTCTCTGACTATAATATTTTTAAACGCATCGCAAATGCTAATGCTACATTGAAACATTACACCTACTTTATGTTACGTTATAAAATACGTCGCTGCTACTTTACGTCAAGTAATTTAAGTTTTTTTTTATCACTTATCACTAGAAAGCAAGAGACACCATTCTCATTTTTGTCCATTGGATTATTGATGACTTTACGTTACTTACGTTACGATAGTCTTCATCACTTTGTTTTGATTAGCATTTCAATGGAGCTGTTTGCTTTTATGTATTTTGATTGAAGAAGAGTTCTTTACAAAACACGAAGCTTTGCTTAAGATGCAACTTAGTAAATCTGCTTAGTGAAATATTAAAATGAAACTATTTGTTAAACCGTTGTTCCTGTCGTAACTTTTGATTGATTGTTGCCTAACACAATTTTTTGACAAAGTTAATGTCTCTGTTTCCATTTGGTTTGTATATACGTTTATTTATTTTTTCGCTTGCCAACTGCTTCTAGGGCTTCCTTTCCTCCGCTCTTAACTTCAAATTTAAGCCAATTTCAATAATAATCTTGCAGCATCATTATTCTTTGAGTATTACCTTAACTTAACCAAACAAATCCGAAAGCCGTATTTTAATTTTACGTCATTCACAAGGGATTTGAAATTCATGACGGTGTGGTTGAAGTACAAGCAGCTCGCTATTGCGCCATTTTAAATACTACCTACCAACCTACCTACCTCCTCTTTACTGTATGTGTTCCCAAACAAACAGAAACCCCAACCACCTCCTGAAGCCGATTTCGATAATTTTTATTGGGCTTATTGAGCTTCATCTTCATCTGTGTAAATGGAATGGAAGATATGGAAATAAAAATCAATTTGTAATGCCATGACCAGGACATTTAATTGCTCGTGCACCAAATCTCATTGGTGGGCAAAAAAGGCATGCCAAAGAGGATAAAATGTGCCTTCCACAAAAATGTATTTACGTATACAAATAAACGAATGAATATAAAAGAAAATCTGTGGGTAGATAAAAATTTAAGAGTGCCCACACACGTACACCACCTTTACTATTGTGTTGGCCTACTTAAATTTTGTTTTCATATTATCCTTGGTATTAGCAATAAAAATCTCTTAATTTATTTTAATTTATTTACACTTAGTACAAGCAAGCAAACTTAAATCTAAAATACAAACAAAACTTAAATCTAAAATAAAAAATATATTCAAAAGAATGAATGAAATCAGGAGGGTTCGGTTCATTGTGAGTAGGAAGCAAGAGATTTACGGAGGGATGATTTTGAGGTATGGAAATCGAACAGATTATAGGAATCATTGACATTACGTAACATACGTGACATAGGGTTGTAGAAACTATAATTCGTACGGTGATAGGGAATTCGGAAAGGGGGAACAGTCCTAAGATTACGTGAATTTACATTAAAAGATATTAAACTCAATAGCGAAGGACAATCAATGTTTCCACTCAAAAGATCTTGAATAAATACGATATCTGAGATCTCGCGTCTCCTTTGAAGAGACTGAAGATCAATAAGCTGCAGACGATCAGCATATGGAGGCAAGCGATATCTATCTTCCCAGGGAAGTTTGCGTAGAGCGTAAAGGAGAAATCTACGTTGGACAGCTTCGAGGCGTTTAGCTTGTGTAATTTGATAAGGTGACCACACTTGGGAGGCATATTCAAGAATTGGCCTAACGAAAGTAACGTACAAGGATTTGAGAATATACGGATCGGAAAATTCTTTCGACCAACGTTTTATGAATCCGAGCATGCTGTTTGCTTTTTTTATAACATGTTCAATGTGGGAGTGAAAGTTGAGCTCTTTATCACAAATGACACCTAAGTCACGAGCAAAAGAGACAACGTGTATTGGTTCACCTTGTAGATAATAGCACCGAGGGGGCGGGGGTAGACGTTTGCGGGAAAAAGTTATAGCGTGGCATTTACTAACGTTAAGTTCTAAGTTATTTTTGTGACACCAAACTGAGAAAATGTCTAGATTATCTTGTAAAATAGAAGAGTAACTACAACTTTAAGCCCAGCCAAACATAGAGGTCAGCCAAAAGGCAGAAGCAATCCAGCACGAGCACGAGACCACACAAATAAAAAATAAGAATAAAAAACCAAAAAAAAAAAAAAACATTTTCTCATATCCTTATGGTGGTGCCACAAAGGCTGTGATCACTGCCCGTTCATGTGAAAGAGCAGAAAAACTCCTTCCCTGGATAATGTGATACATAGGTTCTCTCATTCTGTGTATATGAAACTCAGTATCTTAATCAGATAAGCTGTTTGGGTAGGTAGCTTTCCTATCCTAGCATCCCTGGACCATACACCAGAAGTTTGATGCCAATGAAGGTAGGTAAGGTACACAATTCATCTCGTTCGTGGTCAGGAAGATGAAAAGTGGTGGTTGTGTGCCACCGAAAGCTGTTGGAACACGATACTGCAGCACCAGGCAGCAGTGACAGGTAGAAAAAAAATCCTTGTATCCAGGTGAATACGAATAAGGAAAGTCAAAGATTTTTATCACCTTAATGAGTTTACATGAGTTTTTTTTTGTTTTTTTTTTTACTTTAGGTTTATATACATGATACCATGAGAAGACTCCTTATATGAGGTAAAAGGGTGGCGAGTTTGTTGACGCTGCGGTATTTTTTAAATTGAAGTTGGTTTGCTCCTTTAATCAGACTTTGGTTGACGTAATATCGCAAAAGAGGTTGTTGATGCATATTTGAAACAGATTCGCTCTCCTGTAAGGACTACATCGTTTAAGAGTATTTACAGGTCCTCATCAGGTTTTTACTTATTTTTATTTTGGTCGTAAGCGGGGATGGTATTACATTAAATGTTTGGGTAGGTAGTTTATATTTTTTTTTGGAAGCAATCTTTTGACGAAGATGAGCATGACCTTGGTAAAAAACCTATAAAGGGATTTCTTGAGGGACATCGTATGTATTTAATTCATTTAACGAGCATAATGAGAAGGTCCTTAAGTGGTGGAAAGCGAGCGGCATTTAAGAAAAGCCGGCACCAAACAGATTCTGTGTTTCTCTTTTTTTTTCTGGAGCAAAACCATGATGCTTTAACGATGAATGTGTGCTGTGATTAGTTTTGATTTGGCGGGAAAATCAAAAATGACGATAAGAAAAGAAGCGCTTGTTCATTTCAGTAAATTTTTGAGACCCAAAAAATCATATATAAAAACATATGCTGCTTTCGAATCCCCACAGCAAAAGGAAGAGAAACAACTAAGCATACACTATGTGGTATGAAACACACAGCACCATTGGCAAAATGGAACTTTCCATTTATATTCATTCAACATAATACAACTCATAGTAATTTCGCTACAAAAGGGCAATAAGTAAGCAGGAGAAATCAAATAAAATAAGTCTACTTTCCAGGTAAGTACATTATTAAAAATAATCTTCATTTTTTTTCAATTGCTGGTCATTCTTTGTCCAAATTGAAAACAGCCGATCAACAACCAAATGTATCAGAGAAGGAGTAGCACAAGGATCAAAACTTGGACCGTAACTCTACAACGTCTTCACTTCTGATCAGATTCAGCCATGAAACGCCATGAACTTACTTGAAACAAATGACTCTTTTTCCTATATTACTTCGATATCGCCAGTAATTGCAGCTCGAAGAGTCGAAGTACACGTTGGACGTCTTTGGGAATACTACACGAAAAGGGGCATCAAAGTCAATTCATTAAAATCCGAATTAGCCTGCTTCAGAAGATCCATGAGACGTCGAAACACAAGTTCAGCCGCAAACTGCCGCAAAACAACCATTCAACCAGCCGATGGAACGCAGTTGAGGGCAAAACTAACAACTAACACCTCGGCATAATCATCGAAGAAGGAATACGGTTCAAACCACACGCAACAGCAGTTCTCAAAAAGTTAAACTAGTTTTTCCCTTCATACACCTTTTGATGTGGAGAAGGAACGAACGCAGCCAGAAACAAAGTTGCTTTCTACAAGCAGTTCCTCAGATCAACCATGACCTACTGCTTCTCTGCTTGGTTTAGTATATCCAAAACCGGCATGGAGAGCTCGGAGAATAAGAGATTTAAATTCTGAGGATGTACATACACAGAACTCAACGTTGACCATCAATACAGAAGTACTTTAGCAACAAAAAACTCTTCGAAGCATCATTAATCCTACCCCTCGATAGATGTTTTTGAACAGAAATTAACAAATAACCTTAGTAACAATCGGAATCCACTGATGGGAGGCGCGACGAGCGAAGAGAGACATCCCGAGCCGCGACACCTAGATATGATAGCACTACTGGACTCTCAATGAATATCAATTAATGACGGAGAGTCAGCCCCAGCTTAACACCGCGATTAGAAGCCGCCCATATCCCCCACCCCTCTATCAACATAAAGACGACCGGATCTGAACAAGTCAAAATCAACTTGAATATTTATTTATTCATAGAAAATAATTTAAATCAATTATAAATAAATAAATAGGGTGGCGCAACAGAGCGAGGAGCCCTTGGACCTAGCGCATTTCTCACAACCATACCTTGTGAGGGAATGGAGGGGACCTACAATTTTCTGCCGGTTCCGAACGGCTAATCGAGAAAGCGCTTTTCGTGACAATGAATACTAAGGGAGGACTTGCCAATTTCTCGCGAAAGGCGATACCCGTAGAAAAAAACATTTTTGCCTCTGGTGGGATTCGAACTCGAACCTCTGGATTAACAGGCGGACATGCTATCCATCACCCTACGGGTACCACAAATTAAATTTAAATCAATTATATAACCAAAAATAACACGTTGTTCAAGGGAAGGCTTATCTAATTGTAATGCTAGCTTATTGTTACGAACCAAGCATAAAAAATAATCAATAAAAAAAAAGTTGTGAGTTAGTGGTCGACTAGTAGAGGTACAGTTTAGCCTAATGGTGTCCATTGCTTTCTCGATTTGAACCTAGTGTCCAGTTCTATCTCGATATGAATTTAATATCCAGTGCTACCTCGTTGCGCATTTAGTGTCCAGTGCAGTCTGGATGTACATTTAGTGTCCAGAGCTGTTATGAATTTAGTGTTCAGTGCTTTCCTGTGGTAAATCTAATCTAATCTAATCTTGGTGTGAATTTAATGTCTCCTGCTGTCTCAGAGCCGAACCCCTAATCGTTCAAGTCCAATTTCAATAATCACCACACCAGACGAGAGTTGCTATTCCAAGGCTAAGCTGTGTAATCGATCGAAAACGAAGACCAGAAACCCAGAACCGTCATCATTTCAGCCCATTAACCGAACCAAATCGAGAGCTGCTATTCCAAGGCTAAGCTGTGTAATCGATTCAGAAAAACGAAGACCAGAAACCCAGAACCGTCATCATTTCAGCCCGTTTACCCGAACCAAATCTTGAAACTGAGAACCATCGCTTAGCCCTTTAAGTATAAATGTCAAAACTTATATCCCTGGCTTGTCATCATCTCAGAACCAAATCACAATATCCAGAATCATTCACAATCCAGCCAGATGTTAATCCCCATTGCAGACCAGACGTTAGAGTGGTACCTTTCCTCACTGGAAAAGGCTTCTCAAGAATCCACTAAACTTATCTAGTACACAGGAAGTTTTAACGGAATTGTTTAGAATATCACTATGTAAAGCCTATTTCCAAAAACTAAACTAAAACTAAAACTACGAGTATCTTCAATCAATTAAAGTTTTGCCGCGTTTTTAGCAAAGCTTACCTCAACCTTTTACAAAAAGCATCCTTGCAATAGACAGACAGGACATCCATTTCACCACAGGCTCACACAAAACACAAAATGCAGTAATTATCGAAATTATTCCAAACAAATTTCCCCTCAAATGAATTGGGCACAAGTTTTGAAAGATATTTCAAATAATTCATTAAAAAAAAGCACTCATACGCCACAGTGTACTTAAGCGAAGTATGTGCATTACTCGCAGCAGGATTCTTTTTGCTGTTTTTTTTTTTAATACGTAGGAGTAGCGTTGGTATTAGTATTTAAATATCATATTTATTTATTTAAAAAACAAACAAATTGATGTAATTTATGTCAATTGATTTCATTAAATTTCTCCCATTCATTTTGTATGTTAATCAGTACAGAATGATCCATCTGTCAACAATTTCCTATCTTATCTTAAATATCTGCCATTGAACCAAAAAACTATTTTTAATTATTACAACCAACACTATTTACCCGATAATTAAAAAAAAAAAGGCAATAGTTTTATGTGGATAAAAATAATGGTTATTTAATGCTTAAATGTTTGGCCAATATTATTATTTTAAGCACAATAGTGGATTTTGTTTGTGTACATCTGTGGCCTGTTTTTAATTACTACATCCTGGCTGCTGCCGATAGTATTATCTGAAAACAAATTATTTTTATCAACAGTCCAAAGCAAATACTGTTCAGTAAACTATCCTGATATGAAAGTATTATTGTTGGAGAATTAACTTTTATTTTGCTTAGTTTGTAATTTTGAATTTAAGAGTGTGGAACTGTTTTCCGATTCGTCAAACGATTTATGACATTCAATAGTAAATTTCGATTCCGAATAGCACCTTGTTTATTTTGATATGAATATCTCTTGATTTTGACAGGATATTTCTGTTTTTTAAAATTTGTACTCGAAATAGACTCAAGAAAATATTTGTATCGTCGAGCAAGGGAGGGAACTTACAAACCTAAAAGAACTAGGTTGTCGTACAGTAACTGAAATGCAGCTCATTGATTAAGCGAAGTGAGCAATACTGCGTTTTGTTATAAAAAAATAACCAATTTCTGTTTCTGCTTGCGACATCTTTTTCTCTCTCTTAAAGCGTGTGCTACGTTATACACCCACCGGTTTTTATTTTTATATAGCGTTGATGAGCTGACATTTTGCTACTGAACTTAAACAATAATTTTTTTGTTATGCTTAACCAAAATTACTGCTTGAATGCATAGAGTTCTTGCTACACTGTGTTTTCCATGCGTAAACATAGGCAATGAAATACCCTGTAGCTAGTGTGTAACGAATTTCCATGTTCGTATTTGACTCAAGGATATGCCTAACCAGAGCTTCCACATGATCACAGAATTTCCTGCATGGAACAGCTGCACTTTAAATCAGTTGTTCAGACAGACGGGGTACGGCTAGGCATTCTTGCTAACACCATTTACTTATTCGGTAAATGGTATCCATGAGCATAGTAAGTGAACCCTCAAACATTACGCCACGGGCTCCAGCAAAATGATTTGTTGTTGTAAAATGTCCTGCGAAGTTAAACAAAATGATTACTTTTTTTACGTGCGACTAGAAAATGATAATTAGTGTCAGGAATATTTGGTTTGTGATGAAGGTGGTACTTAGGTTGGTTTTTGATTTTCGAGAGCTTTTGATTAAGGTAGCATTTTGAAAGGAGGACATTTTTGGTAAAGCTAGACTTTTATTTGAATTGAGATAGGTGTGAAGCAGTATTGATAATGATTGCGATGGTTTTTTGAACTGGTGCGACTTGATTGAACATGAATAAGTGTTTTAGTCGATGCTAAAGTGTTAGGGTTGGAGCGAACTTCAATTTGCTTACAAATGAAAGTGGAGCATTTGCTGGGTCACGATTTCACATTAGCTTTGATTGAGGGTAATGTGTAAGATGATTTCAGTTGGTGTTTATTTGTAGGGAAATCTGTGATTTTTGCTACTTCTAGTCACAGATATTCGTTGTACGGCGATCTTTGTAAAACTCTAGTGTCATGGTATGCTTGTAGTTTAAACATGATCTACCCAAATTGTCAATTTGGAGGTGGTCAGCGATTGTAAACGAACCTGTTCCTTTTTTTTGAGTTTCAGTTGTATATATACTTCGAGTATGATCATAGCAATGAATGGTGCGTCGAAGAAGATTGTATCCCGCCTTAAACCTGATTTAACATCCAATGATATTATATCCCACCTAAATTTGAACCACAACATATCTAATGACTTAATTATTAGATGTACCAAAATAAGTAAACCTTACAGTTTTGTTTCGTCCTTTAAAATGTTTGTCCCTCCGTCACAGTTTGATTATCTTTGCAGCCCGAATTTCTGGCCTTCAGGCACTCTTTTAAAAGAATTTGTTGGTTCTTCCAAGAAGAAACGTGTTGAAAATAGTACCGTCAATAATGTTTAAAAAAACTAATAAGACTCTCCCTATTTTACCAGAATGTAAGGGGGCTTCGTAGTAAAACTACTGATTTTTTTATTAATTCTCAAGCTTTTGCCCATGATATTTTTGTTCTTACAGAAACCTGGCTTCATTCAGGCATTCTGGATACAGAACTTTTTAACTCAGAGTTTCAAGTATTTAGAAAGGACCGCCATTCTCATGTAGACGCAGACGTAGGAGGCGGTGTTCTCATAGCTTGTCGCAATAGCTTTTTGTCGTCTAATATCACTTTTCCTTTTACTTTAACAATAGATCTAATTTGCATTGAAGTTACCTTTGAGTCTAAGACAGTCTATGTAATTGGCACGTACATTCCCCCAAAAAGTTCTGCCCCTGCCTACAATGAAGTGGCTTTAGTGTTAGATTATTTAAACAATCTTTCTTCTTTAGATATAAATATTTTACTGCTGGGTGACTTTAATCTATCTTATATAGATTGGTCTCCATCAATTGACTGTTCATTTCAGAAAGCTTCCTTGGAATCCTCTCAGCAAGAGCTTATCTTATTGGATTATCTAATTTCTACTGACTTACAACAAGGGAGTTGTATTAAAAACTCTTTAAATCGAAATCTCGATTTAGTCTTTACCTCTGACGCTGTTAGTACTGTCGTTCTTAAATCTAATTCCGGCATTACTAATGTAGATGACTATCACCCTCCTCTAGACATTTTTCTTGACCTAAGCGGTCACATTCATAGTTATGGTAATTCATATGACTGCTCGCATATATTTGACTATCGAAAGACTAACTTTCAAATGCTTTCTGATGAACTAAGTAGATCTAATATTAATAATATATCAGCTTTCAATAATATTGACGAAGCAGTTAGTTACTTTTATTTTATTCTTAACGACTGCATGAACAAAGCTATACCCCTCAAAATTTCAAAGAATGTGAGCTCTAATCACCCATGGTACACTAAGGAACTAAAAAAGCTTCGCAACAAAAGAAATAGTGCTTGGCGGACTTACATTAAGACGCGTTCTGAATCTGATCACCTTTCTTACATCTTTTTTTTTGATGAATTTAAATCACTATCAAAAACTCTGTACTCAAGTTATGTTCACAGAATGGGCAACTCATTAAGGAATGATCCAAAAAGTTTCTGGAACTTTGTCAATTCAAAGAAAGATTCGGATGGATACCCAGATAACTTTACATATGGTAATGACACATTGACAAAAACATCCGACATTTGCAACGCTTTTGCTCATCATTTTTGTAATTCCTTCTCTGATTGTACTGTTGGTATAGATCGTAGTTACTTCGAGTTTCTACGTAAATGTCCTAAAGTTAATTTTAATAATGTTCCAATTATCCTAGAAAGAGTCCTTAACAATATTTCATCTTTGAACGATGATTACTCTGCTGGCCCTGATGGCATCCCTCCAATAATTTTAAAAAATTGTAAGTCCCAAATTGCATTTCCCCTTCATTATTTGTTTTCATTATCGTTAGATTTTGGTCGATTCCCTTTACTGTGGAAAAGATCTTTTAATACACCAGTATTTAAAAAAAGGTATTAAATCAGATATCCTTAACTACAGACCCATATCTAAGCTTTCGTGTATTCCCAAATTATTTGAACAGCTTGTTTCTGAAAGCTTAACTTTCGATATTAAAAATATAATTTGCAAACAGCAGCATGGTTTTGTACAGAAAAGATCAACAGTAACAAACCTTGTATATTTCCTTCATAAATGTTCAAATGCGCTTGAAAGCGGGCAAGAGTTAGATTGTATATATACTGACTTTTCAAAGGCTTTCGATAAACTATAATCACGGCGACAAATATATTTAGTTGCGTTCATCTGATGATAGTTTTTGATGTGTAGGTTTGATACATGTCTACGAGGGTCATTCAACAACTACAAAAGAAAAAAAAAGATTATGTAAAAGTGGCAATTTATTTTTCTGCATATTCTGCTTCAAGCTCTATAGACATGGCACAGCGATGCTCCAATTTGTTCGACCCGTCCAACAAAT
The DNA here is from genome assembly GCA_949752695.1 of Melanostoma scalare. Classification (NCBI taxonomy): domain Eukaryota; kingdom Metazoa; phylum Arthropoda; class Insecta; order Diptera; family Syrphidae; genus Melanostoma; species Melanostoma scalare. The sequence goes on from OX456986.1 coordinate 18,167,417, forward strand.
TCATTTTCTTCAGGGCTGCAAAAAAGGCCTCTTTTTTGGCGATAACCACCGCTTTCGACCCTAATCTAGTCCAAGTGACTTTCCCAGGTACGTGCACTTGTAGGTACCAAAACGCTGGTAGTCAGACCAACAATAACGTACGCAGCCGTTGTATGGTGTACAAAAACAAAAGAAGTAACGGCAATCCAAAAACCAGAAAAAATTTAAAGATTGGCAACAACATGCATTACGGAATGCATGCGTACAACACCAACATACGCTCTAAACGTCATTACAGGACTACCTCCAATCCACCTTTTCATAAAAATGGAAGCAAGGCTGGCGACACACCGTCTTTTCCATCAAGGACACATAAAATCACATCCATACCCAAAAGGACATCTGTCGATAATGGAAAGTCTAGAAAAACTTAATACCTTTAGTATGTGCTTGGATGCTATTATTCCCATGTACAACTTCAAACTCAACTTCTCCATTGTCATCTTCCCTAGGGAAGACTGGGAGAACCCAAAACCTCATCCTACAAGGCAAGATATGGTCTGGTATACGGACGGCTCAAAAATGGAAACTGGTATAGGTTCCGGCATTTGCAGCGACTGTCCCAGAACGAATTTCTCAGTAAGTCTGGGGAGTCACTTGTTCATTTTCCAAGCTGAAGTCTTTGCCATTAACGAATGTTCGAGAATAATATGTTAAGCTCACCTGTCATTAGATCCAAACTAGTCCAAGAGACAGTCAGAGTGACATACTCTCTGAACTAGCAAGGAAAAACACTGTAATCCTCCACTGGATTCTAGCACACAAAGGCTACGATGGTAACGAGAAGGCAAACATCTTAGCTAAAGACGGCGCATCTAAACCATTCGTCGGTCCTGAACCCTTTTGCGGTGTAAATAAAAGCTCCTTCAAACATACTGCCAAGAACATCCTATTGGAGGAATCAAATAAAGCTTGGAGTAACTCATCTGGTCAAATCTGTTCAAAACTCTTTTTGCCAGAATATACTGATAAAACATCAAAATTCCTACTCAATAGGAAAACCCTAAAAATTCGCACAGGACCGGTTATTGTTCTTTAAAGAAACATCTTCACCAAATGAGGTTGGTAGCGGACACCATCTGTAGACTATGCCTCGAAAATGAAGAAACATCTCTGCACATCATTACAGAATGTCCAGCACTTTTCCGCCTTAGAAAGCAAATACTTGACTATGAGATTATCCCCCTAGATAAACTCAAACTCATTCACCCACAGAAGATTGCTAACTTCTGGTTCAATTCAGGAGCAGGAGAACTATCGGAGTTGAGCAAGCTCTACCCGTCCCCTAAATCTATCTATCTATCTATTTATGTAGGTACCTATTCAGTTAAAAACTTTAACTTTAACTTTAAGAAATATATGTATATTAGCAATATCCAAAGTGAATTTGTTTAAAGCTCGACTTATTCATTGCTATTTAAAATATTCCGCTGAGTTTCGCTTCAAATGTGGGCTTAAACAAAAGCTCCAAGCTCCACGTCTACAATGAAACCAGTTTCATCTGCACATATTTGCACATTTTTGAATGAACGGTTATAGTTTCAAGATATTCGAAGAGACTCCATGGTTATGCCCAACGTAACATTTTTGTGTTTCTGATAGTTTGTATTTGCTCAATTATTTATTTTCAATTAGTTAACCCCTACAAGTATCCACGCAAAGCAGAATATGGTTTCTGTTCACAAGAACCTTCAGTTTTTCACTCTAGGCTTTTATTTCTGTTTGCCAGTCGATGCATAGAATGATTCGTAAAGTCATGGGCGCTGCAGTTATTGCAACTTGTTGATTATCTGTTGTGACTGCCGGAATATTAGCCGAAAGACAATGTTGTCTTCAAACTGACTACATAGTAAACTGACCAACAGAGCGGAGAGAACAGGGACCTAGATTCCAAACGGTCACTTGATAAAGCGAGGTTTAGTAACCGTGGAAAATCTTTTTTTCTGATTTTGAATCTCGATCCTCCTTCGTAACGAACATTTGAATAGCACAACGAACATTTGAAGTTCTTATTCACGAAACTTAACTTTGTGGCGACCTTCACGAGACTTATTGACCTAAGAAGAATACTTATGTCATCCTCAAAGCCCTAATTCAAAAGCTAATAACAGGAACTCATACCATAACAAATCGATGACACGATACTTTTGCAAGGACCTTTCTCTACTTGAAAAAAAAAATTTCTTCACGCGATAGAGCTCTCGTTACATATTATTCAAATCAAATAATCTAAGCGAATATCATTTTTGATGGCCTTGTGTAGATGAAAGAAATTCTATGACGAAAAGTTTTCCAAGTTTCGTAGAAATTGACCTGACTTAAAAAGTTTGACGCTGATGGGGTGGCTTTGCTTTATGAACGGGAGAGTACAAACGAGTGAAAATATGACAAGTGTCGATGGCACATTCCTTCCATTCCATCCAGTGTGCGGCAGCTGTGATGATCTAGTCCTAGCATTAGAAATGCTGTGCCCTTGGGCTATCAAAAATATTCAACACGTGTAACCAGCAAACATTATGAATTTCAAAAACCGATTGTATATAAATGTTTTGCTAATGAATATTCAAAACCAGACCTCATCTCTGGCACTGAAGTAGAAAGTAGAACTCAGCTAATTTAAATTGAAAATTTGACTCGAAAAATGAGGTTTGTAATGGCAGGTGAAACCCACACCTCTTTATCTATTTCAGTTGGTTAAAGGTATAAAATAAAGAAGTCTGTGTGTTTATGTTATGCCGTACATTTTATTGCTTTCATTCTTGATTTTCTTAAAGCAAGGTACAGTGACACTCTACGTGAATGTGTTTAATTTCATTGCAATTGCTTCAATGAAAAAGAAACATTAGGACTCCAATGTAATCGATTCCTTTAAAATATTTTGCTATTGCAGAAAATTGTATAAATCAATCATCAACATTGCCCTTTGAGAGTAAGTGTGTCACTGCGGAAAAAATATTATTCAATCGGTTATAACCTCTTTTATGCAAAAAGTCCTTGTTTGAAAAAAAACACGACAAAAAATCAAACTCCCTTCAAACAACAAAATTCCCACATGAAAACCTCACGATCTAGTACAATTTTTCTCATTTTTCTTAATCAAACTGTTCCCAGTTCTCTGAGTCCTTCTCAATTTAACGAAAGACGGAGTTCTCTCCATGTGTTTGCTGTTTGAAAATGTTTCTCTCATTCTACCCACCACCGCCACCAGAGCTAACCTAGCACAACATGGAGTTCTTCTGAGGCTGAATCATATTCATTTCGCACTAAGTCCAAAGACTTATCCCTTCCCTATCCCATATGAACCGGTAGACTTCCTCTCACAAACAAGCTTTCCTTGCATTCAAAAAAGTCTCGCTCTCTCTCTCTCATATCCTCTCTCTAATAGAGCGAGAGAGAACAAAATACGAGTATTTTGAACCGTTTGGTCCTTTGACAAGGCAAAACGTTTTAAGTCCACACATTTGTATAACCAGCTAAACGATAGGGGAGAGCTTTTAGTCTAAAACAGTTATTTGTCCTGTGAGGTATTCTTCGCTCAACACCACCACCACCACCGACTTTTTTGTTCCACCTCTCAATTCGATTGTTGCAATATGAAAATAGGAAATATCTTTAAAGGAATATAAATTATCCTACCCAATCAGTGTGTGCTTTTGTGTGAAAAAAGAAAAAAATGTCATTTCAAACATAATCTATATTAAAGTGATACAAGAGAGCGTAAAACCGGGTCAAGGATTTGCTAAAGGCTTTACAATGCCAAAGTCTAATACATCATGGGGCAAGACGACAACGCAGCAAAGAGAGTCAATAAAGAATTACAATATCCTTGTCAGTTACAACAAATTTGTGCTTCATTGAGTAAGAAAATTGTATATTCTTGCGAAAAAACTTTTCTTTATAATTTCGTATCCTTTCAAAGTGGGTTATTGGGACTGACCCCAAGTTGAGTGGAATAAATCGCGTTGTCATCCGAACAATTTGAGGACATTGATATTAATTGGAAGGGGTCAGTCGGAGACCTACTTACATAGGAGAAAGTTGTTGTTCCGTTTACAAAAGAAGAGAAGAAGTTAAATTGTTTGCTTTGTTGATGGCGACGTCGCGACGACGGTGTGTCCTCGCGAATGCATAACACCTACAAAATACAAAAAAAAAAAAACAACAAAAGTGAAGATGTGATTAAAGTGAATTTATTTACTTCTCAACTTGTTTTGCTTCGCATTGTGGAATGATAAACAATTAAAGAGAAGAAAGTGAAAGAAAAGTAAACCACAAAGCGTAGGAGACATAGGGGCAAACAGTTTTCCGGTCGTGTCGGTTGACTTGTATGTTGGTAGTGTATACGACGCACGTTACGTTCTTGGTTTTGCCTGTAGCATCAATTCTAGAAATTCTATTTTCGACGAGTAAAAGTAAATAAATGAGTTAGTCAGTGAGTGAAAGGAAGAGTGCGGTTGCGGGTGCTTGAGTGGGTGGTATAGATTGACGGCCACCTGCTACCAAAAAGTTGATCATAAAAGAAATAAGAAAAAAAAGAGGAAAATTTATCTCTAGAGCCACCCTTGGTTAACGTGTGTTTCGTGGCGTGTGTGTGAGTGTGTGTATGTGTGTATGAGTGTATTTGTTGTATGTGCAAACAAAGAAAAGAAAGAAGGCAAAAAAAAAAATTTCCGGTCGTGCTTGCTTTTTCAATTAATTGCCATCAAGACGTTTGCTGACATACGTTTCGTCCTTAAGATTCTAATCGAGACTGGGTGGGTGTATAGTGTGCGGTTGAGTTCTTGATGATATAGAAGGACGATACCAAAGCGTTGCTTTTGTAAAGACGATTAGTTCGTAGTCGTATTCGTCGTTGGAGTTAGAGTCAGAGACGAAGACGAAGACGTAGACTTAGCTACTGTCAGTGTTGCCACCACCCATCACTACCATCACCTTCATAATCAAGCAGGGACGTTGAGATCGCAAGGGACGAAGGCTGAGAAATGGACGCGATTAAATGGACGATTATTGGGATTTTGTTGTCGGTTCTTGGTAAGTTGCTTACGTTTGGGTTTATAGATGCTTTTTTTTTCGTTGTTGTTGTTGTCCAATTCCTTAGAATGTTGTTGGAATTTCATTCCATTTGTTAAGGTGACTTGGGATTTGTGCGGAGAAGGAATGGGACACTTGTTTGTTTGCTTGTAAGGAAGTGTATGCGGAGAGATAAGTATTTATTTAGTGCGGTTTCTTTTAAAAGAAGGAAGTTTGTTGTTCTCATACATTTGAAGGTGGGTGGTGTATGGTTTCAATTAAGATAACATAAAGTAAGAGCGCACATAACTGTCTGGGAATATTTATAAATGGCTCACAATTATTTTGTCTTATATTTTATGTAAGGATATTGCTGTTGTATCGTGGATTGAATTAGAGCAATTTGTTGTTTTTATGTGCTTCCTATGGCTCTATATGGGTTGGGATGTAAAGGGGGAGATAAAAGAAAATTGTTGCAGGATTTGCTAGAGAAGTGCTGGTCTGATTTCATTTGACCTTTATAGTTTCTAAAACCCGTAGGATTACCTTTGCATGTGTGTGTGGGCTGTAGGTAGTACGAACTTTTGTTTCATGTTATAAATATTGATCTTAACTTTTCTCTTATCAACGAAAATGAACACATATTAAACAGTGAATTAGAAACATGTCGAAGAGGAAGCTGACTCATGTTTGAGTGTTGCAAATACTTCAAGTTTGATGATAGTTAAAGAGAGTGAAGTCTATCAGGCAATTCTTTTGCATGTCTGGTTGCTTAACAGCTAGGAAGATTTTTTGTTTAAAACTTTCCCTATGAATAGAAGGGCTTAGTCCCTTGAAAGAGCGGTGCTCAAAATAATAATTTACTAAATCTCATTCTAAAGAAGCTTCGATTGGTTTCTTCGATAGAATTGGGTGCACGATTTGTGTCTTTATCTCTCGTGACCGACTTTGATGAAATATTTTACAATCTAAGGATCGATTATGTACTCTGTTCCTTGTCAATGCTTTTGAAACAACTTGATTTTATTGTAACATTGAGCTTGTGGCTTGTTTTATTGGAAACTCAGTTTTAGTTACTGCTTTTCTCAAGCACAGGAATCAAATTTTTTTTCATATCTTATCATCATATCATATAATATTTTACTCACGATAACTCATATTCCCTTTAGCAGATTTGTTCCGTGGCGAAATGGCAAACATGCTGCTGTAACGTAAGAATTCGTGGTTCAAGTCCCTGAAAATAATTTTTTTTTCTTACACGTATGGCGCCACCCGAAAGCGATTAAGTGGCCACGAAAGCGCTTTCTCTCTTAGCCATTTGGGATTGGTATTAAAGTTGTAGGTTCCATCCATTCCTCACAAGGTATGGTTTTAAGAAATGCGCCAGGCCTCCCCGCTCTGTTGCACCGCTTCTTTTTATTTTTAAATGTTCCCATTAATTTTGAAACACAGCGTCTTGCAAGTGGCTGACTCATATGGCTTCGCAGTAGCACATTCTGTCCTTCTAATTTTCCAAAACGTTGGTCTCGGCCGGTAGCTCATAGATGGCATTTATGATATTGGCCTTTTAAGTACTTGATCCGTTTCTGGACTGCTAGCATAGCACCGGTCTTTCACCGTTTTCCACAAAAAAGTCCAAAAGAGTCAAATCGTAGCTCCGAGAGGACAATTGCACGATTTGGGAAGTTATTGTGTAAAGGATCAATTGTGATATCGGTTGTGTGGCATTCCAAGCCATTTTGCATAAGAAAGTTGGCGTCCTAGTTTGTTTCACCAATTTAAGTAAAATAAAAAAGGGTTGGTTAAGAGCACAGCCATGTATTGAGCGGCAAAGTTTCAACAAAATTGAAAGCTAAGTGACTTCGCTCTTTTGTTCAGCTTTCAATTTTATTTTTATTTTTTCGTTTTGCCGCTCGTAGCCGCGCCTTAACATGGCTCTGTAACGTCCACAGTTGATCAAAACGTTGCTGCTGAAATTTCTATTGTTGACGCAGTCACCGAGATGAAAATGGGCCAATCGTTGTCCAATTCAAGCTGCTCTATGGCCCCAACTGCGAAGCGATAGTAATAGCGTAAGGCCCAGCACCTTCGATTGCTGAGTCGATTGGATCATGTGAGCGAATAATTCGTGATCTTTGTAGTGAATTTTCCTCCGGTTAGTATGTGAAATGTTGACCTGTTCAGATCGATGGAGAATCGATGTTCGTAGATTGAGCAACATTCTCGTGTGTGGGCGGCTTACGAAGACCAGTGAAATGAGTGTCGTCCACAAGTATTGCATTTGTTTCGGAGGATACTTCATTTCAGAAGACACACTCTGTTTGGAGTACACAGCACTCACTTTTGACATATTCTTCAATATTTCGAACACTATTCAAGTCTTTAGCCACTCATTCGAGGATGTACATATGATACTGACTTTCTGTGTCGATTTTCGAGTGTCAAACAACTGTCAGTGATCAAATATCCTATGGTTGAAAAGAAACCGCTAGATGGTGCACCTTTTACAGGTCTTGAACTTCATTTGCACACATGTTTAAAAAAATCGAACCTTTTTCGAAAAACGGCGAAGAAAAAAATGGGCAGAATATCGTCTTGGACCCTGGAAAAATTTCAACGAGAAAATTGGATATGAAAAACACTTTAACAGGAGAAAAAGGTCAACAGATTGATTAAAAATCTAAAAAGAAATAAATTTCTTAATAGAAAAGTTGATTGATCGTTTATATCAACCTCAACTCCTATTTGCATTTCGCCAAGGTACGGCAATGGGCTCATCAGTTAGATGCTACCGTACCCTTCTAAGACGAAAACTTATTGTCCTTTTTGCGTAACACGATTGCATTAATCCATGAACCAATTAAGTGTTTTTTAATATTTGCAAAAGCCTTTTGAAATTCACCCTTCTTTTCTTTCCTTGCTAAGCATGTGAAGAAGTAAAATCCGTTGTTTTTTTTTTCAAATTCATGCAATTTTTTTCATGTTTTCACAAAGTGGGCAACTGTCTACATCAAAAAAAAAAAAAAAAAAAAAAAAAAAAAAAAAAAAAAAAAAAAAAAGGCCTAGAAATCCGTGAAAAACCTTGCATCTATCCCATAATTTCAAATACTGCGCCCAGTACACAGAAACTAACTCATTCGGCTGAGTACCTACATGGCTCTTAAGGGCTCTTCTGAGTACTTCCCGATTAGGCGAAAGTCGGTATCCATTCCACCTCTTCCGAGTAAAACGATACTTCCTAACTTATCAATTACCGTTCAATTCCACTGAATTCTCTTCTTTTCTAGGTCTCATGAGAATTTTGATAAGCCGTTTATTTTTGAAGTATTTTGAAGCTTGGAAGTTTTTCAATTACCAACAACCAACAGTTTGATTGCATTGGGCATCTGTATGTCTTATTCAATATATGTAATTTCTTCGTTGATTTACAAATGATCTCTCCACTCGTTCAATACAAACTGTTAATGTTTTTCGGTCTGATATCAACCTTCATCTTTTGAAAGGGATTGGCAAGTCCTCTGAGAGCCAATTACACATTGCCGTGAAAAGCCCTTTCCTTGAAATGCGCTTTTCTTGAGGTGAAAAGTCGTTTTTTGAAATATTCAAAGGCCCTTTTGGACAATCATATCAGTTTCAGTTTTGTTAAGCTTTTTTAGTCAAACTGATGTTGAAATGGAAAAACTTAAGCGTTTTACTGAAACTGAACAGAAACTGATGGAATTCCCATAAGCTGTCGAATTACCGGGCACGTGATCGAGTAATATGAGTGACTGGATTATGTGTTTTTGACACTACTTCTCACGCTACCGAGCACTTAAGCATCATAATTCGATATTCTTTCATCAGTATACAAAAAAGTACTCACTCACTCGATCACTGATACGGTAATTTGGCCCCAATTATTAGTTAAACTGACTTTCGGCTCCTTACTAATAGAATTAAAGCTGAACTGAACACCGGACTAACGTCTGAATACGCTGTCTTTTTTGACTGAACTCACAACTGATCGTCTAAAAGAGCTTTTAGCCTCCGAGATTTTCAGTGTTCGATTTATTCACCCCATAAACGACTGTCTTGCTTTTTTGCATAAACAATATCTTGTCTGAGACTTTTCCAGTCTTCTTGATTGTTTTTCTGACAACTCAACCCTCTGCTTTTCATTTTCGTTTCTTCGTATATAAAACTGGAACGGTTGCTATCCCCTCCCAACATTATTATATGGGGTAATACAAAACGAGTAAAATATCATGTTTCATTGACACAGTACTGTCTTTTGTCGATACCTCCATTACATTATTATCCTTGAAAGGTGCCAGTACCAATGAAAACGAAAAGATGTCATTACCTAGTATAAGTTTTTACGATGATCTTCGTGTGTTTATGTTTACTCCTTTCGATCTGCAAACAGTTAATAGATTTAACCCGCCCAAAGCTTGAGTATGCTTCTCTCGTTAGGGTTCGAAATGGAGCATGACAAGTGATAGAATATAGTTCAATTGAAAGATAGAACATTTTCGTAACTTTTGTCTAAGGAGACGTCTCTGTCTAAAAAATAATTTAAATAAATATTGTGGGGCAACAGAGTGAGGAGACCCAGGCCTAGCACATTTCTCACAATCAAGTCTTGTGAGGGAATGGAGAGGACCAACAATTCTCTACCGGTTTCGACGTGCCAATCGAGAAAGCGTTTTTCAAGGCAGTGAACTTAGTATCGGAAGCCTTGCCTATTCCTCACGAAAGGCGATACTCGTGGAAAAACATTTTTACCTCTGTTGGGATTCGAACCACAAACCTCTGGGTTAACAACAGACATGCTAACCATCACTCCACGGGAAACACGGGTCTCTGTCTAACTCACTTTTTTCGCTTTTTTCACATATTTTGTGGCGGAACTAGCTGCTTAAAAATTCCACCACTTTAAAAAATTAGCCACAAAATCCGTTTTCTTGGTAATACTCATTAGTTTTACATCTCAACTTTAGGCGTATAGAAAAGCTCAGAGAGTTTTATTTTAGCCGCTCAAGCCAAATGTAGAATGCTTTATCCGACTCATTTTTTCATCGGTGTCTATTTTCAAATACTCTCCTATTTTTCTAAGTGCCTAAAATGTATTATAGGGGTATTCATAGCCCCTTGTTGTGGCTGCAGATTGTATAAGTTCATAACCGACAGAAAGACTGGATCCATAATGACAAATTTTGCGACTTTTTACCACCGTTTGATCTTTATGGCCTATTCTCACCGGCACAAAAGTACGGTTTTAGGAAAAAATCACATTGAAAACATGTAAAACGAGATGTTTTCAAGTCTTTTATAATAAAACCCATAGCAAAACGAGTGGTGGTTGTACAGGATAGAAGATTTTTCATGTGCTGAATTCGTTCACTCAGAACAGCTATAATAAGAAATGTTTTCTCTTTACTTAATTTTTAATGATAAAAAATAATATGGGTTCGACTTAATCTCTTTATTTTGCCATAATCAAGTATTGTAACACTAATCGTAAACAGATATGGCCGGGACTAGATCTAAAACGAACAAGACATTTGTTATCCATAACCCGATTGCACGTTAGCTCCGTAATCAATGTCATCACCAGACATGATAGGAAGTCACGCCATAAGACTCGGCGTTTCCTCTAATGACTTCTGCAGAAGTTGCTTAGATGAGGAGGAGGAGGAGACAATCACACACCTCCTTTGCTCATGTCCTGTACTCTCCTTTAAAAGAAAACGGCATCTAGGAAAATATTTTCTTGATGATCCAAGCGATCTGGCGAACACAGATCGCCTGCATCTCCTTCGCTTTATTAAAAGCTCCATGTGGTTTTGTTAAGTGAGGTACTCCCTCGCATAATTTTTATGGTATCACAATGGACCAAATATTGGTCTAAGTGTGTCAGTTGTTTTCCTGACAGCCATTTAAACCTAACCTAACACTAATCGTAGGGACGTTAAACAAAAACTGACGGGAACGGTTTAGCTCGTTTTTGTTCCTGTGGGAATTGGCTATTTACTCGATTTTTTGAATCAATAACTTGCCCTCATCCTGTATGTATATCCCCTACCGCATCTAAAAATATTTCAATTTTATTGTGTGTCTTACATTTTTTCTTGTACATTCTCTTGAAGTAGGTAATACCATCATCCCACAACCATTTCTGGTTAAAAATTGAAAATACAATTATATTATTGAAACCACTCAACGCTGATACTATGGACAAGGCGCATGCCTTAGCCTTATGATGGTATGACGATTCACTGAAATGCTGAGGAGCAATATCAATTTTGCATGTGTAATGCAATAAAATGCCACAAATTGATTTTGACATCCCTTTCTTTTCTTGAAATATGCGGGTCAATAAATATTGAAAGTGGAAAAGATGCTGAGTGGGTTGAGAGAAGTCGAGGGTTGATGGCTGAGGCGGCTTGATGGTAGGTACAGGTAACCTGGAAAGGATATATACATATGTACAATCGAGGTATCATGACGGTTGACAGTTAAATTCAAGGCTTTCATCTTTTCCTTTTTCCTTTCCTTCTTTTTTGTTATGTCATGTAAAAATATTACTACGGAAAAATGCTTTCTAGATATTTGCTTTTAAATAAGAAATCAATTTTTCCACTCCAAGCAATGTGAGGGGGGTGGATAAAAGGTTTTTGAAAGAAAAGGGTCTTTCAACTTGAAAATACCTTGCAGTCAGTTGCTTGCATTGGAATTTGTATTTTTTTTTTTTTTTTGTATTGATATTGCAACTCATCAATTTTTCAATTTCTATCACACGAAAACTGCATTAGGTTGGGTTGAGGTTTAAGGACTGCTTTTTTGATTTTCAAATTGTGAGGTCATGACAATTGCTTTAATCATTTGAATTTGTCGTGTGTTATTTTTCTCTTATGGTAAGCTTTCCAGTACTAGTACCATTTTGTAGATGACATGGTAGACGACATCATGCATACGATGCATGGTTCGAAAGTAAAATAAGTATACTGGCATAGAAAAGTTCGAGTAGCTATCTTTCTATCAACCATATACTTATCTTGGTGATAAATCGAGGGGATCTTCAAATTTTTTCACGATTACGAGAAGTTAAGTTAGCAAATGCTTTTATGCCATAAAATTCAATTACCTTTTGCGAAACGTACAAAAACAGTTGGATGTTTCTAGAATTTGAACCTCGAACTTCTACGATATGTAGACATGTTAACCGTTGGGTGACAGAGACAACTCCGACGATAGACGATAAATCTGCAACACCAAGAAATGCTTCTTTGAAACTGGATAGATGGTCGCTCATATTCATTTCAATTTCACCCTCAATTCTGATGTCTATGATGTTTTCATAGTTTCCACAGCTGCAGTGTAACGTTCTGCCGTGCTTCCTTTTTTTATAACAAAGGGAAGAGCAGGTGACGGAGAGTCTAAATAAGAAGATAATAATTTGTTTCAATTCTTTATTAGTACTAATGTAAAAGGCCCGCTGTCGCAATGCATAATGTCTTTTTCACTGCTTGTCACTGAGAGCTTTGGGCACATCTTGGGTTGTTTAGTGCTTTGGTGTTGGGTAGCTTCAGTGAAATATAACATTTATGTAAATCTTTTGAGGATATGTTTAAACGACCATCCGTAAAGGTTGAAAAGAATTGGTATATGATCTGATCATTGGGGTAGATCGTGGTATATTTTCCTGACTGACTCTGTCAACAGTTAAAGAAAGTCTGAAATATTATATCACTGAACAGGTTATTGCAATTTTTATGGCGGGTATGAACAAGAGGAGTTTGTATATGAGCGGGCGTTCCTTAAGGACAATGCTGTAATATGTGAACGTCTGAAACCCCACGTCAACAACTTGATAGGTCCTTATCAATGTGGTTTTAGACCAGAGAATTCCACAATATACCAAATTTTCACATTACAGCAGATCTTGGAAAAAACCCGAGAACATAATATCGATATTCACCATCTCTTTATCGATTTCAAGGCCGCGTATGACAGTATTTACAGACGAGCTGTACAGAGCCATGTCTAGTTTCGGCATCCCTGCAAAACTGGTACGGCTATGCAGGATGACTTTGGAGAATTCACGCTGCTCCGTCAAGGTCGGTAAAGAACTCACCGAGACCTTTGATGTCGAAAAAGGTTTTAGGCAAGGCGACAAGCTGTCATGCGATTTCTTCAACATCACACTTGAAAAGATTGTAAGAAACTCAAACGTCAACACCAGAGGAACAATCTTTCAAAAGTCTGTACAATTACTCGCCTATGCAGACGATATTGACGTAATGGGAAGAAAAAAGCTTGATGTCATCGGTGCTTTTGCGAGTATTGAAACAGAAGCGGCAAAAATGGGTTTGATGGTTAATGAGGGCAAAACGAAGTACATGTTGTCATCGAACAAGGACACAGAACATCGACGAATTGGACAAAACGTCACAATAGACAGACATAACTTCGAGGTAGTACAGGACTTCGTCTACCTAGGATCCGCTGTAGACACGGACAACAACATCAGTGCGGAGATCAAACGGAGAATAACTCTTGCCAACCGTTGCTTCTTTGGGTTAAGAAGGCAATTGAGAAACAAAACCCTCTCCAGAAAAGCCAAGGTAACCTAGTATAAGATCTTGAACATCCCAGTCCTGCTTTACGGCATGGATGCATGGACCTTATCGAAAGCGGATGAGGAAACTCTTGGTCGTTTCGAAAGAAAAATTCACCGAATGATCTTTGGTTCCGTATGCGAAGACAATGTGTGGAGAAGAAGATACAACAACGAGCTGTATGAGCTGTACCGCGACATGGGCATAGCCAGAAGAGTACGCATCACGAGGCTACGATGGCTGGGCCATGTAGAGCGGATGGATCCAAACGCTCCGGCTCGACGGGTTTTCGAAAGCACATTGCAGGGAAATCGCGGAAGGGGAAGACCTCGTCTTAGGTGGCGCAATCAAGTGGATGAAGACCTAAACCGACTTAGAGTGCAAAACTGGAGAGAGCTCGCCCGAAATCGAAGTCGTTACAGAAGGATGTTGGTTGAGGCCCAGGTTCACCCCGAACTGTAATGCCCACCTGAGTAAGTAAGTAAGTAAGTTCCTCAAGGACGCGTACTGCACAACTACCCCCCCCCCCCCCCCCCCCCTAGACCCCAGATCTGATCCTTGAGGAACTTCAAGGTAAACATACTTCGATTTTAAAAATTGTCCATCGACCTCAACTTTCTGTGTTCCTTTTTCAAGGAGCGTTTCTAAAACGAAAAATTTTCAAACCTATGGCCTTTATTGAGAGTTTTTATTTTTCACTAGCTGTCGATTGCCGTCCGTATTCTTTCATCTGTTATATGTCATCTGTTATCTGTCGTCAGTCATCTGTCATCTGTTATGTGTCATCTGTTATCTGCCATATTTTATCTGTCATCTGTTATCTGTTATCTGTCGTAAGTCATCTGTCATATGCAGGTTGTCGTCTGTCGTCTGTCGACTTCCGTTTGTCATCTCTCCTGTTATCTGTCGTCTGTCGATTGTCTTCTATCGGCTTTCGTCTGTCGACTTCCGTTTGTCATCTCTCCTCTATCGTCTATCATCTGTTTCGGGTCATCTGCCATTCGGCTATAGCTTTAGACCAACAATGTGCTTCTGCTTTCGATAATTTCCATTTGGTATATTTTTTATCGTTTGTTGTTGTTATTCTGCATACAATTCTCTGTCGGGAAATTTTGTGCCTGAAAAATTCCTATACACAAATGCACTGGCCTGAAATTTTTTCATTTCTTGTAAATTTGTCTGCGGTTGCAGGTCTCCATTTGTTTCGAACTGCCAAGAACTTTTTTCCACTTAGCTATTTGGTATCGGCAAACAATAGTTTCTCCTTAAAATGCAATACGCTCCAAAGCTACTGATTGTTTGATAAAATTTTTTGTTTTTTTCATTTGTTTTAAGCTCTTCATGTATCAAATCGACTTCTTTGAACCATCTAGGAATATAAGTATCGCTAAATCATTCAAGAACATTTTCTCCGAAGCGTTTTCATTATATCAGTATGAGACAAGATCCTTTTCCACGTTGCTCGATGATGCTTATCAGTGTTCTAGTCTCGAGAATGGCAAATTTTGGTTTGCTGTGGGGAAGCTAGTCCCTCAGCCATCGTCTAGAGCAGGCTTACGAATTTTTCCTTAACTGAATTTCCATCGTAGTGTTGGGCAATGTTCGAACCACATTAATTACAACAATTCGTTCTTTAGTTCCAGCTTATTTAAATTTTTTCGACTTCTTTGAAATTGAAGGCGGTATTTACTGTTTTTTATTGCATATTTTCACAGCTGATTTGACTTAGGAAGCCCAAATAACGTGGCCACCACAGCCTGTCAACATCGTCCCGTAGTAAGGCGATCTATTTTTTTCTTTTCATGCTTTTATATAAAATAAATCTGAAACTAATATCATGTGCACTTCTTCTCCACATCACCTTTCAATCAATAGAACATTCATACAAATGGAATACTTTTATGACCAGTAAGAGGGTTGCAACTGTTTTTGCTTCATGTATTTCATACAATATTCATTCTCATTGTTGAGAGTTGCAAAGAAACCCTAACATCCTTTCCATAGAGGACAACTTTGAGGTTTTACGTTCCATAATATTTTTATTCGCTTTTATTCATATCCTAGTTATAAATTTCTACAAATATTTACCTACCCCAATACCTGTACTAAAAACATAAGCATCTCCCTTATCAATATAAAGAATAATCCTGCAGAAGGCTTTCCACAATTGATTTATTATAACAAAAGTTGTTTACGAAAAAGGAATATGAAAATATGAAAGTTTTTAGTTCTTTAGAACCCAAAATAGTAAAAGAATCTATGACAAGAATCATGTCCTTACGATACCAAATACTTTCAATACTTTCCTCAAAATTTAAGTGAATATTCTTCAATGTCATCAGTTTTGTGTGCTTTCCTAGTCAAAGTAGAAGTAAATCAAAACATCATTTTGTTTACATTTGGAGTAAAGATATTCCTAACATAAAAATATATGAAAATAAAGAGAAATAAATTTCCCTATCGTTCGTCCTTTTTGAAATAAAATTTAAGGAGCCCAACTGTTCCACCTCCTCCGTGGAGTAAAGTAATGCATACATTAACTTGATATTGGATAAAGTCTTATGCAAAAAAAATAGAAGGAAACCCCTGCAGGATGTACACAAACACATACATATCTTTCTTACTGTGCAAACCACTCTCATTTACATCTTACAGCCATGTTTTATCTTCAATCGAAAATCAATCGATTGAAACACAAAATGAAGAACGACAGCAGCAGAACACAGTTCTTCGAAGTATAGCAAAATAAGACAAAGGAATACCTAAGCAAAGCATTGAATAGGAAAAGGGATAGGTAATTGTATACACATTTGCACAACTTGTCAGTAATATTGAGAGAAATGGGTGGCCAGCCTCGGGTAATGCAGTCTTTGTTCTAGTCACCCTTTGTGCTGTTTGGTTTCCATTTGATAAAAGGGGATACTATGTCTTAGTTTGGTACCTTAACAATTCAATGATATAAAGGCTGTCGTATGGTTTTAGAGAAGCATTTGAACTCTGAGCAATATTAATATCCTTGGTCAATCAGTTTAAAACAAGACTCTCGTATGTATGGAGATAAGTCTTGTTTCATTTGATTTTGAGTATTATTTGCTTTTGTCATTGTCACATTGTTTCTTTATAACGAATTATGTCCTAAATTATTTTCTCATAATAATTAAACATTTCCGTATCTATTTACATCGATATTCCTTTTGTCATCAAGTCAATCAATCCACTCAAGCATTTGAATTGAATTGACTGTATTTTAAAATTAACTAGCCACATGATATTTTATTGTTCTTGATTTAATTATGGAATTATTTTTCCTGTTGGATTTTTTTTTACTTCTATATTAACTGAGGAATTGTCTTTTTTGTGGGGGTTTTTGGTGTTCATTACCGGTATTTCTGTATAGTTACGGGCTTGTTTGTCAATTAGGCAAGTATTTAATCAATTTTACTGTCATTTAGAACTGACAGTGTCCTCGCAAAATTAATTGAAGCTGAAGGGCAATACGACTTGGAATTTTGTTAACGAGCTCATTAATATATGTACACTGTACTGTAGTACATGTAGAAGTAGGTAGATACCAATTACGAGTATCGTGTTGAGATATTCTGAAAATCGGTGTGCCTCGAAGTGTCACATTATACGCTCATCTCTTTTTTTTTTTTTGTCACCAAATGACGAAGATGAATGAGGCTTCACAAAAACAGGGTGAAAAATTCAAACCTTTAATTAATTACAAAAATTTATTAAGGAGATCTTTTTTGTTTTTATTTTCGAGAAGAAGTGTCAAGTATGTTGACAATAAATCTAAATTTTGATGATATCAAAAGGTGTTTTGTTAGAAGTCGGTGGAGCATAATTGTAATAGTTGTTGGAATAAGCAACGAAATGTGTCGGAAATAAAACTGGACGTCTAAGATTATGATCTTGGAAAACTAATGACCCCTAATTAGGCACCAACAAGTTCATTAAGTTGCGTCAAAAATCTGTTTTATACAAACATATGTACGTACATAGGGTAGCCCAACAGAGCAGGGAGTATCGGCGTCGGAGCCTAGAACGTTTCTTACAACTATATCTTGTAGGAAATGGAGGTGGCCTATAATTTTTGCCGTATCCGAACAAGGATTTGCCAATTCCTCGCGGAAGATGATACCCGCTTCTCAATGGTCGACAGTACGGCTTTCGTAGCAAAAGGTCTACTGGTGATTTGATGGCATTTCTAACCGAAAAGTGGAGCCTATCTTTACCCTGTTTTGGAGGAAATAAGATTATTGCATTTGATATTTCTAAAGCATTTGATAGGGTTCGGCATCAAGCTCTTTAATCGAAAATGCATGCTTTTGGCGTCGATGAGTCTCTTCTTGTTGGATAAGAATACATTTCGGACCGTTCAATACAAGTTGTGTGGGATGTTTTCAAATCTGATAATCACCTTATAAGTGCTGGTGTGCCCCAGGGCTCAAATTATCTTCCTTATTTTCATAAATGATCTCTTGTCTTAAACTTCTAATCCTCTTAACTGTTTTGCTGCCAACTCAGTCCCCTGCTTTTCATGTTCGTTTTCAAATGTACATGTCTGCTTTTCGGATGTGGAACTGGAACGGTTGCGTATGACCAGCTCATTGAATTCAGGCCTTAACAGCATTTTTATAAAGGCACTTGCACCAACTCTTTGTTGCTTTCAGTAAGACATTGTTCAGTTTAGGTGACTATCAGGACCAATCTACGAATTCACTTTGTGGCCAGTCTTATTTCGTGATACCACCGAAAAAGACGTGTTTAAATGCAGCACCCAACACGAACTTGCACGAACCGTTTTAGCGTTAAAATACAATGGTGTAGTTCGTAGTCGTTCGTTTAACCGTACAGCCAATGATATGACATGCAGTGTAACAGGTAGAAAAGGCTGGTGGAAATTTAAAAGTAGGCTGCGTTGCAGGTGAAATAGCTATGCAAATAGTGAGACGCCATTGGTATCGATCATTCTGGTATTTGGGCTTTCCTTGCCCCTTCTAAAATTGAAACTGGGTACTTGGTCATTGGCCAGACGGCTAAACGACGTTTTTAAGTAATTTGAGATGAAAAAAATCACGGTTTTTTTTTCGTGTCAGTTCGTCTGAAACGAAAAAAAATCATCTGATGAGGAAGATATTCACGCTTAATATTGATCAATCTGAAACGAGCTTATTTCATTAATTTGAGTTGGAAACCTCAGAATGTGACTCTTGCTGTTTTCTGATGAAAAAAAAGTTTCTTGTAAACCAAACGGGGTATTAATTAAATAAATAAATAAATATGGTGACGCAACAGAACGAGGAGCCTTAGATCTTCGCGCATTTCTCACAACCATTGTCTTTGTGAGAGGATATATGGGACTTAGAATTTTCTCCACGATTCCGAACAAATTATCGAGAAAGCGCTTTTCATAGCAATGAAACGAATATCGGAGGACTAGTGAACTCCTCGCGAACACGTGAAGAAAATTTTTGATTCTACTAGAATTCCATCCACGAACTTCCCGGTTAACAGACAGATATGCTTACCATCACGCTACGGGTACCACAAGGGGTGGTAAAGAAAGAATAGAATTCAATGCTTCAAAAACTCAATGTTGATTTTTGACGTTAAAGCTTAACATTCCCCATTGCCATTACCCATGAGTTGTACTTGAAACCGAAAAGTATCAGGACTCGGTATGTTTGTAAACGGCTATCTCGCCAGAAATGTTGCTATATGCTTAGGTTTCTTAAGACGATGCAGGAAATTCTCCACACATTCTGATCTGGCTGCTATTTATAAAACCTACGTTCGTCCAGAACTGAAGTATAACTCCCACATTTGGTCAGAAGCTCCCCAAACATTTTTGCACTTACTTAATAAGGTAGAAAACAGATTGTCAAGGCTGATATGTGATAGTTCAATAGTTGGATCGATTGATTATCTTGAACATAGTTAAACCGTTACCTTTCTTCATCGCTTTCACAATAAGTGCTCTAGGGAAATAGGCCCTGAAACATTTAAGCCGCAACACCCGCCTCACTAGGAATGCTCACCACTTTTTTTTATGACTCAACTTCTAATAATTCAGTAGAGTTTAGAGATTTATATTTGGTCGAACCACCCGAATGTGAAATGCTTTGCCAGACTCTGTTTTTCCCCTGCATTTCGGATAGCATTGAGAACAACAACTAATTTATCTTCAAAAAGATTAAAATTGAAAATATTCCAAGAAAAAAAAAAAAACACATACCTGCACATCGAAGCCGATATTTTAAGTTTTGTAACGTTCAATTGAAAGAGCTCTTTCAAACTTTCATAAAACCACCAAAGTGTGGTTGTTGCCTTCATAGCGTTGCACTTAATAGCATGACACATCCCATGGTTAACGGCTTCAACTTTGTTTTCGACACACTTTCGTCTACAGTCGTGTTATCTTTCGACTAGGGCAGTATTACATCCCAAAAACTCAACACAGCAACAAATACTCTACCAGAAAGTTCACAAACTCCAACAAAAAACCACACAGACCGCATAAAGTAGGTACTCCTAGGATTGTCCTCAAAGACAGCTAACTCTACGTCCAAATGTGAATCTCTCATAATAATATTTCCATATCAACAATTTTAATGTCTGTCAAGTTTAGCCCAAATTATGCTGTGAGAAAAATTTAAATCGAGATATTTTGTTTCGTTTCCTTCCATAGCACCGAAACAGGAAACGGAAACAGGATATTTGCCTAATCGTTAAAATTTACTCTCAGATGCCAAAAAATGGAAGAAAGAAAAAAAAACAATATCACGTGTAGAATCTTAACCACACTTCCTGTGTTGGGTGACTCTATCTGTAATCCTGGGTCGTTTAGAATAATATTGAAAGTTCACATCACACTTTAGGCTTTTTTTATGATTGGGTTGTATGAAGAGGACGAGCAACATCCTACAATAGGATTAATGTAAGCACAACAACAACAGCAACAAGGAGAATAAGTTTGTATGGAAAAAGGGATTGGAATGAGTACAAAGGAATGATGAAGATTTTACCGATGAGTAGACCCATCAAGACGTTTTCAATTGCAAATTCTCTACAAAAAAATAAAGAAGAAGAAGAAGAAGAAGAAGGAAGATACACACTCTAGGTCGTGTTGTAAAGGGAAAGGAGCTGTTGGTAAAATCAACATTAAGGGAAGCCCAAAGCGATTCTAAAGAAAGTCACAGGGTCATGATGGTGAAAGGGATCTTCTGGCTATTTGATCCCCTTATGATGAAACTTTAAACTTTTCCTTTTGCAATTCTAAAGAATAGGTATGCCTTTGCTTCAAAATTTTGGTGTTCTATTTTAAAGGTCTGGCAACTGGCAAACAGGGAAGTCAATCGTTTATGTTCGTTTAAGATAATCCTCGTAATCTGACACGATGCTGGTATAAGAGTATACAATATACAAGAAAAAGGGATGCTCTTGTTATAATATATTCATGTACGGTTTCCATGGACAAAGAAGTGCGTCTTGTTTGAATTTTATACGAAAAGCAATTATTGTGACGAAAATATATATCGAGAGGAGGTGTGGGTGCGAACATTTTATGAATTTCATAAATAGAAGATGTTTGGCTTGTATTTTTAGTTCGTTTCCTTCAGTATCTACACGTGCGACCGGAACTATGTCCTTATTTTAACAAATTGGTAACCCAAGACATTTTATGTGTGCGATGGATTCATTCCAGGGACATGCAAGTCTTTGAAAACAAAGAAAAAATAAAAGCTGGGAGGTTTTTTTTTACCTCTTCGTCGACACACAACTAACTACACCCACAAACCATGCTAATTGAACTAAAATGCTGAAATTTCGGTATCATGGTTGATATGTTGTATGTTGGAATTTCTAATTAAAAAGGATACTCAATGCATCAACCTTATCTGTGTGTTTCTGCCTAAGCCTTCTGACCTTTGCCTGAGCATTCACTGCTAAACACTGAACCTACATAATTCTGTTTGCAATTTGGGAAGGAAAAATTCAATTTCACTAAACTATGGGTAGATGTGAATAATCTCTAAATATTTTTCCATTACCTAGAAATTGCGTTTCACTGGAGTTTCAACGCTTACCATTTCCAAAATGTCAGCGAAAAGCCTCTGAGAGATAAATTGTGTGTGGCGTTCATTAATAAATTTGCCTTCACACCTGCACATTGCCTTTTGGCTATTCGAAGCAAGAATTATTCAAAAATAAATTCGGAATATGGGGTAAAACGTGATCCTTTCACACTAGTGACATTAAACCTAATGAATAAATCGATGCAATTTCAATCATGATTTTGATGATGCGTTTTTGTTTGTTGAATAAGGGCAATGTTTTCATAGAAGCTATACGTGGGCTGACGATAGACAGAAAAAAAGACACTTAGCTTAGAGGAAGTGGTGATATAAGGGGCGAAGTTCTAATTTTTCCACACTGAACAACTGGCCTTTGTCTTGAAAAACGGTCCGTCATCGTGATAAGTTGGTTTTTCAACCATGGATATTGACCACTCGATTTTTCTTCTTCTCTTTAGTTTTTTTTTTGAAGTTTGGAATTCGTTTCAGACATAAAACCAAATAGTAACCCAATTTTTATAATTTTTTTTGAAAAAAACTTTTAAATTAAGAGCAAACTGCTAAACTTAGGTGATGTCGTAAAGTGCTAGTTATTTTCATCTGGCAAAATGTGCACTTAAGTAGAATGTTGAATTGAAAGTCATTGAAATATGAAGATGCTCAATCGGAATGTTGTATGTTGCCTTACCCGACTGTGTTATTCCAAGACGTAATGATAATTTTTTTAACGCAGTATTTTTTTGAAAATCGAACAAAACACTCAAATTTTCATAACATATTCAAAATTGTTGGAACCCATAAATTGGCTTTTGCCATTGAGGTTTTAAAGATAATTTCATGTAAATGTTATCTGCTGATCCGTTCCAAGTGCTCCATTTGGAATGTTCGATTTTGGGTCACTTTCTCGAGCATTTCGGGCTGTATTCCACGAACTACGCATGTTATGTTATCCTGTAAGGCTTTAATCATGTTCGGCTTGTCCCCATAGACCAACGACTTTACATTACCCCAGAAAATAAAGTCAAGAGACATTTAATTGCATGATCTTGGCGGCCAATTCACATGGCCTTTTCGAGAGAATTCACCTAATTCATCAATCAACATGTCCATTGTTTTTCCGAGCTGTGTGGCATCTGGCAACGTCTTGATGAAACCACATGTCCACCAAGCTAAACTCAGCTGTTCTAAAGCCCATTCGCCAAATACTAGATGTTGTAGTTAGTCCTTCCGCTTCAATTCTTGCAAAAGTTGAATTTTATAGGCTTTCAAGCCCAAATCGACACGTTTCCGTGTGGTTGAGTAACACATGCCCAATTGCTGAGAACATCGACGAACTGACGTTTGACTATCATCATTAACACTGGACGCTACGACTCCAATATTTAACAAGCACTTAATTTGATCTTAAGAATACCATTCGAACTAAAAACCTCTAACTATCTCTTTGTTAGTGGTTTTTGTCTAAGGTGTAGCCAAAAACTCTTTAGGATATCTTCAATAATTTATAATAAGTGTATCTTATACGGATGCTTTGCAGGACTTATTGACTTATTTAAAGCTTAGTTGATTTATAATCCGATTCGATTTCCCGATCCAAAATGGAAACGTTATAATTGCAAGATAATTATGGAAACATGGTAAATAAATAAATAAATTGGGTGGCGCCACAGAGTGAGGAGCCAATGGGCCTAGCGCATTTCTCACAACCATGCCTTGGGAGGGAATGGAGGGGACCTACAATTTTCTGCTGGTTCCGAGCGGCTAATTGAGAAAGCGCTTTTCATGGCAATGAATTAACTAATGGAGGACTTGCCAATTCGTCGCGAAAGGCGATACCCGTGTAAAAAATTTTTTGCCTCTGCTGGGATTTGAACCTCAAACCTCTGGGTTAGCAGGTGGACATGCTAACCATCACGCCACTGGAAACAGGGTGCATCTTTAAAAAAGATGCAGTTTAAAAAAAAAAAAAAATTCAATTGGAGTCGAACTGCACTATGGCTCATTTTAAGTCGATTTCAAATGATTATAGACTGAAGCTAAATTAAACCTTCAAAAATGAGAAATTCATATATAAATTACTATAACAACAACTTAGTGCTTTTTAGTTTGGTGATTATTGTGTTCCACAAAAATGATAAGAAATAAAACCAAACATTTTTCTAGAATATGCAGTTTTGATATATTCGTTTTTTTAATTAACTAATTTTTAATAGCCTGCTGGATCTATTTTTTATACATATGTTAAAGTTGTTTTGACATATTTCCTATTCGTTTTCATTTTCTAGTCGTTGACGAAAATAAGCCAGTCATAATATTCTCTCGTATCATTTTAAGTATATTCCATTTCACTAATACTAAACTATTATTAAGTTGTACTAAAATGATTAAAACAATTGGAAACCAGTGCCTTTAAACTGTTCTTAAGAAGAGTATATTAAGCATTCTTCTCTCCATGCAGTTGGCTCCTCTCCTTTGGCCCCTTTTCAGTCTTATCGACTACTTTACGAAGATTTAAAGGGTAAAAACTCTTATGAAATTGATTCTTTAAGTATTCTATAAGAGACGATTGTGTTGCTTGGGTTTGGTGGTGTAAATTCAACAATTTGCAATCGTTAGGTATTTTTGTCATCGACTCCTCTGTGTTGAGAACAGTGACGGCGATATTGCAGAATACATCATTTACGAGTTAGCAGCAAAGTTTCTGGAGCAATGCGAAGAAAATTTTATAATGTTTTCATTGAAGTGCTTGAAGAGAATCATCGCGGAGTTACCAATCAACGCGATTTTGGTTTTTTACTGCGAGTAGGGTGGGCACGCCATGCTAATTGTAGGGAAAAGTATCCATTATTTGCAATACCTTCACAAACTCTTTGGTTAAACATTGCTGTGGTCTTTAATGGTTTCAATGAGAGTGTAAAGGCAGCTCAGGCAGTAATATTCAACGTTGAAACTTATTACGCTTCATTTCACTGGTTAAGGATGTGTGTATTGCGTAAATGTGCTAATATTATAATAAAACATGACCGACCTAGATATCTACAATGGCTTTGAAGCTCGACTGCCTTTTCGCTTTAAATTTTTTTGAATAAAGTAAAAAGTTTGTCGAGGCAAAAGCAACGAACATTTTCTTTTTCCTTGGTTATACTACAACCAATCGTAATTTTACTTTGTTGAATCTCTGACTATAGTAAGCCCTTATTTGTTAATTTATTCTTATTGTACCAAGCCATTAAATGCTTTTTGTCGCCAATGTGTAAAGCGATTCTTTTTACTTTTTTCTGTCTTAGATTGAAATAAATTCACATACATGTTAATAAACTAAAAATCAACAGTAATTGCACATCTTTAAAAATTTAACTTTATGTCAAGTTTCACGTAATTATTGGCGTTTTCAATTAGTTAGAAACTCTTCGCACATTATGGCTTTTTCTTCCTCAACTGGGGATCCGCAGTCAAAATATATTCAAGAGAGCATAAATGCAGTTTTCGACAACGGTAAGAGTCCCACAGGGCTCTATTTTCGAACCATTTCTCTCTCTACTGACATATTAAATTATGGGTAGAGCGTAGAGTCTTCAATTGAGAGTTGGCTGGTAACTCAATTCAAAGTAGGTTGGCAGCTCTTCTTCTTTTCATTTCCGGCGTTACGAGTAGTTATCTTGAAGCGATCACAACTCTCCCACTTTTCTGCTTCACACTAGTGATCCGCCTGTGGGGTGCGCCGCGTTGACCTCAGAAAGCGTCGGCAAGCCTCCCGGTTTTGGATTGTTCCATGTCTGAGGCCAACCAAATGCTGCTGTTTTTGCATTTGCTTGTACCAGGAGTGTTTTGGTCTGCCTTTTCTTTTTCGTCGCGAATTTGTTGAAACGTTGTACGATATTGCCTTTTGGACGGGGTTCTGCGGATCTCTCCTTTGAACATGACAATACCAACTGAGCCGGTCGTGCTGAATTTTGTCCAAGATGGTACTTTTGACATGAAGGCTTCCACGGATCTTAGTACTTCTAATTCGATCAAGCTTTGTCACTCCTGCTGTCATCCGAAGCATCTTCATTTCGGCTGCCGTCAATTTGCTCTCATACTTTTTGTACATTGTCCAACATTGTGAACCGTATGTCAGAGCTGGACGGACAACTGCTGTGTAGAGTCTTCCCTTCAGCTTAGGGGGCATTTTTCGATCACAGAAGATAGTGGAGTTTTCTCGCCACTTCATCCACTCAACGCTTACTCGATGATTGATGTCATCATCAGCTCTACAAAAAATTTTGTGTTGGGCTATTCGATGACGGTTCATTTTCAACTAGCAAGGATTATATGAAAGCTTGTACTTCTTGGCTTATAACGATTTGTTCTCACTTCTTTTATCCGTTGAAATTGAAATGTCTCTTCATTAGCATTAAAGTCTTTTTTCTTGATTTTTCTCTCATAGCATCTACCTATGTAATAGTTCACCGTTTGCATATATGTTTCTACAGCATGCGATCTTAGTATGCTGTTCAATGGTTTTCTGCCTTGGAATATGCAAAACCCAGCTGCTGTCGAGTAAATAGAATTCTTAGTATGATTTGGCACTCTTAGCTCTAAGCTTAACCTCTTTAAGTTAGTCCCAAGTCTCCAAATTCGATCGAGATTTAGACCAACTCGACCGAGATTTAGGCCAACTCGAACGAGATCTAGAACCATTCGACCGAGATCTATTTGGAAGTTTTTGCAATGTAATAACACTCCCATAAAAGCGCTGTCTGAATTAGCGGTTTGGAATTGTAAAACATTTGTAGTCCCCTCCATTCCTTTCAAGATGGAAGGAAATGCTTTATGCCCCGGGGCTTCCCGAGCTCTGTTGTGCCACTCTACTTTTTTTAATTTATTTGTTTAAATAACATTTTAACTCCTACATTTCAAAATAAATGCCAACAAATTTCTCATTCATGTGTTCAGATTTTTCTGTTTACTTTTGGCTTTTCATTTTATTAATTTTATTTTCCTTGAAAGAGAATCTCAAAAACCATTAATTTTTCTGAATACGGGTACCTTTCATTTCTTTGTTTTTTTATTTTTATTTTATTAAAACTATTTTCATTTACTTTTATCTTGGTTTGTTGCGTCCTCAAAGAACCCTCATCATCTCGTGTGCTTTTCTCGTCTTCCATGCTGAATGTTTCCTTGGACATTTATTTAAAAACAAAAAATGCAATTTTCTCTCAATTCAAATAAATTAATTAATATTGTTTGCCGAAGGACTTTTCTCTGTCATGGGTCAGAAAGCAATAAAACTTCTCAGCGCCCATTCACTCTATCGTCCGTCGTCCATCCATATACCGCTGAATTTTGTTGTTGGCATTATTGTCGCCCTCGATGACGACGATGATGTGACAATATTTGGTGCTGAGTTTCCTTGGTGCTTTCGTTAATCCTTTGATATAAATCACAACCTTAAATAAATTCCTCTAAATAAACAAAGTGTCCCCACTCCCCCTCTAAAGCCTCCTCCCGTTTCACTCACTGTGTAAATATGTATAATGGTACGGATAGTCTCAACTTCCAACGCCTTGGTGTCATCGTTTGTCCTTTTGCTCCTGATTGGATGCGGTTATGTACGAACATTTATCAGGCTGTTGCGTGTGCCTGTGCACGTTGGCGTTGTTGGCGTCGTCGGTCGTCATCGTCATCGTCGTCGTCGTCATCGTCGTTCTGTCGGTATGCAGAAGTTGTGTAAAAGAAGAGGTGGTTAGAGTTTTGTTTGTTTTATTTCATTCATGGGTACTACTACTTCTCTTTTAACTCCTTTTTGGTTTTCGTCAAATACTCTGTGGCTTGTGGCCGGCCTCTGTGAGCCCTTTCTCGGTATGGGAAACATCCTTGTCATCATTTGTCGTGCACAGGGCTTAAAATGACAAACTTTAAGGAATAAATTTGTGCGATTAAAATCGACTGACAGCGTGTAGAGTGTGGCTTAAGAATAAGTGAGGTGGGTTATTTACTAAGAATGTCTCATGATCTTATACAGTTTCTTTCTTTATATGTTCGGGAGATTTTAAGGACGAGCTCGTATTAAGGAGAGTTATTATGAAACGACTCATTATCATTGCCATTATTTAAGTTGATTTAAACAATTTGGATGGATTCAACTCTCAAACCCAAGGCTTAAAATTAAAAGTCATGTTTCTCTCTTTTTTTAGTCCTTTCATTTACCTTTAAAATGCTAAAACGAATAGGTTAATTTGTACCCTTTTCGGCTTTTTAAGAGTTGCTGATGGTTCAATTTAAGAAGATAAAGGGATTTAATCACTTTTAGAAGCAAAGGACTTTTAAGGTGTCGTCTGATCCTTTATTTTTTTTTTCTTCTTCTTATCATCTCTTTCTTTTTCTATTTTGATGCGGATACTGGAAACATGACTTTTGACCGTAAAAGGTCTTTTCGAGCTTAGTTGTTTTCTTCTTCTTCTTTAAATGAGTTTAGGAAAAAGGGAAAGTCGATAAAAGTGAATCATGCTGCGTAAGACCTTCTCTTAATGAAAACATTTATTAAGTAATGAATCCTGAGTACCCATATTGCGAAGCATTTTTTCTGAGTTAAGACCATATCTTAAAATCTGTTTTATTGTTTAATATATTTTGAAGAGCGTAAGAATTATGCTTTGACTTTGACTTTAGCCACAACGAAGGAAGATGTTTTTTATGATTTTATTTTTGAGAAATAAGTGCCAGTGCCAGGTCTGTAAAAAGTCTCAAGTCGTTCAGGTAACGAAGCGCACCGTGCACCAAACAGATTATACATTTATTCGTCTTTTATAAAGCAAAATACTGAACGTCATCGTCTATGTGTCTTAGCGGGCCAAATCTCGGTGTCTGACGCATTTCGAAAACCTAAAATTTTAAGCTGATTCCGAAGGGTTTAGTAAGAAAGCGCTTTTTGTTGCGGAAAGGCGATGCCATCAGGAAAACATTTTTATGTTTCTTGGATTTGAACCTAGAGTTCTAACGTAGGAGACATGCTCAAAATCACGCCACGAGCACCAACGCGATGAGTAACTGGTCAAAGGAACTTACTCCAGCCGGGTGCTTTCTATTTTCACTTTATTTGTCTTTATTGGCGACGGAACGGAAACGTGTTTTGCAGTTGGTATGGTTTGAACTTTGAAGGAGTGGCAAACGGAAACGAAGGTCTTTGGATGCTTCAAACATAATAATAAATCTGATAATCCCCCATCTCCATCCTTCGTTATCGTAGGGAGCACAATAAATCCTTGAGATCCGAGTGATGTTTTCACCCCTTATCCAACCCAACCTAACCTTAAGCTCATGAATCCATGTTAAACAGGTCCTGGTTTTCCTGGAATTCCCACATCCTCAGAAGGTGTCATGCTATTCTTGGCATAAGGAACAGGATACTGAAGGTACATATATGCAGTGGTACTTGATGTACGGATTCAAAGTCCAAATTATAATAAATAGCCTGTCCTTGTGTGTATGGTACTTTTGAGTTCTATAACACCACGTTGCAATGCTGCTGTGCTCCTGCTAGAGTGGGGCTCATATTGATTGTCACGGTAAGTTTGTCCAGTGAAAAATGGTCATGCTATGACATTCAATCTTTTCCCCTTCTCTATCTTCTTCTAAACCACTGGTCAAAATAATCGTCACAATAGTGAAGTCACTTTGCATTTTTAAGTTTCGACCAGTTTTTGGAACAGCAGACGAAGAAATGATCTTGAAAATCAATGAATATGAATTTTAGACAAATAAAAAGGTGAGCACAACAGGTTCGGTTGCGTCAGAGAAATTTAGGACCCACCAATTGTTACCGATTAAGAAAGAGCCTTTCATGACAATCTAATTACTTTGAAAGGATTCACAGACATGATGAGAGCTGTTAACTTAGGCTCCTTATCATGGCAGCGTGGCTTTTCTCCGAACATCTGGAAAGCTATAACAAATAGAAGGTTGCTAACTGGTAGTACAATGGACCGGTGTTTAGGTCTGAGTGCTCCAGCTGATTTTTTGAAAACCTCTAACAGAAAAAAAACTCTCCAATCTGAATCTACTGCCATAGCCGTGAGAAACTTACTGAATGTCTTTGGAATTCGAAATAGGAACTCGCACGTAATTGGCAGACATGTCTACTATTACGATACCGGCACCAATCCTTAATGTTTATGACCATTTAGATGTCATTTATAATAAAAATTAAAAGAAGTGGACCTGAGTAACCACCTTGTGGTACACTGGATGTACCTAAGAACTCGCTTGATAACGCAGACTTGAAGTGTTTTAACGCCTTTCAATAAAGCAAGAACTTCTTTTCAATAGATTGGATTCAAACTGCCAACGAATTCTGGAGTCAACGTGGCGTACTCCACGAGTGGATCGCTAGTGCGTGAAGGAGTTGAGTGGGTAAGCTGTGCTTCATTCGAGATGAGGATGCTCGCACCGTCGAAAAGGAAGAAGACCAAGGATAAGATTGGATTCAAACTTCAAAGGCAAGAGTAAAATAAGCGGAACAAGCAAAAGCCTCGAATTGTGTCGGTGCATAGTGCGTTTCTCTCAACAAATCGTGTGTAGGTTACAATGCACCTACCATTTTCTCCTGGTTTCAAACTGCTAGTTGAAAAAGCACTTATGTCTCTCTCTCGGAAAACTTTCTATTTTATCGTGAAAAGAGTTTTGCTGGACATCAACTCCACTCGTAATAGTTCTACACTTTAACCATTGCATCAATGATACTGTAAAAAACATAGTTTGTATATTTTAAAGACATCTGCAGAAGACTCCATCAGAGGTCTTACTAAAAATTTGTTTAAATTACATCCATCCCCATTTTCATCACCAAGATTGAGAAAGTACGTTTCACGCAAATTCTACGAGGCTAAATGTAATTTTATATACATAGTTATATTGTGTAAAGGAAAAAGTGATTTGAAGTGAAGATATGGAAAATATTCTGGAAGAGTTATGCAATGGGACGTCCCTGTACCTTTTTTTGTACTTTAAGTAAATTTGGAAATGAATCTTTTAAGTATTCCTGATAGAGTCCTCCTTAAGATTGGACGGAGCAGAGGGAAGAGTATAATAGTTCGAAAATGAAACTAGAAGTAAACTCATCATTGAGCGTTGCTGATATTTTTTAAAAGATTGAGTTTATTAAAAAGGGTAAACTAATACTCAGCTTGAACACTCAGACCAAATACTGGTCCATCGTATTACGAAAGTAGCCACCCCTTTTATTGGTGTGCAGAAAAAAGCAATGATATTTGAGCAGTTGATCTGTAGTGTGTTGTGTTTTTGACTTCAAGACCACCCATGACACCACAGAGACGATGAAATTGATACCAGAGATTGGCTCAGCTTGGGCCCTTTGATTGATCGCGTTATTCAAGCATCGAAATGCGCCAATCGTAACTCCAAAGAAAATTATTACAACGGTTATTTCTTATGCAAATTGTTAGATTGTTGAAAGTGCAGATTTTAAACTGTCAAGCTCACAATGATTGACTGCATGAATCTCATTTTACATCTTATGAAATCTCAAGGTTCGATTGAAACTCAACCACACTATGTGCCATTTTCAAGACCTTTTATTTTTTCCGCACTCCATTTTACAGAAAATACCCGAAGTTGGTATCAGAAAATAAAGCTGAGTCACTGTTTGAACATATTTTCTGCAATTCCACTCGTATTTACTTACAAACCTCCTTGAATCGATTTCCCAGAAATTTTACTCCGCGTAACGATTACTTTTCATTTAAGTGATAGCAAATGCTTCACAGTCTTGCGGTTAGTAAAAAAAAAAAAAAAACGAAAGTTCGATATCTTCTTAATGATACCACAGAAACATAAACGGATGGGGATAAAAAAAAAAGAGAAGATGAAAATAATTAAACTCCCCACAGAAGACAAGACCCCTTCGATGGCAGATTAATTATTCTCTAGAAAAACCCATTATTCCACTCCAATTCCAATACCCATTTCAATTTTCATCCGACTCTCTAAACCCGAATCCTTTATTTTATTTTATTTCGATCTCCCTTCATCTGGTTCTTTTCCGCATCATATACAATCTTCTCGTCCTCGTACCAATACTCGTATACATTTACCTAGCTATCTAATGTTCAAATAAAACAAAGCTTCAAGGAGCTAAGCGCTTCGCGTAACCAAAACTCAATTAACCACTGTTCAAACAAATCCTTCTTCATGATTGTCCCCGTAATTAAATCCCGAATCCGCAATGTGTAAACAACAATTATAAACGAAAGCATCATTAAAGAATCGACCCTATGTATACGAGTATCAAGCAGCCTTCACCTTTGCCCATGCCCATAGCCATTCTCTCTGAGTGATGATGAAAACTATAAAAGCTGCAAGCGGTTGTATATACGTGTATGTAGGTGTATACTCGTAGACTTGTAGTCAAGCCATTTACGTGGCATACGCAAGTAGTATAGATATTTCTCATTATTCGTCCTGCTCTGTCATCCATCACCATTGCGTCGAACGTGGCTCCAAAAAGGTAAGCAAACTAAGCAAATTCAATCAGTTAATGAATCTATCGACAAAGCAGGGATTCAAATTGGATGAATTTTGTTTGCGATGCGATCTACTTATTGAAGATAGTAGCGGCGCACAAAAACATGGCAAGTCAAAGTGAAGCAAATGTAGATATTATGAGATCGGATCTACCTAATGGATTGGTAGCCAGCGGACATCTTGATACTCCGTCAGCTTCCAATGGGGACGAGGAGTATTGTAACATGTCAGCAGTTCTATCTCCCGAACGTGATCCAACTGAGGAACTCATTGCCTTACCGCCTGCTAAAACCATTTTTGTATCTCGTCTTTCCCCATCAGCGTCAGTTAACTTGATACAAAGTTTTATCTTGAAAAAACTTCCATTGATAAATCTATCAAATCTCCATGTAAGGAAGTTTAATATGACTCCTGATAAGGATTATTCTTCCTTTGAGATAAAAGTTGGAAGGAATCTCGAATTGTATAATTTGCTAAGTGACAGCTCCTTTTGGCCTTTACATACGGTAGTCCACGAATTTTTTCGTGGCAAGAAACGAAAACCTCACGAAAACTTAAACGTTCCAAAAAACGATATCCCGCTCGCTGTGAAGGAGGCGGCGGCGGCGCACAGTTAATTAGTCCTTCTTCATCTCGAGTTCGTCCACCAAAGTTAAATGTTTATTTTCAAAATGCGAGTGGATTACGTACTAAAACAAACGAGCTCTTTATAAATTCCTCATTGCATGAATATGATGTGATAATTCTAACTGAGACTTGGTTGAATGCAGATTTTCTATCATCTGAATTGTTTGACTCTTCTTACGTCGTTTACCGTGTTGATCGTCCGATTGAATCTGGAATGGAACGAGGTGGTGGAGTACTAATTGCAGTACGTTGTACTTTTATTAGCCAGCAGTATGATTTACCGACTTATTCTCCGTTTTTTGAACAACTTTGTGTACATGTTAAAGCTTACAATAATGAAATTTGTTTTATACTAAGTTATATAAGGCCACATAGTAGTTTTCTTTTGTATAATCAACTTATAGCTAACGTCAATGATGTAGTTAAAGAGTTAACAGCTGAACAGTTTCCCTGTGTGTTAGGTGATTTTAACATTGGTGATGTTGAATGGATTTTCTTGGAGGAAGAAAAATCTTTGATCCCATTTAATGTCACGACAGACATAGAAACTAAAGTTGTTGATTCTTTAGCTTCTCTAGGACTATTTCAAATAAACCACACAAAAAATGATTCAGGTAGACAATTAGATCTTGTTTTTGTTAATAATGACATGAAATATTTTGTATATTTATCTGAATTCCCATTAGTCAACAACGTGATTTATCATAAGGCTGTTAATGTAATTTTTGAGTTTTATGAATTCAGTTTAGATTGTTCAAATGAAAATGAATGTATCTTAAATTTCAGTAAGGCCGATTTCACCGCATTAAATAATTTTTATACTTCGATTGATTGGGAACATAGACTTAGCAATAAATCGCTTAACGATATGTATGCATACTTCAAAGCCTTAATATTTGATGGTGTAAATCAATTTGTACCCGTTTTTAAAAAGAAGTCTTCTTTTAAGCACCCATGGTTTAACAAGAGGCTAAAAAACTTAGAAAATGTTAAAAATAAGGCATTGAAAAGATCAAAAATATCAGGCAAACCTGAGGATAGATCTCGTTTTCTTCAACTTCGGAGAGAATTTGACTTTCTGAATAAATTCCTATACCACCAGCATATAAGTGCTGCTGAAAGTAAAATTAAGCAGAACAGCAAGTCTTTTTGGGTTTTCTTAAATTCCAAAAGAAAAACGTCTTTTCTACCGACAGTAATGGAGCTTGATGATGAAAAGTCGATTGATTCACAATCTTCCTGCAATCTCTTTGCAAAATTTTTTGAATCAAACTATAACGCGGATATTATTACAAACGCAAATGAAATGTATTCTTGCATAACCCCTATTACTAATTTCAGTCTAATTAACTTTTCTGAACAAGACGTTTTGGATGGTTTAAATGAACTTGATTCAACAAAAAAGGCTGGAGCGGATCTGATTCCTCCACTTTTGTTGTCCAGATGTGCCTCATCTCTCTGCACTGCAATTAAAATAATATTCAATAAATCCTTGGAAACTGGTGATTTTATTGATGATTGGAAAATATCTTTCGTAAATCCAATTTACAAAAGCGGCCTAAAGCACCAGATAAAAAATTACAGGCCGATATCAAAACTGTCAGCAGTGCCAAAACTGTTCGAAAAATTAGTAACTCAGAGGCTTTATTTTGCCGTCAAAGAATCTATAACGCCAAAACAACATGGGTTTGTGAGTGGCCGTTCGACTGCGACTAATTTGTGCCTTTTTTCCCATTTCTGTTTAAATGCTTTGGAGAATGGAAAGCAAGTTGATGCTTTATATACGGATTTTGTAAAGGCGTTCGACAGAGTCCATCATGAACTTTTATTACAAAAACTTCAAAAATTGGGACTCAGCTTAAAATTCTTGAAATGGTTGAGGTCTTACTTAACAAACCGTAAGCAGGTTGTTCAGATCGATGGTTTTCGGTCGTTTTTTATCAGAGTGGACTCAGGTCTTCCACAAGGAAGTCATTTGGGACCACTTTTATTCGATTTATTTGTAAACGATATCCCTGACGTTCTTCAATATTCGGAATGTTTGATGTTTGCGGACGACGTTAAATTATTTCACGAAATTGCTTCCATTCATGACTGTCTTAAATTCCAGGTAGATATTAATTCCTTTTTAAATTGGTGTAATTATAACCATCTTAAACTGAACATTTCAAAGTGTAAAATCTTTAGTGCCTTCAGAACTTTTTCACCCATAAATTTTAGCTACAAGTTTGGAGTTGAAGCTCTCACAAAAGTCAGTGAGGTCAAAGACCTTGGTGTTATTTTTGATGCCAAACTAACTTTTTCTGCTCATATTGATTACATTACATCAAAAGGAAATTCGCTGTTGGGTTTTCTCCGACGGAATTCTGGTGTTTTCAAAGACGTCTACACACTTAAAGCTATTTTTATGTCCTTGGTGCTGCCCATATTAGAGTACTGCTGTGTTGTGTGGTCACCATTTTATGAAAATAATATAAGTAGAATAGAAAGAATTCAAAGAAGATTTACGCGTTTTGCATTAAGAAATCTGAGATGGTCTGATAATTTGCCTGATTATTTTTCTAGATGCGCACTTATAGACTTAAAAACTCTTGAAAGCCGCAGAAAAACCCAATGCGTTGTATTTATTAAAGATATTCTGAGTAATAATATTAAATCTGAGGAATTGCTCATGTTAATTTCTTTGTACGCTCCTGAAAGAATTCTTAGAACTAGAAATCATTTGTTCTATGTTCCCACTCATAGAACAAACTATGGCCTAAATGATCCAATAACTCGTTCCTTAATGTTGTACAACTCCATATGCAGTGAAGTCGACCTGTCGATGAATAGGGATATTTTTAAAAAAATTGTTCTTGAATTGTTTAACTCGTAAGCATAATTATTTTTATTGTAAGTTATTAAATTTGCTATCAAAAGATTGTATATATCCATTGATGAATGAATAAATAAATAAATAAATAAATAATGTGGGTTGTCTGCTCTGAGCTTCCTTTTGGGTTTCACTCTGTTTTTTGAGATAAAGAGTTTGAGAGCTTTTATGGGTAACATTGGCATCATTATCTCTGTTGGTCACCAACCATTCATTC
Source organism: Melanostoma scalare (assembly GCA_949752695.1). NCBI lineage: Eukaryota > Metazoa > Arthropoda > Insecta > Diptera > Syrphidae > Melanostoma > Melanostoma scalare. The sequence goes on from OX456986.1 coordinate 18,203,393, forward strand.
TTCGTGACATTCCTCACCTCATTTTTCAGAGAATGTGGTAGAATTCCGAAACGATGGTGATGTCGGTGTCGAACAGAGATTTGATTGCATAGACAAATGATGGACGACTTTCAGCGCCACGACCAAATCCCACAGATTCCTCATCAATGACATAATGTTACCACCGACTGTGTAGTATCCAAGGATGATTTACGGGGTAATTTTCGTAAATAAAAGCGACCGTTACTCTTATTTGCAAGGCAAATTGAAAATTAAACATCCAAAGACAAAAAGGGAGTTGAAGTGAAAATTTCAGCTGGCTTAAAGGCTTTTCAACTCATTGTCGATGTCTCTGTTCGTGTTGAAAGTAGATGAAGAAGTAAAAATAATATTGTGGAAAATTATTCTATCATAACTTTAATAACGAAAATTAAGGATCAGTCCTTAATTTAAATTTAGGGGACTCTTAAATCATCTTCATAGCCCAAATCCCTAGTGAGATGTTGGTGTCCCTTTTCATATTAAATTTTTAAGCAGTCTTTTTGAAGTTTATGCGGTTGCCATTGACCCAAACCCGAAACGTTGTTTTGACGAAAAGTTATTTGAAGAACCATTTCACAACATTCTTTCAACAAAGCTTAGAAAAAATGGAATTTTATTAATAAAAACATTTGGGTCAAGGTTAATGGTGAACCAAAACGTAGAGAGAGAGAGAGAGAGAAAAAAAAATTTTTATAAAATTATTGAGTATCGAACCTACACCTCTCATGCAATAGTCTGAAGTTTCAAACTCGACTTCTACTCCTATGCAAACGTTGGTAAAAAAATTGGCTAGAAGCAAAACGAAAAGAGAGAAGAACGGAGAAAAAGAGAAAAAGAGGGTGGGAGAGAAAGCGAGAGAAAGAGAAAGAAAGAGCGAGAGAAGAAAGAGAGATAGACAGACTGACAGACAGCTAGACTGACAGGCAGCTAGACTGACACACAAAGACGGAGAGAGAAAAAGTCAGAAAAAGAGAGATATAAAAAGAAATATAAAAAGAGACATAAAGTGAGATAGACAAACGCAAGAGAATGAAAGAGAGAGAGAGAGAGGGAATGAGAGAAATAGAGAGAAAGAAAGAGATAGAGAGAAAGAAAGAGGAAGAGAGAAAGAAAGAGATAGAGAGAAAGAAAGAGATAGAGAAAAAGAAAGAGATAGAGAGAAAGACAGAGATAGAGAGAAATAGAGGGAAAGAAAGAGATAGAGAGAAAGAAAGAGATAGAGATAGAGAAAAAGAAAGAGATAAAGAGAAAGAAAGAGATAGAGAGAAAGAAAGAGATAGAGGGAAAGAAAGAGATAGAGAAAAAGAAAGAGATAGAGAGAAAGAAAGAGATAGACGGATAGAGAGAGAGATAGAAAGAGAGAGAGCGAGAGAGAAAGATAGAGAGAAAGAGAGAGAGAGAGAGAGAAATTATGTTAGGAAGAAACTGAATATAGTAAGAAATGGATAAATTAAAATGCGCATCAAATGACAAAGTGAGAAAGAAGGATTTAAAGAAAAAGATAGAAGGAAATGTAAAAGGAAAGAGAAAAGAAAAAGGAGGCGGAAGAGGAGATTATAAAAGAAGTGTGAGGAACATGTAAAAGGAAGAGTAGGAGAAAGGATACAAATTGTAAAATGATGACGAAAGAAAAAAGACAAATAAAAGCAGAAAGGAAAGCAGTAAAGAAGAAAGCAGAAAGGGTTTAATATGGAGGGAAAGAGGGGGATATTTGATTCCTACTCCACGTTTGACAACAACTGCAGACAGCATGTTTTACAAGTACACCGAGTATGCTGGAGAATGTTGCCTTTGAATGTTCGCAACAGGAGTGACTTCCGTCAATAGCAACAAACTCAATTTTTTATTCTATTTGATATGAAAGCAAAGAAATCGCCAGCTTTCACCTTTGCAACTGGACGGAACTTTCACCGGGAATGGCGGCATGAAAGCTGTTTTTTCGATCGCCCTGAAAGTAATTCTGTCATCGGCAATTTCGGAATTGAATTACTTTCATGCAACTTTAATGTCATTCTTAAAACATTGCTTGACCACTTTTGACAAGACCTCTTAGAGACTTTCATTGGCAACATTGATTCTTCTATCTTTTACTCCAAAGGCACGGGGTCTAATAAAGCTATGGTTGAATTCGGTCTTCATACAGCTCAAAGTTATCGTTTCACTGTCTTCGCGATATCTCAAGGTACTTTCCTCAAGTCTTCTTTTGAAGAAAAATCGCAACCGAATCAGTGTGTTGTTCTATAGCGATGACAGTTCATAAAATAACATGCAAGTGTTTCAGTTTTTCTTAGACCCAGTCCATCTCATGAAAGCTGAAACACCTGCTTTGAAAATTTGATTTGTCTCGAACAACTATTCATTCTTCTAAGGTATTTTTTAAGTTTGATACATTTCAAGGAAACAAGAGTGGTACGATCTCATTTCAAGTCGTTTCTTTCTATGTTCGATGATGATTTAAAATCAAAATGCTCAGGTGGATATGCCACAGCGTATTCTATTAAAAAATTGTAATCCTTTCACTCATTACTCTTATTTTTTATTTGTTAAATAAATTTCCCCTCAACAAGAACTGTAATTCAACGAACAAAAAGTTCTTGCGAACTTTCCTTGACAAAATAATCGATACATAAAAAGTAAAAACAATACCATGTCACAACTCACATTCATTACATATTGACAAGCTCTCCACTTAAGGATATTAAACGTACCGAACATAAAAGCAAAAAACCATTTCATATAAAAATTGACATGAACGAAACGTTGCAAGTGTGTTCGCCTATACAACTGAGGACTCAGGGGAGACAAAAACCAAACTATCGAATCATAGAAGCCATCGCATCCTCCTATACTTCATTTCACAACCATGTGTTGTGCTGTCATACGTGCTCCATGCATTATCCAGAATTGGATTTCACCTTCAACAACTATGGCGCGGTAAAACTTTATTATCCTTTAATAGACTCTCACTATAGGTGGTAGACCCACGGCTATACACCTCAAACCGCGGAGCCATCTATGGCCAATATAAATTCACTTGTAGTGAACGTACCTATTTATGAAAAAAAAGAAACCATTTTTAGACTTTGCGTGTCTATAACCGCAACAGAGCTGCCTGGCAATGAGATAAACACGCGAAATTGAGCAAAAAAAAAAATAAGTAACAAAAAATAAATATAAAACGAAGTGATAAAACGAAAATTACACGAAAGGATGGAAGTTAGCTCTTCGTTCTATTTTAGGACTTGGCTTCCATGGTTGATGAAGGCTTTTCACGGAATATAGCTATTTCGCTACACTGACACTCCAAGTTAGAATGAAATGCAAATATGTAGAAGTCTGCATTTTCTTATTTGACTTTTAGGGGCCCGTATTGGATTTGAACATAGTGCCAGAGAAGGCTTAAATCTAAAGCTTTGATTCATTTGAAACCACTTTGGGTCAAATGATGAAAGTAACAGCTGCTAAAGACTAAACTTTAATTTATTGGCACTATGTTTGACTTAATGTGGTACGCGTGGTGTGATGGATAGCATGTCCGCTTGTTGATCCAGAGGTTCGAGTTCGAATCCCAACAGAGGCAAAAATGTTTTTTCCACGGGTATCGCCTTTCGCGAGGAATTGGCAAGTCCTCCGTTAGTACTCATTGCCATGAAAAGCGCTTTCTCGATTAGCCGTTCGGAACCGGCAGAAAATTGTAGGTCCCCTCCATTCCCTCACAAGGCATGGTTGTGAGAAATGCACTAGGCCCAGGGGCTCCTTGCTCTGTAGCGCCACCCTATTTATTTTTTATTTATTTATGTTTGACTTAAATTCCAGTTCTCCCCAATAAAAGCTTTAGGGTCAGGGTTTGTTCCTTTGAAATTCATACTGCAGTAAGAGAGAACTGTTTTAAATGCATTAGAAAAAATTTGACGCTAAGCAGACGGATCGGCGCATAGTCAGTTAAAGGCGGTGGGATATTCTAAGCGTAAAGCAAAAGAAGAAAATTCGAAGACTTAAACAAAGAGCCTAAAACTTCGACAAAGAAACGAAAACAACGAGTCCAAGACTTTTAAAAAGATTCGAAGACTTCAACAAGGAATCAAATACTACATCAAAGAGTCGAACACTGCAACGGGAACAAAGAGACGAAGACTTTAAACAAAAAGAAGAAGACTTCAACAAAAAGTCTAAGAGTGCGTTAAACTTTTACAAAAATGCTAAGACTTCAACATGAAATCGAAGATTTTAGCAAAGAACTTAACAAATAGTTGAGCATTCAACGAAGAGTCGAGATCTTCTACAAAGAGCCGAAGACTTCAACAGAAACAATGAGTCGAGGACTTCGTCAAAGACACGAAGACTTCAATAAAGAATCTAAAACTTTAACTAATAAAGAATCGACGACTTCAATAAACAACAAAGAGCCGGAGACTTCAATAAGAGTCATGAGTCGAAGACTTCAACGAGACTTCAACAAGATGGCAAAGACTTCAAAAGTAACAAAGAGTCAAAGACTTCAACAAAGAGTCGAAGAGTTCAACATGAAATCGAAGATTTTAGCAAAGACCTTAACAAATTGTTGAGCATTCAACGAAGAGTCGAGATCTTCTACAAAGAGTTGAAGACTTCAACAAAGAGTCGAAGACTTCAACAAAGAGTCGAAGACTTCAACAATGAGTCGAAGACTTCAACAAAGAGTCGAAACTTCAACAAAGAGTCGAAGACTTCAACAAAGAGTCGAAGACTTCAACAAAGAGTCGAAGACTTCAACAAAGATTCGAAGACTTCAACAAAGAGTCGAAGACTTCAACAAAGAGTCGAAGACTTCAACAAAGAGTCGAAGACTTCAACAAAGAGTCGAAACTTCAACAAAAAGTCGAAGACTTCATCAAAGAGTCGAAGACTTCAACAAAGAGTCGAAGACTTCAACAAAGAGTCGAAGACTTCAACAAAGAGTCGAAGACTTCAACAAAGAGTCGAAGACTTCAACAAAGAGTCGAAAACCTCGAAAAGTCATAGAGTTAAACAACACTACGATCCCAATTTCTTGTAAAGGATAGAAAGATTCGAAAGTTCAAAGGTTTGAATGACACTTTTGGATCTTCAAACATTGAAAATGAGCAATTTATGATGACACTGTTAAACTTTCTCTAGAAACCTTTTCTACTTTGGGTAATAATTTGTGCCTTCTTCTTGACATTTATTTGTCAATGTTATATATCAACACACGAAACCCCTATAACACTCAGGAAACTCTCAGTAACTTCCCTTACGGTGTTTGATGGCACCACCTTGTGTGGAAGGAATGAAGAGGTAGATTATGTGAAAAGCGAAGGCAACAAGCAAAGAGGTTTACGCAAAGCTTTTGGTTTATTGTAGAATGTAGATATAGGCAATTTTTTTCCTTTCTCTCTCACCATCCTCTCTTCGTCTCGAGGGCCTCTTTTTCACAACTTCCCTTTAAGCTTCATCAGTAACCCGCTTTGTATATGGGGGCTTAGAGAACTATTGCGTTAAAAGAAATGCCAAGGGGAACTGCACTTGGAAAATTAAATCTGCCAGTTCCAGTTGAATCCTTTGTAAGATAGAGGGCTGAAAAGGGGCTAGCACCATACAAACGTTTCTCTGATTTCCTTATCAAAGATTAACAAACAAAACGTCCTGCTGAATGGAAAGCAACCCTCATCGTCGTCGTTAGTAGGTTGGTCGTCCTCGTCGTCGTCGTCATCGTTGTAGTCCTCATCATCATAGTCATAGTCATCATTTGCCTCCCTGCTGTGCTGATCCTTGTGAATGATTTCCTGTTGGTCGCGTGTTGACACATAATAACAACAGTTACGCATCGACCAGCTCAACAAGGACCTCCTGCTGGCTTTTACTGACTTTGAGGCGCAAAGTGGGGGAGTTATGTGTTTACTTTTAGCCAGGTCATGCTTATACATTTCCATGAAGGGGCGAGCACCGCCTTCTGCTCTGGTCAGCAATTGCATTTTTTTTTTTTCTCTTCTCTTGTCTTTTTGTGTGCAAACTAAGAGGACGAGTTCGTTTTATTATCAGCAATTTGGATAGGTAATAGTCATAAAATGCAATAACACTTGTAACAACACAATAACAACAGAAGTCATGGTGATAAGAATCGACAAAAGCTGTTGGTTTGAAATTAACTTGTGAAGTTTTATTATAGCCACCCTCTTTGAACTAGCTTTGGCACTTTTAAATTTTACATTTTGTTTCCAAAGAAATACTATGGGGGGTGCACGATGGAGTTGATTTAGAAGAACAGGCATTGGATTTGGAGTGTATTTGGAATTATTTTATGGACACTAGGGGCAATGTTGGAGTGGTCACAAAGTGATTTATTAGAGTTGTTGGGAATTCAGGAGATAATCGATAGTACAAAACGGCTCTGTTGAAAAACCAACAGTTTTGGTGATTGAAATAGTTTTTCAAATGGGTTTTGGTGTTTGTCAGCTTAGTCATAAAAAATGTTGATAACCTTATTCTCTGTTGAAAAACAAGTCATAATGTTGTGACCTTCTGAGAACCACATCACAATTTGACCATTCAAAGAAAAGTTGATACTTGACTGGAACGTTGTGACTTGTGTAGTATCAGTGATTTCGGGCAGAATCGGACCGAAAGCCACAAAAATTAACATTGAAGGTTATCTTTTTGGTTTCCTTCATTGACTAATTAAATTTTTTTGGAAAGCGATTCTCCACTCAAAACGAATTCGATTGAAAAACGATTACAATTTTAGGTGCGAACGAAGTCTAGTCTGGTTTCCATTATCGCCAGTTAGGCAAGACTTATTTTGGAGGCAAGTATTTCTTGTTTGAGGTCTTCGCCGTTTAATGTTTGCTGCTGTGGATACCTCATATGAGCCCCAAAGGGATATAAATGACACTTAAATATGTCAAGAAGTTTTTCTTGATATTGGACTACGTCTGGTAATTTGGCTTCATTCAATGACGTTTTTGCAATGAGCGCGCAATAAAAGCCGTGTATTTAACTACATGTGTATATGTACACGTGTAACAAATAACAGATACAAAAATTGAAAAATTGAATTTAAAAGAAATTGAATACGCACATTCAAGTGCATTTACGAACTCCAATTTAAATAAACTTTTCTTCTTTCATCTTGTGGATCGTGCTAGTTCGTGTAGAACGAACTCATTCGCGTCACTTTAAAGCAAGGGCCAATGATATGACTCTACTTACACTAACTTTGGTGTGAAACGAACTCAGTGATATTATTCTGTGGTTCAGCTCAAATCTCTTTGCAGTAGACAAAAAGAACCGTCAGTGAGCATTAGAAAATTTTTTTCGAAAAAATTCCACTGACACAAAAAGTTAGCAACTGATAGTTCATTGAAGAGACTTTTTTTCGATTTACATTCAGAATGTGATCGAAAAGGCACGTGAAGAACAACAAGTTTCTTCGGGTATATTCTTAGATATTGCTCAAGGCCTTTGACAAGGTTTGGTACCTGGGACTTGAGTACAAACTGCAAAGGGACGGTACTACAAAATACTGAAAATATTCGTTATGAGCCAACTCTTTAGAGTACGGTACAACCAAAGGTACTCCGAACTTAAGAGAGTAGAGGGTGGTGTACCACAAGGAAAGATCCTTGGGCCAACTCATAGCGTCGTTCATGAACTAGGAAATGCCGTCTGGTAATGAACATGGAAATGCCGCTGGGTTTTTAAGAAGATTTTATCACGACTATCAAATAGGAATGGTTACAGAAGTTAAAAAACGTGCTGTATCACACAATCAGCGATTGTTAAGTCTTTCCAACTCCAGAATGGAGACAGTCTTAAATGTGCGAGACTTAGTTTGAAGATTGATAAGCACCAAACCTTATGACCTGATGGTCTTAATGTATTGGAAAGTTAACAATCAATTTCCTCTAATAAAATCTATAAATTTAAGAAAAAAAAAATTAACCGGTTTTCGTTGGTTAAGAATGGCACACTACTCTGTACCGATTATTACTGGGTGTCTTTTGAAAGAATACCAAAGGAAAGGATGGGATTGGATCAAGGGATACCAAAAGAAACTGACTCAAATATCAAAAGAAATGTCTTCTTCAAAGAATATTTCTAAGAAGTATTTCTTGTTCTGAAATTATACACACAAAAAGATCAAACACCAAAACTGAGCAGAGGCAACATAAAGTCGTGCATATGTTTTGTAGAATGAAAATGAAACCAATTGAAAAAATGTGTATCATCGACAGACGATAGCACTGATTGAAATGTATCACTTGAGGAGATAAAACCTAGAGTGAGTCACGTTCATATGTAGTTAAGCATTCTATTCCATTTAATCCTTCGATATGAAAGAATTTGCTTCTAGGAGAATGAATTCATATTTAATGTTGGAAGATCTGATATTCATTCGATGTGAGTAAGAAGATATGCTGATTGCTAGATTGTCAAACCTCCAGTGTGGATTGTGCCAAATACCACTCCTTTTGAAAATGGTCTTGAAACTATTTCAAATAGTTAAAAGAGTTGCATGGGTTTCAAGGTTGAAAAACGGCTTATTTTCAACCATTTTTTTAATTTTAATACAAAAACCTAAAAAGAAATAAATTTCTTAAAGGCATGTTGAATGATCGTGAAGATCAACTGACACCATTTTTTAATGTTAGTGTTTATCATTATTCTTCGAAAACATAAACCATTGAACGCGCCTAAGCAAAACATATCCCAGAAGGGAAATTATCTACTTTAAATGTCAAATAATATCCCATTATATACACACACATAACTAACTTTTGACTTGTTAATAAAACGGAGATTCATTCCAATTTATAACGTCGAAGCGAACTGTTTCATTTTTTGCTGTTAGTTGCAGTCAATTAAAGAACCGTTTTTTTTAACCAGCCACATTTTCTGTTTTACATCTAAAACATTTTGGTCCTTCGAGCCGGATTTTTTCTTTTTCTGGAGAAAAGAATAAGTGATAAGTGAAGAATATTTTTTACCTGTTTGCTGCCGTTGTATGCGAAAGCGTGTGGGTTTAGAAAATTTGTTTTTGCTGCCGTTGTATGCAAAAGCGTGTGGGTTTGGAAAATTTGCTGGAGGAGTTCCTGCGTTGCTGATGCTATTGCTGCTGGGTTGCTTACTGTTAAACCACCATAGAAACTAAGACGAATTCAAAGTAAGTAAACTTTGTTCTTATTTAGTGTCCAAAACTAAATCATGAAGCCAACGAAACTTGCTAGATTACTCAAGCTAGTAGAAAAAGAGGTATTAAGCTTTGCTAAAAAGAAATCGCACACTCGCACTGCAAACTACTTGTCAGGTCGTTTATCGTCGTTGGAAAAGTCCATGGAATCAGCAGAGTGTGCTTATGAGGAGTGTGTAGGATTATTGTTAGATAGTGAGGAGGAGATCCTTGGAATTAGATGAGGTTTATGAGAAATATCGCGAAATTTATTTTGACTACAGAGCAGAGTTGTTAGATGCCCTTGATAAAGTGATGGTCAATGAAATCAAGTCTAACTCGTCGGAAATAGATGCGAATATAACTTTATCCGCTAACAATTCAGACATTAAGCTAAAAAACATTCCAGTTCCCATGTTTTCAGGCAACTATGAATCATGGAGAAGTTTTCGTGATCTTTTTATCGCACTGGTGCATCATAATTCAAAACTATCAGAAATACAAAAGATGCATTATTTAAAGACTAGTGTTTCAGGGGAAGCAGGAAAGATATTGTCTCATTTATCTATTTCGAACGGTAACTATTTAAAGGCTTGGGCTGTGTTGCACGACCGTTATGATCATCAGCGTTTTTTAGTCAACACACAACTGAAATGCTTCTTCAATCAACCTTCGATATCTCAAGAGCGACCTGAATCTATCAAGGAATTATTGGACACAACAACCGAGATAGTTCACAGCCTCGACAGTTTCAAGGTACCAATAAACCATTGCGATGTGATGTTAATATACGTGCTGCTACAAAAATTACCACCGAAAACACAGCAGTTGTGGGAAGAGAAACTAGGCTCTAAGGAAAATTCAAAAGAACTTCCAACGTTTGCCGAATTCAAACAGTTTCTTGAAGCAAGGTTTCGTGCTCTGGAAGCTGTCAACTTTCAGCAGGGAAAGGTGATGCCATCAGAGTCATCAAAAAAAACTTCTCATAAAAATTGTTTTATAGCGCAAAAAATAACATCCGAACTTTCATGTAAATTGTGTAATAAAGGTCAACATTCCATTCGCAAGTGCTATCGTTTTTTGAAAATGAGTATCAATGATCGTTATCAAGCGATTTCAAGGCTTAATTTATGTAATAACTGTTTATCTTATAGTCATGTATCTCATAGCTGTCCAAGTACCCGCCGATGTTATTACTGTCAGCAGCCCCATCATTCATTGCTACACAATTCTCCAACCCAAAGTCATCAAAATCCTAATATTGCGTTTTCAAATACAAGCTTTCAAAATAAAAACAAAGTTAACTCTGGAATTAACACAAATGCTCAAACTTTTCGGCCATCCTTAAATATTCATGATCCAGTAACAGAAGATCAACCCTGCTCGTCAAATAAATCTATTAAAACTTATCATTCTTTGGCAAGCACTCGCACAGAGGTGATGTTGGCTACAGCTATTGTCAATATTCTTGGTTCATCAGGAGAAGTATTTTGTCTCCGAGCATTACTAGACAGTGGTTCTGAAGCCTCATTCATTACAGAATCAGCACTTCAAGTACTTCGTTTGAGACACAAACCAACATGTGTAGAGGTGTCAGGGCTAGGTATGATAAATAACGGCATATGTAACAAGAAGGTTGCTATTACAATCAGATCCCGTCATTCAGATTTTGGGATTAATTTACAAGCGTTAGTTTACAAGTCGTTATCTGGGCATATCCCTACCAGAACTTTTCCAGCAGATGAATGGAGACATCTCGATAACTTGAGTTTAGCCGACCCATCCTTTTTCAAGCCAGCTAAAGTTGATTTGTTACTAGGCAGTGACGTTTTAGCAGACATACTTTTGCCAGAATTATTAAGACCAAATCAGAAGAACGTACCTTTAGCCCAAAACACTAAACTTGGTTGGATCGTCCTCGGGCGGGCTTCGTGCACATCGCAATCCGTGAGGAGTTTTCATCAGATGTGCAATCTGGACGTCGACATTCGTCAATTTTGGGAACTGGAAGAGGCTCCATTTCAAAATTTTGAAACCCCTGAAAACGTCGCCTGTGAAGAACACTTCTTAAAAAATGTGAAACGTACATCAGATGGTCGTTGCGAGGTGGCCCTTCCTTTCAAAGGAAACGTTCGCCCAGTACTTGGACATTCAAAAGAAGGAGCTCTAAGGCGTTTTAAACAACTTGAAGGACGATTAGCAAAAAACACAGATCTCCAGACACAGTACGCTGAATGCATTGAAGGATACTTGCGGATGGGTCATATGAGTGAAGTTTCAGAGCATGTGTTGTACACTAGACCCCATTGCTTTCTGCCTCACCATTCAGTCATTAAAGAGAGCAGTACATCTACTAAGCTGAGAGTAGTTTTCGATGCCTCATTCAAAACATCGGATGGATCATCACTCAACGATAGGCTTATGACTGGACCTCCATTACAAAATAATATAATCGACATAATTCTGAGGTGGAGGTTGTACAGGTACACCTTTACAGCCGACATAGAAAAAATGTACCGCCAAATTTGGATTAATGAGGACGATTCCTATTATCAATTGATATTGTGGCGGAGAGATCTATCTGAGCCTATTAAAATTTACCGTCTTAAAACAGTGACTTTTGGTACGGCGTCGGCTCCGTACTTGGCTATCAGAACTCTTAACTGGCTGGCAGAGAAAGCCCAACATGTATTTCCACGTGCAACTAAGATAATACGAGAAGAAATGTACGTTGATGATCTCATTTCAGGAGCGGATACTTTCGACGAAGCTGAAAGAAAAATAAAAGAAGTAACACGAGTACTGGGGGCAGCGGGGTTAAACCTATGTAAGTGGGCGTCCAACACTAGTCTTTTAAAGGAAGTCCCGGTAGAAGAACGGGAGACAACTATTGCGTTTCCATCAGATGCGTCAGGACCACTGAAGATGCTAGGTATTCACTGGAATCCAAATTTAGACAGTTTTCTCTACAGTTACACTCCACTACACCATCCGCAAACAACCAAACGATCAATTTTATCCACCATAGCTAGGCTTTTTGATCCAATGGGTTGGATATCCCCATGCGTTATCAAAGCCAAATGTATCCTGCAGTTGTTGTGGACAAAAAAGTTGACTTGGGATGAGCCAGTTGACGAAGAGCTTAGATGCAGCTGGAACACCCTTTATGAAGATTTGGAAGCTATTAATAGGATCCGCTTGCCTTGATGGGTTCAATCAAGACAGCATTTGAAGAACGTGGAGGTGCATGGATTCTCAGATGCCTCAGAAAAGGCTTTCGGAGCTGTAGTTTATATTCGAGTACCAGGTGATGGAGATTCAGTTCACATGAACCTTTTGCTGTCTAAGACTCGCGTTGCTCCACTCAAACCTGTAAGCATACCGCGACTGGAACTATGCGGAGCAGTGATGCTAGCCAGACTCTTATCTCACGCCATAGGTATTCTCAATTTAACCGACCAAAAGATATACGCTTGGACTGATTCTACAATCACGCTGTGCTGGATTCGTTCGTCTCCTTCACGTTTGGAAACCTTTATCGGGAATAGAGTTGGAGAAATACAAAGGCTTCGGATACATCTATTTGGAAACATATTCCCACAGGACTGAATCCCGCAGACTTAGCTTCCCGCGGTGTATTGCCCTCAGCACTAATAAAGGAACGTTTATGGTGGAATGGACCATCCTTTTTAAACACTTCCTGGGAATTTGCAATTCCAGCCCAACCGATGAATATACTAACCGAAGAAGGCCAAAAACGCTCGCGTTGTCTACGATTGGAGATAGAAGAAAATCAAATTTCGTTACTAATCAATAAAGCTTCATCCTTCCAAAAAATAATACGAACGGTTGCGTATTGTAAAAGGTTTATCGATGCCTTCTGTCAAAACCATATTAAGTTTCGCACTTATGTTCGAAATCTTGGAAAACACAAGAACTTCAATAGACCTTTGACGCCAGAGGAACTCGACGAAGCCACCATTGCACTAATTCGTCATGCGCAACGGCAGATGTTTCCAGACGGCATAACGAAAACAAGAGGTATGGGGTCCTTGAATCCATTTGTAGATAAGTACGGATTAATTCGAGTCGGTGGAAGACTTAGCCAAGCAAATATTCCGTATAACCAACAACATCCTTTTATCTTAGAGCCAAATGATGAGCTCACACAACTTATAATACATGATGCGCATTTGAAAACTTTACACGGAGGGATCCAGCTTATGAGTGCTCATCTAAGAAACAAATACTGGATTTTCAGAATGAAAAATACTGTAAAAAAGTATATTCATAAATGCGTCATATGCTACAGATTTCGAGCGCAAAAATCCCAACAACTCATGGGAGAATTGCCTGCGCCTCGGGTTTCAATTTCAAAACCCTTTAGTCATACTGGTATTGACTATGCCGGTCCTATTAATATAAAATCCTGGAAAGGTCGTGGAGCTAAATGCTACAAAGGATACCTGGCTATTTTCGTTTGTTTGGCCACCAAAGCACTTCATCTTGAAGCAGTAAGTGATCTTACAACGCAGACTTTTTTAACAGCCTTTCGGAGATTTGCGGCACGGCGAGGCATCTGTTCCCAAATCTACAGCGATTGCGGCACAAATTTTGTCGGTGCAGATTCGGAGTTACGTCGTCTTCTAAAAGGTGGTCTTACGGACTACAATGAAATTGCAAATGTCTTAGCAACCGAAGGAACAAAGTGGAATTTCATTCCCCCTGCTTCCCCTCATTTTGGAGGATTGTGGGAAGCGGGAGTGAAGAGTGTCAAGTTCCACTTAAAACGGATTGTAGGAAACGGGACACTTACCTATGAGGAGCTCACCACGTTTTTAACTCAAGTCGAAGCGTGCCTCAATTCGAGACCCCTCTGTCCCCTCACAGAAGATCCTGCGGACTATCAAGCGCTTACACCTGCACATTTCCTGATCGGACAAAACATATTTACAGTTCCTGAACCAGATCTGACTTTTAGAAAGCAAAACTTAGTAGACAGATGGAAGACTATCCAAGTTCATTTACAAACTTTTTGGAACCAGTGGCAGACTGAATACCTGAGTCGTCTTCAACACCGTCCAAAATGGTTGAAACCGCAACCCCAAATCAAAATAGACGATTTAGTGCTCATCAGGGACGAACGCCTCCCTCCTACGAAATGGTGCTTAGGTCGCATAGTCGCAACATACCCGGGAGCAGATAATATAATAAGAGTTGTACAGGTCAGAACATCTCAAGGTGAATTTCGTAGACCTATCACAAAAATATGCCCACTTCCATGTAATGATGCTCAACAGTCAACACAAATATCAAATAGCACATAAAATAAACAAATAACATCCTCATACGCATACACATCTTCATTTCGAAGCTAATTTTAAATACAGTCCACTATTTTCTACATACACATAGTTGCAAGCTCATATAAAACTTTTTTCAATATAAATGCAACCCTAGCGCAATACCGTACTTGATAATCGCCAAACCCCACGCCAACGAGGGAAATTATTAAGTTAATATTAATCTATCGCTAACTATGGGAAAACAATTGCAAGAGGAAAACGCCATAACCATTGTTCCTTTTCTCATGGCCAATAACAAGTCTAGTTATCTACACTTAAAGAAATATTGTTGGAAGCTAGTAATTAATCAATTGGTCTGGTTTATCGTTTAATAAATCTATATATGATTTGTCAATGCAAATTCTGTTGTGTTTATTGTTTCATTTCCAATAACGATATTAATGTACATTTAATCATTTCCAGCAAAACTCAGCGACAAGTACATTAAGATTGAATTCCAAAGAAGTTATCAGAACATTGATGTCATTACCGTGCTACACAAATGGATGACCTACTTTCAGCGGTGGGGGAGAATGTTTATCATTATTCTTCGAAAACATAAACCATTGAACGCGCCTAAGCAAAACATATCCCAGAAGGGAAATTATCTACTTTAAATGTCAAATAATATCCCATTATATACACACACATAACTAACTTTTGACTTGTTAATAAAACGGAGATTCATTCCAATTTATAACGTCGAAGCGAACTGTTTCATTTTTTGCTGTTAGTTGCAGTCAATTAAAGAACCGTTTTTTTTAACCAGCCACATTTTCTGTTTTACATCTAAAACAGTTAGAAATTGAATATTTTATTCAAACTTCTTACGGGTCTTGAAAATACACATTTAATAAAGAGTTTCTGAAATTTCCTAGAAAAAAATATTCAATATTCTGCTGTTCACGCACCTATTTTTCGAGGGTTTGCCGCAAATGATGTTGCAAATGATCTCGTGGACAGCAGAACATTTTACATGATCATCTGAAGTGAAGGAATAAAAACCTGTTTCAGTGAAAACCATAAACTAGAACTTGAAAAAAAATTATGTTTTGTCAGACATTCTTACTCAAAAATGTTGTTATCGAAAAATCTAAAACTCCTTCGTTTAGGTTTTTGTGAATTGTATTTCAAAGACCTGTGTTGAATTTCATCAAGAATGGTTGAGTAGTTCTCGAGAAATCTTGCCCACCGATTTTATTTGTACGCTAATAGTCTATTGATTATGTTATAATTATGTTATAAGGAACTCGAAAAAGGGCAGATTTTTATTGATTGAATCTATTAAGGGGCTAGTTACTAAGTAAAAACCGAAAGTGCTATTAAATTAGAGGGTGCAAATCGGAGATATGGGTTCTAAACCATCTTCATTCATTTTTTCAATATAACTCGAAAACAAATCAAAATTTTGATGCAATTAAGACGTTTTTTGTAGAGAGCAAATTTTCCCATCAAAAAACACCTTTCGAATAATTGTAAAAAAAAGTTTTCTATCCAAAACGTTAAAATTCCCGACTAAAACAAAATTAATTTTTCCAATTTCTTAGTTTTGTCAGTTTTTTTAATGGCATTTCTTTCTGGTTGCAGATAAGTATAGGCATTGCTTCATAAAACAGAAAGTAAAAAACATTTTCTTTCTAACGCTATATCAGCGTTTGAAATTCACTGAAATATTACCACTTAATCATAGACATTTATAGTTATTTTTCATCCTTTTTAAACTGACTGCATTTATTCTTATTTTGAGGAAATATAAAAAGTGTTTTAACAATTAAAAATTTCACTAATCTTTTCATTTATTGGGAAAAAAAAATATTTCTTCCTCGATGGAAAAGTGTTTCATATATAAAAAAAAGAAAATTGCAATAAATTTTTTTTTTTACTTAACAATTTAAGTGTTTAATCCTGGTGCTATTATAATTCTTGAATAACATTTCGATGGTCTATATCGAAATCAGCATCTACATTTTCAAAATTGTCATCTTCTGCAATATCGGCTACTTGCACACTATCGCAATTGACTGCCATTCATTCTTTACAAAATATTGAGCAAAAAATTTGTAGTTTTCTGCAACCACAGCTTCCATGGCAACCTGTAGTGCAACCACAATCCATTTTTTTTAACTATATCTCTGGTGCAGAAGGTGTAATTGTGCGAATCGAAATAAATACACATTTAGAACTTTCCCAACCAAAGTTCAAAGGATTTTAGCGGTTTCAATGCCACTGTTGGATTTGGAAGAAAGTTCTTAGGCCATGATGTTTGATGGCGTCGAGTGTTGGTGGTATTTGTGCCAGCGAAAAATTTGAATTTTTTGATAATTTGTCAAAATATTGGAAACGACAGTTGCTTAGGGTCTGGTTCAACTTTGTTCCATACAAAGAAGCTGCAGTCAGTATTAAAAGGATGAAAAATAACGATAAATGTCTATGATTAAGTGGTAATATTTCAGTGAAACGCAGAAAGTTTTCTGATATAGCGTTTAAAAGAAAATATTATTTACTTTCTGTTTTATGAAGCAATGTCTATACTTATCTGCAACCAGAAAGAAATGCCATTAAAAAAACTGACAAAACTAAAAAATTGGAAAATTTTAACTTTTTTTTAGTCGTGAATTTTAACGTTTTGGATAGAAACCTTTTTTGTACAATCATTCGAAAGGTGTTTTTTGATGGGAAAATTTGCTCTCTACAAAAAATGTTTTCTGAATTGCATCAACATTTTGCTTCGTTTTCGAGTTATATTGAAAAAATGAATGAAGATGGTTTAGAACACATATCTCCGATTTGCACCCTCTAATGTAATAGCATTTTCGGTTTTTACTTAGTAACTAGCCCCTTAATCGATTCAATCAATAAAAATCTGCCCTTTTTCGAGTTCCTTTATATGCCCTTTTGTACGACATAATAAATAGACTATAAGTCTAACTGACCTCGATTGTGTGAGTTCTCGAGGTTTTATCTCCAAAACTACTACCCAGATTAACTTGAAAACTAAGGACAATACTGTAGAATTTGATAGAACATTTAAAAAAAAAAAACAAATTTTTGAAGTCGTGAAACCGACATAATATTAAAAAAAAAGAACTTGAAGTGAAAGACATTTCAAGCGAATTAGAATGCAAAACTCGAGAAAGACTATTCACCCCCATACCGTTTTAAAGTTTCTTTAAAGTTTGGAAAATTTCCTAGTGTATAGAAGAAGTCTTTTATTACTCCTTTTTTCAAGAAGGATGAAAAAATAGATATAAAAAATTACAGACCAATTGAAAAGCTTTCATGTATTCCGAAGCTTTTTAAAAAAGTACAGCGACTGATTTATTCTAATTTGCAAGTAATGTAATCTGTAATCAGCTATCAGCTACACAAATTTTTGCAGAGGAGGCCGATGCGACCGCAACCAATCTTCTTTCATTTTACCTTAAATTCTCCAATATATTTGAAAAAAGGTATGAATTAGATTTTCACTGACTTCCCTAAGGCGTTCGACTAGCGTTCTCATATTATTATACTAAATAAACTAAAGGCTTTTGGATTTCCTCCGGTATTTATTGTTCCTCCTTAAAAAACAGGTCTTTTCAAATCTAATTTCATAACGTCCTGTCAAATTCTTTTAATATATGGTGTGCCACAAGGGAGTTACCTTGGTCCTTTGCTTTTCATTGTTGAATTAAATGACGTGATTTCTTGCATTTGAAGATTTTTGAATTTATAAAAAGTGCTTCAGATCGCAATTTATTACAAAAAGATATCGACAGTTTTGTTATATGGTGTTTGAAAAATGGTCTTAGTTTTAACCTTTCCAAGTGACGTTTTTACGTAAAGGGAATCACGCTATTGCAAATTATTGAATATCTCAGCAATCATTATCTCAAAATTCGAATAATAGTGGCCTTGGAGTTGTACTAACTTTTTTGTACTAACTTCGAATTCAATGAACACATCTATTGGGTTTAATAAAAGATGGGCAGAAGAATTTAACGACCCTTGTGTAACAATTATACAACTGTCATGTTCGTCCCCACCTCGAGTATGCTTCTCTGGTTTGGTCACCTCTATATGAGGTTCATAAGTCTCGTATGTTGTTCCAGTTTAATTTTGTTTTATCGATGATTTATGTCAAATGTTAAGTATCCTTGATCGTATACATTCTTTTCTGCATGTGTTGGCATTTGCTAGCCACAAAAAATTGCGTTAATGATGAAGAGTTTAGATAAATGCGTACGTATGAGTTTGCACTAAGCTCAGTATCGCTTAAGTCTCTAAAATGCATGATCTCGACCGAAATCAAAATTGTTGACGAAAGATAATGGTTGCGGCCCTAGTTCTCCACGAACTGTTATGCCCACTTAAATAAGCATACCTACGTAAGAACGAAAATAAAGAAAACAAAAAATGTAGAAATTAATGACGATGCCCTATCCCCTTGTGATACTGTGTCTTCTTTCCAGTCAGCAATGTTGCGGCGAATAAATTCAATTTACTCGCAGCAGAGTGATATAGTTTCGTTTCGAGAAAGACATTCATTGAAAATGTAATTTCCCACAAAGCGCACTAATGCATGAAAACGGTTCAGGAAAACTACAAAATACAATAAAAAATTCAAAAAAATTACGTACCCAATATCAACAACTTCAAACTTTCTGAAAGAAACTGATAGTATTTTTTCTCGTCCTTGAAGCATAAAAAATAGAGTACGAGTATTATTCGTTTCGCATGCCATGCCCGAAAGCAATGTGATTCACTAAGTGGGTTTCATTTTGCTTGTTCCCTTAATATGATTACAATGGCTTTTGTGCAGTCGAAGACAGGGATCTGCTTTTGGAGGACAATATTCAATTATTATTCATTCGTTTGATGGAATGGAAGAGAACGAGAGAGATAGAGAGAGAGAGAGAAGGAAAGAGATAGAGAAAAACAAGAAAACTTGGCCATCAGGAACTTAATAAATATAGTGCAGTGAATTTTTTGTGATTGGTATGTCCTTGGACTACTCGACTCGGAACAGGGAACCGCCACGTGGACCCTGACATCCTCCATTTCACTTCTTTCTTCTTCTCTATTTTATTTTTCTTCGCTTTTTTTTTTTTTGTTTTTAATCGTGTACCCACCAGAAAAACAATAATGAGAAATGTTTCACTTCCAAGCAAGGACTCTTTAATTTTCTCATTCTATAGATTTTTATTTTGCTGTCACAGCACACAGCAAAAGGAGCAGAACACGGCATATATTTAAACATAGATATAGTTTTGTAGAAATGGCCTTTTTTGGTGTAGAGTGTATTTTGTGCTATTCCAAAGCACTAGGTGCTGATTGTGGAGAGGATGTCATAGTGGTATACAATTTGAGGTCGAGAGAGGAGGCATTCGAATTGGTAGGCAATGCATTTTCAAGGACACTTCGCTATGTGATTTGATTCAAAGGACACTCGGCGCTACCCGACATACAAATCGGAGCAGCAAAAACGAATGGAGTGAAAGAAAAATGCAGCGGACATTTTTGTGTCTCTGTGGACACATTATTTAGTTACTTGAAATTCTATTTGATTATTATTATGGGAAGCCATTTATTTGTAGGTTGAATGGTTTGGGGATAATAGAATGAATGTATTTTGTGATTATGGTAGCATCGAGAAGTAATGATTGACCTAGTTTCGGAGACTTTGATTTGGTTTATTTGACGATAGAACAATTGGTTATGTATTTTCAAATAATTGCAATTATTTCCTTACCGTTGTGGAAGTTTAAGAAAATCATGTGTGTGAGTGGTTGGTGACAAGCAAATGAAATGATGGAAATTAATTTCGGGAACCAGGCATTACTGAGAATTTTAACTTCTCATTTGCTGCAAAAGAAAAAGAAAACATTCACTTATGAACCCCCTTTTTTGAAGGAACATCTGTCAGAGAAAAACGAGTATTGCCTTTCTGCAGTAATATGAGCTAAGTTTTATCGGTTGGGCCACGTAAGCGCATGGAAATTAACTTTTTTCTAAAGGTCTTCGACTCGATATCAGCGGTAATGCGGTTAGGCGCGTAGGTAAACCTCAAGCCGATTGAAAAATTCGTTGGAAAGAATTTTCCATCTGCTTGATGTGCAAAATTGGAGACAAAAAATTGGAACGATCAGCCTGGAGCCACATTTCGAAAATCAGAAAAAAAACCCACGCTTTGCAACACCAACGAAATGAAACCAAACGTTCTTTAAATAACTCCTACCAGGAACTTGCTTTTAAGTTTTAATCCAGGTGCATCCCTTTTAAACACAGTCATCCCGCATTTTTACTTCACAAAACAACGTACAAAATATTTTTAAAATTTCCCACAAAGCTCTTGTAAAAGATTTTAATTTAGATTTTCTGGCTAAAAATGACAACTACTGAGAGGAAGTTAGCAATTCATTTTAGAAATTTGTTTTTAATGGCAGAAACCACACACTGACTAAACTGGTAAAATTAGCTTTTTCGTCAGAATTTTTCAACTTATATTAAAAATGATTTTATTTCCGAGAAGCGTTGGCGTAGTCGTGAAAATCTTGCTATAGATGGTAAAAAGGGAGTAAGACTACGTTTTGGATTTAATTGGGAAATAGACAAGTACTTATGCTTAAGTGACATAAGCCACAGCCAGTAAAAGTATAAACCAAGCTCAGCGTTACTTAGGTACCCATCACCGCATCGTTCTCTATTAATTAGTTATTACTTTAGTGAAACTTTTTTTTTGGAAATAGCCAACTGCAGGAATGGAACATCTCAGGGAATGCCAATTTTATGTCGTTCGCTCGTAGCAGAAAAGACTGTAGAAAGCTTATTGGCGTTGCCAGCGGGCACTTCTCTTTTGCCAAGCATTTAAACGTGTTAGGCTTAAGTGATACCACACTCTGTGAATCTTGTGGAGAAGATGACACCACAGAGCACTTCCTCTGTGAATGTCCTGCTTTTTCTCGCATGAGGCTACAGATACTCGGCGCAGACATGGTGAGAGCTGGTAACTTAGGCTCCTTATCATGGCAGCGTCTTTTGGCTTTTCTCCGAACATCTGGAAAGCTATTACAAATAGAAGGTTGCTAACTGGTAGTACAATGGACCGGTATTTAGGTCTGAGTGCTCCAGCTGGTATTTTAAAAACCTCCAACCGTAGAAAAAAGCCAATTTTGTACATAGACATCCTTAATTATTATGTATTGGGATGCAATGTAATGGGATGTTAGCTAAAGGATTAAAGGCTAAGCCTCTTAGACAAGCTTTGTTTCCCCCGGCAATTGGCACAGATTCCGTAACTTTTCAGACGATTATCTTTCAATCGTCTGTCGTAGAATGCATCGTCCAAAGATTGTTTCATATAATCTTGATTTCAGTGGTTGTCGGAAAGCTATTTTACTATAGTCCTAAATATTTTGGAATTTTTTTAGGTTCGTAAACACGTTTTTTAGTGCTTTAAATTTAGACGATAGTCGTCTAAATAGTTACAGAATCCGGCCCAATTGCGGGAGCCTGATAATGGCTCCTATATTTTTCCCTCGTGAAGGACACAGTAGCTCAATCGAAGTTGTTGGCGATGGAGCTTAGAAGTCCGAGGAATTTGTGATGTTCTAGTGAGCCTCACTGGTTGTCGTTGTCGTTGTCGTTGTCGTTGTCGTTGTCGTTGTCGTTGTCGTTGTCGTTGTCGTTGTCGTTGTCGTTGTCATTGTCGTTGTCGTTGTCGTTTTCGTTGTCGTTGTCGTTGTCGTTGTCGTTGTCGTTGTCGTTGTCGTTGTCGTTGTCGTTGCCGTTGTCGTTGTCGTTGTCGTTGTCGTTGTCGTTGTCGTTGTCGTTGTCGTTGTCGTTGTCGTTGTCGTTGTCGTTGTCGTTGTCGTTGTCGTTGTCGTTGTCGTTGTCGTTGTCGTTGTCCTGACATTTGGATACGAAAACATTCTCCATAGGACACCGATGACTTTTGATTTAAGCAGTCTAAGTGCTGCTGATCGGGCTCAAACCTTGTGAATGGAGGTCATCTGTTTGTTGGAGCATACTGAGGGAGCAATTTGTCTATCGGTGTTAAGCTTGGACACTAGGATTTTTTCATCTCATAAAAGCTACCATTATCTGGTGGTCTAAGGTTATTACCATGTCTGATCTTCTCTTATTCCGGATAATTTCTTAGACTTCTTCTAGGTCCATCCGAAAGTAATCAACTTTGTTGGTAGGTGTTTGTCTGGCAGTTGTCTAACAGTTAACTTTTTTAGACGACTTAAGGTCCGTCCACACTATGCCGAACGACACCAATTGGCATATGTCGATCGGCACTACCGAATAGATAAGGTCTTCCCAATCGGTTTTGCTACTAATTGGAACTTCGAGTCACATACCGCCCGAAATGGTGTGGACGCACTTTTATGTTCTCTAAATAAGTGGTTCACCACAAGCATTGCTTTTCCAAGCACTATGTCTTCCCATATTATGCTTGATCCAAAAGTCCCTTTATCTACCTTGCCAATCAAATCATTGCTTAACGTTTTGATGTCTGTGCGTGATGAGTTGTTATAAAATGCACTTAAAGCCTATAAGAGGCTTTTTTCTCTTCCGTCTTCTTCGTTACTTCTTGCCATTAAAAAGCCTTCGTCTCCTCCTCTTCATTCTTTTAATTTCTAATGATCAGTAATTGAAAGCATGGCTTACGCTCCTTGGGTAGGCTTTGCTAGGGAGGTGTTTTATTCAAACAACAACTGCAACATATACCTCTCAAATAGCAAATAATCCATTGTGCTCACCGGGATAGCCGAAGATAAAGGCTTATAAGGAAAAGCTTTCAAGGAAAGGTTTAGTGGAAATGAGTTCGTTATCAATTGAAGAGACTGTCGGGTTAGATTATCTAAGCTTTGATGCATATCGAGTTCTGTACACTAAGCCTTTCTAAAAACACGTTGCTTCAAAGACCACAGAAGCTTACCAGTTCTGAAATATTTGTCACAAAATCCGCAATTTTTTTCAAAAAATTCAATGGACTGCTATACTCGCTGTAGCGATGTCAAAAACAAAATCACTCTTTGTACTGCCAAACTCACTATTTCTAATAATCTGTTCACTCCTAAACAAAAGAGTCTTTCCTGAAAAGGGCAGTGCTAAGGGGCCCACAAATAGCTTTATGTATGCCTCTCTGTATCGAGCTATTGTGCCTTGTTTTGTGTAAAAACATGACCAAACGCTTACATTTTTTATTGTTCTAAATTACCATATTCGCTAAAGGAATCATAAATTCTTGTTTAGTATGAAAAAAAAAGATGTCATGTCAAATAAAACAATCTCACATCACGTCCTTGTTATGCTTTTCAACTCATCACCATACATCAACGAAAGCAACACGGTGCCTCTGTTTTCATCATGGGTTGGGTATAGTAGTGGTCCAATCATGAACCCAAATCACCTGCACTAGACCATCATTTTGTTCTCACAGCGACGAAGTACTAATGTGTGGCATTATGTTTCAACAAAAGACTATCTCACTGTACGTTGACGTTCATACTACCCCAACAATAAGGCTGAAGCGTATTTCAGCTTTGCATTGTTTATTACAGCTATTAATTTCCGATGAACAGAGCACTTCCCTCTCTGGGACCAATAACTCATGTCAACTTGAACAAATTACCCCTTCGTGTTAATTGCTTTCTTTTGAAGAATTATTTTAATTTCACACAAAAAGCAGAAAAAAAACGACTTTGGTTCCCTTTTTTTTTTTTTTTGAACAGAAGGAACTGCAGTTTCCTGATGTGAATGAAATGACTGAAAATGGAAATTCATTTTAAGAACCCCATCACCTTTGGAGCTGGATTAAATTAATTCTCCTACTTTCGCCTGAAGAACCGAGATGCAAAATGCTATAGTGAAGAGGATTCAAAATTGCACTGCACTTCACAGGCTCACATAAAACACTATAAGTTAAGCGGTGAACTTCAATGAATTTACACTTTGCTTCTACCCAAGAGCCCCGGTGCATATGCATATAGTATGTGGAGGATGTCTTATAATGATGACGATGTGGGTGGTCTTTTTGGAAATGAAGTCCTAAGTAAGTGATATATAAATTTTTAAGTGACAGTCATGAGTTTCTATTAAGTCATTCAGTTGATGATTGTCATGCGAAACACTTGGTGTTCGTCCTGATGACAGATGGAATGGGGAGTATTTATTTATGGAGACAAAATGTGGGACGAAATGAATTGCTTCCTCTATACAGTTGGGTTTAGTAGTCCAAGGACATTTGGGGTGGTAATAATTTATGGTGGAAATAATTAAATTCATTTTTTCTCGAGTAAATTACTCAAAATCCATTTTGTTTGCGGGAAATCGTTCAAATGGGATAATGAGGATGGACACAAAAAAAATTGATCTTTTTTAGTTGTCATTCAATGATTTTACTTAATTACGAATGGTTTCAAGACAAAAAAAAAGTCAGATAAACAGAACTGAGCCTTCCGACCAAGTTGGGGTGAAGGTCCTTCTTATTGGTTTTCTACTTACAAAAAGTAAAGAGTAAAGTATCTTCTTGTTCCTTGAAAGTGGGTACACAAGAAAAAGTAAACCATTGCCTTTAACTATAACATTCAATGTCGTCCACCGTTTGAAATTCGACCACAAAACTTTTATTGATATGTGGAGCAAAAACGCTTGAAACCCTTTAACCTGCCCTTAACGTGATGTATGCACTTGAATGTTATATTTTCAGATAGGTTTAGCTGAGAGGATGTGCACAACATGATTTTCATGTTCTTTCGTGGTGTTTCAGATGAGTTATTAGTGATTAATGAGCTGATAATGTTGGTTTTTTTGCATGCCTAACCATTGCTTTGAGCTCATATTAAGGTTTGTTGAATATTTCTGACGGGTTTGTTAAGCTAAGTTTGAAAGCTTTCTAATTCAATGCTACTTTCGTAGGGCTTGCCCGCCAAATACAATGCTCATTGCGTTCCGAACATCGAAATATCCGCTCATCTGAATGGGGAGTCCTGGGTTCTAGCGCATTTCTCGCAACCATACCTTGTGAGGAAATGAAAGGACCTACAATTTTTTGTCGATTTCGAACAGCTGACCGAGGAGCGTTTCCCATGGCTGGAATTTCCATCGCAGAACTTGCTGATTTCTCGCAAAAAGCTGTCCAAGATGTTTCTGAGGTTCGAACCTTAAAAATCTCACGTAACAAGGCAGATACGCTTACGAGTACGCTACGGTCACTTCTTAAGAAATGTGTTTTCGTTTAAAAAATCTTCTGCAAAGATCTATTTCGAACTTTTCCGTCTAATTTCACATTTTTTTGTAAATCTTCTTATGCCCTTACGGCTCCACACTCAACGATCGAAATGATCACAACTCTCCCATTTACCGCTGTATGTACATTGTTTACTCTCAAGTCTCAAATATCCCATTGCTTCAAATAAATGAATACAATTGCACGAAAGCAATTGCTTCCAGTTTCATTGCAAGGCAACAAAAGCCACGTGTTAAATGAATGTCCCCAACCAAAGCCAAATGTGAGGACAAGCACTGCAATCCTAATCCGGATGCAGTAGTTTTCATCAATGGGACAACAACAAGCTTAAGCTGCTCGCATTACGAGATAAAAACAATTTAAGGCACAATGCAAACTATTATCCTGATTCTTTACTGTATTTCGTCACTTTTACATCCGCATTTAGGACTTGTATGCAGATGTATTCATCAGTACCTAGTTGTTGATAAACAAAAAAAAAAAAAAGTGGAGAAGGAAAACTCCGTATTAGATGAGCATTGTTTCACATTACGCGCGCATTGCCGCCTCCACACACTCCCCACGTTCTTTGTTGATACCTGAGTGTAAGGTTTTGTGCTTTTGGCTTTCATTTAATGAATACATACTTCCGTCAACATACACCACTGACCCGTTTTCATCTCTTGCTTCATTACAAAGTCATGTTAAATGCCACAAATCCCGTTATTTAGATTATACAAAAAGGACGAACAGAACAATGCTAATGGGCATTAAGTTTCATGACAGAGATAGATAGAAGCAAGGTACATTGCTTTATACGAGTACAGTGAGCGAACCGGAGAGCATAGGACATTTTGTTTTATTTTTATTATTATATATATTTTTTTTTTGTTTTGCTTGTTTCTCTCATTAAGTCAAGCTGATAAATGGCTAACAGTTGACCCATATCTACATCCGCGTAAATTGTGTAAATGAAGTGATTATGTTGCACTAAGGGGAGAGTGATGGCAAAACAGGCATTATTTTCTTTGCTCTGATGTTGATAAAAGAGACAATCAAATGTATGTTTAAACGTGGACATTCTTAATGGGCTCATACATTTTTTAAGTGCCTTTTGGTGTAGCTATGCTTGATGAATGAGAATGGAATATGAGTGTTAACAAAAAAGTAAACTTTTCCCATTAAAGGTATGAAAAAAAAGAAGAAGAGTTTGGGGGCGTAATTATGTGGCTATGGGGGAATATATTTTCGTCAAAAATAAATATAAATATTTCTACCGTAATTTAACCAAGCATTAAATTAAGTATATACAATGTGTGTACCGTAGCGTGTACCTACCTGCCTTTTACTTTTGAAATTCTATACAAAACCAGATAAGACATATACCTAATTAAGAAGCTTATTTGAAGTATGAAAAAGGGATTAAAGCTGAGAGATTAAATGCTCTTATTATCCACCGTAGGCCTTGTTGTAGATATTAAATTTAATATCCATGTGAAATCGTCAGGATGTGTGGCAGTGGCAACAGAGAATGTTGCTCTAGATACAGTATCTAATAAAACTAGAAATGAAATAATAATGTTTCCAGCTTAAAATTGCAGGCTTTTTATGGTTAGGTACTCCAATGATTGATAAAAGCACACGGGAAATTAAAACTTCAAATATGAAAATAATACCCATTCAAATAATAATGAAAACGACTTTAATATTGATATCATCATAATCATATGTGAAGTCTTCAAACCAAAACCGGGTTTAGGTGAAGAAATCTCTCAGTTCGGAGATCAAACCGAGACTTACTCTTTTCGAAATTGTTATTGAAAAATATATGAACTTCTTCAATTGATCCTTTCTCCATTAATTGGCAATTGGTTACCAAAAAACACTATTTTTTGCTGTACATGGGTAGTTATTAAAATAAAATAAGTTATTGATATGAATCCTATATCAAATTGGTTTTTATGTGAAAAAATATATTTGGATTTCAATTTGCTTACCCCAGGTTAAGGATCAGCTTTTCAGTTGAGTCGTCTTCAATGATTAATTGGCAATAGGTGGTTAAAGTATACTGCTACACTCACAAATATCTAATCACGCATCTCTGAGCGAAAAATTGTCTTTGAGGAACAAATTACGCTTTTGCATTTAGTTTTAACACGATCGGAAATCAAATTTTATCGATAATGGAAACTATAGAAACAAATTTTAAAAGAGGTACCGAAGGACACTAAAAAAACCAGATTTGATTTTTGGAACATATTGGAACACATTTTAAGAAGGGACCGAAAGGCATTCAAAAAACACTAGCAACAACTTTTTATTTTTTAAAAAATTAACAAATCACACTTCAATAATATTAATAACCACTAACACTGTTTTATTAAAATGATGCAGTCCACCTTTCGTGAGACTTTGACAAAAGTAACAAACCTGACGCTTTTTGCACCGATTATAGACAAATTAGAACTATTTACATACTTAAAGAACTCATAACCAGATGCAAACACTTTCCCCACCATTGAAACACTTTCCCCACCATTGAAACACTTTAACACGATCAGGGACGATATTTTGCATATTTGTAGGTAAATTAATTGAATCAAGGGAGAATTTATTAAAAAAAAGAACTACAAAACTTTACAGGCATACTCAATTCATATAAGAAAAACTACACGCTAAGTAAAAAACTGAACGAAACTGAATGATACTGCGTACGTGCTCTACATGTGCATATGTAATGGCCGCCATTTCAATAATGGTAACGAAATGAATTAATTTCTTCGAACGAACACACAATTATGTAGCAAAAAAATAAACGATAATTAATCTTCGATACAAATGTGAGAATAACTCAAAAAAATTTAATTTAAAATTTCAAGCGCAGCACAAAATTCAAAAATCACAGGAGAGCACAACCACGACCGAACAGAAGAAAAGAAAAATGCAAATGAATGGATTGACATTGACAGATCTGCTGTAGATTGAAGATTGAACCGTTATAAATGATGACAGATGCAAGTGGCTGTGTTGGGCGAGTTCACTAGAGTATCGATACGGAGATCGGAGAGTCAAAGAGTTGATTGTGCGAAGTGCGAGACTCTTTAGATTTCGTATGGGTTTTGGGTTAACTTTTGATATATCTGTCAAGTGAGATCGACGCACGGTTGACGTACTATTGTGATTTCACTTTAAACGCTGAACGCATGTTGTGTTTTTTTTGAATGCATACGTTGGGGCTTATTTGGTCGCGGTAAAAAAAAAAAGAATAAAAAAAGAGTGGAAGCATTAAAAAAATATTTTAAAAAATACTAAATCCTCTTGTTAAAAACTACAAATAGCTTTACTAAATAGTTTTCTACTCACTTATCACATTTCAAATAGCAAAAAATTTTGTGACGTGAAATTGCGTATGAAACTCTTGTCTGCAAATCGAGATTCGAAAAAGAGTTTTGATTATTTAGCAAAAAAACAAAGTGATTTTGTGGCCCAATGAAGAGGTTTATCATAAAAAAGCACTTTCAAAATGAATTTCTTTCTTTGAGATAAGTCGATGAATAGTTTTGATTGGCAGTAGAGTTGTTCCAGGTGTGGATCATGTTCTGCCGTTCCCAGGTAACCAGTTTATGTTTAATGCTACTTTATTGGAAGACCGCAGTAGGGTTGCAAGTCTTTGAATTGGGATTGAGAGCCAAGTTTAGACAGGCAGTCAGCTTCTTCGTTGCCCTGTACGCCTTCATGTCCAGGCACCCAGGAAAGAGTTATTTTATTGTGGTAGTCTTATTGAGATAGACATGTCAGGCAGTTTCAAACCAGCTTGAATTCAAATTTGGTTGAGGACAATGCCCAATGCCAGAATGTCAGAGCAAATTAGGATGCGTGATCTTCGGAGGTTTCTTCTAATGCAAGTGTTAGGAAATAAGGAAAGGATAAGAAAGGAGATGCCGATGCACATTATAATAGCATTTCTGTGCACTGTAATGCTTAGGAAAAACTGAGTTGGGTAAGGCATTCCACATTTAGGGTGAGCGGCTTTAATATGAAGCTCTGTACTTAACTGTATTGCCGGAATTGGGCTGAAGGGAGAACTGATGCTCATTTTTTTTAGGGAGGGTATTGTGGCTAAACAGTTTCAGAGGAGGAATGTAGCTAATTATTTCACTAGAGCACTGTCTGTAAAATAGCGATAAAAAAGACAGAGAGACATTAAACTACCACAGATTTCAGCAAGGCTTTAGACAAAATCTCTCACACTTCAATCCTCTTTAAACTTTCCTTCCTCGGACTCAGCCCTAGATATCTTCATATCTAGATAACCGCCAATATAGAGTTCATTCCCGTTCTACTTCTACAGTTCCTATTATTGCAACCTCCGGTGTGCCCCAAGGCAGCCATCTAGGACCCGTCTTTTCAGTCATCTCCTCCGATCGAGATTCTCTCCAGCTTCAAAAAAAAACTCGATTCATTCATCAGTTGGTGTTCTAAAATCTTCCTTGAACTAAACATTGCCAAATGCGAGGCAACAACTTTTTCTCGTAAAAGTAATAAACCTCCCCCCAGATCCTATCATCTTCTGAACCTTTACCTTCCTATAAGCCGTGTGCAGCCTCATCCGAGATTTAGGAGTTCTCTGCGACGGCGAATTAAAATTTCGTTTTATTGATATAAAAGACTTAAATGTAAAGTGTTTCAATGAAAGTGCATGCAGTCTAACCTGGATTCATGTGATAGGGTAAAATACCCCTTAAAGTTTTTTTTGGTTTTAATATTTTATTGTAATAAGAGTCAAAAATTTCGCTGCCGAAATGTTATTAGTTCTCAAAATCATTTGAATAAACAGAAAGAAACTGAAATTTTCCAAAAAGTTAAATAGTGTGGAGGACGTAGGACCCCCCTGCCTTTTGCCTTAACTGGAGTGGATATGGTCTATAAAAACTTCTGTCGCGGAAACAATAGTGTGGATGCTATATCGAAATAGAGTCGTTGTAGCTGGTGACTGTTCGAGTAGATATTTATTTTTATGTACTAAACGTTACGAAAATTAATGTTTTTTTTACTATTTTTTATTATTCACCCCTATCACAAGGTACGTCGTTACGTTACAATTTCGGACAACGAACGCCGAAGAGAACAGACGGAATATATCTTCGTGAGGAATGTTTAAGGTTAGGTAGAATGGGCTGACGGTTGATCTTATTACCGTCACACTTAGATCAATATACATCCATTGTGATACCCTGGAGTATTGTAACGTCCTAGAAACCTATGAGTTTATTTTTGGTCAGTTTTTAACCATTTCGTGGCCTTAATGAAGCTTAACAGGCTGCTTCCTGAAGTGTCTGATAATTCTTCTAGTTCATTGAAAAAGTAATTGCCTAGAAATTTTTTACTATAATGTGGCAGACTAATGGGCATTGACAAAGGAAGTGAGTGGTATCCTCATGTTCATCTTCGTCATTGCATCCCCTGCACAGGTCATCGGTGCAAAGACCCATTTTCTTTTTGTGGTAACCTAGCAGGTTGTGTCCAGTTATGATACTGATAAGCATTCGTATTGAAGGTCTATTCAATGATAGTAGCTTTTCAGATCCGTTCTTATCGTATTTCGGCCATAGTTTCCTGGAAGTAACACAGGAATATAGGCACTCCCATCTGTCATGGGATTTTCGCATTATTTTGTTACCAATGATCTGTTTAATTTCACAGGCGGACCCATCGAGGTCTTAGCACCCTTGCCTATAAGGGAGAGAGAGCTCGGTGCTGGATTAGCAGTTGGCCCATCCTTTCCCGAGCCCTCCTTATCCAAAAAGGCTCGTGTGTTGTGAAGTTTGTTTTGGTCAGTCTTGTCAGTCGTACCTTGCAGGGGGCTTGGTGCTAGACTAGCAGTAGGCCCGTCTTTTTCCAAGTTCTCCCTGTCTAAAATGGCTCGTGTGTTATACAGTCTTTTACGTTCTATGTCTGTCATCTCGTTCCAGTTTATTTTCCCCAGCCTTTTTATCGTACGCTTGCAGTTGGAGATTATGCTCCGCCTGGATACGCAAGATAGATTTGAAATGTCGGAGTCAGCTATGGAGCTAGCATCACTGATATTTATCATCAACGATTATAGCTTCACCACTGGCTCCATCTTCCATACCTAAGCTGGAGAAAGGGTCGAGGAGGAGGTTTTCCTCTTCCTCAGTCATATTCGTAACGTTGTTGTTGTTGTTCCTTAAACTGTTCATTTTTATTTCAGTGGTTTTTCCCTTTTTGTAATTTGAGGTAGCTTCGACTTTTTTATAAGTTGGATCTGTAAGAAGAGGTAAAAAGAAAAAGAAAAGAAGAAAAAAGAAAACGATCAAAAATTATAAGTAAAATTGTCAAACAAACCAAACAAAAAATGAAATAAGAAAAGTCAGTCACTGGCGGCTTCTCCTTTCAATATTGAGATTGTAAGGCAAAGCCCAAGCCAGCCGTGACGTCTGCTGAAACTTTCGCGTATATCCCCGCTATTTTTTTTTATTGCTTTTTGTGTCCTTTCCATAAATTTTCAAAGTGGTGGGTCTCACTTAGTTTGCCCAAAACCCTAGCTGGTAGCTGATTGTCTGCTCAGGAGCATCCAACCGTATCCATCCTGCTTGAGGTTCCAGCGTAAGCCTCCTGACCACGGCAAGGTGGAGACCTGTTGAGGAGGATGAATGTTTTACAACAGATATTTAAAACCTGTCAACAATTTTATCAATAGTAACAAATTAAGCAGCAAAACATTCACTATGAGGACGTTTATGATGCTTCGTTTTTGGCATTCGTTAGTCCGGAATTGTTACGACGCGACGGTTCTAGTGAAAGGAACAGTTATATTTTATTATGGCCTTCTACATGTTAAAATGATGGACCGATAACAGAAATGACAATCTGTTTGTCACATTTACTCCTACGAATTAGGGCGAGCTCTCTCCAGTTTTGCACTCTAACTCGGTTGAGGTCTTCTTCGACTTGATTGTGCCACCTTAGACCTTCGCTTTAACTTCTGCGTTTTCTCTGCAATGTGATGTAAAAAACCCTTTGAGCGGGAGCGTTGGTTTGTTCATCCGGTCTACAGGTTCAGGCATCGTAGTCTCGCTATGCGTACTCTTCTAACTATGTCCATGTTGCGGTACAGTTCATAGTGCGTTGCTGAATCTTTTTCTTCGCACACTGTGTTCGTATACACTAACAGAGATCATTGGATGTATTTTTCTTCCGAAACGACCAAGCTTTACAGCAAGACCGGGATGATTGAGGTCCTATGAAAAGTTACCTTGGTTTTTTTAGAGAGTGTTTTGTTTCTCAATTACCTTCTTAACCCAAAAAAGCAACGTTTGGCAGGAGTTATTCTGCACTGACTTTTTTTTCGTGTCTATAGCGGATCCTAGGTAGACGAAGTCCTGTACTACGTCGAAGTTATGTCTGTCTATTGTGACGTTTTGTCCAATTCGTCGATGTTCGGTGCCTTTTTTGATGATAACATATACTTCGTTTTACCCTCATTAACCATCAAACCCATTTTTGCTAATTGTGTTTCAATGCTCGCAGAAGCACCTATGAAATCAAGCCTCCTTCTTCCCATTGCGTCAATATCGTCTGCGTAGACGAGTAATTCTTCTGGTGTTTGAGTTTGAGTTTGAGTTTAGCACAATCTTTTCAAGTATGATATGAGAATTTATCGCCTTGTTCAAAGCTTTTTCCGGTATCAAAAGTCTGGTGAGTTCTTTACAACCATGATGGAGCAGCGTGAATTCTCCAAAGTCATCCCTGCATATTCGTACGAGCTTTGCAGGGATGGCAAAACTGGACATGGCTCTGTACAGCTCGTCGTCTAAATGCTGCCATACGCTGCATTGAAATCGAAGAAAGATGTATTTGTATATCGATATTACATTCGAGGTTTTTTTTCAAGATCTGCTGTAATGTGAAAATTTGGTTTATTGTGAACTTTTCTGGTCTAAAACCACATTGGCAAGGAACTATCAAGCTTCAGACGTTCACTTATTACAGCAGACAAGATCTTATAAGCGACGTTAGGGAGGGTTATTCCTCTTTAATTAGCCCGATTATGAAAGTTACCCTTTAAGAGGATCGGGCATACGATACTGAGGTTCAATTCATCAGGCATCCTTTCTTCCCACCATATCATACAGATCAGGTGGTGCATTCTCCTTTCCAACAGATCTTCAGCTGCCTTGGAAAGTTCGGCATCAAGGCCATTTACCACTAACTTTCTATCGGTCGATAGTTTGGTCGGGTTGGGCTGTTAGCGAGCACACTACGCCAACTAAGCAGTTGGGTTGGTGGTGAGTGTGCAGACTAGACAACAGTCGACCGACGATTGACGTTTCTACAACCAGCGATTCAGTAGATTTGGGCAGCGCCATAAAAGAAAAAAAAAAAATGCACGACCATCCGGCGCCAAAACTATGAGCGAAATGAACCATCGGCCGATTAAGCAATCGGTCGGTGTGCGTGCTTGCGAGGAACTCCATACTGATGTAGCAGTCGGCCGATAGTTCGCCGATACTTTAATTTGAACGCAGTTGAGAAGCCCATCAAACTTATTTATCAGCCAATACCAAACCGTTGTAGTATGCGTACTTGCATACATCTTCATACTGATTATAAGCCCGACCAAACTATCGGCCAATAGAAAGTTTGTGGTCTGCGGGGACCCTTAAGTTTGCATTTGGCAAGCTAAACTTTTTCTATGTCGAAAGGATGGCGTCCTTTATCAACGTTCAATTCTGGCTGACAACTGTCTTCATCGCCGTTAAATAGTCTGCAGAATTTGTCTTTCCAGCTGCAATTCTATCATCATCTTTCACTGCAAGTCTTTTCAGGCTTGAGTTCGTGGATTCCCACCTTAGAAAACTAGATTTGCTTCATGTTATCATGAAAATGCATTCATTTTGACTCTCTACACATATTGCAACTCAAAAGAAACTCAAAGGAAACTCCAAGGCAACCCAAGTTTCTAACTAGTTACCCTTGAGTTTTTTCCAATTTGACTCAATTGTGCTTCACAGTCGAGGCAACTCTAACTACAAACTAATTTCGTTTTTTAGTTCCTGATAACTACTTTGTCCAGTTGCTTACGATGTGAGTGAGTTGCCCAGTTGCGTCATTTTAAACGCTCCTGTCAAAACAGAGAAACAACTGATGTGCTCTTTTTGTATGATATAAGAGAAAGGGCAAGTTATGTATTTTTATATTTTGAAAGGTAAAGTTCTATCTAAGTGAATGTTATCAATCACAGCACAAAGTAATAATTTTGATTTTGAAATGGCTCCACGCTTATGCAGAAGACCGCGACGAATGGTTTTAGTTTCCTTTCAGTTGCTTTATATGTGAGATCGCAATTTAAAAGCGTTTGTTTTGTTTGTTGCTTATGAATGTAACCAATGAGTTGAGTTTCTTTGTAGCTTGGGTTGTTTGAGAGATCTTTAAAGACGGTTTTTGCATTTCAAGGACTGTTTCAAATGTAGTTTAAATCGTAAATGAGTTGAGTTCCTTTTGAGTTTTTTCGGTTGTTGAATTGGTTGAATCAGTTTTTTATTTGCACTTTTTGTCACTGATGTAACAATCCTCAGCGAAAATAGATTGCATTTTAAGGAGAGTGAAACAATTTTCTTAGTTGAAGTTGTACTGTTTAAAAATGTTAAATGTTTTGAAAATACATGGCAGTAATGGCATGGTTGTGAGAAATGTGCCAGACCCAGGGGCTCCTCGCTCTGTTGCGCCACCCTATTTTTTTTTTTAATGGTAATGACGTTTCCATCTCCGATCCTAGTAACCATATTAATCCAGTTTTCGTTTGCCTTCCAGAATTTCGTTGCATCTTAAAGCAGTTGTGTGTATCTGTAGTCAAACTTATGCGTGCATCTTATCTCTTTATCTTCTTAAAAGATTTTTTTAAGTCTCTTCATATGACTAAAGTGCTTCGCTGCTGGTTTCAAAAGTTCCTTTGAAAAGTTTTAAATAATTTCCTTCAGCCAAAAGATTGAGCGGAAATTAACCCAAAAAAGGGAGACAGAGGAAAAAAGACGGAGAGAGAGAGATTGACAAGAGCGAGAAGAACAAATCAGCTTTCGCACGAGATGGGCGACGAAAGTCAAGTGAATGAAAATATTTTCTAATTACAAATCCTGTCATTCCAATCAGAATGTTACCCTTATAAGAAATGAAAAACGAAAAAAAAGTATTTTAGCAGATGACACTCCGTCCTCCTTCTTTCATGCATCCTTCCGGACTGTCAATCAACTTGGCAATTACCCCAATCACAATTTCATTCTCCCTGTCAGTTAAATCAGTTTTTTTTCTTTTTGCAGCAGTCTGTACGGTGTATTTACCGATAATACGTATTACATCGCATTGCATTTTATCATCAAATATAAATGGATGGTTTTCAATTGGGTACTTAATTTTCCTTTTTCACAATCTAATTTTCGCTTTTACACGATTTATACAAAAATAAAAAAAATAGAAAGAAAAGAAGAAGAAAAAATTCAGTTGCAAAGGGGAAAGTTTTGATCTTGCCATTTCCTTGGAGCATTAATCTGATTGGAAAATATTGTAAAGTTTTACTGCGAAAAATAAGTTTTGGTGCGGCAAAAGTGCTGAGTAGACAAGGAAATAAAGTTTGATTCTCACATTTGAGTTGCAATCAAAGGATTCCGTGGATTAAATCTTTTGCAAATAAGTTTTCTATGGAAATGAAGTGACCTGATTGAGTGTTATCAATTTTTGTAGTAGAAAAGATGTGGAAAGGTTAACTGTTAAATTTTTGTTGAAATTTAATTTAAGTCACCACTCAAAAAAGTCTTCAAAACTTCAAGAGTTACTGGATGAAAGCGGTATATCGTTTAAAGTTGTAGACTTTTGAGTCTTGTAGGTTAATTAGGTGTTTATGCGCATGGACTATTTGTGTGGGTTAGGCTACACAAATTAACATTTGCTATTTGCTTGCTGGCATCTTAGGGCGTTTGAAAGTTATCTTCTGATTTAAGTTTTTCTAAGAATTCTGTGTGGAAATGTTTTTTGCGCGTGGTTGACAGTGGCAAATTAACTTCTTTGGCGAGGCATGTTCTTCCTTAAAAGTGGGGAAAAGTTTTCTTTTTTAAAATTTTTATTTAATTTAAAAATTGTTCGCAGAAAAATCTACATTGTTTGAAAAGAATGGTATAATCTGAACAAAGCGAGTTATACATATATTTGGAACATGCGAAGTTATTTGTGAAGCGTCATCAACAGTCAAAATCATTGGAATCACGGTACTAAATATGTAGGGTTGTCTACAATAAGCTCGCAGAGAGGGAGAGGTGAGAAGGAGCCAAATGTTTTTTGGGTGTTTTAAAAAGGCGCTACCACCAATCGCAGGAAACGCGTTGGTGAAATGATGAAGCTGAAGCAGTGATAAGCATGAGGACGCCGGTTTTCAAAGCATTTTCAAACTGCTCTACAAAGTGATATAGATTGAAATACTCGCCTCGAAGTGGAATCATTCATTTTTTCATCTCATTCGCCCCTTGCTTCCGAAAACGTATATAAAATACAAGAAGGAAGCGAAGAAGAAGTTCTCGAGGTAATGATAACGATGAGATATATCAAAAGTTGGTTAGCCTATGCAAACTAAGCTATTCAAAGAATGTGATAAAACCACTTGAATAAGTTGAGCCACTATTCCCAACGACTTGACCCAAGGACAAGGATCATTTGGATGACGATGAAACTCTGCGCAAGTGTCGATAATATTATGATGATCTTTGACCTAACTGTTTCCTTGAGAGCACTTTCCAGTTACTGAACGTAGATTCACAGCAATAACTTTTTCGGCTGTGATATCGGCTATATCACAGCCGGAAAAGTTATTGAGACAGTTAAAACTTCCGAGGCAAAAAAGGCAAAAGTGAAATACCATTTGGGTTTGGTAAAAGATGGGAGACCTACTTACTTACTTAGGTGGCGTCTTACGCCCATAATTTGGATTTCGGGCTAGCTCTCTCCAGTTTTGCACTCTGAGACTGTTGAGGTCTTCTTCCACTTGATTGTGTCACGTAAGACGAGGTTTTTCCCTTTCACGATTTCCCTGTAATGTGCTTTCGAAAACCCGTCGAGCCGGAGTGTTTGGGCCATCCGCTCTATATGACCCAGCCATCGTAGCCTCGCGATGCGTACTCTTCTGGCTATGCCCATGTCGCGGTACAGCTCATACAGCTCATTGTTGTGTCTTCTTCTCCGCACATTGTCTTTGCATAAGGGACCAAAGATCATTCGGGTTTCTCATCTGCTTTCGCGCCGTAAAGCAGGACTGGCATGATAAAGGGTTACCTAGGTTTTTCTAGAGAGAGTTTTGTTTCTCAACTGCCTTCTTAATCCAAAGAAGCAACGGTTGGCAAGAGTTATTCCCCATTTGATATCCCACTTTTGGAAGCTCATTGAACGTGGGTACCCGACTACGAAATATAAAAACCAATGGAGGCTTGTAGCGGGTAAGCCAACAGCGATGCAATCCAAAGTACAAAGGTTCTAACAGAAAAGGATTGTTAGCCCTAAGAGGATGTTCATGACCTCGAAATAACATTCGACAAGGAATTCCATCAGAGGGCAAATGGGGTAGATCAAGGATGTAAATGAAAAAGCAGTGATGAAGGTTCCGAGTCACAGTGTGTTTACATCAAAGATGTGTAGTTAATCCGTTGGTCTTTAATACAATGCTTGATTATTTGCTGGGAGATAAAGTCCAGAATACCAAAGCACATTAGCTATTCTTTGCAAACGATGGAGCCATCATAAGTAAAGATCCTATTTCCTGCAAGAAGCACTGAACGTAGGGGTAAGGTAGTGGGAACCGTATTAGTCCAAGAAAACTGATTACCTATGTTGCCGTTTTTCGGATTTGAACAAACAGAATATGCTTGGATATTCATTTTTAATGGAACTGTGCTTCTCTTAAGCGTGCAAAAGTTGAAATACCTGAGATCTATGATACAACTTCTGATGACGACATCAATCATCGAGTAAGCCCCGTGTGGATGAAGCGATGGTAAAACTCCGCCATTTTTTCTCACAAAAAAATTCGAATCCATCAGTCAAAAGTGAGCTATGAACTGTTGTATGAGATAAACGCTGCATACCCAACAGACGGACCACTATTGTGAAACAGGCAATGTGAGAGCTCAGACTAAATTATTTGGAAGCCTCTTTGTTTATCGCTTTTCGGCATTCGTCTTCAAAAGTATCAGTGCAGTGCATATTTCGATATCTGATTTTTTGTCACTGGCTCAGCAGACTCTAGTCTGAAATAACGTGCAATGGCCTTTGAACAGAGAATGTAATTGTTTTTAAGATTCTTAAGCAAAACTGGATGTCAGTTGAACAAGACGCTAGAGTTAAACGTACTACAGCGTTTAAAACTGCTAAGCAAGTGCCCCGTTAGACTATGGGATATAACGCGTTCATATTCGATTTCCGTCAAGTCCTAGAGAACGGGTAAAAAAAAAAACAAATCAGAATCACAAAAGTTACCTTGTCAGTTGCATGTACATATTTGCAATTGAATGCTATAGCCGAGAAAATCAAAGGTTTAAATATTAGCTGAGGCTGCCTTGTGACATTTGAATATAGACACTCAAAAGTTGAAAATGTGAAGCTTACTTACTTACATAGGTAGGCATTAAAGTTCGGGGTAAGCCTGAGCCACAACCAACAACTTCCGAAGCGACCAATGGTTTCAGGCTAAAATATGATTTTCACTCACTTCAGCTCCAACTTCTTCTTCTTCTTCTTCATTTCCGGCGTTACGAGTAGTGATCTTGAAGCGATCACAACTCTCCCACTTTTCTGCTTCACACTAGTGATCCGCCTGTGGGGTACGCCGCGTTGACCTCAGAAAGCGTCGGCAAGCCTCCCGGTTTTGGATTGTTCCATGTCTGAGGCCAACCAAATGCTGCTGTTTTTGCTTTTGCTTGTACCAGGAGTGTTTTGGCCTGCCTTTTCTTTTTCGTCGCGAATTTGTTGAAACGTTGTACTTCAGCTCAGGAATAAGTCCTTCTGATCAGATTCTTAAAAAAAGAACGGGACATCGATTAACAAAATATAAAAAAGTAAGGTGGCACAACAAAGCTTTGGCAAACTCGGGCATAAAGTGTCGCCAATCTACATCCTACAATTCTATGCTAAATCCAAACGGCTAGGTTAGAAAGTGCTTATCATGCAGTGCTTTTTTATCTCAAAGGTGATACCCGTGACAAAAATTTTTTCTTTGACTTTTCGAACCCCCACGTTACAGGGCACATAATTGACATCGATACGCACAATCTTGTCACGGCTGCATATGGCAACATATACAGAGACAAGCTGGAAGATGTCATGGCTACTTTTGTTGTTCTTATTAATCTCATGTTTGACTTGGCAGAATGACAAAACAGAACCCCACGTTCGAGATCAACAAACAAATATCCGAGATTTTTGATGACGGATAAGCTTTCTATCTGCGAGTTCTTTAAGATCATAATTCAAAAAGTTCTTTTGAACAAGCGATGCAAGCAGATTTATAACTTTTATTGTTTGTGAATATAAAACAAAGTATGTGCCGTCATCAGACAAGAAAACAAAACATTAACGAATTGGTCAAAGTCTCTCAAATGACGTTCACACTTTCGTAGTAGCCAGGACTTTGTTTTCATAGGAACTCTAAAACTATTTCTTGAGCTCAAACATCAGGGACATCTTACAAGGCAAAAAAACGTTTACAAATTGGATAAAGCCTCACAAACCTACCTATGTTTGGGTTCTCAGTACTCGTAACCAGATTTGCCAAGGTTTAATCATTTGAAATCTGGTTGCACGATCTGAATTTTATTGCCTGTCTTGTTAAGTTTTTTAAGACACAACCCCGTTTAAATTATAACGAGCATAGAGTAGAAAAAGAGCACCTTCTCTTAGAGATGACGAAATAACAAGCATTTAGATATTCACACATCAAAAACTGAAAAGCAAATATTACCTATCATCACAAATGATCTATTAGGGTTTTGTTTTTCGTTTTGCAACCCAAGCCAAGGTTAAAGAAGGACCCACTTAAGCCCACCCTGAAGCTGATTCTGATGCTCATATCGCTTTCTTCAGTACAAATTTTAATTGAAAAAGTTTACTCTCATATCCATTGATTCCGAAGAACCTCTTTTTCTAATGGATTTGTCAATACCCCTAAGCTAGATACTTCTTTTTTTTTTAAAAAGTTCAAACTTCTTTGGAAATAACAAATACCTTTCAAAGTAAGGTACCGTGAATCTAATGAAGCTCCCATCTGTGCTTATAAGACACGTGTTCTTTTCCACCTCTCTCTCTCTCGCTTAAAATGGAGGTTAACTCGAAAATGCTTTTACAAACACAAACACAAGAAGTACCTTCCTACTTATTTACCTATGTTATATAAGTAATGTATTATGTTCAACCATAAATGTCAGCCAGGAACAAAACTTCGAGACACACGAAAACAAGAAAGGTAGATACGTTAGTAGGGGGAGGAAGTGCTCTCCTCTCTGTTTTCCTTATAAGCTGATTGAGACCTTCATGCAAATAATACGAGTATTTTTCTAGGTTTCTGTTCAACTTTTAACCTATATGTAACCGACCATCATAACCATTACTTACATAGAGAAACTTCAACCAGCCCTAAAACAAACTTATCGATCAATATTATACCTTTACCTTCCTAAATCATCTTCTTAAGCAAACCGAAAAATAAAAACAACAACCAAAGTCTCAAAAATCCCAACTGTTTGCAAAAAAAAAGGTCTAATAATAATAATATAACCAAGAAAGAAAACTGGATTATTTGTCAAGGCATCTCATGGCTGGCAAGAAAAAAAGAAATGAGAAAAAATATAGCGACTTATTTTCCAGGTTTCTCGAGCAGTCAAACGATGCCTTTTCAAGTGGCGAACCCTTTCAACCAAAACCATTTGCCCATCAGAATTTTCTTCTTCTTTTTTTTCTGTGTGCAAACCATCACCGCCACCACCGTCATCGTCTTCGAGTATTTATTCAAGGATAACCGCGCCGTAGACTTCCCTTTCGATATGGACGATGGAAAATTGAGAGAAGAAAAAAAGAAAAGGGTATACTCGAATTGATAGCGACAGAAAAATCATATCCTTTGGCATTTCCACAGCAGCAAAGTTCATTTGACTTCTGAACATTCCACACAGCTTTGAAGTGTTCACAGTTCTTCTTAAGGACTCTGTTCTCCATCCGCACCATGCCAACCCAAACAGCAGTTCCCTTGGTGACATATTTTATTTCGTTCATTCCTTACTCTCGATGTATATGTTTATATATATTTTTATGCAGATAATTTATGTACATTTTACTATTCCTGGCGTACAAAAATACCACAAAGTGTCCCTTTTTTATGTTTCACACCCCACCCACGATTTTTCTTTTTTATATTGGAGCTAAAGCAGCACAGAGGGGGATGGAGATGGAGATGGAGATTTCAAGATCGTGCCACAAGAATTGCCAAAACTTGCATAAATTTTCAAATTTAGACATTATGAATTATTCAGGCATCTTTTATGAATCCTTCCTTCCAGCAGCTATCCGCTTTGGATATTTGGTCGTCGTGTGATGGTTTTTCGGAAAATCCCTTCTGGGAAAAACTATGCACAGTAATCTTCAAGGACAAACAAGACGCGAGTGCTTATGTGTGCTGAGCTCTGTATACTTCTTTTTCTTCTTCTCTCACTCACCATGCGGCATTCATAGCGTTTAAGCAAACTTTTATAATGAAAAAGGTGTGTTAAGTGCCAGCCGTAACACATCCTTTATGTTTTTTTCTTTTTTTTTACATTCACCATTTTGTTGACAGACATAAGAAGGACATTTCTGTTTTTTTTTGTATTTTTCATGCAATAAAGGCGAAGTATTTGCTTTTGTAGAAAAATTTTAAAACAAAACTCATTTAGGAAATTTGTTGTTGGAACAGGGACTGGGGTTTGGTTTCTCAATAGCTTTTCTGAACTCGTAGCTTAGTATGGGCAATGCAGCCGGTATAGGTAGAAGTCGAAATAGAAGAAGAAGAAAAGGCAGTAAAAGTAAAAACAAAAGTTAAAGTTAAAGTTAAAGTTAAAGTTAAAGTTAAAGTTAAAGTTAAAGTTAAAGTTAAAGTTAAAGTTAAAGTTAAAGTTAAAGTTAAAGTTAAAGTTAAAGTTAAAGTTAAAGTTAAAGTTAAAGTTAAAGTTAAAGTTAAAGTTAAAGTTAAAGTTAAAGTTAAAGTTAAAGTTAAAGTTAAAGTTAAAGTTAAAGTTAAAGTCAAAGTCAAAGTCAAAGTCAAAGTCAAAGTCAAAGTTAAAGTTAAAGTTAAAGTTAAAGTTAAGGTTAATGTTAATTTAAACTCATTAAATTAAATGTGTTAGGCTTAAGTGATACCACACTCTGTGAATCTTGTGGAGAAGATGAGGACAACGCAGAGCACTTCCTCTGTTAATGTCCTGCTTTTTCTCGCATGAGGTTACAGATACTCGGCGCAGACATGGTGAGAGCTGGTAACTTAGGCTTCTTATCATGACAGCGTCTTTTTGCTTTTCTCCGAACATCTGGAAAGCTATAACAAATAGAAAGTTGCTAACTGGTAGTACAATGGACCGGTATTTAGGTCTGAGTGCTCCAGCTGGTATTTTAAAAACCTCCAACAGAAAAAAAAAAACTTAAGCACAAACTTAAACAACCTAAACTGGGAGTAAAGTAAGAGTAAAAATAAAAGAAAATTGAATTGAAGTAAAACTAGAAGTAGAGACGTTTTAAAAGATTCAAACAGACTATACCCCCCAGGATATTGACTTCAATCCAGTGGCCCTAACAGTCTTT
This sequence comes from Melanostoma scalare, assembly GCA_949752695.1. Lineage (NCBI taxonomy): Eukaryota > Metazoa > Arthropoda > Insecta > Diptera > Syrphidae > Melanostoma > Melanostoma scalare. The sequence goes on from OX456986.1 coordinate 18,247,020, forward strand.
CCGACAAGAGAAAGCTGGGAGGAAAACAGCGTTATAAAAGAAAATCACATTTCCGTCTTCACATATGATTCCAAAACGGATGAAGGGGTAGGATCAGGTATCTTCTCAGATAACCCTACCATGAAAAGATCAATAAAGCTTCCCGACTTCTGCAGTGTCTTTCAAGCAGAAGTACTCGCAGTGTGCGAAGCCGCAAAGCACCTAGCTACGCAAAACTTGATCAACAAAAATATTGACTTCTTCATAGACAGTCAGGCGGCCATTAAAGCTATCTCATCCAGTTACAGCTGTCGCAGTAACCTAAGACTGCTCAGCGAAACTAACACAGTTAGTTTAACCTGGATTCCAGGACATAGTGACATAATCGGTAATGAAATGGCGGATAAAGCTTGCTAAAATGGGGTCAGCACTCGAATCCAGCGAAACTAACACCTCAGTTCTAAAGCCACTAGAGCAAGAAAAAAACAGAATCAAACACAATTTTCTAAAAACCGCCAATGAGAGGTGGTCATCTTTAGAAACATTGCCGAGTCTCCAGAAACTTTTGGCCTGATATTTCCAAGAAAAAAACAGAATTTCTACTAAAGCTAAGCAGACCTCGGCTCTATCTGTTGATTGGCATTCTCACGGGCCTCAACCCGTTGGGTACCCACATGATGAGAATGGGCATTAGCACATCCGACTTATGTAGAGTATGCCAAGATGAAGAGGCAGAGGAAGGATCATTCCACTTCCTCTGTGAGTGTTCTTCCCACACTCGGAAAAAAACCGTCGGAGAATACTTCTTTGACGAACTGGGCGACATCTCTAATCTCCCATTGAGCAACGTCCTGAAATTTACTCAGGGCTCCGAATGGTTCAGTGGGGGTTCCCTACCCCAATATACCAATTACCAACCCAACCCTCTACCTCTCCAATCCTCCTATCTCCTCATCCTCTGATTTTCTCGGGAGCACAATGGATCCTTGAGATCCGAGTGAGGTGCTGCCACTTGTGGCTGCACTCCCCATGCAACCTAACCTAGCCTAGTTTTAAAAGATACCTTTGATAAAATTTTTACGTTTTGTAAAGTCTTGCGATTATTGCTGCATTCAGTTGGTATTTCAAGTAAACACTTCCGTTGTATTCTGTGGAGGTCTTGGATGGTCTTGGTGCCTTTGGTTGCTGATAAGTTTGCAAAGATATCATCTATTGTGACTCCTAACTATTTCATTGATTTTACCAATTCAATTGCAATACTTTTTTACCAATTTAATTTGGGTCTTAATAAAAGATACTTATTATCTGCTCTTGTTTACTTTGTGTACGTACTCAACTTCGTTTTGGCGACATCAATGGCAAATCCCTAATCGCAACTCCTGTTGGATTAAGGAAGTTGTTGTTCTTACACACTTGTGTCGTAGATCAACTAATTTACTGGCAGCATTTGTTTCAGCGGTGCTATTTTCAAAAACTTGAAGGAGCAGAGAACTGATCCTCACTTCGACCCCTATGGTGCACCATCAGTACAGACTACTCTTGATTAAATTAACTTACGGCTTTCACTTTTAATGTTGTTTCTTATGAAATAGCTTTCTATCTTTATCCACATTGTTCTTCTAATGGTAAGTTTGTAAGTGACATGCAGCAGTTTTTCATGACTCAACCTATCAAATGAAGTCCGCGAAAATAATTATTTCGTGGTTATTTCTTATCTTTTGTGAAAGCCTTTCTGATCACTTTATAGCAAGCGATGTTTCTCAATTAATTTTTTACAGCAATTTTTTTTAAGTATTAAAAAAATTTGTGAACTATGAATTACTTTTTTGTGTCCTATGCGTTCAGTCTCTGTTCACCGTTCTGTTCAGAATTATGAAAGGAAAAGGCCTAGAGCCACACAAAAAAAAAAAATACAGCAGCAATAAGAACGGTACTTTCAGCGCTTTGCTTGTGTGCATATTTGGGAAGTAATATTGAAGTTTTTTTTATTCCGAATATTTGATGATGAGGCTGATTAACAAATTGTCTTGTTGTGCACAAAATCTTCACAATGCCTTTGAATCAAAATTACACTAAGGGAAGAACCTCACTTATGAAACTTGGTAAAGGGCTTCAGCTATTAGCTCTTCACATATTTGTAAGATAGATGGTATTTGAAATGAATTTGATGTTCATATTACAGGAACATATTCGTTTGCAGAAATATACGCTCAATGTTTGAACCTTTTTATCGTCTGTATTTTTAGGAAGTATCAATTCATAGCAGTGACTTAGAACTGGGCAAGTATTTGATAGTTAGGCTTAAAAATAACAAATGAGCATATTGTTTACATCGTCCTTGTAATACCTTTTGAGCAATATAACGTTCACTTGAGTACTTTACTTATTCAGCGAGTTAAAGGGTTTCAAAAGTTCGTTCCTCACGTATTTGTTGGTTTAAACAGTCTTGAATAATTCCTATGTTCAATTTTGAAAGAATGTAGGTGATGATAACACAAGCGTCAATTATGTAATTCTTATTGAAATTTTTTCTTTCATCGGACACCTGCCGTCTTATAACCAGGCTTGTGCGACACGGTTGTATGCCTTAACTTTATCCATTCAGCGAATGAAAGAAGATTGAATGAATGAAATTTTTTGTTGTCCTTTTGTTTGTGTGCGTGTGAATCACATTGAAGCGCACTCCATAAAAAATCACTTTACTGGAACAAGAAATGGGCTTTTCCTGCTTCAGGTGCATGACATCCCTAAAGAGACACTGAAAGTTGTTTACTTTGCCTCTCCTTTTTTTTTTTAACTATCAACTTTATTTTTAAGGCGCAATATCATCGTCCTGGTAATTCTAAACGTTTTGCCCTTTTGTCCGATCTTCGACACATCTAGGTATGTGTGTATATCGTCTATGTACTTTATCCCAGCCATCATTTTACTGTTTGTGTTTACTGCACAATGGCCCTTAAAAAATAAAAGAAAACAAAATCTTATAAGAATGAGAAACGAATAAATAAAAGCCTAGCAAGTAGGCAGAATAGCAAGACGATATAACCAAGAACATGAATTAGACTCTAGAGAGAGAGAGAGTGGGTGTAAAGGGAGAAGGAATAAGGAAAAATCAAAATGAACGCATAATGAAGTGCGATTTGGTGTCATAAACTTTCTTTTGAAGGCGAAATTGTGTGAACTGTGAACCAAGTGGGTTTTCTTTCCACTTGCTTCACAGAAAAGTAAGCGGTTGACTGAGCCGAGAGAGAGAGCGAGTGAATTAATGTGAACCGAATTGTGAGTTGGGTAAGGTGGTAGATGGTAGAACACTGCGCCAGGTAGAGTGTAAATATTTAATTTGGAAATGTCCCTGTTATTTTTTTTTTGCCTTCTCCTTCCCAGCTATTCGAAATTTTACTTGTACGAGCACATCCCTTGGATTGGCTATAGCTTGCCTAACTGCGTTTAGGGAATATGTCTTGGTCCTACTTGTGTTAAATTATTTTTTCATTAGGTGAATTGAAGCAGCCTTAGCACAAGGACCACAAAGCAAATTTATGGTGTGTGATTACGTGTCGCGCTGTTAGGATATAGATACACTTAACTCCAGGACATCTCTATGTTTATCCACACCGCACATGAAAGAGAATTTCCCTAGGCTTTCAATTTGGTCCTTAAAAAGAATGTTGAGTATTTCTGGGAATAAAAATGTGTAGGGGTTTTACGACCATCATGAGAATAATGCTAATCCTGATGGCAGGTGGTGGAAGTTTTTGGCTTAAATTAACTATTTAATTTTGGTTCGCGCGTGGACTGTAGACTTCTTTTGGGGTTTTTGTTCTCGTTGCGTGTTTTTTTTTTGTGTTCCTCTCGATGTTGTTTGGTTTTTATTTAATGCTTTACAGCATATTCGTTTCACTTGCGACCCTTGAGACTGTCTTAATGGTGCTGGCTGCTTTGCGGTTTAATTATGAAACGCTCGAATTGATTTTGAGTGGGATGGAATGATGGTTTTGTTTTTTTGTTTTTGTTTTCTCTGCCTTTCTTCTATATTTGATTTGAAAGTGATTGTGATTAATTATTGAGTAGGTAATGCATTGGATACGCTGAACTTTGGTTTATTCAAAAATTTCTTTTAATGATGAAGCTGTTGTGAGTTTGGAGGAATGGAAACATTAAGAGGGACAGGTACTGTAGAGGGTGGCAGTGTAAAAAGTTTTCGGCCTTTTGATTTTTAATATTTATTAAAAAAAAGTGTTGATTTTGATCCGCATTCCTGATGATGTATTTTAAGTTTTTGGATAAGTGGTAAAGTTCGTTCTGTCTTGACGGATAACCATTCTATGTAGTGTTTTCTCTTACGCGGACAGTGCAATGGTTTGTTAAGTTTGAAGCCTCTTTTTGACGGTGGTGCAGGGAATTTCCATATTCAATTTATAAAAGTATTTCATCAAATGAATATTATTGGCGTGCTCTATGAGTTTGAAAAGTGTGTGAATTTTGACCCTGTTGAGATTGCGCTGCTTGTAAAGCCTGACAGGAAGTAGAAACACTACATACTGTCATGTCTGTACGATTATTAACTCGCTTTCGTAGACGATATTGACATTAAGGGAAGATTCAAGGGTTATTTCCTCATCAATTCTTTTGCGAAAATTGAAGCAAAAGCGGGGAGAATGAGTCAAATGGTAAATGAGGGCAAAATGAAGTAAAATGGCGTTTCTTAGCTGCACGAAATCTTTTGATCGGTGTTGTCTATGGTTTGACGGTTGAAAACCTTGAACTGTGGTGACATTTGGAAATTTATTAAAAAACAAACAAAAAAATGGGATCGGTGTTCACAGAGATCTTCGTTCATTTAACGATTACAAAATCGACCACATTTTTGGTTAAACAGCTTTGTCAATAAGCGAAGTCGTCGTATATAGAGCGAAGACAACCCTCAAGTCGTTGATTACTGCTTTCTAGTTTCCAAAAATAAATCATCTTAACATGGACAATACTTGCTTCCCACAAGATGACAACTATATTTCTTGAAGTGCTTCTGTTAACAGCCTCCCCGTTCATAAGTTGAAAGGTGTCGCGATTTCTTTTGTCGGGTTTTGTTAATTCATTTATGCTGACAACCTAGCAACTCTTGAATCAATGTAATCTAATACTCAAGCCACCTTTGACGCCATGCGACCAGATTTAATGGAGAAAGTAGTGAAAAATTAGACTAATCCAATGGACTATGGTATAACTCGTCAAAAGACGTGGAATCATTTACTCTCTAAGCATAAGGAAACCATTAGTCATTTCGAAAGAAAACTATTCTGAGCGATCTTTCGTCCATGATGTGAAGACAATGTGTGGAGACGAAGATCATACCCAGAGTATGCATCCCAAGAATACCATGGTTGGGGCATGTAGAGCGGCTAATTTTCAAAGCACATTTCTGACTAATCGTGGAATTAGACCTCATTTTAGAAGGTACAATCAAGTAGAAGAAGACTTCGACCGCTGAATTGCCCAAAACTAAGAGAGAGAGAGAGAACTTACCTGAAATCTAAATTGTTGGTGAAAGATGTTGGTAGAGATCTCGAACTGTAGTGTCGACTTAAGTATGTAAGTAAGTAGGGTACTGATTGTTGGCAACGAAATTGATTTTGTTTGCAAACTAAAAATATTCGTTTCAAGTGCACTTTATATCTCTTTCTCTTATATACGAAACTTTGGATTGTCCACTTAAGAGAAATTCAATTTTTTTTTTTTCGATAATTGATACTATTACGTTTTACGCCATTTTTTTCGCGCCACGGTTTTTCTTTGGCCACGCTCAAAGAGTCTCAGGGCTTTTTTGTAAAATCTTCTTGAAAGCAACCATCTTTAATTTAGTTTAGTCTTTTGTTTAGTTGCTGCTCTAATCAGGATGTGGAGAATATCGTAAAATACTTTGCTATTGTCGTTGAAATACCCGAAAGTACCCGTGGCTTAATGGTAAGTGGGTATGCCTGTTACAAAGGAGGTTCAAATCCCAGAAACATAAGAAAAGGTTTTTCCACGGGTTCTGATTTTTGCAAGGACTTTTCCATGGCATGAAAATCGATCCGCCCTTCTTGATCAGCAAAATATTGTAGGTCCCCTCCATTCCTCACAAGATATGATTGAGAGGAATGCATCGGGTCCCGAGGCTCTCCAATCCTTTGGGCCAACCTATTTTTTTTTTATTTTATTACCAGAAGGACAGAGCCTTAACAAAATTACCTACTTTCTGATCTGAACCAAGATGAACAGATTGCTCGGGCTTAAGCCATGGTTTTGCTCACTGCATTATTGCAATGATCCATTCGGAGGAGTGTGAAAAAATTGTGGGTATTGTTTCTATAGATTAAAATAACAAAACTCTCTTGCTGCTTCCTCTGGGGAGCCACAACACGCTTTCGATGTTACTTGGGATCGAACCTTGAACTCTCGTTGGATAGTCTCCCTCGCTCTAATTATATTTCATAAGTCATGATTACAAATTTACTCATTCTCATTTCGTTCAAGTTGTCGCTCTACCAACGTACCACGATTGTTCCAATATTGCAAACGTGTATTGGCAGCTGAATAAATATTCTCATCTTTCGACCGCATACAGCAAAAGCAGTGTTATACGCCAACTCACAGTTCAAAAAGACGAATATTTAGTTCCGCATAGAACCAACCACCCTTGGTGCTCAGAGCTATTCACAATGCACAAAACACTGATGTTGATAGTGATAATGTAAATGACTTTTCATGTGACGTTAGGGATAAGAAAAACCGTGGATCCTTTCAACGGTTGGTACAATGTCCTTTTGCATATTTTATGCTTTCTTTTCCATTGTTTCCTTTCGTTGCAATGGGTTTCTGCTGCTGCTGCTGTTGCTGTTGCTGCTGCTTGAAAAGTTCATTTCAAGAATGTAAATAGAACCATTGTCCAAGTCTTACACCTTTTTTTCTGCACTACCTACTATATATGCTGTGCAGAGGTACCAACAACACGTTTTCTGCATTAGAATGCAATCGGCCACCCTATATCTCACCCCCAAGCCAAGCCATTGCAATTATTGTTCTACAGTGATCACAATGACACAGTGGTTCATTCGTTTGTGGTGTTGGTAATAGCTGGTATGTGGTGGTGCACCGTAGTGTTTGGTGATGCTGCCACTGCCACTGCTCACTTGTTCCAATTTTGTGCGAGAATAACTCAATAGGACGTTTCCATTTTTAGATACAATTGTTGTTCTGTGGGTATCTTGGGTAGTGGCGTAGCGCACGATGTGTGTATCTTTCTTTTTTTCGTTAACAATTCCATATTCCATACATTTGTTTGTTTTTTATTTTTATTTCTACTTTTTTAATGCACACTGTCTGGTTTTGCGAAAAAAAAGTTGCATTCCATATATGCAGTGTCATTATTTGTTTGCGTTTGGCCTAAGGGAGATGAAAAAATAATTTGCAAAATGGACAGTTTTCCCCAAAGCATTGCCAAAAAATTCATAAATCTATTTGTTTTGCTTCCTGATGTTGGTGTTATTTTATTCAACGAACGATTTATTCTCATGTTTATTCTAATGGAAGTTTTCAAGTAACGCATATATAACCTTAAATGTATAGTTGTGTGATCTATTGGGAAGTGGAACTAAATCCGAGTGGTTGTGGAGACTTTAATATGGAAAAATGGTAGCGGTAACCTCAGGTGGATATTAAATCTGTAGTTTTGGAAGTGGCAAGAGTGGTTTATGAAGAGTTTTTGCTTGCCAATGTCTGAAGCTCTTTAATATCTTTGAAGTTGAACTGCCAATGAAAGTCCCTTTATTTGACTGAACTGAATGGTTTCTTTCTTTTTCTCTGAACAGAAAATGAAAAAAACAGTAGTGTTATTGTGAAAACGCTTATCACTTTTCCAAAGCAGTTTCAGTTTATTCCTCTAGCCAGTTTTATGACTTACTAAGCATCTCCAAGGTCAGAAAAGACCTTTACAGCCTTGCTACTCCATTTTCAATCGCATTCAAAAACTCAGCACCGCGTCATATGATTGGAAACATGTTCATAAAAATGAGCAATTTTGTTCTCATTTTGTTTAGATTTTTTTCGTAGAATAGTACGTCTAAAGGCTTTTCATCAATTCGTCATCAATAGTCAAAAGTCAAATTCTTGCCTCTGTACGACAAGGCTTTGTACTTAGAAGATTTTTTCACCTAAATTAATTGTCTGTTTCGATAGCACAGGAAACAGTGATCATGGTCACTCTAACCGCTGTTCAATTTGTAATCAGTTGCATGACAATCTTTTTTTTATTAAGAAAAAGTGTGCCTTATATCTACCTGAAGCACTCAGCCAGATTACCGATTGATTGTACCACAAAAGCCAGCAACCCCTGGAATGGAAACAAGGCGTTTGTCATTTCACTTATAATTTCCATGTCGGCGTTGACATGAAACTGGAAGTTCGAAGGAAACGTTGATAACTAGCGGGGAATTCAATCTCACACGTGCGGTTTTGCAACTAAGTACTCTTCCAAGACACTACCCGCCACCGGCTGGCCTGAATGATATGATTCGGTAATCTTATTCCAGATTCACAATAAAGCGTTAACGCGAGACGTTAGCGATAAAAAACACTGCCATATTTTTGCCGTCCATCTGATCATCATTGTGCTAAATTTGAAATAATAAAAAATGTAATGGCTAATTTCCGTCTTTTCTTCCGGTTTCATCAGGGGTCCCATAAGGATCTATTCTAGGACTTTTAATTTTTTGTATATACATAAACTATATTTTGAATTCCAGATGATGCACACCTAACACTTGGTCATATCGAAGATGGGTTAAGTAGTATTAACGGCGGCGAGGCGTACCCCAAAGGCGGATCACTAGTGTGAAGCAGAAAAGTGGGAGAGTTGTGATCGCTTCAAGATCACTACTCGTAACGCCGGAAATGAAAAGAAGAAGAGGGTTAAGTAGTATTAACGATAATCTATCCTCTATTCATCATTGGCCCTGGACGACTCATTGGTCTTAAACCCCAAAAAATCATACAGTATAAAAACCTTTGCAAGTGACAATTTCACGCCAATCCTGCAAGGATAATTAATTGCATTTTTCGCTGCCTTATCAGCAGCCTCATTTCCTTTACTGCCTGCATGTCCTGGTATCCATGCTAAGATTATGTTTTTATTTTTATGAAGGATGGTTCAGATGTTGTTTAGGGCAGGACAGTTATTCGTTGCACTTTTTAGTCCGCCGAGGACACTCAAGCTATCGTTCAAGATGAGTGTTTTGACTGCCCATTTTTGTGAGCTTAAAAGAGCTTTGAGTATTGCGTTGACTTCTGCAATGTAACTACCGCTTGAGTCAGTTATGAACCCTTGGCAAGTGATGATTTCCTCATTGTTTCCGTTTATTTCGACGACTGCATAAGTTGCGTTGTTGCCGTTGAATGATCCGTCGGTGTAAAGCTTTCTTATAGACTTGATAGTTCCCAGTAGATCTCTGTGAAGTATTTGAAATGATTGATTTGAAGTGTTTTCTTTTTTGTAGTTAGAGAGACTGGTATCGATGGGCAGTAGGTGTCTTTTCCAAGGTGGGGGGTAAAAGGAGTGTCGGTGTATTGGAGTATCTAAGGGGATACTCCCGTAAGCCGTCATCATGCTTAGGATTTTGCTGAGAGAAGGTGTACAATAGCACCCGTTTTTTGGGTCCAAGCATATACTTCATCGTCTGCAGCTCTTAGAATTGTGTTCACCTGCGCAGGATCACCGGAAGCTGCACAGTAAATATTGTCAACATATACTTCGAAAAGATCTTGGTTATGCTTTGGCTGCGCTAGTTCCGTTATAAGTACATCTATGTATGCATTGTAAAGGTATACTGACAAAGGGGATCCTTGGGGTATACCGTTTTCAAGTTTCGATTGGTTTCATATGAAGCCATTGATGTTTCGTTTTAATTTTTAATAGTTGACTTTATTTGTGAAAATTTCTGATAATTTCCAATTGTTTCTTCAATAGACTTTGTCTTAATACAATTGTAACCTTTAACTCTTAATATAAAATTAAATTGAATTGAATTGAATACAGTTTATTGCTTTTCTCTATCCCGATACGGAATCACAGAAATTGGTAGCTTTTATTGCTTTACATTTGAAAACACTCACTAAGAAGCTTGTTACATGAGAGTTCGAGGTTCGAACCCTGGAAACATTCAGTTGCTTATGGTGCATACCGTCTTTTAACAGAGACGAGTAATACATTGGCAAGTCCTCAGAGAGATATTAATCTGAATTGGAAGGAGCTTTCTAACTTAGCCGTTCGGGATTGTCAAAAATTAGTAGGTCCCTTAAATTCCACAGCAAGGTATAGATTAATGTAATGAACTAGGCCCAAGGGTGCCCCGAACTCTGTTTCGCACATTTATTTAGCACTCACTCATATGTGTCATTCAAAGCTTTGAACTCAATTCAAAGGATTGTTAGCAAAAGATACTGGCCACATTTGATATTAAAATAAAGCCTGTGAGCTGCAAAATTTGCTAACAGAAAAAAGTACTAGATTCTTATTTACTTTTCTTTGGGAGTGCCTATACGAACCAACACCAGCCTACACGATCTAATTTAGGTGCATATAGACACTTCCTTTCTTGAAATCTACATTTCTAATTTAATTCAAGAACGTTCATTGAAAAAGCAGTCTGAAGTAAAGAAATGGATTTGATGAAAAGTTTTAGAAAGAATTTTGGGGTATCTGGAGTTCGAAGTTTTAAGTGAAAGCTTTTAAATGATAGCTATAACTGACGCCTAATTCATCATTCTAAAGCGTGCAATGAAAATATTGAAGAAACTAATATAAATATTTACGCTTGAGTAAAAGTCGTAACGCTAACGCTCCGAAATGACGTTGTTCTGTGAAACAGGAAGTACTCATTTGAATTTTCATTTGTGTCACTTTAAAGTTTAAACCTTTAAGTTGTGACAGAGTGACAGAGTGATTAAACAGAACTTCTTAACTTTGGGTATTGTAAACCGATAGTGCAAATACTGCCAGAATTAAATGTTGATTCGCCTAGAATAAAAATTCAGTCCTACGTTGGGCGCCAATTTGTTGCACATTTTACTGTCATAAGATAAACTAAATTTTGCTTTAAGCTGCTGGCTTATTTGCTCGTATGACTTTTCTTAAACTTACGAATGTGCCCCAAGAACTTGGCGTTCTGTGCACTTGAACCTCTTGCACATGTGGTTCAGTTCTGGTCGCACCGCACCTAAATAAATTGCTGCATTTGCTCATTTGACTTTTCAGCAAACAGTTGTGGGGCTACTCCGCTTGTGTGAGGCATCAATTACATATTTTTGTTTTAGATTTCTGCCGGCTTTTATTCGATTTCCTTTTTCATTGAGTAGAGTTTTCGCTCCTTTTCTTCTAAATTAAAAACTTTTCAAAGGATCGCGGACATAATGGTAGTTTATCAAAGAAGCGTTAAAAATCAGGCCTATTCTTGATTATTTTTCAACGACAGGACATAGTAGTTGAAATTCACCTGGTCATTTGATTATTTTTTCAACGGCAGGTCAGAGTTAAATTTTAAATACACTCTTATCAGCAAGACAGAGTTGATACTGAGCAGGTCAGGTTCATCACTGGCTTACTGTTGAAGGAAGAGGCCTTACTTTTTTGTTTGTTTATAACCTGGCGTTTTGTCAAACGGGTGTGTTGAGCCTTAGTATTTTGGAAATGGGTATAATGTGTGTTTTTGCATTGTGACCAAGGTGAAACTTGTATGTCGTTTTTGACAAAAATTATAAGTCCGAGTATCTAAGACAGGAGACAACAGATTTCATTTTTTGACAAAAATGTTCTTATTTTGATGTCCTTAATGGTTTTTGAATGCGTACTAAAATGCTTGAAATAAGAGGGATGGGCAAATGTTTTATAAAAGCGGGACTGAGCCTCTGCGTGAACCTAACTGTGGGTAAAACAATCGATTCATTCCGCCAAAATCGGGATGTCCTGCAACACGCGCTGGTGCGAGTAAACAATCTTATTGAAAAAGCATATAACTAACATTAGATAAATTTAAACTAATAATTTTTCAAACCAAATTTTGAAAATTAAAAACTTTTCCGCCCACAAATTTCGAGTTTTCCAAATAAAAACTGAAGAAACTCTTGTCTCCTTCTTTGATAACTTTTCCCAGTAAGGTAATTGGACAGAAAAAGGAAAAAAAACGACAAACAAAACATTCACAGGCACCTTTGTACTTCTCTGAAAAGAGAAACATAAGAAGTAGACAGACGATAGCTAACTCCTAAAGCCAGTAAACGTGCATGGGAATGTTGAAAAATTAAATCATCCCATCTGGAATAGCATAGCAAAAAAAAAAAAAACAAAAAAACAAATATAACCACCGAAAATTCCAGAACCAGGCAGACGGAAGTATGGGAAGAATAAAGAAAAAAAAAAACTCAATCATTCCATTAAACTGAGAAAAACAAAGTTCGTCCTGTGTTTTTCTCCTGCTCTCAAGTTTTTCCACATTTTTCTTTTCCGACACAAAGCGCATTACATAAAGCAGCTTCTTTTCAAAGCAAATAACAGAACTGTTTTTTTTACTAGGCTGGGTTCAAAAAAAAAAAAAAAATTCCTTTTTGTGCTTTTCTATTTTTTCTCTACTGCAAATTGCGACTTTATGGTTTTTTTTTTTGTTTTTCAGATCTTACTACCGGCCTATCCATGACGGAGATTCGAATTCCCAAACACATAATGCGGTATGAGGATGCAGTACTGGGATGCAAATATGATTTGGACGGTGAGGCGCTGTACTCTGTCAAGTGGTACAAGGACGGATATGAGTTTTATCGATATGTCCCGAGGGACATGCCACCAGCACAAGTGTTTCCACTACCGGGCGTTGATATTGATGTAAGTTTTGTTCAAAATGTCTTCATTTAATTTGTTGCTTCTCTATCGATGTATTTCCTTCCATATTTTTTTTGCTGGTACGAGTCTTTCTTTCTCTGCTTTTGTGAGAAATGAAATAAAGAATGTCGATTTCCATACATAGAGCTTCTTCAAAGAAAGAGCGTAATTGGCAGTTTTAAGAGGTTGACAGAAGCATGGACTCAAATCACTGCAGCATAAAAAACTCTGGTTGTTCCAATTTTCGTAGTTATGAACCTATGGTTCCTTCAAATGCATTGAAGCTTTCATGGTTTTAAAACTTTGTGCTTCATAATTGCCCTGGGATAAGCCTTAACAAGTCCCAACAATCAACTTTTGAAAAAGGGTTTTAAAATGACTTCGGGGAATTGAACAGAAAATTACAGCTGTGATTTATGTAAGGCAAATATTTTGTTTTTTCAACGGGTTCAACAAGCCCAAGAGAGTTTTTAAATTTCGAAAACCACTTTTTGTTTAATAACCTGCGGCTATTGCGTTTAATTAAGGACAACATCTCTTAACCGAAAAATGTATGCGATACTTGTGGATTTTGTTTTCTTGCCAAAGAGTAATTTAATTATGTGGCGGAATCTACAAAAAATCTCCGGTAAAAATAATTTTATACGAATTATAGAGATGTTGGTTGTGTTTGTTTTTAAATATCATATCGACATGTACCTTCTAAAATCCTTTTTTAATTCTTTCGATTTTGTTTGCATTAACGTGCCCGTGGTAAAATGGTAAGCATGTCTGCATTTTACGTGGGAAGTTCGTGTTTCGACTTTCAAATACATCAGAAAAGGAGTGTTTTAATAGGGTATCGCCTTTCGCTATCAACTAGCAAGTCTTCCGAGAGTAGTTTTATTCTGCCATGAAAAGCTAAAAATAAAAATAAACAAGATGGCGCAAACAGATCGAGGAACCCCGAGACCTAGCGCTTTTCTCACAACCATACCTTGTGAAGGAATTGAGGGGACCTACAATTTTTAGCCGGTTCCAAACGGCTTACCGAAAAAGGGCTTTTCATAGCAATTTACTAACGGAGGGCTTGCCCATTCCTCTCGAAAGGCGATACCCGTGGAAAAACATTTTTGCCTCGGCAGGGATTCGGACCACGAACCTCTGAGTTAACAGGCAGACATGCTTAACCATCACGCTAAGAGTAACCCAACTAACTTTTTAGCCGTTCGAAACCGACATCAAATTGCAGGCCCTTAAAATGCGTTGTCTCGAGTTTTCAATAGCTTTGTTGCGAAACCTTAATAATTTTTATTTTATTTAACAAAAAAAAAAAAACTTATCGTTAATTCTTGTTAATGGATGCTTTCAAATATGTTCAAATTTGTATTAAGGGACTTAGCAGTTTCAAAAGTCACCGGTTGGTAGGGAATCCCACCATTGGTGGGGAGCTACAATATTCCAGGATGGTCAACTTATGAAATATCTTGAAGAACGAAAGCTTCTTAATGACCGTCAGTACGGCTTTCGTAGCAAACGGCCCACTGGTGATTTGATGGCATATGTATCTCAACGAAAAGTGGAACCAATCTTTACATTGTTTTGGAGAAAGTAAGATTATTGCGCTTGATATTTCTAAAGCATTTGATAGAGTTTGGCATCAGGCTCTTTTATCGAAAATGCGTGCTTTTGGTATCGATGAGTCTCTTCTTCGTTGGATTAGAAATTACCTTTCCGACCGTTCAATACAAGTTGTGTTGGATGGCTTCAAGTCTGATACCCACTTAATAAATGCTGGTGTGCCTCAGGGCTCCGTATTGTCTCCAATTATCTTCCTTATTTTCATAAATGATCTCTTGTCTGAAACTTCTAATCCGCTTAACTGTTTTGCTGACGACTCGACCCTCAGATTTTCATATTCGTTTCCAAATTCACGTCCCTGCTCTTCGGATGTGGAACTGGAACGGTTGCGTATGATAAGCTCATTGAATTCTGACCTTGACAGCATTGTTGCATGGGGTCTTATGAACCGAGTAGAATTCAATGCTTCGAAAACTCAATGCTGCCTCTTGTCGATGAAGCTTAACATTCCCCCATTTCCATTATCCATGAATGGTACCTGCATCGAAGAAACCGAAAAGCTGTCAGTACTTGGTATGTGTGTAAACGATGATCTTCGTTGGAATGACCACATATTTGAAGTCGCCAAAAACGCTGCTAAATGCTTAGGCTTCTTGAGACGATGCAGGAAATTTTTCACCCCTTCTGATCTGGCTACAATTTATAAGGCCTTCATCCGCCCAAAACTGGAGTATAACTCCCATATCTGGTCAGGTGCTTCTCAAACATCCTTGCGCCTACTTGATAGGGTACAAAATAGAGCGTTAAAATTGATAGGTGATAGTTCAATCGTAGAATCGATTGATTCTCTTGAACATCGTCGAAACGTTGCCAGTCTCTCTCTATTTTATCGCTTTTTCTACAAACAGTGCTCTAGTGAAATAGCCAGTTGCATTCCTCCCCTGAAACAATTTAGCCGCAACACTCGCCTCGCTAGGAATGCTCATCAGTTCTACCTTGAGCCCAACTTCGGGCGTACAGTCAAGTATAGAGATTCGTATTTCAGCCGCACCACCCGAATGTGGAATGCTTTACCTGACTCTGTATTTCCCCTGCATTACGATTCACAAAGATTCAAAAGCAATGTGCATCGGTGTCTCCTATTAAATCCTCTCCTATTTTCCTTAATGCCCGCACTGTGTTCTACAACATTATAATTGTATTCACAAATCATAACCCCTTGATGTGCGCGCAAATTAAAAAAAAAAAAAAAAAAAAAAAAGGATTTCAAACATCTATTGTGTAAAGGGAGAACAATGGTTACTGTGAACAGTTTGTGGGATAGGAAAAGCGTTGTTCTGAGGCATAGTTAGGCTGACATTGAAATGATTTTAACGCACATAGTAAATCCATGGATATCGATCAATTGATGGTTTCTCCCCTTATTTGCCTCACACTGCTTGTGATTCACTAGTAGGCGCACGCCGCTTTGACCTCAGAATGCAGACCTCCCTGTTTTAAATTGTTCAATGTCTCAAGGTGCGTCCACACTATGCCGAGCGGCATTAATCGGCGCATGCCGATCGGCAATTCCGACTTAGTGTGGACGCTCCGATCGGTCTTCTTCTTTACCAAAACCCGAACCGAATGAAATGGATCTGTATGTCGGTCGACGTAGTGTGGACGCACCTTCAGACAGCCAAATGATGTAGATGTCGCCGTATTTGCCTGCACCATACGTTTTTTGGTTTATCTTTCTTTTTGTTTCTTCGCAATCAAGTTTGAACGATGCCAGCGTTATTGTGAGCCGTATGTGTATTGAACCGTATTGTATGTATTGAAAACATTTTATGTGATTGCCCTGCCATAGCCAGATCCAGGCTTAAACGTTTCCAAAAAGGATTCACTAGCCCCCTTGGCATCAGAAACACCTCTTCTTCGATTATTCTTAGGTTTAACTTCTAATGAACAACTTAACTTTTTACGTGTTTAAATCTAAGGGAACAGCACAAAAGATCTTTCAGGTCGACGTTCTAGTAAAGGTGATCTACCGTCGCCCTAAAATAAAAAATAAATAAATAGGGTGGCGCAACAGAGCGAGGAGCCCCTGGGCCTAGCACATTTCTCACAACCATGCCTTGTGACGAAATGGAAGGGACCTATAATTTTCTGCCGGTTCCGAATGGCTAATTGAGAAAGTGCTTTTCATGGCAATGAATTTATTAACGGATAACTTGCCAATTTAAAAAAATGTAATTGCTGGACACATTACCACGGTGTAAAGTTTTCCATTCACCTTAGGGGATATTTTTCTTTAACAAAAGATGGTGGAGTTTTCTCGCCACTTCTTCCACCTCACGTTTACTCGATGATTGATGTCGTAATCACAAGTTACTTCACTTTTGATCATCAATCTTAGAAATTAAATTTTTTACGCTTGAAAAGCATAATTCCATTAAAATATATGATTGAAATAGTCAAATACCCACGTCTTGATCATTCTTTTTTGTTTTTGGACTTATACGGTATCCATTACCTTCTAAGGTAACTCATATGTCAAATGCTTCTTCAGAGGACGTAGGATCCCCCTTATGATGACTCTATCGTCAGCAACGAATACTTGATGTACTTTGGTTTTCTGGACTGAATCTTCCAACATGAAGTCAGGCAAGGACTGTAAAAAAAGCAGAAGACTCAAGACACTTTCTTGGTGTACACTTACTGTGACTTTAAATTCTTCTTTGACACCAGCTGGCCATTTTCCCTTCGTCACTGTTCCTTCATTCATATTCTCAATCATTTGCACAGAGGTCTTTATAACTCCTGGGTGTCTGAATGCCACCTATATCAGATCTCGTGGTGGTCGAGATCTTTGGAACTCCTAGGCATCTGAGGGCCACCTATATCAGATCTCATGGTGGTCGATCGAGTGTTTTTCGAAGTCAACGATGTTTTTCATACATGCATTCCCTACTATTGGCTTGGAGTTGTTCTCACTTCTTCTTCCTTCTTACAGCTTCTGTATTCCCATTCGCCTCTTCATATATCAACTTTCATTGTATTCACTACGCCCTTAACCCGAGCAGTGCTGTAGTTATTTTGTAAATTTTTTTGAAATGACATTTTCAGGGGCTGTAGATGGGGGTTTTGAAAGCTCAAAATTCAATTGAGTGTGACCGTATGACACTGGCACAATTCGGGTTTTAATTTAAAAGCTGCTGTCTTTTCGCTCTTCACTGCTCTACCTTCATCATTTCAACATCATGTTACTTCGGCTTATTGAAGGCAATTCTTTGACAATATTAAGATTCTTTCTAAGTTGTAGGCTACGAAACATACTTCGTGTTGTCCTCCTCTTGAATTTGGGCTTTGTTAATGTTGTTAAATTAAAATGTCCAAATGCCACTTCTTGGTTCTCCTAGTAGCCCCTGTTCATTTATTTCCTTTAAATGGTATCAAATGAAAGTTATTTTGGGTTTCATTTCCACCACTGTAGTAAGAGACAGTTGTCGGGTTTGTTGACTTGCGTGTATTTAAAATATTTTCATTGGGAAGTTACCTGGTAACGTATCCCATACCTCCATGTTAGCCTTCATGGTCTTCATTCGTCTTCTATTCTCGACCATTCCAAAGCTGCTCTTTTGTGGTATTCTGAAGTAGATTGTGAAAGTCATGCATCTTTTTTCACTGCAAGTTTTCCACACTTGTTTTTCTATCACCAATTTAAGAGACATAAAACGGTCGCCAGACTTTAAACACGATACCAATAGCTCTTTTTTAAGAACAATACCGTTCTCTAGACCATCTTGTTGACTTTTGTTCCTACATCCAGAAAAGAGACAATCTTTCCGTACACCACGATTGGATCACTAATGTGAAGCAGCAAAGTAGAAAAGCTGTAATTTCAATGAGATCACGATACCTACACTTTATAATTTTGCTTTTAACCACTCATAAGCCCATTCCCTCAGAAATGTGAGAAATGCGCTAGGCCTAGGGGCTCCTCGCTCTGTTGCGCCACCCTATTTATTTATTTTTAAGCCCAAAAAAAGACTTTCACTCACAACAGCAACATCAACGTACACACAAAAGTGGTCAGAGACAAGAAAAAACATTAAATTAGTTTTCTCTAGAGGTCGTTTTAAGTTTTATGTATTAACCAAATTCCTTGCTGCATTTTCGTATATCAAAACCGAGGTGACAGATATTAATTTCAACTGCATACGATAATAAAAAGCGATTTAATTCCTTTTTTCTTAATTGCGCTGAAGCCATATACCGATAATTATTATTTATGTCCTTTAATATTTCTTTATTACACAAGCTAGTTGCATCTTTCTTTCCCAAGGGTACAAGTTCTTTTTTTTTTTTTTTTTTTTATTTCGTATTCGCCGTCCATTGTGAATTTAAAAGCTGCATTCAGACTCGAAAATTCAAAAAGAAAAAAAATTATAATAAAAAACCCAGTGTAATAGGCTGTGAATGCTGCTTCCTTCGTTCCGGTTATGCAACGACAATTGCTCTTAAAGCAACCACCTGAGTCCCATCCCTAAACGAATACACAACAGTGAGGAAGAACAAAACTACTTCTCACCAGCGCAGCTAGTGAGGGGGTGTGAATGTGAATTACTTTACCAGCAGGACATATGGCTACACCAAGAGTAAGCGAGAGTTGGTTGAACCATAAAGCTTAACCAAAAGTACTTTGTTGTATGCCATTAGTGTTTGGTTGCAGAACAACCAAAAGAAGAACGAAAAAAAAATGAGGAGAAGGGAATTCCAATGGACAACTTTTTCGTTTGCAACCCCAAAAGCGGGCGGAGATATAAATTTAATAAGCATTTGCTACGTGACTTTTGTGACAATTCACTGCGGGAATATATCCTATTATTCTTCTCATACAAAAGTCAAACAACTCTTCCCACCCGCCATTTAGCGTCCGGTTGTACGATCCTGTGATGCAATTTTTCCCTTCCTTGGTTTTCAAATCAGCTGACAAAAGTTTGGAGTCCTTTTCTCTATCTCCATGCTGAAAGAAAGTGGAATGGGATTTTCTCGCAGGATCACAAGTGATACCGTTGTGATAACATCGTTAGCTTTTCAAGATCCCACTTTTTTTTCTGTCGAATGTTCTACCTACCTACACACTACACAACGCGTAGGTTTTCTTTCTGTCGGTTCTATTCTTTTCCCGAGGGGTTGTGCAAGGTAAGGCCCTTGAACAAAAAGTGTGAATAGATGGCAGGAAAAAGTTTTGTTGTTACTTCCTCAGGACATACAAGGACAACTCACTGCTGGTTGGTAGTAGTGGTGGTTATAACAATGGACGATAAAAAGCATAAGTTTTTCTCTTTTCTAGTTTCTTGTTTTGATAGTCTTGTGGCCTAGCTAATATGGGCTATGAGAAGTTGTCTTTGCCATTTCGCCCAAGACGGTTATCCTTTTGGTGTTGTAAACTTTTCTTATATTTTTATTGTTAAGGCGCTCCCCCGCAGTATTTGTGTGTTCGCTTTATTGAAAAGAAATTGTGGATGTTCGCAGGAGTGTTGAAATGGAAAACAACAATCTCAACAATAGCCACTTCCAAAAGGGACAGCAGAAATGTAAAAGTTTTCTCAACGAAAAGTTGTTGCGTGGTTTCTTTTTGTTGTTTAACAAAAGTTTTGCATAATTAAATGTATATGTACACGTACATGAAAAAATATAAATCATCACTGTTTTTGTTTTTTTGTTTTTTTCTTGTAGCCTGCTAATTCAACTGACAATGTGGTCCTTCTGAAGCGTGTGACATTACAATCGACTGGTCG
Organism: Melanostoma scalare; assembly: GCA_949752695.1. NCBI lineage: Eukaryota > Metazoa > Arthropoda > Insecta > Diptera > Syrphidae > Melanostoma > Melanostoma scalare. The sequence continues at coordinate 18,267,249 of OX456986.1, forward strand.
CTACAGATGCGAGGTGTCTGGCGAAGCACCATCGTTTCAGACCGTCTCCGGACATGAGGATATGACAGTTGTTGGTGAGTATGACTAAGGTTTATAACTTTCAAGTTCGCTTACTTTCTTCGGAAGTCAACGGTTTTGTTTTCCTTTTTTGAAGCGAATTTTTTAATTTTCATGTTAATCTTTTATTTTCTATCGCAATAAGTTTTGCTTTCATTATCAGCAAGTTGAAAGAAAGTCTGGTTGCCATGGATTTCGTTGCGGCATCAGAAGGTAGAGACACTGTGGGGTGCAGCAGACGAAATTCAATTATAATTTTATTAGGTTTCTGAAGCTAATAAAGTTTTCTTAAAAGTTTCCTGAATGAGCCATTGCCTAAGGCTCTCAGGACGAAAAGAAGAAATAATTATGCACCCTCCAACCCTCAAACTATTTCAATGGAAAAACAGAGAAGAAAATTAATACTTACGGTGCGGGTAAAACTTTGGTGCAAGGGATGCATTTCCTTGGCGAAATAATTTATTAAGTAGTGTACTTTTACTAAGTAAAAAGATGAGGGTTTCGGGACAAAAACGTAAGAAAGCGACAAAACTCTTAGAAGAAGATAACTCCTAGGACGACCGACGACCGACACCGACGCCCTTGCAGTAGGATTCTTCATTAATCAGAAGAATATTAGTAAAATGAAATTATATGACATTGATCACATTTTGTTGGTTTGGGGTTGGGAATGGGTTTTGTGGAGCATAATTTTTGGTTAGTTTTTGGAAAAGTGTTTTCTTTTTTTGTGAGTGTTGAGAGATGATTAATTATTTCGAAGGGAAAGAAGATAATGGGAGATTGTTGACACACTTCTTGAGAAAGTAACAAGCTGTGTGGAGGAGAAGATGTAAAGTTGGATTATGACTTTCAAGAATGTTTTCTCGAATGAGCAGAATCATTTTCTCTCGAAACATTGTTTTCGTGGGTCATTTAAAGTCTTTTGGAAATGGAATGTGAAGGAGGTGTTACCTGGCCTCTAATAGACAGAGTCTGTTGCATCGGCTATAACTTTTGTGATTAGTGGTTTCCTTTAACCAGCCTGTTTGTAACTCCCCGCTTAAAGGAACAATAGTTCTGGTGGCCTGCGTAAACCAGTTAATATTTAAGACTGCAGTTCTTATTTATTTATTTAGGAGGGCATTACAGTAAGGGGTGAACCTGGGCCTCAACCCAAGTCCCATTTTTAGGATCGGGCATACGATACAGAGTTTCCATTCATCGGGTATACTTTTTTTCGACTATATCATGCAGATCAGCTGGTGCATGCTCCTTTCCAACTGGTGGCCTGCTGCCTTGAAAAGCTCTGTATCTAGGCCATCTGTACCTGCAGTCTTATTTGATTTAAGTTTGCATATGGCAAGCTTAAGTTCCTCTAGGTCGGGAGGACGGCATTCTTGATCATCGTCCAAGTTGAAATGGGCATTCTGCCTGACAGCGGAATTATTCACCGCCGTGAAGCTGTCTGCAGAAGTGATCTTTCCAGATCCTCAGTAGTGACTGTGGCTCTCTTACTATGTTTCCCTGCTGGTCTTTACATGCCTGAGTTCGAGTTTTGCCGAACTGGCAAGATCCTTTTACCTTTTGGTCAAACTTCCGAACCTCATTCCTGTCTTGGCTCTTTCAATTTCCTGAAACGAGCACTTCTCTTGCTGCTTCCTTTTCTTTTTGAGAAGTCGGTGTTCTATCCTTCTTTTCTCCTTGTAAATCTTATTATACTATAGTCCAAAGCATACCTTGTTATGTTCTACATCAACATTTGTCGTGCTTTTCGTTTGGCTACATTTGCCTGCCTGCATTCTTTATCGAACCATGGGTTTCGTTTTGGGGGCCGAGTGAAACCCAGAACCTCAGAGGCAGTGGTTCTGATAGCTTCTTGGCATTCCTGCCACTGGTCTTCAATGCTTGATGCTGGCCGCATTGGATTCAAAGATAGTTGGAGGGACACTCAATTGGAGAAGGCACTGGAAATCTCTTGCGATTGTAGCTTTGCGACGTCATATCTCTTAACAGCGTTGGTTCGCACGAGTTGTAAACAAGATATCCTCATTCGTACCTTGGTTACAACAAGGTAGTGGTCCGAGTCAAAGTTGGCCCCTCGGAAAGTTAGGAAATCTATAACACTGGAAGAGTGCCTTGCGTCGATCGCAACATGATCATCTGGTTGACGGTTGATTGATCTGGGGAATCGCTATGTTTTATGAATTTTCAGTGTGTACAACTAACAATAAGATTTAGCACCGCAGCAAAATCGATTAGCCTGAGTCCGTTTTCGAATGTTTTGTAAGCTATGCTTACCGATTGTATTTCCGAAGATGTTCTCCTTCCCTAGTTTTGTGTTAAAATCGCCGAGAACGACTTTCACGTCTCCTGTGGGGGTGCGAACGCTTATTAAGCTGCTTTGGTCGTCAACTTGGGTCGTCAACGTTGAAATCACATTTGTTATCCGAGGCCGTTAGTTGTTTCCGAATCATGGAATTTCAACATCTTTGGATAGTTAACTCTACGCGCAACTTCCAACATGGAGAGCCAGATCTTTTAAAATCCCCTTGAACATAAAGAGTCAGATTATTCGGTGTCAATACCCTACTACAGGTCAGAGCTGCCGTTAGCTCGCCAGGAGGTCATCCGCCACCATCTACTTTAATACCTTGTCTAGTAATGATAGATTCTGAGAAGCCTTTAAACCAAATTTTTCGGAGTAGCTCATTCAGGGGTTTCTGCTTTTTTGACCGTTGATTCTGTAAGTCTAGAGACATTCCCAATGAGCTATGGTAGACCACTGAGATTCCTGGCAGTCAATCACTACTCGCAGAGCATTTTAGTGTTGATCTATTTCTTCTTCGTCCTTTTGTCAATACTCGCACTTAATAGTTTAGCAGGTCACCTTCCGTTGGAGCGGTACCCAGTGGCTACCACGTTCAGGTAAGCACAATAGACTTGTAGTATAAGTTCGCGCCGCCATGTTGACACCATTCATAGCCTTCCCAAGTAGTAAACGCCGAACCATTGAAATACCCTTGAATGAACAATGAAGTAAAAAGGTTTCATTCACTCAACAATTACCATTTGGAGTTGTCAGCTAATAAACACAAACCATTGAAATGAATTTCAAAAAAATTAAAAAAAAACCTTCACAAAAGAAGCCCAACAGATTTAAAAATATTTTTCGAAGATTGTTAAAACAGTAAGATGGCATTCATTGTTCTCTCAAGCCTGTCAAGTGCCACATTGTACGGTCTTCTGTTTTCTCAAAATGCGAAATCAATTTCCGTTGAAACACAAAAAACAGAGGAGAAAAAAAGGAAACAAATTGATTTAAAATACGACTAATTTGAAGCGAGAGTGACAAGGATACTCCTAACGAACGCTCTCTTCATATTGATTTTTATCGAGTTCAAGAACAAACGTTCATCGTCGTAATTCTGTCGCAAGGATACTTCTACACTTTATTTCCATTTTGCATAATTGTCATTGTGTAGCAGTTTTGTGAAACATATTCTATTTAGAGTAGCACTCCCAAGATAGTTCCTTCATTCACTTCTAGTTAATTGAGGTGAAATGCCACGACCGAGAACCATCTCTAGAGAGAGAAATGCTACCTCCTTCAAACAATTGCATTCAGAACGACATAACGCATTGGCTAAGGACAACCAATTGAAAGCTACACCTACCTCGAAAAGTAACCATAGAACATTAGGGAGGGTTTGCTTGCAAATGTAGGGAAGTAGGCTTCAAGGCTTGTTGAGGACATTGAAGGACCTTTCAAATGCACTCCATACCTTACTCATCTAAATGAATTTGCGTTATAGGAAGGACGGGGTGTTTGGTGGCAAGTGTGATTGGCATAGGTCATGCATCTGAGGTGAATAATTTTTTTTTTTTCATTTCTTACTTTCATTTGTGCGTGGTAGAATCGTTAATATAGAGGTGTGGGTTTTTTTTTCAAACAAGCGAAACTGTAATCAATCTTCAACCTCCATACACATTTTTCCATTGTCCCCGCACCATCACACCGCCCCATGCAATGAAGACGTCTGCTATCGTTTACCTTCCACGGTCTTAATGGCCACTTCTGCATTGTGCTTCTGTTGGTTGTCCTAAGAACTGTTGCCCTGTTTGAATTTGCCGGCCACACTGGGGCCTGAGGGGTTGTGTAAGAAATTTTTTTTCTCAACTAGAAATCGGAACAAAGATGATAGTGATTTGTGGTGTGCAAACGAGGAGGCTTCAAGTAGAAAGGACAGAGAAGGTGGGGCAATTAATTTGATTTTTTTCTTTCATATTGCCTTTCTTCATGGTATTTTGTTTTTTCTCTGTTCCACTATGCCATCTACGATCCTACCTTTTACTAATCTAAATGCAAAAATAAAATACGTTGGCGTTGACGGCTTTTTCCTTAGTTGTGGTGAGTGCACTTCCTTGTTTATCCTTATTTAAAACGGTGAAAAATGTACAAACTTGAGGGCATCCTTGGCGCTGATTGCACTTGAATAACTAACAAAGTATGGTATGGGGCAAAAGGGGATTTTCTTTTAATTTATTTTTTATTCTTAAAGATTGCATAGCACTTCATCTGCAATTGAATTATGCATCTTGGATTTTTGTGACCGCGATTTCTTTTTAAGGCGCATCAAAGAGATTAGAAGAACTGGGTGAAAAAAAGCTCGTAAATACGACAAGGAAAGAAAATGAAACTTTTTTTGTCAACAAGGAAATTTTTTTGGAAGGATTTAGATTGCAAATTTATTGATTCTGCTTTGAATAAAATCTTAAGTTTTGTGCAGGGTGCTTCCAACTTTGAAAGCGATACTTCGAGAAGATATTTTAAGGCATTGACTGCAAAGAAAAGAAAAATTAAGTGATTGAAAAAAATTATTTGAATAGAAAAACTATGTGTGCTTAAGAACTAACTGTCTGCGTAGTTCAGTTCAGTTCAAATAAAAGTAAACTGAAATGAACTGAACTGAACTACGTAGAATTTATTCTTCAAGCATTTTGAACTAATTCATGAAGGTTAGTTATTTTCTTAGTGGTTTTAGTTTCTAGAAGCCACAATCTGCATTTGAAAGACTGAGAAGATTTTGCTTATGATAATTCCTTGCAACTGGGAAGAAGAATATTTATAGTGATTTTTATTATTTCTTGCCAAAAAGGTGAAATGCTTCATTGAGTCTTTTTTATAGCGCAAGCCTTCAAGCCCATGTTATTTACTCAGCAAGAATCAATCCTTTTGAGGGGAGTCCACAAATTAGCCGGCTGCTTTGTTTCTATGAGGAAAGTGAAATGGGAAACAACAAACAATAGAATAGTGGATTATGAGTAAGGCGACTACTTCGAAGTTGGGATTCGAACCTCGTTATACCTAGTCCTATAATGCCCTTTTAGGGTGATTTTTTGAAAGTAAAGGATCTCCCAAACCAAAGTGTTTTTGCAGTCACGGCAACGTAAATTGCTGCTGTCGAAATTTTGTTATACAGTGACATTTGAGAATACCCATATCGACGCGCCAGGTTAGGCTAGGTGGAAGTGGCTGTCAGCCAATGAGTACATTGCCTGACACACTTAGGCCGCAAGGGCCCATTGTGATACCACAGAGATCAGCAAGTTAATCACCTACTGATCTCAGAAACCCGATGTAAGATTACCGAGTTGATCACTTATTAATCTTCCATTACGGGACTAGCCGGTTAATCACCTGCTAGTCGAACCACGCGGCACTTTTAATGTATTTCGAAAGACTTTTACGGTCTATGTAAGCTAAGTCGCTAGTATCATCGAAGAAGAATTCACCGAGATGAGTTTCCTCCTTTGAGAGTGCAGGGCATGAGTAAATAAGGTGTTAAACGGTTTCCTCCTCCTCTTCGTCCATGCAGCTTCTGCTGAAAGTCTTTTGGCGTGTCTTCCTTATAGACAGTATCCCGTAAGAACACCTATGGTAGAACCAAGATACAGGCGGTTCAGGGCTAACAAACTCCTTGAGCGTTTTGAGTCTACACACGTCCAAACTTTTTTGGTTGCAAGGCAGTTGTTACTCTCAGTCCATCTAGTGTTTGTTATCCTCGAAGCGTCTTGTCTAAGTAGGAGTTTACATGTAGCGATAGGTGCACCTATGTTGTTCCATTCTGAGCATAGGAAAGTGGTAGTGCCCTTTTTGGCTAGTTCGTCTGCCATACAGTTGCCTGGTATGTCACTGTGCCCTGGCACCCATGAAAGGTGAATGTTGAACTGATTTGACATCTCCCTCAGAGACATTTGACAATTTTGGACCGTGATGGATTTTGTAGAGACAGAGGCAAGAGATTGAATGGCAGCTTGGCTGTCCGAGAAGATTTGAATATCCGTGAGGATATGACGTTTTCTTTGAGCCAAGACAGCACCTCCTTAATCGCCAGAATTTCCGCTTGGAACACACTACAATGATCGGGTAGGCGGAAGAATAGACTGAGATTCAGTTTTTCTGAGTAGATTCCACTTCCCACACCTTCGCTGGTTTTTGAATCATCGGTGTAAAAGTGTATTGCTTCATTTTCCAAAAGAGTGCCATTTTCCCAAACCGACGCGCCAGAAAACGGAGCGTTTTCATAAATTTGCATTGTCTAACTGCAAAATTGATGACAGCATCATTTCTGAAGCTGTCGCTAAAACGCTTTGGTTTGAAAAAACCTTAGAGCTGCTGTCTTTTCGAAGAAAGAATTTGGAGGACAGTTTGAAGTTGTTGGTCCTTCTTTGTGTCATAGGAATGTTTGATAAAAGTGCATAATGCTCTGGTTCAAGTTAAGTTCTTTTTTGTGTCTATTAGAATATTTTAGAAAACTCTTCTTTTAGTTTTTCAATAAGAAAGGGGACCTTTCCTGCGGTAAATATTGGGCCTTCGAATCTAATTTTTATTTTTTCATTCCAAACTAATTAAAAATTCATCGTCAAAAACTTTAATCCAAAAAATTATGTTAAAAATATTGTGATCCTATCTATTCATGTTGTTGTTACCCACTAGATAATGATAAATAAATTATGTGGCGCAACAGAGCGAGGAGCCCCTGTGCCTAGCGCATTTCTCACAACCATGCCTTGTGAGGGAATGGAGGGGGCCTACAATTGTCTGCCGGTTCCGAACGGCTAATTGAGAAAGCACTTTTCATGGCAATGAATTCACTAACGGAGGACTTGCCAATTTCTCGCGAAAGGCGATACCCGTGGAAAAACATTTTTGCTTCTGTTGGGATTCGAACCTCGAACCTTTGGGTTAGCAGGTGGACATGCTAACCATCACGCCGCGGGTACCCACACTAGATGGAGTTTCATATAAAAACTCCTTTTTATTTTTCGTGAAAAGTGGTGTATCATTACTTCTACTTCCCTCTTTCTTGGAAAGTTGCTAAAGTACTTCCCATCTTCAAGAAACAAGACTCTTCTTTTCGATCTGATTTCGATTAAGAGTTGAATACGGTAAGGGTCATCTCAATCTTATAGGCCTAATCACAACATTCTTGGCTGGAAATTGTAACACCTTTTTGGATTTAGTGATCAGGCATGCAAAGTAAGGTTAAGCTAACTCGGCTTACGACCGACCGACACGCACTAGGACCAAAAAAGGTCCATTGTGATACCACATAGAAATTTGAGAAATTTTCCTCTTACTTAAACCATTTTGAGCTTTCTATAAAGCGATTAAGGCAATGATTGTCTACGTTTCTAAGATCACTTGGATCGTCGAAAAAGAGATCTCTTTAAAGCTTTTTTACATCTTGAGAGAGAGCTGTGCATTGGTATGTGCATAGATGATCTGAATCGGTTTACTCTTTTTCCTCGTCCGTGTAGCTCCCACAGAAGTCGTTTGGTAAGATATTCGGCCCTATCGTGGTGAGTTTTCTCCGCAACGCATCTTTCTTCGGAGATTCAATTTTGCTTCGAAGTAGTAGACATTTTTCACAAATGCGGCAATGCATTGCATTCCGAAAACTAAAATCTCCGCAACAAAAACTTATCGGAGAACGTCAGATCGTCCGATCGGAGAACTACCACAAAGCAAAATGTCTCCGATCGGATAGAATTCCGCTCCGACGGTTACCACGATAGGGCCGATTGGGTCTTGCGGTATGTCTACCTATGAGGCAATGTCCGGTTGCAACACCGCTTCTTACGGGCATGCACACTATTTACAGATTACCCGTCTGGTGGACAGCAAAAAATTGTATCTGGTAGTAAAAGTTCAACAGGTAAGCCTGCTTTCCAAGGAGTCCCACAGGGAAGAATTCTTGGTCCGCTACTATTCAGCATGATTATAATTTACCATCTTGCAATTTGCGTGCTTGTGTATATTTATGTCCAACTTTATCTTGTTGGACATAAATATACACAATTATTATCTAGTTAGTCCTTTTCATCAGCTTTGTCAACTTTGTCTTTCAATAAAAATCATCCGATTTTCTAAGAAAAAGTCTATGCTCCGTTTATATTTGCTTTACAGACTTTCATTCAATTGGACCGAGAAGAATAAATTTCTTTCCACATCCTTGGAACTATCTAAACTCTTCCTGTTTAATTTTTTGACATGCTGTAAGACTCTAGCATTCCCTTCAAGACTTGTTTCCATCGAATCCATAAAACCTAAACACAACGTTGTAAAGAGGTATTCACAGTATAGAATATAATTTTTCTACCCACTAGAAATCAAAAACTGCACCACTCTACAATCCGTACTAAGCTCTTACTAAAGTATTTTTGGCATGTCGTTTCAACATTAAAGTGTTTCCATCAATTATAAACATCTCCTTAATAATTAGTAAGGACTCCCATTTGAGTAATGGGTTTTGTTAAAAAATATATAAAAATCTCCGCCATGAAAAAGCGACACATCAAATACAACCATTTCCTGCAAATACACCCATTTCACTTACAAGGAAAATATCTTCATTTAACGACGGCTTAATATAATTCATCCGCAATAAATTTCAAAGGAAATCAACTTAAAAATAAGGCAGAGACTTCTCTGGGTTTTTTTTTCTTTCGTCTTATATATTCTAGCTTTCAGGAATTACAACGAGAACAACAACAACAACAACAAAAAGTCTATCTCCAACAATAAAATACCCAAGGACATGCAATAAAATATATATACTTATATATTTTTACACAAATGTTAAACACAACCTTGCCAGCCTTCTTCCTATTTGCAAGTCTCTCGCTCTTATTCCTGTTTCCGGTCTTGCCTTTTATTAATTAAATTCTTTTCATTTGTGATTTTTAATTCCTTGCCATCCGAAATAGGACATAGTTATGAGGCAAAAAGCACAGAAAAATAAAATAAAATACAAGAAAAAAAGAGAAAACCAGAAAGCAGAAAAGAAGAAAAAAACACACACACACAAGGACGACGCGATGAGCAAAGACACAGATTCACTTCTTAACGACGGCAGTTAAATAAAATGAAACACATTCAAATGTCTGTTTCGACAAGAGGCAGATGACATTATGTTTGCTTATGTGTGCGTGAATGTCAAAGTTTCATTTCAACGCCACTGCCACTGCCACAGCGCTGCCACAGCTAAAGCCAAAGTGACGGGACGCTACGCGACCGACACAACGATGCCACCAAAAATAAGGACGACTTTTCTTTGTCGAGGCTGAAAATTAACAGCTCGCTCTATCACTTCCCATTCCGTTTCCTTTTTTGAATTTTTAATTCATTTAAGGAGAAAGAAAAATGACTGCCGGGAAAAAGAAGAAGCGAAATAACAGATAACAGACGTCACTGAAATTCTACACACACACCCACCAAACCAACCTACTCACCCACACGCTTTGCGTAGATTTTTTGATTTGAATTACTCGAGAAAACAAAACAAAACATTTGCACATAGAGAAAGAAAGTCTGTCAGCTAAAAAGGAGAAGGTAGGCGGTAACAGGATTCACTCGCGTACTTCTAATAAATTTCAGCGATTTTTCGCAGAGTTTTTTTTTTTTTTTGTTCCTGCTTAGCTACAACGTGGGTAGGGTGTAGGGATTCATCCATCTTTTCCCACCCACCCATCCATACATCCTTAACCGCTCCCAGAGATTTTTAATTGAATGAATAAATCTTCATTTAAAATTCTGTTAAATCCTGCAAAACAGATGCAGGGATGGAGGGCAGTGGCTTGAAAAATAATAAGAACGACGTGTTACAAACATCTACTACATCTGCTGCACGGCTTACGAGAATTGAGAGCGAGGACGCGTCAAGCTTGGTGCCATTAAAAATGCAAAAAATCTGAGCTCTCCTTTTCGTTAGCTAATGCGCTGCCTTAAGACAAAAAAAAAATCAGAAAAAAAACAAAATCAAATTGCAGGGAAATAACGAACACAAATTAATATGAAAAAGCAGCAGTCCAACAAACGTAGAACACTGTATCATGACGAATGAGTTCAAGACAGTGATTTTTCTGGTCTTCGCTGTAGGATATTGCGATACTAGAGCTTGGGTCCTGCAATCAGAGGCCAAGGCGATATAAAGCGGCGTTCAAAGTTGTATATCACAATGTAAGTGTCCGTTGTGTGTTTCAAAATTATTGCTGCTGACTTCTTTGGAAATAATAATAAGAAAAAATTCACTGCACACCACGGCTGCCTTGGACTGTGTAAAAGTGTGTGTTGGCCTAGCCTTAGGATTGGCAACAAGCTTAAAGGATGCTACTCGTTAATATTTTATATTCGTCCTTTCAATTTTTCATTCTCGCATTACTGCTTCTGCTGTTGGTGTTGCTTCTGCTGCTGTCGGGTTGTTAGATGGCCCTTTTGCTGTTTTAACTGTAATGTGTATTAATGACGAGGAAAATTTAATTTTAATTTTTATTGTGAATTTTGTGAAAATTTCTTTTCTTTTCTCCTCTGAAGGATTATTGTAGCTTCCTTCCAGCTAATTAAAGGCCAAATGAGACGAATATTAAGAGAGCACATCAAAGCTTAGCGATAATTTGTTTTAGTATTACAATATCGTTGGAGAAGTATAACTAGACAATTAATTACAGCTAAACTGGCAAAGCTAGAAATAGCAATAAATAAAGATCCTTTGAAGGCAAAAGCAATATTTAAGGGAGTCTTGGTATACTGACACTCCCCCCTAACAGGACAGTTTCGAATGGAAATTCTTATCAAATTACATCTTTTCTCGAAAAACAAATAAATGTATAATATTGCTACAAAGAGAGATTGGGAAGTTGCGCTTACTCATTCGTCTTTGTCGGACGAGCAGACCACTAGTGTGAAGCGGTTGAGTTGAGAGACCTCTAAAATCCTTTCGAGATCAAGTTGCTCATAACGCCAAAAGAGAAAGAAAAAGAAGGACTACGACTAAGAGGTGAATCATTGATTCCACCAAAATGTTCGATGCCTTTGAAAATGTTGAACCATGTTCCATGGTACGAAGAAATCCAGCGAGATTTCACTATTGCATTTGCTGTGTATAAACAGGAGTAGTCGCTTAGTCAAGGCGCTTAAGCAAGTTCTATGTTATCATCCAGCAGGAGCAGAGAACGCCGACTAAAGAGTAAATACGTCAATTTAGACAGTCATTTCTTGGTAGCAGTCCAGGACCTCGTCTTCCTAAACTTTCAAAATGTCAGTGTTCACTGAGAGCATTGAAATCACACTAAAAATTCTTTAATTGTTTCCCATCTTCGAACATTCAACAGATCATTATCATTACAGTATACTGCAAGAAGGCAACTATGGAAAAACCTCAACGATTTCACAAAAACTTCGTTCCAAACTTGCAAACGATGTATTGAAAGAATAATTTGAAGGGGGGAAAATACCAAGCAAAGTTTCCTGGTAAAGGTTCTTCCAATAAAAGGTTTCTTTTGAACAAAACGCCTTTTCAAAAGCTGTCACTTCTTGACAAATGCCAAGTTAAAACTACGCCGTTTACAAAAATGGGACGATATATGCTTCAACAGTTAGTAAAACTCCCTGCACATCCCTGTGACTATTTCGCAGTTACAGTTCGCAAAACCAAAGCATTTTGGGTTGGGTGTGAATCAACCTCCTCCCGGGAAGCATCTTGGAAATTCGTGGAATTATTTGAGTTTTTGGGACACGCTTCTGAGTCCATTTGTCGTCGATTTTTGGAATTGGGTATTCCACAAATGACATTTCACTGCAATTTGCATGAAGAATTAACAAGAACTCGGGTCTACAAATTATCAACAACGTCGTATCCTTTCTGATTTGGTCCTCGAAATGTATCAATATGATCCGGAATTTCATCGAAAAATCATTTTAAGTGTTCAGGCATTCCTTAACTTTTGATGACATTTTTTTAAACTGAATTGTCGCATTTAGGAATCAAAAGTCCAAGAATTTTGTTGAAAAGCTTCTTTATACTCGATGTGTGTCTATTTTTTTTGGTTTTAGGCTGAGGCGGGCATTTGATCTTTATTTTTTCGATAGATGAGGCTGCAGCAACTGCTACAGTGAAAAGATTGCGCTATCGACGACATTAACGACTTTAAAATAGGTAAATAGAGTTTCGCAACAGAGCGAGGAGACCCAGGACATAGCGCATTTCTTACAACCATGCCTTGTGAGGGAATTTTTCTGCCGATTCCGAACGGCTAATTGAGAAAGTGCTTTTCATGGCAATGAATTTATTAACGGAGGACGTGCCAATTCCTCGCGAAAGACGATACCAAAATATTTTTGCCACTGTTAGGATTCGAACTACGAACGTCTGGGTGAACAGGTTGGCATATAATAATAATTATTTTATTGAACGTTATATACAGGGTGTCCCGTAATTCGTTTTACATACTTTGGGATATGATTCTTGGTCATATTCTAAGAAAAAAATTGTTCTACAGTAAAGTCCGTTTCTCAAGTTTGACATCACTTTTTGACAATTTAAAAAAAGGCTAACTTTGGTGTACCCTGACCTGTGTTAAATTCGATATCTCTGTCAATACTGATGATAGAGACCTAATCTTAAATTCAATTTTTTGTAGAAATAATAACCTTTAAGACTGTATTTAAATTAGGCTTCCATAGGTTTAGGGTTGCCAGATTTTCAATTTTAAGTGGTGTTCAAATTTTCTTCCCAAAACAAAGATTTTGAGGTAATTTTTTTGGAGAAAAGGCCTGATAAACATAGAGTTTCTTTATTTTTTACAGGTGAACAAAACAATAATAAAGAAAAAACTCAGCATTAAGTTAGCTCAAAAACCCATACATTTTATGATACTTGGAAAAATACAAAATGGGAAAAATTTAAAAAAAAATAAAAAAAAGTTTTTGCTTTGAGGTTTGTTTGAATAAAACAATAATATGATCACTTTTAGTAGTTTTTTTATGTATTTAATACAAATACAATTATAACAAGTGCTCAAAGCGCCCTCCTTCGTTTTGAATCCATGCCAGAGCTCGTTTTTGGATTTCATTGTGGGTGTTATTTGTATTAAATACATAAAAAAACTACTGAAAGTGATCATATTATTGTTTTATTCAAACAAACCTCAAAGCAAAAACTTTTTTTTATTTTTTTTTTAATTTTTCCCATTTTGTATTTTTCCAAGTATCATAAAATGTATGGGTTTTTGAGTTAACTTAATGCTGAGTTTTTTCTTTATTATTGTTTTGTTCATCTGTAAAAAAATTAAGAAACTCTATGTTTATCAGGGCTTTTCTCCAAAAAAATGACCTCAAAGTCAAAACTTTGTTTTGGGAAGAAAATTTGAACACCACTGGAAAATCTGGCAACCCTAAACCTATGGAAGCCTAATTTAAATACAGTCTTAAAGGTTGTTATTTCTACAAAAAATTGAGTCTAAGATTAGGTCTCTATCATCAGTATTGACAGAGATATCGAATTTAACACAGGTCAGGGTACACCAAAGTTAGCCTTTTTTTAAATTGTCAAAAAGTGATGTCAAACTTGAGAAACGGACTTTACTGTAGAACAATTTTTTTCTTAGAATATGACCAAGAATCATATCCCAAAGTATGTAAAACGAATTACGGGACACCCTGTATATACAATTGATACTTATACTAGATAATTTTAGAATTTAAAAAATGATAGTGTAAGAATGTTGGCACATAGGGGGCCTAACCAAATACTTTGTCTAGAATTGAAATAATAACTTAATATTATAAAGCTGAAAAGTAAAAAAAATCTTGACTTGGGTGATCTCGAGGTGTTCCGTCCCGGTTGTCGCTGGCGTCCCTCTGCATGGGGAGGTCGTAGGGGGTGGCATAAGCCACGGAAACATGCTGACCCAGGGTCAGCGTAGAAATTGGTGGCTTCGTCGTTGGCTGGTATTATTTCTTCGCTCAAAGTGTTCATCACGCTTAGGTATCTTGGCTCGGGGTGTTGGTCCTCACTGGTTATCCTTCTCACCAAATAATTCGAGTGGTTGTTGATATCTGCAGTCGTTTTCCTTACTGTCAATAACACGTATTGATCTAAGGGCATCACTTTGGCTTTCTCGTACACAAGCTGGTTGCTGTAGTGTCTTTGGCGCTGGTGGTTGAAAGTGAGGCCGGTGCAGAGTCTCAGAATTTTCCTTTCGAAAAGTAGAAGCTCCTTCATCGCTGTCTTGGAGATGGCAAACCAGACTGGGCTGCCGTAGTTGATTACGGGTCTCAGCAGTTGCTTGTACATCAGAAGTTTCGTTGACTGACTTAATCCTGTTTTTCTTCTCATCAAAGGGTAAAGTCGGTGGAAAGCGAAGTTGGCCTTCTTCAGTACAGCGCGTGAGTGCGGGTTAAATTTAAGCACCTCATTAAAGTTGATACCTAAATACTTCGCGTTCAGTTGGGCAGTCAGTCTGGTAACAGGTTGACATGCTCACCATCACACCACGGGTACCACTGGATGGAATGGTGTCTCGAAAATGATTTATACCCTAAATATGCTATGGTTTTGTTTATTGTACTAGGCATTCCTCCAAAAATGAGCTTCATAGTTGAATTTTATTGTGGAAAACATGATCAACAGCATTCTCGTTTCCAGTTACTTTACCGAATGAGGACCGTGGCCGGTTGTCGTACGGCTTCCGTTTTTCCACTAGTTCGACTTTCAAAACCAGCAAAACACGATCTTACTGTAAAATTTCCCGTAAAGTGGATGAACAAAAATCCAATTGAACGATGGCAAATAGACTCTTTTGAGTCTTCTTCGATGCGGCGCTCTACAGCAGCAATAGCTTCTTCGTTGTATTGTACTCTGTTCAAGGTCTCAGATGAGGGGTGTTATCATTTAGAGTGAAAGCGTAGCGGAAACGTTCCATCGTTAATCGAATCATTTGCTGCGGTGGACGATTGTGTCGATCATAAAATGAACGTAGTGCGAGTGGAGGATTACGAAGAGAACCATTTTCTTGAAAAAAGATTTGTACATTTTACATAAATCAGTAGATTCATAGTGAAATGGCAAACAAGAAGGAAGATAAATCACGTAGTAGATTACAAAATGGCTTCCAATGACAAAATGGCTGCCAATGGCAAAATGGCTGTCAATGACTAAATGGCTGCCAATGGCAAAATGGCTGCCAATGACAAAATGGCTGCCAATGAGAAAATAGCTGTCAATGACAAAATGGCTGTCAATGACGAAATGACTGTGAATGATGAAAATGGCTGTCCATGACAAAATGGCTGTCAATAATTGGTGCTAATAACCCAAAGTTTTGTACAATCAATAATCAAAATATTAATCTGATTATGATGTCGAAATTGAGAATAGAACTTTTCAAAATTTGTGTCTTTCCACCTTCGAAATAGACTCCTTTCTCTGAACACAAGAAATACCTTCTCAAACAATTTATTAGCAATGAAACTACATTAAGATTTCATTGTAGTTATGTTTTTTTTTTACTCACCCATACTTCCCATTTATTAATCGATCGATTTTGCCTTGAAGTCTCTAAATTAGGTCCCTCTGTCAATAGTTCAACCGTCAAAGGGTTCAATCGAAACCTAAATTAACAGTATATTTGTTTTTTGTTCCAAAATTATTATAAATTACCTTCTTTTATGTTGTGTGGCTTTAAGGAGTATTTGAAATTCTCTTATTACTTATTCGCCATTATTCGACCATCTTGTATCTAAAAATAATGAGCCAGCAGAATTGGTTCATGTTTACTAAATGAAATCTCCTTTGGAAAAATGTGGTAAAACAAATTTAGATTTCAAACGAAACAAGGGTTGAATGATGATTTCTTTTGATTAGCCTGGTATGATTTAAATATTTTAATTGGGAAATGCTCGTCTAATCCTCAAACAAATCAATAGATACAATAGAAAGCCTGCCATTGTTATTGTACACTTGATCGAATTCACTCGGGCGTATATGTAGTATTTGAAATTAATTTAAACGTATTGGTATGGGGGGAAATGTCATTGCACATAAACCGTAGATTATTAGCCTTGTTTTGTATGCCATTCGTCAAATGAAACAATTTGAAATTGATTAGCTTATTATAAACCCATTCACGTCCACATCCCCACATCCTTTGTTTCTCACTCTGTCGTCACTTTGAAAAAGCATTTACCAAAAAACGACCAAACAAAGTGTGTGTGCATCTCTCCATAAGCATCATTGACCAGGAAAAATTTAATTAATTTGAAACGATCCCACTCATCAGGCCATAAACTCGGTCAACTGGCCAAAAATGTATACCCCTATCACACTCAGCCACGCTAACATGCAATCCATCCATTCATCCACACACCCACACCCACACATTAAATTTCTTACTCTAATAATAATAATCATAACCATAATGCCATTTGCTAACACTTGTGTACTATATAATTCATTTGCAGTTACCCCAAAACGTGGACCTCAAATCACGGGCGGCCAGCCGCGTTACCAAATCGGAGAAACTGTCCGAGTAAATTGTACATCAGCACCATCGAAGCCCGTCTGCCATCTCAGTTGGCTCATAAATGGTGTCCACGCCAATCGATCACTGCTTCGACCATATGACAACATTATTGTCGGACGTGAGGGATTGGAGGTGGCAAGACTTGGTCTGGAATTCAGAGTACGTGGATGACATTTCAAGCATGGCGACATGAAACTCAAGGTAGGTTGCACTATAAAGCTGCTGTTCATTCATGTGATTGTATGTGGTCAAAATACGAGTACATCGAGTCGAGGCAATATAGCAGCAGTCTGT
The DNA here is from genome assembly GCA_949752695.1 of Melanostoma scalare. Lineage (NCBI taxonomy): Eukaryota > Metazoa > Arthropoda > Insecta > Diptera > Syrphidae > Melanostoma > Melanostoma scalare. The sequence goes on from OX456986.1 coordinate 18,284,442, forward strand.
ATTGAATGACATATGTGTCTAATTGTTTATGTTGGCTTTAGGGCACCCTGCAGATATTCCAGGATGTAATATTGGTAAAACGATACTAAATGAACTCTGAGCTCTGTGAACGGGGGTGTTGTTCTGTATTTTTTTTTTTTTTTTTTTTTTTTTTTTTTTTTTTTTTTTTTTTTTTTTTAAAGAGGAGGCTTATATGCTAATCTGGAGAACTCAGACCTAATATCCAGTCCATTGTACTACCAGACTAGCAACCTTTCCCTTTTTTTTGTGTTGCAGTAGCTGGAAATAAGTTGTTAGTAATTTCACATATATAACCTCAAGGGCGGCGTCCATATGAAACTGGGAGGCTGAAAGAAAAGTAGATGCCCAGAGCGGGATTCGAACCCACGCGTCCGGCCTATCTACTAAACACTCTACCACTGCACCACGGCCGCCCCTTGTTGTTCTGTATACGGTCGTATAACCCATCTACACACACACTTTACTTTGTAATCAATTACGAGTCTATTATGTGAAGGTTTCATTTCATTTTTTGTTACTCTTTTTATTCTGTCTTTTGTTTTGTTTGAAGAGTTATTTAAATCCTTTCTGCCTTTTGTTCATAAATTGATATGGTTCAATAAAAAGCAATTGTATGGTTGTATTTGAGCCCTGGTTCGTATCAAGTTTTTGATATGACTGAAGTATTGAATACGTCAATCATTCTTCTCTAGACGAGCGGATGCCGTTGTGAAAATGAGTTCATATAAAATAAATTGGTTGATTGTAATTAAATTAAAAGCATCTATAAAAAAATCTCAAATTGTGCAAATTTCGGGTTGAATTTTGACTTACACTTTTAATTACCATTTTTTCCATTCCATGCTTTTCACTTTCATCGTTAAGTGATCATTCGTCCATGAATGGTACCTGCATCTACGAAACCGAAAAGCTGTTAGTACTAAGTATGTGTGTTAACGACGATCTTCGTTGGATTGGCCACATCTTTGATTTGGCCAAAAATGTTGCAAAATACTTATGTTTCTTATAACGATGCAAAAAACTGTTCGCCCCCTCTAATCTGGCTTTAATTTATAAAACCTACTACATACGTCTCAAACTAGGATATAATTTCCATATTTGGACATGTGCTTTTCAAATACATTGCCCCTGCTTGACAGGGTTCAAAATAGAGCATTCAAATTGATAAGAGACAGTTCAATTGTAGGTTCGATTGATTCTCTTGAACATTGTCATAAAGTTTTGAATTTTGAATTTTTTAATGTTTGGTGGAGCTACCACCCCATTTACTAGCTTAATACAAGCTTAAAAGAACTTAAACACTAAACTTAAATTAATTAAAACTAATTTAAAACTAAATTAAATTAAAATCCTTGTAGGATGAGAAATTGTTTAATAGGAGGACTTTAAGATAGGGACTTGAAGGCTGAGGTTGAAAAGGAACAGAATTAATTTTACTCAACATGAGGGTTAAGGATTCGTTGAGACCATAGGATGTACGATGAGCAGAAAGGAAAAAAAGCGGGATGATCTTAAGTTTCGGGAATTAGTGTTGAAGGAGATAAGGTCTAAAAGGGGGAGCAGTAAGTTTTACCAGTAAGAAGTCGGTGAAAGAGTATGATGTCAACGACATTCCCTCGGATTTCTAAAGAGTGGAGATTGATGATTGCGAGACGTTCGCGGTAAGAAGGCAGGGTGAGAAAGTTTCTAAAGTCGTAGAGATACCGAAAGGCAGAGAACAGAAAACGACGTTGTACACTTTCGATCTTTGAGATATGAACCGCTTGATATGGAGCCCACACTTGCGATGCATACTCAAGAAGAGGACGAACATTGGCAATATAGAGGCATTTGGTTACAAGGGGGTTGCGGAACTCTTTGGACTAACTCTTGATAAAACCAAGGGCGGAATTAGCTCTTGGTATTACTTCGTCAATAAAACGAAATTTTAATTCGCCGTCGCAGAGAACTCCTAAATCTCGGATGAGGCTGCACACGGCTTATAGGAAGGTAAAGGTTCAGAAGATGATAGGATCTGGGGGGAGGTTTATTACTTTTACGAGAAAAAGTTGTTGCCTCGCATTTGGCAATGTTTAGTTCAAGGAAGATTTTAGAACACCAACTGATGAATGAATCGAGTTTTTTTTTGAAGCTGGAGAGAATCTCGATCGGAGGAGATGACTGAAAAGACGGGTCCTAGATGGCTGCCTTGGGGCACACCGGAGGTTGCAATAATAGGAACTGTAGAAGTAGAACGGGAATGAACTCTATATTGGCGGTTATCTAGATATGAAGATATCTAGGGCTGAGTCCGAGGAAGGAAAGTTTAAAGAGGATTGAAGTGTGAGAGATTTTGTCTAAAGCCTTGCTGAAATCTGTGGTAGTTTAATGTCTCTCTGTCTTTTTTATCGCTATTTTACAGACAGTGCTCTAGTGAAATAATTAGCTACATTCCTCCTCTGAAACTGTTTAGCCACAATACCCTCCCTAAAAAAAATGAGCATCAGTTCTCCCTTCAGCCCAATTCCGGCAATACAGTTAAGTACAGAGCTTCATATTAAAGCCGCTCACCCTAAATGTGGAATGCCTTACCCAACTCAGTTTTTCCTAAGCATTACAGTGCACAGAAATGCTATTATAATGTGCATCGGCATCTCCTTTCTTATCCTTTCCTTATTTCCTAACACTTGCATTAGAAGAAACCTCCGAAGATCACGCATCCTAATTTGCTCTGACATTCTGGCATTGGGCATTGTCCTCAACCAAATTTGAATTCAAGCTGGTTTGAAACTGCCTGACATGTCTATCTCAATAAGACTACCACAATAAAATAACTCTTTCCTGGGTGCCTGGACATGAAGGCGTACAGGGCAACGAAGAAGCTGACTGCCTGTCTAAACTTGGCTCTCAATCCCAATTCAAAGACTTGCAACCCTACTGCGGTCTTCCAATAAAGTAGCATTAAACATAAACTGGTTACCTGGGAACGGCAGAACATGATCCACACCTGGAACAACTCTACTGCCAATCAAAACTATTCATCGACTTATCTCAAAGAAAGAAATTCATTTTGAAAGTGCTTTTTTATGATAAACCTCTTCATTGGGCCACAAAATCACTTTGTTTTTTTGCTAAATAATCAAAACTCTTTTTCGAATCTCGATTTGCAGACAAGAGTTTCATACGCAATTTCACGTCACAAAATTTTTTGCTATTTGAAATGTGATAAGTGAGTAGAAAACTATTTAGTAAAGCTATTTGTAGTTTTTAACAAGAGGATTTAGTATTTTTTAAAATATTTTTTTAATGCTTCCACTCTTTTTTTATTCTTTTTTTTTTTACCGCGACCAAATAAGCCCCAACGTATGCATTCAAAAAAAACACAACATGCGTTCAGCGTTTAAAGTGAAATCACAATAGTACGTCAACCGTGCGTCGATCTCACTTGACAGATATATCAAAAGTTAACCCAAAACCCATACGAAATCTAAAGAGTCTCGCACTTCGCACAATCAACTCTTTGACTCTCCGATCTCCGTATCGATACTCTAGTGAACTCGCCCAACACAGCCACTTGCATCTGTCATCATTTATAACGGTTCAATCTTCAATCTACAGCAGATCTGTCAATGTCAATCCATTCATTTGCATTTTTCTTTTCTTCTGTTCGGTCGTGGTTGTGCTCTCCTGTGATTTTTGAATTTTGTGCTGCGCTTGAAATTTTAAATTAAATTTTTTTGAGTTATTCTCACATTTGTATCGAAGATTAATTATCGTTTATTTTTTTGCTACATAATTGTGTGTTCGTTCGAAGAAATTAATTCATTTCGTTACCATTATTGAAATGGCGGCCATTACATATGCACATGTAGAGCACGTACGCAGTATCATTCAGTTTCGTTCAGTTTTTTACTTAGCGTGTAGTTTTTCTTATATGAATTGAGTATGCCTGTAAAGTTTTGTAGTTCTTTTTTTTAATAAATTCTCCCTTGATTCAATTAATTTACCTACAAATATGCAAAATATCGTCCCTGATCGTGTTAAAGTGTTTCAATGGTGGGGAAAGTGTTTCAATGGTGGGGAAAGTGTTTGCATCTGGTTATGAGTTCTTTAAGTATGTAAATAGTTCTAATTTGTCTATAATCGGTGCAAAAAGCGTCAGGTTTGTTACTTTTGTCAAAGTCTCACGAAAGGTGGACTGCATCATTTTAATAAAACAGTGTTAGTGGTTATTAATATTATTGAAGTGTGATTTGTTAATTTTTTAAAAAATAAAAAGTTGTTGCTAGTGTTTTTTGAATGCCTTTCGGTCCCTTCTTAAAATGTGTTCCAATATGTTCCAAAAATCAAATCTGGTTTTTTTAGTGTCCTTCGGTACCTCTTTTAAAATTTGTTTCTATAGTTTCCATTATCGATAAAATTTGATTTCCGATCGTGTTAAAACTAAATGCAAAAGCGTAATTTGTTCCTCAAAGACAATTTTTCGCTCAGAGATGCGTGATTAGATATTTGTGAGTGTAGCAGTATACTTTAACCACCTATTGCCAATTAATCATTGAAGACGACTCAACTGAAAAGCTGATCCTTAACCTGGGGTAAGCAAATTGAAATCCAAATATATTTTTTCACATAAAAACCAATTTGATATAGGATTCATATCAATAACTTATTTTATTTTAATAACTACCCATGTACAGCAAAAAATAGTGTTTTTTGGTAACCAATTGCCAATTAATGGAGAAAGGATCAATTGAAGAAGTTCATATATTTTTCAATAACAATTTCGAAAAGAGTAAGTCTCGGTTTGATCTCCGAACTGATTTTATTTTCCGTCTCTATAGCGGATCTTAGGTAGACGAACTCCTCTACTACCTCCAAGTTATGCATGTCTATTGTGACGTTTTTTCCAATTCGTATGCACAAAGTCTTTTACCCAAAATTGATGAGCTTCGTGATCTCTTTAATAACTCTTTGGTTGATGTGATCAGTGTATCTGAGACATGGTTCACCGACGATATTAATGATGTAATGGTTAGTCTTAGTGGGTACCGTATTTTTCGTTGTGACAGGGTTGGTCGCATTGGTGGTGGAGTAGCATTGTATGTAAGGAATGGCATTGCCTGTAAATTTTGTGAAGCATCTCCCGGAAGTTCTGAAATAGAATATTTGTTTGTTGAGCTCTAACAGGGATACTAAAATGCTTATCGGTACTGCTTATCGACCCAACAGGAACGTTAACTTCTTGTCATTCGTTGCTGAACTTGAACATTTATCCCTCATTTGCCCTAATTTTATCATCTGTGGTGATTTTAATAGCGATCTTTTAACAGAAAGCTCTTTTGTCGATGAAATGCGCTCTTTAGACCTATTCTTTGTCAACACTACCGTTGCAACTCATTTTTCAAAGTATTCATCTTCGTTGTTAGACTTGTTTATTGTTAATTCTAAAAGCAAAATTCTTTTCTACGATCAACTATCTGCACCTGCATTTTCGAGACATGATCTCTTATATCTTACGTTTGATTTTGGTGTTCATCTATCGCCGCAATCGTTTAAATTTAGAGATTTCAGGAATATCAATTACCAACTTCTTGAACAACAAGCAATGAACATTCATTGGAATACTCTGTATTACCTGGCTTGTCCTAATGAGCAAGTTAATTTTCTTAACTCTAAGATTTTGCAACTTTACAATTCGCACGTTCTGTTAAAAACCAAAACAATTGCAAACGTTAGTACACCATGGCTGACATATAATATACGCTTTCTTATGAAGCAACGTGATTTAGCGTATAACCGTTGGAAACGCTTTCGATTGGATGAGCACCGAAGAATATATTGCTCCTTTCGGAACAAAGTGGTTTCTGAGATACGTGCCGCTAAAATACAGACGTAGAATACGTCCGATTAAATACATCCCTCGATGGTAAAACTCTGTGGCACAATGTGAGGAATATAGGCATTGGTAAAACAAAGAATATCAATCTCGACACACAGGACCCTAATGTTCTTAATCGTAAGTTTACGTCTTCACATTCTACTAATAACACCCGACTAATTTATCAAGAAATTGAAACTCATTCCTCTCCTCCTCGCTGTCCCATCTTTTGTTTCTCTGCGGTAAACTCATCTGATGTACTTGAAAGTATATTATGTATTAAATCCAACGTGGTCGGCCTTGATGAAATTCATCCTACGTTTTTAAAAATAATTCAACCTATACTTCTTCCATATATTACCTATATTTTTAACTCAATATTGACCACAGGTGTTTTTCCCTCACTTTGGAAGTCAGCCAAAATAATTCCCGTTCCAAAAACTTCTAAAGGTAATGAATTCAGACCTATTTCTATTCTCTCCTTTCTATCTAAGGTATTTGAAAAGGTTTTACAAAAGCAAATCAATCACCATCTGTATAGACATCGCCTTTTATCACCTAAACAGTCCGGTTTCCGACAAAAACACAGCTGTACTACTGCTGTATTGGGTTGTACGGAGGAAATACGTCAGGCTCTTGATGCGGATGAAATTTCATTTTTGGTCCTATTAGACTTTTCAAAGGCCTTTGATCTTGTTGATCATTCTCTACTATGACATAAGCTTTCTGTTTTATACAATTTTTCACCCTTTGCAGTTAAGTTAATTTCATCCTATCTTACAGACAGGAAGCAAGCGGTGGCAATAAGGGATAATTTATCGGAGTTTCTTCCTGTAAGGATTGGTGTCCCTCAAGGATCAATATTGGGGCCCATGCTTTTTTCATTATATATTAATGAGCTTCCAACCCTTCTTAAGCACTGTTCCATTAACATGTATGCTGATGATGTTCAGCTTGTGTTGAGTTGTCCATTGGGTTTGATAGAACACGGTGCTTATTGCTTATAATTGACCTTGCTGAAATAGCTTGCTGGTCACATTCATCAAAGCTTATTCTGAATCCTAAGAAATCCAACTGCATAGTAATATCTAAAAAACTACTGGATTTGTCTTATTTTCCTTCTATTCTTCTCAACAATGACATAATAATTGAATACGTGGAAACTACCAAAAATCTTGGCGTCGATAAGAGTGTACCTTGTTTTGTTCTCACTTACCATTAAACCCATTTTCATCAAGTCAATATCACCTGTACGGACTTTTGAAAAATTTTGTTAATTTCCTAACGATTTCTTTAAGTCCAACAACTCCATTTCGCAGACAGATTATTTTAGATATTTTCCGAAAAAGTCTTCTGGAGATATTACTGAATCGCTCTTAATTATTGTTAAGAGCTTGTTAACTTAAGCTCATACACAAAACACAATAATAAAACAAATGAAATGACTACCTTTTCTTTTTGATTGTTTCCTTTCAGTGTGTTGCCAAAATATCTTCAGTCTATTGGCAGAGTAACGAGGAGAGTGTCGAAAGTGATAAACATCAAAGAATACCAGTACTTGAATCAAGAGAAACTGTAGTGCCCAAATCTCGACTGCTTGACAAAACTCTCGAAGGTAAGTCCTTTTCCAACTCCAACCATTAAATCAAAAAGGCAAAAACAATCTTTGCGACAAATGGCACTTTGTTCTCTTCTCTTTCTCTTCTTTTTATTTTTGTACCAAACTAATCATTCCACTTCAAATAAATTCTTCTTCTTTTGTATGTCTGTCATTGTCTCAGATGGTACGATAAAGGATAAAGGCAGCAGCAGTAGCAGCAGCAGTAGTAGTAGTAGTTCAAGCAGTAGCCGTAGTCTGTATTATAGTAGTAATTTTTATTTAACTATCCAAAGGATGTCCTTTTACGCTCTGCCAATTTTAATAGTCCTCTCACAGCATGACATTATGTCTTGCCAATTAATTAGTCTTCATCGGAGATAACAATAAATTGTAATCGATTCGAATTAAGTGAAATTTAATTTTAGCACAAGAGAAAGGCGAGGGCAAGAAGAGGCGGGCACCGGCACGTACCGAAAAATACAAGAGCTGTGCTTTGCGAAAATTACAGGATACCTGGTTAGAAGAAAAGAAACAAAACAAAACGAAAAAAGTTGTTTGTATAATAAATTTTGTAATTGTTATTGCTTCAACATTGGCTGAAGGTGACACGTGAATGTGTTTAATTATAGAGTAAGCATTTACATTTACGTGATGATCTATAATTGAAAACGAAGGAGATGTGAATCAATTCCCATTGATAAACAGGAATCAATTAATTCTTTTTTGTTTTGTACAAATATTAATAGGAATAAGCATAAAAAAAAGAAAAACAAAATTATATAGAATCGGTTCTCTACAGCTGTTGCATGAATTTCAAAATTCTTATCGTGAAACTAGAGTAATGTAAGCGACAAAAACATTTTACGAGGATGTTTTGTTTCCGAAAATTGTTGAGAAAATAATGGAAATTGAAATTTAATCGAAAAAAAGCTTAGCTGAAACAATCATTCATTGCTACATAAATAGTTTTAGAAAGGATTTGTTATGGTGCATCAAGAGAAAACAGAACATGCAGCAGTAATCAATTGTGGAAACCTTTGTTCCGGGATTGAATGTATTTCATAACGAATTTTGTACAATTGTCATGTCATTTATAATTTGATTTTTTTTCTTAAATTTGGAGGAACTCAAATTGTTTTAAAGTTAAGGATGACTTGTCTTTGGCTATGGCTTTTTTTTGTTCGTATGAATTGGTAATATCGAGTTATAACAATTTGTAATTTCTTAAATGTTGGTAAATAGGTCTTTTAGGACAGTAGGTTGATGCTAATGATGAGCACCGTAAAAACTAATAAGACGGGACACCGGTCTCCGCGAGCAAAAGGTTTGGTGCGCGAGAACTATTTTTGAATTTTTTGGGTTGTCATGATTCAAATTATAAATTGGTAGGGAGGAAATTATCATTTCAATGTTGTTTGTTGTCTTGCAACCTAAAAAAGCAACAAAATATTGTTTTGAATTAACCAAGTCTTATGGCGTGTCTTCCTATCAGACAATGTCCGGTGAGGACATTGATTAAGGAGGTAACGTGCAATCTGGTTATGGATAACAAATGTTTTGTGCGTTTTGGATCTAGTCCTGGCCATATCCGTTTTGTTGCCACGCACGTGGTGATATTGTTCCACCTATGATTTGTTCTATCCATTGCCTCTTGCTTTAGCATAAGTTTACATGCAGCGACTGGTATACCAATATACAACCTACTGGTTGAGATCGGTAGAACGGTTCCTTTTCTGGCAAGTTCATCGCCTTTGCACCACTATATCTCTGTGCCCCGGCACCCAAATAAGGTGAATATTGAACTGTTCAACCATCTCCTTAAGAGATGGGCGACAGTTAAGGGCGGTTACTGAGTTCGTAGAAACAACGCCAAGTGATTTGAGGGCTGCTTGACTATCTGAGAAAATCCGGATATTCGTTGAGGATATCACGTTTTCTTTTAGCCATGACAGGACCTCTTTGATCGCCAGAATTTCCGCTTGGAACACGCTACAATGGTTTGGAAGGCGGAACGAGAGACTTAAGTTAAGTCGGTTTGAGTACACCCCGCAGCCTACCCCTTCTTCGGTTTTTGAACCATCTGTATAGAAATGAATTGAATCATCTCTCAAAAATTCTTCGTCGTCCCAGGTCGTTCTCGGTGGGATTGAGACTTGGAACTTATTATCAAAAACCAATTGGGGGATGGTGTAGTCGGAGTGACAGGGGATTGATCCGAATAAATTCAGGATTGCAACGTGACCGATGTTGTTAGCGGTCCATTGGGAGATAGCTCTCATACGAGTGGCTGCACTGGCGGCCATTTGTTTGCTGAAGATATCTAGTGGTGTGAGGTTAAGGAGTGTATTTAGTGCAGCTGAGGGTGTTGATCTCAGTGCTCCTCTTATACACAGACAGGCTGTTCGTTGGACCTTGCTTAAATTGTCGCAGTAGGTACTTTTATCAAGAGCGGTCCACCATACCACTACTCCGTATGTGAGTATTGGTCTGATGACCGCGGTGTAGAGCCAGTGGGTGATTTGGGGGGAGAAACCCCATTTGTTACCAATGGCTTTTTTGCAGGAAAATAAGGCCACGGTGGATTTCCTGATTCTTTCCTCTATATTGGCTTTCCAATTTAGCTTTTTGTCTAGGATTATACCTAGATATTTGGCTTCGTTTAAAAGTTCAAGTGGGATTCCATTAATTGATGGAGCTGTTAGTTGAGGAATTTTGTATTTCCTGGTGAAGAGAACGAGTTCAGTTTTCTGAGGGTTGACCCCTAGATCACATTTTCCCGCCCATTTTACTATTTAGAGCGGTCTGCATCAGATCCGTAAGGACGTGAGCATGTTTGCCAGATACCGCAATGGAGACGTCATCTGCATATGCTATCACTTTGAATCCCTCAGTTTCTAAGTCAACTAGAAGTTCATTGACGACTAGATTCCATAGAAAAGGGGATAGGACTCCGCCTTGTGGTGTTCCTCTACTGACAGATCTCTTTGCAGAGAAGTTTCCTAGAGTTGACCCTCCTGCTTTTTAGCATTAGATTTATCAACCCCACTATGGAACTATCTACTTTGAGCTTCATCAGTGCCTTTGTAATTGCAGACTTGCTGACGTTATTGAAGGCACCCTCTATGTCCCTCTATGATGGAGGGAATATTCTATAGTACAAACCAGGGTGTGTAGGGCCGTTTCTACAGATTTTCCCTTACAGTAGACGTGTTGTGCTGTAGATAACAATTTTGGATCTATAGCTATACGCAATTGGATATAAATCAGTCGTTCTAAAGTTTTAAGAAGGAAAGATGATAGACTTTTTGGCCGGAGATCTTTTGGGTTTACGTGGGATGATTTCCCAGCCTTTGGTATAAACACAACATTGACCGCTCTCCACTGAGTGGGGTTCAAGGTAGATAGCCGATGAGAATTACTTCAAGGACAGGGATAATAATATCCGCGGCATTTTGAAATTCGTCTGGAATTATACCATTTGGTCCAGGGGATTTGTATGGATCAAAGCTGTTAATGGCCTAAATTAGTTTTTCCCTTGTCGGGGTTGTTTGTTATTATTCTACCTAATTCTGTGGAATCATAGTTGCATAAGTTTTTTGAGCTGCCTGGAGGCATAACAAAAGGACTGCCTGAAATACTTGTGAGTATGTGGTGACCGTGACGTACTGGAAACTAAAAGTATTTTCCACAGTTATCACCTTTTACAAATCCTCCGAGAGTAATAACGCTGCTGCCATGAAGAATGCTCTCACGAATAGCAGATACATACAACAAATTGTATGTCCCCTCCATTCCTCAACAAGGTGTGGTTAAGAGCAATGCGCTAGGCTTCTGACCACCCCAAGCTCTGTTGTTCTACCCTATTCATTCTCATTTTTCTCTTTACATGTGGCCTATTTGAGGTAAACATATTAATTACGCCTCTCGAGGATAAAAATTAAGAAAAATCAATCTTCATCAATTATTTTGTGTTTTGATTTGCATAGAAATAATGTAAAAGGAGAATTCATCGATTAAGGCCCTTTCGATGGATATTACAAAAATTCTTTTCTTGTCTTTGTCGAGCATTGTTCTTTTCCTGAGCATGGCTGAGCTCAATCTCTTCTGGTGTTTTGTTTTTGTTTGGGTTGTGTTCCGTAAGAAAAGAAATACTTTTCAAACGTAAAGATGTTGTTGAATGATTTTTAAGTTTTTGACGGCTCGGGATTCTGTTCAGAACTAAAAATATAAGCCTCTCGCGTTAGTTTCTCGATGTTTACTTGAGAGTGTGAGCCCCTACTTAAATGTTTGAAGCTTGTTAGCTTAAAATAAAATGCTTAAAAGCGCTATGTGTTCTGAAGCAATTTGTCGAGGTGGATGTAAACAAATAAAAAAGGATGTCCTGTGATCATTATGTAATGTGAAAAACAATAATCTTAACTTCAATCTTATTATGTGTGGATTGCACTCGCCTTAGAGGAAAAAGCCTGTCTACCATCAGCACATCTTCAACTTAAGGGCGTGCTTTTTTTTAGAGAAATGGAATGGATGGCGCTGTTTTCAAGGGCGGCAATTTTGTGTGATTAATTTTATGTTTTATTTGCCATTTCTTTATGCAACGACTGATTCGTGACACGTTTCGCCTATACTTAAATTTTATTGTCGGCACAATCGTCCATCAAAGGAAATAATTCAATTGAAGATGAAACGTTTTTGCATCACTCTAAACGATATTACGCCGTACAATTCGTACCGAAAAAGCGCAGCATAGAGGAAAGCCTTAAAGAGTCCATCCGCCATCGGGTACAATAATTGGATTTTTGTCCATTGACTTTATGGACAATTTTGCTGAAAGATCTTGCTATGCTGGCTTACAAAGTACAATTCGGGCAAAAATTTAAACCTCACGATCACTAGAAACGCCGTTCATTAGTTAAAAAAGCTCGAAACGCAATTTCTGATCCCGATATTAACATCAAAATATTGTTCAGCGATGAAGCTAATTTCTGGCGAAATTACTACTTCTGGCGAAATTACTACTTCTCACATTTGAAGCAAATATAATACTCAAAACCAATGGATAATGTCGCATCAAAAAAGACTGACAGTTTTGTTTGCTTCATTGTCTGTAAGAATCTTTGCTGTTCTTACTTTTTTCAAAATGATGCCGACAAGAAGGTAACAATGAATGGAGATTGCTATAGAGACATGCTTACTTTTTATTCTTTTTCATTCCTCAATTTAATAAACTTGATGAGGAGGAGCTGTGATTTTAACGAGACGGTGAAACATATGTCAGGGAGTGCGTTCCACAAAGCCGCAATTGATTTGTTCAAGGAAACGTTCAATGAGAGCATAATTTAGCGCTTTGTTAATGTGACCTTAAAAGTTGGCCTTCAATTTAATGGGATACAAGACCGCTTGACTATTTGTGGGGGGCAATTGAAGCATTCAAAACCGATAAGCTAGAGACCATTGACGTCTTGAAAATCCACATTTGCCTCATTGTCGATATAAGACCTAAAATGTTCCAAAGAGTGTTCAAAGCTCGGACCCTAATATTAGAATATAACCGAGCCAGCCGCTGTAACTTTTTGCCGAAATCATGTTCATTTAACTAATAATTTATTTATTATTTGTTTATTTACTCATTTATTTATTTGTTAATTTATTTATTTGTTTAATTACTTATTTAATTATTTACTGCTCACAAAAATCCTTTAGTTCAGTTTCCTGACCGTACGATTAGTTATGACGTTATGTAAACAAGTGACAATATTTTTTGGAAAAACTTTGCAACTTTACTTTCTTTTTCGAAACCGTGAACTAAATATACCAAAAAGCCTTCATAATAAGAACTTTGTTTTATATTAATTTTCATAAATCTCGAAGTTCTCATTTAAATCATCCCTCATAATTTTTCTATTGATTCCAATATTCAGTGACTCAACATAAAAGTAACTTAAAAAACACAGCTGCTGTTGAAATATTCAATTACTCTTGATCACTCAGATGACATGTATTTATACATGTAAAAACATATACAAAGAAATATATAAAGAAAATTGTATATAACTATAGATAAGAACTCAATTTTGGTGTTATGAAATTGTCTCTACATAAAATGTCTTGATTGCATTAAACTCTAACTTTCTAGAGCTGTAAATATATCAAAAAAAAAAGAAAAGAAAAACATGAAAACAAATCGAAAGCGTTTCTTTGACTAAACTAAACCATATCCATTCTATGTTATCTAATACTAGCTCTCAGAACAAAAATCTTCTTAAACATATCTAGCAAAAATTAGGAACATTTTCTTTAGTTTAATTTCAAATAGTAGACAACATATCAATAACCTAACAGTAAAATGTTATTTAATTGAAAGAAAAGATATATAAGCAAAAATATATAAGAAATATTATTTAAACTTTTGTTATTTTATATTTAAAATAATAATATTATTGTATTTAATTTTTGTAAAAACGAAAATGACAAATTACAAACTCTTGAAAAATACAAAACAGATTTTTTCCGAATTACCTAAAATGGATTTGTTTGTGTTTTTATTGTTAAATGTTGGAAGTAATTAGCCATGACATTTGACGTCCTGTGTACGTATATAATAGAAGGTAAGTGTTTTGCAAATTGTTCATATAAAATAGAAGAAATTCAGGAAATTTATATCACTAGCCGAGTTCACACTGTACAATTAGTTGGACAGACTTCGTTTTATGGAAATTGGATGGGCGGATGTAGTTTGCGTTCGCACTTATCAAGCTTGTCGTCCAACTTGTCACGTACCCTTCCACTCCGTCCAACTTCTAGATTTTCAAAAATATTTGAAAACCATCCAACAAGTTGGTCAAGCGGTCGTCTGAGGGTTTACACTATCAAGCATTGGTCTTTTAAGCCAAAGTCTCAAGTCTCTCAAAGTCTCCAACTAATTGTACAGTGTGGACTCGGCTATTCACAAAATTCATTGTTCTTCCCAAAGAGCAAGGCGAATGCAGCATATCCATGGACTCGAAAAAGATCGTGTTCGTTGTATTTTTGTTTATTTGATGACGTGCTCTCTATTTTCAAACATTAACTCACGCAGGTGGTAACTATAAAAATATTATAAACTGAAATATAGATCAGCATTTTTCATCGTTCTTGACAGGTAAAAGAGTCTTTGAAATCTGTTTTTTAGTTTTAAGTTCTCAAGCATTCGTGGGCTAAATACAGCATACGCTACTCAAGGTAAATGAATCATTCTATTATTGAAAGAATTTTGAAAGTCAGTCTCTTAAATTCCAGCGATAGTCATCATGTGGCCTTCCCCAGCACATAGGCAGCTGCTCTCGACGCACTGCTGAATCTTCCTCCCCTTGATACCTACATCATGGGGTGTACTCTCAAGACCATTTCTCGTTTAATGAGATGTGGTCTCTGGCACAATTCGCACTGGAGTTCTGAGGAGCTCTCAAGCTGCATATCTTTTGACTCACGTCTAATGGATATGCCGTCTGACACGATGATCCCAAGGCTCAAACTACGTCAAAATAACTCAGTCAACTTTCATTCGGTTCAGGACTGGTTCGCTCCAGAATCTGAGCCTG
This sequence comes from Melanostoma scalare, assembly GCA_949752695.1. Lineage (NCBI taxonomy): Eukaryota > Metazoa > Arthropoda > Insecta > Diptera > Syrphidae > Melanostoma > Melanostoma scalare. The sequence goes on from OX456986.1 coordinate 18,299,500, forward strand.
GAAAGAACTGTTATCGTCAGATGGCTCCAAAACCGACGAGGGTGCTGGTGCCTTTGTGGAGAACGACGACATACGACTGTACACATCTTTGGGGTCATACGCATCCGTTTTCCAAGCGAAGGCTTATGCTATCCTAATGGCCTTGAGCCACGTTACGAACAATGGATGGACGGGATGAAGTATCTTTGTTTGCAGCTACAGATAAGCTGTAAGCCTTCTCAACCCTCTAACCACTTCGAAAGTGATCCAGGAATGCAAGAGCTCTCTGAATGCGATCGGAAGATTAAATTCCTTGAGTTTCATTTGGGTTCCGGGCCATCACGGCATAACTGGAAATGAGATCGCGGATGAACTTGCTAGGCAGGGATCTCAGACAGCTTTCTCAGGACCTGAACCGTCGCTTGGTCTGCCAGCGTCCTCAGTGAGAGCTTCAATCAACGATTGGATCTGTGAAGAGCACAACCGTAGATGGCATGCCTCCATTGGATGCAGACAAACCAAGCCTAAGCTCCCCAACGTTTGTAAGAAGACTGCAACATTTTTGCTAGCTCGTAGCAGAAAAGACTGTAGAAAGTTTATTGGCGTTGCCAGCGAGCAATTCACTTTTGCCAAGCATTTAAACGTGTTAGGCTTAAGTGATACCACACTCTGTGAATCTTGTGGAGAAGATGAGGACACCGCAGAGCACTTCCTCTGTGAATGTCCTGCTTTTTCTCGCATGAGGCTACAGATACTCGGCGGTCGGCGCAGACATGGAGAGAGCTGGAAACTTAGGCTCCTTATCATGGCAGCGTCTTTTGGCTTTTCTCCGAACATTTATAAAGCTATAACAAATAGAAGGTTGCTAACTGGTAGTACAGTGGACCGGTATTTAGGTCTGAGTGCTCCAGCTGGTATTTTAAAAACAAAAAAAAAAAAAAAAAATCATCATGTCGCTATTTGGCTGTCGGGAGGTGTCGTATTATAAAAATTGTATTCCTATAATTTTTCAAACACGTGTTTTTTAACTTCAAAAACCCTGTGTTTTTTCTTATGTACGTTAGAAGTTATACTTTTTTGGAATAACAGAACAAAAGCAGCTTTAAACTTCATGCCAAACGTTAACATGAAAATCGTTACGTGTGTGAGAGTTGCAAACATCAATTAAAAAGCCCAGCAAGCTTTTTGTTTTACTACTGCTCATCCTTACAAATTGAGGTAGAACATTTGCACGCAGAAATGAATCACCTAAGTGTTACTTTCTCATCCAATGCATATGCATTACTCAGCTTTGTGAAGAAAGAGATCCCTTTGAACAGTTTTTTCTTTCTCTTTTCAAGTTTTGCTACAATGTTAGGCATTTTAGTTGCCAGTGTGCCTTTATCATGTCGTTATTTAGCTGTCAGTGTGCATTCTTTTCCACGCTTTTTGAGGCTACCAGTATGCCTTTATCATATTACTTTTAGGCTTTAGGTGTGCTATCCAAGAGATTTAAAAATTTGTTATTGTTTTACATTACGTCCCTTTTGGACTGGCAGTGTGCCTCCATCATTGCCTTCATTATATCGCTTTTTGACTGCCGATCAGCCTCATGATACTGTTGATCTTATTTCATCAAGTCATTTTTTAGTTTGATAGGCCTTCATGATGTCGCTTTTAAACTGTGGTGTGCTTGCATCATGTCGCTTTTTGGCTGTTGAAGAGACTTCCACATTTCGATTTCTTATGCCTTCATCGCTTGTCACTTTTAGTCTGTCGTCGTACCTTCATCATGTCGCTTTTTGGCTGTCGGTGTGCTTGCATCATGACACTTTTTGGTTGTCGATCTAATTACATCATGTATTTTTTTAGCAGTCGGTGTGTCTTCATCTCATGTCAGCTTAAAGCTGTGCCTTCATTTTGTTGTGTTTTGATTGTCGGTGTGCTTGCATCATGTTGTTTTTTCGCTGTTGCTGTGACGTAGACAATTCGGTTGTTGCCTGTCGCGCCGCGCCGGTTGCACATGTACCACATCGCTAAAGTTTTGCTCTCATAATTTTCCCCGAACTACCCAAGAGAACTATTACTTGAAAAATCACAACAGATTACAACAAATTAAATTTCCCTGCTTTAAAAACACATTAACAGAAAATTTCTACTGACGACAGCTCAAATCAACACGAACTGACTGACCATTTCAGAATTAAAATAAAAAATCTTCATAAAATGAGATTACAGCCGCTTCTCACCGCTGCTGGTGATAAAAGGTTCTGTAATGCAATAGTAATAAAAAAAAAAAAACGACAACATTACACCATCAACGTGCCCAATGGAGCTGACATTTGGCAAAAATTTCCATCTTCCATCGACGACGAGCCAATTGTGCAAGTCATAACCCAAGGGATTCCAATTAAAAAACAAGAGAAAAACAAAATGAATAAAACGCGAAGGAATGGCATAATTCAAACAATAACAATTTTTATTTATTATGTCACATTCAACACTGTGCACAGCAAACACCCCATGTAAACCAATAAAACTTTAATGCATTGCGTATACGCCTGAGTGTCATCCGTTGTTAATATTATCGCCAATGATTTATATGCGCGCGGTAATCATTTTTTTTTTATTATTATTATTTTATTGTTAATATCCAACAATGTTGTGGATGGATGTGAGAGGTCCGAGACTGTTGATTGCGGAACTGTGTTGAAGTCCCTTACTCCTCTGGGTATACACTAAAAGGCAATATTCGGTTGGAGTCCATCAACCTATGATCATTCATAAAGTGCTAGTTTGTTATATTGTTGACGTTACTTTTTTTTTTTGTCCTACTTAATAAATAATTTTGTTGATTTAATCTTTTGGCACAGCAACACAGGTTGCAAATAGCTGTATGGGAGTTATTTTTTTGTTTTGTTTTGCTGTGTGGATGTGGATGTGTTATCAATATTCATTAAAATAGGATTTTATGTTAAATAAAGGAGAATAAAAGTATACAGGCTAGTTGGGGTTGGTTGTATTAAAAAAAAATTGTATATTGCGGCATTTTTCGCATCAATTAACTCAGTAAAATAATGAGCACAATTATTGTTATTGTTGTGTGAAGCTCATATCTTTGTTGGCTTTGAAATGTGTGGTGACATGGCAGAGGTCCATGTGTGAGCATTGAACCCTGACACTGTTTATCTTTAATTTTGTTGTTTTTTGTCGTTAACTTTTCATTAAAAGTACTGAGTTTGCATATCCCCATTGGTTGGCTACACATTTTTGTGGTACTTAATTTTTTTTAATTGTATGGTTGGGTTGTGTTGTGAGGGACCTCTCCGTATTTTATTTTTAATTGATAACGATTGCTTATTAATTTCACTATCGGTTACCCGTAATTGCTATTGAATTTTTTTTTTATGTTATTATAGCGTTGGCTGATGTAGTGGATTTTGATCAGCACAGCTGGCTGATCCCGAGCTCATTAAAGAACAAAAACAAGTCAGGAAGTAAATTAGTGAAAGGGTGCTTCATGAAATTTGTCCCTTGGCGTACATGTTTTCCTTTTAGGGGTCTGAACTTTAGTGAAAGTGCAACTAATGTTAAGGGCTCACCTGATGTATAATTTTGTAAGAATTATGCAAAAACATGGATGCGTAATGTGGATCGGTTTAGATTTCGTATTTGATATGGAGAAGAAGAGAGGGCCAACAGCTTTGAAAAGATTTGGGATTACCTACAACAAAGCTGTTGAGCAAAAGCCAGCCTAATCTTTGTTAAGGAGGTCAAGGAGACAGTAACCAAGAGCTTGAGAAACCTGGTGAAAGAATGATTAAACTAAATCTATAGTAACCAATAAAAAATTTTTTCAATGCATGGTTATAGTGCAGTTTAAATAATAAAGATGGAAAGGCTTGCCTCGAAGTGGATTATTGCAGCTTCTGGAATATGGAAGCTGCAAGAGGGAAGCGTAGAAGAAATGCTGCCAAGTCCACGTTGGGCATGTTGGGCATGAATCGGGAGCTGGAATAAAGATCAGCCTAGTGTACTAATGCACATCAAGCTATTTAAGAAATACAAAAAAAAAACAACATGAATTAGGGGTAACAATCTTTAAAATATTCCCTCAAAGAAGGAGAAATGTTCGGAAAATTTCTTGGGGATCCGTGCGCCGAATTTCATTTCAAGGACATTTTAATGAAAAAATTCCACCATGCTTATGACAATATTGGCCTTTGGAACAAACAGTTTCCTCGAAAGCAATTTTCGGAAACTGAACTTAACTGAAGAGAAATATCCGACCTCGCAGTCGAAAAAGCTATTGACGCAGCTTGTATCTCCGAAAAGTGTAAAAGAGTGAAACCAGACAAGATAGAGTTCTTGAAATTCGTGGGAGATATCGGGCTTGATGCGCCCAATATTCAAATCTTCAAGTCTTAAGAAGTTGATAGGTTGAGAGTGCAGTAGAGAGTAAGCACCTACAAACAAAACTCAGAGGGAAGGACGAAACACTACATTGCGATAACTACCGTTCGATTAAGCTGATGTCCCACACTTTGAAGATCATTGAGCGGGTCTTGGTTGGCCCACTGCAAAAAATTGTGAAGCTATCTGATATCCAATGTGGATTTGTCGCTGTCAAGTCAACAACACAAAGTATAACGATTCTAATAGAAAAACATTGTGATTCCTTAAAGAGTATGCAAGTTGTGCTAGTTTACTTCGAGGAACATTCGATAGATAACCCCGAAATCTTATGTGTGTGGCCTTAGACAATGAGGAGCTGAAGGAGCCTATTTGAGGATGATTGAGGATATGACGTGTGAAGGAGCAGGAACGATGGTAAAATGTCCAGCTGGAGCCACTAAAGCCAAAGTTGGTCTTAAGTCCTCTGCTCTTTATTGCCTAGTCTTTGACTATCTGCTGGGAGATAAAATACGGAACACTAAGGCACAGTAACTACTCTTTGCTGACGATGAAGTCATCATGTTATCCTACCTTCCTTTCAGAAGCACTTTGATTTGTGTGTACCGTATTGATACAAAAAAAAAAAAGCTTTTTGTTCTACCCGTTTTCTGATCCAGACATGTTTATAAAAAAATAAATAAATAGGGTGGCGCAACGGAGCGAGGAGCTTTAGGCCCTAGCGCATTTCTCGCATTTCTCACAGCCATGCCTTGTGAGGGAATGGAGAGACCTACAATTTTCCCCCGGTTCAGAATGGCTATTTGAGAAAGCGTTTTGAATGGCAATGAACTTACTATCGGAGGACTTGCCAATTCCTCGCGTAAGAGGATACACGTGGAAAAACAGACATGTCTATTCTGGACATTTATTTGATTGTAGATGTGGGTCCCATCTGTAAAAAGTTTGATCAATATTATAGCAACTTGTGATGACGACATACTCGTAAGTCATTTAGTAAGCGTGTAGTAAATGGAGGGACAAGGAAACTCCGTCAACTTCTGTTCCCAAAAGGTAAGACCTAAGCTGAAGGTGCTGCCTTCTAATACCTTGCAACTCGGTGTTGCGTCCGGTACTCACATAAGCTTTACAATGTTAGACAATGTACAAAAAGTATGTGAGTAAGTTGACGGCACCTGAGATGAAAGTGCTGCGTATTGCACCACTATGGTTTTTCTGTTACCATCGCCTCAATAAAATCCGGCGGTAAACGGTGGAAACTGCAATGAAATTTTACGAATTTAGTAGGATTTTGTTCGGCCGATGAAATATCGGTTCGATAGTTCCAGAAGAAGGTTACAGGAGTAAACAAGCTTGTTCGTATTAGAACTTAATGTGAGACTTAACGTCAAAGGTACCATCTTGGAAAAAATAGAGTAGTTAGCTGAGTTGGTGTTGTCATGTATGAAAAAGAGATCCAGAGAAAAGGCATTCGGCCCTATCGTGGTAACCGTCGGAGCGGAGTTTTCTCCGCAACGCAACTTTTTTCAGAGATTCAATTTTGCTTCGAAGTAGTAGAAATTTTTCACAAATAAGACAATGCATTGCATTCCCAAAACATAAATCTCCGCAACACAAACTTATCGGAGAACGTCGGATCTTCCGATCGGAGAACGTCGGATCGTCCGATCGGAGAACTACCACGAAGCAAAATGTCTCCGATCGGAGAGAATTCCGCTCCGACGGTTACCACGATAGGGCCGATTATCAAACAAGCGTTCAAAGACCATCGCGAAGGGGAAAAGATAGGCAGGCCAAAAAACTCCTGGGACATACAAATAGTGTAGCGATGTCTGCATTCGGCTGGCCTCAGACTTGGAACAATGCAAAGCCAAAATGATTTCCGACAATTTCTGAGGTCAAGGCAGCAGTGTGAACCAGATATGTGGAGAGTTGTAGTCGCTTCGGGATGACCATGAGCCATGCTCGTGTCACCGCCCTGTAAAAGAAGAAGAAGTAGAGCATCTTTTATCTACGAAGTTGGAATGACTTACTGAATTTTGTCAATTCAATCAAAAACAATACCAACAATGATTCAAAGACGTTGGCTTTTCTTTGGAAAAAAAGTTTCCTGTTTACTTTTTTGTAACCACAGATTGAAATGTCTAATTATTTAGATGTAGATTTGCTTTAAGTTCGCGGTATTCAATGATAATCTGTTGGCTACAAAATTGAACAATGTTTAAAACTTTGTACACGAATAGAAAACTAAATAAAGGGTGGTTACATTTTAAGGGACGACGTTGAATGTGAACTACACCTAAACGTAAATTTTTTTTCTGCTTTTCGTTTACCATTTCTTAATTTCAGACAAATTTAATTTGAACCTTGGAAAGATACACAATCGAGCAACGCGTCAAAGTTATTCAGGCTCATTAAAAAATTTGCGTTCGAATCGAATAAAATCATCTCGAGTGATGAAACACATTTTCACCTCAGTGGATTCGTCAATAGACAGAATTACCGCATTTGGGCGAATCATATAATTCAAGAGTAATTGTCGAAAAGCAATGCACCCACATAGAGTGACTGTTTGGTGCAGTTTATGGGCTGGCGGCATCATTGGGCCGTATTGTTTCCAAAATGAGGCCGGTCAGGCAATTACTGTGAATGGTATTCGCTACCGTGAGATGATAACGAACTTTTTATGGCTCGAATTGGAAGATATTGATGTTTTCGATATGTGGTTTCAACAGCACGATGCCACTTGCCACACAGCTAACAAAAACAAAGGCTCTTTTGCGTGAAAAATTCAATGGTCGTGTTAACTCACGCGGTGGCGATGTCAATTGGCACCCAAGACCAAGTGATTTGACACCGTTGGACCTTGGAGTTATTTGAAAGAAAAGGTGTGTAAGCCAGCAACAATTCAAGAGCTAAAGGATAAGATAATTCGGGACATTAACGGCATAAAACCTAAATTATGCCTCAGCGTCATCGAAAATTTGGACCATCGGCATCGGAGATGTACCGCCGAGGTTGTGGTGGCCATTTGGCCGATATTTTGTTCCATACATAATTGAACCATATCAATATTATCATAATAAAAAAGAAGTGACAGTTATTTCCTAAATAATTTGTGTTTTATTCAAAATCAACAACGGACATTAAAATTTAACTACCCTTTTTATATTTTTGCAAAATATAATTTAATCTTGACCTTTTTAGTCATGAGTACTCGTGAAGTATTGAACAGAATGGGAACCTTTTACGTGCAAGTCCGAGATTCGAATCCAAGAAACGTCCAACTTTTAATATGTTTAGCATTTCCACAGGTTTTTGCAAGTCTTTCGAGAGTTATATTACTGCCATCGAGATCACTATCTCAGTTTCACGATCGCAATCTGCAAAATATTCCTTACCATGGTATGGTTGAAATAAAAGTGTTCTAGATGCCAGGGCTCTCCGAGCTTTGTTGTCCCATCATATTCATTTCTTTATTTGACACTTTTGAAATAGAAATTGGGTTTATTTCAAAGTCAATTGTCTTTAACAGCCACCCTAAATAAATACTACAAATTTGGTTAAAAATGTCTTCTTAGACAAGACTGAGCTTCCCTATTTTTGCAGTTTTAACGGTTTTACTAAGCCTGTCCTGTTTGTTCAAAGGTTTTATTTTGGTAGCCCTGTTTGTTATTTGTTTGGGTCAGATTTAGTAATTGAAATTGGGCCCCTTCATTCCTGTTGACGGATTGATTTGAAATTGGGACGCAGCTTTGGTTTTGATGACAGTAGAATGAAATGCAAACGGTATCATTGTAGACCCAAGATGGCCGCATCTACAAAATGGCGTATTACATATTCTTTCAGTATACTTCTTCGATATGGGTATCAATCGAAAGGGGTGGATAAAAGTTATCTATGAAAATAAAATGGAAAAAATGAAAATAATATTGGATATGGACGCCAACAAAATGGCAGAGTTCACTTTTCTTTTCATAGCCCCATCAATAGGGATATCAAATGAAATGTCTTGACTTGTGGAATAGATAGCACCAAGAAAGAAAATGTAAATCAAATTTGGCCCCCAATAGAATTTAAAACTATAAACTTAAACAATTCTTAATTTTGCCTCGGAGTGGTCGCTGGTACCTAGGAACTACCGAACTATTTTTATCCTTTCAGTACTTGTTTTATATTTTCAATGGAACCATATAACTCAAGATTTTTGATATGCAGCCCGCCAGAAACTGTGAATTTAGAAGCCCAGAACCATTCTACACAAAAACAACACACAGAGTATCAAAAACAAAGTTCGTCACTGCTCAAACATGATAATGTAATCTTATTTAACATTCAAAGCTGAGATCCCTCGTATAGGGACATTGTTTTCTCTATTTTCTTTTGTTTATTTGTTTTAATGGATAAATCAAATTGTAAAAACAGCACCTCTTTCTATTTCCATTATGAGGTATAAGAAAAAGGAAAACGACTTTCCTCTCTTCGCTTGCATACGAGTGTGTTTATGCAAATGCAAATACGAATCTTGTAACTAAAAATCCAAAAGGATTTAATCCACTTTTAAGAACTTTTCATCGTAAAACAAATTTGGGTAAAAGAAGAAACTTTTACCAAAAAAATAGCTACACTGTAGCTAGGATGTGGCGAGAAAATGCATTTATAGTCGGGCTCGGGCGAACCTTTTCCCTCTTTCACTAGAGAATTTCAGGCTGTTTATGGTGTGTTGAGGATATAGTTCCGATGACTATTCAGATTCACTTAAAATGTGAATGTAAGTTTGTAGGAAAATTTGATTTTCTATCTCCTCCCAAAAAAAAAAAAAAAAATGCACCAACTATCAAACTGTGTTATATAACACTCGACTGCCAGGGATTAGAGTGTAAGAGAGCTGCTGCTGGGAATAAATGCACCGAAACGGTTGTGAAGTTTCGAGAAATCTTTTCAGCTTTTGTTTTTGTTTTTTGTTAAGACAAAAAGGAGGTATATGTGAAATTCACTTTCAATTCAAAAGAGAAACAATTTGCTAACTTTTGATACTTCTGTCTATTAAAGTTAATACAATTGGTGCACTCTTAACTCGTAATTCCTTGCTTTGCCGTATGCCCAGCTAATTTTATTTTCCCCTTTGAGGGTTTCGAATTTTCCGTTTGCGAATGGGAATTACGCACATATACTCGTAGAGTATGTATAATAAATACGAACTGGGAGTTCTTTTAGTTGAGATCAGCTTTTCATGATTTTAATGATGTTTAGGTTTTTTTGGTATCGTTTCGTTTTCGTATTTTCGTATTTTGTGTTTTGATGGGTGGACAGATTTTTCTCTTTTGGGAATATTTTTGTTTTATTTTATTTTCTAAATCTAAATCAAGGTTGATTGTGAGTTTTTTGAGTTTTTTTTTCGGGGAAAAAATAAGTAAATGACTTGTATTAGTATAAATCGCAGATAATAACTCACAGAAGGCATCGTATACATTTGTTTGTTTAATAGAACGAGTATCCGTAGGGAGAAAATAAAATTCATTCACTGTGATAGATAGATTGAGGAATATATTAACGAAGGCAAATGACTTTCTTAGGATTTGATTGATGTCTGCTTAGGAGATTTTGTCTCAAGGGCTCTTGGGAGACTTCAATTGCCATCATTCAGTTCTAAATTCGGAATTTTAATTTATTCCATTTATTTACTGAGAAGTCTTAAAAATACATGCCATCTTTCAACTTGTGATCCTGAGAGGCTCTTTGTTGTGGGAAAATTGTTCGCCCAAGACGACGATGGTTGTAACATTATTACGAGTAAACGAGTATGTGTAGATGTGTGTGGGTAGGTACTTTTAATGTTTTTTTTTTTTTTTTCTTTGTAATCATGTTCAAGAGGGAATCGGATTAAGTGATACGCTGACAACACGAGTCAGCAAGTAAAATATACTCGTGTTTATATACGTAATCAGTTTGGAAAGATTCAGGCGTTAGAAGTGACGGTGACGGTGATAGCAGCGGCAGCAGTGGCGTGTGCAGATTTGTTTCTATGAATGCTCGAAATTTTACCTTTATTTGTAAAATCTGAAAAATTTGTAAGCAGCGACGAGTTTGATGATAGCCATGGTTACGTGAGAGATTGGGAAACCGCTGTTATGGTAGAAGCGCCCTTCGTCTTAGAGGCTTTGTACTTCCGAGTGTTATAAACTTTGATGCTCGTTTGTCAAACGAATTCAATGGACTAATTTTAGAACTACTTAATTGAATAACACTCAAACATCATTTGACTGAATCCCATCAAGTTGAGTAGCAAACCACAGGAGTATATCGTTACTTAAATTTTTAAAGGTGTGCTGTTTTCTTTATGGTTTGCATATTTACTTGACAATTCCACAAACATCCAATTGTTTTTTCACGAGTACCTATTGGTTTTTGCGAGGAATTGGAGAGTCTTCCGAAGGTAATCAGAATCACGTTGCCATGAAAGGCGCTTTCTCACGGCAGCACAATCCCATGAAGAGAGGCACTTTTTAGAGGAAACTGAGAGCGATGATAAAAATAAGTTTCGAAAGTTTTACCCAAAGGTAAAAGACCGAGCTAAGATCTAAAGTGAAGCATAGAAAAATATATTGCAGTCGTTACTGATTATCTATAGGGAACATATCTGTTGTTTACCGGTGCTTTCAGGAAGAATGCTTCATTCAAAGTCAACGATGACGCAGAATGCCACCTTCCCGATGTGTAAGATACTGCGGTTTCCATATTAAGCATTTGGTGAAAAGCTGTTAAAAGTCTGGACTTAAGGTAGGAAGGAGAACGTTAAACAGCTAAAGGCCCCGACCCATAGAATCCGTTGCGTCCGTTCGCTGCCGGATTCAACTGACAGCTGTATTAAATACACACGATCTTATAAGAGGTGATCCATAAGCATCGGATGCAACGGACGCAACGGAAAAAGTAGCCCAACTTTTAACTTTTTGTGTCCGGCAGAACTGATGACATAAGCTGTCAAAACCGATTTGAAGTTCTCTCTTCACACCGCAACGGATTCTATGGGTCACCCCAATCCGTTGTGTCCGGTAAAACTCACTGCTGTCAGTTGAATCCGGCAACGAACGGATTCTATGGGTCGGGGCCTTAATCGGCATAATATAGATAAAAACACACCAGATGATTAGATTCTCAGCGAAGTGATTTCACCAGGCGAGGCGGTGGCGTAGAGAACTACGAATCGTACGTTGGTAGTGCGTTGCTTTGGTTATCAATACAAGAAAAACAATTTGAAATGCACTGCGAGTTTTGCTAAAACTATTGGTAACGTCAATGTCCGTTTCATCATCGGAACTGCCTAAAAAGCTTAAATGCCTCACATTCTCAATGGCATTTAGCCTCTAAATAGGTTTCTGTTGTGTATTGCGACTATAGTCTACAAAACTTTTGTCACTTTTGTGTTAATACCTAAACTTGTCAGTATCTGTCGGGTTCGTCCAAATGATACAGCCTTGCGAGTGGATTGCAATGGATTTCATTTGCCTCGTTAAGCCCACGATTTTGGCAGTAAATTGTTAACAACTGAATTCGTAACAACACATCTCCCTGTGATTCGTTATAGGGGCGTCAAATACCCCTCCAACGAATCTGAAAACTGTACATATTAAAAAAAAAAAAAAATATAGGGTGGCACAACGGAATGAGGAGCGATCCCCAGGGCCTAGCGCATTTCCCACAATCATGCCTTGTGATTGAATGGAAGGGACCTACAATTTTCTGCCGGTTCCGAGAAAGTGCTTTTCATGGAAATGAACTTACTAACGGAGGACTTGCCAATTCTTCGCGAAAGGTGATACCAGTGGAAAAAAATTTTTATCTCTGTTGGAATTCGAACCGCGAGCCTCTGAGTTAACAGCAGCCATTTCTACCACCTAGCCACGGGTACCACTGTGATTATTGATGTGATCGGCAAAATTTTAATTCAGTACAATTGATCTCGAATCTCTCTTAATAATACAAGGATTTATAATCAATTCAATTCATCTTATTGACTCTCTCTCTCTCTTTTCTCATCCGCTAGAGAAAAAGTATTGTCAATAATTTTGAAAACTCTGAAATATAATGGCTGTGCTTCTGCAAACGTGCAAATATTTGAGTTCATTATCTCAAACGTCCTGAACCAGGAAGCTAATTAACATTGTTGCAGAAACTGCGTTCCGGAGCTCGGTTGATATGTCCTCGAGTCAAGTTGCTTCAAAGACCAATTTCCAATTTGATTGCCCTTAACCGATTGACGTCAATGTGATCTCGAAAAACCACTTCTTTATCTTTTTCCTTTTCTGCGTTACAAGCATTTCGCCCATTTCTCTTCTTCAAATCAGTGATCCGGTCGTGGGATACGCCACGTTGACCTCTCTGTTTTGGATTGCTTCATGTCATATTTACGTTTCACAAGACCACAGTAAATAGTTCACTAAAAGTTGAAGTTTCTTGAGGTTCTAGATCATCCAGAGTTTCCTGCCCGAGGCGTAAAGGATTGAGTTAGAAGTTTGAGTCCCCGAGACATTTTGTTGTTTTTTCACTGGTATCGCTCTTCGCGAGAAATTGGCAAGTTCTTCGAAAGTAGTTGCTTCTTTTTATTTTTTTTAATTTTTGGCATGGTCTCGAAATGATCACAGCTCTTCCAATTCTTTGATTCACCGTAGTGATCCATCCCTTGGTTACGCCGCCGAAAGTAATTAGGTACACTGTTCATGAAAAGCGCTTTCTCACTAGGATTCAAAATCTGCAATGACCTTGTAGGTCCCCTCAATTCCTCGCAAAGATATGATTGAGAGAAATGCGTTAAGCCACTGGGCCTCCAAGCTTTGTTGTATGATCCAATTTTTTATTCCTTTGAATCCCTTCAACGTTAGTAAAAGTGCTGTGCCAATGGGCTCAAATCTTCTAGTTGAGGAAAGATCGGAGAGGTACAAACTGCTGCAGTATTCATTGCACTCAGCTTAATAGGAGGGTGGTGCTTGAAGGCTGAAAAACTCTTCTTATTTCAGCATTATTTCTACTTTATTTTAATTAAGTGGGCTGGTACGCTTATTTTTTTCTTCGACATCGATGTTCCTTTTCTAAAGTCTGCCTCTGATGAAAATTCAAATTTTAATACTTTATGTGTAAAACCATTTTAGAAAGGCAACTTCTTCGAATGAAGTCTTACAAATATGTAGTAGCAAGTTAATTGCTAGGATTAAAGATCTTACAGTGTTATCCTTTCAAAGTACTGGCTAGTGCATGTGAACACTTTTAGTCCTGTAAAATAGAAAGTCAGATTCGAAACTTCAAGCAATTTGTTATTTCCAGAAGATTTACTTAGAGAACCATCCGCCCTTCTAACAAAATGCATTCATACATACAAAACCAACAAACTTTACAAATTAAATATTCTTGCTTCAGTCCCTCATAGTGTATCACCAGTCAAAATCTTTCTTATTCTATGTACACCGCTAGAACTTTCAAGGGCCACAATACAAAAATCGACTATCAAAAGAACCGACATCTTTCTACCAAACACCAACACAATGAAAAATAAATACTTCGGTATTTTCTACACAACATTCCCAACTTTATTTTATTACTAACAAATATCGCCTGAAGTTAAAACAAATATAAAAGAAATTTGGGTGTGGCTCTTCATACCAATTCGTTGCACCACAACTACATACAACATCGCTCTGTTCATTTTAGCTCCAGAACCCATAATCTCAGCTTCATCGTGGTAAAATAATTTATCCAAGATTTGGAGAAGATTGTCAAAAAACAAAGAAGAAGAAGAAGGACACCCGAAACAAACGCATGCATTGTGGTAGTAGCTCATGGGAGAGAATGTATTTTGTGTATGCACGAGATAAAATTAAATTAATGGATGAATAAACTTTGTCCGCGCTGACTTTAATGTGTGTATACAGTGCAAACAAAAGACGTACAGACACGGAGTAGGTGTTATTGGAATAAGTTGTAGATGATGGTGGAGACAGGAGGAGAAAGGGAGAGTTGGGAAAATCTTTCATACACCTTTAAGTGTAATGAATAATGTTCCGCGTGCTGGCGGTTAATATTTGTTAAGGCAATCGCGTGTCCTGTCATTTGTCAGGAACTATGTTCATATGCAGATACAACACTGCATGAATGTGGTATGTAGATTGTAGGTATGTTGTTACTATTCAGGAGCAATCCAGGAGCAGTGCGCTACAATAACGTCGGTTTTGTTGTTGTTTGCATAATAAAAATAATAAATTTCAAAGATATTGGAGGTAATTCGACCGTTTTATATATTGCCGTGAAAAGAAGCAGCCTTCGTTCTTTTTTTTTATGGAAAAAGTTTTACAACACAAGGCGTGGTGTAAGTGTGTTAACTACTGAGGGAGTGGAGGATGGTAAAAAATGCACTGTTTGTTTCAAGCTGATGGATAATTTTTTAAACATTTTGTGAGAAAGATAATATTTCACTCTAATACGAAACTGGTGTTTTGTAAGCACGACAAGTAAGCAAGCATCTCTCAATGCCTGCTGTGGTGTTGTTTTGCCTTTGAGGTGCTTTGAAGTTTTCAGACTTGATACACCTCGCACCCTTTCGTTTTTTTCCGGCCTCTCATATACTTCATATACTTCTTCTGATCCTTTTCCCTGTTAAGCCACATGAGGATTGAAGTGCACAAGTAACAAGTAAGTGCTCTTGTGTGTTTAGTACATCTTATTTTCTATCCACTGACGTAAAGGGTGCGCCTTTTTTTAATGCAGTGGAATGCACAATAATTAACTTGTTTTTCATGTTTCATGGTTTTTTTTTTATTAAGAAAGCATACATTCCAATTAGTTGTGGAGCACAACGTCAATCAAGTGGCTGCCTTGGCTGCATTCGCAGTAGCGCATTCTATCACCTGTCACTCCAACTTTTCCAAGATCTTGTCGATTACTTATGGCGGCAGCTCACGGATTGCGTGGATGATATTGGCATTTAGTGCTTGAATCGCTTCCGGATTGTTGGCATTAATTTGGTCCTTCACGGTTCACTACAGAAAAAGTTCTAAGGTATCAAATTGGAGCTGCAAGGTGGTCAATTGACATCACCAAGATGGTTGTTAACCATATTTGGGGATCAAGTTGCTCAAAAGGTCGCTCGCTGGATTGGCCATCTATCTGGCATGCATCTCCACCCTGTATGAACCAGTGATCGTCCAAATCCGTAGTATGAATTTCCATAAAGAAAAGTTGGCTACCATGGTCTTGCAACGTTCGCTGTTGAACGAAACATTGTTGCTAGCCTCATATTCGAGGTAAAATTATCCAATGATCACTTCTCAGTCTTCACCAAAATGTCACTCTCGGTGGAGGCATTCGCTTCTCAACAATATCCTGTAAATTTTCCGCCCAATGCGGCAGATTTTTTTTTTTTTGTTAATAAAGCCGCTGAAATAAAAATGCGGTTCGTCAGAGAAAAGGATTTTTCGACCAAAATTGTTGTCCAATGCAACCTGCTTCCTGTTCTATGACCCAAGCTGCTAACCTATAACCAATTGCTGAGTCAAATGAGCCTTGCGAGCGAATAATCCGAGCACAAGGATGCAGGATTGTGCTCAGGGGTCCAAATTTGTATTTCTATTCTACTCTACAATCTTTCAAAAGCTATTTTGATACAACTTTTGAATGCCTTTAAGAATGAAAGTGGAATCGGATTCATATCATTTCAACTGAGTCTCTTCCAAGCCTCCCATCATAGTAGTTCCATCGTAGGCCCCCAAGCTGTTGCGAGAAATGTGGAACTGTTGAGATCGATGGAAAGTTGGTGTTTGTGAGCTGAGTCTCGCACTCTCAGCTGCAAGAGCCACATTCTCGTCTCTGCGCGCCGTGGTACGAGGAGAACCACGAGTCCTATCCACTATCATGCCAATCTCACGATTTTTTGCACAAACTTGCTGTAGGCGCGGTGGCCTTTGGATGCTTTATTCGACCAAAATTCCTTATCGGAATATCACGGCTTGTTAAATACGGTTCGAAATAAGCTTTTAATATTTTCCACCGTCGTTCAAGTGCAAAGTGACTTATTTTATTCCAGCTAGGACTTTCGTTATGCTAAAAATCTTGAGCGGAAACGACTATTCGTGTCAAATTACCCTTTTATTTGAAAATACTTCCAGTAGATGGCCCCCCGCTCTACTGATTGACCCTTAGACGCTAGAGTCATCCAAGTTTCAGACCTCACATCCCCATCATCGTTTAGCCATAAAATAAAGCAAAATAAATAAATAAGGTGCCAAAGCATAGTTCGGGAAGACCCGGAGCCTAGTAGCTTTTTCTCAGCCATACGTTACAAGGAATGGAGGGGATCCACACATTTTTGCCGACTCCAAACGTCTTACGAGAAAGCGCTTTTCATGACAGTCTAATTACTTTCGTATCACTTGCCAATTTCTTGCGAAAAACAAAACTATTTTCAGCCAAGAACATTTTTGTTCGCCCGTAATTTTTAAAGCTATTATGGGTTTCCCCTGAACAAAATTCCAGACTTACATTTTTTCCGCTTTTGTTGTTCACTTGTTCGCCTCACAAAAATAAGTGAAATAAATTGCTCTCAACGTTTTCAAATTTCACAGGAAAAAATAGCTCATAATAAGGGAAATTTTTCGAACATGGAAAATTTTTTCCCCCGAAACTTATAATAAGGGGAAAGTGAAATGGGATCTTTTTCGATGGGAATGCTGTTCACGCGAAACTCATAATAAGTCTGTTTATGTTTCTGATGGGGTTCAAATACAGAACTCTCATGATACTGGCACTAGCTTGTCATTACCCCCGTCACTTTCATTTTTAATTGTATTTTCTAATTTGCAATTACATGGCGGTGCGTTTTGTAGCCATTTTTAGCTTCAAAACTGCCTAGGGACAAAGTGCGGGTACAAATGTAAAAGTCGAGTGCCATCGTTTTGCCTCTCAACTTACAATTTTGTTTTAATATAGCCTTTTTGTGTAAAAGCCTTTATTCGCAGTTGAAAACGAACACTGTAAATTGCACCTACTTTCTAAAGACAGGTTATCGCACTACTAAGTGATTGAGTAATTTTAGTACCTACCTCAACTCATACAAAAGTTTGCGTCGGTTTTTATCTCGGAAACTTTTTAATTTTATTTATCTCGAGGGAATTATGAACATTCCATGCAAATACATCATCATTTTTATTTTTTCTCAACAAAAAGCTGGTGTACTTACCTAGAAATAAAATAGCAAAAAAAAAAAAAAAAAACAGACAAGAACTTTAGAGCCTGCCTTTAGGGGATCGCCATGCACGGAAAACTTACCTGATTCAAGTGGATGTAGAGTTGCTGCTTTTGATCTCAGTCACGGCGAAGACGCTTTGAGAATAAACAAACATTGCATGCATAAGTGCGCTAGTGTTGATGACACGTAATGTGTTAGTGATGTGCATTAAACGCTTATATAGGACCTTCAATGGATGTCCTCATACGTCACACCCCTTTTATGTTCATTTTCTTTTTTAATGTTGTTGTTTATTTTTTGATGCACCAGGACTTTTCTATTTTATATGTGTACCTACTAATACCTCTACGAACATAAATATTCTGCGAACATGCAATTGCACATTTTCACCCCCGAAGCGATTGTTAAAGGTGTCGGGTGGCTTACGAGACTGTGTGTAACAGTTATGTGACTCCTCTAGAGAATCTGAAAACTTTTCACATTTTAATCGCAATAAAACTCACACTAAGTATATTCTGTCAGACAGATTCATGGGTTGGTGCTCCGGTTAAGCTTTTTGCGCTAACCAAAAACGTTTGCCAGAAGTGAAAAGTTAAGATGTGTTTTTCAAGCAACATTATATTCATGCAACAGAAAACACACACAACTTAGTATGGGACATGCCACACAAATTGTGGCAGCAGATAAAATTGTTAAGACAAATGACTTTCGACTTTGGTGTGATTTCAAAAGGAAGAGATTATGTGAGGGAGTCTTTGAAGGGCTTCTGTTGTAGTATTATTGTTTTTATTTGTTAATTTTTTTTTGGAGTGTAAATGTTTTTTTTAGTATTTGATCTTTAATCAAAAATTAAATATATTAAATAAATAAATAGGGTGTCGCTACAGAGTGAGGAGCCATAGGACCTATGTAGGTTATTTCTCACAACCAGGCCTATGTGAGGGAATGGAGGACACCTACATTTTTCTGCCGGTTCCGAACGGCTAATCGAGAAAGCGCTTTTCTTGGCAATGAATAAAATTAACGGAGGACAAATATTTTTTCTTCTGTTGGGATTCGATTCACGAACCGCTGGAGACAGGAGACATGCTAACCATCCCGCCACGGGTTCCAATTAATTATAAGGTCTTGTCAAACGGTGGATTGGATTGATAAATTGACTCTCTCGAAGGCTAATCTTGACTAAGATCACCCATTGTTATGCCCTAGGGTATATGAGATTCATATTTTAGTCTTGCAATGAAAAGAAAAAAAAAGAAAAATTTTATGGACTGCCAAACTATCCGGGAACCTAATGAAATGGATCCGATTGCCGGTCGGCATAGCATGACGCACTTCCTCTGTGAATATCCTGATTTTTCTCGCATGAAGTTACAGATACTCGGCGCAGACATGGTGAGATCATGGCAGCGTCTTTTGGATTTTCTTCAAACATCTGGAAAGTTATAACAAATAGAAGGCTTTAGGTATTCAGGTCTGAGTGCTCCAGCTAGTATTTTAAAAACCTCCAACAAAAAATAAGGCTAAGGTTCAAAACAGCTCTGGGAATAAATATTTCTCAAGCAAATCATCTCGCCGGTTAGTCCTATTCCTATCACCGACTTTAAGCTTTAACTGGGTGAAGCTTGAAATAAGATCTCGGCTTCTGATATTTCAATGTTGTGTGTTTTCCACTACTAGTCCAGCCAGATGTGTTAGCATCCATTTGTTTAACATGTGCTGGACAGTATAATAATTTACTGATATAATGACACATTGAAAACGACGTAGGACCTTTCAAATTGTTAACATCGGGTCGCAGACGTCCACATATTGGAACAAATAACATCTTTTAAAATTAGAAGATTTGTCAATAAATGGTTGTCACAATTGGGTTCATCTTCGTTCCTTAGATTCTGGTGTACGTTAGAAAGGTTCCTTTCATCGGATATACTTTCTTTAAAACGTGTTCTGTAGAATAAAGACCAGCTGGTGTATGATCCTTTCCAGTTGATCTTCAGCAATCTTCAGCAATCTTTTACATATTGGCATCAAATCCATCTTGTATATGCAGCCTTTTGAACTTAAGTTCACGATATTTATGAGTTTAGAGCACTTTATTTGGCAGTGAACGTTTTGTTATCAACATTTCAATCAGGGGCCTGTTTCACAGATCAGACAACACTACATTTCATACAACATACAACAATTTTGAAATCATACATTACATACAATTTTCTGTTTCACAGATTTCATTGGGAAGATTGTATGATGTTCATTTTTGTTGTATGATTTGACAGCAAAAATTATTATTGAATAAAACAAAACTCTACTTTTTAAAAGTCAAATTTTATAGAATCAAACGAAGAGAAATTCATTTGCGTATACTTTTTATATCTGGAAAAAGATATTACCTTTGTTTTGTGATATAAAATCCGTCTATAATGGACTGTTACTAGTTTAAGCTCATTAAAATTCAAGAAGGGGAATGCAAATAGGACGAGAAATTAGTGGTTTTAACTCAATTGGGTCTCTAATCAATCAGAAAGCTGAATGTCTTTAATGTGATACTTGAGAAATGCAAAATGAAAGAAGCATATTATCAAAATAAATTTGGCAGTTCAACCACTACTCTTGCTCTTATAATATGTTCTTAGCTTTTCTCTTTGTATCGAGCTTCAGAAATCTTGTTTTTCGGTCGGACAACCCCGTTCCCCGTGCATATATTCTTTCTTGCGTTTGTTGAAATCCGTGTTCACAGAACTTGCATCATTTGCCTGCATCTTTTTGTGTGTCGCATTTTGTCTTCAAGAGATTATAGCTGAGCATTGAAATTGGCATTTTCGCTTTTGGAACCACTGAGTTTCATAATAAAATCTCGTTTTTCAATTCAGAAGCGCCGTTAAGCTTTCCAAATAGCAAATGTTTGGCTGCCTACAAGAAAAAAGCGATTTATACATCACTATTTTTTGCTGTATCAGATGTATCAAAATTTATCATACATTGTAGCCACATAATGTATGACAAATTCTGTGAAACAGAATTTTTACTGGAAATATTCCAGTCGAATTAATCAATCAATGACAGCAGTCATACAACTTTTCTGTGAAACAGTATTTTGTAAAATAAATTTTGAAATCATACAATGTAAGTGATGTATTATCTGTGAAATAGGCCCCAGTTCACAAAAGTTATCCGTTGAGATCCTTAATAAGGTTGCGTTTCTTTTGCTTTGAGCTCGGTTCTGCCACGTACGCAGCGCTTTCGGGTTTATATGTAAGATAATGGAAATAGCAATTTCTTCAACAAGTCCCATTCCTAGCGAGCTACCCCCCGAATTTGTTCTTCTATTAGCTGTCACAAAGATTATGCCTCGATTCCCACATTTTCAAACTGTGTGTTTTCCAAAGACTTGTCAGGCTGGGCTCTTGGTATACATTTGCTCTATACCCTTCCCAGATAAGAATTTACTGGTAGGTATAATTTTCCATTAATAAGTTTCTTTCAAATTGCTAACGTCCACATAGCACATCAGATTTTAGTTTTCCTACCTCATTCCATGCTGCAATTTTCCATTTTCAATTTTAAAAAGCAAAGGTTTCTCATGCCCTTTGTTTTGTAATTTTACAACTTCATTCCATTTCGCTGTACTCGTATATACGGTTGGTTTAAACAGATTTTTTCAAGGTTAATCGATTCGAGTCAATGTTGCCTGATTGGAAAAATCAAAAATCCAGAATACTGCAAAATGTCTTTGGGTGATCGGGTACCTACTATGTTCAATTGGGTTAACTCTTGATTCCTAGATCGCCGGACGATCTTTTAAGTTTTGAGATGCAGAAGTTTTGACATGTGCAGCTTACTAAAAAAGCCTGCTCTGCGAATAAGATTGGCGAATTTAGTCCTAGCGCAGTCATGAAGCGCCATCCTAACGGTCTATGATCGGAGACTTGTTTTCTTACTCAGCCTCAAAAGACATTTAAGTACTCAAAAAAGAGTTGATTTGGCTGTCTGTTGAAAACTTCATAAGACGTCACAGTCTTTCATCTTCCTACTTTGTGGCTTGTTCATCAACTAAACGTAGTTGTATGTGCGTATGGAATCAATGGCAGTTGTCCTTATTGATTAATTGAATAGCGTTTTCTATTGACGAGAAGAGTTTCTTATTTTGTGGAAAGATATAATTCTTTCTTGTTCTTAATGTGCTTAATGTTATTTTATGGCTAATCTCAACTTGAAAGATCAACCGCCTCTTATGAGATCTAATCTGAATATAGACACACATGCAAAAACATCTGCACTCCTTCTTCTTTCTCTTTCTTTTTCTGACGGCACTACGAGCATCGTATCCCATTTATATTCTTTACACTAGTAAGCTTCCTGTGCAACCCCTAGCCATTTAGAAATTGCCTTTGTCATCCCACTTATCTTCTTCACACTTGTGAGGGACTAGTGAGCAGTCTGCGGATTACGTCGCAGAAACCCTTGGGTTCTAGTTACAGCATCAGTGAATAACAGGCGTTTTTCTCTGGAAAATTTGTAATGTGTGAAGCACACTCTCAATTTAAATTCCATTCGATTGCTGATGAAAGAATGTTGATTATTGGTACTAAATTGCTGGATAACGTTAGCTCTAATGCCAAATTCATATAATTCAGTAACGTATTGCTCGTTGCTCGATAACGTGTGCTTTGATTGAGTCTCTCTCTTGTCAAACTTTAATGTAGAATAGTTTTCTGAGTTTTGTCAGCGTCAGGTTGAACAAATTGTTGTAAATTATAAGGAAACTACGTAAAATTTAAAAAAAATATGGTGGTGAAACAAAGCCTGAGGAACCTTGGGGTCTAACGCATTTCACGGATTAACAATATTATAACAATTCCGAACGTCTAAATAGGCGTTGTTCATGGAGGTGTGATCACCCTCGGACTACTTGCCAACTCCCCGCCAAAAGGGCGATAACCGTAAAACACAGATTTTATGCATCTGAGATTCGAACCTCGAACTAATGCTGACCACTACACTACATGTACTGAGAAGAAACCTCAAAACTCAGGTTCTAAGAGGATTTGGAATTCATATTTTGTCAACTTATTGTCCAATATCATAACGTAGTGCCTTTATTTTTCCACTTTGATTTTCTTTTGCGGTTTTTTGAAATATGTACGAGTAGAATTTGTTTAAAGATCAGAGTGATTCAGTTGAAAGGCCTTTTAC
Organism: Melanostoma scalare; assembly: GCA_949752695.1. NCBI lineage: Eukaryota > Metazoa > Arthropoda > Insecta > Diptera > Syrphidae > Melanostoma > Melanostoma scalare. The sequence continues at coordinate 18,322,301 of OX456986.1, forward strand.
ATCGCCATTCATACCCAAAAAAAGCACAGATTTAAAAATATGTCTATGAGAGCTAAATCGAGATTTCTTTTACTCCCACACCTTTAATGACAACCAAGTGTCTGACTATTTATCCACTTTCTAAATTACTCTATACCATCGAGGACCTAAATTAAGAAGAGAGATAAGAAAAACAAAACCTTGAAATTGCATTACTTTACTCAAGGCTTATTGAAATTTTCGAGTGCTTTGTAAACTTCCAAATCATATCACATCACATCAAATGGCAAACATTTTAACCTTGAAAGCCCTTAATGCAAATGAAATCCCCATCATTTGCTTAAATATAAATTTTCTTTGTTGTTCAAAAGACCATTTTCACATCACACTATTCATTTTCCTTGGTCACATACAAGTTCCTAGGATATTTGCTGACAATCCAGTAAAAGAAGGTCAAGGATTGAACTAAGAAGATTCTTTCACTTCTTTTTTTTTACTTTTTTTTTTAACACCGAATCACATTAGCAAAGCCGCAAGAGCAATTTGCCTTGTCTGCAAACACCATACCCTTCAACATCACAAGTAAGTAAAGAAGGACCTTTTGTCACGTTTAAACTTTATTTGTGCTGATCAATATCCTTTTCAGAAAAAGGATAATCAAATTTACACTGAAATTAACCCCAGAGTTTAAGTCTAAAGTAAGCTTCCTGTGCAACCCCTAGCCATTTGGAAAAACGCCTTTGTCATCGTCCTTTTCTATAGACGAACAATTTTCCATGGCACTCAAAAGGATTAGAAAGGAAAACAGACAAACATGCATCAGGATCTGAAAACAGTAGAGACAGTTAGAAAGAAAGATAGAGAGAGAGAGAGAAGAAAACTTCACCATTGATTTATTTATACAACAGAAGATATATGTCAAAGAACAACAATAAGGATGTAGGTACACAGTGTTACGGAACGTATCCTTAAATGTCGTGTCCTTCTAACCAGTGTGCCAAAACTAAATAGGGTACCAGCAAAACCTCGAAGATCTACATGCAGAGATACAAAAATGCTGATGACGATTGTAAAAGCAAAAAACTTCGTTACTCTCTTTCTCTCCCTCTCTCTGTCACTGTGAAGATGTGACCAAAACGGAATGTGTTAGCCATACTGTGAGACTTGAACCAGAGCCAGCATCAATGGCAACAACTTACCAACCAAACACCCGCTTTGATAGACGCAAGCTGAAAAGCAACAAATTGAGTTAATCCCAAATGATGTGTGTCCCATCTGTTTAAATGGACACTACTCACTCTCCATGCCACCACTACATATCTAAAGGCTATTTATCTCGTTGTTGGGGCTGTTCTTGCTGCCCCAACAGAAATAAAAGTGACACACAACACTACAACAAGGGTAGCAATGAATGTCACTGCTGGACGAATGGCTTCAAGGGAGTGAATATGGTGAACAACGAACCATACTATCAATTCACTTAACAGACAGTCGGACATTGATTAGAATCAAAGAATTTTATTTTGCAACACTCAAGCAAGGAAATGAAGCAGTTAGCGTACTCTAGAACCAGGACCGCACTATTGTGTATTTAAAATCGAAAAGTTGCACACCACATTGACTCAGGAACTCATTCAAATAAATTGAGTGGAGCAGTCTCGACTCGAACAAGGACGATCTTCTTCGTTTTTTAATGTCAAAGAATTGAGTAAACTTTAGAACATAAAACAACACAACTTTATGTAAGGGTTGATCGATTGTGTTTACTTTACCATTCACTCAGTAGCTCACTGTTTCGATGCACATTCCCTCAACCATTGTACTGATGGTTAAATTTAAATGCAACGTTAAAATGCGGCCCTGGCATTAACTATAAAGTGAATTGTGAATTCCGTTTGAGCCTTGGAACCCAAGCTTTTCTTTACATTATCTCCACTGAAGCAGGTTATATATCGATATCGTCTCACGTATTGATTCAGCGTCAAGTTTCACTACGATCTGTATTTGTTCTTTGGTCGCAGTTAAATGGGAACACACAGTTAATGCTCACACATATCTTTGTTCCAAGCATAGCCATGAGCAGGCAAAGGGACGGTGTAACGTGAAAGACCAAAGCTATAACTACGTTCACAGCCATCTTCTCATAAATACAAATGAAGTCCTCCAAAAAGGACGATTGTAAGCAATGCACACAATGAAAACTTGGTTGTATACCTCGCCATTGTATAGCTATACACTTTCTGGTGTATGATTGAAGTATCCCATTCAAAGTGAAGGGACATATCGTTCAATGGACAATTATATGGTGGCACTTTTATGGAGGTAAGATAATAAAACTTCTGACTTTTAGTTTCAGAGTGGATTAACAATAAACATGACGGCATGTCCACAGCAGGATGGGGTGTTTGAAATGACGACAAGGACATTCTCTCGGAATGTCCTTTATTTCTCTCCACAATCTGCCCTCCCCCTAAAAAAATCCCTCCTCTGTTATGATACACAGCGACGAACAAAGAAAACAAAAAAAAAAATGTGAGCTAGGTCTACATTGATGTTGGCTGACTGGTGGTTGGTTTTGTAGAGTAGCTACAGATGGTGGGTGGTGGTGGGTGGCACTGGCAAAGAGAAACTTCGTGTATGTCAATCATGATTTTGATGTTTTCGATTCAATTTGTTCAGCAATTTGATTGCTATTTTTGATAAGGATATACGTATGGCATAGCGAAATAGAAACCTTTTTTAATGAGTTTAGGGGGTTGGACCGATTGAATTACGTCTGCGGATGTGTATCGCAATATAATCTAATAATCTGTTCTCTTGAAGATATTTTAATTTAATCATTAAAACGAGAATTGTATTAACGAGCAGAGTTTTCTATTACATTGTGTTTTTATTTTTTCTTTTTTTTTCTGATTTACGATTATAGTGAAGGCTGCGTGGTGGGGTAAAAAAGTATATTTGGTTTATTTTTTGGGAAATGGGATTTTCATTGCATTGGACTGGTCATTTGATACAGAGACGTGGTTGGAAAAGCAAAACGCAATTAGGAAATTTTATTTTGAGATTTGTTCTTGGGAATAGATAAATTTTATGGGAAATTTAATGTTTTGAAACCCCAAAACTTTCTTCTATGAGAAATAGGCATCAAATATCTAGTGGGATCTAATTTTGTTCAAAAATATATTTGAGAAGTATTTATGCCTAAGATTGCGGAGGGTGAATCAAATTATCCTTAACACATTCCGAGAGACATTCATTAATTTATTTTTGAATGCGAACAGATTGATTGACAACAATTGAAGTCTTGCGATTCCATAGAAGTGTTAAATATTTGAATTAAACTTAAAAGTGAGGAGACCCAAACTCAGAGACATGATGAACTCCATTATTTGAGAAATCTAATTCTAACAATTCAATTCAATTTGGCTAAGGAAAAACTTCAAGCATTGAAGAGAAAGTCTTAAACCAACACAATAGAGCCTTAAAATAAACTAGGAATTCTTAAATTATTTATAATTTACTGATTTTTTGTACAAAAAAAAGATTGAGAAGACTGTCAAAAAAAAAGAAAAAAGATTGATTTTCGCTGTTTGCCAGCCCGCTTTCGTCCTGGTTGTTCAGAAAGTCTTCTTTACTTAATCCTTACTTCAGACTTGTGTCTAGTGAAATTTTTCAATCAGCTATGTCTTCCAGGAATACCATCATACCATGATTTATTGTTTGCTACATTTTATATCTCTTTTGATTTGCAGTCCCGTCCATCTGAATTTAGCTATCGCGATCTAGATGTTATCAATTCTCCATGGTACCTCTGTTGGGGTGTAGCTACTGCTAATCATAAGATTGAAGTTTTCCAATCTATTGTTCAGGATTTATTTAACCGTCATGTTCCAATCATAACTAAAAGGGTTAGAGACTCGAAAGCACCGTGGTGTTCGAAACATCAAATCAAAATCAAAAAACGAGACAAATCATACTCCCGTTGGCGCCAAACCCGTAGCAAAATAAACTGGCAAATTTATACCAACCTTAGAAATAAAGTAACCGCCGAGATTCGTAAAGCTAAGACAAATTTTTTCTCTAGCAAATTAAATCCTACTCACGGTAGCTCTCAAATTTGGCAAAATTCAAAAGCGTTAAAAGTTATAGACGAAACGTCTTTAAAATGTGATTTGGACCCAAATGTCTTAAATAATTATTTTCTTGGTAATAGTCAAAACATAATTGTACCCAACTCTAATTTAAGCTTGCAAGGCGACGAAGAAGCAACAGAAAATTTTTTGAGTTCCGATGTGTATCTGAGTCTGAAGCTTTAAAAGCTATGACTAGTGTAAAATCTGATGCCATAGGGCATGATGAGGTGTCTCTTAAATTTGTAAAACTTATTCTACCTCACATTTAATACTCTTTTAACCACATCATAAATTCTTGTATTACGAGATCAGAATTCCCGGCAATTTGGAAGTTTGCCAAAGTGGTTCCTGTACCAAAAAATTCAAATAGAAGCAACCCTGAAGACTTTAGACCAATAAGTATACTTCCCTGCTTATCGAAAGTTTTCGAAATAGTTATGCGTGATCAAATTAATGATTATATAGGTCAAAATAACTTACTAACATCTTGCCAGTCTGGTTTTGGAAAGAATCACAGCTGCACATCGGATATAGTAAAAATTCTTGATGATTTGAGGTATGATTTTGATCGAAACAACATCTTAATTCTGTATATGCTTGATTTTTCAAAAGCTTTTGACAGTGTTGATCACCAGATTCTCCTTAGTAAGCTCAAAATCAATTTCAATTTTAGCCGAAGATCTCTGCTTCTGGTCGAAAGCTACTTGGAAGGAAGATCTCAACACGTCTGCACTGACTCTGGTGTCTCGTCGTTTATGGGAGTTTTAAGTGGGGTTCCTCAAGGATCCATTTTAGGTCCGCTCCTGTTTTACATTTTTATTAGCGATCTACCAGATGTTTGTCATGATGTCACAGTGGATCTCTATGCAGATGATGCTCAGATAAAGCTTTCAAAACCTATCGGGGTAGTAGAAGATTTTGTTGCTAGGATGACTGAAGATTTAGAGCGCATTGATAACTGGTCTTTTCTTAATAAATTACAACTCAACCCCCTCAAAACAAATTGAATAATCATTTCTAAAAACCTTATTGATACTTCCAGCATACCCGTATTAATTTTGAAAAACAATACTGTACCGTATGTAGATGAAGTCAATAATTTAGGTGTTTATATCAACCGCACGTTATCATGCCATAACCATATAAGTTTTATTGTCAAGAGAATCTATTGCGGCTTACGGCAGCTTTACATATCAGCCAATGTTATCCCAACTCAAACTAAACTGAGGCTTGTACAAGCTCTCTTCATGTCTCTCATCAATTATTTTGTTGTAGTTTATAGCAACCCAGATGCATCTTTTTTCGAAGACTTGAACTTGCGTTTAACTCATTAGCACGTTTTGTATATGGACTTCGTAAATATGATCACATATCGAGATTTTCCTCAAATATTTTAGGTTTTTCATTAAGGCAATACATTAATATAAGAAAATGTGTTTTTCTACATAACATAATATAAAACCATCAACCAACCTATCTATTTGAAAGATTAAGTTGCCCCAGCTCAACTCGTACAAAAACAGTGAATATTCCTTGTTTAATCTTTTTAAATAGCAAACGACTATTCTTTGTTCACGCTATCAGATTATGGAATTGACTTCCAATGCCTGTACGCTCTTGCATAGAAACCTATAAGTTCAAAAAAATGTTGTATTCTTTTGTTAAAAGTAATCGATCGAACACCTTATTTTAATTAAATTGTATTTATTCTCTTGCGATTGTAATCTGTATACTTTTTTATATTGTAATTCCAATTTTATGTCTATTAATTAATATATCTTCATATTGTTAAGATGCAAATGAAAAGAATTTAATTCTTAATGTACTCACTTCTATAGAAGCTAATAAATGAAAATGAAAATGAAATGAAATATCTGATAGGTGTGATCAGAATCTTATCAAAATTTTACCTCATGTTTTTAAGAACTGCGGCTGTAGCGCATATCATAATTTGTTATTTAAGAAAATTTTGATAAAGCTCTTTTGAAAAATTTTTGAAATTTAATCAACAAGCCATCAAAAAACGTTATTCCGAAAAAAATGCCTTTAAAGTTTTGTTTAACGAAAATTCGTCATATTAAGGGGCTGAGGTAGCTACAGTGAGTGACATTGCAATTCGTTTGATTTTTACTTTTTATATAAACACTTTACTTTCTACTTTAAACTCAAAAAACTTTAAATATTATTTTTTCTTTAAATTAGGTTTTAGTTCATTGTTTTAAAAAAATTCATTTTCTAAATAAAACAAAAAGTCGAAAAATAGAAAAACAAGAAATAGAACAACACAAAGGAAAATGCTTGATTAATATTCGGTTTTTTATACATAATACTGTTAATTGTTTTCTTTATCTGTTTTATAATTTCATCTCATATTTTGTCGGATACCCTTTATTGGATAAAACTACGTACAGTCGCTGGGATATCCCAGTATTGTGTAGTGTTTTGGATAACCTTCGGGCAGTTGTAGAGTAGCCATTCTGTGACAACTGACAACACAACTATGTCGTTGTCCTGGTAAAATCTAAAACTCTTTCAAATACCCATTCTCTCAGCACTCTTTCTTATTTTCGGTTTGAATCCATAAATAGTATTCCTTATTCATTTAACCGTTCATATGCACCGAATATACCATACCTCTTGCACCCCAAAACCATTAAGTGCTCGCCTTCATGCTTAAAGTTCTACATCGTGTAACTTTGTGCAGTATAGCATTATATATTTATAAATTTTCTAACCCGGTGTACCATAAGGATCGATACTTGGACCAATTCTTTTCTGGCTATACATAAAGGAACTACCACTTGTTATTAGAAATTGTAAAATCCATCTATATGATGATGTGCAACTTCTGATCAGTCGACCTATATCGTAAATTCTTTGCTGAATCGGTTTTAAAATCTTTAAAGCTGGAAAATATACCCATTGATTACGTAAGCTCTGTTAGAAATCTGGGCATGGTTTTCAATCGCACTTTGACATGCAATGACCATCTGAGTTGCGCTATTGTTAATGCAAGCCTCCGTGTACTGTACGTTAGAAAAATTTAATTCCTAACAAAATTAAGCAAGTAGGCAAAAACTCTATAACTTTCCGTAAAGGTTTGCCATTATGTTTAAAAAATGATTTCAGGCAAGTGGCCGCGCCGCGGCTGGCTGAATTAAAATTCAGCTTAGAGGCTCAATTTTCGATTAGTTTTTGCAGCATTTAGGCCTGTATGTCAGCAATAATGCACTGAAAATTCTTTTCCAAGGCGTCAATCGTCTCAGGCTTATCTGCATAAACGCAAGTGACTTCACATAACCCCACCAAAAATGGTCCAGCGGTGTTAAAACGACCGCTCTTGGAGATATGCCATAGAGGTTTATAACTCGAAATTTTGTAAAAATCGGTGTCAACAATGATTTTGTTTCGAGACAATTTACCGATGCCCAGTGATCGTGTGACTTCAAATCAAACTAAACAGAATATAAATCAAGTGACAACTGTCAAAAAGATCAACTCAGAAAAAAAGCATTATCAGATTGAAAATCACTCAAAAATCGTCTCAAAAACTGTTTTTATATCTTTCAATATTGAGACAAGCTCTAGAGCGGGCGGTTAAAAAAAATATTTAAAATTTTAATTTCGTCTTTTAAACTTAAGTTTGGCTATCATCTTTTAATTTTGTGTTTCATATGTGTTATTCCGCTCCCTTATATGAATGAAATCCAAGAACGGGCTCTGGCATGGATTCAAAACGAAGAAGGGCGCTTTGAGCACTTGTTATAATTATATTTGTATTAAATACATAAAAAAACTACTAAAAGTGATCATATTATTGTTTTATTCAAACAAACCTCAAAGCAAAAACTTTTTTTTATTTTTTTTTTTATTTTTCCCATTTTGTATTTTTCCAAGTATCATAAAATGTATGGGTTTTTGAGCTAACTTAATGCTGAGTTTTTTCTTTATTATTGTTTTGTTCATCTGTAAAAAATAAAGAATCTCTATGTTTATCAGGCCTTTTCTCCAAATAAATGACCTCAAAGTCAAAACTTAGTTTTGGGAAGAAAATTTGAACACCACTTAAAATCTGGCAACCCTAAACCTATGGAAGCCTAATTTAAATACAGTCTTAAAGGTTGTTATTTCTACAAAAAATTGAGTCTAAGATTAGGTTCCTATCATCAGTTTCGACAGAGATATCGAATTTAACAAAGGTCAGGGTACACCAAAGTTAGCCTTTTTTTAAATTGTCAAAAAGTGATGTCAAACTTGAGAAACGGACTTTACTGTAGAACAATTTTTTTGTTAGAATATGACCAAGAATCATATCCCAAAGTATGTAAAACGAATTACGGGACACCCTGTATACTGTTAGATTTCTTGAGAGTATAATAAGAAAATAAAGACTGAAAGAAACGAATATATTTTATATTTAAGATTAAGAGTGATATCCTAATATCTTAAATGTCTGTGTAAGCTTAGTTTTTTACTGCCATAATCTTTGCAGGTTGTTATGAATGCTGTACTCGCAGTGCGGATAGATTTATATAACCAAAAAGCTCATCCCTACAATCAGACACGTTGATTGGTCGTGGTGATGAAGCGCAAGAAAGGATGGAAGTAGAAGATGATTTCCTTCCTTATCAAAAAGATCGATTTTTTTTTCATTTGGGTGTTCGCAGTTTTGGACATGATAAATCCTACTCAATATACTTATTTGGGTAAGTGCTGACTAGTACCGGTCATTTGTGTAATTAAACTTTCGTCTTCTTTTTTAGTTGGCACTCTCACTTGGGTGTACCTCCCAAGTGATGCATGAGGAATGTACAATCCTGGACTGGCTGTTGAGCCTTCAATTACATATTTAATTTGGAAGCACCTGCAGGAACTTCTTCTCAGAAAACTTTGTAAGTATTAACTTTTCGCCAAGTATATATTTTTGACATATGAAATTAGAAATCTTAGTTTAGGTCGCAAATTTATTCTTAAAAGTTCTAAATAATCTGTCCCTGTAACCTCAATTTGAGGTTGTATTTATCAGAACTTGCAATGATACTGTAACGAAGGGTTCCATATAATGGAATATAAAGAGCCACCCATTATCACGATTACATAATTCTTCATAATTAGAAGGATCCGTTCAAGAACCGTTCTTTTTTATCAGTGTGTCTGTATTATTTAGCTTGACTTTCACAAAAAAATAGTTCGAAAACTTTCTCCGAAGAACACATTTCAATACAGTTAAATCGTCAGGCTGAATGACGCGGAATTGATACAACTGTTATATCAACAAATTGTGACTAGTGCCGAAAAGTATGCAATCGATAATCCGCGTTAAAAGTTTAACGCAGCCTTGTTGGAAGTCGCACAAGAAGTTTCACTGCAAAAAAACAAATGGCTTTTTATATAACATGGAGCGTTTTTCAACGCATTTCTCGGGGAATACTTATAAGACCTTACCACGGGTGGGGGATAACAAAACCCATTACTTTAAAAAGCAAACAAAATTTATGATCCGTTATTGTGTTGTAATAACAAAACAATTCCCTTTTAATTTAAGCTGTTATACACATTATGTTGCTTCGTTATCTGACAATTTTTGCTGTCGTTGTACTTATCTTCGCTTTCGTGCTGTGATTATCACTGAAAATGATGAATTTCGTTAGATTCTTGTTATTTAAGTAATACTCGAGATTTCACTGTGGAAGGCATTTATGTCGCATTTATTCATTCAGGAGTTGAAAGTCTTACACATTTTTGTAAGCAAATACCACTCAGTGCGACTACTCACATTAAATCCCACTTGATAGTATCCACATCTCATTCGAATCAATATCGTGACGATATCACCAATTAGCCAAATTCTACGTGGTGCTACAGTACAGAAAAGAGTGTAGGTACATTGGCATTGGCATCAATATTGAGAAGTTCTGAATCTCTCTTAATCGCTCTGTGGATTTGAATTGGATAGTGTTCTATACAACAGAGTTATTCGAAATAAGTTCTTCGATGGTATGAATGGTTTTCAATTATTAAGAATATTTAATGCAACTCAAAATAAAATTGTAAAACTGTAAAACTCCAAAGGCAATAGAACCAATGAATGGAAATATCACCTGAACAGCTTTTTAAATCCTATGATTCAAAAAATCAGGCACAAATTTTCTAAAGGTACGAATCAAAATTGATGAGTTTTGCTGACACACAAAAGTCATGTCGACATGTCAACACAACTTCCAACCAAAAAGCAAAAAGCAAAATATATTTTAACATATAGCAAAGATTCTGAAAAGGAAGTCGAACAATTTGCATTCAATAGTAACCACCATTGAAATGAACAATTTGAACAGACAACTCCTTAAACGTGCTCATTAAAAGTGAGTAATTTGCTTTATATGCGTCAAACATCACTCAAACTCTTTTGCATGAAAAGTCATTTGTTTCCGGAAGAGTATGGAAGCACGTTGCAAAAATAAGTCACCGCTTTCATAAAGCCCAATTAGCCTCAGCTTATCCGGAATTCACATTGGTGAAAACTTTGTCATCGTTTATGCCATCGGAAGTCACACGGAACTCTACAAATGAGCTCTTCTTTTCAAGATTCCATAAAATCCTCCAACCAGCCATTATAATCTAGGTACCTATACCTACCTACCTGTCTGGATACGTGTAGAAGTATATTCTCAGCAAATTATGACATTCATACTACTTTTGGCTACCTAAGGACCAAATAAAAGGGAGCCATGAAACATGAAAAGCGAGGAAACTATAAAAGCCCAACAATTCTACCCTTCGCACTTCCATCAGAGGAGTAAAGTAAGATCTCCATATGGTGCCCATAAAGCAAAATGTATTCGTTCAAAGATACTTAGCCCATTCACCATACATGGCAAAGTGTGTAAATTATCCAGGATTTTCATTGCAAAATTTAGGACTGCACCATCCAGAGGATGCAAAAGTCCTTCAAGCAACAGAGAAAGGCAACTAGGGATGAATGGAAACAAACTCAGTGATGCAGGAAGAAGAAAAGACTCGTTTCCATTCTGAGAACGTCGTTCATAGATATACGAAACGAACACAAAAACACCCGCTTTCCAAACTCACTTGGCCCGAAAACTTGACGTGTGTGCTTAATGAAGCTCCAGCCTTCTCCAAAAAAGGCATAAAACTTTTCTCATTAACCTGAAGAAGAAGACCCATATAGTAGTACATATGAGAGCAAAACTACGACAGTCGGAGTGGCTGGTTGAATGTGCTATATGCTGGTGCATGTACTGCATCCGAACACCTTCAGGACACGAATTGCATATGTTGTTGCAGATTTCTGAATAAAGGATTGCTCTGCTTGGCGGCTGCTGTCTCTTCTCTTGGTTCAGTCTCGGCAGCTCAGACTCATCTCAATCCTAATTCCACCGTTAACTGTTTACAAATGGCTGTGTGTGTGGAAGAGTATACGGTGTGAATGGAATGTATAAAGGGTGGATTATTAAACGTTGAACGTACAAGGAGGACTAATTTTATGTTTCCCGTTTTCACACGAAATTGTCGCAGACTCTCGGTGGCATATGTTGTAGCTGCAGGACGTTTATTGAGAGGACAACTATGACAAATTCGGGAGTTGAAAAATCAAATTTATGACTTTGCCCGCAACAAGATAAGACTTTGGGTAAGAAGTAATTTGAACGACACCTCTAAGGAAGAGCAAATAATGACCGTGGGGTTCAGTGTGTGTATTCGCTGGTACTGGTGTTTGGTGTTTGTGATATTTACGATACCTATTTTTTTTTTTCATACATTTTCTATCAAATCTATTCTGTTTTGAAATATTTGCACACACAGTCTTTTTGAATTTGTTTGAGAAGAATGCCCAAATAGGTCCTAGCCTAACCGCATCTGCTGGGCTTTCGTAGTCGCAATTGAAGTTCGACCCAGACAAACTTGTTGGGAGCTAAAAACTGGTGGAAATGTTCAAGGCAATAAATAAAATAAAGAGGGTGGCGCAACAGAGCGGGCTGTCCCTCGGCCTAGCGCATTTCTCACAACCATGCCTTGTAAGGGAATGGAAGGGACCTACAGTTTTCTGCGGATTCCGAACGGCTAATCGAGAGAGCGCTTTTCATGGCAAGGAATTTACTACCGGAGGACCTGCCAATTCCTCGCGAAAGACGATACCCGCGGAAGAACATTTTTGTCTTCTTTTGGGACAATGCTCTTTCAAATATTCGAAAATTTCTAAGAAAAGCCAGTTGGGTTTTGATCGCTTGAAGAAACTGCCACCATCTTGAATTTTTTCCAAGTTTTCTCTTTTTGTTTGTTGTTCAGGAAAATACATTGCTCCATCCATCCATTGTCCTCTCCATCTTGAATTTTCAGGTGTTACTTTCAAGAAAAATTCATTTAAGTACCAAATTAGATGGTTTCACTATTTTCTTATTTTCTGTAGACAAATAGCACGCGGCACGCTCCAAACGTAAGGATCCCTAGCGTTAACTACGCAAACAGAATAGGATGAAGCAGGCATCATCTGTAGAAATGAAAATGGACACTAAGCGCGATTCGAGGTCGTATTTATAAGGGGTGCATATTGTAAAATATAAAGAGTCATTCATTCTCACGGGATGATTATGGTCGTCATAATCGGCAGGGTCCATGCAAGAACCATGTTTTTTATCACTGTGTCTGTACTATTTAGCTTGACTTTCCAAACCAAAAACGAACGGCCTCTTATATAAGTTCAAGCATTTGCTCGCAGATTACTTATAAGGCCTGACCACGGGTGGGGGATAGGTTTTGATTGCACGCCTCAGTCACATCGATCATTTTGAGTATCGAACCTCAAGGCAAATTTTCACTCCAATCTTCTGAATTTCTTGACACCTTTGAACAGATAGTGTATACTAGGCTATAATTTTCTGTGTCCAATCTGAACAGCGGCTTTTCTGTGTAATCTTTTTGGCACGGACAGAGTCGATGATTTGGATAAAGAAAGTTGATAGTTTCCACGATGTTCTAACGCCAAAAGAACAGAAGGGCTTTGAAATACGAGTTTTTCACATTCTTTTGCATCCCACAAGACAATTTTTTTGTTATGGCACTTCAAATCCCTCTTCTTTCCTGGCATACGATTACAGAGATAAGGACTTTATTGTAGCGTTATTGGCGATCTTTTCATCGACAAATATCTACCAACTTTGCACAAAGGAAAATCTAGAAAAAATAACACCAATCACTTTATTCAAAATACCACGCAAAACACATTAGGCTAAAAACCTATTTAAGGCATTTTAAAACTTAGCTGCCATTGCAATCGACTTTTTCTGTTGCTAAAAACGCCCAACTCTTATCTCCAATCTTCAACTAACTCAAAAGCGCATTCAGCCACGGGTAATTTTGCGCAATAAAACAAATGTTAACAAAAAAAAAAAAACAAACCAAAGTCCTGAATGGGCTGGTTATACACTTTCGAAATCAGAACATTGCCATCATACATCGTACTCGTTCTCCTTACACACACGTTACATGCAGCCCCGACATGTAGTAAAGGCCAAATGGAAACAAAACAAAATCCCTAATTTGATAACTCAACTTAAGCGAATACCCTCAAAATGCACTCGTACACTCGAAACGAATTACCGTATCGCACCAAAGTGAATAAATACATCCGGCCTCTGGACGGATGTAAAATATTTTACAGCCCAACGCCCCTTGAAATCTAAGCCTCATTGACGAGTGCCTTTATAGTACGTAGAATTGATGCAAAAACGGCCTGAGTTTTGCCTCGAAAAGTGTCTCCATTTTCACAGAGCAAAATAACTGCGGGCGTGCAAATCAATGCATGTGCACTTCTACAACATATTAAACTTCAGGGGGTAGGGTGGCAATTTTTTAACGCGCTAGCTTTGAGTGTTCGGGTTTCAAATAATGGAAGTGCATTTGTGGCTGTGTGTGTGTGTGTGTGTGTGTGAGCTGTTACAGTAAAGACTGCTAAAGCTTCAAGCGACCAAAAAAATAAAAAACAAAAAAAAAAAACAGTCAGGGAGAAATATTCACCGTGCTACAGTTGACGCAACAGCGCAAACAAACGCTCCAAAGTGCTCACTCACTGAGTACCGACTGAATAACGCCCGCTAAAGTAAAGTAAAAAAAAAAAAAGAGAAACAAACAAAAAATATACGTTCAGCTCAAAACGGGCGGAATATTGCATTTAATGAAATTCCCCAGGGAATTATTTATTCCCGTCTGGATGCAAATAGCCAGCAAGCTCATATTTCACTTTGAAAACGGGGGCCCTATATATGTGCAGTGTGCACGCGGTTCGAATCGGTGGTCCTTTGACTGTGCATTGCACCTATTTTTGTAAAAGGATCTAACACTGTACCAGGTCATGCAGCGGGCGTTCTTGGAATACCTATCAACAGTCTGTTCTAAAAGAAAAGTTTCAGCCATGCGATGAGGTTGATTGCCAAAGAACTTACTTCTTCTTCCTTTTCTGGTGGTACAAGCATCGTAATCGTTCCACTTAGCTACTTCACACTAGTGTTCTGCTCGAAGGGTGCGCAGCCGGCGCCACTGCCAGAAAAACTAACAACACATAAGTACCTATGGTATTCACCCTAAATTATTCCCAGTTCTACGCCACTGGAAATTAACTACTACCTAATGATATGTCCTATAGCTGAAAATTTGGGAGATTTATGTCTAGAACTAGAAATATAGATCGATCCTCTCCAGAAAAACCAAGGTTACACTGTATAAAACCTTGATCATCCCAGTTCTGCTTTACGGCGAGGAAGCTTGGGCCTTATCGAAAGCGTATGAGGAAGCTCTTGGTTATTTCGAAAGAAAAATTCTCTGAATGATTTTTGGTCCCGTATGCGAGGACAATGTGAGGAGGCATAGCCAGAAGAGCACGCATCGCCAGGCTACGATGGTTAGGCCATGTAGAGCGGATGGACCCAAACGCTCCGGCTCGACGGATTCTCGAAAGCACATTGCAGGGAAATCGTGGAAGTTGAAGACCTCGTCTTAGGTGGCGTAGAGAATCCGAAATCGTCGGCGTTATAGAAGGATATTGGTTGCGGCCTAGTTTCACCCCCAACTGTATTGCCCACCTAAGTAAGTTAGTAAGTCTAGAAATCGATATATCGTTCCTATTGTCACAGAGCGTTACAGAATAAGTGAGTCAGTTATAAGCTCAAATAAGGAAAGGATTTTAAGAAACATAAAATACATTAGCATAAGAACTTCATCCAGCATTGTTGACGAAGTAAGGTAAAAATATCGCTGCAATAACCGAAGCTTGGGACTCTTAACACTCCAATCGTTACAGAGTCAGTGAGTATAGATTTTGAGAAAAATTACAGCCCGTTTGCCTTTATTTGTTTATAAATATAAAAGAAGAATATGCCGATAAAGCTGCAAAAACCGCACCAATCAGCGGTCCATTCTATTACAAGGGTAGCAACCCTCACTTTTTCTGTGGCGCAGTGGATATTAAATTTAGTTGGTTGTTATTTCACTTAGGTAAAATTTTTATCTTGACGCCAACTCAAGAGTGGGAGCTTGAAAGAAAAGTAGAAACCCGGTGAGGGATTCCATCTCCTGCCTAGACTAAAAATTGTACCACTACACCACTGCCGCTCTCTTACTCGTAACAAAAACTTCGTAGATATCTACTTCAAGACTGAACGTTAAGCCCTTGGCTGCGTAATCTTGTACGAGATCGGTCGAGTAGCACTCAATTCATTTATTTATTTTTTATTTTTTTATACAATACACTTGTTACGAAAGGTGTTTCGTATCGTATATTGGTTTAAATGCCTTTTTCAACACACTGTCAGAACAAACGTCTCTTTTCTGATAACACATTCAATTCTGCATTTTTTTTTTTATTTTCTCAACCACCCTACCACCTACCTAACCATTGATATTTTTTGGTTCTCTTTTAATTTTCCCTCCACCCCATTTTGGGTCAGGATCCAGGATAAAGTAATTTATTCGCATATGAGTTGGAATTTAATCCTTTGTACACACATGCAGCACGATGTTTTTGCATTCCAGTGTAGTAGGTACGCTGTAAAATAAAAATTTATTGCTAAAATTTAGAATCAATGAACTGCGCACTTCGGATTTGTATTGCATGCATTCTGATGCAGTGTAACCCCAAGTTTCCTTCCTATACTAACTCCGGCTGGTATAAGCGATATTCTACTGTCACGATTCAGCCGTAGCATTTCTTCTTTTTTTTTTTTGCATCTAGTTGTTGTTGTTGTTATTTAGAGGGCTTTAAAGGACTGTGGGACTAAATAATAGGGCCGCCGGCAGCCAACAGAAGGGAAAATGAAGAACGATAATAAAAAAAAAGCAGTAACACGGTAGATCTGCTATGCAGGAATGAATTTATATGGAAACCGATTCAGGCGTCTTCTTCACTGGGAAAGAACAAACGAAGTATTGTATAACACAAATCTCTCGCACTCGTGGATTATATGGGACAAGGTTTCAATTAGGCGGGAAAAGAGTTGCAATTTGTTCACATCGGATGTTTGTTTGTGGATGTGAATAAGGATATGTGGATCACTGGGTATTTTTCTATAGGAAACGGTGGGAACTATTCTTGTTTAGATGTTAGGTATATTTTTTTTCTTCTCTACTTTCAACTTGTATTAGTAGGGATGGATTTTTTCATATACGCATGGTTCATTGTGCGTCTGAAATGGCATGTGAAAGAAGTAGGTACATTAGAATGTACTAACGACTTAATTAATCCCAAGCTGCCAGCTCCTGGGTAGATGAACCGTTTCTGTGAGCCTAATTGGAAATATGAGTTTATTTAATTAAGTCGCCCCGGCAGGCAGCATGGTAAAGGAGAATATTCTCTGTGTGTTGTTTTGTAGCCCTAACCTAACCAGGCCTAGTAGCGACATCAACATAGTTCCTTTATTACAACAATAGTGTGAATGGATGGAAGTTGAGATTTGAGAATCATGATGTGGATGAGGCCGAATGAAATAAATTCGCAATGAGGCTCTTTGTCGAGACTTCAAATGGGTAGCTGTGGATTATTTTAATTGCACAACCAGCTGGAATAAGTTGCAAATTAAAAGCAGTAGAAAACGAGTAGAGTAAAAAGCTTGGGTTGTAATTTGAAGGTTCTATGTTCTTTGTAAGGATATTACAATTTCAAGTAGTCGTGTTTCACTACTAAAATTGGATTTGTAAAATTAGGAGGAATAGTCTGAGAGAAAATAAAAGCTGTGTGTGTGTCGAGGAGTCAATAAATTTTAATTCTCTTGAAGTAATGTTGTTTTTGTTTTGTGAAAGAAGTGATATCTGTTAATTGAAATGAATATTTTGAATATCAAAACATTGAGTGGGATCTTTCCTTTGAAGCCTAAAGCCTTGAAGAAGTCCTAACGTTGGGAAAATTGCACTGATCGTTCTCGATTGAAATCTAAACAGCTTTTTAATATTGACTTCTTTTTACAGCATCACCGCTCACTGGTGGGGGGGGGGGGGGGGGGGAGGTGGTATTAGCCACGGAAGTATGCCGACCCAAAGTCAGCATAGAAGCTGGTGGCTTCGTCGTTAGCTGGCATTACTTCTTCGTCCAAAACGTATCTTGCCTCAGGGTGTCAGTCTTCAGTGCTCATTCTTCTTACCAGGGGATTAGGATGGTTGCTGATACTTGCAGCCGTTTTCAATACAGTCTATAAGACGTATTGGTCCAAGGGCGTCATTTTGGCTGTCTCGTACAGATGCTGGTTACTGTAATGTCTCTGGCACTGGTGGTTGAAAGTGAGGCCGGTGCAGAGTCTCAGAATCTTCCTGACTTAGTCCTGTCGTTCTCCTCAGCAAAGGGTACAGTCGGAGGAAAGCGAAGTTGACCTTCTTCAGTACAGTGCGTGAGTTCGGGTTGAATATAAGCACCTCATTGAAATTGATGGCTAGATACTTCGCGTTTCTTTGGGCAGCCAGTCAAGTTCAATCAGGTAGAGTAATAGACGTGGCTCTGCACCTACCAGCAGTACAATGGCCTCTTCCTCCGGGCCTTCTGAAGCAGACGAGCTCTGAATTAGCTGAGTTTATCCGGATACCCCACAAACTATAATAAGAATATAGTTTGTGGATGTGAGTTTCCACTCTCCGGGCAGCTATGGTTGGTGATATAGATGTGCTATATAACAGAGAGTCATCGGCGTAAAGCAGGTTTTCGCACTCCCTTGGGGTAGGTTGGTCCGACGTCATGATGTTGAAGAGGAATGGTCCTAGTTTTGATCCCTGAGCGACTCCTACTCTGATGTTCTTGGTGGCGGACTTTACGCTTCCAATTTGAACGAAAAAGTTCCTGTGGGAGAGAAAAGGAAAAATTATTTTTATTAATGGAGCTGAAAAGTTTAGAAGATTTAGCTTATGGGTGAGTGCTTCAATCCAAACGCTGTCAAATGCTTTTTCGACATCCAAAAAGCATGCCACGGTGACACGATGGCTGTTAAGGTCGTCGGCGACGTCATTGTGTAGTTTCATCAGCGGATGCAGGTTTGAATACTTTTCCCGGAAGCCGAACTGCATGTTTGGGATGATATTATTATCTCTGCAGAACTTTTTCAACTTTCTATGTATTAACTCCTCCAGGAGTTTACTTAGATTGTTAAGTAGGCAAATGGGCCTGTAGTTTTCGATGAAGCTCAGATTGCCTTTCTTCGGGATCGCCACTATCTTGGCCATTTTTTACTTCCCGGGAAAGTAGCTGTTGCTAGTGCAGTTGTGCAAGATGATAGCCAGAAAGATTGACTTCTGTCAGTCCTTGGTTCATGCTCTGTGTTATTTGTTTAACATGTTCCTATCGTCTTAATTTTTCTCAGAAGCGTCTTCTTATATTGCCACACTGTTTAAATCAGGAAGCCGATGCAACATGCGTGACTATAGAGCTATTGCAAAAAGCATCATTGTTTCTAAAATTATGGAATCCATAACAATCAAAGAGTTGATTCATTTATGAAAATTGCATCTATCGGAGCGACAGCATGGAGTCGTCAAGGGCAACTCAACGATTACAAATCTTTTGGAAATTTCATCTTGCATCACAAAAGGATTCATGAATGATCTTTAAACGAATGTGGTATGCAGAGAATTTTCCAAAGCTTTAGGACTCCTACTACCTACTCAATCATCAGCTGCTAGTTAAAAAACTTTCAAATGTCGGTTGGTCTGCAAAACGTGTTCAATGGATTGAAATTGACTTGTCATCTCTCACTCAAGTTTCCTGTGCAATAAGAATTAAGTCCGGGGTACCTCAAGGAAGCTACCTGGGGCCGCTATTATTTGTGAAATTCATAAATGATTCAACCCTCTGTGATAAGAAACTTTGATATACATCTCGTTTTCTTACACAAATAGTGCTGATTACATTTAACTGCAATTAGATATCGGTCATTTGGAGCAATAATGGTGCAATATAAACCGGCTCACATTGCGCTCTAAGAAGTGCAAAGTAGTGACCTTCAGAATGCATATCGATTCCATAACTGCAAAAGCTTCTATCAGAGAATGATTAAACGTTGGTCCAAAGAGATTAGTGACCCATGTGTCAAAAATTTATTCATTGACCGAACCAACCGGTCTTGGAATATGCATGCTAAGTGTGGTGGTACCCATATTACGCTTGTCACATTGCCCGATTTGAACCCGTCCAAAAATGATTTCTTATGTTTGCTCTGCATCATCATAACTGGGATAATCATCTTCAGCCTCCTTTGTTGGCATTAAAATTCCTAAAACCGATCCATTATTTGTTTAGAACTTTAGAAATTTTACTCTCGTTCAGAACTTAAAATGAGGTAAACCCGAGAATTGAAGTTTTTGTGCCCGAACAAATTTTGCAATTAGTGTACTTTTCATTGCTCTCTTAACCTAAACATGCACTACAACTTAACCCTTAGCTCATATCATAACAACATCATTCGAAGTTTATAAATTTAAATTAATTTCTGGCTTCCATCATGCTGAAACATCCACCTGAACACATTTTAAGTCTTGTTTTTAAGTAAAAATCACAAACGTAAACAAAGCAATGAATTACAAACGACTTTCCTCTCCCCCTTAGCTATGTTTGTCGAACAAAAATTTTTCTAGCTTAAAATAAAAGAAACATTTTAAATTAAAACATAATTACTTTAAATATAACTTGGGAGTCAACTGCTTAAAATTCCTACTTTAACCATTGTCTGTGTCTGTAGCTGTGTTGGTACACTCTGGCGTATACGTAACCATATATCAAAATCATCAATATTAATGCAAAACCAACAGTGAGAAAAGTTATGATACCCATGCATGTCTCATTCGGCGTTTTTCTGCTTGCTTCCTGATCTGAATATAATAATGTGCTTTAAATTCACCGCATGCAAAGTACGAAGCTCCAGCCCAGAGCCCAACCATATCCATATTCTCTATATCTATGTACTGTGCTGTGCCAGAAATAAAGCCAAACTCCTGAGCTTCGCCCATATCACCATATCATCATCATAAGGAATGTAGAACTTCTGAGCCATCGGACCATATCCTCGTGCTGTTGCAAATGCAGAACATTAAACGAAAATATGCTATGAAATGCATACGAAATTCCAATGCCAGATGTTGGTCATTTTCGTATCTCACCCAACCTTTCCTCGAGTTAGGTGTATACGTACCGTACGTATGGAGTTGTAAGTACCCTTTACACTCACACATAGGTTAACTATGGGAAACGAAAGTTGTCTGCGAGATTACACAAGCTAATGCCTTCTCTAGTAGTTGAATTTATGATGCCTTCCTTTTTGCAAGCACCGCACCTAAAATACACTCATACCACAAACTAAGTTCTGAGGTTCCAGTCTCCGCTCTCTTCGTCCTCAACCGGAAGGAGATGCAAATTCCATTGTTTTTCAGAGGTAAATGCTTTGTTCCAACTTCACAGTGTTTACTTGTTTCAGGCATAAATTCTCTGTGCCAAGGTAACTTAAATGAGTGTTTACCATACGAAAGTCAAAAGAAACCAGAAAATAAAAAAAAAGAATATGAAAACTTCACATTACCTGCATTCTTTTTACTGAAATATTATTTATAGCTCCCCCTCCCCTCCCTCTTCCACAAGTCGAGTTCTTCCTCCCGGAAGAAAGGCAAAATTTTGAATTTTGTTTACTTCACACTCATGTGTGAATATACTTACCACATATTTGTAGCTCTTCTTTGATTGTAGTTGGTTTTTGTATGGGATAGTAGTTGGTTATTGCCGGTTTTGTATCATTATTTGGTTTTTCCTTTCTTAAATCCACATATCAATTATGAATTTCAATTTGAGAGAGGAAATGGCAAGGATCTTTTTGATGACGTATTATATATGTTGGTATGCAGATTTGGAAACGAAGGATTGTTTTTAAATTTATAGAAAGAAGTTCTTTAATTAGTAGGGCTTTTTATTCCATCAGTGGTCGTTTTTTTTCATGGAGGGAAGTATTTCACAGTGATTTTGCGAAGTTTCGACGGCGAAAGAGAAGGACTGACTTAAAATTTGAATGGTTGATGTTAGGGAAACCATTTTGTATGACAAATTGCATAAAACTTTTTCTTAGCACTTAAAAAAAAGAAGATACAGCTAGGTTGTTAACTTTTCAGTTAGTTTCGAACGTTTTATTGTATTGAGTATACTTCAAAGACGTTTATGTGTCACCGGATCTCTCCGCTCAACACCTTCAGCTGACTTAAGCACACTTATTTCATACCACATACCTCTTAACAAAGGGTGATTTTTTGGGAGCTTAGTTTTTTAGGTTGGCTGCACTAGTTGGTAATGGTATCCAAACGTCATCTGTCAAAGTGAAAAGTTTTCAGTATACTCTGCCATTTCATCATGGAAAGGCTTTCAAACGAGCAACGATAGCAAATAATTTTTTTATAAGAATTTGTGCTCTGTGAAAAATGTGCCTGATTTGTTACGACTATGTTATGGTGGTCATAATCGACCTCGTCAATCACGAATTGAAGCCAAATGAATTACCACAACGTCTTATTTGTGGTGAATAGCTCCATGAAATCTGCTATTTTATTGATTGATAAACTGCCACATGCCATAAAAGAACTACCGATGCATCCCGAAAAAACGACACGGTTTGGTGTAGTTTATGGGCTGGTGGCATCATCGGTCCATTTTTCTTTAAAGACGACCGTAGAAGGAAATTTACCGTCAACGGCGAACAATATCGAGCCATGATACTCGTCATTTTTGCCTGAGTTGGTTGAGTTGAACTTGGTTGACATGTGGTTTCACTGAGACAGTGCCACATGCCACAGCTCGTGAAAAAATGGACATGTTGAAGTATGAATTTGGTGAGGAGCTTTTCTCTCGAGATGTCCCTGTGAGTTGACCGCTAAGGTCATGCATTTTTATTATTATTTCTTGTATAGTTATGTATAGTCGTTAGTCTATGTGGACGGACATGCCGAACACGAGTAAAGCCTTGTAGGATAACATACCACGCGTAGTTCATAGAATACAACCCAAAATGCTGGAAAAGTGACCCAAAATATGACGTTCAGAATGGACCATTTGAAACGGATCCGCGAAAAACATTCAAATGAAGTTATCGTAAACATAAATGGCAAAAGACTGTTTATCGATCCCAATAAAGAACTAAGCGAGTAGTCAAGCGGACTGAACATTTATTCCTTCTCCTTAACTGATGTAGAGTTTTCCAAACGGAAATTCTGATAATAAAAGAGATCCTATCTTAACTAAGGGAAATTTTTAGTGAATATAAACATCTTAATCACTCAGCGCTGTTCCCACGAATCAAAAATCTAAAGAAATACAAAAAAATTAAAACAATTTGCAGGCGGTTAGCAACTGTCGATTAACTATCACGGGACACCGCCATAAAGCTCAATGTCCTTTCATAAGACTTCTGCAGAAGCTTCACGAGTGATGCCCGTTGCGTAATGGTTAACATGTCTGCCTGTTACGTGGAAGTTTCGGGAATCGAATCCCGGAATAGTCAAAGAATGAAATGATTCACAATTTTAGCGGTATAATTTGTCAGTGCTGTTGGCGTAGATGAACTTCGGTGCAAATTTCCCTATCGTACGACACTAACTAGGTAATTACTACGATCTTTAACCGGCCTCCTTTGGAATAGTTTAGGACGATACGAGACGCTAACTGGTGTAACTGGCACAGACCAGGCAAGAACACCGCAGATATGACTGAAGACCTCACATAAGACTACGCTGTGTATAAACCAGACGACGACTTACTTAGGTGGGGTGAACCTGAACCTTACCAGACGACGATGTGCATAAGGATTTCCAAGTATGAATTGAGATGTTCCTTTACAAGGTACGGCTAAAATCTGTTCAAAGCTAGGCTCGTGTTACACAGGTACGCTCAAGCCATTTCATTGAATATTATTCTGTGCTACGAAAATCAATTCCATCGAAGGGCTCGTATTACGAACAACGAAACGCGAGCCAAACCCAAAACATCGTAAGCCACGGCATGCACCGATTTCGAATAACGTAAATAAATCAAAGAAAATGTCAGATCGATAATAAAACGACCACCAAAAGCAGCGACTAATTTGCAAACTACAAAAAAATCTCGTTACATTGCGATTACGTTTCGTTACGACTGCTTTTGGTGGTCGTTTTGTTATCGTTCTGACATTTTCATGGTATCGTCCTCGTAATTCATAATCACTTCATGTCTTAGCTATTGTTGTTTTGTGTTTTTTTTTGTTTCGTTTTTTGTTCGAGTTTCCTAACTCGTTATACGGCCGCAGTCGTAAATGACAGCGAGTATCGTTAAAGGTATTCGAAACTAATGATAACAAGGGGCTTTGAGCATCGTTTTTTGTAATACGGGCGCTGTAAATTTTTTTAAGCTGAATTATTGCATCTGATAAGACGAAAATGAGCGTATAAAGCATAAAACCCGCTCATATTTACTGCATCGAATGTTCTTCACGCAGGAGACATATGCAGATTTTCTTCTTTCGAAAACGGCGCCTAAAAAGATTTTTGTGCTTATCGACTTTTTCCTACACAAAGTGCATGTGGCCTCAACAAAAGCAATGGTGTTGGTGTATACTGCGCAGGCCTTAACAGATATTTAGAGACCTGCATTTCCAAATCGCACAAACTCGGGCTGGCATAACGACCGATCAAATCCGACTTCTTTTCTTTTGTTAGGTTTTTGATGATGTGGATCTATGTCCTCAAGCGAGTGACTATTGAACCTCTCGCAGAGAACAAAATTGGTCGTAAATTCGAGGACGATGATGCAATGAAATTTTGGCAAGGCTGATGCCATAAATGGTCGTCGAAAAGTGACGCACAGAGATTTTTGGTTCAATAAAATTTAGAAACTACAAATCTAATTTCTGCTGTTTCGTGCCCGGAGTAAAAAATATCGCTTCCGATTGTGATAAATGTTTGACTTTAGTTAGGATATTGGGGCGTCCTGATCAAAATGCTCTCCTCTAAGGACACTCACACTAAAATTGCATTGGATAATTTTGTTTCACTTAAAATAAAAAATAAATAAATTCAAACACAAATAGCCTGCAAAAATATTCACACAAATTTGAACCATCTGAACCTTTTCTTTTTTTGAATAAAAACTCATCAGAATACAAAATCCGATACAAAGTCCAATTCAGTCATCGCACCTAGCTCTGCCTAAGGCCTTGAACCAATAACATACAAACATGCAAAAAAAAAAAACGACTACTATGTCTTCCGTGCGTATACAACACTTCCAAGCCCCAACAGATCCTAATTAAACAGCAGAACAGGACAAAAAAAAGGCATTCAGTGTTACCTTAAGCAAAGTAAATGTAAATACGTGTAAATTGCCCTCACGTGCGTGGCATAGCGGAACGTTCCCTATTTTATAGTCAGCGTAAAATAGAAAGAAAAATAAATTTAAAAAATCTCGCCTACGCGGCAACTAAAATAATTTGCTTTTTAAATTATCACTCTGCATATTTTGGTTGTGCGTTTTTTTCTTTTCGGTTGTTTTTGTTGTTGTTTTATTTTGCAAAAACAAAATAAAAAAAGGAAAAAGCACAGATTGGAAGATACCTATGTATTCCTGGATGAGTTTCTACTTAAACAGGTGTCGGAGTGTTGAAACCAGAATCAACAATCGCTACGGGGTTGTGTTTAAGTGGACGTTAGTTCACCCTCATTCCCTCAACCCTGAATAAATTTAAAAAAAGCAAAAAAAAAAATCTCAGGCTCCCTAATTAAAAATCCATTAAATGCTCTCCGGCTACTCATTATAAACACCACACAGACGGAATAAGTTATAGGTTCTTAATGGAATTGGAAATGTGCATGAGTTTATTGATTGATTTTTAAGCTTTGCATGATCTTTAAGCAGTGTTCAATAAATTAGGTATTCCGATTTCAATACATAAATTGAATAATGTTCAATGACGAAGGATATTACGGCAAATGGTCTTTAAATTGTTGTGTAATTTGAACCCATTGGACAGTAGTTTAAGTTGAGGTTTTGGCTATTTGTATGGTGCTTTATGAATGAATTGTTTAAAGAGACTCGATGTTGCAAAACCTATTGGAATAAATAATTATGAAGTTTTTCTTTCGCAAGTTCATTTGGAAAACATTACTTACCATAGCCTGAAAGCGAAATGATGAAGCTTAAAACTATTTAAACGGTTCTAAAAATTCTTTAACCATTACAATGCTTTTTTTTTCTTAACTTGTCAATTTTGTTACTTAACAATCTAAGAGTCAGACACGAGAGATGAAGTCCTTAGCTTTTTTTTTGCTACGCCAAGGAAGTACTAAATATTTTTACGTGCTTACATAGAACGATCACAGCGACAAGCTTATTCGTTCTCATTCAGTAAATAAAAAATAAATTAAGTTTTGAAGGATTCCTGTGTGGAACGAAGGAACGAAGTTCCTTTGGCGTTAACGAGAAGTTCTCTTTTCATTTGAAATAGAATCCATTTTTCCATTAAATAGTCTGAATTTCCTTGAGCAGTTCATATCTCCTCAGCCCTAGAAAATACATCAAGATCCTTATAAATGTTTCGTTAGCTATGAACCTGATTGATTTTCAGAAGCTCTCAATGCCTTTTGACCATTTGCTAGTTTCGGTGGTATTTTTCTAATTTTCACACGAAATCAACCTTTTTCACCTGAATCGGAGTCAAAATCTAAGTTCTCACTGTCAAATGGTTGAGTGGAACGAAAAATTATTATGGATTTTAATTGAAAATTTGGATATTGAGGAGATTTTGGGGATACGAAGGCAGAGGCGCAAGAGCCTCAGGATCAGATGTCCAAATTACTAGCACCATTTTTAGTAATGATAATCGAAACCAAGAGTAAGCTGTTGTTACTATCACAAGCCCTTATTTCCAAAGACGGTACTGGGTAGTTGAATTACGATCAATTTCTTGCAACGAAACATAGAATGTCCTTGGGAACACTTACATTTGGTATTTGAAGCTAATACGGACAACATCAACTGTTTAAACAAATAAGTAGAAAGTGTGATTTATGCAAAGGCATCAAATGTTTATTCAACATGAAAAGGAAGATGAACTGCTGAAGAAGCATTCAGTTGAGAAAAGAGCCTTCCAAAACGAGTTCGTAGCGAACTTAACACCAGAGATTTTTTGTTCGCCATTCCATTTTTATTGAAATCGGACGAAATTTTGTCATATGATGCATGTTGTTTGTCATCTGCCGTTTGTCATCTGTTTTCTGTCATCTATCGTTTTTCATCTCTTTCATCTGCCATCTGTCAGTTGCAGGCTCGGATCCAGGATTTTGATAAGGGGGGAGGGCAGTTTTCCTTCCTTTTCAATGGTTTGCAGTTATTGAATATAAACTCAATCAAATATAAGAATACATTTTTTATTTAAAAGAATTAGAAAAATTGTTTAAAAAATTAAAAAAAAAAATAAGTTAAACTAGTTTAAAACAGTTAATTAAATGATAAAATCAAACTTTTTGTTGGAGCCGGTTTTTGAAAACCTTGTTATTACTTTTTCAACATCGATCGGGATTTGTCTGTGGATGTGCATACGTCCCGGACCGCAAAGGCGATTTTAACTCATTGTGGACCTTGAATAGGTGTTAAGGCGCCGCAATGAAGAAAAAGACCGGTCTGCCGAAGATTTCGTAACCGGAAGCGTAACGGGAAGATGGTTGTTCTGCTTCTTTTCCGTTAACCATTTTTACCGCCACAACACCAGCTCATCTTTGAGCAAAAAACAGGCTGTGTCTGTATTTAACTCTAAGAGTTGACTTAAGCGATTTATTAGCGACTTAACGGTGGTATCCAACTCATCAGTATTATATCGAATTGCATTTTCCGGAATAAAAATTGTAAGTTTAAATACATCTAAGGTTTCCGGTCGAAGTCTTTCATGCAAATCGGTCAGGACAAAGTCAAGTAGAGGTGCGTATAACGAGATTCTGTAGTATAACTCAGCTGAATTAGTGTCAAAATTAGTTCGGTGAATTTGGCGTCCCCCATGACGTGGAATACGAGGAATTCTTAAATCAACATTCAACTGATCGCATAAATTCTTCGCATGCTGCCAGATGTTGTGGAAACTGGTATGTATGTTCTCCCGGCGACTTTAAAAAACGGAAATCGCATTGCGCTGCTATTCAGGTCAAGAGATTTAGAATGTATCAACTTGCTCAAGGACTGTTTTAAAGACATCACATCACTCAAACACAAAACTGATACAATAAACTGTGAATTGCATAAAGATGTTATGAGTAAGGAAGACTTGCCAGCCGTGGGGTGCTTGGGTCACGCCACTGCGATATCGTTTCCAACGCTTCCACAATTTTGATGAGGTCCATAGAAAATTGAAGTACACCTTCATGTCGTTCTACCCACCTTGTTTCGCAAAGTGATGTGAGGGCACACCCCAAGGTGTTCATGAGGACAGTTTTTCGTTTCGGATGCGATTTGAAGAAGAAGATAACCTCTTTCATTATTGCAACAGCGTCTCGAATGGCAGGTACTTTTGAACTTTGTGAAATGGAGTTATTTAGCTTATGACTGTAGCATGGAGTCCAAATTTCCGAATTTCCACGACAGCACCTCGAACTTCTGAAAGCATAACAGCACATCCGTCTGTCCCTATTCCCACACAGCATTCAAGAGGAAGTTTGAGCTTTTTCTTCAGTTGCAACAATGCAGTTTGGCAAATGGCTTTGCCAGTTAGAGATAACTCCGTAGATTTACAATTTCCATCCAATTTCCCTTCGGCAGCTAGTTTTTTTTTCTAGTTTCCCGCCAGCTTTCCTCATCAGATTCGTATTCTTCATCAGTTCTGGAATAAGCTAGTTCCTCAAATGCATCCACGAAAGAGAAAAAATCCTCACAAATGCTACCATTGTGAACGTAGCGTAATATAATACTTAGTTGGGAGAGGTGAGATGAATCAGTTGTTTCATCAAAAAGTATTGAATAATATTGTGAATCCCGAACGTTACTCAAAATTTGATCAAAGACTTCTTTTTTATTGCGAATACGTACAGTTTGCTTCAGACTTAACATTTTTATTGATAGAGGGAGGGGGGTCAATTGCCCCCATTGCCCCCCCCCTGGATCCGCGCCTGGTCAGTTATCTTCTGTCAACTGTCACCTGATTTCTGCCATCTATTGTTTTGTATCTGTATTCCGTCATCTTTCATCTGTCAGTTGTCTTCGGTCTTCTATCAGTTGTAGTCATCTGTCATCTGTCTTTTGTCATCTGCTGTTATCTGTCATCTGGTATCTGTAAGCTCTCATCTGTCAGCTGTTTGCTGTTATGTGTCCATTGTCATCTGTGATCCGTCATCTGTCGTCTGCCATCTGCGATTAGGTTACTTTGTTAAGTAGGAAACGTATATTTTCCTGAATTGTCGTTTGGTGCATTTTTCACTACTTGATAATGTTTAGCAGTATCAAATTCTATGTCGTCATATACAGAGATGAAAAAGATAAATTTTTTATGTCGCTTTAGTAGAAAATAAGTGCGATAGCGAGATTCGATCCTTAATTTCGTTTTAATTTCGTAGTTTTTCTTTTTAATAGTCAATGTCCTTTTCCACAGTTTAAAATGTTATCACCCTCACTCTTTCCTTCCGCCCACATCATCTGCAAGGACAAAAAATTTATAAAATTATTCGAAACATATCAGCGACTGTTATGAAATTTTTTATGTTCATAAGGGTGCATATTCTCGCTTGTGCCACACTAACTGACGTCCTTAGAATGTGTTCTCGAAGAGTCATGTATGGTTGGTACATAAATATAACAATTTCGTCTCTCAAATGCCATATCTTAGCAAAAACTTAAGTAATAACCTCCGCGATGCATTTCACAGACTTCCAAATCCTAATTTATAAGCACTTTAGTTTAACCTGAACCATATCTTCGAATAACCAGCAAAAGAACGTGGCTTATTTTACAAAGATAAAGTAATATCCAAGTAGCTATAGGTACCTACTTCAGGTAATGACAAATAAATAAAACATTCCATCTGTACTTTCAAAGGACGACTAAAGTAAAGCTTTTACAATCCATGTGAAGTTGGAGTATGTATTTCTTATGGGAGTTCGTACGATGCAATGTTTCGTTAGCCTTCTTCTTTTTGTTGAATTTCCCTTAAAACGATCGCCTTGGACGAAACAAGTTTTCGCCCTCTCTAAAAAAAAATACAACTCCCTTTCCTGGTGTTCTCCCGTTCCAAGACACTGCATGAGAAGGGAATGGTAAGTGCAACGCTGCATACAAATGTTTACATTACTGTGGTTCTGGCCGACGGAATGTTCATGCAGATATATAGGAACTCCTTCAAGGAAGTACATTCTTCAAAATGGCCCTTTCAAGGAATGCGCTTTCAGTTTGTTGATATTTGGTGCTCTCTCTCTTCACTCTCCATTCTTATACGGAACCCTACTTAGAAAATAGCAGCAGTTGAGTCTTGAATGGCATGGGAATAGATTGACTCACTTCATTTTCAATGCACGCCAACACAGTAGATATATACTACTTGCCGTTGCTCTTTCTCAGTTCCCATTCCATGCCACGTTTAACTGCACTTTGGAATCTGTGTGTACCGGGAAAGTTTTGTAACCCACCACAAGCGTGCTTCGGGTTTCGGGAAGACCCAAAACTATCGAAACTGAAACTACTGGAAAGTACCCTTTAATATTGCATTTGGGGAATTCATTTATTTTTGAGGCAGTTGAAGTAGTGAAGGGTGTTTGCTGGCTACAATAATGTATGTGCGAGCGAACCGCCCCAACTTTCTGTCATACATCATTCCGGGTGGTTGCTCTTCGAAACGCTAACTTTAGGCAAAAAACTTTTAACATAAATTTGTGCATAATGAATAAATTATTATGCAGGGCTACCCTGCAGCGTGTCTTCATCGTTTCGTCCCTCTGACGGTTTCGCAGTCTTCTGTTAAGCACTTACTATACGATCGACCTCATACCCGAACATTACACCACGCTTGCCGCGCCGCCCGACTGCAACAACGTCCCGACATCACGTTCTGTCTTTGAGTTGCAAAGTGCAGAATTCTGTGTTGAAGGCTTCCACTCGCACAACAACGAGACGCTTCACGCTATATTATAGCCTTTACTCGTATATGATGGTGGGCATACCGCTGGGAAGGACTCATTTACTTGAGTTTTCATATTTTTTGGTCGCGGGACGTATGCGCGTTTTGAAAACAACCCCATAGCGCGCCGCATACAAGCTATAGTGGTGTAATTTTTGATGCCATGACTAGGTGGTTGGTGTGATGTCATCTTCGTTTGGGAAGGAATGCACCCTCTCTGACTGTAAGCACTCTGCAAACTGAGGGAATCATACTGCCTCCTGTGATGATAGTTTTGACTGATATACAACTCATTTTCAGGGATAAAGGATGAGTCGCTAACTGGTTACTTGAAAGCTACTACAGAGGGAGAGAGAGTAATTTGCGAGTGTGGCATAGTGCGACACGACTGGATTGCGAGCAAATTCCATGCACGCTAGATGGGCGGAAAAAGTGAAGCTAGTTTTGCATATAAGGCCGATATATTTTGTACATGAGATCTCTTGTTTGTTGTTGTTGCTTTTTCATGTATACAGGAACAGGAACACAGATGGATGCATACGGGGCTGATTGCTTTGTTCAAGAGGTGCTATGACGTCTGACAAGTCGATGACGTTGCAGCAAGAAATATTATGATGGAAATGTTAAGAATTCGGAATGACACAAACGCTATCCCCTGAGCGATGACTCAATCAACGAAGGCAACCTAAAAAGAAATAAATGTAGTGATTGAGTAGCTACAGTACCTCACACTCAAAGTGGGACATCTAAGAAATAAAATATTCAATAAACTTCCTTACGAAAAAAAATGCAGAGCTGCTCACTTTTTTAAATAATTTTTATTTTTATTGCTTAATATTGACCTCAATTTATTATAAAATAAAAAAATAATTTCAAAAAACAGCCCCGATTTGTTTTAAAAAAAAAGATGAAAATGATCTGTCTAGTATTTTTTTTTTAATGCAGGTCACACTCAAAGTGGGACACCTGCTGTTTTCTAAGAAAACTAACTGTAATTGCCACGTTATCTATATTATTTAGTTGCAGTTTTTGTAGAGCTTTCATTGTGATAGCATTAAAAAAAAAAAATCGAAATGTCAAGGCAAACAACCTTTGAAGAAAGGCAAATTGTGATTTTCAATTACCAAAAAGGAAAATCCGTTCGCAAAATAAGTAAAGTTGTTAAAAAAGTAAATCTATGGTGTTTAGTGTAATAAAACGGTTTCGAGAAGGTCGAATAGAAAATAAACCAGAAAGTGTTGAAAGCAAAAAAAAAATTTGCGATAGAAATGTGCGGTTTCTTTTAAGAAAAATAAGAAGTTATTCTTTGCTGTCCGCAATTGGCCTTTAAAAAATGTTAAAGGACACTTAAAATGTTGACTTAAGGGCAGAAAGAGTTCGGCGGTTTGTTAGGAGAAACGAATTGAGTGGCTGAGTTGCTCACAAAAAGCCGTTAATATCAGAAAAGAATAGTCGTTTAAGAATGCAATTCGCCAAAGAGCATGTGACATCAGAATCAAAAAGATTAGTTTTGGTTTCGTCCGTAAAATGGACTTTTAATGAATTGACCGAAATGTGATTGAAGTTGGAGAACAAAATGCGACTTACCTTTGACCAGAAATTCATATCCTTTGTCACATTTTCTTCGGCGAATTGCATTCTTAAACGACTATTCTTTTCTGATATTTCTTTGGCCAATTGCATTCTTAAACGACTATTCTTTTCTGATATTAACGGCTTTTTGTGCGCAACTCAGCCACTCAATTCGTTTCTCCTAACAAACCGCCGAACTCTTTCTGCCCTTAAGTCAACATTTTAAGTGTCCTTTAACATTTTTTAAAGGCCAATTGCGGACAGCAAAGAATAACTTCTTATTTTTCTTAAAAGAAACCGCACATTTCTATCGCAAATTTTTTTTTTGCTTTCAACACTTTCTGGTTTATTTTCTATTCGACCTTCTCGAAACCGTTTTATTACACTAAACACCATAGATTTACTTTTTTAACAACTTTACTTATTTTGCGAACGGATTTTCCTTTTTGGTAATTGAAAATCACAATTTGCCTTTCTTCAAAGGTTGTTTGCCTTGACATTTCGATTTTTTTTTTTTAATGCTATCACAATGAAAGCTCTACAAAAACTGCAACTAAATAATATAGATAACGTGGCAATTACAGTTAGTTTTCTTAGAAAACAGCAGGTGTCCCACTTTGAGTGTGACCTGCATTAAAAAAAAAATACTAGACAGATCATTTTCATTTTTTTTTTAAAACAAATCGGGGCTGTTTTTTGAAATTATTTTTTTATTTTATAATAATTTGAGGTCAATATTAAGCAATAAAAATAAAAATTATTTAAAAAAGTGAGCAACTCTGCATTTTTTTTCGTAAAGAAGTTTATTGAAGATTTTATTTCTTAGGTGTCCCACTTTGAGTGTGAGGTACTGTATTAAAAGAAGTGATGATTGAACCAAGTGGTGACTTTCCTTCTCGTTGTAGTCGTACTCGACAGGTTTTGAAGTGTCTTGTTCTGAAAATGTTTTATCAAAAGTCTCAATCTCAGACATTGAACATTAAACATAATAAATAAGGTTTTGACAAGTGTGAAATGAACGCATAATCGCTGAGGGCTCTTAGAAAAGGAAAACAATTCTCAGAAAGAAGCAATCGAAACACTGGCAGAAGTTGATTGAAATTGTTGATGAACGAATTCCAGTTGAGTGGCTTTTAATCGTTGGCGTGTGATGTGAAGCTCATTATGAATCTGAATGGTATTTCCAGTGTATTCCAGTTTTTCATTCGAACTCGATTGAATGTTTGTCGAAATTCCCATGAATTCATTCCTAACACTTACAACTCTGAG
Source organism: Melanostoma scalare (assembly GCA_949752695.1). Classification (NCBI taxonomy): domain Eukaryota; kingdom Metazoa; phylum Arthropoda; class Insecta; order Diptera; family Syrphidae; genus Melanostoma; species Melanostoma scalare. The sequence continues at coordinate 18,355,887 of OX456986.1, forward strand.
CAGGGTTTCGCCATTTCCAAGAAATTATTTGCATGTTTCATGGTTAGTGGCTTCGATTCAGCACCAACCATTTGAGTTATTTCCTGGAATACAATCTCATTGACGATCAGACTCTTATTTCGAAATTCCACGCATAGTGTGCGAGCCATTGACAAAGTTGCATCATCAAATCAGTTTGAGGAATGAACGGGTTGGAAAATTTACTGGAAGCGGAACTTTAGGATGAGTTAAAATCCAATGAGAATTTTTTTTTTTAAATAGCTAACACAAATGGTTGTGAGAAATGCGCTAGTCCCAGGGGCTCCTCGCTCTGTTGCGCTACCCTATTTATTTTATTTATTTTATTTTTAACACAAATGATTACAGAAAAATAAATAAAAAATGTGATGACAAAACAGAGCTCGAGGGCCTTTGAAGGTATGACTGCATTTCTTACATTGTAAAGAATGAAGGGGAAATAAACATTTTTTCCCTCTGCCGAATGACTAAGTAAAAAATCGTGTTTCATGGCAGAAAAAGCGAAAATTTGTCCATGTTCTGAAGAAGCGACACTGTCGAGTTAAATACGTTCTTATGGCTGATAAAAAAAAATATTTCGAACTGAAATTGAAAGAATACTTTTGGTTTTTGAAATTCAAACTTCTTTTTCCTAATTTCAAAAGGTGCGGAACTACGAATACTGTGCTCTTGAAAAGAAGACGATTCTCATTTTAGCCCGCTTCACTCTGGTCATCCGCATGTTGGATTCATCCTGTTCACCAAACTGAAGTGAAGGTGCGGAGCTATACGAGTACTGTGCTCTTGAAAAGAAGACGATTCTCATTTTAGCCTGTGGGATTCATCCTGTTCACCAGTAAAAATATCGACAAGCTTCATTGAATTATGAAGGAAGGTTTGCCCAATAAATTGTCAGGACTGCATTTGTCTTGTCTTTTCTTTTTTTCCGATCGTATCTGAACTTTTCAAAATATTTTCAATATTTTTCTATGGCAAATAGGTTCTGATGATCTCTTCTTTGAATAAAACACTCTTAGCAGGTTTTTCTAAAGATTTTTTTAGATGTGTGGTTTTCAATCTGGCAAAACTTTTTGCGCATTTGGACTTCAGTTTGGTTTCAAACTCTAAATAATAGACTTCTTCCGAAACAAATTTTGCAAGTACTAAAAATGTATTACCAAAATAATTGTTCGGTTCACGCATCGGGCACTTCGTCCAATATCCGATCGACGTAATCGCCCAGCATAGTAGGTAATTCGAGCACTCATGTTCTAGTGTCAGAGACGCCTTACAGTGTGCACTGGAAGCATTTTTGAGTCCATCCGCCCACGGACGCAACAATTGAAGCTGTTCCCATTCACTTTATGGAAGATTTTGCAGAAGGATCTTCGTTTGCTGCCTTACAAAATCAAACAGGTGCAAGAACTAAAGCCAAATGACCATCAAGCGCGTCGCACGTTTTGTGAATGAGTCTAAATCGTAATGACCACCGATCCCGATTTTCACAAGAGAATTTTGTTCACCGATAAAGCTCGCTTTAAGTTGGATCGGCACGTTAATAAACAAAATTGTCTCATTGGGACTCATGTTATAATCAACAAGCCATTGTTGAGAGGCCGTTAGGTCCTCAAAAAGTCACTGTGTGGTGCGTTCTATGGGCAAACGGAATCATTTCTTCAAAAATGAGGTCGGCCATAATATGTCTATAATATGGAAAACGCTATAGAGCTATGACCAACGATTTTTCGTGACTGAGTTGGAGGATGTTGATGTTTTAGTTCCAACAAGCACTTTATACCTTTCGCCAACGAAACAATCAATTTATTGAAGGAGACTTTTGGTGAGCTTGCTTGAAAAGAATCTTCATATTAGCTGCCAAAAACTCTCATCGTTCTTGTAGGCATATCATCGCCCATCATTATGCGACTAGTTTCTGGGACCTGGAAGCACAATTGCGATAGAAAGTTTTTCTTCAGCTAATGGGGTGTTTTTCAACTACAGAATTTAGCGAAGTTTTCTTACTGATTTGTCCACTACGCTAACAATGTGATTGGTTTTACCATCAGAAAAGCTGGTTCTCTATTGATCATAGATCCCAGTAAACAGACGGCATGTTAAGTCTTTTTGGACAAAAACGATACCCATTTACTTGTAAAACAATATTTCACGTGGTCGTTGCAAAGATGTTTGGCTTTTAGTCTTTCCTTGATTCAAGTTGGTGGCTTTCGAACGAACGCTTTTTTTAAGTGAAGCAACACAACATGTACAGGCACATCCTCCAATGAATCACGATGCTTATCTTTAAAGATCTATACACATTGCATACACTGTTGCACTTGAGTTTTAATTTTAAGGGGGCACAACCCCCATTAATACAATTTAACTCTTAATCTTTCTTAAGAACTAAGATACTATTATAAGCGAACATTAATGAGGAGGATGAATTTAAAAGATGGAGTTTAAGGCAAGGGGTACTGAGGTTGAAGTCAAAACAATTACTCGATTTAACTTTACTCAGCATTCGGGAGATAGGTTCATTTGAGCCATATAACGTTCGAAGGGGGGGGGGGGGGGGGGGGGGGGGAGGAAAGTAAAAGAAGCGATGATTTCGAATGTTACGAAAATAAGTGTTAAGGAAGACCTAGTTGTAAGGGTTCGTGCAATCAACTGTTCCAGAAAAAACTCGATAAAAGAAGAGAAGAAAGAGAATGTCGGATTTTTCTCTTCGATCCTTTAACGTATTCATGCTGTGAAGCTTGATGCGATTTTGGCCTAATCAAGGGATAATTCCAAGGAAGACCTCACAGAACAAGTAGGAGAAAACGGCGCTGAATTATTTCAAATTTAGAAACATGTACACGTATTCAAGGTGGTATTATGGTAGTCACGTACAAAAGTGGTGTACAGAGATCGGGTTACGTAAGGGTCGGAGGATTCCTTTGACTATCGCTTGATGAAGTCAAGTGCTGAATAGGCTTTCAGTATAATATCATCAATATGTGAGATGAAATTTAATTCATGGTGGCTAATTATCCCGATATTACGATTCGCCTCAACTGAAGAAAGGGTTTGGTTTTGAAGAAGATAGCAACGGAGGGGAGATTTGAAGCACTTACGAGAAAAAGCAATGGATCTACACTTAGAAATGTTTAATTCCAAGAACTTCTTAGAGCACCAGATAGAAAAGCTGTAGAAATCTTGTTAAAAATGAGAAGAATCGGTAGGTGAAGAGATGATCTTACAAATCTTCTCATCATCTGCGCACAGTTAAATAAGGGAATGGTGGATGACTAATTCGAGGTCATTAGCAGTAAGAATGAAAAAAAAGAGGACCTAAATGAATACCCTAGGAGATGTCGGAGGAAGCCATAAAAGAGACTTAACACATTAATAAAAGATTCCCGAATAAGAGGAAAACCACTTTAATAAGATCAGTTTGAAGCCAATTGTGGACAGTTTAAAAAATTGGTCTATGGGAAATTTTGTCAAAGGCTTTACTAAAATCTGTTGAAATAACATCGACTTCTTTTACTTTTCCCATAGCAGAATAGTGAATGAAATGAATTCCACAAGATTAGTGCAACAACCACTACCATTAACCACCTGCCTTTAACAAAGTCATTTGGTCGAGTGGAAATGAGAGATTTGCTATGACAACTCAAAATTTCACAAAATGCTTTCGAAGATTTTGACTTATTCATGACAGGCCTACGTTGGATGTCTGATTGCTTTAATTTTTTATAGTCGACTAAGCAGTGCCCGCTCAATGATCTTGACAGTGAAGGACATCAGCTTGATTGGACGGTAATTATCAGAACTTTGCATTTTGCCCTCCTCTGTTTGCAGTGGTAGAATAAAGCTGTCCCACTACTGCATACTCAGCTAAATAAAAAAAAAAAAAAAATAGGGTGGCGCAACAGAACGGGGAGCCCCAGGGCCTAGAGCATTTCTCACAACCATGCCTTGTGAGAGAATGGAGGGGACCTATACTTTACTACCGGTTCCGAACGGCTTATCGAGAAATCGCTTTTCATGACAATGAATTTACTAACCAACTCCTCGCGGAAGGCGAAAGCCGGCGGAAAAACATTGTTGTCTTTGTTGGGATTTCAACCACCAACCTCTGGGTTGACAGGCTGACACGCTACCCATCACGCCACGGTGGTATACTCAGCTGCCAATTTTTTAATTTAGCGTTCATTACTCTACACCCAAGGTTAATGGTTTCTAAGAATTATTTGCCTTTGAAAAGAGCCATTGCCTGATTAGATAAAACAATCTTTGAACAAAACAGCCTCCCACAAAGGTCAGGTTGTCCCCAATTGCGATATCATTAAACATTTCATTCATAAAACTTGACATAAAACTTTCAAGAAACGTTTTTCTTAAACTTATCTCGCAGACCTGGTTTAACCCTAGGCGCCACTTTTCTTTTGATGATATTTTTTTTAAATTAATTTTTGGTAGTGTGTTTGATTTGAATTTTTCCTCACAAGGTGATTGACAGAGATCCATAGTACGATATGTTTACGCTGCAGTAAATGTTAATGTTGTCTGTTCCGAAATGGTTCCCCTTTTGTATTCAAGAACTCTCTTATCTCTACTCTACACCTGTTCTTTTTTTGGAACTCATTTCCAGATTGACCTCAGCCTATTCCGGAAGTTTGGTTTCTTTTTTTTTCTTTTCGAACTTTTTTCGCTCGCGGCATATCATAATTTTTTATATCCCAAAAAAATATCCTTTTTTTTCTACTTGCTCTACCAGAAGAAGAGAACCTTACTTTTCTTCTTTATGCAATAATGTTGCCTCTGCTTTGATTTTCCTCGAGGTTTTCATTTAACTTTTACAATTTTCCATTGCCCCCTGTGCCGTGCCTCTGGCCCATGAAAAAGGATCAGTAGGGAAGCGCAACACTTGAAAGTGGCAATCAAGAAGGTTGGATCTTGGATGTGTATTGTAAGAAAAAAAGAGACAGAGAGAGAAAAAAAAAACTGGTGGAAGTGTGTTCGTGTGTGTTGATTTTTAATGTCGAAACTTTTCACTCTTGATGTGATGGAAAAATTGTACACCACCCGCTAAGAGCCGAACGAAGAACGAAAAAGAAAACTTCACTCTCTGGTATGCGAGAAAGGATAACTTTTGCATCGCACCCAAAGCCTTTGGCGGTTCGTGGTGGTGGAAATCTTTATTGTTGAGGTTAATGTGAAACAAGAAATGTTTCTTTTTTCTTTCTTTCGTTTTTGTTTTTTTTTTTATAGAATTTTCTTTTTTTAGAGGATTTTTGTGGGCGCATTTCACACATGGCTGGCATGAATGACTGACTAAAGCAATTGTGCAGGGTTGCTACAGAAAAACCGCTTTAAAATGTTATTTTATCTATGATAATGTTAGAGCAAGTGTACTGAATTTTTATGTTGTGATTAATAAAGTTTATTGGCGTATATTCATTGTTTCGCTGTGGTGTTTGCCTGTAGCGGTCATGTCCTTAGATTTTAAAGAGGCAGGCATCTGGGGTGTATTTTCTGTTCTTTCGTTTTTTTTTTTGTTTTTTTAATATACATTCCAATAATGATTATGATTACAAAAAAAAGAAAGTAATAACTGTTGGTCCTTTAATAAAGATTCATTAATTCATCGCATGAGCTGGAATAGCATTTGCTGTACATAAAGGTCAGGATAGGAAAAGTTTGATAAAGAAAATTAACTTTTTTAGATTTGTAATATCAGTTACGAGAAAAAACTTGGAGAAAGTTTGATGTTGTAATGATACACAATGGGTCCTATGCAAAAATAAGAGCAATATAACTCAGATCCTGGCGAAAATCAGAGTTGATAGTACCAATTTCTATTACAAGTTTGTAATCTCGTAAGGAATAAGGAGTTAATTTTTTGTATGTAACAGAGAGCTCCATAAATCAGTTTCTGGAAATTTGATAGTCATAGAATTACAAGCTAGGTGAATGGAACTCACTTATTGTGGTCTTCCTCGCAATAAAACTTGCAGAAAAGGCTGAGCTCAATCTGGAAAGGAGTTAAAGAAAAAACAGGTGTAAGGTAAAAGATAAGGGACTTCTTGAATACAAAAAGGGAACCATTTCGGAACATAAATTTATTTATTTCTCATCAAGTAGAGCACAAAGACTCTTATAGACTACTAATAACAATAAATGGATAGTAATTATAATAAATACCTAGCCACCATTGTTCAATAAAAACAATAATTTTTTCTTAAAACAGGAACAGACAACATTAACATTTACTGCAGCGTAAACATATCCTACTATGGATCTCTGTAAATCACCTTGTGAGAAAAAATTCAAATCAAACAAACTACCAAAAATTAATTTAAAAAAAAATATCATCAAAAGAAAATTGGCGCCTCAGGTTAAACCAGGTCTGCAAGATAAGCTTAAGAAAAACGTTTCTTGAAATTTTTATGTCAAGTTTTATGAATGAAACGTTTAATGATATCGCAATTGGGGACAACGACCTTTTTGGGAGGCTGTTTTGTTCAAAGATTGTTTTATCTAACCAGGCAATGTCTCCTTCCACAGGGAAATAATTCTTGTAAACGAAGGACTTTGTATCCTTAACCCTAAAACTGGGTTATTTGAGTGTAATCACTACAATTCGAAACTTCTTGTTAGTCTTGAGGAAAGGGAAATGCATCTTAATTGCTCGCTTTGTAAGCTCATCAAGATCGTTGAAGCGAGCCTTAACAAGTGATGTGTTGAGGGCGTTTCGTTTTGTTGCTTTACTAGTTGATACTTCCTGCTACTTCACAAGGAAGTAAATAGTCTATTTTTACATAGAGTGCTCGATATAGAGAGTACCGTAGCGCATTTCTCTCAAATATACCTCGATGAGAAATGGACTTATACTTACTTACTTAGGTGGGCATAACACTTCGGGGTGAACCTGGGCCTCAACCACCATCCTTCTGTAACGCCTTCGATTTTGGACGAGCTCTCTCCAGTTTTGCACTCTAGGCCGGTTGAGGTCTTCATCCAGTTTATTGCGCCGTCTAAGACGAGGTCTTCCCCTTCCGCGATTTCCCTTTCCGAAAACCCGTCGAGCCGGAGCGTTTGGGTCCATCTGCTCTACATGGCCCAACCATCGTAGCCTCGCGATGCGTACTATTCTGGCTATGCCCATGTCGCGGTACAGCTCATACAGCTCATTGTTGTATCTTCTTCTCCACATATTGCCTTCGCATTCGCATACGGGGCCAAAGATCATTCGGAGAATTTTTCTCATCCGCTTTCGATGAGAAATGAACGGGTCCTACAATATTTGGCCGAAAACAATCTGCAAATTAAAAAAACGCTTTCTAGGGCATATAAATTAATATCGGTGGATTCTCGAATTTCTCACTTAAGACGATGTTTCTGGAACTGGAAACTCGAATTCTCACAACAGGTGGACATACCATATAACCACCATTACGCCACGGGCACCCTTCTTGCTGTGTGATAATATCAAGTTTCCACAAGATTCGCCGTTCTGTTTTGATAGTTGAGGGCTTTGCTGTGTTTCTTATCAATGAAAATGACTTGTGAAAAAACTGCATACGTTTTTAGCTGCGGCTGCTGCACTCTTATGTTGCAAGTTTTCCGTGACGAGTACAACATCACACCTCTCCATATAAAGATCATTTTCTCTTGATGTATGAGTGATCGAGGTTTCAATATTCTCTACGATGAGATTGTCTCAAACTTGTCATATGGAATACTGTCATTCTAAGTCAAAGACCATTTAGAAGCTGCGGGGAATCTAAACCAATTAAAACGGAAGAATTTCAAGAGTTTTTAGATGAAAGAATGTCATGGAATATAAAAAAAAAGTACGGTGCGAGACAATTGCACTCAAGACACTCAGATAACATAATGATTCGTATACCGAGCCGAAATTAGTGATTTTATCAATGCTACGGATTATTTTTTTTTTATTGCATCCTTATTACGGCGGCAGCGCAGGATTCTTTCGGCGGAAGTCTAGAAGGCTACTTAATAGAACCATAGGTTGGTATTTAGATTTGAATTCATTCACTAGTAGATATACATATAAAAAAAAACTTAAACCACTAACTCCTTGGAATAATTTAGCGCATTATAGGGTTCAATACAAGATTATTTTTTAACTCTGCACCATTTGTTAGACTTCCTGTGCAAATTTGGTAAGGTATTAAAATTTTGTGTGTTTTCAACCAAAATTTTAGATCTGAGTTGTTTCGTTGCAAAGAATATAACAAATAATACATCAGCTTCTTTTGCAATAATTCCACAAATCTAATTAAATACTTTTTTATTCAAACAAAGGAGAAAAGAAAATAGTTCTGAAGTATTCAATACCAACCGATCCACCGACGATTTCTATAACAATAACAACGATCGGAAAAAGAAATTAAATTCTGCAACTCTGTATACCACCAGCCTACCTGAAATGCCAACAACTCACTAGTCCTACATTCCTAAACATTCGCATTATGGAGCATGTGCTGCTTTGGAGTTAATATTTCCATTCTTTCTTTTCATCAAAACCAGTTTTTCTCTTTATCAGAAGTGCCAAACTAGTTTTCTGGTCCAACACGATATCAGGCGACCAGAAAATGAGAACATATACTTGGGTTTCTTTTGCACAGTAACAATAATAGCGCGCCAATTTGACTTTTTCCTTGTTTCTTTTATTTCATTCGTAGAGAAACACAAACAAAATGAGATGTGTTTCCTAGAGATGTGTGGCTCATTTAATGTACATAGAGGTGTGCGGTTTTAAGTGAAATATTGAGGAACTAGCTCTTTTTGAGGTTTGATTTAAATTTATGATTAAAAATTTCTTTGGTGTTCAACAGACCGATTGCCCAAAAAACATATCAAATGTGTACTTTTCTAATCAAAAAACTAGAGCTAAATATTTTTTAATGTCCAGATAAAGACACAATTGATGACGACAGACTCTCACTTATGAAAGCAAAGGGTAATATGCAGTTAGTTTAGCTCCTTGTTTTTCAAACAACTTTCATTTATCATACCAATTTGGGGTTCTTTTTCCCTTAAATGTATTCAAGTTTCTTTTCTTTTCTTTTCATTTCATTGTAGGTTGATAAAATCCGCCATATTCAAACTGTGACAGCAGAACTGTCGTCAACAGCCAAACTAAATCGCATTATCTTTCGCGTGCACTACAGCCTGTATTATCTACACTTCGTTTGGATCAAAATGTTTTAACGAGACCCGTTTACTACAGTCAGTAAGTTATCTCAATTTGTTTCGGTTTGTTTTTTGCAATGTTGACCTATTATTCTTTCTTTTTTTTTTGCAGCTTCAAACTCAATGTCATCAAACGACGCAACAACAGAAAAATCAAAATTTTTTAAAATATTCAAATCATCAAACACATGAGAAGAAATCTGAACAGAATGAAACAGTGTTGAAAATGCAATTCAGAACAGTAAAGGATGGTTCCATGCAAAACCTGCAGCTATACAGCCAACATGTCGATCAAAATTTCAGAAAACTGCTTATTTTATACCTACATCATTTAACTTGAACTGCGCAAACTGAAAATAAAAACAAAAAAATGAGACAGTGCTTTCAGCTTGTTTTTTTTTTTTTGCAAAGTAATTCTGCTTTAAAATACACTCACGTATTGTCTTTTGTAAGTTCTATTTGTACTTTGATGAGGCTTCAGAAAAAGACACAAAAATTAGTTCAAATTTGAAGAGTAATACATTTTGTACGTTAAAAGTGCCAATGAGTTTAATTTGAACTGCGTTGCACAACTTTAGTCGCTAAAGTACGTAGCACATCTCTAACAAGAGCAAACATGATGATCTTGTTATTCTAATACTACGATAGAATCGAAAGTAAAAAAGAAAGAAAAAGAACAAGAAAAAAGAGCACTTGGCGACAAATTGCTGTTGCTGTGGGTATACCTGCTGAGTTTATGCTCGCCTGGTACCTCGTCAGACCGAGAGGCTAGTTTAGCATTATTTTTGCTTTGTTTTCGTGAAACTAGAAACCAAACCAACAAACACTGTGTTAGTTCAGACACATTCTATAAATAGGTGAAAGACAGGAGAAAAAGAGAACATTTGGCGAGGGATTGCTGTTGGTGCACAGTATATGTACTGATTGTATGCTCGTCAGTCGTCAGACCAAAAGGGAAACGAAACCAACACTGTGATAGATCGCTCAGACACAATGTTGATTTAGGAGAGAGATGAAAGAAAGCAGAAAAAAGAATATTTGGCGGGCAATTGGTGTTGCTGCCTAATAATGTGGGTATACCTACTGATTTGCTGCGCGCCTGATACCTCGTCAGACCAAAAGGCTAGTTTAGCATTATTTTTGCTTTGATTTCGTGAAACTAGAAACCAAACCAACACTGTGGTAGCTCGCTCAGACACAATGTTGATAGGAGAAAGGAGAAAGAAAGCAGAAAAAAGAATATTTGGCGGGCAATTGATGTTGCTGCCTAGTAATGTGGGTATACCTACTGATTTTCTGCGCGCCTGGTACCTCGTCAGACCAAAAGGCTAGTTTAGCATTAATTTTGCTTTGTTTTCGTGAAACTAGAAACCAAACCAACACTGTGGTAGCTCGCTCAGACACAATGTTGATAGGAGAGAGGTGAAAGAAAGCAGAAAAAAAGAATATTTGGCGGGCAATTGGTGTTGCTGCCTAGTAATGTGGGTATACCTACTGATTTTCTGCGCGCCTGGTACCTCGTCAGACCAAAAGGCTAGTTTAGCATTAATTTTGCTTTGTTTTCGTGAAACTAGAAACCAAACCAACACTGTGGTAGCTCGCTCAGACACAATGTTGATAGGAGAGAGGTGAAAGAAAGCAGAAAAAAGAATATTTGGCGGGCAATTGATGTTGCTGCCTAGTAATGTGGGTATACCTACTGATTTTCTGCGCGCCTGGTACCTCGTCAGACCAAAAGGCTAGTTTAGCATTAATTTTGCTTTGTTTTCGTGAAACTAGAAACCAAACCAACACTGTGGTAGCTCGCTCAGACACAATGTTGATAGGAGAGAGGTGAAAGAAAGCAGAAAAAAGAATATTTGGCGGGCAATTGATGTTGCTGCCTAGTAATGTGGGTATACCTACTGATTTTCTGCGCGCCTGGTACCTCGTCAGACCAAAAGGCTAGTTTAGCATTATTTTTGCTTTGATTTCGTGAAACTAGAAACCAAACCAACACTGTGGTAGCTCGCTCAGACACAATGTTGATAGGAGAGAGGAGAAAGAAAGCAGAAAAAAAGAATATTTGGCGGGCAATTGGTGTTGCTGCCTAGTAATGTGGGTATACCTACTGATTTTCTGCGCGCCTGGTACCTCGTCAGACCAAAAGGCTAGTTTAGCATTAATGTGGGTATACCTACTGATTTTCTGCGCGCCTGGTACCTCGTCAGACCAAAAGGCTAGTTTAGCATTATTTTTGCTTTGATTTCGTGAAACTAGAAACCAAACCAACACTGTGGTAGCTCGCTCAGACACAATGTTGATAGGAGAGAGGTGAAAGAAAGCAGAAAAAAAGAATATTTGGCGGGCAATTGATGTTGCTGCCTAGTAATGTGGGTATACCTACTGATTTGCTGCGCGCCTGGTACCTCGTCAGACCAAAAGGCTAGTTTAGCATTATTTTTGCTTTGATTTCGTGAAACTAGAAACCAAACCAACACTGTGGTAGCTCGCTCAGACACAATGTTGATAGGAGAGAGGTGAAAGAAAGCAGAAAAAAAGAATATTTGGCGGGCAATTGATGTTGCTGCCTAGTAATGTGGGTATACCTACTGATTTGCTGCGCGCCTGGTACCTCGTCAGACCAAAAGGCTAGTTTAGCATTATTTTTGCTTTGATTTCGTGAAACTAGAAACCAAACCAACACTGTGGTAGCTCGCTCAGACACAATGTTGATAGGAGAGAGATGAAAGAAAGCAGAAAAAAGAATACTTGGCGGGCAATTGGTGTTGCTGCCTAGTAATGTGGGTATACCTACTGATTTGCTGCGCGCCTGGTACCTCATCAAACCAAAAGGCTAGTTTAGCATTATTTTTGCTTTGATTTCGTGAAACTAGAAACCAAACCAACACTGTGGTAGCTCGCTCAGACACAATGTTGATAGGAGAGAGGTGAAAGAAAGCAGAAAAAAGAATACTTGGCGGGCAATTGGTGTTGCTGCCTAGTAATGTGGGTATACCTACTGATTTGCTGCGCGCCTGGTACCTCATCAAACCAAAAGGCTAGTTTAGCATTATTTTTGCTTTGATTTCGTGAAACTAGAAACCAAACCAACACTGTGATGGCTCGCTCAGACACAATGTTGATAGGAGAGAGATGAAAGAAAGCAGAAAAAAAGAATATTTGGCGGGCAATTGGTGTTGCTGCCTAGTAATGTGGGTATACCTACTGATTTTCTGCTCGCCTGGTATCTTGTCAGACCAGAATACCAGTTTTGCATTATTTTTATTTATTTTCGTTTAACTAGAAACCATCCAAGGTACATGCCGACTGGTGTGATATGTTTAGACACATTGTACACGATACATGTTGGCATTTTTCGTTGCATGGTTTAGTATACATTTTTTGTGTTACTCTTTTCGTTGACTGCTTGGTGTTGCGTACCTCGGGGGCTAAGTGTTGCTGTTCTACTGACTTAAACTTTATCAGATTTGAATGAAAATAATTGCAAGAAGATCTCGATTTACTTTAGTCACCAAAGCACTTGATATGAGTATATGAACTTACCTTACCACATCTTTGAATAAATTAAACAATAAATTTTGATTAACATTTTTTATTTTGTCTTATGTGCATGCAATGAAACAAAATATTTCACTCGGCTGTTACCTTTTTAATTGAAAATTTGAAAACATTAAATAAACTGTAACCTAAGGCTACATTAATCGTGCCGTCTCTTGATCAATGCCTGGGTTGTTTCATGGCCAATTTGCACAAAATTAAAAATAGTTTTTTTGAAATCATCAAAAGCGCCGGCAAAGATGTCTTCTTCTGGTACGATTTGATTAATGATTATTATCTAAAAAGAAAGAAAGTTTTATCAAATTAATACAGAAAACAATTAAAAGTAATAGCTATCACTAAAATACGTTGTAGGAATAACATTTCATGTTCTAATATAAAACATATATTTTCCTTCAGCAGGTTTGGGATGGACGAAAGCTCGTTGGTTACTTTTTTTTTAACCAGCTCTGAGAGGAATGATGTGGATTTTCAAGTGTTTGATTGTTCCTGAAAGATAGACAGCACTTTTCAGGGCAATATCACGCTCGGAGTCTATAAAATTCTTCATGAGCGGCGATCGATACACGCGAACAAGCCTTTTAGAAATTCCAAACCCCCGACCTAGCACGTCACAGCAAGATGCGATAATGTCTAGACCACTTGTATATTTTCAAAATTCTTTGTGTGTTTCTCCATGAATTTTGAGACAAAATCCTGAAAAAATTTGGTACTTCAATCTACTATTGATCTCATGTCACATCAATAAGTCTTGCTCTAACTCTACTTTTAGCTCGAACTCGAACTTTTACCCCAGCTTTAAACCCAACTCTAACTCTAAGCCTTACTCCAACTCTAAACAGAACTCTTACTCAATAGGTCAATAGATCTCTGATCTTCCAAGTTTTTACGACTTTTTTTTGATAAACTCAATTCAACTCCTGGTAAAAACCATAACGAAAAATGTTTCCTTTTATTGTTTTTTGTTATTTTTATTTTTAACATTTTTATTTACATAGAGCCAACAGACCATGGCATGTTTTATAAGTGTCGGTACATCCGACTAAAAAACTCGCGTCTGAGATAGATCTCTGATCTTCCAAGTCTACGACTTTTTTTGACAACTCTTAGTCTTACTCTTACTTTTACTCCAACTCCGACTCTAGTTCTAGTTCTAGCTCGAACTCGAACTCGAACTCTAGCTCTAACCTTAACTCTAGCTCTAACCTTAACTCTAGCTCCAACCTTAACTCTAGCTCTAACCTTAACTCTAGCTCTAACCTTAACTCTAGCCTCAGCTCTATGTTCTATGTCTAGCTCTAGCTCTAATTCTAACTCCAACTCTGAGCACAACTCCAACACTAACTCTAACCCTTGCTATAACTCTAACCAGAATTATAACTCTAACTTTAACTCTAAGTCTAACACTTACTTTAATTCCAACTCCGGCTAATGCTCTAACTCGAACTCCAGCTTTACTTCTGAATCCCGCTCTAACTCTATGTTCTATGTCTTACTCTAGTTCAAATTCTAACTCCTACTCCAACTCTAAACCCAACTCTAACTCTAACCCTTGCTCCAACTTTAACCTGTACTCTTAGTCTAAGTCTAACTCTAACTTTAGTTGAGACTCGAACTGTAACTCTAACTCTTACTCTAAGCCTTACTCTAACATCTAACTCATACTGGAACTTGAATTTGGATTCATTTCAAATTCAACTCGAAATCCAGCTCATCCTTAAGTTTTCGAGTTCATAGATGAGAGTCTGGCGGTTCCAAAAGAAAATGGCACAACAGACATCGGGGAACTCTGGAACCTGGCACAGTTTTCGTCAACCATAGCTTGATGAGAAATAAAGAATAGGGAAGGTATACAAATGTTCATCGATATCGAACGGCAAGGTAAGTAAGCGCTATTTATGCAAGATTATTGCTCTCGGACAACCTGACAGTTCTTCTAGTGGAAATGCTACGCGACACATGCTTATTATTTGTACACTTTATTTTAATTAAAAAATAAATAAATAAATAGGATGGCGCAACAGAGCGAGGAGCCCCTGGGCCTAGCGCATTTCTCACAACCATGCCTTTTGAGGGAATGGAGGGGACCTACAATTTTCTGCCGTTTCCGAACGGCTAATTCAGAAAGTACTTTTCATGGCAATGAATTTACTAACGGAGGACTTGCCAATTCCTCGCGAAAGGCGATACCCGTGAAAAAACATTTTTGCCTCTGCTGGGATTCGAACCTCGAACCACTTTAGCAGGTGGATATGCTAACCATCACGCCACTGGTACCACCTTTATTTTAATTAAATAAATAAATGATTGAGCGGGAAGCCCTGGTCCCTAAAAATTTCTCTCAACCATACCTTGTAAGGGAGTGGAAAGTACCTAGAACTTGCTGCCCATCCCGAACGGACTATCAAAAAAGCTCTTTTCATGGCATGAAACTAGTATTGGACAAATTGTTAATTCCTCACGAAAGGCGATACCCGCGCGAACGAAACTTTTTTCCTTCGTGTCTGTGATTCGAACTTCCAACCTTCCACATAGCAGTCAGACGCGCTAGGCCATCGGCACCACTTTAGTCTTTTTATTCAACAGTAAATAAATAATACCCTGAACAGTGTATTGTGTATCCTCTCTTAAAAAAAAAATTTCAATTAGCACTTTGAAAATATTTATTCAAATATCACATTCTAAAGCTTTCAGTCTATTTGAGGTGATATCAACACAAAAAACAATTCCTGTCAATGGCTTTGGGCTTAATCTCTCTTCTTTAACATAATTATAAGTATTACTGGCTAAGCCATTGTGTTACAAAAAATGACAATATTAATAAAATTAAACTCCACGTACTAAACCGTAATCTGCTAATCTCTTAAATTTTTTCTTTTTGCTCTTTTTTTTTACAGGCGTACATATATCGAACTGTCATATTTTATCAGCTTCACATAAAATAAATACATACTCGATTCAACATCACACAAAAGCACCTTTACCCCGCACCCAAGCCAAAGCCTGATTATTTAAATTGAATTTCATGCAACAAGGACGTTGAATCAATGTTGCTGTTAATGAAATCACCATAAGCTTTTAATTGAAAATTGAAATCATCTCAACCGTATCCAACAACTTAAAAGTAAATCAACTTCCTCTTTTGTACCAAAACGAGAGAAAGAGAGAAAAAAAAATGTGGGGAAAAAAAAAATGAAAATCAATGTACCTTGCGATTTGTTAATCTGCCATCCGCCATCCGCTACTTTGTCACACTTTTACCTGACTAGAATCAACAAGTTAGCATCAATTTCCTTCATCATCGCATCTCCCACTCGATGCCATTAGATCAAGATATTTCATCCTTAATTTAAGCAAAAGTAAGGAAGACAATCTACAGCCTCGAGGGACACATCACCTCTACATCATTCTGAACCGTATCCTAATCTTCTTCTTTTGTTGCCCTATGTTCCGTGCCGTGCCGTGCCGCACCGTTTTGTGCTTGGTACTGGTGGTGTGGTGTGTCTTGGATATTTGCTTCTCTATTTTATCGAATTCCCCTTGGCGGAAGTTGAAAAATGAAAATAAAACCACGACAAAAGAATAAGAAAACGAATTTGTCTCACGCTCGACTAATAGGAATAGCACACAGTTGATACAGTTATCTTCATTTCGATTCACTTATTTTAAATTTTTTTTTCCTTTTTTCTGTCCAGCATTTTCGTAGGTAAAACATCAAAGATACAGATAGACTTCTGGTGACGTTATTCTTTCGTTTATATCGTAAGGAGGAATGGTTTTATTATATTCCATTTTATTCGACCTGTCGCAGGTGCAATTTGTAAATGGCTTAGGGAACACTAAAGTTGCAACAACAACACGAAAATCACATAATGCGAACAACCTGACATTAGTTTTCACTTCTAAGTCGGGTCTTATGTCGTCAACATGAAATCATTTAAGCGATTGTATTGGCAGTTTATTTTCACACTAATTCCTTGGCGTGACTAGATCCTTTACACGGGACACAGTATGTGCTGCAAGATGGTGGTTCTTGTTTTATAGGACGTTTTTAAAATTCAATTTGTGAGACAGAAAAAATGTTTCTGGAACTGTAATGAAGACATTTTTTGCTAGTAGGAGGAGGGGTGCAGCAACACCTCACTCGGATCACAGAAGATGACATTGTGCCCCGGGATAGCAAGGATAAGGAGGTAGCGAAGTGAAGAGGAGGGTGAGTGGTTTATAGTGATTTGATTTTTTTAAGGTAGAAGATTTTTATTGAACCATTTGCGATTTTAAATGAATTTTGGAATGTGGTTCAGTGGCTGGTTTGAAATGAAGCCTTTTTCGTCGAAGAAGTATTCTCCAAAGGCTGTTTTACTGGTGTAGGCCAATCTTGGAAATTTGAAGAGGAAGTGAAATCACCCTTCCTATGTCTATTCATCGTAGCATCTCATACGTTTTACATAAATCAGATTGTTGTTGGGGTACCTACAGGTTGTGAGTTGTGATATGTGAGAAAGCATTGAATGGAAAGCGCCGAAGTCTGCTCTGCTGAAGTAAAAACTTTTTTTTCTTCTAGAAATGCCTGCCCAAAGGTTCCTCGAAATTCGGCAAGCTTCTAAAGATGATCAACTCCCTTTGGCAATTTCAAGAAAGTTTCGAGATTTTGATTTTTTTTTTTCTTGCTCTAGTGGCTTAGGTACGGAAGTAGAGTGATCTTAGACAAAAAATTTAACTGGGGCCCCAACATACGAGAAAGATACAAAAAAGCCGTAATAGCACTGTATTCGTGTAACAGGATCTTTGGCAAAAATGGGGGACCAAGTCCTAAAATCATCATGTGAATATACAGGGTGTCCCGTAATTCGTTTTACATACTTTGGGATATGATTCTTGGTCATATTCTAAGAAAAAAATTGTTCTACAGTAAAGTCCGTTTCTCAAGTTTGACATCACTTTTTGACAATTTAACTAATTAAATTTTTTTCTAAATTTTACTTTGGTGTACCCTGACCTGTGTTAAACTCGATATCTCTGTCAATACTGATGATAGGGAACTAATCTTAGACTTTATTTTTTGTAGAAATAACAACCTTTAAGACTGTATTTAAGTTGAGCTTCCATAGGTTTAGGGTTGCCAGATTTGCAAATTTTCTTCCCAAAACAAAGTTTTGACTTTGAGGTCATTTTTTTGGAGAAAAAGCTTGATAAACATAGAATTTCTTTATTTTTTACAGATGAACAAAACAATAATAAAGAAAAAAATCAGGATTAAGTTAGCTCAAAAACCCATACATTTTATGATACTTCGAAAAATACAAAATGGGTAAAATAAAAAAAAAATTAAAAAAGTTTTTGCTTTGAGGTTTGTTTGAATAAAACAATAATATGGTCACTTTTAGTAGTTTTTTTATGTATTTCATACAAATACAATTATAACAAGTGCTCAAAGCGCCTTCCTTCGTTTTGAATCCATGCCAGAGCCCGTTTTTGGATTTCATTGTGGATGTTTGCTTTAAATTTGGGGTTTGAATGTTCAATAGGTAAATAAGTCGTATAAAAGAATAAGAAAACAAATTTGTTCATTAGTTTATCAAATTAAGTCACGATTGCAGTTTGATCAGAGAGTTTTTTGAAATGCTTTCATTTACGAAGGAACAATACGCAGAATTTTTTTTCTTATATGAGTTTTTTAATGGAAATTCAAGAAAAGCACAACAAAGATACCAGGAACTTTATCCTAACTGAAAATCTGGCAACCCTTAGCCTATAGGAGTCAAATTTAAATACAGTTTCAAAGATTACAGGACTGCAAGTAAGACAAGAGTTATCGACAGGAAACACCCACAATGAAATCCAAAAACGGGCTCTGGCATGGATTCAAAACGAAGGAAGGCGCTTTGAGCACTTGTTATAATTGTATTTGTATGAAATACATAAAAAAACTACTAAAAGTGACCATATTATTGTTTTATTCAAACAAACCTCGAAGCAAAAACATTTAAAAATTTTTTTTTTTATTTTACCCGTTTCGTATTTTTCCAAGTATCATAAAATGTATGGGCTTTTGAGCTAACTTAATGCTGAGTTTTTTCTTTATTATTGTTTTGTTCATCTGTAAAAAATAAAGAAACTCTATCATTAGTATTGACAGAGATATCGAATTCAACATAGGTCAGGGGTCAGGGCACACCAAAGTTAGCCTTTTTTTAAATTGTCAAAAAGTGATGTCAAACTTGAGAAACGGACTTTACTGTAGAACAATTTTTTTTTTAGACTATGACCAAGAATCATATCCCAAAGTATGTAAAACGAATTACGGGACACCCTGTACACTGCCACTGTTAGACCCATTCTATCATATGGCAATTTGGTCTGATGGAAGGAAGGCGCTGGAAAAATCCTAACCAAAGTACAAAAAACAGCCCGTAGCAATGAGAACCATACCAACCGCGAGCTTGGAAGTAATCCTCAATCTCACACCCCTTGATCGCTATATTCAAGAATCGGCAGCACTGAGGCTAAATCAGTGTAATATCTGGAAAACCAGCCAAACAGGACATGCACGGATTTTATCACGATACGCCAGAAATCAATATCTGCACGGGTGGACTTTTAAAAATCCTTGTCAACAGCTACAGCTACCCCAATGGACAGGATTTCGAAAATAAAACTCATATGAACGAGACGTCTATATCAATTAATACCAACGCCCGGCTCGAAAATGGAAGTTAGAACAGGTGCAGGTTTTTTTCAAAAAGCTTCAATCTAGCTGGTTCCTTCAAACTTCCAAATCACAGCAGTGTTTTCCAAGCCGAGATCTTGGCAGTTACAAACGCTGCAGAACAGGTGTCCATGATAGCCCTATCACATACTGATATCACTTTTTTCATTTATAGCCAAGCAGCAATAAAAGCCACTCTTGTCAAATCAAAGCTTGTTTCTTGCTGTCGCGAAGAGCTAAGGATTCTTGGCACGCAGCAAAACGTCATACTCTGCTGGGTTCCCGGTCACAGTGGCATACCGGGAAACGAAAAAGTGGACAAATCACCGAGAAAAGGCTCAGCGCTTGAATCTTCTCTCATTGAACAATCAATCAGGGTCCCTCAACAAAATAATACGAAAATGAAATGAAAGATGGGAATGCCTAGATTCCTGTGTCACTTCCAGGAAACTATGGCCAAAATACGATAAGAACAGATCTGAAAGGCTACTACCACTGAATAAGCCTTCATTACGATCGTTTATCAGTTTTATAACAGGACACAAGCTACTAGGCTTACCACAAACAGAAAATGGGTCTTTGCACCGATGAGTTATGTAGAGGATGCAATGACGAGGACGAACATGAAGATGCTACTCACTTCCTTTGTCACTGTCCAGCAATCTGCCACACCAGGAAAAAATTTCTATAGGCAGTTACTTCTTCAACGAACTAGAAGAATTATCAGACACTCCAAGAAACAGCCTGTTGAACTTCATTAAGGCCACAAAATGGTTAAAAATTTACCAACCATAAAATCATAGATTTTTAGTGCGTTACAATACTCCAGGGTATCGATCGAGAGCTTTTCCTTAATTTCATTTCAAAGAACCAGGAATCTAAACCAAAATTGCAGTGTTCGTTGTGCGAAGCTGTCAGAGAGTCCTGCGACAACTGTCTTGAATTTTGTGACTATGGATGGCCTTAATTGCCACTACCAATGCTTGTTTTTAATTCGCATGAGCAATAAGTTTCGCGGCTTCACAGAACTTTTGATTGAAAGGAGCTGCAAAAGTCTAAAGGAGCTTAATTAATCTAGTTATGGGAGAACATTCAGAAAAGTTGCCTAACACATGACATTACCCCTTTGTCGTTTGGGAACCGTAGGCCCTAGGGCTCCGCGCTCTGTTGTGCTAACCTATTGGTTGCCTATCAACAGCCGAAACCTGCTTACGCTAAGTAAAAATTCTATTTTCTTCTATGAAAATTTTAGTATTCTTAAAACTCGAAAAGTTCTCATAGGTGGGCACCTAGTGGTCAGCATTTTTAAGGTGTTTCTGAAAAAACCCAATTCTGGCCCATTTATCCACCACTTAGGACCCATTTGTATCTCTGTTTCTGAGATTCATTTTGGGGTTAGAGTGTTTATTGCGTTGAGCACTTTGATTTCTACAGCAACTTTTCAGTAATCAGTTTTTTATTAATTTTAAGAAGATGGTAATTATGGCCACCTTTAAGAGTGTAAAATGCCAATGTTTCGAATAGCTGAGGCGTGTCGCGACTTCACGCAGTGCACAGCAACTACAGCTTGGAAAACGCTCCCAACATCTGTAATCTGGTTTTGAAAAAAGAACCAACCGAAAAGATTCCTGAGTCAACCTCTTTGTTAATTTTCAAACCGTCTCTTTATTCACCGACACAAGAAAAACCTTAATTTTTCAGTTCTCAACATTCTCTTGGCGGGATGCCAGTAAGGCCACTGGGTCGAAATCTATGTGCAATAAATATGTCCGTTTGTGATTTAATGTCGATGAAGCTTATACAGGGTGATTCGCATAAGGTGTGACAAAAAGATAGGGTGTGTAGGTTGGACCTAGACAAGCAAAAAATCGTATGGGAGGGGGGGGGTCCATTTTCCCCCGTTTAGGCGGGAGGGGCCATTTAAGAAAAAAATCACTAAAAATGGAAAAAATATTATTTAAAAATAACGGTAATACCTACAGAGTCGTGCTATAGCATTTTGAAAAGCCAAAAACCAATACATTCAATAAAATCTAAAAATAAGTTGTTCATTTGAATAGTTTTTGAAATATTAATTTTCAAAGTCAAAATTTTGAAAAAAAAACATAATTTTTTTTCTTCAAACCATTTTTTTTCAAAATTTTACGTAATTAAGTAGTATTTTTCTGGCTTATTTTCAATGCTCTTACTTATTTTTAATCAAACACAAAAAACCGGATGCCAAAATAACCTGTAGTTTTTGAGAAAACCAAAAATTACAAAAACGACTTTTAAAAAATTTTTTTTTTTTAAGTTTTTTTTTCGTTATTGGATTCTTAAGTGAATTTAAGAAATAAAGGATGAATTTTCTCTTTACTTTTTTTCACTTAAGAATCACTTAAAAATCCAATAACGAAAAAAAAACTTAAAAAAAAAATTTTTTTTAAAAAGTCGTTTTTGTAATTTTTGGTTTTCTCAAAAACTACAGGTTATTTTGGCATCCGGTTTCTTGTGTTTGATTAAAAATAAGTAAGAGCATTGAAAATAAGCCAGAAAAATACTACTTAATTACGTAAAATTTTGAAAAAAAATGGTTTGAAGAAAAAAAATTATGTTTTTTTTTCAAAATTTTGACTTTGAAAATTAATATTTCAAAAACTATTCAAATGAACAACTTATTTTTAGATTTTATTGAATGTATTGGTTTTTGGCTTTTCAAAATGCTATAGCACGACTCTGTAGGTATTACCGTTATTTTTAAATAATATTTTTTCCATTTTTAGTGATTTTTTGCTTAAATGGCCCCTCCCGCCTAAACGGGGGAAAATGGACCCCCCCCTACCATACGATTTTTTGCTTGTCTAGGTCCAACCTACACACCCTATCTTTTTGTCACACCTTATGCGAATCACCCTGTATATGTACTTCCCTAACCAAACAAGCCTATGTTTCAATTGTTGTATTGTTTATACATATAAAGCGTGTATTTAGGCGCCTTCTCTTTCGCACAAAAGTCGAAAAGAACCAGTAACAATACTTAAGCTTTTTTTTTATTAAAATCTGATAAATTAGCAAGGAATAATAATCTAGTGAATTAATGTTTAGCATGGCGTAATGACAAGCATGTCTGCCTGATACATGAGAGGTTCCAATTTCAAATCAAAGAAACATCAAGGAAAAAAAAATTTTCACTGGTATCGCTTTTCGTGAAAAATTGAAAGGTCCTGCGAGAGTATATACACTGCCAACGCTTTCTAACTTAGTCTAGTCGTCTGTAATCGGCATAGAGCGAGCGGTTTTCTAAGCTTTGTTGATTTGTTTAAATAGTTTTGTCTCCATCTCACTTCAAGTGGCATTGGTTTGTGTTCAAACACAATCTGTAAGCTCTGGGCTCTTATTAAAAATTGAATGAATGAATGAATAATTGGAGTTTTGTATTGTACCTCGACCTGTTTAGATCTATTGTATCCCCAACTTCTTAAGTGGTATTCCTTAATGTTAAAGTACTTCATCCAGATTAGTTCCTCTGATGAAACTTAGTATCTGGATTCTGGACTACGCTTAGGAGTTTTAGCTCCCTCTCCTCTACGTAGTAGGATCCTAGGTACTTCTTCCTTTGGTGTATTAGAGCTTCGCAGTCACCTAAGAGGTGGTCAGGAGACTCTTCCTGTTCGTTGCAGTATTTGCATTGGTCGTCGCTCTCTATGCCTAGTACTCTCTATGCCTAGTAGTTTTGGTGTTTTCTTAGTCTGCAGTGTCCGGTTAAGAACCCGGCTAGCATTGTTTCTATTAAGTTTTATTACGTCTTTGTAACGTTTTGTGTTAAAAGTGCCAAGTAAAAGTTTGGCTTGGCGCATCTTGGGGAGGTCATTCCAGTGTTTAGCTCTGTTGTCTTCCTCCGACTTTTTGATTTCTTTCTTAATGTGGCTTTCTGTTATTCCACAAAAAGGTTCCGGTCCTATAAGTGGTGATCCGGCTCCTGTCTTTGTCAGTTCGTCTGCCTGTTCATTGCCTATGATTCCTACATGTCCTGGTACCCAGTAGATTGTAACCTTGTTATTACTGCCCAGTTTGTTCAATTTGTCAATGCATTCGCTGACAAGATTTGAGGAGATTGTGTAGGATCTTAAGGCCTTAATTGCAGCTTGACTGTCCGTCATTATTGCAATATGTTTGTTATTATATTTCCTGTCAATGTTTACTTCTGCGCATTTGCCTATTGCATAGACTTCTGCTTGGAATATACTTGACATTCTTCCCATAGGTACTGAAATTTTTGTTCTTGGCCCTAAAGTTCCTGCTCCAGTTCCCTCCGTTGCTCTTGAGCCATCTGTATACCATTTTATTGCATGGGTCTTAATTGAGTAGGTCTCGTTTTCACTTTGCCATGCCTTTTTGTTACTTAGCTCAACGTCGAAGAGCTTATCGAATTTGAATTCCTTTGTCTTGCTATCCCGAGGGAAGTCAATGAGTGGTAACTCGTTCGATATTATACTCTTTTCGCTAGATTTTAGGACACACTCAGTCTCTTTTGCAAATCTAGCTATCGTTGCATTTGAGATGCTTCTTATTACCAGGTGCATAGGTGTCAGATTTAGCAATACTTCCAAAGCCGCAGTTGGACAGCTTCTCATTGCTCCTGATATGCATATATGCACGCAAGTCTTTGTACTTTTTCTAATGCTTTTCTAGTGGTCACCTGGTCAGTTCTCTTGTTCCAGACTACCGCTCCATAGGTAAGGATCGGTCTTACTATCATTAGGTACATCCACCGAATAATGCTCAATTTACAACCCCATGATCTCCCTGCTATACTTTTTCATATCATTAGGGTTTTCTTAGCCTTTTCAGTTGCTGCTTCTACTTGCTTTTTCCACAGGAGTTTACTATCTAGAATCAAGCCTAGATACTTAACCTCTGTTGTGGGTACTATGGTTATTCCATCCAGTATAATATCTTTCATAAGTGGTAGGAGTCTTCTTCTGGTGAATGGTATAATTGTAGTTTTTGTGGGGTTGATGTTCAGTCCTACAGATGTACACCACTTTTTCGTGATTACCAAGTCTGATTACCTCTGTATTATATCGCATAGGGTTTCTTCATACATCCCACAGGCTAATAATCTGATGCCATCAGCATAGCCAATGCATCTCATGCCTTGCATGGTTAGTTTTTCTAATAGTTCATCTACTACTTAACCCCAAAGTAGAGGTGATAGGACCCCTCCTTGTGGGCAGTCTCTCGTAGTGATGATTCTCTGAATCGTTTGGCTAGAGTGTGTTTCTGCCGTTCTGGTACCAAGCATTGCACTAACCCACTTTATTATTGTAATCGGAGTGTCCTTCCTCTGAAGTGCTTTGTTAACCGCCTCGTGTGAGGTTACAAATTACGAAGAGTAGGTACTAAATGGCAGCGACTATTGTGAAACGTAATCACAAAGTAACGATAACGATGTTATTTTTGCAAGTGTCGTTATTTGTAATATGGACTCCGAATCGGTCCAATTACGTCCGTCCTGTCCTATTTTATTTGGAGCTCCATTTTAAACGGTTTTCTAATTTTCCATTTTTTTTTTTTATAGCTTTCAAAGTGAGTATGGAAGTACTGTCAATTGAAACTTTGTGCGTTTCGCTAATTTACCTTGAACATGAACCGCGAACATCGTCGTCGTCGCGGTAAACCTTAAACAAAAGCACACACACCACACTTTTAATGTAAAATGCTTCATTGCTACAATTTCATCAATCATTTGTATGAACAATCCATTCTCAAAGTTCCCAAAACTTTGTTACAAATAATTCAATACCTACAGGCAAATCTTTTCAAACTGCTGCCAAAATAAATCAAAGCCACTCTAGCCCCAACTCAATGAATAAAACAGTGTAACATGAAACAAACAACCAAATAGAATGCCCCCACACTTCTCGAATTACGATTTCGACGTAAACATTTATGGAAGTGTATGTGTGCGTTTGTTATATGAATGTAGCACTAGAAATCACTTTACCACAAAAATAAAAAGCCAGCTTAATGCTTCGGGGATGCTTTTCTATTGTAAACCTATTATATGCCCAAATTGAAATCACTCGATTGCGTATTTTGCCAATAAGAAAAACAGAAAATTCCTTTTTCTGTCCACGCTGTCAATTTGCATTTTAATTTCAAATAAATTAAGCGAACAGCTTTTGCCCTGTCACCATTGCCAGTTCTATCAATATGAAGGCATAGCAGTGCAGCTAGTCAAGCGTAGACAGCGCCATAAATTCTAAAACCAAATTACAATCTAACAGCGCTTCATATTTGATTCCGTTCATGTCCCTTAGCAGGATTTATAGCTTTCGCAAATATTTCGCCAATAACTCCACTAACAGAAAAAATGACACAAAAAAAAAAAAAATACGAGTCTGACATGAAAACTTTTGCTAGACAAGCATAAAGTGCGCCCCCTCTCTCCCGCTATTTGCTGCTCCTATGACCATCAGAAGCTTTATAAACTTATTATTTCGCTATTTTTATTCTCCCATCTACCGTTACGTAGCGTATAGTCAGTCGTTCTCTCCATTTGGCTCTGATTTATTGATTGGTCGACAAGTCCGCCAATAAACTGGTACACTTCATTGGCCGATAAATTTTCCATTGCTTAACTCAACATTCTCTACTATGGCGGGTCGGCGACGGCGGAGGCGGTTGGTTCGAAAACAGTCCACTACACATGCCATCGGAATAGTCGATGTTGGATTAGACTCGGCTAACATTGGCTCCTTTCGGCATTCGGTGCTAGAGAAGTCGGCTACATCAGTGCTTCACTCGCAAATTGAATGCATTTGTAAATATAAAATAAGAGCCACGTTGGATTTTTAATAAAATTTTCCCTTAAATATTTATGACTTTGCTTTGGTATCATACAAGAGGTGGATCCAAACAGGCAATGGATTTATGGAGTTCAACAGACGTCTGAATGTGATGTTTTTCTTTCTTTTTTTTTTACTACTTCAGGATGAGTGTTTTTTCTTTTGGCATAAGAAAACGAAAATTATTATTTTTAATAAACCACCCAAGGGAAATTTAGACAGTCTTAACAATTTGTGTTTGGAGGGGGAGGGGGGTAGTTAAATGGAAAACGGGTGTCTTCGTCTTGAGCTGACTGCCATTTCGTCGAAGTTATTTGAGACGTGGGTAGACGTAAACAGTGTGAATAGCGACAGCTGAACAAAAAAAAAAAAACAAAAAAAACTCAGGAATTAAAACTTTTGTTTTGAACTGAAAAACACGCAGAAGGCGCGTTGTCTAATCAGGTAGGATAATTAAATTAAGAATCATGTCTCTAAGCGAAGAGGAAGTTTCGGTGTTATGACAGCGATTTGTATTGCTTTGCAAGTGGTTAAAATGAACCTTTTTAAGACCGTCGGAAGCAACGAAGAACCTTTCGTTAAGAGAGATAATTGCTTCTCTAATCACTCGTGGGTCGTCATTTGTTGCAGAGCACAAACAATTTCACAATTTCTTTCATCTAATCTAATCCGCAGATCGGGATCAACTTTGAAATTATTTATATTGGTACTTCTTCAACTTTGCTATTGGATTCATTGCTTTGATGATGCTGTCGCTATGCAGTGCTTCGGTTCCATGGCTTTCTCCATTTTCATTTCCGCAAAAACAAATAGCATTCCTTCATAATTCAAGTTTTTGGCAAACAAGATTATGGCTTTTGATTGATTCGACAGACACGCTGAATGTGCTTCGAAGTCTTGATCAGTTCTAAATTGATTGACTTCAGGATTCAAGTTTTTTAGGTTAAACTTCTGTTTTCGCACGCAACAAGTCAACTTGGTGTAAGAAGTGAACTTGGAGTTACAAGCGAACTTGGAGTTACAAGTGAGCTTGGAGTTGCAAGTGGAGCTTTGAGTGAAGTTGTAAGTTGAGTAAAATAAAAATAAATAGGGCGGCGCAACAGAGCGAGGAGCCCCTGGGCCTAGCGCATTTCTCACAACCACGCCTTGTGAGGGAATGGAGGGGACCTACAATTTTCTGTCGGTTGAGAAAGCGCTTTTCATGGCAATGAATTTACTAACGGAGGACTTGCCAATTCCTCGCCTCGCGAAAGGCGATACCCGTGGAAAAACATTTTTGCCTCTGCTGGATCCGAACCTCGAACCTCTTGGTTAACAGGTGGACATGCTAACCATCACGCCACGGATACCACTTAAGTTGAATGCGAGACTTAAAAGAGGCGTTGTAAGTGAAGTAAAAAGTTGTTAGTGCAATCGCAAGTGAAGTTGGAGTTGCAATAGGATTTGAAGAAATAAGAGAACTCTCAAGCGGAGTTATAAGTGGAGTTGTAAATGAAAATGAAAGTGAATTGCAAATTGTAGAAATGTAAATTCGAAAGCGGAGCTACTAAAGAAGTATGTGATGCCCATAGCTAACTTGAAAGTAAGTTGAAAGTTCGAGGCTTGAATCTCAGAGAATGCGCTAGTCTATGAGGCTTCCTGCTCTTTAGCACCGTCCTATTTTTAATATTATGAGTTATGGTTATAAGCGGAATTATAAAAGAAGTTGTGAATGGAGTTGCCAATGGAGTTCAAATTAAAGTTGTAAGTGGAGTTGCATGTGAAGTCTTAAAAAGAGACAAAATTGGAGTAATAAATGGAGTTTGTGGTGCCCGTGGCGTAATAGTGAGCATGTATGCCTGGTAACCCTTCATAAGACCTAAATCATACCAGTCAGTGCTTTACGGCGCGGAAGCGTCGACTTTATCGGAAGCAGATTAGGAAACCCTTGATTGTTTCGAAAGTAAAATACTCCGAATGATACCGTATGTGAAGACAATAAGCCCTATCACAGATTCCATCGTAGAAAACTTCCACACGGAAAGCAAAGTTACGAACTACGAAAATTTGTGTCCACAAAATCGGAATGGAACCAAAGAAAGCATTACCAGTTGCCACACTAAATACCGCCGCTGGTGTTCCAAATCAGCTGTCTTACGCCAAATGTGCAAAATCATTCACATTTTTCTGCAAACATAACTTCTTTCGGATATTAAGACGACGAATTTACATTCCAATCGGATTTGGTGGTACCAACAAATCTACGAATTTCGAAATTCGTTCCACTCCGAATGGATTATGTGATATTTACATCGGAAAACTTCGACTTTTTTCGATTACGATGGAATTTGTGATAGGGCTGAATATGTGGAGAAAAATATACAACAACGAGCCGTATGAGCTGTACTGCTACATGGGCATAACTAGAAGAGTAAGCATCGCAAGGCTACGAAGGCTGGGCCATGTCGAGTGGATGGACCCTGGCCCGGCGGGCTTACGAAAGCATTGCAGGGAAATCTTGGAAGGGGAAAACTTCGTCTTAGGTGGTGAAATCAAGTGAAAGAAGACTTAACCAAGAGAGCTAGCCCGAAATCGAAGTTTTTATTGAAAGATATTGGTTGAGGCTCAGGTTCACCCCGAACTGTTATGCCCACCTAAATAAGTAAGTATGCCTGTTTTTTTGAGGATTGAATCCCTGTAAAAGAGCTTGGTCCTGGAGCTCTCAGCTCTCTAGCTTTACTCTATTTTTTTATGTTATTGAGTTGCGAATGAAGTTATAAAAGGAGTTGTAAGTGAAGTTCTTAGTAGATTTGTAGACGGAGTTGTAAGTGAAGCTGGATGTGGAGATGGAGTTTTAAGCAGAGTTGTAAGTGGAGTTGCAAAAAGAGTTCAAATGAAATAATGAGTTGTTAATGAATGAAATTGTAAATGGGGTTGTAAGCAGAACTGCAAGGCGATCTATAAATGAAGTTGTATCATTAAATATGTAGTTGAAAAAGTTGTTGTAGGAGGAGTAATAAGTGTTTTAGAGGCCTAGGCGGGTTGGAGTCGTAAGTCCAGTTGAATATTGAGCTGAAATTGGAGTTGTAAGTGGAGTTGGAGTTAGGGATGTTAGGGAGATTTGAAATTTGAGCTATTGTTTTAAATAAAGTCTCTAGTGTAATAGAAGAAGAGTTCAAATAGGAGTTTAAGATGGAATTATAATTGGGATTTGGATTTGGTTGAATTGTAAGGGGAAGTGTTAATAAAGTTTGTACTTGGACTTGATTGCAGATTTTGAAGTGGTGTTGAAAAGGCAGCTACATAGCTGTAGAATAAGAGGTAGATGTACATATTTAAATTGAAAGTAGAGTAAGAGTTGCAGCTAGCCTATTTTGATTTAGGTCCTACTTGGTGTATACTAAACAAAATCTGGAATCTTTTGACCATTAATTTACAAACGTTATATTGTTGACACAAAGCAGGCAAGTCTATAAACATTGTGCAGAGATATTTCTTCATAAAGGTTCATCTTTTTAAGAGTGCGGTAAGATTTCTTTCCACACCTAGTCAAAAGTTTTGATCAAAAACAGACACAGAAAAATTTTCTTTTAATATAAAATTTAAGGTACCAAAAACTGCTTGGTTCAATTGAGTCCGCTCTCAAAACTCAACATCCTAGTCTTTGACTTATCATTCAAAGCTGAAGCTTTGAAAATAAAATGCTTCAAGAAACAAAGCCAAAATAAAAAGGGACTTTTCGAAATGGAGTACCATATGCAAACATTCCATCATTTTATCATTTACAATACTACTGATTTGATTCAATTTCAATTTTGTAGAAAGGCAGAAGGGAATTGAAAGGTTAAGTCAAATATCTCCAGCATCACAATTTATAACCACTCAAAGAGCATTAAAAAATCTTGTCAAAGCTGCAGTCCTACGTACCCAAGCTACAATTAAATTGTTGGCAGTGCAGCTCAGTGCCAGTGCCAACAACAGAAAAATATACACCGGAACTTAGCTCACAACGATTATAAATCAAACTGCAACAACAGAAAACTGTTGGCCCAAATAAGCAATATTGATTTCAGCTGAAAATCCTTTTTCAAGGATAAAGCACAGTGCAGCATAGCAGCATCTAGACCGCAGGACAACTTTATCCGGTTCATCTAAAAATAAAAAGGGAAAACTGAGAAAAGAAGAAAAAAAAAAGGACAACAATCCCTAGGTACATATGAAACTATTTTTGTAGCCGCGAAGAAAATGTTTCAATAAAAACCGAAATGATTCATTCGCAGTAGCGCAAATTCTGGAACTGGAACTGGAACAAACACCATGTGCGCGGTCCCATGAAAATCTCTTCCTTCAGTTGATTTTTCCTTTCCACACCTTCTACCAAGCCAGCCAACAACACACCAACGACCACACGGACACACAAAGTTTGTCGTTCTGTCTGCCATTCATGCTATAGACTATAACAACCAACCAAAAACTCAACCCAGCAGCGCCCTAAATGCGATCGACTTTGCCAACCCAATAATCCACTAGGACTTATGCTTTATGCAATGCCAGGATGTCCTAAGGTGTGTATGGCTGCAATAGTAGTAGTGGTCGTCGTTGATTCCCTATATCGATAGTTCTGCTACACGTTTTCACTGCCACCTTTTCCCCCAAAGCATTGTAGAACAGGTGTAATACTTCTTCGCCTGGTACTAAGGCAGAGGGGTTACTATTTTGATAAGACTGGTAAAGGCTTACGTGACTGCATAGGTTTCTGACTTTACGACAAGAACGAGAGTTGTATGGGTGTCGGTTTTTGGCAGGATATCATGCCAGGCACTCTCGCAATATGGAAGTACGTGAGTTGGGTATCCGGTTGTTCTGGTAACTGTCACTGTTGGTGCGGTGGTGCCACCAGTCTGCAAATGCATGTTACTCCGGATAATCTTTGGTCTCTCTCCACCAAAATCCTACGGAGTGTATCAGTTAGTTTAGAAAATTTTCGATAGGAACCGCTGGAGATTTAGCCCAGATCGGACATTGGACAGTGGACTCAAAATTGAAAGCTCACAACGTTGAACGTGGCGAGACTTTATAATTACATATTACATTATTAAAAAAAAGAAACGTTTTAAAGCTTTGCAGAGGAAATAAAATTTTGGTGGGACAAATTACTTTTGTCAAATCAGTAACATCGTGAAGGGCTCTTGGATCACAGAGCCATATTCATAAAGTTTATGGGGAAAACGAGTGTTGAAGTGTGGCTAGCACTGTGCGGGGGTCGTAATCAGTTGTGTAGTGGATTAAAATAAAATGATCTTCCGATGCGATGCCAATGTGGGTAATGGTGAGATCAAAAAAAACCAAGCGACCGTATATTACGTCCAGCTTGTTTATGCGAATATATAAGTAATCTCTTATGATGGAAGAAGAAGAGCCAGGCGACCAATATATGTTCAGCCTGTCTACGACCAATGGTGATGTTTCTCAAGCAGTAGGTTTAAATAAAAAAAGTTTGCTTCTCCAACGTAATGTTGTATGATAACAATATGGCTTTATTCAACAGACTGCGACTAGTTAACATTTTGTTCGTCCTTTTATAGGGAAAAGTAGCACATTATAACTTATTTTAATATTAACAAAAATGTGCTGCTTTGAGCACTTTTAAATTCAAAAAAAAATGTGCTTATTATTATTATTTACATTTCAATGATTTTTTAGATAATTTAGAGTTGTATGATGTTTAATATATGTGTACTAAGGATGGCTGTTACAATCTCCCCCTCTGCCTCATGGAACGTCTCGGAAATGTGGCAGGACTGGATGAATTGGCAGAAATAGGTGAAGTCATCCTTCTCTTACTGTCAGTAATCGGGCTGGTTTCTTTCACAGGTCTTCCTCTTTTTCTGAAAGATATAAGTGGGTTAGGAGTAGGTAGCTCTTCTGAACTACAAGAGTATGACGTGATCATCGACGCATGGTATGTACCTAATGGTACCGATGGATTGGACTCTTTGGCAATTGTGAAGCTGCTAGATCCTTTCTTTGCGATAATTATATATGGGCCATCCCTTTTTGGAGCTAATTTTGATGTGAAGCCCTTTGAAGCATTGCTAATAGGATGAGTTTTGACAAGAACTTTATCGCCTAATTCGAATTTGTGGTGGGGTCTTCTCTTCTTGTCAGCGTATATTTTGTTTCTATCTTGCGATTTTTCGGACGCTTCTTTTGCTTCTTTCAATGTGTCCGACAATTTAAGCAAATGTGGAGTGATCTGGGGTATGAAATTTTCGGACAAGATAATGGCTTTAAGGTCATGATTTACGTCATCCGGGGTTCGTAATTCTCGTCCAAAAGTCAAAAATGCTGGTGAAAATTTTGTGCTTTCACATTTTGCTGAGTTCATTGCGAATCTAATTGCTGGAAGTTTGAGATTCCATGATGTGTGTTCGTTCCCAACTAAAATTGATAATTGAGTTTTGAGGTCCCTATTCTTCCTCTCGACGGGATTTGCTTCTGGGTGATAAACGGGGGTAAAAGATTGTTTAATACCCAAACAGAACGTAAGTTTTTGCATAAGAGCTGAAATGAACTGTGTACCATTATCGCTATGAAGGCGCCGCGGGACACCATAACGTAGAAAAACTTCGTTTAGTAAGGTGAGTGCGCAGTTTTCGGCAGTGCCTTCTTTCAGTGGGAAAAGCTCCACCCAACGACTGCATAAATCTTCAACAATTAAAATCCACTGATGACCGCTGGAGCTTGTAGGTAGTGGACCAAAAAGATCTACTGCAATGGTTTCAAATCTTTGACTACTTGGGGTTGTTTGTAGCAATCCAGCTGGTTTCAAATTCGACGCTTTGTACCTTTGGCATTCGAGACAAACTTTAATATGATTAGCTACATCGGTTCTCATTCCAGGCCAATAGTAGCGACTAGCAATACGAGCTAACGTTTTTTCCATTCCATAATGTCCAGCTGTGGAGTCATCATGGTACTTTTTCAACATCATTGCTTTCATTGTTTTGGGAACAACTAGTTGGCCGTTTTCGGAATCTTGTTCAGAACAGTAGCGATATAAAACACCGTCTACTAACATGTATCCGCGATTGGTCCAACGAAAAAGATTATCATCATTGTTTTCAAAAGAATCAATAATCAATTTCAGGTCGTAATCGGCTAACTGCTCTTCTCGAATTTCTTTTGCGCCTCTTCGTGGCATGTCCACATCTACTGAGCAAATTACACAGCTTTCTTTGCTATGGTTTTTGTCAGGGCACGGTGGTCGGGAAAGAGTATCGGCTACTGTGTTATTTTTACCAGGATTATAACCAATCTCGATGTTGTATGGCTGAAGTTGGAGTGCCCATCTGGCAAGTCTTCCGGTTGGGGATTTAAGAGTCATCAACCATTTTAAAGGCTGGTGATCGGTGAGAATCTTTATTTCAGACCCTTCAATATATCCACGAAACTTTTCAACTGCCCATACTACAGCAAGTGCTTCTCTTTCAGTTGTAGAATAGTTGCGTTCCGCTGGCAAGAGTAAACGACTTGCAAATTCAACAGGGTGTTCCATCTCGTTCTCCCCCTGAAGTAAAACAGCTCCGATGGCATAACTACTTGCATCAGTTTTGAGGATAAACGGTATTCCTTCTTTGACTTGTTGTAAAATGGGTGCGGAAGTCAAGAGTTTTTTGAGTCTATCAAAAGAACATTGTTCCTCATTTTCCCATTTCCAAACTGCCTTCTTTTTTGTCAGATTTGACAATGGTTTAGATATGTCAGCGAAATTAGGTATGAATCTTCTGTACCATGAACAGGTCTGGAGGAACGAAAGTACTTGTTTTTGATTTTTCGGCGGAGGTCGCAACAGTATGGCGGCTGTCTTTTCTGGATCAGCTTTAAATCCATTTGGTGTTAAGATATGACCCAAGTACTTAATTTCTGAGCAACAGAATTTACATTTATTCCGATTGAGACGGAATCCAAATTTCTTTAGGCGTTCAAAAACTTTTTCTAAGTCTTTTAAGTGAGTTTCTAGATCTTCGGAACAAATAATTATGTCATCTAGATAAGCCAGAATCAGAATTTGTGGCAGACCATTCCTGAACTTGTCAATCAACCGTTGAAAAGTTGCTGGCGCATTTCGTAGTCCAAACGGCATTCGATTGAAGACGTATGATCCAAATGGCGTGACAAAAGCAGTTTTCTGTTTGTCTTCCTCTGAAATTTTTATCTGCCAGTATCCAGATCGTAAATCTAATGTAGACATATAAGGCGTGCTTTTGGCTGCGTGAAGAAGGTCATCCATTCGTGGTAGTGGATACCGATCCGGGATTGTTATAGCGTTAAGTTTACGGTAGTCAACACAAACTCGTATACTACCATCCTTCTTCGGGACCATAACGACGGGAAAAGCCCAAGGGGACTCACTTTCCTTAATAATATTTTTTAATAGCATATCGTTTATTTCGGTTTTCAGTTGAATTCTTCTGGCAGGTGAAATTCTGTATGGTGCATTTGAAATTGGTTTGTGTGTGCCAGTGTTGATTTTATGTTCAATGCATGGTATGGGGATTGTAATTTCTCCAAACAAATCAATATGTTTTGCCAGTAATTTTTCGAGATTCAGCTTTTCTGGTGAATTTATGTTACACCCTTCCTCCGGACGTAGTTTAATATCTATGGAGTTAAGTATAAACCAATCATCAACATTTGTTTCTATCCTTTTTGGGGCACTAAATAAGTCACTGAATTTTCCTGGGGTTCTCATCTCTGGGGGAACAGCATCCGAAAAAATTGCCTGAATAGCGTGGGGAGAATAGTTGTCTTCCCTTCTTCTTTTTGGCGTATTCGCAATAGGACTAATGGTGTCGTGGCTTTCAATCCAAGTGAGATAAGCTGCAACTTCCTTTAACTTTACATCCTTTTCCAAAGTTTGAAGGTATTTTTGTTTTTGATTGAATTGAGGGAGCTTAAACTGTTTCTCATTTTTTGGCGACATTCGTTTTTCTGCGCTACATTTTACAAGTTTAAAATCAAATATAGTTGCTGGGTCATCGATGAAGTGAAATGCTCTCTGAGCGATGTTCAAAACTAGACCGCATTGTTCTAAAAAGTCGATTCCCAGGAGAGTGCGATTTCCCCTTGCCTTTGGCAAAGCGATGAGACGGATTTTCCGTAGCCTTTTTCCAATGATGATATCGACAACTGTGGAATAAACGACTTCTTTTCTTGTTATTCCATCAGCTAGAGTGACTTCTGCATTGACTCTTTGGAACGAACACCCTTTCTGAACAAGTTTCTCATATAATTGGGCTCCTGCCACGCTTGTTCTAGCTGCGGTATCAATATATGCTTCACCGTTGAGTCCGTTTATATTTATGTCAACCGTTGGAACGCTTCTACCTATAACCGTCGAATCAACAAGGTTAAAATCTAACATAGCGGGGCTATTAGCATTTTTGTTGCTACAGGTTGGACAATTTGATCTACAATAACCAGCCGCTCCACATCCATAACAATTAAGCGATGGTCTTTTTGGTTCGTTTTGACTGTTATTTGCTTTTTTAAAACATTGTTCAATAGAATGTCCTTGCTTCCTGCAAAAGGTACAACGCTTCTTTTTCACCTCCTCGGTATGATTCTCTAGAGGCCTTGCTTCTTTATTTATAATTTCCGCTTCACGCGCTTCCTTTAACAGCTCTTGGAAGTTCTTCACAGAGTTTCGAGGGACTTTTTCCCTTATATTGAGAAGAATCTGTCCATAGATCATATTGATCATAATCTCTTCAGATAAACTATCGGTCAACTGAGAAAAAAGTGTGCGCTTCCTACATATAAATTCATCCGTTGACTCGTTGCGTTTCTGCTTCTCTTCGAAAAGCTCAACATAAATTCTCCATGAAGGCTTTGGTGGCGCAAATGAAGAACGTAGTAGTTTTATAGCGTCATTAAAGGTTCTTGCCTCATTTCTTACACCTTGCCACCAGTTTGAAGCAAAACCTTCCAATAACAATGGTAATCCTATAATAGCATTGTTGTCAGAAACATTTTCTGCATTTTTGTACACAGTTATTGTTGCTATGAAATCTTCTAGCTTAGAAGTATTTCTTTCACCATTAAAACGAGCGCTGCATCGGCTAAACGTACCATTGTTCTCTTTTGTACTTACAGCAGCTACCAAACGAGTAAGCTGATCTTCAGTTAAGGTGATGGGAGGTTCAGCCATTTTCGTAGGTTTAGATTGAATAGTTGGAATTTTTGAAATGTCTTCGATGACAGTGGTTTCGTGTTCACCTTCAGCAGAGTCGAAATCAGATGTAAAATCGTTTTCTGATTCAGACGAAGTGTTTCCTTGTAAATGAGCTTTGGCTTTTTCAATTATACGTTTGCTCTTTCTCATTTGAGCTAAGCGAGAAAAAAATTTTTTTTTTTTGTGTTGCACTTAAGTGTGTTCTACTGTCACGCAATTACTCTCGTTGTGCTTTGTTTGCAAGTAATCAACTTTTAAACGTGAAAGATACTGCTTTTTCTCTGTCCCAAACCAATGGAAAAAAAATTTTCTGTGAGCACTTATACGGGTTGTACTGTGACAAATTTTAGTATTGTTGTTGTTGTTGTGTTTCAAAATTCTGATCTGCTGCACCAGCGAAAAATTCGATCTTCACAACTGACTTCTTATATTTATTTGTATAAGCAGGTTCTACTGTATTCCGTATAAACGGCTTCTACTGTGGTGTTAAATAAATTTAACAGTACACAGATAACCACAAGTTGGGCGTCAATTGAAGTGTGGCTAGCACTGTGCGGGGGTCGTAATCAGTTGTGTAGTGGATTAAAATAAAATGATCTTCCGATGCGATGCCAATGTGGGTAATGGTGAGATCAAAAAAAACCAAGCGACCGTATATTACGTCCAGCTTGTTTATGCGAATATATAAGTAATCTCTTATGATGGAAGAAGAAGAGCCAGGCGACCAATATATGTTCAGCCTGTCTACGACCAATGGTGATGTTTCTCAAGCAGTAGGTTTAAATAAAAAAAGTTTGCTTCTCCAACGTAATGTTGTATGATAACAATATGGCTTTATTCAACAGACTGCGACTAGTTAACATTTTGTTCGTCCTTTTATAGGGAAAAGTAGCACATTATAACTTATTTTAATATTAACAAAAATGTGCTGCTTTGAGCACTTTTAAATTAAAAAAAAAATGTGCTTATTATTATTATTTACATTTCAATGATTTTCTAGATAATTTAGAGTTGTATGATGTTTAATATATGTGTATTAAGGATGGCTGTTACAGTGTGAAATAAAATGAATATTTTTTAGATCAAACCAGACTAAGGTAAAATTAAACCACTCCCGTGGAAAACAGAGTCTTATACCTATTTGATGTCCTTGCAACAACGAAACCATCAGAGTCGGCAAAAGCTATTAACAGTAAATTTTTCTTGGGATCAAATTTAATCCTTACTGTTAAATGCAGAATCTACTCACTTTAATCTGAGTAGTAGATTTAAAATATTAAATGAACCCCTTTTGAAAAAAGGTCCTTTTCAGTTTAAATGAGAGACGTTAGAATAAAAATTCTTAGAACTCCACTTGGATGTCCTTTCTGAAATTCTTAATGGAAATTGTTTCTCTCTATGTCTTGTCTATAGCTTAAAGTCACGAACCAAAGTAGAACTACAACCAGAAAACCAAATCATTTAAACTCTTCACCCTTTAAAGTTTACTTTTTCTTCATTTCAAACTATAAAGTGAAGTTCGAAGATAAATTGAGACAAATGACCTCTTTATATTGAAGGAAACTCATTGAGTAACATTTTTAGACACACGAACTTTACCATTCAGTGAAGGAAATAGAAAATAATTTCTATTTGAGTAAAATTTCTCTGAAAGTCCTTTTTAAAGTTACATTTTTAGCTTCCAACTTTAAAGGGAAATAATTTTGTCACTTGAGTTCATATTGGCACACATCTTTCATTAACGATTTTGTAGAAGCGGTACATGCGCATAAATGGTTTTGATTAACACTTTCGTTCACAACAGTTATTCCAATTTACTTTTTGAATGCTCCTACCTCCCACATATGTACCTACATATGCATATGTGTACAAATGAAGCTCTTATTTTCGTTTCCATTTAAAGTGTCACACAATTTTCTTTTATTTGATAAAAGGAAGATGCTTTTCATTTAGCTTTTCGGAATCCCACTGCACAGGATCCGAAAGATGAAGAGTAAAAAAGTATTTTTTTTTCGCTGAAATGTTCTTGATTATTATAAGTAATCTTCTAAAGTTTCATATTTTCTTTTGTTGTCATAAAAAAATTGTGTTGTAAGAAAATAATACAAATATGGAAAAAGGGTGGCACAACACAGCTCGAGGAGCCCCGGGGGTTAGCGCGGTTTCTTTCTTTCTTTTGTGTATTAAACGCGTTTATTGGCAGTAGAA
Source organism: Melanostoma scalare (assembly GCA_949752695.1). NCBI lineage: Eukaryota > Metazoa > Arthropoda > Insecta > Diptera > Syrphidae > Melanostoma > Melanostoma scalare. Next base: position 18,394,618 of record OX456986.1, read on the forward strand.
CTACCCTCGGAGGACTTGGAAGTTCTTCCCCAAAGCCGATAACTGTTTAAAAAACAATTACTTGTTTCTCGGATTCGAACTTCGAACTCCCTGGTAATGAGCAGGCGTGATAACCATTACGCCGTAGGCCCCACACTATTGCAGATAATCAAATATGGATTGCTATTAATCAAGCGATGACATAAGGCATAAGAACATGTGGGACGATCATGTTCAACGAACATGGTTGACGAAACTGCTCGACATACATTCTCGAACAACGTGGACGTTTTCCATATCCCACTTTGAACATTCACTTTTGCTAATTCTTCAAATTTTAAGCATGTGCGATGAAAAGTACAAGTAGTTGTGCTCTGTTGCGCCACCCTATTTATTTCATTTTTATGGTTCAGGTGCGAATAATAAACTGAAGCATAGGAATAAGGATTTGATGGCAGTCTCAAGACCAGAAAATTAAAAATGTGTCATTAAGCAACTATCCCATGGCATAAGAAGAAATCACTTAAACGAAGGTCCATCAGAAAAATCTTCTATTTTTTAAATTCCCGTAAAGGGAAGACTGACTTACACGAGAGAAAAGGTTGATCGTATATTTCGTGTTTGTTCGTTTAACACAACTTTTTTTTGAATAGTTGTAGGGAACAAACAAATATTGTGATTATTGTTGGTTCGTTCAAAGCGAAAGCACTCAGTTTTTGATGAAAAGGTAATTGCGTTTCTTTTTGGTCAATCTAAAAACCGCTTAAAGTTGTCATTTGTGTTGGAAGCTTTAAGGTGTAGCTCGTGCTGGTTATCGTAAAACGAAAAAACAAAGTTTGTTTCAACTCCTTGAAAAGCAAAGACAGCCTCTTACAGGAGTCATTTGAGGGGTAAAAAAAGGTCATGTAGTTCGTGTTCGTTCGTTTAACATGACCTTTTTTTTTAAATAGTTTTAGGGAACAAACAAATATTGTGATTCTTGTTGGTTCGTTTAAAATGAAAGCACTCAGTCATTTTGAATGAAAAAGTAATTGCGTTTCATTTGGGTTAATCTAAAAACAGCTAAATGTTGTCATTTGTGTCGGATGCCGATGTAGTTCCTGTGTTCTTGTAAAACGAAATCACTTCTATTGGTCAATCTCAACTAATTAGCTCCGCGCGAGTTTTAAGTCATCATTTTTCTATCTGCAAGTTGTGTGATATCAAAATAAAATTAATTTAAATTTGCATTCCACTGAGAAAACTGATAAAAGCTTAGATTTCCAATTCTGTCAACACCACGAGAAATTTTTAACTCAAAAGCCTTTCTTCATGAGAAATGACAGAGCGGCTTCGTTCCAAACGAACCAACACGAGTTACACGATTTGTTTTTCCCCTCTAATGCCTCGATTTAGGTCGTGTTACACAACCTTAGAGCACAGTCACATACTGAGCCGCAAAGCTCCAAAAATAGAAAAATATTGAAAGCGATGTCGCTTATCTTTGAATTTCGTACTAATTTTGCAGCCTTGCCACTCAGTTAATGGCAGTGGTCAACACGACCCACATGGAAGGTGCTCATAGACTCTTCCTTTTTAGTATTGGTTTTAAAAGCAAACTTTCAATTGACAATAAAAAAAAGTGTTGGAATTCCCAACCTAAACAAATCTAATACATACTACTTTGGGATAATAAATTAAAGCTTATTTATTTTAAGGGGTATCATGTCAATCGGAAAGGCTGCTGGACTAGGTTATCTTTAAATTTGTAAAATGTTTTAATAAAATTAAACCAATACTTTTATGCATATCAGTGAGTGAGTAGCAGCTCTAAAACTCTGATACAGAAATCAAAAACTGGAAATGAAACATGAAGTTGAAAAGTTATACGCAGATCATTGCAGTGCAATTATAATATCTGGAACGCACAGGCAGGCTTGAGCATATACAAATACATATATATGTTTCTTCAAAACAGAGGTATGTCGTGATGTGTATGCATGGCCTTGTATAAAACCAGAATAAACGTTTGTTTTGAAAATTTATGAAAGGCGTTGGTTCGAGCATTTAGATTCAATCGCATGTGTATATTCGTTTTTCATTACGGAAGAATGAGGTTTTGTTGGCTTAGTACATGAATAATGCTCTAATTGCAGCAAATGATGAAAGACTGTGCATCACATAATTTGGAATGGAAGCATTTGTATATTTGATGTAAGACTTCAAATTCAGTGGTTCGATTCATCTCAATCAATCAAAATAATCTTTGATATTCCTGCAGAAGCTCAACGTGATATTTTCTGTCAATCTGTGTGTGAACTACTGAGGCATCAACACTTAGATGTTCAGATGCATCCGTAAGCTTATTTCTATCCCCAGAGGACGTAAGACCTCTCGATATGATTGTTAGTTGCATTAAGGTGGAACAGGTCATATGTCAAAGGAATTATTTACATAAAGGCTGTTTTAAAATATGAAATAGAAAGACACTCGGACTTGGGTGCTAACTCTAAATTAAATATTTGATTGAAAGACTGTGAAGAGCTGATCACTGCCTTGAAAGACAAATTCATCGGTAGTATGTATTATAAAAAACCAAGTTCATATATTTGGCGGTGCTTTAACCTAATTCTAGGTTAAAGAAACTTTTAGGTTGGCACAGTGCTAATACCACTCACCACTTTGTTACATTGAAAAATACGATGGTAATGGTTAAGTTAAGTCATCATAAGTTTTATTAAAAAGGTGGAAGCGCATATATGAGAAGTTCGTCAGTTTAAAAGTGTGGGACAGCAGCTTGATTTTTTTTTTTGTTGGAGATTTTTGAAAATACCAGCTGGAGCACTCAGACCTAAATACCGGTCCATTGTACTACCAGATAGCAACCTTCTATATGTTATAGCTTTCCAGATGTTCGGAGAAAAGCCAAAAGACGCTGCCATGATAAGGAGCCTAAGTTACCAGCTCTCATCATGTCTGCGCCGAGTATCTGTAACCTCATGCGAGAAAAAGCAGGACATTCACAGAGGAAATGCTCTGCGGTATCCTCATCTTCTCCACAAGATTTACAGAGTGTGGTATCACTTAAGCCTAACACATTTAAATGCTTGGCAAAAGAGAAGTGCCCGCTGGCAAGGCCAATAAGCTTTCTACAGTCTTTTCTGCTACGAGCTAGCAAAAATGTTGCAGTATTCTTACTAACGTTTGGGAGCATACGTTTGGTCTGTCTGCATCCAATGGAGGCATACCATCTACGGTTGTGCTCTTCACAGATCCAATCGTTGATTGAAGTTCTCACTGAGGACGCTGGCAGACCAAGCGACCGACGGTTCAGGTGCCGAGAAAGCTGTCTGAGATCCTTGCCGGCAATTTCATTTCCAGTTATGCCGTGACGGCCCGGAACCCGAAGGAATTTAATCTTCCGATCGCATTCAGAGAGCTCTTGCATTCCTGGATCACTTTCGAAGTGGTTAGAGGGTTGAAAAGGGTCTTAAGCACAGCTTGGTTGTCGCTGCAAACAAAGATACTTCTCCCCGTCCATCCATTGTTCGTAACGTGGCTCAAGGCCATTAGAATAGCATAAGAATCCGCTTGGAAAACGGATTCGTATGATCCCAGAGATGTGTGCAGTCGTATGTCGTCGTTCTCCACAAAGGCACCAGCACCAGAACCCTCGTCGGTTTTGAAGCCATCTGTGAAGATACGATAACAGTTCTTTCCAGGCTCAGATTCTGGAGCGAACCAGTCCTGAACCGAAGGAAAGTTGACTGAGTAATTTTGACGCAGTTTGAGCCTTGGGATCATCGTGTCAGACGGCATATCCATTGGACGTGAGTCAAAAGATATGCTGCTTGCGAGCTCCTCAAAGCTCCAGTGCGAATTGTGCCAGATATAGGTATCAAGGGAGGAAGATTCAGCAGTGCGTCGAGAGCAGCTCCCGGTATGCTGGGGAAGGCCCCCGTAACACCCAGACAAATTGTTCTTTGAAGTTTGGCAAACGAGGCAATAACGTATTTACGCGAGAGCTTATTCCACCAAACAACTGACGCATAGGAGATGATTGGTCTTATCATAGCCGTATAGATCCAAAGGACCCTTTTTGGTGACAGACCCCATGTCTTGCCAAAGGCTCCTTTACATTGCCAGAAGACTGACAGTTCTTTAGTAGTTTTAGACTCGACATGTTTCGACCATAGAAGTTTGTTATCCAGGATTACTCCAAGATGTTTGACTTCATTTGAAAAGGGGATGTTGACGCCTTTAAGCGTAAGTTGGGTCAGACCAGTCAATTTTCTACGTCTCGTGAAGAGGACAACCTCGGTTTTAAGAGGATTGACGGAGAGACCGTTTCTGATACCCCAGGTGTCAATCATACAAAGCGCAGCCTGTGCTCGGGAACAGACAGCTTGGAGGCTAGAACCAACCGAGAGCACGGCGACGGCGACGACGCGATTACGGTTCTATTCACTACCATTGCTTTAATCCACAACCCTAATGACTCGTCCACACCGTGTTCTCTGGCAGCTTGATGGTAGTATCAAGTGTTATTGTATGACTCTTCCCTGAATATTGGAAGAAAGTAACTTTTCCTCCGTGGGATAGGCAGACTATCACCTTCTATAAGCCTGTAGAGTATAAAGATAAGAATCGATAGCCATTAAATCTCGATGTTTCCCGTCGTTTTCTTCCAAAACTCAAATGGCATCTGGCCTGGCTTACTACCTGAGCCCTATCACAGATTCCATCGTAATCGAAAAAGTCTAAGTTTCCCAGTGTAACTATCATATCATCCATTCGGAGTGGAACGAATTTCGAAATTCGTAGATTTGGTATCGCCAAATCCGAGTGGAATGTAAATTCGTCATCTTAATATACGAAAGAAGTTATGTTTGCAGAAAAATTTGAATGATCTTGCACACTTGGCGTAAAACAGATGATTTCGAACAGCAGCATGGCGGTATTTAGTGTGGCAACTGGCAATGATTTCTTCGATTCCATTTTGTGAACACGAATTTGCGTAGTTCGTAACTTAGCTTTACGTGTGGAAGTTTCCTACGATGGATTCTGTGATTGGGCTGACTAACTTCCTTGGTGAAAATTGATCAAGCCAATCAAATAACTTTTACTTGGCTTGAAATTTGAACGGAAATAAAAGGTGTAATTCAAAGGTTTATATTCCCAATATTGATTGCCATTATTAAAGCTGACACTCATCAAAAGAAAAAAGTTTAACTTTTTTCTACTTTTAATGAATGAAAAACACGTACTGCAGCATCGCTTTATTGGAGTACAAACCTACCGCATTTAACTACCCTTAGTTAAAAAAAAAACAATCAACAGAAGATGTACACAAGCAGTGAAATTATTTCCAGTCCAATAAAAGATACGAATAAAATGAGTCAAATAAAAAACCTCGATGAATTTCAATGGAAAATCGCCGAGCAAATAAACTCACTCAATCAATTTCATTGCTGTGTTGTTCTGAATTCTGTTGTACAGTAGTAACTATTCCTTTTTTTTGTTTCTGCCGATGTTTGTTTTGCTTTCTTCCTCAGGTTTTCCTTTTAGATGAATATGCTCTTTTGTTGCTGTCCCCCTGCGTCATTTTAACTTTTCTCTTTCGGTGTGAAGTCCCAAAAACTTTTCTTCCATCACAAGGGCACTCTACTGATGGTTGATATTTAATTACATTGTGTTTTGTTTTCTTTTATTTTGGTTTTTTTTTTTCTTTTCTTTTATTTTTTTATTTGCACCAAAATGTTATGCTCGCAATTACAACTTCCTACCGCAACAAAGGCTTCGGTAGAAGAATAAGTGGTACAAGGATATTTACGTTTGTGTTTCACAGGCACCCGGCTCCAAGGATCGAACTTTCTGTCAATGGAATGATTATTGTATGGATGTACATCCATCGTACATCTAGAAAATAGCAAGCTCTCAGTCAACTTTGTTTTTTGACGATATCGTCAGTAAAAAAAAAGTAAAAAACGAGTAAAAAAAATAAGAAAACTGTTGACGTAACCGAGTTTGCATAGGACCAATATGTTGTTTTCTGTGTATGCTCGTACATCGCATCGATGACAGTGTGGTTACGGGCGAAATGAAGTTGCTTATTGACACAGTCCCAATTTGTTTGCGGTGAAATGCAATTTGTGTAAGTGAATGATTTCACAAGTGGAATTGTTCTCCTGAAAATTGTCGATATCGAGATGCCACCATGTGTTATCGAGATTTACCCGCACTTCCAAATTTGCATATTCTATACGTTTATTCCTATATTTTGAAAAGATATTCGTGTATTTTGAAAAAGTTTTTTTTATTGCACTAGTTCTACGTATCTGTCATCAAATAGAAAATGAATTCTCGAGGCAGTTGTTTATTTTCTGTAGTGGATAGAGTACCAGTAGGTAATGGGACGGTTGAGCCTGGGAAAATTCTGATGAGCGTGGGAAAATTCTGAGCGAGCCAAAAGGGTGCCGTCGGTCTGATCAAAAGGAGATAATAGGGTTTAGAGGCACGTAGGTTGAAGATCCTTACGATGGGATGAGAGTAAAGAAAAAATGAAAAGTAATGTTGTGTGTGTGCGAAGAATCAAGAATAGACACGATCTGTTGATAGATCTTAGAACGTGGGTGTGAAATTGGTAGTTTGTTGATAGATATAGGAATAGGTAGGACTGAGATTGTGATATGAGATAAGAAAATAGAGACAATAAAGGGGGAAGATGGTTTCTATTGAGTATTTTTTATGGTTTTTTGTTTTAGATTTCGCTGGCGCTTGGAAGTGGTTGATTTTTTTTAAATGTTTGGAATTTGTTTGAGGGTGAGGTGAGGGTAGTAGTAGTAGGAATGTTTTTTTTTGTTTTGGTTGTAGGCTAGAGAATTTGGTCACGTCCGATATTTGGTTGGGCATAGATTGTGTATGAGCAAGTCGTTTAACAGCTTAGCATGAAAGGTTGTTGTCATGTGGTTGTTTTACTCTATACCGTAGGGTAAGGATGTGAGATGTGACCCATGTTCGAATAGCGTTCGCTTAGCGACAAAATCCATGATCAATGTTAAAATCGAGTATCTGTGTAGCACAGGGGAAGGTAAAATAAACCAATACTCATTGTGAGGAAAGATGATGAAAGCAAAATAGAGGCACGTTGACTTTGTTTTTTTTGTTGTGAATATCGATGGATTGATATGACAGCTAGAATTTGAAACTTAGATATTTTATGTGCACAAAACGAAGTTAAACAAACGAATAGGTTTTTTTTGTATTAGATTTCATTGACAATTGGTGGTGGTTGGGTTTTTTTTTTTTTTTTTTTTTTTTTTTTTTTTTTTTTTTTTTTTTTTTTTTTTTTTTTTTATGTAAAATAGAGAATTTGGCCTCGTCCGATATTTGTTTTGTTTTGAAACATATCTTGTACTTAATGCATTTCGTCACATCCGAAAATTGATTGTGCATAGCTATACTGTAAAGTAAGGATGCGACCCATGTTTTGTTCTGAATTTTTAATTTTGCAGGCAAGATTTGAAGGTTTGGGATTGATTTGTCACATCCGGTATTGGTGGTTGTGGATGGTTTTTATTAATTTTAAAACAATTTTTATACCGGGATCGGGGGTGTAAAATATACCAACAATGTAAAAATGCATTGTGAATATTGATAGAGGGAAGAGGTAGTCAGAACTTATAGTTAAGCTATGGAATAATTTGTTTTCAGTTCTTGAATGTGATGTTGTCTCTTTTTTCTTTTATAAATCAGTGGCACCAATAACCAACCTATTGAATCCCCCCTAGAGTTTCTACTATAAAAAGCAAATGTTCTCTGAGTCTTCTATTCAGTTTATTTTTGAACAATCGTCTGATCGTCTGAAAAATCTTTTCCCCCAAAAATCATCTTCATTATATCATGTCTTTCCTCAATAAAATTAAAAAAGCAGTGAGGCCGTCTACCTACCAAAAGCCCATTTTAAGCCTTTCGAAGGTTGTCCAAAAAAAGAGGTACCCAATACTCAAGGCAAAGAGGTGCAACACCAAATTTGGGGAGCAAATCCTCATTGAACTGGAGGAATGCAAGGTAATTAAAAATTAAAATTTATAACTGTTCAATTTTGACTCCCTTTTTTTCTTAAAGGTTTTCCTCCCTAAAAGATGCAACTTGCAGCTGGACGAGGAAGACGTCCTACAATTGGACCGCTGCTGCTTGGAAGTAGTGGGCCCATACGGGGAGATGTCCGTGGAAGTTGACTTCCACATGAAAGATGACGAGTATCAGGAGCCACAGCCACAGCATCAACAGCAACAATTTCAGCAACAACAACAAGGTCAGCAACAATATCAATTTCAGCAACTACAACAAGGTCAGCAACATTATCAACAACAGCAACAGCCTCAGCAACAGCATCATCAGCAACAATTTCAGCAACCACAACAAGGTCAGAAAAATTATCAACAACAGCAACAGCAACAGCAACAAGAACAGCAACCGCAACAGCCTCAACAACAACAGCAGCTGGAACAACAGCATGAAAACTATCAAGAACAGCAGCCACATCAACAGCAGCCGCAACAACCACAAATAGTTGAGATCTTGGATCAAATCATATTGCAGAAACCGAAGGAAAAGAGGAAGCAGAAGCTTCCAGTTCAAGAAGAGGTAAACTATGTACCTCAATTGTTTTTCGATAAAAATAACAATTTGTTGCAATCTCAGAAAAATTTTTTTCGATAAATAAAAATAAACCGAAAATTGAAATAATTTTTTTTATTTACTTCTCATTATTATTTTCAGAAAATAAAAGTCTTGAGCGACTCTCATATAAACATTAAGCGGTTCAATTTGAAAGGCCGCAAAATTAAAAACTTTTTGAAATAAAAAACTTAACACAAATTTTCTTTAGCCTTTTTAATTATTCGGTTTCAGCTATTGTCATAAAAGTATAGTTTCTTTTTAGTTTTCTACCATATTTTGTTGCCTCATTTCTCTTGACTAGGGTGATATTAGTGGCATGATCAGTGCTTCTAATGACAAGTTTAATTCGCCAAGTACTCGAAAATGGTTATCCTGGACACGTCGTCGCTCTTCTTCGACAGCATCAGTATTAACTGAACCTATTAGATTGTGTGATAAGACTTTGAGAGTTTTTTGTTCATCGACTTCTTCGTAATGATTTTCAGTGGGGCCATATCTGGTGATGTATTCATTTCGATCTTCAGATGAATCAACTGCATAAAGTGTTTTCGAGCGGAAGCTCTTTGCTGACCGAGGTGGAAAGGAATTCCTCGGTACACTCTTTGATGGACCAGGAACTGGCAGTATTGGCAAAAGCCTGTCCTTGTAGTAAGGAATGTTTGTATGAAATTTGACATCACCTACCTCGTAGTATGCATATGAGTAGGCATGATCGAAGGTCACTAGTTGAGGTTGATGTTGTTGTATTTGTGGTATGTCTTTCATTGGTTAATGAAGTGGAATTACAGAAGACGTCGATGGAGTCTGTGTCACGGGCATATTTGTATCCACATCACCAGCAGCAAAATAATAATCCAAAAGGTTTGTTCAAAGTTTCAAAACAATCCATCCTCATAGCCGGCGCTAATTTTTTGTGATCATTTGACCTTTAACAAGGAAAGTTGTTAGAATCCAAAAATTTCTGCCAGTTACCGAAGGAAATGTCTATTTAAACCTGGAAAATGTATGTATTACTGTGAGAAGATATCGATAATTCTCATTTTCAGATGCAAAGATACCCATGTCAAATAATGACTAAATTAATGGTCAAGAGAGAAGCGCTTGGACAGTTGTATTTTGACGGCAAGCTGGATTTGAAATAATACATTTCAAAGATTCTTTTATTTTTAATCTATTTATTTTAATCTTTCGTACAACAACATTAACTTCTTTACTTTGAGCATTCTATTTTCAATCAAATAACATGCACAAGTATCAGGGCCGTCTTGGCATAAATTCTTTGACCAAGGGCAGTTAACAAAATGACATCCATGTTTCGATGTGGTAGAGGATACGTTTCTATACATCTTCAAGAAGGATAAGCATCCTGTCAGATATTCATGATGTTCCTCCAGCAGCTCATGTTGATGTGCTTTCATAAAATCCAGGATCTCATCGAAAATGAACTTGATATTTATGTTGGACATTATTGTCCGCTATCTTGTCAATGTGTTACTAAGGTTCAGTTGGATTTGCTCGAAGATTTATATCGGATTCGTCTCTAGTAATAATTTCAGTTTTAGCTGTCAATGGCATTTACAAAAAAAAAAAAGTGTTTCTCTAATTTCTCGACTTCAAATTGAATATATTGTCTGAGTTGTTCGCATGATTCAACAACATAATTCTTTGTACAAGCGTCACTATTGCCTTTGGTAGCTTAAGGTTATTGAAGTCGTTTAAAATCTAAATTTTGAACTGCTCTGATCTGCTCTGTTAACTGGTCTGATCTGCTTTTGAACTGGTCTGATCTGCTCTTTTAACTGGTTTGATCTGCTTTTTGATCCGATTTCAAACAATCAAGGGTGTACTTATACTATTTGTTTGTGGGAGTTATATCTATAATATAAAAATAAGACGGGTTTTCCTTCCTCACGCTATAACTCCCAATACTAAATCTAAAAATTTACATATAAAACGTAGGGGAAACATCGTTCTCGAATTCAGTTCTTATTTCCAAATCAAAACTGTACTACAATGATATCTAATATCAATATATGTCTTATTTTAAGTAGAATGTCCAGTTTTTTAAGTCAATATCAACATGATATGCTTGAGGAGCATTATGAAGAGTTTCTTGGAAATATTTCTTTCTTAAGTAATTTTAAGGACGTTGACAATGATATTTCGATTTACGGATGTCATTTTACAAACTGTCTTTGGTCTTCAAATGCATGTCAAATGGGGCCAGATACTTGTGCGTGTATTATGATTGAGGATCATGTAAGCAGAGTTCAAAAGATTATGAGTTTATATAAAAGATTGAAATAAATACAATTATATAAAAACAACACACACAAAAAGTTTTTGTTTAAGAACTTCACAGCTCGACACGAAAGATTTTCAATCGGCGAATGGTTGCTATCAATGCAATAAATGATTTATGACAACTGACATAGTTGAAATCATCTCATACTACGGTTTAATGACGTTTATCGATGCATTTTCAAAATTTGCGTGGGCGATTCCTTTAGGAAATAAGACAGCGTCATCTGTTACAGAGGCAATGAAAACGATTTTTATAAAAATCCTCACGACATCCCAAAAAACATGCAAACCGTAGATGGAAAAAAAGAGTTTTTCAGTAAGACGTTTTATATTTTGACGAAATTCCATAAAATAAATCATTATTCAACATTCAGTTCATTTAAGGCATCAACTGTAGTTTATTTTTCCATAAGCTGAAAATGTGTCTTGCAAAAAAAGAAATTCTTTTTTCCATGAATTGTTTTAAGTTCTTTGGATCGTGACCCTCATTTAGTAAATTTCTAAAGCTACAACGAGAGGGGCCCCTTTTGTTTTAAATAGAAACTGTCTATGTAAACTTGGAAAATGTATGTATTACAGTGAGAAGATATCGATAATTCTCATTTTCAGATGCACAGATACCCATGTCAAATAATGACTAACTTAATGGTCAAGAGAGAAGAGCTTGGGCAGATGTATTTTGACGGCAAGCTGCATTTCAAAGATTCTTTTATTTTTAATCTATTTATTTTAATCTTTCGTACAACAACATTAACTTCTTTACTTTGAACATTCTATTTTCAATCAAATAACATGCACAAGTATCAGGTCCGTCTTGGCATAAATTCTTTGACCAAGGGCAGTTAACAAAATGACATCCATGTTTCGATGTGGTAGAGGATACGTTTCTATACATCTTCAAGAAGGATAAGCATCTTGTCAGATATTCATGATGTTCCTCCAGCAGCTCATGTTGATGTGCTTTCATAAAATCCAGGATCTCATCGAAAATGAACTTGATATTTATGTTGGACATTATTGTCTGCTATCTTGTCAATGTGTTACTAAGGTTCAGATGGATTTGCTCGAAGATTTATATCGGATTCGTCTCTAGTAATAATTTCAGTTTTAGCTGTCAATGGCATTTACAAAAAAAAAAAAAAAAGTGTTTCTCTAATTTCTCGACTTCAAATTGAATACATTGTGTATGTAGTTCGTATGATTCGTCAAGATAATTCTTTATAGAAATATCTCATACATCTTCATACACCTTTAGAGCTGTGAGCTGGGTTTATGAGAGGTGATCCCCCTATCAGTTTCAAGTCCTCGTCCTCATCATCAGACAGGTTCTGAGGGATTATTTACCTCAATAATGAATAACTACCTCAAAATAAAGCAAGAAGCTTCAGGGTGGCCAAGTATATGTTTATCTGAAGAGGATAAAAACAAAAATATTGCGGATTTTCTAGAGAAGGAAAATATCAAGCTGAAATTTTCTGAAATCTCCGAATTCCGAAGAATCTCCAGACAGTTGATGGAAAAGAATTTTTTAATAAGCATTTTGCAAATCTTACGAAGCAGCATCAAATAAATCATTACTCAACATTTAGCGTTCTTAAAGCATCGATCGTTGAACGATTTAATCGTACCTTAAAATCACTCATGTGGAAGGAATTCAGTGTGAATGGTACATAAAGATGGATTGACATGGTAACGTCGTTAACTAAAACGTATAATAATTCTGCACATCGTACTATAAAAATGAAACCATCGTTAATCATACAAATGAGAAAACATTTACTCTCAACAGTATATAACCGTGTCAGAATCCATGTTATTTTCAAGTTTAAAGTTGAAGGCCTGTGAGAATAAGTAAATATAAACATGCATTTGAAAATTAAAAATATCAAGAGTTCAACTTTCAAATCCTGTCACCCATCTCTTAGAATATTTTCAAGGTCACCCTGTAAAAAATGGTTTCTATGAGCCCTGATAGGTACTTATCTTGTAGAAAAGTGATTCGTAGGAGAAAAAATAAAGTTTTTGTTAAATGGCTTGGTTTTCCTTCTGAACACAACTCTTGGATATCAGCACATCTACAAACTCATTTATAATATGTCTAAAAAAAAAACACGTAAATTGTATATATTAATAAGAAATATTTATTTTTCAAACATGTAATTTTTTTTTTTTTCATTAAAGTGAGTTTCATCGTGGTTGTTTTTAATGTGTTTATTACTATTTGTACTGTCGATGAATTTTTTTCGATTGTCTCTAATTGAAATTGAAAATATGTTCTAAGTTGATTACATACTCCATCAACATATTTCTTTGAAGCTGCATCATCACTTTTCTTCGGGGGTCTTGAATATTTTAATCGATTCCTCTTTAAATTATAATCATCGTTTTCAGTTTTGTCAAATCCTTCACCAGCTGGGCCAGGCAACCCTCTTTCTCCTTTCAATCCTATAGGACGATGTTCACCTTTCACTCCTCTGGGTCCAGGTCACCCTTTCACTGTTCTATTTGAAAAACGTCCGATACTTTTTTTTACTGAACTATATTGGCCTCCTTTAATTCTTCAATAATTGAAGCAATCTCGTAAGAATGATTCTTGTTACCGGATTGTTGTGATGCAATAAGAAGTCTTAAACGATCTACGAGTTCGTTTGGATTGTCCCAGAAGAATTCTTTCTTATTATTTGATAATTGCATCAATCCAGAACCGATTGAAGGTGAAGTGACACTAGGATTATTATCATCATTTAATAGTTTACTTATGATTTCCCTGTATTTATATCCTCTATGACCTAGTATCTGGTTTCTGGAATCGTAGGACCTTCTGTAAGCATTGGTATTATACATTATATCTTTATACGCTTTTAAATCTTCTTTACTATATAAGGAAGTGTTAGGTTTTTTCTTGAATATTAGTTCAAACAAACCCTTCGTGCCGTTATATGTCTTATTATTAATTTTTAGTGCTTTTCCTCGAATTTTTAACTCTTTGTCCCCGATTTGTAGTTTACCATTGTTCAAATGAACTCCATACACTTCGTCAAGGGATTTAGAATTATTTATTAATAAATCTATATATGACTGAGGAGTTTCTTCAAATTTTTGTTTTAATTGCAAACCAAAGTTGCGAGCAAGACTTCTTCTTCGCACACGATCACTTCTACTAGTTCTGTTTCTAACTGACGATGGCTTGGACGTTTTAGGGGTTGATTCATTCATGAGTGAAGTACTAGTGTTCTTAATATTGGGTGTTCTAAATTCATCATTAACATCCTCATCGTCATAGTCATCGTCATCATCATCTTCATCATCACCATTTTCATTTTCATAATTCAGTTTTATTTTCTTGTGCGGAGACTCAAAATGATGCTGTTGTTGGGGTTTTTTCGAATGTTTTCCTTTTGTGTGTTCTATTATATCTTTAAGAGGTTTCGTAATAGGTTTGAAAGTTTCTTCAAGTTGAAGTTCGAGCGCTTCTTTCCTCTCTCTCAGAGCTTTATACTTTTTTCGTAGAGCATCAGTAGTCTTAATAAGCTCTTTTGTTAAATCTTCATTTATTTGCATCATAGTGTAGATGTTGAATTATAGAATGTAAATAATTATAAACTGTGATGATCTGCTTTTAACTGTATCAGTTTGAGCACTGTATACCTTCGAACAGATGCAGTACGACTGTTGATCGTGACTGTAGTTAATCTCTTTTATAGTTTTAGGAAACAGACAAAGCGTTTCTATAACGACCATTATTACGAGGGATCTTTTGTTAAATCATCATTTATTTGCATCATAGTGTAGATGTTGAATTATAGAATGTAAATAGTTATAAGCTGTATTGAACTGCTTTTAACTGTATCAGTTTAAGCACTGTATACCTTCGAACAGATGCAGTACGACTGTTGATCGTGACTGTAGTTAAACTCTTTTATAGTTTAGGTTGCCAAAAAGTATTAGAGGATTAATAACGGGCCCCTCTAATTGGGGGGGGCAAAACAAATGTTATGATGAGTTTATTTCAACATAAGAACGGATTAAAATTTGAGAATATTAAATCCGATTATTGTCTCTATTTTCTTTTCTCATATCCCAACCTCAGTCCTACCTATTCCTATATCTTAAAGTAAGTACATATCAACAAACTACCAAAGTCTCACACTCCCGTTCTAAGATCTATCAACAGATCCTGTGTATTGTTCTCATTACACACAACATTACTTTTCATTTTTTCTTTACTCTCATGCCATCGTAAGTATCTTCAACCTGCCAACTGTAAATGTGCCTCTAAGCGCTATTATTTCCCTTTGTTCAGACCGACACCCTTATAATAACTTCTTGCGTTCTTAAGGCAGAGAACCATATAATCTTTTAACATCATTACAGTTAAAGTGGATCCATACACCATACCTAAAGAGCATGATTATAAGTCTTCTAAACATATTTTATTACTTAATTTATTGAAATTTTTTATGGCAAAAAGGTATCGTCAAATCGCTCCTATTAATCTAAGTGATCATAAATGAAACACCTTTACTTTGCTTTAAAATTGAATGACACAAATTCACTTGCTTTAAACAGCTCTAATACTGCGTAGTAGCTTTTAATCAAAAATTACCTTATTCCTTCCGGGGGACGGGATTGTTCAACCCCTGACAACCTTATAGTAATTTCTTTCTAGAAATCACCATCCTTACTCTATAGCATATAATAAAACATGCCAATGACCTTTCATACTAATCTGTAAAATTTCATGCTCATGTCCAATCTATGCCCAAACAAATATCGATATTTTTCCCGATGGATGAGCTTCGACAAGCTCAATATTGGCTTAGAACCAAACCCAGACGGCGATGATTTTACTGTTTTTTTAATTTTGTTAATGAACGACATTTTTGTAAATTTTTGGAAGATCGTATGATTTTTCAAAGTAAAACTGAATAGAAAACTCAGAGAACATTTGCTTTTATAGTATAGACTCTGGGGGGATGCAACAATATATTGGTTATTGGTACTTGGTATAAAAAAAGAGACAAAATGACATTCATGAATTAAAAACAAATATCTCATAGCTTATGTATTAGTTCTGACTACCTCAACCGGTAACGACGGTAACTGGCAATTCTAACATCTTTCCTTGTTGAAGGTCAAATAATCACAAAAAACATTTGCGACGGCTATGAGGATGGATTGTTTTGAACCTTTGAACAAACCTTTGGATTATTGTTTTGCTGCTGGTGATGTGGATGCAAATATACTCGTGACACAGACTCCATCGACGTCTTCTTTAACTCCACTTCATCAGCCAATGAAAGACATACCACAAATACAGCAACAACAACCTCAACTAGCGACCATTGATCTTGTCTACTCATATGCATATTACGAGCCAGGTGCTGTCAAATTTCATACAAACATTCCTAACAAGGACAGGCTTTTACCAATACTGCCAACTCCTTCTTCATCAGAGAGTGTATGGAGGAATTCCATTCTAACTCTGCAGCAACAACATCAACAACAACAACCTCTGCGAGTGATCATCGATCATGCCTACTCATATGCATACTACGAGGTAGGTGATGTCAAATTTCATACAAACATTCCTTACTACAAGGACAGGCTTTTGCCAATACTGCCAGTTCCTGGTCCATCAAAGAGTGTACCGAGGAATTCCTTTCCACCTCGGTCAGCAAAGAGCTTCCGCTCGAAAACACTTTATGCAGTTGATTCATCTGAAGATCGAAATGAATACATCACCAGATATGGCCCCACTGAAAATCATTACGAAGAAGTCGATGAACAAAAAACTCTCAAAGTCTTATCACACAATCTAATAGGTTCAGTTAATACTGATGCTGTCGAAGAAGAGCGACGACGTGTCCAGGATAACCATTTTCGAGTACTTGGCGAATTAAACTTGTCATTAGAAGCACTGATCATGCCACTAATATCACCCTAGTCAAGAGAAATGAGGCAACAAAATATGGTAGAAAACTAAAAAGAAACTATACTTTTATGACAATAGCTGAAACCGAATAATTAAAAAGGCTAAAGAAAATTTGTGTTAAGTTTTTTATTTCAAAAAGTTTTTAATTTTGCGGCCTTTCAAATTGAACCGCTTAATGTTTATATGAGAGTCGCTCAAGACTTTTATTTTCTGAAAATAATAATGAGAAGTAAATAAAAAAAATTATTTCAATTTTCGGTTTATTTTTATTTATCGAAAAAAATTTTTCTGAGATTGCAACAAATTGTTATTTTTATCGAAAAACAATTGAGGTACATAGTTTACCTCTTCTTGAACTGGAAGCTTCTGCTTCCTCTTTTCCTTCGGTTTCTGCAATATGATTTGATCCAAGATCTCAACTATTTGTGGTTGTTGCGGCTGCTGTTGATGTGGCTGCTGTTCTTGATAGTTTTCATGCTGTTGTTCCAGCTGCTGTTGTTGTTGAGGCTGTTGCGGTTGCTGTTCTTGTTGCTGTTGCTGTTGCTGTTGTTGATAATTTTTCTGACTTTGTTGTGGTTGCTGAAATTGTTGCTGATGATGCTGTTGCTGAGGCTGTTGCTGTTGTTGATAATGTTGCTGACCTTGTTGTAGTTGCTGAAATTGATATTGTTGCTGACCTTGTTGTTGTTGCTGAAATTGTTGCTGTTGATGCTGTGGCTGTGGCTCCTGATACTCGTCATCTTTCATGTGGAAGTCAACTTCCACGGACATCTCCCCGTATGGGCCCACTACTTCCAAGCAGCAGCGGTCCAATTGTAGGACGTCTTCCTCGTCCAGCTGCAAGTTGCATCTTTTAGGGAGGAAAACCTTTAAGAAAAAAAGGGAGTCAAAATTGAACAGTTATAAATTTTAATTTTTAATTACCTTGCATTCCTCCAGTTCAATGAGGATTTGCTCCCCAAATTTGGTGTTGCACCTCTTTGCCTTGAGTATTGGGTACCTCTTTTTTTGGACAACCTTCGAAAGGCTTAAAATGGGCTTTTGGTAGGTAGACGGCCTCACTGCTTTTTTAATTTTATTGAGGAAAGACATGATATAATGAAGATGATTTTTGGGGGAAAAGATTTTTCAGACGATCAGACGATTGTTCAAAAATAAACTGAATAGAAGACTCAGAGAACATTTGCTTTTTATAGTAGAAACTCTAGGGGGGATTCAATAGGTTGGTTATTGGTGCCACTGATTTATAAAAGAAAAAAGAGACAACATCACATTCAAGAACTGAAAACAAATTATTCCATAGCTTAACTATAAGTTCTGACTACCTCTTCCCTCTATCAATATTCACAATGCATTTTTACATTGTTGGTATATTTTACACCCCCGATCCCGGTATAAAAATTGTTTTAAAATTAATAAAAACCATCCACAACCACCAATACCGGATGTGACAAATCAATCCCAAACCTTCAAATCTTGCCTGCAAAATTAAAAATTCAGAACAAAACATGGGTCGCATCCTTACTTTACAGTATAGCTATGCACAATCAATTTTCGGATGTGACGAAATGCATTAAGTACAAGATATGTTTCAAAACAAAACAAATATCGGTCGAGGCCAAATTCTCTATTTTACATAAAAACTAACCACCACCAATTGTCAATGAAATCTATAATACAAAAGGAAACCAGTTCATTTATTTTATTTCGTCTTCTCCACAATCAACTACAAAAAAAAAAAAACAAAAAAAAACAAAACAATGTACCATAGCATTTTCATAATCTCATCATCATCTTTCCTTACAATGTGTATTACTTTATCACCTGCTAGATGCTTCCTCTGCAATAAAATCACACAACACAGATACTCGGTTTCAACATTGATCATGGATTTTGTCGCTAAGCGAACGCTATTCGAACATGGGTCACATCTCACATCCTTACCCTACGGTATAGAGTAAAACAACCACATGACAACAACCTTTCATGCTAAGCTGTTAAACGACTTGCTCATACACAATCTATGCCCAACCAAATATCGGACGTGACCAAATTCTCTAGCCTACAACCAAAACAAAAAAAAACATTCCTACTACTACTACCCTCACCTCACCCTCAAACAAATTCCAAACATTTAAAAAAAATCAACCACTTCCAAGCGCCAGCGAAATCTAAAACAAAAAACCATAAAAAATACTCAATAGAAACCATCTTCCCCCTTTATTGTCTCTATTTTCTTATCTCATATCACAATCTCAGTCCTACCTATTCCTATATCTATCAACAAACTACCAATTTCACACCCACGTTCTAAGATCTATCAACAGATCGTGTCTATTCTTGATTCTTCGCACACACACAACATTACTTTTCATTTTTTCTTTACTCTCATCCCATCGTAAGGATCTTCAACCTACGTGCCTCTAAACCCTATTATCTCCTTTTGATCAGACCGACGGCACCCTTTTGGCTCGCTCAGAATTTTCCCACGCTCATCAGAATTTTCCCAGGCTCAACCGTCCCATTACCTACTAGTACCGATTCACAAGCCTCTAAGGGCACTTTCTATGACAGAACTCCTTTGTTTTGTTTAGTGTAGTCTAACACGTCATCGCATACCTTTAAACTCTAACGAAATTGCAGACAAAAAAAGTTGGAGCTTGATGATTCAAACTAAAACTGCCCAAGAGGCAAATGAACATCGTTCTTTGAAAGCCTTTTTTTTAACTAATTTCGAAATAATAGGAACCGTTTTTATTTACTTTGACTTGGAAATCGAAGTAAGACACAGGGCCACTAAATGTGGACTTAACTGTTACAAAAAAACCAGACTACTACCTTTCACGCTTCCCACCCTCAGATTGAAAACTAAGCTGACAAAAAAAAAACACAGAAACACACCCAAAAAGTGGGGTACATACATCCACATCGTCGTTGTAAGCCTCATTCGGCATGCTATACAAAAAATCTACGAAAAGGTTCAAAGGACATCTTGCATTGGAACCACGAGACCATTTTGCAAATGACCAACAGTTCTCTCAATCACTTGCTTGATTTCTCGTATTGCTACTAAGCAAAAGGGCTTAGAGATTATTCCATGAACTTCTTCAGTCATCGCGAGGAATTGGCAACAGTTCTCTCAACCACTTGCCTTATTCCTTAAAACCTTACTTATAAAACATTTCGATTACAATATTTAATTTTGGTGGTCGGCTTTATAATTCGGGGTGAATAATGGCATCAAGCAATATTTTTCGCCAATAATTTGCATTTTTCAGTTCCCAGCCTTGTATTCTAAAGCCACAACTACGTACTGATTAGCAAAGCTGCAAATTAAGAACCTAATTGAAAACCAAGACAATCGCTCTTCAGTTTAGTTTTGAATTTTGTTCTAATTTTGTCGCTTTTAGCGCTCAGTACGTGGCATAGCCCTCAGTCGGTTGAGGTCCTCTTCCACTTGATTGCACCACCTAAGACGAGGTCTTCCACGACTTCCCTGCTTTCGAAAATCCGTCGAGCCCGTTTGTTTACGTGTCCCAGTCATCGTAGTCTCATATTTCGAATTGCAAGATTTGCAAAGACTTAACTTATTGGCTTATTGGCAATCAAGAAAGCAGACAAACTCTTCACGTGAGATTCAAAACAAAAGAGCACAAATTGTATTCAATAAAAATTGCCGGGCCACAAACATAAAGGTTGTTTTTTTTTTTTACGTGTGGTTTTCAGTCTGGCAATCCTTTATTCGAAGTTGCTGTTTTTGGCAGCTGTCGCTGGATTTATGCCCAGTCTGGTTTGTCATTTCGTCGTGAAAGAATTGAAACTGCACGATCACTGGGCAACGCATACGTTCGGTAAATTGTCTCGAAACGAAATCGCTGCTGAAGCCGATTTTAACAGAATTTCGAGTTTTAAACCTGTGAGAGTTATCTCTCCAAGATCGAGCGATTTTACACCACTGACTGGTGCGGTTCTGTGAAGTCGCTTGTCTGCGCAGATAAGCGTATTACGTATTGGAAGAGAATACTCGGCAGCTGCCATACGACCCCAAATGCTACAAAAAGTGGTCGAAAATTGGGCGTGTCGGATGGAATTGATTCGCGACAGCCACGGCGGCAACTTGCCTTGCCCGAGAATATTTTCAAAACATATGACAAACTCTTATCTTGGCGATCGCATTGAATTATATGCGTGATATTTCTTCTTGAAAAACACACACGTCTAAGAAAACACACCACTAGCCATTGGATTGTAATTTCTTCAACTACTTGGGCAAAGTTATTTACTTTTATTACCGCTGTCCTCCCCTTACTCCAGAAATGTCTTCAATTACTACGAAAGAATTACTTACAGCTTCGATAAACTTTAAAAAAAGGCCGTTCAGGAATCTGTTATCTTTATCCGATGCAATAAAATGACTTAAGTAAAGGTTTCGCTTTAATTTATCAAACATTGCACGGGTGAAGGTTGGATACACCGACCTTTGATTCCCAAGACCTTCTCTTTATCGCCGAATAAAAATCTATGAAAATCAGTAAAAACTCTAACCCACTCCAAAGAGCTACGTGGCTCTCTAGGTCTTAGTTTTATTTCGCGGAAGTTTTTGAAACACTAACTGCAGCAATCAGACTTAAATTGCTGATAGCAACCTTATTTTGCTTTATCTTTCTAGATGTTTGTAAAAAAGCCAGAAGACGCTGCCATGAATAAGGAACCTAGGTTAGCTCTCACCTAATCCAACCAAGTTTCTATAACCAGATTCAAGAAAATGAAGGACATTCACAGAAGAAGTGCTCGGCGCGGAGGTGTTCTTATCTTCTTCATTTAATTCACAGTGTGTGGTATATCACTTAAGCCTACCAAGTTTAAATACTGGGCGAAAGTGCTTTTTTTACAGTCCTCTCTGCTACCCGATAGCAGAAATGTTTTAGCTTTGTTATTGGCTTTGGGGAGCACAGTTTAAGTCAGCCTGCATCAAAAATCAAAAATAAATCGACGGATCTGCTTTTGATAGATTCAATGGCTGATTGAAGCTCTCAATGAGCACGCCCTTAAAAAAGCACTGGGACAAGTCCTGCTGTCTGAGATCCTTGCCTTGCAAGTTCACTAGAGATTTCGTTTCCTGTTATGCGGAGATAGACTTCAAACCCAACTAAATTCAAAGAATTTGGTCTTCCGAACGCATCCAGAGAGGTCTTGCGTTTCTGTATTGCTTTTGAAGTAGATAGAGGGTTTTGGTTATTGATTTAAGCACGCGCTTGGCTGTCGGTGCAGACACAAATATTTCTTCTCGTCCAGATATTCTTCGTAATGTAGCTTATAGCCATTTGGATAGAGTAAGTTAGTAGGCGGATGCGTATGTGTCTAGAAAGACGTCCAGTCGATGTCATCCGTTCTCAACAAAAGCACTAGCGCCAGATCCATAATCTGCTTAAGTCCCACCAATGGAAAATTGAGCGTGTCATTTTGACGCAATTTTCTGTGCACTTAAGCTATGGTATCGAAACCTCACAACGCATGCCTGTTAAACATGTTTGCCCCAAAACTGACATTTTCACTTTCCTAACTATACTAAAAACAACAAATCAGGACTATTGCATTATCTGTGTTGATAGTCAGTTGTTTAACATGACAAGAAGGGTAGTCATTTTATTGATACATCTATTTCCAAGCAAAAGAATGGAAATGACATTCATATAATCTTCACCTAAGCTAAATTACAAGACCAAATTTTAAAAGTTGCCTATATCAATATTCTTTTCCAGTTTGCATCAATTTCACAATTATCCTTTTACTTCTACTGTCCTTAATCGTGCATACGGAAAAATTCTATTTTATTTACGAGTCTACAGCCAGCACCTACTGAAACAGGCTGAGCTGACTCTTGAAAATCAATTTAGCACTCCAACACCTTTTGGTATTCAAAAAAAAAAAATACTTTCTTTTTTCGTTCATTAAATATCATAGCTTCATACAGAAGAAAGTAGTTCATTACAAACATTGGAATACTTACAGTCTTTTCGCAGGTTACCTCTCCTCAATATCCTCGATAAAGCCGATCAAGTCTCTCCTGATTATTGATTCGTCAATCACATAATGAACTGCATAGAAAATCGACGTCAATTCAGAAATGAATTCCCAACAGAGCTATCACGGAAGCATTTTCACCACGAGTAATATCCACATCCACCATAAATTCATCTTATTTGCTATAAAACCAAAGAAAAAGAAAACCAAATGACAAGTCGTTAAAGTCACACCAATCGAAAAGCCACAATCACAATCAACAATGATATAAAAAAAGACCAATATTTGAAAAAAAAAAACGCAACATCATCATTGAAGAATATCACGACAGTAGCCTTTTCCAGTTGCTCGTTATTTAGTTGTGTCGTGCATGCACAGTCCTTATATACGTGACTGATTTCAATTTTGATGCCACTTTAGACAACAATAGAGGTTCATATTGTATAGGCTTCCGACGCTTGCCGCCTTCGCGAGAAACCTGTCATTAGACCGCAGAATTATGAGATAATTACAGACCTACCACCAATGAGTTATTTAGGCATCGAAGCTTGTGTGAAAGAATAAATGTGCGATAGAAATGTAAAAAAAAAAATTACCGAAAGGAAGACCATGACGAAAACTTCCTTGTTCAGTGCCTCACCCACAGAGAACCGCCTCCAATTATTTTGACAGCTAAACTCTATCCATCCATCGTGATGGAGTAGTAGGATGTGGCATGTGGTATTGGCATAGCGATGCCAGAATTGCAGTAGTTTTGTTTTTTGCTCACTCAATTCGGAACTCTAGAGAGCTCCATTTAGTGAATCTAGTTTTGGGTTCTTTCAAATCATTGACTGACTACATTCCAAAAAGAACACAAGGGAAGTTCGCGAATTTCACTGTACCAAGCCAAACATGTAATCTATTTTTTTCTGTTGTTTTTCTTTAAAAAAAATCGCTATAAAGAGCAATAAATGTTCACAGAGGGTGTTTTGATCTATTTTTTAATTTGGCTACAACAATAGTCATTTTATCTTTCACTTGTACCCACATTTTTGGCATATTTTGAATGGATATTGATTTTAATTAATAAAAAAAAACCTGGCAATGCCTGTTTTGGTTTGAAGAGGGAACCAGTTATGTCGTGTGTCTAACTAATTGAAATTAAAGGGATGTAATTATTACTGCAGGGATTCTATCGACAGCAATCGACATTAGTCTCTTTTGTTACCTCCCACGACGACAATTTTAGAACTACATGCCACTGCCGCCCGCAGCTCCGCTCTCTACTCCGAGCTTCGCCGATGACGATGAAAGAAAACTTTCTCCCTGTTTGGATTTAAATTGCGTCGGTGATGTGTGGTTATATAGTAACAGTAAGTGTAGAGCACGCAGATAGTAAAATTTCGCTTGTGGGTTTGAGTGTATTTATTCATTTAGCGATGGGTAAATTACTACAATTGATATGGTGTGAATTCAGTGATAGACAGGTTGTGGTTCTTGTCAATGATTTAGCTTTTAAGGAGAGGCACTTCTCAATCTCAACTTCAACGCTTTTTAGGCATAGCAATTACGCAAATGAATTGACAGTATCTTGTAAAATTTATTCAGCCAAACATTCAGTGGTTTTTGCAAATCATTCAATCTTTTAAAAGGTATAGTTTACGGAATCATTATTTATGATTGATGGTTACAATGTGTTTTTTGGGTGGGTAATGAGGTAGAACTTTAACTTGATCATGGTGCCCATCAACGACAGTTATGTAATCTTATTGTCACATCTAGCCTTGATCTACTTGTTCGTTGAAATAGGAGCACTTTATATTTTTTTCTGTAATCTTGTAGTCAATTATACGATGGAAGCAATGATTTTTATGTGAAGTGTGTAGGACTAACGAAAAACCTTACGAGGGTTAAGGGAAATGGTTGAGAAACAATAATTGATGAAGAATTCGGCTCTAGCCTAATAGGTTTTTACGTTTCAGTTGTGTCATATTCAGAAAAAAATACGAGAATAAAATTTTTCAATGCGTGCGAGTGCACCGACAGCTGAAAAGCGACATGATAAAGTTACTGGGATTTTAAAAACTACTCGACAGATTCCAAAAACTGTTTCTCAACCACAGCTTATTAGGAATGGAAGGCATTCGCAACTTTTCGCAACAGCCAACATGCTTAGGGCAGGTAAGCTTTCGGATGGGGGTGCAGCCGCAAGGGGCAACACATCACTCGGATCTCAAGGATCCATTGTGCTCGTCACGATAACAGAGGATGATGAGGTGGTGGACAGGGATAAAGATGATAATAAGGGGAGGATTGAGTTGATGATTTGCTTACTTTATTAAGGTTGAGAATTCAAACTGAATCAGTTGGAGTTTTAAAAAAACGTCAGGATGCTGTTCGGTAGAAGTTAGAGATGCCGTACAATTTGTCGAAGAACTATTCTCCGCCGGAGACTTTTTTCTAAGTGTGGGCCTAGCTTGAACACTCACAGAGGAAGAGGAATGTTCTTGTTCTGCCTTTTTGTCTTGCCATTCTCTACTGCTAATTCCCCTTTTGATCAAATTAATTTTAATAAACCGATAGATCCCTGAGGCATAGTTTTTTTTACAACTTTGTGGGTAGCAAAGCAAAACCACTATTCTATAAAATAATTTATTTGTAATCACAAACAAGCTAATGTGTTTACTCATTGAGCTTCAAATTTTTTATCACCTAATTTTCAATGCGATGGTTATAAATTGATTTGAATTGAAAACAAAACTAAAAATGGGTATGTCATTGGGGAGGATTTTTGCTTTACAGTGAAATTAAAAAAAGTGAATAATGAAACGCAAAACAATTAATATAATTTCTCTTGCATTGAATAAAGTTAAACCTATTTGTGCATGCTCATATGACAACGTTGACTGAGGGAAGACTGTATTGGTTTTGCTTGCCACAATCTCAGCTACCATTTGGCGAACAAGCACGTTACGCTACGTCACAGATAAGCAAAAAATCACATGATTTCATGGTCATTCTTGACATTGATCTAAATATTCTGACCTTTTTACCGAGACCAAACACATCTCAAATGAAAAAGTTACGTAGATGGTACGTTACGTTACGCGATCACTGTTTTCATTCACATGTTCTATCGAACCATTCGTTACTCTATGAGCTGATAGCTAACGAACTCATTTATGGTTTCTTTAGGTACGAGTTGCGACCCGTGAGAATGCCAATCAACGGAGAGAGCCGCTGAAGTAGAAATGGTATTGGAATTTGGAGTTGAGGTCAATGGATCTCTAGATCCTCCATGTCTTTATGACTTTTTTTAAAATCTAGTTCAACTCCTGGTAAAAAACAATAACAAAACGTTTTTGTTATTGTTTAATATTTTTACATTTATTGAAGTAGAAAGTCTGTTTTTTTTTTTTTTGAAATATGTGCGCATGTGTTTTTATGATGTGAAAAGAAACCAAATGATGTAAAAGTAGTCTTCGATTATCTTCGTTGGCTGCAACTTATCTCAAATAGAATTCAAATGCATCATATTCTAAGACTTATTTGGACGTTAGAGTTACAAACACGACAAAACTGTCATTTGAAAGACGACAAAAACACAAAAATCGGACATGAACGGTGAAAGTATAGTCAGGAGCTTCTGTCGAGTTTCTTTTGGCCAATTAAGCGAATATCACGGACATACATATACACGCCCTTAGGAATTCAAGTCGTTTCGTTTGAGACTTAATTCAAGTAGTCAACCAAAATTCAAAGATGTCATTTAAATGCCCACTTCATCACTCAATCGTAGGTATTTTTTGTCATGCTCTGTTGCAGATCAGTTTCTCTGCTATATATTCACGATGCAAGGTTTTGGTGGTGTACGGAGTGACCCCATCTTTCTGAAATCGTGTGTAAGATGAATTTGTTCGCAAATTTGGTAAAAAGTTTGTGATCATTGTGCTCATTACTTTCGATGTTCAAATTTATCTACTCTTTTCGGTCATTTTCAAGATTCATCACTCTAATAAAAGATTGAAAAAGGCTAAAGTTAATAGAAAGACCAACAGTAAACTTCAGACTCAAAACTACTAATTTTAAAACAGCCAAGTACTGAGCAGAAAAAGAAAGAATAATTTCAAAAGTTAAGCATTCATTCTGCCGATCAGTTTTCAATTTTGTTCAGTTTTGTTCTTTGACATATGAAAAAGAGGCTGATTGTGCGCTTCAAAGCTGAAGCTTTACTTTAGAATTTACTGTCGGCGGCTACGTTTTTTTTTTTTTTTTATACAATAATAATAACAAATACAGGTTGAGCTATCTACTAATATCTTTTTAAATCATAAGTTTTGTACACTTAAAACTACTTCCCGATCGATATCTTGACAGAAAGTCAGCATCATACCTTTGTTGAACGAAATTAGTCACTTTACGCTTTGAACACTTTACAACAAAGTTGGAAAATATTGAAAAATTTTTTTCAAAATGATTGATGTATGGTCCAAAACTTGTGTCTTTCTAAAAGAAGTTTTGGCGAAATAAAGCACCCGTCGCAATCGGTCGCCTTGAAACTGCAACTTGATTTCTTTGAACTTTTTTTTAAAGCAACAATCGAGAAACTATTTAAGGTCAATATCATCAAATAAATCCGTGAGCTGTTACATATGTTTTTGTTAAGAAACGCTTTGGTTTTTCGGTCGGTCACTGATATGCTTGAGCTATTGTTGCCCAAAACCAACAAGGTTCTGAAAAATTATATTGTCACGGTATGAGGAAGTCAGTCGAGTCAAAGAAGCTACTTAAACGATCTTTTGTTTCATAATACATATATGGAAATGTTTCAACGTATTTATATGGCCATTATAAATTGAAAAAACTAATTTTCTTCATTTCATTGCCTTTTTTAAAACGAAACTTGTATTTGGATCACCCGTTGCATGGCTTCGATTTGCTTTGAAAGTACAACAACATGAGCTGGACTCCAAAAATTTTGAGTTAGGTCCAAAAGCATGAAAATAATGCAAAATCATGATGCCTGGCAGTTCAGACAACACAATTTAATAAATTAATTTAATTGTAATTTACGCCTATTTAAGTACTCAAGCCATACAATTGGTGTTCATTACATTGTGAGCCCATTCAAATTCTCAAGCCATACAATTGGTTATCATTTTTTATTTATGTATTAGATTTAATTTCAGTGTTCGAGTATTCAAATACTCTTCATCTTTGATTTTTGTTTTGCTTTAATTACAATGTGCGCCTATTCAAATACTCAAGCCATACAATTGGTGATAATTTTTTGATTTTTGTTTAGTTTGCTACGCGTTTTTCAAGAAAAAAGCTGCTATAGCACACTCCTCCCCCAGTAAAGTTCATTTGCTTGTCTTGGTTAGTTTATTTGCTTGCCTTATGTATCTGGGTTCTTATACTCTTTTTGACCACTTGCATAAGAAAAGTGGCAGCCGTAAATTGCAGTGCTACCTTACTTTTTCTACTTAAATTTTTTTTTTTTTTTTCCTCACACAGCTAAAACTCCTCTAAAATGACCGTCCTCCAGCTTTAGGTGAAAAACAACGATTACAGTGAAAAAGGTGAATTTTAAAGCAACTATCTTAAAGCTTTACCATTTATATAAAAAAGGTTCCTATTTATGTGAAAGTGTGGAAGTAATTCTGTTTAAGTTAATTCCTTACTGCTGAATAGAACTTTATATTAAATCGAGGACACCCTTAGTGCCATTCTTCTGATGAAAAAAAAGATAATAAAAGAAATAGAAAAAGAACCAACAAGGTCTCTAAAGAAAAGACAACGACATGCATGCAAGCGTTTGACAAAATAAAAATAAAAAAGAAAACCCGAAAGGTAAGCGAAAGGATAATGTTCACAGACAATTTACCTTTGTGTCACCTGGCTACATGTGGACATGTGGGAAAAGGATACTTATGTGCAATTACCACTTTTCCCACCTGCTTTTCCATAAGTCTAACCCAAAAATAAAAAGGGAGCAAAAGCTTTGCGGACAAACGGTGTTGGATTTACTTTGTGAGCTGTGAGCATAGAGCAGCAGCAGTATTATACAGACACACCAACTCGAGTTAGCCAGGGATTCCTAAGGACACCAAGTTTATTTATTATTTATAGGCTATTTGATCACTTTCGGAATTCCTGCCACTATCAGCATCACGGGCGACAGACAAGCAAATTTGTGGAGAGACCTTCCAGTGATACACATTCCCGGTTGACTATTATTCACCGTTGTTAGGGTGTAATTCAATAATTGCGTTTGTGAACGCAGGCTTTTCTGATGTTTTGCCATCGAACAATAAATCACACCGGGTCAAAGGGGTTGATTTATTGTCCTCATTCACTTCGTCCTGTTGGATATTTTTATTTATTTATCTCTTTATCTGTGCTTTTCCTCTCTTCCCGTTCTCCTGTTTCTTTTTTTTATTTTTGTTTGCTCTGTTGATTTGTTTGAGATTTTTCTATACACAAAATATATGTTGTAAGAGGATGCTAATAAGTTTATGGGTATGGGGGGGCGGTCTCTCTCAATAGAAGTTTTCCATGTGTGGCACTATATTTTTTGTCTGTCTGAGAAGGACACACTCACACAGTCTTAAGGTCAGAAGCCAAATTCCCAAGGATATAGAAGAAAAAGAAAATCTGTCGAAACGGGTGACATGTGCGTGGTGATACCGTTCCAGTTTGGTGTATAAATTGAGATATTTTTCAAGACATTTTTTTTTTTGCAAATGTGTTTCTTATCACCGTTTCTCGGAAGGTTGAAAAGTTTAAAAGGAAAAATCCTTGAAAGTAAAATGATAGCGACTGAAAAACATTTCAAGGAAAAGAAAAGAATACCTTCTAAAATAACGGAAAGGAAGAATTAAAAAATGCATAGTCATGAGAGAAAACTGCTTTCGTCTCTATTTAAATTTTTTAAAAATTCATTACCATTCGCTGTGATAAGTTTCTTTGCTCTCATTTCATAAACAAATCATATCAAATCTCAATTATTTTAGATGCTTTCGGATTTGTCTCCATTCAGCAACCTTTCGAAACTTGTATAGCTACAACTTTATGCTCCATAATCCAGCAAAAATTTGAAGGACTCACTACGTAGCGATCGTAGCTTCTTTATTAAATATTAACTCACCTATAAGGCAAAAACAGTCAAAAAGAAGAACAACTACTAAGTGAAGAAAATACAAATGAATTAAATCTTTGTGGAGGAAATTCCGCCATGACTTAGTGAAATTGTCAAATTGTTGACGTGACATCTCTGACGTTCACATACTACAGCAGACAAAATCTTATAAGCGGAGCTAATATGGCTCATACCTCTGCAGTTGAGCAATTGTGAGGGTTCCCTTTTTAGCATCCTCTGAGAGAAAAAAAAAATAATTTCTACTATCACATCTCATATCATATTCTAAGTCTTATAAGTTGTGTATACTTCTGATTGTGCTGTCAAAAATCCGTGATAAAGATGCAATCTCTTCTTTTATATTCTCCCTGCTTCATCAGGTTTGCGGCATGCCTCAAGGGACTATTGTTGAACATCTTCTCTTTCCAATATTTATAAATGATTTACATTAATATTGGTCGATATCCTAGAGATGAGCAGCTACCTATTAGCAGTCCTTACAATCTTATCGAAGGTATAAGACACTAATATCAGTTCTAGCTAAGGCTAGGCAAGTCGAAACATAAGAATAAATAAACGAAAGCTTAAAAAAGAGGCTAAATATGCCCCAAACAATCAGAGGAAAAAATCTCATTTCTTTTGTATTTTGATTTTGTAAAATCAATGCTTGTTCCTTGCTGTCACGAAGAGTTAAGGGTTCTTGACTCGAAGCAAAACTTCAGACTCTGCTTTGTTCCCGCCTTCCCGGTCACATAAAAAAGCGGACGAACAGGAAAGAAAAGGCTCACCACCTGACCCTTCACTCACAGACCAATCAATCAAAATCGCATTCTGTGCAATAAAACAGAACATTAGTACCAAAATAATAAGAAAATTAAATGAAAGACGGGAATGTCTAGAACCCTGTATCATCTCCAGGAAACTATGGTCAAAATATGATAAGAACACATCAGAAATCCCAGAATAGATCTTCAGTACGATCTTTTATCAGTATTCTTACAGGACAAAAGCCAATTCGATTAGGTACCACAAACAGAAAATGGGTCTTTGCACCGATGACTTACGTAGAGAATGACGAAGACGAACATGAGGATACCACTCATTTCCATTGTCAAAAAGTTTTCTTGGGAGTTACTTCTTCAACGAGCTAGAAGAATTACCAGACCTTCCAACCAATTGCCTGTTGAACTCCATTAAGACCACAAAATGGTTAAAAACTGACCAACCCGTGGTGTGATGGATAGCATGTCCGCCTGTTAATCCAGA
This sequence comes from Melanostoma scalare, assembly GCA_949752695.1. NCBI lineage: Eukaryota > Metazoa > Arthropoda > Insecta > Diptera > Syrphidae > Melanostoma > Melanostoma scalare. The sequence continues at coordinate 18,425,913 of OX456986.1, forward strand.
GGTTCGAGTTGAATCCCAACAGAGACAAAAATTTTTTTTTCCACGGGTATCGCCTTTCGCGAGGAATTGGCAAGTCCTCCGTTAGTATTCATCATGAAAAGCGCTTTATCGATTAGCCGTTCGGAATCGGCAGAAAATTGTAGGTCCCTGGGGAAAAAACCGCAACTACGAAATTATTTCATTACGAATTAAATATTCCACTTCTGCATCACCAACCCTCGAAGATATATCACAAGCAGAATAAGACAGAAAAAGGGAGAAACAAAAAGAAAACAATTAAACAACGGTTTTCGTTGTCAAGAAGCATACGCAGTAATAAAAACCCCCCGCAGGACTCAACGCCACAAGCACATTCGTGTGTTATTCTCAAGATAACATCCGCTTACACCGGAGAACGTTATTTTATTACATTTGTCAAAATCCTCAAAGCCCATGTCTTCTCGATTCTGGTTCAGGTTCAAGCAAGCGAGAAGTTAGCAAATAACAAGAAAAAGCACATGCATATAAGCGTGTGATAAAAAAAAATAAAAATAAATAAAAACGAAAAGTATGGCACAAAATGAAAACAAACAGATTTTAATGTAGCCGCAATAACTCATGTGACTTCATAAATTATCCTGAAAATCGCAGAAAACAAATTTTCAGAAACCGATGCCACAGCCCAAATATAGAGGTGTAGTAACTCTTTACCTGGGCAAATTCTTACTCTCTCTCTCTCTACCTTACCTAGTCTCTAATGGTCTCTCCCCAAATTTTGTGAATATTAAAAACGACGACAACACTGTGAATCCATACTTATAGCACCAACACCACACGTTTTCAATACATACGCGGTTCAAATTGTTTGCATATTTCGTATTTATATTTTGTTTGTACAAACAAAACAGAAAAACACACAGAAGAGGTAAGATATGGGGTAAGATATTGTTGAGCCACCCGCACAATACGCACAAAAGAAAAAAAAAATGGAAGAAGAAAGGAAATGTTATAACATATGTTCCTTTGAAAAACGAAAAATGATTTATCAATGATATTATATCATAACTGTTGAATTGAAAGCGATATCAAATGGGAATTCAAAACAGGGACGCATTCGTTTTGGTTAAACTTTTTGTTGTGCTAAGGCTCTAACCAAATCAAAGCTAATTTGTAGGTGCGACAGCGACGAGTTCAGCTGTCAAAATTTGATTGCACAGCGATATATGAAGAGAGAAACTTCTTGATCGGCAGCTTTAGACTTGCCAGGATTCCATGACTTAAAAAGAACCAAAAGACATCCATCATTCCAGACTCAAAGATTCGAGTGTTAGAAGAGTGATAGAAAGAAATTTCCTGTCAACGTTAAGTTAGAGCCGTTCACACTGTACAATTAGTTGGACAGACTTTGGCTTGAACGACCAATGCTTGACAATGTAAGCCCTCAGACGACCGCTTGGCGCTTGGCCAACTTGTTGGAAGACTTTCAAATATTTTTGAAAACTTTGAAGTTGGATGAACATATGACATAAAGTTGGACGACAAGCTTGATAGTCTGAACGCAAACTACATCCAACCTGTCTGTCCAACTAATTGTATAGTGTGTACTCGGCTATTCGAACTCAATATTTGGACTGAAACATTTAGCAGAGACACACACAGATTTTAGCCAAAAAAATGTCTAAAGGTATCCGAGAATTTTTGTTATGCCTTTTTTTGCATCTCAGAGACTAATTCACACGGACCTTAAGGCAACCTCAAATGTATACATACTTATCAACGCTCTTCATCAAAAATGCAAGACAGTGATCAGATAGAAAAATTTATTTTTGATTCTTTTCGTGTTTTGATTTTATTTTGGTGTGCATTCAGTATAAGAGTCACTGAAGTTACAGTTTACAGTAGTTTTCGGTAGAAAGATATCAATTTCGAAAAAACATAAAAAAGATACCATATCTGAGATACGGGTATCAGGAATAGCCTATCCGATAGGTTCTTGAACGTGCCTTCGATTAAATTGTAAGGATTGCTAATAGGTAGCTGCTTATCTCTAGGATATAGCTGATAGGAATGTAGGCCTATTATAAATATTTAAAAAAGAACAGGTACAGTCCCTTGAGGAATGCCTTATACCTGAAAAAGTAGAGAGAGATTTAAAGGCCGCGTAGGACTATTTTAACATAGACGAGCTATAGCGAGCCATTTCTATAGTTTTGGACTCCCTAGCGCTGCTTCGTCAAGGTCGGTAAAACACTCACCGAGACATTCGGTTTCGCAAAAGGGTTTCTACAAGACGGTGCAAGTTTCATATCAACAGCAGAGTCATTCAGTATATTTAAAAAATCTACACAATTACCCGCTTACGCAGAATAGGAAGAAGCAAACGTGATGTCATAGGTTCTTTTGTAATCATGGAAACAGAAACGGTAAAAATTTCATGTTACAGTTAATGAGGGTAAAACAAAGTGGAAGAATGGACCACGTCTAATGAGAAACCCTTGGTGGATTCGAAAGAAAAATACTCCGAGTGATGTGTGGAGGAGAAGATTCAACAACAAACTATATGAGCTGTACCAATACAAGACCATGGCTAGAAGAGTACACCTTACGAGGCTGCGATAACTGGGACATATAGAGCGCTCTGGCTAAACGGGTTTTCGATACCACATTGCACGAAAATGTGGTACCCGTGGCCTGATGGTTAGCATGTCCACCTGCTAACCCAGAGGTTCGAGGTTCGAATCCCAGCAGAGGCAAAAATGTTTTTTCACGGGTATCGCCTTTCGCGAAGAATTGGCAAGTCCTCCGTTAGTAAAAAAGCGCTTTCTCAAAAAGCCGTTCGGAACCGGCAGAAAATTGTAGGTCCCCTCCATTCCCTCACAAGGCATGGTTGTGAGAAATGCGCTAGGCCCAGGGGTCCTCACTCTGTTGCGCCACCATATTTATTTATTTATTTATTATATTTTTATTGCAGGAAAATAACAGAGGGTCTCGTCTTAAGTGGCACAATCCAGTGGAATAAGACCTCGATCGACTTAGAACGAAAAACTGGAGAAAATTTGCCCGAAATCGAAATTGTTGGAGAAAGATGTTGGTTAGGTCTATTTTCACCCCGAACTTTAATTCCCATCGAAGTAAGAAGGTAAGGTATTTAAACATTCAGAAGGCGCTGAAATGATAAGGAGCCTAGGATATTAACTCTCACCTAGTCCGCGTGGAGGATGTCTAATCTGATTCGAGAAAATGCAGAGCAGTCACAGAGAAGTGCTCCGTGAGGCCCTCGTTATCTTCCTAGAGAGTGGCATTACTTTAGACGTTAAAATTTTTAGCGAATGTAAAATGTCCCGTTGCAAGGCCAACAAGTTTTCTACAGTCTTCTCTTCTACGGGATAGCAGGACTGTTCCAGCTTTCTTATTAACGATGAAAATCATGATTTTAGTCTATCTGTATCCAAGACAAGCATGCCGTTTGTGCTCTTGACAGATCCAATCGTTGATAGAACACTTTCTATTTACACCGGCAGATTAAGCGCTGTTTCCGATACTTACAACGTTGTCTGAGAATGAGGTTCGAGCGCTCAAGCTGAGTGGTATTACAGCTCAATTTCGTTTTGTTGACATATACAGAAAATAATTCCTAGGTCAACACTTGATTTCATCGACGATCTCCATTTTCAGTTATATGTGCCGTTATGACCTGGAACCCAAACTCATTCAAAGAGATTTTGTTTTCCTGTATAACTTTTGTTTATGGCTGTTGATGGTGTTTTAAAACATTGCAAAGTTATTGGTTCAAAGAAAGCAGAGTGACCACTATACGAGTCAGCTTAACATGAAACCTCTGGTGTCTGGCCTTCTGATTTAACGATACAAAATTTTCAAATTTCAGTTTAAGAGCCGAGGTGACTAGACTGACTCTTGTGTTTACCTTGTGTTTAAGGGTATCCTAGTTGTGGATAAGATACAAATTTACACCTAACTCAAAACGATCAGGATGGCAGCACAAAAGCTTTATTTCCGAATATCTGCTGAAGAGCATTGGCCCAAACGCTGAATCCTGCGGGACTATAGTTCAATTTCATCTTGTTAGTAAGAATTGACATGAACATGAAAGAATTCATAGGTTTCAACGCTTAAGATCATTCGAACCCAAATAAAGGAAGTTTTAGCTATGGTTTTCTGAATATGAATCATTTTCCATAAGAGATTTATAGACTAGATTTGGTTGGGTTAGGGGCCGTCCATAAAATACGTTCGCATACAGGGGGGAGGGAGGGGTCTCGCTGAGTGTGACAAGATGTGACAAGGGGGGAGGGGGGGTCTACGGCAACGTAACGTTCGCCCTTCATCAAAAAATTTTACTGCAGTATTTCTTTCGACTAGTTTTTTTTAAATCGTTGTCATGATAAAAATCATTCATTTCGTATTAGTAAATATACAGACATTTAAATGCATATATTTTCAATACAATAAATTGTAACTCAATATATTTACTAATGTTTATTTTTTTAAACATGAGCGCCTAGCTCTTCGGTGCGTCTCTAGCGTTTTTGACTTGGCTCTAGCGGCATTGGAATCCGTAAAATATATTTGTTAATTTATTATAAAAAAAAGTTTTAAACCTACAACTGCACTATCAATTAAAATTTATCATGCGCAAGGGGGGGGGGGGGTCTAAGCTTTTGTGACGTAATATTCATAGGGGGGTCACAGAAAGTGTGACACAGCGTGACACTGGGGGAGGGGGGGTTCAAAAAAACCTGATTTTAGTGTGACGTATTTTATGGACGGCCCCTTAGGTGCAATATACATAAGTACGAAATTCTTGATGTTTAAGTTTCGAACAGTTTTTATTCCGAAAGCTATAGATTCAGTGTGATAAGAATTTCTCCCCAAGCAAAAGACATTAAATTTTGTAAGGCTACTACTCTAGCATAGAAGTCAAGTGATAATGATGGGCATCCAAACACTCTTCCCTTTCCTCCCTGAGGCAGAACGTTGGCATTCTAATTATTATTGGAATCATAAGCAGCCAGACTAAAATGTTTCTTTCTTTCAACTTACGAACTTTGAGAACGTAAATCTTAAAACACCAACTTTTAGCTAAATTTAGACAGAAATGAAACCCACGCTATTGCAAATTCCTGTTCGCGCGCCCATCACAACTCCTCAAAGAAAATACAGCCTCGTTTGCATTAAAAAAATGTTTCATTTCATGGAAGGAGAATTACAACTCCAGCCTATAGGTAGTATCCAACAAAAAAAAGTTACAGACTGATGTACTACGTCGTCGACGACGACGACGACGTCCTGGCGGGCGGCATATGAGAAGCCAAAAAGCGTACCTAACATAAAAGTGCCATAATATCGTCCCGGTACGCACGGACATACACTTACACATCATCTGTTATGGTATGGAATGCATATCACTTAAACCTTCTGCTCTCCTCAAGGACTCACCTGCGGCGAAGGACACCACTCTCTTATTGTAGCATTGTATAAAAAGATAGGTATGTGGTGCGGCAAATTTGAAAGTACTAGCTTGACTTCTGTAACGTTGTTGGATGAAAGAGGAGAGTGGTTAAAAGCATATTTTGCGCGAACATGGATAGTCATACCCCTGCTATTCCCAAGCACAAATATAAGATCCTTAAAATCAACATAACTCACCTGTTTTTTTTTTCTTTCTTTTATATAAGTATATGCATATATATTTGTCTTGTTTTTGTTCGTCTTCTTCTCAGGGTTAAATGCTTCCCCAGTTGTGGAGGACGAATCCAACAGTTTCCAGAAACAGAGAGAAAGTAGTAAAAAAAAGAAGAAAAAAACATGAAAATGGAAATTTATGCAAAACGTAACAAGATGGGTTTCCAGGAGGAGGAGGGGAGAGGCACCCAGTTATTTTATGTTCAAGATTTTTCTTAGCTTTCTTCCACACACCCAAACACACGTATATGAAGAAAAACAAAAATATTAGTAATACGAATAGCAGCTGAGGTGATTCCAGTGATGTTTTCTTTTTTGAGATTTTCAGCGCCTTCAGTGCGTGCAGGAATTTCTGTCGCACAAACATTCTTAGCCCCCAGAGACGCCCAGCAGGTGAGTCAAAAAATATAAGGTTATTGTACAGGTGGTATGTGCACATCCTAACCAGGATTTGATTTAGGGTGTTTCATGTATAAAATGGTAAAAAAAAGTATTTTTTTTTTTAGTGTGCTTACTTCGAATGTGCGTTGCGTATGTTTGTTCGAATGGAGGAGAGATCATTTGAATTATGGCGCCATAGGGGGCCTTTTTGAAGCCCTCGAGAGAAATTATACAATTTTTTTTTTTAATTCAATGGAAATGTGAATAGAGATTAAATTCACCGCACTGCGGGGGAACGACAACGACAACTTGTATTCTCTTGAAAGATAATTATGAAATTCCATTGAAAAAAGAGACACAAAGATCTTGGAATATGTAAAGTCGTCATATGAAAAATGTCCTTTGAAATAGGCTTCTTTTGTGTGCAGTTGGGGTTATTCTTTTTGAATAAAATGTTATTCGTTGGACAGCTAAGGTTTTCTCAAAAAGGGGGACAACAATATCAACCTGAAATGGTAGAGAAGGCCTGCCGTAAACTTGAAGGCTGATTTATTAAGCGTAGCTTTTTTTTTTAACACTCAGATTTGTATCATACATTCAAAAGTTTTATTGGAATCAGTAAATTGGCTTTTGCCATTTACGTTTTAAAGATAACTTCATGTAAATGTATTCCGCGGGTCCGTTTCAAACGGTCTATTCGGAAGTTTAAGTTTCGCGTCACTTTTTGGAGCATTATATACATGTTATGTTGTTATGTAAGGCTTCAATCGTGTTCAGCTTGTCCACATAGACTAACAAGAAATAATCAAAAGGCGATACATCGCGTGATCTTGGTTCCCTATTCACAGGGACATTTTGAGAGATGCCCACCAAATTCATACTTCAACAAGTCCCTTGTTTCACTTAGGCACCGTCTTGATGAAACCATATCTCAACCAAGTTGAACTCAGCCAACTGAGGGGAAAAAAACGTTGCGTAACTCGATATGGTTCGCCGTTGACGGAAACGTTTCTTTTACTGTCGAAGGATTTTTATGGAGCTGTTCTAAGGTCCATTCATCAAAAATTTGACGTTGTGGTAGGTCATTTGGCTTCAATTCTTACAGAAGTTGAATTTTATAGGCTTTCAAATCTAATTCGACACGTAAAATTTGCCATGTGGTTGAGTAACACGTGCCCAATTGATGAAAACTGCGACGAATTGACATTTAACGACCCTGATTGCCACTGTATGCTATGACTGCAATATTTTTTTCGGAACGAACTGTACGCATGCGAATTGATGGTTTAATGTAAAACAAGGCATATTTCGTGATAATAGCACGAAATGTCGAAACAAACGATGCAAATTCTTCACAGATGACGAATTTTGATGACAAATTTCAACAATTTGCAATCATTGCTCGTTTGTAAGTCTTTCCATGATGAAATGGCAGAGTATACTGAAAGCTTTTCATTCTGACGATGACGTTTGGACGCCATTGTCAACCAGTGCAGCCAACCTGAAAAACTTAGCTTTTTAAAAATCACCCTTTATAATGATATTTAATTACTTATAAATAAAAAAAAATAGGGTGGCGAAAAAGAGCGAGGAGCCCCAGGGCCTAGCACATTTCTCACATCCATCGCCTTGTGATGGAATGGAGGGGACCTTCTATTTTTTGAATTGTATGCCGATTCCGAACGGTTAATCGAGAAAGCGCTTTTCATGACAATGAATTTACTAACGAAGGACTTGCCAACAACTCGCGAAAGTCGATACACGTGAAAAAATATTTGCTCCTGTTGGAATCAAAACCACAAACCTTCCGATTAACAGGCAGACCTGCTAGCCATCAAGTCACGGGTAAAACGATTACTCATATTGTCTAAACTCCTACGAAAAATTTGTGTTGGATAGGAATAAAAAGTAGATTGTGCATTAGATGAATATACCTCTAGTAGTCAGTTTTAAAAAAATTTACGTTTTCGAATGGGTTTCCTCAAAGAGGAAGTACAAGTTGAAAAGCAACTCAAAAAATGAAGTGAAGGTCGTATTCTAACTGCGGGAATAAAGTGATTTTTAATCTTCACTTTAAGGCCATTTAAAAGTCGATACTAGCTAGAGAGCAAAGTGACAAAAGGACATCTACTAGAACATAATTACAAATAAATATCGCGGCGGGCATGTATCGGAAGTTGGAAGACATTTTTGCATGCTGAATGCTGATGCGAACCATGCTATTCAAGAAGTATAAAAATATAACGTGAACAGAGGGGAGTGTGACGCAACAGGGTTAGGAGCAAAGGTACCTAGCACATTTCTCTTAACTACACTTTGTGAGAGTATTGAAGGGTCCTACTCTTGTCGCCGATTCCGAACTTATCGAGAATTCACTTTTCATGACATGAGTTTTGAAATTGAAAAAATTGCTAATTACTGTCAAAAGGCGATACCCGTGGAAAAAATTTGATTTTTCTGGGATTCGAACCCCTTACCTTCTACGTAACAGGCAGATACGCTTACCATTGCGCCACAGGCCCCTTTAAAGAGAGGGGTCAATTGTCTTCAAAATAGCCGTTCAAATAAGAAGAAATGCTCAGGAAATATGATCGTCTAATTCCATTATCGATGATGAAAGACAGATTTTCTTAATTTCAAAAAAAATTCTAAACTGAAGGCGACAGTGTTGTGATGACCTTTCGAAAAAACACTATCCTCGAGAGCGCTTTCCAGAAGTTAAATCTACTACAACGGAAATACCCAACATAACAATCGAAGAAACTGGTAAGGCAGCTAAGAACTCCAAAAGGACAAAGGTGCTGGGCCAGACGAGATGTCATATGTGTTTTGGAAAAAGATGGGAGACATTGGGCTTAGATGGCTACAGGAGGTGATAGTCTGCCTAAATGGAGAAAAAAAAAAAACATTCGACCATTGTACATAGGAAAGGAAATAGACCGAGTTGCAATAAAGTTGTAAAGTAAGTGAATTCTGACAAGTGTAAGAAGTTTTTGTAACACATGCCACAAACATGCTTTATTTTCTACAAGTGTAATGGATATTTTCTTACAAGTGGATCTTGACTTTTAGAATTGTAGCTTTTGCCCCTTAAGCCAACTAGCCCCGCTTACCCCTAATACAAATAAATTATGACAAGTGTACAAAATTTTTTAAGCAAAATTGTAAAATATAACTTGCTTGTCTACAAGCGTAGTGGACATAATCCTACAAATGGCTCTTAACTTGTAGACTTGTAGCTTTGTACTTGTAACTTGTAACTTTGTGTTATTATAGGTGACACTTAGGAAGCGTCTTGAGCCCTCCGTTCCTTGTTATAGTCCTTGACTACATGCTGAAAAATAAAGTACAGAACACCAAAGTTCGTCAACTATTCTTTGCTGAAGATGGAGCCATAAGTGAGGATCCTACGTCCCTCCAAGGAGCACTTAATGTAAGGCTAAACGTTTGAAAAGGCAGAGGGTACTATAATAGTGCACAAAGGACTGCCCCATTATTTACATGTACTTCAATCGAGAATCGAAAAATGGTTGAAAACTTCACATACAAAATTGAACTCTATTTTTAGTGAACATAAGCTTTTGCCTCTTTTTTAGATTTTCGCCTAGCTTTTCACTTCAAACGGCAATGGCAGACCCTCAGGAAGTTGTCCAAAAACTAATTTTTTTTCTTTTTGATTTTTGAATTTTTTATGATAAAACTGATTTAAGTCAAAAGAAATTTTTCATATAAACCACGGGTAACAAGTTCTTGTCGCTTAATATTCCTGATGAAAAAAAAAAAAATATAAAAAAAATACATGAAAACAAAACGAAATCAATTTGTACTCGTAACTCTACCAACATCCTTAATAAACCACTGAAATCTAGTTGAACAACTTTTTCGAGATGTCAAATTCAGTAAAATCGAAAACTTTCTGTCCATTAGGTAGTTCCTGTGTGGCACACTGGAATTACACAGTACACAGAACATAAGAACACAACGTAGCGCAGAGAGTGTTGCTTGTCAAAAAATAAGTGTTATTGAAGTGTTACTTTCCAATCTTCTTAATGACACAGCACTCATGATATAAATATCGTCTTACGAATTTTTAATGGCTACTTGAATTATCCTCCATTTTTCGTTCTTCCGGTGTGGTTTCATTTTGGGTTAGGGGAATGACGCAAAGACCGCATATGAAGTACCCTTTTCCTTATTCTGTTTCAATATCTTGAAGGTTCTTTTATTGGCTAATATATCTTACTTACACAATCTTTAATAGACTAATGTCATGTGGGTTGTATAATGTGTACGCGTTTCTACAAGTCAATAGAATTATTGTCGAATCCTTGATAGAGGTCCCGGCATCGGCATCGACATTGGGTTGTATACGTACGACTGGGAGTAGTATAGGATTGGAGAACAATTTTAATCGAACAACTTAATGTTGTATCAACATACACACCTAATAATGTATGGTGTGCTTGTTTTATTTTTATTTATTTTCTTTGCCGAAACTAAATATATCAATTTGATTGCGAGAATAATGTGTGTGGCATTAATTTATGTAATTCCAAATAAGATTCACAAGAGTTCGAGGTGTTGGGTATTGAAAGCAATAAAAGTTAATGATGGGAAGCTATTCCGGTTGGAGGTTTATTTATACATTGGGAACGTATATAAGCTTTCGAGTGATGGAGAATTCTTATAATGGGTGAGTGTTGGAATGGTTCTGGTTTAGGTTACATCAAGGTGCGAGTCTGTGTACAGGCATTGCGTAATGAGTTTAAACGAAGTGATTCACCCAGATTCACATAGATTGCCTTTAAGATGGATGTGTATCAACTTCCTTATGTTCAAAAAAAAAAAATTGTCTAACAATGCATCTTACCCCCACCATTTAATATTCCGTTTTATTTACAGCGGGTAATTTAAAGGGTAAATATTGAAGTAATGTATGCACCCGCATCAATTTGGAGAATCAAATAACGATGATTGCTTTCATACCTTGCACTTTTCAGTTTCTCTCTTTGGTATATGCTATCCGCCAAGGAAACGGTTAAAGGAAAATTAAAAAAAAGAAAACTTCTCAAAACTTTTCTTATTTTTCTTTGAGAATTTTTTGATCCTTCGAGTTAGAATAACATCTGAGAGGTATGCCTGGTGTGGGTGTTTTGGAGAGAAATTTCATTTCGTTCTCCTGGTATACGGTTGCTGTTTAATTTAAAATGCCAGTTGCGAAAGTTAAGGTGTGTAGGAGTTGTGAAAACGTAATAAAACGGGAAAGGCGGAGCACGAGGAAGGAGGAATATTAATACATTTTCTAGAATATTAAGTTGGCACTACTACAGATGTGGCATGTACTCAGTCTTTTTGGAACTTAAACGACACCCACTACCTTCTAAAACTGTTTCTCATATGTCAAGTGATTCTTGAAGGGATGTAGGATCCTTACTTATGTTCCGTACTCTAAATTGAAGCAGGTAGCCAAGGATTATAATAAGAAAAGGAACGGACTCAAGATACTCTCTTGGGGTACACCCAATTTAATTGGAAGTTTTTTGGTGACTCTAATTGGACATCTAACCATTGTGACTGGTCCTACATACATAAAACATATCCTTCATCATTCGCACATAGGCCGGTGCAACTCCTCGTTGTAGGGTCACCCATATAAGAGTTTTTAAGCGAATGCTTTTTCGAAGTCAACCAGCTAGCGATGTTTTTCCATTCATTTGTTGTTGACTTAACCGTGAAAAGCCCGCACTGGTTTCCAGATAGCATCAATCTTTTTCATAGTCGGCTACCGGCTATTGATCATTCAACGATCTACAAAAAGTGGGACATCAACTTGATTGAAGGGTAGTTATCACAATCCTTTCTCTTTGTACATTAATGGAAAGTAATTTTCCCTGCTATGCTTAGGCAGACTATCACCGCTGGGAAATGAGAATCGTGAGCTATCTAAGCTCGATGCCTGCCATCTTTTTCCAAAACTCATATGACATCTCGTTTGGCCCAGCAACTTTCCTTTATTTGGAGTTCTTAGCTTCCTCACTAGCTTCTTCGACTGTGATGCAGTGTATCTCCGTTGACATATATAGGTTAAGCTTCTGGAAATTGAATTTCGTTGTCATCCACAGAAACCTGTCCCTGAGCATCGTTGATGAAATTTGGCGAACGAGCTTCTCGAGTACTTCTCCTTCTTTGAGCAGCTATTTTGAAGATGGTTGCCTTCTTACTCAAGTTGTTTTGTCGTATTTCTAGAATTGCTTGGTTGCATTAGCAGCCAAAGCAGCAATTTCTTCCAGCTCCGGATACATGTCCTCTGTCCTCTATGATAGAAGAAGGATACGATTCCTCTTTGCTTTATTCTTGCAGCTTCTGGGTTCATCTTCGACGCGAGCCTTTTCTTCTTCCGGGTACTCAATGTCAATTTCGAAAATTAAGGTCGACTTGATATATGATAATTATTGTAATCATTTTCAGTCATGGAGTTCTTAAAAGCGGACCCAATGCTATCCAGGCGGACAACACATATCATTCTCGTTACAAGTTAAGTTTTTATCAAAAGCGCAGCAACGGATCACAGTACATACATGCTGCGATTTTGATAGGTGTCGGCTAAGATCAAAATTAAGTCTCAGGGGGGTTCAATAGCATATAATTGATGACCTTTTTGTTGTGCCTGGGTAATACGGCTGTAAGACTGAGATCACTTGCACCAACTCTATGATAACTTCAACAAGTATTCAAGACATTGTTCAGCTTAGCTTTCAGGACCAATCAACCAGTTTATTTTTTTGGCCAGTTTTGCTTTGTGATAAATAAATAAATAGGGTGGCGCTACAGAGCGAAGAACCCCTGGGCCTAGCGTATTTCTCACAACCATGCCTTGTGAGGGAATGGAGGGGACCTACAATTTTCTGCCGGTTCCGAACGGCTAATCGAGAATGCGCTTTTCATGGCAATGAATACTAACGGAGGATTTGCCAATTCCTCGCGAAAGGCGATACCCGTAGAAAAAACATTTTTGCCTCTGGTGGAATTCGAACTCGAACCTCTGGATTAACAGGCGGACATGCTATCCATCACACCACGGGTACCACATTTGCTTTGTGATACCACCAAAAAGATCCGAAGAATTTTCCCTACTTAAACCATCTAGATCTTAGAATCTAGCTCCGTGCAGGTGAAATAGCTATGCAAATAGTAAGACACCATGGGTTTCTAATACATATTTAGGAATTTAGACTGTCCCTCAGCTTCAACCCTAACAATAAATTCTACATTTGAAACTAGGACCTTGGTCATTGGCCGGACGGTTAAAACGACGTTTCTGAGTAATTTGAAGTTAAAAAAAAACCGTCTTATTCGTGTCAGTTCGTCTGAAACGAAAAAAACATTAGCTTCTGATAATAAGATTAATCACGCTTAATATTGATCAATCTGAAACGAGCATTTTTCAGTCATTTGAGTTGGAAACTTCAAAACATGACTCGTGCTTGTTCGTTCGTAACGAAATAACTCATTCGTTTCTGATGAAAAAGTTTCTTGTAAACTAAAAAGAGCTTCTGAAAATCTCATAGTGCTTACAGAACTCGCAAATATTAGCAAGTTGTGTGATTAAATACTAAAATTATTTTTATATTTAATTTCAATGACAAAATTAATTACTTAAAACTCATGAGCGAGTTCCGGCAACACAATTAGATTTTCAACTCAAACGACAGCAATAAATTGATAGAAAACCTTTTTCATCAGAAATAACTGAGTGATTTCGTTTTGAACGAATCAACACGAGCCACACGATTTGTTTTTCACCTCAATTGACTTGATTGAGGTCGTGTTAGACAACTTTTACGCGACGCTAACAGTGTTTGAAAACATTTAGAGCATTTAGAGAAGAGACAGTGAATGAATGACCACTTGAGTAACGAAATGAAACCTGTCCTTGACTTTCTAAAACAGTTTTTCTTTTTCTTTCATTTTTGTAACAACAGTTCAAAAGAATTATATTCAGTGACCTGCAAAACGAAAAAAAAAAAATCAGAGCTTATGTGCTTTCAATGTTAATCGACGAAACCACTCATACATAAATCCCTTCACAAGAAAACCTTTATGGAAGTAAAAGCAGTTTTTCCTTCGAATTTCAAGGAAAAAGCAGGGATTACTTCCATCAAATTGGATAAGCCTTCTAATACAAAATACACAATGTGATGAATGATATCCCGCTCAGTTCTTGGAAACATCAAATATTTACACACATGAAGTTCAGCTTATGGGCTCAATTAAGTTTATTTGGTTTAAGGTTTTCATTCTTTCATTTCATAACACATGGTTACGCACCCAAGCAAAGATTGCTGGAAATGATGTACGAAAATTAAAATTCAAAAAGAAAGAAACTGTTGCACTTCTTAAAGAAAAGTTGTCTTAACTCGGAGAAAGTTTGTTTTGTATTAAAAATTAAATGTTAAGACTTTTATGCCCCTTACCAGTGGTTTTACCCGGAGAACCACTAAATTTTGAAACCAATGTAATGGTCTTTGACTTTGTGTGGAAAGGTGCGCCGAGAAGTATTCTATCATATACTCGCATGTATTACAAAGCGCGTTTTACATATAACGATAGACGCAAGAAAACCCTCGTTATCGACACGTTACCATAACATTTCACGATACTCGCTGTCTTTTACGACTGCTTTTGTTGGTCGTTTTGTTATCGTTCTGAAATTTGCATGGATCATTCTGGTAATTCATAATCGGTTTATGTCTTGGCTATCGTTTTTTTTTCTCGCGTTTTGCAATATTTATGAGAAGGGCTTAGGGACCTATAACACAAAGCTACAAGTCTACAAGCCAAGAGCCACTAGCAGGATTATGTCTATTGCACTTGTAGTAGAGCAGGGAAACTTGCAGCTTTGTGTTGCAGACATTTTTTACATGTACTTGTAGGTTTGTGTTACGGGCCCCAGGAAGAACAAGTTACCTTTTGACATTTGACTAGCATGTGTGTCTTGAGGGTATTCTTACCTCAAATTAAGAAGCTAAATCCTCTTCTTCGAATCCCGAACACTTTCTTTCGCTTGTGCTTCGCAAATGGAAAATCCTTTCATCACAAACAAAACCCTGCAACAAAAAAGAAATCACCACATGATTAGAGCATTTCAAAAAAATTCTTTTCGAAATAACAACAGTTACAAATTCTATAAAAAACAATAAAATAATCAATAGGATATAGCTATCAGCACTGCCTCTTATATACGATGTATGCTTCCACATTTTAATATCCTCTGGGCTTCACTAAGTGAAATACTCACAAATCAATTGATTTTTCATGATGCCCTCTAGACAAACACACTGCCATAAATTGCAAGTGCTTAATTACCACCATTATCCCAATACTTCTCGGTTGTTCGCTTCCACATTTCATGTTATATTACAAGCAGCTTTCTATACAGAACTTCGGTTCATCTTCATCCTCGTAATTATATCCTCATCCTTGCCGCAGGGCAATATTATCCCAAAAGCAAAGAAAAACATACAAAATGAAGAGGAGAAAAAAATATATACTCGTATATAAGAAGAAGAAGAGCTGTTCGTGCAGAATCATCCCTTGGAATATTAAGATGGAAATATTCCTATCTCATCTAATCCATCCAACTTAATGGTAGCCCAAAGAATCACCCGCTGATATCCTTACAAATGGACCAACTCCCATTCATCCTCATATCTTCCAATGCAGTGCACACACGTAGAGAAACGAGTGAATATCTCCTCGAGTATGCCACACTCTATAACCCTGCGCTAGGTAAAATTTAATGGAGAATTTATTTAGCCGGATTAATTAGTATTCATGGTCAATATAGAGGATGAGTTTGTGTTTTTTTCTTTTCTTTCTTTATTTTCTTTGGTTAGAATGTGTGGCGTCACCATATTCAAATTCTTGAGCATCTACCGAAAAAATATTCATGAAGTAACTTTGGGTGCAACCGAAAAACATGCATCACTCAGAAATGGCCGGCCTTTCTCTTATCGTTAGAGTCGAAAAGTCCATCCAACATACTGTGTAAGTTCGTTTTGTTCTAAAAAGAAGGATGGCAAATTAAGGTGGAGGTGACAGTTGCCTTCACTTAATTCTCTCGTAGGGTGAAAAGAACCAACACCCTGCAATTATACGTGGTTAAGGCGTCCATAGAGTAAGGGATAGATATGAGCTTGAAAAAGAGAAATTCACTGGCGCGAAGCGGAACGACTGACAGTTTGAACTTTTTATACTCGTATGTGATTCCTGGAACTCTCACTCAAGGAATAGGTGTAGTATCAATTTGAAAATCCTTTTTTCTTAAAGCTTTTTGGATGATAATCTTGGTATCATCGTAGCTGGGGCACAATTGGTCTTAAAAGGTTTTCAAAAACATTTTAAGTACACTTAGAGGCCAACGTAGATTTTTTTAGGTTTTGGATTTTCAGTAGACTGCCCTCATTATCTACGACTACGATTACTGGGGCATGTAGAGTGGATGGACATAAACGCATAGAACGAAATTGAAAGCTGAGCGGTATCGTTCTGCACTCTAATGACACGGCCATGTACTGAGCGGCAAACGAAATTGAAAGCTGAGCGGGAGAAGGATGCCGCCCAGCTTTTAATTTTGTTCTAAATTTGCCGTTTTGCCGCTCATTATACATAGCAGTGTCTTTAGAGTCCAATAATGGGTAGTGCTCATCCGAAATCGGAAGCTGTTCGTTGAAGCTCAGGTTCACCCTGAGAAAGTAAGTCCCCATCATATTTTTCTAACGGATAATTTGAATCGGTTCTTAGTATAGGATTTGTTTGTGACCTCGAAGGGATCCTATCTCTTTCTCTTACCTGCTTCATGCTGATGAGCTGTCGGGTTGTACAATGGACCGCTATTTAAGTCTCAGTGGTCGAGCTAGTATTTCAAAATAAACTCTGACAGGAACTACGGCGACGATGAGCGGCTCATGCAATGTTTGAATAAAAGAAGGGTGGCACCACATAACTTGAGAAACTAACAAATTTTAAGGACCTAGAATTTTATACCGATTCGGAACGGCTTATTTCAACTAAGCCGTTCCGAATCAGCGCTTTTCATGGAAGTGTATCTACTTTCGAAAAACTAGCCAGTTCCTCTAAATTGGTGGTACCCGTTGGAAAACAATTTAAGACTTCTGGGATTTGAACCTCGAACTCCAACGTAACAGACACCCAAGCCACGGGTAGTAGATTTACATTTTCAGTTTTAGTTTTTTAAACTGGCGTCGATACAAATCTTATTCGAAACAAATTGCAGCCTAGATTTGTGTATATCGAGCCATAGCAGCCACATCACAGAGATGTTCCAATATACAACGAGATTTACATTTGTGACTAAAAATCAAATTTGATTCAAACCTTAAGACTAGAGCATATCGAATTCTCGCTCTAATTAACTATCGTTAGTAATTTGGTAATAAAAGTACGTCGCCGTCGTCCAAAACCGATATTCTTTTGAAAAGTGTCAAATAAAACCTGAAATTCACCAAGCAATGAGGCTTTTTTGACTATTTTATAATTTCCACGAAAAACTAGAATCACTAGAAAAATCATCTAAGTACGTATTTATTCCTGGCACCCATTCCTGTATGAGCAGTAATCAGATGGATACCCTTTTAGTAGGATGGCCTAAACAAAAAAAAAAAAAAAAACAAATAATTAGTTGTTTAGTGTTTTATAATTAATGGACATTGTTAATTGGTCAACACTGCAAAAGGTTACTCTAGCAGGACCTCGCGGGTAGTATTTTGTCTAATTATGGGTGTAATGAATTTGCCAAATGATTGGCATGATTTTTCGGTTTTGATTGTCATTTGACGATCTCAAATCACATTAGTCAGTGTGTGTGTGTATGGTGGTTAGCGATATATATACAGGGTCATGGACTAAATTTAGGATGCATTCATTATATTTCCCATATGTGCGTTCGTGCCAGTATAGTGTCAGCAGAGTGGCATGATGTATTTTCAATGATAGTGATTACATATCGTCATGTCGACGCTGGCTGTTTCGTGTGTGGTCAAATTATATCGATTTAGTATTCTGTTTTTATTTGAATAGCTCAGGGTAAAGGACATGATGTGCATCGCTTGGCCATCAAATTATAATTTTTATAAGTAATTGGCTGAATGACAGCACGAATTTGTTTGATATTTACCGTGTGTTTACTGGTTAAGTGCGGTTTTTTAATAACGCAATTAAATGCGCGTCAGAAAATTCAACATGAAAAATTGAAATTTGAATTCTTTTTTCAAAGGGTGTCTATAAGAACCACAATTTAAATCAACTATATTCATAAAACCGTGGTGGGTGAAAGATATATATATACATCTTCAAAACTATGCAAAGATTTAATGAGAATCGCTTTGTCATTGACAATATTGATATGTACATGTAGTAAAATGTTCGTTCGAAGATAAAGCATATGTAGTCTTTATAGTGTAGAGGTCTAAAAAAGTAAAAAAAAAAACCTGTTCATTCCACTGATTATGAGTGGTATGATCAGTAAAATGTGATATTTTTTGGGTATACATATCATCCATAATGCACAGCAGAGGTGCAGCTAGAACTAATAGCCGTTTCATCTTTTATTTCAAAAAAGAAAGTATGGTGTTGTAGAGTAACCATATGTTGTGATGACTCCCCACCAGTGGTAAGGTCGCAGCAGGGTGAACAATATTCGATTCAACCGTAGATATTTAGAAAGAAAGAAATGTATGTGCTGGACTCAGAATTTGATGGAAGAATTTCATTTAATACCGCATAATACACAACAACCTCAACAATGTAAAAATTACAGAAAATAGTTTGACGGCAACACAAGGTGAAAAAAACTTATGAAATCATAGTCAAAGACAGTGGCCATTTTATTTAGAATAGGACAAGGGTACGAATTAGTAAAAAAAAACTCACCATTATCACCCACATCCCACCAAAAAACAATCAACAATCTTAGCTCTTGTTAGCCTTGGGAGTTATACTAAAGAAATAAATATTCTGCCTTGAAAGTCTTTCACAACTTGGCAAAGTGGTCTATTTTAAAATTGCAACTACATATTTATAAAAAACTCTTAACTACAACTACCAAAGTTATTAGGAGCTATATCTTAAGGATAATCCAAAACTTGTTTCCAATTTTGTTAAATTGAATAAAATTCCTTTTCACGCAGAGAGTTTTGGGTCACGTAAATACATCTTAAAAGTACACCAAAGATATCCGCAATGGTTTTGCAATTGATTTTTCATAAAAACCGATGAGCATTACTCTACGCCTTTGCGCGAATGTTCTGACTACCATGGTCCATGTCTGCCTGTTATGTAGGAGTTTGAGTTTCAAATCGCAAAAACAAAGACTAGTTAATCTACGAATATCCCCTTTCGCGAGGAGCGATTTCGCTGTAACTATTCAGAATCTGCTTAAAACTATATGTTTAGTACAACTGGCTCTTAATAGCTAGTTTCGTTGTCATATGCAGACTTGAATTCGATAAAATGCTGGTGTATATCGAAATAATATTCTCTGATTTTTTTTTTTAAGACATTGCGTAATGTTGAAACTTGGTCGATTGTTGACTTTTCTGGTTTCAAACCTCATTGATAAAGGATTGTGAAATTGTTAAGGTTGCAGACGTTCACATATTACAAAAGACAAGATACCACATTGAGGAGACGATTTCCTCTACAATTATTGCGCAATTGTAAGAGTCTCCCCTTTTCATGATACGATACCGGCATACCAGTTGGTGCATTCGCCTTTCCAACTGATCTCCAGCTGCCTTGAAAACCGTGCGGCAAGGGCCTTAACCGGCAGTTTTTTTTTTCTTATTTAAGTTTGCGTTTGATAGGCTAAGCTTTTTCTAGGATGGGAAACGGCATTTTTTCTCGATCATCGTCCAATCAGCGGAATTTGCATTTTCATTGCCGTTAAGCAGTGGAACCAATATTGACACTGTTTTGGAGAAAGTAAGATTGATATTTCTAAGGCATTTGATAGAGTTTGGCATCAAGCTGTCTCATCAAACATGCGTGCTTTTAGTATCGATGAGTTTCTTCTTCGTTGTCTCTTTCTGACCGTTCAATACAAGTTGTATCGAATGGTTTCAAGTCTGTTATACCCTTTAGAAAATGCTAGTGTGCCACAGAGTTCAGTTTTGTCTCCGGCTCTCTTCCTTACTTTCATAGACGATCTCTTGTCTGAAAATTCTAGTCCTCTTTACTGTTTCGCTGACGACTCAACCCCCAGGTTTTCATATTCGTTTCCAAATCCACGTTCCTACTCTTCGGATGTGGAACTAGACTGTTACATATGATAAGCACATTGAATTGAAAGTTTTTGATAGCACATTGTTACATGGGGTTTAAAAAAAGCCGAGTAGAATTCAATGCTTCGAAAACTCTATGCCATCTCCCTTGTCGTTAAAGCTTACTATTCCCCATTGCCATTATCCATGAATGGTACCTGCATCCAAGAAACCGATAAGCTATCAGAATTTGGTATTTGTGTAAACGATGATCTTCACAAAAAATACTGCAAAATGCTTGGGTTTCTTCGGATGGTGCATGACATTTTTCACCCCTTCTGATTTGGCTAGAATTTATAAAGCTTTCATCTGCCCAAAAATGGAGTATAATTCTCATATCTGGTCAGGTGGCACCCAAAGATCTTTGCTCCTATTTGATAGGGTACAAAACAGAGCGTTAAAATGAATAGTGTAATTTTAAAATCAATTGATTTCTCTTGAACATCGTCGAAATGTTTCTTGTTCACTCTATTTTGTCGCTTTTTTACAAAAAATTCTCAAGTGAAATAACCAGATGCATTTTTCCCTTGAAACAGTCCAGTTGCAACACCCACCACGGTAGGAATGCTCATCAGTTATACCTTGAGCTCAACTTTGAACGTACAATTATTTTTTGACATTCATATATGCTTTACACATAACTCTGTTTTTCCCATGCAATATGATCTGCAAAAAGTTAAAATCAATGTGTCGGTGTCTTCAACTTAACCCTCTCCTATTTTTCTAACGCCCGAATTGTGTGTTATTAGAAGGGATTCCAAGCCTCCTGACGTGCCCTCAAATAAAAAAAAAAACAGTCGCAGAGATGTTCTTTCGCGACTGCAATTCTGTCACTGTGATTACCTTCTTTAACTTACAGGCTTGAGGTCGGGGTTGGCCACCTTGAATGATACCGGTGGAAAAACACATTAGTTTGGAATCAAAAATTTTGATTCACAGTTCGGTTTTGATATTGTGCCGCATTTGTAAAAGAAGGAACACTTTACACCGGGCCTAAAACCGTAGATGTAAATGCTTCTTTGCACTTTCTCAATATCAATTTTATATTCGTCCCCATTTTGAGTATGCCCCACAGACTTTTTTTAATAATGGGTTTGATCGTTGAAGCCCTTGGGTCGCCCTGGGCTCGCCATAAAGCGTTTTTTGAGAAACCTAAAGTCGCCCTGAACTTAGTGAACTTAGTGTTTTTTGAGCAAAAATGTTTTTTGAAAGGTGTATGGACCTTTCCCGAGGAACTGGCAAGTCCTCCGTTAATAAATTCATTGCCATGAAAAGCGCTTTCTCGATTAGCCGTTCGGAACCGGCAGAAAATTGTAGGTCCTCTCCATTCCCTCACAAAGGCAATGGTTGTGAAAAATGCCCTAGGCCCTGGGGCTCCCCGTCTGTTCCGCCACCCTATTTATTTATTTTACATACAGTTAGAAGAAGATGTTTGGCTTTACATTCTGTAGTTTAAAGAAATGCAAATCTTCGTCATAGCTCAAATTGTTATAAGAAATCCTGATATGCAATTGTTACTTGTTGACTTGTACAATCTAAAAGAACAACTACAGCTGTTCGAAAAATTCCTCCAAAAAACCACTTTCGTACCATTACGTCATAAATCTTTATGAAAATTGCCACCCTCTACTTAAATGCACCCTCAAGCAAATTGTTTTAAGTGTATTCTATTTAAAATCACTACAAGTGAAGTTTATTTACCCTGAAATATCATTCAGAATTATACATTTGACCTTTCCTTCAAAACATTCATATTAGCTATTTGAGCATATAACGTCGAGCCCCAAGAACCATCATCAAAAAACATAAAATGAAAATGAAAATGAAGCACTCGCAATATTTTACACATGCCACGTCTAATGTTACATCTACCAGCTGTCACAAGACCTGGAATTATGAATTCAAGCTATTTGTTTCTTATACCATTCCATTGGCTTTGAGCATAAATTGTCATTTGCTTTTGTCGACCTTGAAACAAGACAAAGAAATGCCATCTTCGTTGTAATTTAAGCGCCTCGACACTTGCGATTTTAATAATTTGATTAAAATTTCAAATGAGGTAGGTACGTAGGAGAAAAAACTCCCCCATTTTGTGCACTTAGACGGTATTTTGTTTTTTAAAGTATTCGAATATATTATTGGAGTCTGGGGATGGTTTGCAATATTTTCTTTCTACAAAATGTTATTAAAGAGGGTAACAGATATTTTTTGGGGCAATACCGAATGTTCCCTTGAAGTAAGAAATGGAGCTTGATTTTGAATAAGATGTCTTTTCTTTATTGAATGACTGTAGGTACCTAATTGAGTTGTTTAGTTTAGTTTAGTTTAGTTTAGTTTATTTTGCTAAAGTAAGACAACTGCGTATTATACAAAAACAATTTTTTTTTCATTACTAAAACGGATTTGCTATGTAAGAGATTTGCTAAACAAAAGAAAGTCAAGAAAAGAGTCTTCAAACATCATTCTATTTAGGATTTTTCTCCGGAAGTTTTCTCTATTCATATTTAACCTTTCGATGACAACAGGGGTGCTATAGTACCCCAGGCCTTCTTATTTTAACTGTAATTTTGTTTTCGCTTCACTTCTCTTTCTATCATTCTATGTATTTGTCATTTAATACCTCAGGTCTTAGTTACTGATGAGCAGTCCCCGCGATAGGCTGTAGTTTTTGATACAGAGCGGTTTCCGTATGCACTGGGGTTGTATAGAACCCCATGTTGTTATTCGCGTATGCGAACATTTGTAGGACTTTTTTTTTTCTTCATTGAGTAGGTTAATAAAATGGCATCCACTGGTCGGGAAACTATTGAAAATTATATAAAAAATGTTTTGGAATGAGAGGATGGTGGAATGTAGTCAGGTTCAGACCATGATTGCCCAGATATAACAAATCATCATTCAATACAATCTGAAATGGATGATGACCACTTATAGGTCAATCATCGGATGAAAAAGAGCCACTTGCAGAAGCATCGAAAAAGATTTTGAAAGGCAAAAATGTTCATTTGTAGAGTAAACTAAAGGAATTAGGTTTACAACTGACCAAATCTCATATGGAGCGACGTTTAGGTTTAGATCAACATTTGCTAAAAAAATTTCCTGAAGGAATAAAAGGGGTTCTAGGCCCCCCCCATGAAGTCCAATGAAGGTGAGCCCCCTCTTAAACTTCAGAGGCAATCACGCTGTGCATTTTGCCCACGAAAACAAGACCGCAAGAGCAAGCTTTCTTGTTATGAATGTCAGTGTTCGGTATGGCCTGAGCACAGCAAAGAAATTTGCAATAATTGCATTTGACTTATTTTTTTTATGTGAATATATATATATTTTTTTATGAATCTCTTTTTTCTGTTTTTGGTAAAGCTTCTGAGTTGTTTTGTTTCAATAAAAATTTTAAGTTATCTGTAAAAGTATTATTTTTTTAATTTAATCCTGGCTGGGGTGTTATACCACCCCTGTTGTTATTTACGTATATTTTAAATGTGTTGTTATCGGAAGGTTAAATTGAACAAGTCAAAATATTTATCAAATGTTTTTGAACACCTATTGAAACATTCATGAGAAGCATAATTAGTCCCTGATTTGCTCTCCTTTAAAAATTTGGTCTTAAAAAACGAGCGTTAGGATTTACAGATATTTTGGAACACAAAAATGGTGAGTTAATATTTCCATTTAAAAGATCGAACGCAAATAAAGCTTCGGACAACTCTCTACGATTTGCAAGGCTGCACATATTAATAAGATTTAGTCGATGTGAGTAACGAGGTAAGAAAAAACTGTCGGGGTTCCATCCAAGACCACTCAAGGCGAACAAACAAAAATCGCTTTTGGACAGATTCAAGTTTCTTTATATCAACAGCATACAACGGAAACCATATTACACTACAGTACTCTAACAGTGACCGTACCAATGAACAATATATAGCTTTAGTGATGCAGTAAAACCCGCTTAAGAGAAACCCGCTTAAGAGAAAAACCCGCTTATCTGAAAGAATTTTTTCATCCCCGAGTATTTGTAGACCAATTACCTATTAAACACTCCGCTTAAGTGAAACTCGCTTAAGTGAAAAACCCGGATACCTGAAACATATTTACAGTTAAAATTCATATTTTTCATTGAAAAAAACTCTCTTAAGTGAAAAAAAATTTTATCGAACAGAACAATTTGAAAATATTCATTTCAAGAAGATTTGTGGTGAAAGTAATTCTGCTGACACAGTTGCTGCTGGAAAATTTTTGCCCAAACATTCGTCAAAGCAACAACCCAGATGACGTGCATAATGCTGATGAATCCGGGATAATGTTTAAGAATCTACGGACGCGAAATAGATGTGAAAACCTTCAGGAATGAAGCTACCAAAGGACCGTATCACTGTCCCTTTCATTTTCAATTCGATTGGAACAGACAAAATTATTTTTTGTACTAGCTGTGCCCGCGACTTCGTCCGCGTGGAATAGTGACTTTCGGCAGCATTTAATTTTTTAAACTACTTATTTTGCAAATAAGACACATTCATGCGTTTTTGTAAACTATTGTTATACTATTTTATTTCAGTACATTTTTGCACACGACGTTCTTAATGTTTCCATCTTTTATCAAATAAAAAGGTTTTGCGAGTTTGATACACTCTTTTAAACTTTTAAACTTTTAAATGACAAATCAGTGGGAATTAAAGAATTACGGGGAATCAATAGTTTTCTTATTTCGCTGTTCCAGTCATTATTAAAACTTTTATACAACAATTCTTATTACTTATTATTGGCATTGAAACACCAAATTGCAGTCACTCCTGATAATTCTAAGGAATTGAGAAACTCTATAGGGTCTCAGTGTCTATAATATTGTCTACTGATAGACATTCGACAACATCATCCAATATCTCTCATTAGTCGGCGCCGAAATGACTTTTCACACAGCCATTACCGATTGCCAATATTTATTTGAAGATCAAGATAGACATTTCTTCTCAGGTCAACTGTGTCATCGTTAATTTGACAGAAATCACCTCTCGGTGAAAAAACTTTTGAAATCGGTCCAGTAGCTTCAAGGTAAGAATATTGGGATAATAAACACAACCCATGTCCTTCTTCAGGCTCAAAACCATCTCTGCACTAAAGTTCATACAAAAAGGTTCAATAGTTTGGGCGGTAGATAGTAACAAAGAAAAACAGACACACGGAGTTGATTTCGGATCTATAGCGTTAGTAAGTACTTCCGTTCCCATGGGAATATGGGGATAAATTAAAGTTAATGTTACTTTGAGATAGTGTAGCATTCTAATGGGGAAATAATTCTTGAAATCAGTTCAGTAGTATCTAGGTCCCGGTTAACGTTTGCTTTCCCGTGGTAATATAGGGTTAAAATATGTAGCATATGTCCTTTTTTAAATTTTAAACTATCTCTGTACAAAATTTCATTTAAATCTGTTCTTTAGTTTGGGCGGGAGATGGTAACATAGAAAGGCGAACAGACAGAGCTACTTTCGCACTTATTTTATCAGTAAGGACTCCCGTTCCCGAAGGAATATGGGAATGAATTAATCTTTATGTTACTCGGGGATAGTGTAGCATTCTATCGGTGGAAAAATTTTCGAAATCGGTGCTGTAGATTCTAAGTTCCCGTTCCCGTGGGAATTTAGGGATAAGATATATAGCCTATGTCCTTCCTCATGTTCTTGACTATCTCTGTACAAAATTTCATATCAATCAGTTTAGCAGTTTGGGCGGTAGATCGTAACATAAAAAGGCGAACAGACAGAGCTACTTTTGCATTTATAATATTAGTGAAGACTGGTTCCCGTAGGAATATTCGAATGAAATGTAACCTATGTCCTTTTTTAGGTTCTAGTTCATCTCTGTATAAAATTTCATTTAAATCGGTTCTGTAGCTTGGTCGAGAGATGGTAACATAGAAAGACGAACAGACAGAGCTACTTTCGCACTTATTATATTTGTAAGGACTCCCGTTCCCGTTGGAATATTGGGTTGAATTAAAGTTTATGTTAATCGGGAATAGTGTAGCATTCTAACGGTGTAAGAATTTTTGAAATCGGTGCTGTAGCTTCTAAGTTCCCGTATACGTTCCCGTTCCCATGGGAATATAGGGAAAAAATATATAGCTTATGTCCTTCCTCAGGTTCTGAACAATCTTTATACAAAAATTCATTTTAATCTGTTCATTAGTTTGAGCGGGGGATGTTAACATAGAAAGGTGAACAGACAGACCTACTTTTGCATTTAAAATAATAGTGAGGACCGGTTCCCGTGGGAATATTCGAATGAAATAAAGCCTATGTCCGTTCTTAAGATCAGAACAATCTTTGTACAAAATTTGATTTAAATCGGTTTATTAGTTTGGGCGGGAGATGGTAACATAGCACGAAGGACAGACAGAGCTACTTTCACACTTATTATATTAGTAAGGACTCCCGCTCCCGTAGGAATATGTAGATGAATTAAAGTTTATGTTACTCTGGGATAGTGAAGCATTCTATCGGTGGAAACAATTTTGAAATCGGTGTTGTAGTTTCTAAGTTCCCGTATACGTTCCCGTTCCCGTGGGAATTTAGGGATAAATTAAAAAGCCTATGCCCTTCCTCAAGTTAAGGACTATCTCTGTATCAAATTTTATTTAAATCGGTTTAGTAGTCTGGGCAGGAGATGGTAACATAGAAAGCCGGACAGACAGAGTGACTTTCACATTTATAATATTAGTTAGGATTAGGATTGGTGTGGAGACTAAGATTAAACACATTTTGTTTTTCTTTTGCTAATAATTTTTCTTCTAAATATGTACATAGGTAGATCTCATAATCCGAGAAGGTTTAGAAAAGCACAATTCCTGTTAATTAATGAAGCAGCACTACAATTCGAAAAGTTTGATGCTAGCAGATCTGTATCTGACAATGGTTTAGATGTGGAAATTTTGGGAATCCAGAAAGCAACAATTAAAGAAGCTTTAAAATCTCTCAATGTTCTTAAACAGTTTTTTGATGGGGATAATGAACTAGATCTAATCTTAGATGAAATTGAATATAAAATGATAAATTGCCATTTTCAGACTTTGTCACAAACGAAAATTGATGACTTTTTGAAAAAAGTAAGATTATTTTTGTATAATAATAAAACATAAATAAATAAATAAAACAAACCTAATTATATTCAAAAACATGAATATATACATATTTGAAATCAGAAGCCAAACTTGGGAGTGGACACTTTTTGTTTTGCCCAATGTGCCTTCGAGTTAACCTACAAAAACTCAAATGTGGTTTAATTTGATTTATGTAATATATTTATGTACTACTACATACCTATGAATCCCAATGTACATATGTACATATGTTATTTTTGTTATTAAATAAACAATTTTTTTGATGTTTAATCAAAATTTTTTTCAGGCAACTCCAAAGATAAAAACAAATTGTTTATTGTGTATATGAAGCATTAAACCTCCGCTTAATGGAACTTTAAATCCGCTTAAGTGCAATTTTTTTCAGTTATCAGGACTCCGCTTAAGTAAATTTTTTTTTTCACTTAACCGGGGTTCGGTTAAGTGATAAACCCTCTTAAGTGAAAGAAAAACTGTGACAATTCGCCTTTTCTCATAAGCGGGTTTCACTGTATAGGGATTACTAAGTTCCTTGCATCTTCGCTTAACGAAACCAAGCATAGCCATACTCTTGGAATGAACTTTATCAATATGATGTTTAAAAGTTAGTTTTCTGTCAATTAAAACTCCTAAGTCTTTTACTACGTCTATTCTTACTAACTTTTGTCCGTCAATGTAGTAGTCAAAATTTATTGCACATGTTTTTCTTAAAAAAGAAATTGTATAATATTTCTCCACGTTTAACATCATTCCGTTAGCTTTACTCCACTTTACTAGGCTGATAAAACATTGCTGCAATAATTGCGTATCGGCAATATTGTTAATTGTATGAAACAACTTTAGATTGTCGGCATACAACAGAAATCTACAACCTTCAAACAGTAAGGGCAAGTCATTATAAAAAGGAGAAATAAAAGTGGGCCAAGATGGCTACCTTGGGGTACTCCAGAAGTTACATTAATTTGACGTGACAAGACATCACAAAACTTGGCACTTTGCGTCCTTTGCGACAAATACGATTGGATCCACAATAATAAGGTGTCATGAATGCTATATTTTTTTAATTTAAAAATAAGCAGATTGTGATCAACCTTGTCGAAAGCTTTGCTGAAGTCAGTATAGATAGCATCAACCTGGTTCCCTTTTTCCATTTCTAAGAGAATGAATGAGGTATAATCTGCTGAATTGGTAGTTGTAGATCTACCTTTAAGAAGGCCATGTTCATGCTCGCTTAAAACTAAATTTATAAAAGTGACGAGGATTCTTTTTAATAAGAGATCCTGATTCAACCACGTAACGGTCATAACATATTTTGTCATATGATTTGAATTCAGCGTCATAACTCTAAGTTTCGTAGTCAGGAAAATTGCCCGAGGATGTCCATTTACGATGAGCTTTATTTTTACGATTTTTTAAATTAGTTAACAATTTATCATACCAGGGAGGAGCTTTAGAAGAAGTGATAATCTTTTTAGGAACAAAATTTTCACAAACAGAATTTAAAACTTTATACAATTTAACAGCCTTTTCATATTTACTGTTGAGGGTTCAGTAAACCATTCAATGTTATTTGAGTGTAAGTTGATTTGATGATTATCAGCGTTTTTAAAATCAAAGAGTAATCTCTTCTCATCAATATTCGCTCGAGTCTTGTCGCTATAGAAAAAGCGTATTTTAAATGTCTTGTGAAAAACACTTGTGTTGTTTAAAATGATAGGTTTTAGAAGAGACTTCTTCTAAAACAAAGATATCGCAAACATTAGTAAATACAAGATCAAGAACGTTTGAAAAATTATTCTTTAAACTACCAATTTGATTGTATCCGTTTTTGGTATAAAATTCAATTAAAAGAGATTGTTGCTCAGTCGTTATATTGATTGGATCGAAGATTGAGTCATTATCTTCCCAAGGTATCCAATTCAGTCCAGGAAGATTGAAATCGCTAAAAAGAAAGAAATCATCATTATCTTCGAAAGTAGACAGAACAGATAATGCAGTTGTAGTTGTTGTCTCGTAAATAGTAGCAGGCTGACTGGGATGAATATAGCAACAGCCAATGTAAATGTTTTTGTCCTCGACAGAAACTTTGGCCCATAATTGTTGGTTCAAATTATTATTAGTAGACGACGTCGACGCCGACGGCTGAATAACAACAGGAAAACCGGAAAGGGAGGTATGAAGAACTCCCAATAATACACCGCCTTCTTTGTTTTGATTTCGGGCTAGAGTCCGGTTGCATCTAAAAACCTGCCACGATGAATCAAAAATTTCCGCATCAAGGTGATCATTTCTCAGCCATGTTTCGAAAAGCACAATAATGTTCAACTCACATGAAGAAGTGGCACGACGAAGCTCAATCAAATCACCTCTCATACCCGACATATTTTGATAAAAAATTCTTAACTCCTTCCGAAGTTGTGTCTTGAATTCATTTTTGAAGGCATCGCTTAAACTACCACTGTCCACCACACAAAGAAGGTGTTTCAAATACATGTTCAAAAATGTTGACACTTCAGTTGAAAGCACTAGAAACTATTAAATCAACTTCTACTAATTCATTACTATACCGGTTTTCTAGAACAGATTTATTTGCCCTATTTTTGGATTAAACAATTAAACTAATGTGGTGCTTTAAAGCTGTGCAGATATCATCAATTATTGCATAATTTACATTGAACTAAAAAAATTTTACACAGAAAAAACATTTGGCAAGCAGCCAAATTGTTTAGTAATCCATCATTCTGACAAAAACAGCCATACAATAAATATTCCATTAATTATTATCATTTAATATTTAATACAAAAAAAAAGAACAAGGCTTATGCGGAAACATAACCACATTCCATGCTTCAAACGCGTAGCTACACAAAGTTGAATTGGCATGAACTAATTCACTTGAGATATGAAAATGAAATGTTGGAAAAATCCCTACACAACTAATATCATATTTATTTTTAGCTAATTTGAAGGGGTTTCCTTGTGTTTCGAGTTTTATTGCAATACTAAATGTGCAACCTAATGAATATTTCCGCGAGTCTAGCTCATCACTCAAATATTTTCAAATTCAATTAAATCCCAACTCAAAAAATATTACCCTAATTTATATAAGATAAAAAACAAAAATGAATAAAATACCAAATATCCTTTGAACACAATCATATGAAAGTATGCATTGAATTTATCCGAAAGCCTCGCCTGTCGCCTCGCACACTTAAATTCGTTTGGTTTTTAAATTGTTGTGGTCTTTATTTATCATCAATAAAAACATGAAAAAAAAGAAAATTCAGTATGGTCATGGTACATCATACCCATTTATACAAAACCACCTGCGCTGCGGGGCTGAAAAAAAAAATGTACTCTGCCACACATTTAATGAAAGCTGACAAAAAAAGTGTCATACCTAATCAAAGATCCAAAGAATGTGGAACCATATTTTTTTTGTGTGTTTTTGTTATAGTTTTATTTTAATATAGTTTATGCTTTTTTCCCGGGGATATAATATGAAAGCACATAGTTTATCGCCAGCAGTTGCAGTATAAACTGTTCAATTTATCGCCAGATGGGGGAGTTTTTATGCTTATATTCAGTGTCAGTGGCAATCGAAAACCCTTTCAAATGAAGAGGACCATACACCTACTACACCCGAACCGCACCGCACCGCACCACACTATAATATCAGTCTAAGCAACCCAAGGATTTTCATTGATTGCGAACTCCCAATATCCCTCCAGTGCCACACGATGATTTATCTATATTTTATAATTTTATTTGAAAAACATAGTATATTGGTTTCTGTAGATCAAGGCAGGAATAATGATATCACTGGCAAAAAAAAAGAGAATAAAAAGAAAAATAAACTTCAATGGGGACGAAACCCAGACTAGTACAGACTTGAAAGGATGAATGGAAAAATATTTCACATGTGGGCCAGACAATTTGGAGGATTGTTGGTGGTGTAGCATGGGGTTTTAATATGCAGGGTCTTATTAAAGGGTAATGTTTAGGCGTGAGTGTGTGTGTGTGTGTGGGTGGGAGAGTGTGTAATAACCGGAGTGTGTTTTATAAATTTAAACAGTTTTATTTGAAGAAAATTCAAAAAGGTTTCGTCATCAAACGAGCAGCGTAATAATCCTTTTGTGAGGTTGTAAAAAAGGACATGAAACCTGCAGCATGAAGTCTATGAATATTTGAATGGGTTCGGACTGGACAGTACGTGTCAACAATTTTGGACCTTCATTTATTTTTGTTTCTGAATTTAAAATAGCACTTTTTGTTTGATGAAGCCATATCCGAATTAATTCACTTCAACTTTTTGCCACAATTACTGATGATTGTGCATAACTTAGTCTACGTCAGTGTTTACAACCTAGTTCTTGATTTTTAGAATATTTCGACGTATTCGTAGTTTTGTTTTAGATTGGTCTTTGCCAATAAAACTTAGTCATTCGAACTTTGTGCAGAGTGATTGCTAAAAAGTATAAATTTCTTGTCGTTCTTTAGAAACTTTTACACTTTTTTTGACGAAAGTCTCTTCTTCTTCTTCCTTTTGACAAAAGTTTCTTCTTCTTCTTAATTTTTTTCTTCTTCCTTTTTCTCCTTCTTCTTCTTTTTCATTTTTTCTTCGTCTTGTTCCTTCCTCTTCTCCCTTCATCTTATTCGCTTTCGGCGTTAAGAGTATAGCGATGTCATAGCGTATCGTGATCTCTTGCACTTTCCAATATCTGTTTCACACAGACTTGCCCATGTGATACGCAGATTCTTCACTGACATTAGCACAAAGATGGTGGGTTTATGAACCCCCTGCGGAAGATAAATTGACAGCCATTGAGACACTCAAGTGCTTCACACGCAATTTGATTTTCGATTCGCGTTTCTATCGAGGCTCCACAGGGTTTGTTGCATCACCCTATTTATCATTTTCACCCTTTACTATCGTATGAGCGATAACAAGAAGACAACAAGACACACGATTATTGGTTGGCGGTATTATTTTGAAAAACAAAAATTT
This sequence comes from Melanostoma scalare, assembly GCA_949752695.1. Lineage (NCBI taxonomy): Eukaryota > Metazoa > Arthropoda > Insecta > Diptera > Syrphidae > Melanostoma > Melanostoma scalare. The sequence continues at coordinate 18,458,431 of OX456986.1, forward strand.
CGAACAACTGTTATGCTGGCTACGAACTATAACAACTGTTATACTACGAACGCTAAGGACAAATTGTATGGCTTGACTTCACTTTACCGCACTAATTTTACTTAAAATGAAGTAGCAGTGATCAGCTAAATAAACACTTCAAATGTGTTCCCGAGATAAATCGAGTTAGGAGAAAATGAGCACGAATTGTATGGCTTGACTCAAATCGACCAAAGTAATCTTACGTTGAATGAAGTGTTAATGTTAACCTGCAAATGTATAAAAACAGACTTCTTTGTACTATTGACCAAAAAGTGAAATGATATCAAATCATTTTTTTTGCTTGTTGTAAAAAATTGGAACGTTGGACCTTCAGATTGTTCAAGGAATGCTTCCTCCAAAAAAATACCGTTTTTTTTTGTTGAACCCACTGTTAGACGCGTAGAGAACTTTAAAAAAGGCTTAAAAAGTTCATAAGGTAGCTAAAAACATTTCTATTAGATACATCTTTTTGGGTTCCTATGTTTGCTAAAAGTTCAAGCAATACATTAATTTCAAAAGGGCACAGCGGGGCGAACGAATATGAAAATTGTGATACCTTCGAGATTGCAATTGTCGTAGCATAAAAATTAGCAACCAGTGAGACACATTGATTAAATATTAGACTGGTTCAAAAAAGTAACTATTTGTTTTTTTTTTAACCATTCCATTTATACCTTCGAGGAGGTATAGAAAGATGCCTGTTAAGAGGAGAGCTGTTAATATTAATACTAAGAGGTCGCCCAACGCAGATTTCCATTTCCCATAGAAATAAAACCGGAAAAAAAATTTTAAACAAAGTGACAGTTCATAGAAAATTAGTTTTTCTAAAAAAAGGTTTCTTATCATTTTTCGACAAATTCACTCCTTCAAAAGTTTTGTCAGAAATCAAGAAAAAAAAATTAAAATTAAACTTTAACCTCGAATAACTTTTGAAAGAGTGCATTTATCGAAAAAAAACCTTTTTTGTAGAGCAACTAATTTTCTATAAAATTATGTATCGTTCATCCCCCGATTTTGCTTCCTTTTAGAATGAAATATAAAATTCCGAAGTTTAAACATTTTTTTTTCCAGTGTTATTTTTATGGGAAATGGAAATCTGCGATGAGTGACCTCTAAATATTAATATTAAGAGCTCTCTTTTTAGCATGCATCTTTCTACACCTCCTCGAAGTATAAATCGAAAAAAAATAGTCACTTTTTTTAACCAGTCTACTAAATAATACTTCCATAAGTGTAGAAAAATTTAATCAGATTCTTATTATACGAATGATTCGAACTCTTTTAAGTTCTGCCTCGAAATTACAATCCTAGGTAGGGTTGGTGTGCATTGAGAGATTACCACACATTGAAAATGTCTTGGAAAGATTGGCATTACCATTTCCTCGTACTTAAAATTAAGAGTCCTTAAAGCTGTGTTAATATTTAACTTATAAAATATATTTGAGAAAGAAGAAGTGGTGATTTTGGTCTTAAACATATACAAATATTCATGGTCAGCACGAAGAATCTCTAACATACTGTATCCATTTCGAAGACGATCGAAGATTAGTGAATATTTTCCGAACCTACTCAGGTAAGTGGATGGGAATTTTAAGCTATTAAAAATAATGACCTGAAAATAGCATATACATTCAATAGTGTATTTATCGGATCTCGTTTGATAAGTTCTTGTGTTGTTGCTTGGCTGGCATTTTGTTTGTTTTGCAGGTTAATGAGCAAGTGTACATAGCGTGAGTTGTATTAAATAGATTGGAGATAGAGCAGAACAAATGATAGTGCCTTTACTCTTGGCAGATGTCAAACTCGAATCGAACCACACCCTTTTTAGCCTAATTTTGGTCACACAATTAAGTACAGGAGATTCGTCGCTCCACCTAAATGTGGAACATGATTTTTTAAAGACCTCCACTAATGCTGTTCATTTTGTGAAACCATCCAATGCACTTTTATTGAACAAACTGAACTACCCGCGATTTCGTGGTCGTTTCTTTTCAACCCAAACTGTAAATTGTTGAACTTCGAGCGTGCGAAAACCGCTTTTATATAGAATACTCTTCTGTTTGCCTCACATTTCTACACATCTGCCACCCAAATAGTCAGGAGTCATTAATTTCAATGGCGATCCTCATACATTTTTATTACAAAAACCGAATAGCTTTTCATCAGAATGTAACATTTTGATAAGCAATAATCCTTAAAAGGGATCAATTTCCCTCCTACGATACGACTCACCAACGACGACAACGCACGGACACGAGTCAACGAAACTCCTTCAATTGTATGGAATCAAAAGTTAGAATGAAATAGCTCTCAAAGCAAAACGTTCTACTTGTCCACAATATTTTGCCACTTGCCACCCTTCTCTTCTCCATGGCTCATTCAAACCAAAAATCACCTCACATTCTATGTACGATGGATGATTGTTAGAGAGACCAATCATCTAGGTTGGTCAGCCAGTCGGTCAATCATTTCTAGATATTGAGTCCTTAAGTTCATTGTGATCATCAACTTCTGCTTCTTGTGGGACACAGACTTATTATATTTTCCTGTCCCAATATTTTCATCTTTCAATGGCTTTCTCGTTTTTTGTTTGTGATATATTATTTGTATCTTTTCTCGTTCTGGCCACAGCCACTAGATTTGCTTGTGCTTGCTTGTGTATTGAATTCGGTTTTTGGTCACTTCAGCTACTACTACTAGTAGTATACCTATACCCTTAAGTAGTAAGCAATCCAACGTTATGACTGACTAGGGTTACGATGCGATTCGATTCGGTTCAATGGCGCTCATGATGATTATGGCAAAGTGGGAAGGGGAAAAGAGAAATTGGAATCATGAACATGATGACGACGATGATGATGATGGTGATGATGATGATGATGATGATGGGCATGAAAGGAGACCCATAATACCGAAATGACATAAATGAATGAATGATGCCTTTGATGAAAGGATTTTCATCATTGTGAAGCTAATAAATTGAAGGCAAATGGTTGAAGGTAGGTTCTTTTTCAAGAACTGGAAAGAGTCTGCTGCTATCTATCATGCATATAACAGGGTGGTGGCTGGTAAATGGTAAACGATGAATGGTGAATGGTGGGTGGTTTAAAGACAACTTCTTTCCGTAGAAAGAGTAATCGGTTTTAAATGGAAATTTTACATTAGTTTGCCTTTTCTCAGTTATCCTGCTGAAGAATCTCTTAAGTCTTCACGTGCCTTTCTTCTTTCTGACAGGAGTGTGGCAGTTAGAATGCCTGCAAATAACGGAAAATGTTCTCTTTTTCCACTTACTGTAGATTCTTCCAATAAAAATACATTCATCCCTACCTATATCTACTACCAAACGGGACTTATTCCTGTCGTTGAATTGTGAAAATTTTTAATCCGAACTCATTCAAAAGAATAATTTGCATGTTACGAAACAAAATTTCCATACATCTGCATACTTAAATTGCCAACCAAATGAAAATAACAATCTATGCGGAAGCATATCACTCAAAACAGTTCTGCACACAGATTAAAGGAATCTTTTTGTAGACATGATTGTTAACATTTTTGCATAGACAACTTCTTCAGTATACCTGCGCTCATACGTTGTGAATTGTGATTGCATTCCGTGCATTCATGTGCAGTCTGGGGAAGCCTTAAATGAAACTGAAGATAAACATATTTTGCATGATAAAACAATATTTTCTCTCACTTCAGATAGTCGTATTATCTTTCGGGAGTGGAAAAGGATAACACTTACCAAACATCAATCCGAAAAATAATACTCAGAATATTTTATGAATCAAGAGCATGATCTCTGAGAGTGAAGAAAATTAATTTGAAAAAAAAGAAATGAGTTCAAAACAATCCACACACAGAACCCACTCCAAGGGAAGCATCAATAAATTCAACGTAAATATTGAAAGGTTATTATGTCTGCCTTTTAGGTGGGAGGCTCGAGGTTCGAATTTTTAGAAATATCAAGGAAAAGAAAAAGTTTTCCCACGGATATCGCCTTTTGCGAAGATTTCGCAATTTCTCCGGTAGTATTTTCATTACGCTTTCTCGATTAAACGGATCGGAAAAAAATTGTTAGTCCCTTCCATTAACTTACAAGGCATGGTTGAGAGAAATGAGCTTATTCCTTTTAAACTTTTAATTCCAAACTTAAATCCAGAAAGAAAACTGATTTTGAGCTGATTTTGACTACAGACTGCTGCTATTTCTTGTTATTCTTGTTAAATTTTCTGAGTTTCTATCCGGCTTTAGCCGTTAAGCTAGAGGCACAAAAAATTTGCCCTTTACTTGAGAGAATTGTCTTATTTCTATTATTTTACTATAATAAAATAAATCGATTTTTCAGAACTCACATAACGAGAGCTGATACTGTTAAATTAGTTGGAATGACTTTAGTCTCGAAGACCAATGTTGGATAATATGAACCGTCAAATGATCACTTATGCTCAACTTGTAAGATGGTTTTCAAGTATTTTCAATAAGGGCTGGGGGCAAGTTCGATAAGTCAGCAAGCAAACTATATCCGATATAAGTCTGTTCATCTAATTCTACAGAGTGAAGAGTTAACAATCCAATATATATAGGTTAGGTAAGGTTAAAGTGGTTGTCAGCTTGAGCCTATGTGTGTAGGCTCTTTGTAAGAGATACATTTTATTCATTTACGATCTTAGAATTTCTAAGTAATATTCATCTGGCAGTACCTACTCTTCTTTACGATCACATGCATGCTTACATAAAAGCTCTTTGCTGTTCTGTTGTATTAATGCAATCATATTAAAGTTTATATGTTTATCGGTAAAACATAACCGAAAGATCGTAAGATCAGTTGAGACAGTTTTCTTATATAATAATTTACAGTACTGTAAAGCTTCTTGAAAAGCTCTTCCCGATTTGCAACTTGTAACAGTCTAATTAAAGCAATCTTAAGTTGAAGATCGATCGATGGTCTTGTTTTTTATTTTTGCACATTAACTTTTCTGCATGTCATTAGTTGTTTTTGCATGTTAAAGATTAAGATTTTGAAACGGACTTACTCCTTTGGGCTCATTGTGGCACCACGTTGGATCTAACGTATCCTCATCCTAATGGAACCATTTTGAGCTTACAATGAAGCGGAAGAGACGCAGGGCGTCGATGTGAGTAAGATCACTAGGGTCATTAAAGAAACATGAACTTAGGTATATCCTACGTTTGTGAGCTAAAGCGGGTCATGAACAGAGAAGGTGAGGAATAGTCTCTTCCTCAGCTTCTAAACAAATCGTTTGAGGCAAGTCCTAGCCTTGCGGCATGTCTTCCAATAAGTCAGTGTCCTGTGATGACATCTATCGTCGCACTAATGTGTTTTCTAATGAGAGATATCAAGCCGTTCGACCGACAACTTAATCACAGTCATAAACGTTGTTACTTCTACAAAAAATTAAGTCTAAGATTAGGTCCCTATCATTAGTATTGACAGAGATATCGAATTTAACACAGGTCAGGGTACGCCAAAGTTAGCCTTTTTTGCAATTGTCAAAAAGTGATGTCAAAGTTGAGAAACGGACTTTTCTGTATAACAATTTTTTTCTTAGAATATGGCCAAGAATCACACCCCAAAAGATAATACACGAATTACCGAATTACCACATTTATATACAATACAGGGTATTGAATATAAATGTGGGCTCAGAGAAATTTAATCTTTGCATATGTGTCTGTTAATCTTCCTTTGCGTCCCGGCAAAAGTCGTGTTCACCGGAACTGGAGTCCAAATTGTCCCCATAATGTTTTGTCGATCAAGATTGCCTAGATTCGTAAGTCTGAGATATCCTTTCACCCCTTTTCAGATGTGGGTTTTACGTAATCGCTGGATGAAAAATATATTCTAAGTCGTTGTCGTATCAGACGCTTTCTTTTTGACGGTTCAGTCGGCCGACGCGGACAGACTTCAGCAAATCGAAATCTGCTCTCTCCAGTTCAATTGATTTTGGATGAATTGAACCAGACCTTATCACCGAACTACACGCCAAATGAAAATTTAACGATTGATATGATGAACTTACTTACTTACTTAGGTGGGCATTACAGTTCGGGATGAACCTGGTCCTCAACCAACATCCTTCTGTAAAGACTTCGATTTAGGGCGAGCTCTCTCCAGTTTTGAACTCTAAGTCGGTTGAAGTCTTTTTCCACTTGATTGCGCCACCTTAAGACGAGGTCTTCCACCGTAATATTCACCAAAAAATGCCAAGTAAGATTGTCAAACATGGCTAGACGTTTTGTTCACTGAAATCTTCAATATCCATTCGAAGCTCTGACAAAGAAACAGGACTTGGTAGTAGATATGCTGTAGTGATCAACGACATACCATCATACTTCAACTCTGGATGCAACCTCACTACTGATAGTCCCCAAACCTTTGAAGGGAAAGAGATAATGAGCCGGTAAAGGTGAATAACAAAAAGAAGTATCGTCCATCATTAGATTCTCTGGAAAATGACGCTGCGCTGGTGAGTTGTGTTCCAAAAAGAAATAAGTATTTTGCGATCAACACAACATACTACGACGTACTATTATGTATATTTGACTATAACTGCACCAAAATTCGATTTATTAATGTACACGAAAAAAAAGATTGCCGATGGTTGCAAACTTACTGCAAGTGACAGCCCTAGCAACTGTCATCATTTTCAAATATGTTCAGAGACGACAAACTTATCAAACTGGAGCAGGAAACTCAGAACTGAATAACCGTTCAAAGCTTGCAACCCAAAACAATGTTGAGAAATCGGAGATTCAGCCAGAACAACTAACACTCCCCGAAAGGTTCTCTCGTAAGAGGGACAGATGTCACCTTTGTCCAAAGAAGAAGACACGAAAAGCAGAACCAACTGAGATTGATGTGGCTGATGTCTTTGCCGAACAAGAACCTTATGTATTAGAAGTTTATCGGAACTGCCAACATCTTCAAGTTAATTTTGTATTGCACATTAGCCATGTTCCTTTTGTAATAAAATACATATTTATTAGAAAAATATGATTTTTCATAGAATTTCAGAAGTGGGCCCAAATGGAGCCATGTCGGTTGGATTAGTTTTTTCTAGAAAAAAATTGAGGAAGAAGTAAAACATGAGCAAAAAATTTAATTTTATTCACTAAGTTTTCATCGCACTTCAAAAAGTAAAAAATCAACGTTTTCAAACACGCTTTGTAGTACAAATGGACCGCAGGATGTAAAAGAAGGTTAAATATGATTTAGCAGCATTAAAAGTCTTACTCTATCAAGATGGCCATAGAACAAAAATTCGTTTGAGCATTTGGCAACACCCAAACATGGATGTTAGATAAGCTATAGAAGTAATATTCGCCAATCGTTCATCCACCGGCGAACACAAGTTAGTAAAATTACTTTCCTCTTTGCTTTTTAAGAATTGCTTTTTAAGCAACCTTTTCGATTCAAAGCTGCCAAAATTTTCATGCAGAGTTTGATCTTATCTGACAGCAAGAACCGACTTATAATTGCGAGCTAGTTGAGTTCTGGTATCAAAAGACGGTTCATCATCTACAGCGTTTCTTCTGAGCAAGCTTCGCAAAAGCCAGCTCGGATTCAAGGAAGACCCATTTTTCGTCTAAACGACACAGTTTAAGTCGACATCCTCAAGAGCAAAGGTACCGATTTCATTATCAAATTCTATTCAGGAAACTTTGTAGGGTTGCTAAGGTTTTTACCCATTAACACAGTTTTCAATTATGAAAGGTATTCCTTCGTTCCTTTGACATTTTTTGTCTTTAGAACACACAAAGTCATATATTTGCCGCAAACGTTTTCATTTTCGGCAGTGACAACAAGCCAAATCGTTACCAAAGGGCTAAAGCATCAACTCGAGTATTTCTAACGAGCTTGACCAGCAATTTGCCTCTGAGACTCATAATTTTTCTGTTAACGAGGTTGAAACATTATGAAATGAAATGAAAAATAAAGTAAAAGAAACACATAGAAAAGCCCTTTTAAATACTTCATCCTTTAAAAAATATCGAAAATCAAACCGAATGTCTCTCAAAAGCGTATCAAAACATCATTTGGCTCAACATTTCCCATCCCTTTAACTCAACTTTGACTACACCTCCAAGAAAGACCAACTGTCCTCGCATCTTGCCGTGCACACTACTCAAATTTATGTTGTTCCCCCGCCTACAGCCAAACATTCCAATATCCACAATAAACTCACACTATCGACAAGAATTTTGCCAAACACCTATCTACATTATCACCGGGGGTGGCTTAATTAATTTTACGATTATTCTGATAAATTTCCCAAAGAAATTGTCAAATGGAATAATTGTTTCGATGGGATTCGCTTGAATAGCGAAGTGGTCAATATAAGATAAGCAAATTACACATTTCTTGCAAATACCAACACTGAATTCGATAGGGTGTGAGTAGTAGAGTAGGTATGATTGTAGATAAGCACTTGATGTGCAGGTATTTTGTTCTTTCATTCCACCCTTATGGCCCACACCATCCCATAAAAGCAAAAACATTTTGCTATTAGTTTGTCTTCTATCTTGATATACTGCCGACGTAAGTTATTCTCATTTTCCCTTTAACCGGGGAGCTATATGGTAGAGATGTCAGGAGAATGGCCAGCTTCAGCATCATCCAAAACTTCTCTATACGCACATTTGCCTTATACACAACCAACAACCAACAAAGTCGATAAATTCAATTCTTGCAAACAATTGACAAGTGAATGTTTTCTATAGAAGTTGCGTTCAAACACAACCCCAACACACCCAATACTCGTACCATTCTCGAAGCTCATCATCGTGGTCGTCTCTTCATCATCGCCAGCAGTAACCCCTACCACCATACCAAAATCTATTCCAAGCATCAGCGAGATAATTTATTATTATTGCTTAGGTAAGCCAGTTCCTTTTTCTATAGTGCCACAAAAATGTGGCAATAAATTTACCCAGGGAAGTGATGTACAAAAAAAAAAAACAAAAAAAAAATACATAACAGAATGATAGCAAATTCAATAAAACAACGAAACTAGAACAGAAGAGAGAAACATCATGAAGATGTGAAGCAATAATATAAGCAAAAATTGCGTACTAAACAAATGAAATAATTATCCTTTGCCAGAAGGAAGAAACTTTGAGGGTAAAATTCATTGGCTGAGAACATGCAAGTAGATCCTTATAAATTAGTTGGGATTGCTAATCGAAGTCTATTAACTGTTGAAGGAAAAAATTACAAAGTGCCTGGATTGCTTTATTTTTGGAGAAAAAGTTGAGCAAACTAAACAATTAATATGACTTTTTGAGGGAATGAGCAAGTGAGTATACCCGAAAACGTGCTGAAAGGATGTAAGGCCAACAAAAACTTACACGTTTCAAGGAATTTGCAAAAAATCAGGAGGTAGATAACATCAAAGTAAGTTTTGCCAGCTGTTGAGATGCTACTATAGCCGTTGAGTCAGCAAAACCATATGATTGTTGTAACAATAAACCTTTACTAATTGTGGTACTCGTGGCGTGATGGTTACTATGTCTATGCTGTTAACTTAGAACGTGGTTTGTGGCCTTTCGCTAGGAACTTTCGATGGTAAGCCCATTGCCATGAAAAGCGCTTTCTCAGTTAGTTTTAGATCCCAGTTCATTTTAGGTCCCGTCCATTCCGTCACAAGGGCAATGGTTGTGAGAAATTCGCTAGGCCTCATGGTTCCTCGCTCGGTTGCGCCACCCTATTTATTTAATTTATTTATAAACCTTAGCTTATTAATAGCTCAGTGAGCTTATGAGAATTTTATGATACAGAAAATCGTAGACAAAAGGACATTTGGATTTGTAAGGACTTAACTTGATTTTTATGTCATGGCTCATGGCCTTTCAAGTTTTGAGGAACTCGTAAGCAACATATATTTTGACACACGTCTTATGGATATGCCGTCCAACGTGATGATCCCAAGTCAACTTTTTTTCTGTTCAGGACTGGTCCATTCTAGAATCTGAAGCAGGAAAGGATTGTTATCGAATCTTCACAGATGGTTCCAAAACCAATTATGGATCTGGCGTTGGTGCTTTTGTGGACAACGATGATATACGACTACACGCCTCTTTAGGCAAGATATGGTCTGGTATACGGACGGCTCAAAAATGGAAACTGGTACAGGTTCCGGCATTTTCCATTAACGAATGTTCGAGAATAATATGTTCATCGAACATACTGCACTAAAAGCGTTAAGCTCACCTGTCATAAGATCCAAACTAGTCCAAGAGACAGTCATGTCACTCTCTGAACTAGCAAGGAAAAACACTGTAATCCTTCACTGGATCCCAGCACACAAAGGCTATGATGGTAACGAGAAGGCAGACATCTTAGCTAAGGACAGCGCATCTAAACCATTCGTCGGGCCGGAATTCTTTTGCGGTGTAAATAAAAGCACTTTCAAACACACTGCCAAGAACATGCTACTGGAAGCATCAAATAAAGCTTGGAGTAACTCATCTGGCCAAACCTGTTCAAAACTCTTTTTGCCAAAATATACTGAAAAAACATCAAAATTCCTACTGAACCTCAATTGGAAAACCCCTTAAAATTTGCACAGGACTACTAACCGGTCACTGTTCTTTAAAGAAACATCTTCACCAAATGAGGCTAGAAGCGGACCCCATCTGTAGACTATATCTTGAAAATGAAGAAACTTCTCTGCACATTATTACAAAATGTCCAGCAATTTTCCGCCTTAGAAAGCAAATACTTGACTATGAGATCATCCCCCAAGATAAACTCAAACTCATTCACCCACAGAAGATTAATAACTTATGGTTCAATTCAGGAGCAGGAGAACTGCCCTGAAACCTCACATGGGATCAGACACCGTAGTGCCCAGAGCTGAGCAAACTCTACCCGTCCTCTTAATCTATCTATCTATCTATTTCTTTAGGCTCATACACATCCAACTTCCAAGCGGTGGCGTATGCTTTCCAAACGGTTATAAGCTACGAGCAATGGCTGGCTGAGGTGAAGTATCTATGTTTGCAGCGACAGCCATGCTGTGCTTAGGGTCTTTCTCAACTCTCGTACTACTTCGAAAGTGATCCAGGAATGCAAGAGCTCTTTGAATGTGGTCGGAAGACGAAATTCTTTGAGTTTCGCTTGGGTTCCAGGCCATTCGGGCATAACTGGAAATGAAATCGATGATGAACTTGCGATAAACAAGGATCTCAGACAGCTTTCTCAGGAGGACTTCAATCAACGATTGGATCTGTCAAGAGCACAAACGTAAATTGCACACCTCCATTGGATGCAGACAGACCAAACCTATGCTTCGCAACGTTAATAAGAAGACTGCAAAATTTTTGCTATCCCGTAGCAGAAAAGAATGTAAAAAGCTTTTTTGCGTTGCCACGGGGCACTTCTCTTTTGCCAAACACTTAAACGTGTTAGGCTTAGGTGATATCACACTCTGTGAATCTTGTAGAGAAGATGGAAACACCGAAGAGCACTTAATCCGTGAGTGTTCTGCTTTTCCCGCACGAGGTTACAGATTTTTGATGTCATAAAGGAAATGAGATACGTGAAGAAGAAAGCGAAGCAATGGGCATAGTGTTCAGTTAGTTCAGTTTATTTATCGAGAAGGTGTACTTCCTTTCAAAGATTAGCTTGTGTTAAATTCGTAAGATTAATGGGTGCAGCTACTTTCCACAGAGGAAAACCAACTTATTCAGTAGTGAGAAAATGTTGTATACTTACTTGCTTAGGCGGGCGTTACAGTTCGGGGTGAACCTGGGCCTCAACCAACATCCTTCTATAACGACTTCGATTTCGGGCGAGCTCTCTCCAGTTTCGCACTCTAAGTCGGTTGAGGTCTTCATCCACTTGATTGCACCACCTAAGACGAGGTCTTCCCCTACCGCGATTTCCCTGCAATGTGCTTTCGAAAACCCGTCGAGCCGGAGCGTTTGGGTCCATCCGCTCAACATGACCCAACCATCGCCGTAGCCTCGCGATGCGTACTCTTCTGGCTATGTCCATGTCGCGGTACAGCTCATACAGCTCGTTGTTGTATCTTCTCCTCCACACATAGTCTTCGCATACGAGACCAAAGATCATTCGGAGAATTTTTCTTTCGAAACGACCAAGGGTTTCTTCATCCGCTTTTGATAAGGTCCATGCTTCCGCGCCGTAAAGCAGGACTGGGATGATCAAGGTCTTATACAAGGTTACCTTGGTTTTTCTGGAGAGGGTTTTGTTTCTCAATTGCCTTATTAACCCAAAGAAGCAACTGTTGGCAAGAGTTATTCTCCGTTTGATCTCCGCACTGATGTTGTTGTCCGTGTCTACAGCGGATCCTAGGTAGACGAAGTCCTGTACTACCTCGAAGTTATGTCTGTCTATTGTGACGTTTTGTCCGATTCGTCGATGTTCTGTGTCCTTGTTTGATGACAACATATACTTCGATTTGCCCTCATTAACCATCAAACGCATTTTTGCCGCTTCTGTTTCAATACTCGCAAAAGCACCTATGACATCACGCTTATTTCTTCCCATTACGTCAATATCGTCTGCATAGGCGAGTAATTGTACAGACTTTTGAAAGATTGTTCCTCTGGTGTTGACGTTTGAGTTTCTTACAATCTGTTCAAGTATGATGTTGAAGAAATCGCATGACAGCTTGTCGCCTTGCCTAAAGCCTTTTTCGACATCAAAGGTCTCGGTGAGTTCTTTACCGACCTTGACGGAGCAGCGTGAATTCTCCAAAATCATCCTGCATAGTTGTACAAGTTTTGCAGGGATGCCGAAACTAGACATGGCTCTGTACAGCTCGTCTCTTTAAATACTGTCATACGCGGCCTTGAAATCGATAAAAAGATGGTGAATATCGATATTACGTCCTCGGGTTTTTTCCAAGATCTGCCGTAGTGTGAAAATTTGGTCTATTGTGGACTTCTCGTTCTCTGGTCTAAAACCACATTGATAAGGACCTATCAAGTTGTTGACGTGGGGTTTCAGACGTTCACATATTACAGCAGACAAGATCTTATAAGCTACGTTAAGGAGGCTTATCCTTCTATAATTGGCGCAATTGTGAGGGTCTCCCTTCTTTAGGATCGGGCATACGATACTGAGGTTCCATTCATCGGACATGCTTTCTTCCGACCATATCATGCAGATCAGCTGGTGCATGCTACTTTCCAACTGGTCTACAGCTGCCTTGAAAAGTTCGGCATCAAGGCCATCTGCACCTGCAGTCTTATTTGATTTGCTTATTTCAGTTTGCATATGGCAAGCTTAACTTCCTCTAGGTCGGAAGGACGGCATTCTTGATCATGGTCCAAACTGAATGGGGCAATCTGCCTGACAGCGGAATTTGTGTCCTCATCGCCGTTAAGCAGTCTGCAGAAGTGATCTTTCCAGATCCTCAGTAGCGACTGTGACTCTATAACTATGTTTCCCTGCTGGTCTTTACAGGATTGAGTTCAGGGCTTGCCACCCTGGCAGGATCTTTTTACCTTTTGGTAAAACTTCCGAATCTCGTTCCTGTCATGGCACCTCTTAATTTCCCTAAACGAGCGCTTCTCATGCTGCTTCTTTTTCTTTTTGAGAATTCGGTGTTCTTCCCTTCTTTTCTCCTTGTAGATCTCGTTATACTGATCGTAAGCAGCCCTTGTTCGTATTTGCATCAGCATTTGTCGTGCTTTTTGTTTGGCTGCGTTTGCCTGCCTGCATTCTTCATCGAACCATGGATTTCATTTTGGTGGCCGAGTGAAACCCAGAACCTCAGAGGCAGCGGTTCTTATGGCTTCTTGGCATTGCTGCCACTGGTCTTCAACGCTTAATGCTGGCGGCATGGGATTCAAGGATAATTGAAGGGACCTTCGATTGGAAAAGGCATTGGCAATCTCTTGCGATTGTAGCTTTCCGACGTCATATGTTGTATGCCGTAAAAAAAAACCGAAACGAAAACCAACTTGAATAGGACTCATTCCTACTTTTGACTCAATTCTTCTTTTGAAGACGATTAAAATGTACGTCGGAGCGGAGTTTTCTCCGCAACGCATCTTTTTTCGGAGATTCAATTTTGCTTCGAAGAAGTTGTCATCGTAAGAAATTTTTCACAAATGCATTGTATTCCCAAAACTAAAATCTCCGCTACAAAAACTTGTCGGAGAAAGTGTCGGATAGTCCGATCGGAGAACTACCACGAAGCAAAATGTCTCCGATCGGAGAGAATTCCGCTCCGACGGTTACCTCGATAGGGCCGAATTTACCTGAAGAAGCATTTTGCCCGTTTCATTTTTCATTGAACTGAAATCTATACCTCGTTTCTTCCAAAAAAGCAACCCCGAAAGAAAACACCATGCTGCTTTTCTTATTCCTAATTAAACAATTCTTTCTCAAAACACAACAAATTAAATCATTCACACTTCATTAAAGAAATGACCGTGGTCGTGTGTTTCTCTCTTCGTTCTCATCGACCGAAAATAAGCAGCTACATTGTGTTTGACTAATGAAAACTACTCATCAATTTACACGTGAAAAATTAACCCACAGTAAATGCAACTAATTTTGAACAGGTAAATTTGTGACAAAGTAAAGCCTTGTCTCCTGTGTTTACCTGAACTTTACCCAACTTAAATAATGCTAAACAATGACAATGTAATTAAATATAATTTCAAATGCCGAATCCTGCCTATATTGTATGCCTACCGACAAACGCACATACCAGGATATGTAGTATTGCTTTGCTCATCCGAATTCAGGTTGGTTAATACCAACAATGTCATGCAACCAATATACACTGCGCTGCTATAGTATTAGAAGAACACTTCTTGGCTATTTATTATTTAGCAGCGTTAATTTCAAATTCCATTGCATCGAATGCGATTAGTTGTCAGGTGGGGTTAGTATTTTTGGTATACTGCAGCAATTCTATAGTCCCAAATATATACAAAGTGCCGTCGTGTACCTATTCGTGCTAAATTCATTTTTAATTAATTTATTTAGCTATAATTAAACATGATTCCCCAACGTTTGTGTTGGGCTTGTGAACGCGCCATGCTGCTGCTGCTGCTACTCTGCGCCACTACTTCACTGGTGCGACATTGACTTAACTACATGTGATTTCCGTGTTTAGTGCCAATTTTCAAAACACCAATTACAAGCTATTAGCTTCTCAGTGTAATAATGTTACCTATCTGCTAATTGTCTCCCCTGAAACAAGTAGAATGGCGAATAGGTGTATATTGTTGCAGTAGGTGGGGTCGCACGGGTTCGTTTTTATTTTGTCCTGTATCTCTCTTGCTTTAACAAGGTGTTTTGTTTTAATTTGTGTCTCATTTTATTGAGTTTAACGAATATTGAATAGGATTTTATGTCGAGCTATTGAAGAATTTAACACTGTGACAAATGACAAGCTGATGGAAGGACTCCGGTAGCTGTGTTTTGAGACTTGAAAGCAGTTTTGATTAATTTTTTTCTAAGCATTTTTTGTATGATTAGTTTATTTTAGTCTGTAATTCGTTTCTCGTTGATGAAGTGAGAAACCAACTAAATTGGAAGTTCATAAAAACTGAAGTCTATAAAATTATAACGACAGGAAGGAACAAAATGACTCAAATTTAAGTGTTTCGTTCCACCCAGTCATTAAATAGTTTTTGTAGGATCTCGATTTTTTTCTCAATGCCATAAATTTGAAGTCATGAAACAGCTTTAATGGCAACTGTTAAGTCATTGCTTTTAGTATTTTATTAGGTAATCATATCGTGATTGCGATAAATCGGTCGTAGTTGCGAAACATTTCCGTGAAATTTGTCGCAATTTGAGGGAAATCTGTCGCAAATATGGCAAAAGGGTGAAACTGCCGCAATTATGAAAACAGTGTCACATTAGCGGCAAATTTGTTCCGATTGCGACAAAAGAGTCCTAAGTGCGGCAAATCTATTAAAACTGCTACAAAAAAGTTGTAGACAAAGCTCCAGGCGAAGACCGTGTGCCGTATGAGTTTTTCAAATATGCCACGGTGAACTTTATCAGAAAAATTACAGATGCTTTCAACTGCATATTTGATAAATTAGAAGTACTTTCAAAAAAATATTATCCTTCCAATCTACAAAAAGGGCGATGCCGAAGACCCAAACAACTACCGAGGAATTTCGTTTTTGAACTCTGTTATGAAAATATTCACTTGGTTACTCCTGCACAGGCTCACAAACTGGGTAGAAAATAATGATTTACTGAGCGAGTTCCAAACGGGTTTTAGGAAAGGATACTCAACTGTTCACAATATTTTCTCACTAACATGCATCGGTAAATCATATTTGGATAATAGAAAGAAATTATATGCCTTTTTCGTCGACTTCAAAGCGGCTTTTGACTCAATCATCAGGGAAGCACTTTTCTACAAGCTCAGTTGCCTAGGAATATCCTCCAAAATGCTAAAAGCAATAAAATGCCTCTACAAAAACAACAAGACGGCGGTATGGGACGGGAACGAAGGGTCTACCTGGTTTCAAACAACGTCTGGAGTTAGGCAAGGCTGTCTATTAAGACCGCTTTTGTTTTCCCTGTTCCTTAATGATTTGACATCAGTTCTACCAGGTGATATCAACATTGCTGGCACCAACGTGAAGGCTTTCATGTATGCAGACGATATCGTCATATTATCAGAATCTGCAGAAATGTAACAAATGATGATCAACAAGCTTCAATCTTACTGTCACCTGTGGAGCCTAACGCTGAATACCAACAAATAAGAAGTTATGATTTTCCGAAATGGAACAGGCAGATATGCAGTAAATGAGAAATGGAGGTGGGAACATGAGAACCTGGAGGTTGTAAAAGAGTACAAGCACCTTGGAGTCATCCTAGCACCGCAGCTGTCACTTAAAAAACACCTGAGCGCTAAACTGATAGAATCAAAAAAGGCCATAAATTGCAGTTGGATGGGTGTACTTGGTAAAAAATATATAGCTCCGAGTGCCAAATATAAACATTTCGAAGCCGCAATGAGGTCCATAATGTGTTATGCTTGCAAGGTATGGGGGTTCCTCCAATATGAAGAAGTAGAAAAGTTGTTGATGTTCTTTATAAAAAAAATGTTCTGGCTCCCGGAAAACACGCCTACGTATATGTTACACCTGGAGACTGGTGTTTCGCCGTTGTATATATTCTCACTCAAGATGCACCACAATTATATTTTAAAAGTTACTGAGCTTCCCCCTCATCGCCTTCCTGGAACCATTGCAAGGCATCTACTCAACCAAAAAGCTCAGTTCTTTACTGGGAGCGGACTCACAATGTGCAGTTATGGAAACCGGGACGGAGACTTGGAAACGTAGCTTTGAGGCGCTGCTTGCTAAGATTGAACAGGACAGCTTCTCTAAATTTACGGTTTTGGCGAACCGAAGCGAGACTCGAAGTGTGTACAAATGCCTACAACACAATTTTGGATCAAAAAATTATTTTGATGATTGCTACACCCTAGAGACTATTTCAACTGTATTCAAAACGAGAGGAGAGTTACTGCGCCTTAATTATCGACCGTATAGCTCAGAGGAAAACACGGACTGTACTCTCTGTCACCACCGAGTTAGAGAAGATGTGTTCCACTTCCTAGGAACGTGCCCAATTCTTGCTGCAATCAGAAGACAACACTGGGGAAAAAACCTATTAACTGTAGATGAGACCAATGAAGTCCTAAATGGCCCGGATTGGAACATTTTAAGCAGTTACGTAAAAACAGCGCTGAGATACCGTTACCAAATCCTGAATGAAGCATTTTAATCCTACCTTCTGTACAGCAGCCAATCAAAACATCTCCTTAAAATTAAAAACGAATCAAAGATCAAAAGACTTATTTGCTAATCTCACAAAATTTTAAGAAAAAAATTAAAAGAGTGGTAAAAGTCAGTCAGCGACTATTTCGTCGGCGTGGCATAATTTCTTCAAATTTGTCGTAATTGCGAGAGAAGTGTCGCGATTGTGTCAGACTTTCCCAATCACCGCAAATCCGTCAAAATTTCTGCAAATATGGTCAACATTTGGATATGTGGATTCGAGACAAAAATGTCGAAATCGATACAAGCTTTTAGCAATTTCGACAACTACGGCAAATGTGTCGCAATCCGGTCAAATAAGCCACAAATGAGATAGTGCAGCAAATTGGGAAGTCGAAAGTGTGACAAAAGTCAGTCAGCGACTGTCACTATTGTGACAAAATTGTAATATTTTAAGTATGGTAGAACAGTGACATAATTTCTTCAAATCCGTTGTAATAGCGAGTGGGGATTGTGACGAAAAGGTCGTAATGTTCTCGGATAATCTGGTTCCACCACGAAATAAGTGGAGTAGTTGCGGTAAATGTGTCCCAAATTTGACTTAGGTGTCGAAATTTTTTTTACAAATTTGTCGTAATTTCTCCGAATCTGCCCAAATTTTGGGGAAACCTGTAGTATTTTCGACAGATCTATGGAATCGTTACAAAAAGTCGCAATATCTCCAAACATTTAGCAGTTACAACAAAAGTGACGTAGTTTCTAGTAAATGCTGCAAATCTTCCCCAATTGCCACAAAGCTGACGCAAATCAAAAATTCTTGCCTTCTTCTTTTTTCCATTAGAATTGAAAAATGTGTTTACTGATTGGCATAAGCCTCAAGGCATTCAATAAGACTTCCTAAGGACTGAGAAACTGAGATGGTTTAACATATCGGGAAGTGTGAGAAGTTTATTTCACAGTACAACAAAGAACTTCATCACAACCAACGAACTGGAAAGGACAAAAAATTAAATTGATATTTAATACCTGTCATTCAGTTTTGTTATACAAACCAATTTGCTATCCATTGTCAACATAAATTATTCAAAAAGAAATTCTTTAAGAATCCACGTAAATTTCTACGCAAAAATTATATGCAGCCTGCGAAGCCTGCTCTCACGTCATTCAATATGAATAAAACTTTTGTGGGTGCAAGTCCTAGTTTCCCATGTTTCACATGCTGTCTAATTAACTTTTTCCTGACAAACCTTATGTGTGTGTGTGGGGGGTGGACATGTTGTTATGATGCATCTCGTAGGGTAAGGATGTTGTACTTATACGGTTACCGCACGTTTCATGTGTTTCATGTGAGACACTGTCTCTAATGGTGTCGGTGTTAAAGTTTTAGCCCAACAAAAAAAATGATAAAAATAAAAAAAAAGTCCTGCCTTCAAAAGATGCACGTTGGCTATGAGGTGCGCAGACATATTCCAACCGCATCGCCTAATTTTGAACACAACTGACGCACGGCAAAAGTGTACGAGGCAAACTTTTCCCCGACCAAGTTTTCATAGCATCGGATGGGGGGTTGGGATTGAGTTTAGTTTTTGATTTGACAGTTTTGATTATCTTTTAAAATGCGGATATGTGGTATAAAATGTGTCCGTATATAAATTTATCTGTACGTGGAGCCGTGGAGGTAGTATACGAGTACACAAAAGTTGTGTGTACGTTCCATTGCCGTATATACGGAACAGGAAACCGAAAATAACAGTTTGACCCTGGGAGTTGATGTTGATGAATAGTGTTTGCTGGTATTTGGGTTTTTATAACTTTTGCTTCATGAAAATATTTGTGTGACGTTCACTGAAATAAATTTCACTAGATGGCCTCTCTAATTGTTAACAATTTTAGAGCTTAAGGGTTTAGTTAAAAGAGACATCATTGAAAGGCACATATATGAGAGATTTGGATTGCAGTTAAATTCTTTTCAAGTGAAAGTTGATATTGCAATTTTGTTTGTTTCAAATTAGTTTTTTGATTACTTTTTTTGTAAAAATATATTTGTTACTATCAGTGAGGTTGATTTGCTCTCAATATGCTAAGGGAGTAAAACGGGAAAGCAGAACTATACCAAATGATAAAGCAAAAATTACGACAGCTAGTAGGAGTCTAACTTTTTTTAAAAAAATCTCAAATAGTTAAGGCTCCTTACCAATGGAGGGGTGTGACAATGTAAATTTAATATTTAAACTAGACTACTGGAAATTGTTTAAAAAAAGGAATTGTTACAGTTTTGTAAACTACTCAAACGATTCATGTTTTATCCAATCGTTGGTTAAAAAACCGCTTTGCTTGGCAAAAATTTTTTTCGTGCACTTCTCAGTTGAACTTTTGTAACTTTTAAATAGGGTGACTATGCATAGTCAGGAATGGTTTGAAATTGGCAAAGTTATCCGCATATACAACACGAGGAGTGGACGTTCGACAGAAGCGAAATCAAGAAACAAATATTGAAATTGTTTAGTTTGGAGCCTTTGCTCTGTAAGTAAGAGTAAAGGAGAAAGAGACTGCGCCTACCGCTGCCGTATGTGTGAGAAAAAGTAAAGCCAGACAGACTGGCGACGTAAAGCGTTACATAACGAAGCGGTTTACCCTCCCATACGAAGTTATCACTTCAAAACCAAAAAGGGAACTCAAGTAGGTGATACCTAGAAAATATAAAAAATATTTACAATACCGCTTTCATTAACATAATAACGACTGCAGCTGACAAGGAATAAGGATCCAGTTACACGCATTATTGATTCGTTTTAACTCAATATCCTCTTATTTCTTATTTTTTTGTTATTCCAGTCTTTTCAATCGAAATCTCTCTTTCTTTTGTGAAGCTAAATTGAGAGGATTTGAGTCAATTAAACTTACTTTCCCATCATTTACCAACTTACTGCGTAAATTTAATCCCCGTTCTTCTCTGAAGAGGCAGATAAATGTCGACGTCGAGATCCAAACTGACATACATATACAATTTTTACTCAGCACGGCCAACCAAAGCCATATCGAAGGAAGATGCTGGGCTCAACGAAACGATGTTGGCATGAAAAAAAAAATAAATAAACCAGAAAGAAAGGATTTCAATTTGGCGAGAATACAAAAATAATTTCCACTTAACAAAGCAACACGCAGAATTCTCTGAAGGGCGAATCCTTTACACGTCAAATGTGTTTGCGTGTATAGGGGGAAAGAAAGTATACTTTTGTGGTGGTACTAAGTTCTTGAATTAAAAATATTGAGCATTGGCTATGGAGATGGGGCGAGAAATGGTGACACGCAGGGAGGCTTGGTAAAAATGGTGGCTTTGACTTCTAAAATGCCTCGCTGAAGCCAACAAAAAGGGTTAATTAACGTGAAAATGATTTCAATTACAAAGAAAATAGGATTTTTCCGCGACAACGGGTGTCGTGCTCTACACTAGAGTGGGATACTTGACGCGGTAAAAAGAAGATGTCAAAGACTCGAAAGAGTCTGGCTTCACTCATTTGAATTGATTATCGTAATAATGAGAGCTTTTGCAAAAATGTAAAACAAAAAAAAAAACAAAAAATGTATATACCCGCTTCAAACCAACCAAAAGAGTCACAATTAGCGCAACCAAGGACGAATGAATTAAACTTGTATGAGGAAATTCATTGAAGATTCCATTTGACAAGAAATCAGAGAGAGAGAGAGAGGACTATTCGTGAAAGTATATCCGCGACAGAAGCTGTGACAGTCGAAAAGAGATGCCCAGCCAACTGAATAGGGTTAAATGGGGTGAAAGAACTTGTACGCTTCCGTGACTGACTAATGGCGTGGTGTGAGATGGTATAGTTGCTCCAAGTAATGGTAATAGAATGATTACTTCTTCAATTGTCCAACACTGGTGACGGTTGTTGTTTCAGCCAGAAATAACTCTTCCGTCTTTTTGATTCTTTGAGAGTTACAACGAGAGTAAATAATTAATTTCGGGGTATTTGAGATGAACAGACAAAAATCAGAGGGAAAATACACAGAAATACGGAAGACTTTCAAAATCGCAGTCATGTAGATGAGATGAGAATACCGAGTGATGTAGAAGTAGCTGCTAACTTAGTGCAAATTGATGTGACGGAAATGAGCGAGGAATTCTCTTGGTTGAACGAATGTCTTATATAAATTCTGGCTGCAAGAAACATTAATGTCTAAAAGTGCTGCGAAGCTTTGGTTTCATAAATTAAAGTTTGTTTTTGTTTGATGAATACACAAAAAAGAATCTGAATCCTTGCGAGGATATGCAAAGTTATTAGATACTTATTTTTATTTGGCTTGCGCTTTGGTTCACAGCTCTGCTTGGACGGACGAGGTATACTAACTTGTAAACTAAAAATTGTGAAGGAGTTTCCTTAAAGTTGACTACCATGAGTAGGCGTTGTGATAAGCATGTCTACCTGTTACCTGGGAGTTCGATGTAAGAAACTTTCAATTGTTTTGCTAATGATGTTGCTTTTCGCAAGAAATCGACAAGTGATCTGAGGAGCTTATCACATTGAAAGAGTTTTCTAAGGTAAAGGCATAGGATTTATCTTTGCTTTTTCCCCAAGACGTTTAAAGATCATTAAAATACCTGTGAGTGATATGCTTGAGGGTGAAGAGAAAAGAAGCTTCATGAATTTGAGATTTATTTCATCCAAAAACCTTACGCGTCTAATTTCATCGATAGTAGACCCTTAGCAGAGAACAAGTGAATTAGTCGTGTTGCCATTACATTCACTTAGCAAATTGGTGGACTGTATTGAGTCGCGACGCGAATAACAGACACTGACAAAAACTGTGAACATAAAAGATTGCTGTCGGCACCAGCTCTCCTCAATTTTTTTCAACAAGGCTTGTCGCTCTTAAAAGCCCATTTTCCCTGTTGGAGGTTTTTAAAATACTAACTGGAGCACTCCGACATTGTACTACCAGACAGCCATTCTTTTTGTTATAGCTTTCCAGACGTTCGTAGAAACGCCAAAAGACGCTACAATGATAAAGACCTTAAGTTACCTGCCCCACCATGTGCAGGTAACTTAAGGTGTAACCTGATACGAGAAAATGCAGGATATTGACAGAGAAAGTGCACTGCGGTGTCATCATCGTCTCCATAGGATTGAACGAGTGTGGTATCACTTAAGAAAAAGATAAACCCCTCGTGGCAACCACAATAAGCTTTCTACATTCTTTTCTGCTACGAGTTAGTAAAATTGTTGCAGTCTTCTTATCAACGTTGCTGAGCATACATTTGGTCTGTCTGCATCCAATAGAGACATGCCGTCCACGGTTGTGCTCTTGACAGACCTAATCGTGGATTGAAGCTCTCATTGAGGATCCTGGCAGACCAAAAAGTCTTAAAAGGCTTCTAGACTGTAGCAGGATTAAAAGGAGTAAACAATTTCCAGCAGAGCCTTAAGGAACCTAAGCATTTCGCAGCTTTCGCGACTTCAAATATTATGTTTACGCACATACAAAGTACTAACAGCTTTTCGGTTTCATTGAGGCAGGATTTATGAACTATAATTCTCTTTACAGCTTATAAAAAATCAAAGTGATCTGGGCAAGCGTTTTAAAATTTCAAACGATGAGTACTACTCATGGACAATGGCATTGAAGCCACGATAAACTGAGAGGATAAGAGTCAGCATTGAGTTTTCGAAGCATTGAATTCTACTTGGTTTTTACCACTCCATATAACAAGGCTTTGCGGGTCAGAATTCGAAAAACTGATCATATACAACCGCTCCAGTTCAACATTCGAAGAGCAGGGATGTGTAGTTGGTAACGATTATGAAAAGATGAGACTTGAGTCGTCAGCAAAACAGTTAAGAGGATTGAGAGTTTGAAACAAAATACCAAAAAGATGAAGATAAGTAAAAGAGACGCAGACAAAACGGAACCCTGGGGCACACCAGCATAAAGCAAAAACTCTAAAACGACCAACACGACTTATTTTGATCGTTTAGAAAGGCAGTTTCTAATTCAAGGAAGATGAGTCTCCTTGAAGCCAAAAACAATCATTTCGTGAGACATAATTTGAAATTCTTACGAAAGACGCTCTGTCATTTTTTAAGAAGTTTTCGTTTTTCAAGATATGAACAGATGACTTGACGGTTAATCAACGTGTCCATGACCTTCGAAAGAAGTGATACTAGTGCCATTTGTCGGTAATTGAAAGGAAAAAAAGATTTGCCTTATTTAGAGCAGGCTGGGCAAATGCTACTTTCCAATTGGCTAGCTAATTTCAAGGACATACAATTTTATGCCGATTCCCAAACATGAAAAACATCTTTCTGTGATTCCGGGCATAAAACAGAAGCAAACTGAACTGCTAGTAAATTGGCTTTGTCGACTGAACTGACATACGAAGAGCCATTGAAGACTGCAGTTGGGACAGATCACGTCGTGAAATTCTTGATGTTTTTTAAAAAAAAATACCAAAAATGTTTCCTTTCTTTTGGATAAAAACTGTTTTTTGCTTTAGATTAGAGGCACACAAAAACCTGGCCTTCAGTAAAATGATGCAATGCTCATTTTACATAAGGCCAAGCAGATCGTTTCAACAAACTTCGGTTTTCTATTTAATTGTCTTTCTTAAATATTCAAAAGCTTACTTCTCTAACCCTAATCAACTTTACACATCTCGAATCAAACTACGAACGCTCTTCAAAAATGATAAATAGAAATTACATTGGATGTCGGTTATTTAAAAGCTTACGTTCTTGAATTGGTCGGTAGCCATAAAGGAGAAGAAAATTCGCCTTTTTCAGAGACAGGATGGAACCTTTAACTCTTTGCCGCTTTTCATGCCGTTTGCTTTCTGATAGTATTCGAACTTCGAACCTACCATGTACCAAGCAGATATGCTTATCATTACGCAACGGGCGCAACAACTTTTCAGGATGAAAACTCCTTAAAAGTTGATCTGCTGTGTAAAGTGGGCCTTTTTGTGAATAAAGCAATAGTGGATGAGGTTTTTACGGACGGGAAATTTTAACGACATGAAGTTGAAGTGGTGGTAGATGATGGGTCATACTGTGACATTCGTATAGGTAACATCGTTCCGAATGTCAAAGGACCAAAGCAACCAACTTTATTCTGGTAGGTAAAATTGTGAGTCATCAGAACCTTCATTCGAGGGTTCATTGTCAAAACAACTGGCCTGCATTTAGCATACGTACTCTGTAAAAAAATCCGATTATAGCCCCAATGTTGCTAAAATTAACCCCCAATTTAACCCTACGCGACGTCACAAAAATACACAAATTAAAGCCAAAACATGAATACACACTTACTAAATTGGGATAGCAGATAAAGTTCCCGACAAAGAAATCGAAACCAATTTCTATGCATTAAAGGTTCTCTCAACGAATAAAATACCTTCAGTTCAATAATTCGCCTAGCAAACTAATGCACTCCACACTCACACTGCGTTGATGAGGGAATAAAATCAGCGCTTACGATTAAAATACCGGGTGGATGAGCTTCCCCTCGAAATGACCGTTCTCTTGTCTCCCGAATAAAAAACATGCTGATGGCACATCATTTCAATTTCATTATTAATCATTTGCTCTTGATTCATCATTAGTCTTTCCATTACTTTCTCCTTCTACTATTAAATGGACCAATTCCTAAAGCTTTTGCAATGACTTTCTACACAAAGGTCACTTTATATACACCGCCGCCGTTTGTTAAAGTTTCATTAGAAATGGGCAGACAATCGGTCGCTGGAGGGCTTTTTGTATGCCATAGACAATAAGTTGTCTAATATCAAACAGCCAATCTTAGACTTCCATTGAAGTATTACGAATACACAAAACATTTTCAAGGCCACGCATTCATTCAACTGTCTCACACTTCCTTACCTCTGACCAACTCTGCTGCTTATAAGTAGACATTGTTGAACCTTAACTTCCTAAAAGTCCCAAAGTTTCCTTTCAGAAAAGACACATTGAATATTTAAATCATTAGGTTCAAAGTACCGTTTAGGATACAGTATTTTATGTTTCAAATCGACGGAAAATGTGATCGAGACGGCATGGCATCGGTCTCAATTTGTTATCGGATAAGTGGATACCTTAGCAGAAAAATGGCGGGTGAGATGCTTGAGGTCGGTATCGATATCATTGTCTGTTGGGGCGCTCAATCACTTGTCTCAACAATGACTGCAGTCATGCGATATGTCTCAATCAGAATATAAAAGAACGAAAAAGAAACAAAAACAACAAAAAAAAAGAGAGATTCATAGAAATTTCGTGGGTTCATTTCTTACTTTTTCTTTTTGCATTTACTTTGTCTATTTTCGTTTGAGATGTACATTCGTTTTGTAAACAGACACTCTGCACCATCTTGAGTGTTGTTGATATTTCAGGCAGACAGGTGTACGTTCTCCCATTGCGATTCAAGACAAAATTCATCAGGATAGAGATAGAGAGTAGATTCGACGTTAAAAAAGCACACCATAGACCAGTCAGCCAGTGATGGGAAACAATTTGATGTGCTCCACTTTGTTTTTGTTGAAATATGCAAAACGAGTTTGATGCAATACTTCATGGGTTACTTATGTTGGATGATAAGGAGTGTCGTTGAACGGTAGCATATTTCACATGTGAAATTCTTTCAAAGTCTGCATTTCAGAGTCTTCTTGGTTAAGGCCATTGTAAGCAACTGATAAGGGGGAACAATCGAAGGGGCTTAGGTCAAGAAAAGGTTTTGAGCGATACCAGAACTATTTCGCAAGAAGAGGTTAAACTCACTACTCTACACTTTGGAGACGAAAACAATTGGGAACCATCATTACACTCAACCGAGTTAGGTTAGGTTAAGATGGCTGTCGGGAAAACGATCGACGTACTTAGAACAAATTCAAGCAGTAGACTCTTTATTTGAACCGTTTTGAACTTTCTAAAAAGCGATGAAGATTGTTAATGTCTTAGCTTCTTCTAAGATCACTTCGATCGATCGTCGACAAAGAGTTCTCTCAAAATGTTTTTAGTGCTTTGCGTCTTTGATAAAGGGCATCAAACCTGGTTCAAAGAAGATGTGGAACGGTTTCCTCTTCGTCCGCGTCCATGCAGCTTCCACAAAGATCAAACCTGGTTCAAAGAAGATGTGGAACGGTTTCCTCGTCGTCCTCGTCCATGCAGCTTCCACAAAGTCGTTTGATAGGACATTGAGCTTTGTGACATTGAGCTTTGTGACATTGAGCTTTGTGACATGTCTACCTATGAGGCAGTCTCCGATTATAACATCAATTACGGAGCTAAGGTGCTAAGGGATAACAAACTTGTGGTACATTTTGCTTAAAAA
Organism: Melanostoma scalare; assembly: GCA_949752695.1. Lineage (NCBI taxonomy): Eukaryota > Metazoa > Arthropoda > Insecta > Diptera > Syrphidae > Melanostoma > Melanostoma scalare. The sequence goes on from OX456986.1 coordinate 18,485,560, forward strand.
CTTGGATAGATTTTTTTGGAATGCTAAATTTAATTGTTGGGTGACATTGGCATGATTGTTTCTTTCCTGGAGAGGTCATCGGCCTTGTAGTTACCCGGAATCCCTCTGTGTCCTGGCACCCAAAAAATGTTAAACAGTTCAGTTAGCTCCATAAGAGACGATCAACAGTTGCGGGTGGTTTGTAGAAACATTGCCGAATGATTTGAGGGCTGATTACGTACATAAATAGGTTGCCAGATGGAAGTGCCTACAGATGACTGAAGGAAAGCAAAGGACCTGGTAGGCACTGGATCCCTTATGAATTTTTTCAAAACGGATCAACTAGTTTTATCGATATTATGCTGAGATTCCTAAATTTTGTGTATGTTCAAGACTCTGTAGCTGAGGATTTCCAAAAATCTGTAATATTTCCAATTTACAGAAAAGATGATCCGCAGGATGCCAGGATAAGTGACATTCTTCCACAATTTGTAAAGGAATATCATTTATCAACACGTTCGCCAAAATCTTTGCTAGGCTTTATAATTCAAGACTCACATAGTGAGATAAGGAGAATAGGAAACTGAGCCAATTTCAAGGAGGTTTCAGTGAAGGGTACTTCTACAGTGGATCAAATATTCAACCAAATACTAAAGAGTGGTTAATTTTAAGGACCGATCGATGAATGTGAACCACACCTAAACGTCAAGTCTTTTTTCTCCATTTCATTTAACATTTCTTAATTTCAGACAAATTTGAACCTTGGAAAGATACACAAAGGTGTTGAAGGTATTCAGGCTTATTATGAAAATGGGCGTTCAAAACAAAATGCATATTTTTTTTTTTTATAATTAACGCGCACATCAAGGGGTTATGACTACCGTTAAGTGCGAGCACTTAGGAAAATAGGAGAGGATTTGAAAGGAGACACCGATGCACGTTGCTTTTGAACCTTTGTGAGTCGTAATGAAGGGGAAATACAGAGTCTGGTAAAGCATTCCACATTCGGGTAGTGCGACTGAAATACGAATCTCTATATTTGACTGTACGTCCGAAGTTGGGCTCAAGGTAAAACTGATGAGCATTCCTAGCGAGGCGGGTTTTGCGGCTAAATTGTTTCAGGGGATTAATGCAACTGGCTACTTCACTAGAGCACTGATTTTGAAAAAAGCGATAAAAAAGAGAGAGACAGGTGAAGTTTCGACGATGTTCAAGAGAACTAATAGATTCTACAATTGAACTATCACCTATCAATCTTAACGCTCTATTTTGTACCCTATCAAGTAGGCGCAAAGATGTTTGAGAAGCACCTGACCAGATATTGGAGTTATACTCCAGTTTTGGGCGGATGAAGGCCTTATAAATTGTAGTCAGATCAGAAGGGGTGAAGAACTTCCTGCATCGTATCAAGAAGCCTAAGCATTTAGCAGCGTTTTTGGCGACTTTAAATATGTGGTCATTCCAACGAAGATCATCGTTTACACACATACCAAGTACTGACAGCTTTTCGGTTTCTTGGATGCAGGTACCATTCATAGATAATGGCAATGGGGGAATGTTAAGCTTCAACGACAAGAGACAGCATTGAGTTTTCGAAGCATTGAATTCTACTCGGTTCATAAGACCCTATGAAACAATGCTGTCAAGGTCAGAATTCAATGAGCTTATCATACGCAACCATTCCAGTTCCACATCCGAAGAGCAGGGACGTGAATTTGGAAACGAATATGAAAAGCTGAGGGTCGAGTCGTCAGCAAAACAGTTAAGCGGATTAGAAGTTTCAGACAAGAGATCATTAATGAAAATGAGGAAGAGAGTCGGAGACCAAGCGGAGCCCTGGGGAAACCCAGCATTTATGAAGTGGGTATCAGACTTGAAGCCATCCAACACAACTTGTATTGAACGGTCGGAAAGGTAATTTCTAATCCAACGAAGAAGAGACTCATCGATACCAAAAGCACTTATTTTCGATAAAAGAGCCTGATGCCAAACTCTATCAAATGCTTTAGAAATATCAAGCGCAATAATCTTACTTTTTCCAAAACAATGTAAAGATTCCGCTTCCACTTTTCGGTGAGATAAGCATATAGTTCCCTTCCTGATTTTTTTGAAAAAATCGTGCAAAAAATTGACCAAACTGGGTCTGTAGGAGATGTGAAAACACCAGTGCATGCTCGTACAGCTCGTACTGCAGAAAACATTGCTGCTGTTCACGATAGTGTGGCTAAAGAGCCACCTCAACTCGACGTCGTGCCCAACAATCAACCTCTCACGCTCGTCGTTGATGAACATTATGTTTAAAGACTCGCATTTACACGCTTACAAGGTGCAATTGACTAAAGAACTAAAGCCTCTTGACCATTTAAAGCGTCGTCAATGGTTAGAATGGTGGCAAGAAATGGCAACAGTGGATGATAAATTTCCGAAGAAAATCATTTTTAGTGATGAGGTACATTTTCACCATAGTGAATTCGTCAATCGCCAGAGTTGCCACTTTGGGCGAATGATATTAAAAGAGTGACTGTCGAAAAACCAATGCACCCACAAAGAGTGACTGTTTGGTGCGGTTTATGGGCTCTGAATGGTGTTCGGTATCGTGAGATGATAACTTACTTTTTAATGCCCGAATCGGAAGATATGCATGTGGACGATATGTGGTTTCAATAGGACGGTGCCACTTGCCACGCAGCTAACGAAACAATGGCTCTTTTGCCCGAAAAATTCAATGTCCGTGTTATCTCACGTCGGCGTCGTGGTGATGTCAATTGGCCTAGATCAAGTCATTTAACACCGCTCTTTCTTTGGGGTTATTTGAAACAAAAGATGTACGTCGATAAGCCAGCAACAATTCAAGAGCTAAAAATGAGATAATTCGGCACAATAGAACCTTAATCATGCCTCAGCGTCATCAAAAATTTTGACCATAGAAAGGAGGTGTGCCCCGAGGTCGCGGCGACCATTTGGCTCATATTTTGTTCTATGCATAATTGAACCATAACAATATAATCATAGTGAAAAAAAATTACAATGATTTCCTATATAATTTTTTTTAAATCAACATCGTTTGACACAATCAACAGAAACTTACTTATTTTAGGTGGCGCTACAGTCTAGGTCAGACCAGGGCCTCAACCAACATGCTTCTCCAGCCAGCTCGGTCCCTAGCTAGCTGCCCCCAATTTTGCACGCCAAGTTGGTTGAGGTCCTCTCCTACTTGCGTGCGCCACCTGATTCGCAGTCTTCCTCTACTGCGCCGTCCCTCGAGATTGGAGTCGAAGACTTTACGGGCCGGAGCATTGGTGTCCATTCGCTCTACATGACCCAGCCATCTAAGCCACTGGACCTTGACTCACTTGACCAGGTCAGTGTCGCTGTACAGCCCGTACAGTTCGTGGTTAAATCTTCTTCTCCACTCTCCATCTATGCAGATGGGACCAAAAATCGCCCGAAGAATATTTCTTTCAAAGCATCCTAAAGCGTTCTCATTTATCTTTGACAAGGTCCATGCCTCTGCTGATCAACAGAAACTGTCTTTTACAATTTCTCAAATCAAATAAATCAGCGGGCTGGAATGGCAATCAATTGTCGGACTGGCTTAGCGTAGAATTCGAGGCAAGGCAGGGTTGTCTTCTAAGTCCTCTATTATTCTCGTTGTTCTAGAATTACATTTCAATGTAATTAACAGCTGGGATCTTGGTCGAGGGAATAAGTGGCACAGCACTACCCTTTGCCGATGACATTGCCATATAGCAGATTCACCTAGCTCGCTACTTATGAAAAAAAAGTAAATAAGTAAAAAATTAACCTTGAATCGGTCCAATCACACAAATTCCTATGTGTATCAAACTGCAATCTCTCTTTGAAAAACACCTCGAACTGAAACTGGCAGACACAAAAAGAACAATTGATTTAATTTGAAAAAATTTGATGTTCAATTCGAAAGTTCTGAAAAATGTGCTATGATGCCCAAGTATCGGCACATAGGACATTCCCCGCAACACAGGGGGCTAGTGCTTTACGCACAACCATAGCTTGGGAGGAAATGAAGAGGACCTAGAGTTTTCTGCTGATCCCGAACGGCTTATCAAAAAAGCGAAATCGGAGGGATTGCAAATTCCTCGCGAAAGGCTATACCAGTGGAAAAACATTTTTTTGTGTTTTGAGCCCTCAATTTAATTCGCCTTAAAGTAGCCCTAGCTTTTCGCTGATGGGTCGAGTTCAGACACCGAACAGGGCTGCCAACTGGCATGTATTCTTCTTTAAATGACAGAAATGTCTGATGAGTTCACTGTTTATCTTTTTTTTGAGAAGCTACCCATTTTTTCCGACAACTTATAAGGTTGTCAAGCAAACCTGGGCAAAGTTTAACGAAAGAATATAATGTTCATTCGTAATGAAACTTTTCCAGTAAAACTTCTTCCAAAGTCATAACTCATAACACATCAACCCGTAGCTGCATACACTTATTCATCTTTGACCGAAAAACAAAAGGCCATCTTGTCTGAGTGATTTCTTAATATAAATTTCACTCCTCAATTACAATGTTAACATTGAACGATAAATAAAATAAAAATTTGACTCCACACAAACTTGCCACAAAATCCAATTTAGTGCAAAAAAGCTTATCAAGTGAATATTCCTTCCACCACCACCGAAAGACCATCACACCCGCACCACATTCGTTTACCAAGAGAACAGAGCCAACGCGCTTTCAACACTTTTGTTTGGGGAAAACAAAATTTTCATCTGCTACCGCACTTGTCACTTGTCAGCTCAGCAAATGCAAATCCAATCTAAAGCGGATGTGCTACAATTTCACACTCCCTCCCCATTTCAGTTATATTTATCAATGTACACATAGGTTTGTATAGGTATACCAATGCTCTACACCATCGTCACACAGCTCTATATACATACCGCACATTTAAAATTTGTTGTAGTAGCTCTTGAAAGGATTTTCTCTTTCCTTCAAAACGTGAGCAGATGCATCTTTAGAAAATAAGGATTAAAGAATGAATCCAACCAAAGATAAAAGGAACAACGATTCATCAAACATTTAGAAAACATTTAAGTAAATACTCCCTTACGTTGTCATGGAAAATAATAACAAAAAAACAAAAACAAAACAGTTGAGAGCTGAGTGGAGTGCGATGGAGTATACTTCAGCAAGAAATCTTATGCTGGCAAGAGATGCGTTCGTGGGCATAGAAAACGGACACATTGTGGGTCTTGATGGAAACTTAGCCAAACAATGCAGTGGCCAGCAGCTTACACAGCTTACGACTTACGAGTGTAAGTTTGTGTGAAAGTTATATTTTGTTTTATCACAAACACAACCTCGTAACTACTGTCATTCACATTGACAGATTATAAGGAGAACGCCTTGAAGAATGCCTTAGCTGTTTTTTCATATCCTTGAAAGCAGTTGATATGAATTTCTTGAAGAACGCAACAGACCGTCAGCTTTTCAAGCAAACAAACTTAAAATTCCCCAAGAATAAATCTTGTTTGGTATGCAGTCGTCTAGAACTAACAAAGGGGGAGGTTTATACTTCGAGAGTATGACTGTTGCAGCAACCTTCGGGCAAGAATAAGTAGAAAATCTTCATGGGGGAGTCTATACGTTGTATACAATCCAATGTCCTTACCTAAAGAATAAGATGCAATGCATTTTTGCCCTGCAAACGGTAATACAACAAAACGGAAAGGACAATGGACACTGCACACGGGAACAGACAGGCGGATGAATAACTCTGGTGGTTGCAGAAAAAGAAATGGCAAGGATTAAGGCTAAGGATGGATAAAACACTTTACTCTTGATGAATGCTTAGCTTTTCGTTGATATTTGCATACGTCTCGTAAGTAGAAAAGGAACTGTGAGTGGAAATACTTTACGCTGTCTTTTTTTGTGCATGAAGATTTTCCAAGGACAGTAAATAAATCGTTTGAACACTTCCAAGGATTTACAGCCGGCGTTGGGGGCAATAAAAGTTTGCTTTTTTTTGAGTGTGGTGTGTTTTTGAATTGCCAACAGTCTTTCATTAGATAATTTGACAATTGATTGTTATTCATTAGAACCCATGTGTTGCTTGTTTACCTAGCCACGCTGCGCACAACACCAACCATTTATTTCAGGAAAACCTCGATTCGAGGGGATAAATTACCTGTACAGTGTACACACACGCTTCATCATGTTCACATTCTTAATGACTTAAGATTGATGGAAGTGAATTATGTGCCTGTTTACTTATTTATTTATTTATTGTATCATATTTCAAAATAATTTCTCTAGGGCAGAATATATGAGCTTACGGGTCAATCTTATTTGTTGATGTGAGTTTATCGAAAGATACACTAACGAATTCATAAAATATTGAGATAAATGACACGCTTTATCGGATCCTAGGTAGACGAAGTCCTGTACTAGCTCGTATTTATTTCTGTCAATTATGACGTTTTGTTCAGTCCGTCAAGGCCGTCTTAAAACTTTTGGGGGCCCTGTGCACTTTTTGAAAATGGGGCCCCTGTATGATTCTATAAAAATGTTATGTTGTGTATTAAAGGTATATAGAAAAAAACACATAACTTTGAATCAATATTTCATCAATCATTATAAATCATTATAAAAGTAAATAATTATTGCAGCATGCTTATGTTTTAACATAAACGTTAACATAAACATAAATAATGAAAAAATAAAAACAAAATAATAAATTTTTCATATAAGAATTCAAAAATAAACAAAATTTAAATAACAGAAAATTAAAATCAGATATAGTTTAAGGAATTTGGTTAAAGGAACAAAATATTTATATGCAAAAAGATGGAAAGAGGAATGTTTATTGAAGGAGTCTTTTTCTTGATTTAAGATTAGCAAAATCATTGGTTATATTTTCAAAATCGATACCGATGTCGCTTTCGATTGACTTCAGCGACAAACTTGTCAATCTTTCATGAACCATTGTAGTTCTGAGTTCGTTTTTCATTCTTTTTAACTTAGAGAAGGAACGTTCACCACTGCAGTTGGTTTCACTTTTCAACACTTGGATATTCATATTCAACTTTATTTGTTTTTAAAAAATTATAAAGTTCTAGAATATTGCCAGTTTTTTCCATTTTCGTGTCGAATAGTTTTCCAGTATTCTTTAAAATTAAGGCATTCAGCATGTAGTTCATCTCCGTTTACATCTTCAGTTTAAAATTTAGCAAAAGACTTGCAGTTTTCTTTTAAGTCTTCTGAATTCAGGTTTTTTTATCGAAAAAAAAGTCAAAACGTGGGCCAATATTCGTACAGCTGCGGTCAAAATAATAGTAGTATAGAGCTTAAGAAACAACACAATTGAAAAAAACTTATCCGTCAATTCTAATTTAAAAAACCAATAACGTGGTTTTCAAAGTGGGGTTTTAAGCTTTTATTTACAAAAAAAAAAAACATTAGTTTAATAGTATTATCCGATAGTTGCAAGTTTATTGAACAGATGTTGAAATTCAGCGGTCAAAAAAATAGTAGTGATAGGAAAATCTACCTTTAAATGTTACGAAATCGAAAAATTAGGTCAAAATTTTTATTACAATATGTGGCTGAGTGTTCGTACCTTTAATTAGTATTTAGTTGCATGTCCCTTGTTAGCTATAACAGCAGTACAAAGACGTTAAATAGAGTTTAACAGGTTTCCACACCTTCCTGTGCTTATCGAACTCCATGAGCTGTAACGCTTCGCAAAGGACTGTGTTGTTGCTTAGTTTACATCTAGAAGCATATTTTTTTACAGCGCTCCATAGGTTTTCAATGGGATTAAAGTCCGAAGACTGTGCGGGCCACTCCATCACATCTACTTTACTTCCCTGGAACCCTTGCTTCTTGCTAAAAGACCCATTTCAGCAAGAAGCAACTTCATTTACGGTAGCATTCAACTTCAGTATACGGTAGCATTACTTCTTGCATTATCCTAACATAGAGATGCTGATCCATAATGCCTTCAATCCGCATTATAGGTCCAACTCCGTAGAAGAAAAAACATGCCCATACCATTATGATTGTAAAGTGTGGATTATATTCGGTGTTTGGAGTTCTTCTTACATATTGACGAGATCCTTTTCCTCCCCTTAAAACAATTAAAGTGTAACGGGCTTTCACTATCAACGCAATGCAAAGTGGAAAAATACCAATCTGTGCAATGCTTTTACTCACACTACTATTATTTTGACCGCAACTGTATATGAACCTAGTCACTGTTTCAAATCACTGCTTAGAGTGTCAGCAATGGAAAGAAAGGTTTCAATTTCGAACCTTTCTTTCCCAGTCAAAATTACTGAGGGTTCAGAGCCGTCAAAAAAAGTCTGGCGTTAGCTTCTACACCTAGTCCTTTCAGAAAGGTTTTCTCATACTTGGAATTGCTTGGATGATGAATCAAAGTTATCAAAATTGTCCTTGAGCCCAATTATAATATCATCGATTGCACTCAGCAAATCTAACATTTTTTTTGGCAAAGACTAAGAGCTTCCTGTCTGGCCTCTCATGCCTGTCGTAAATCGTTTACGATAGGCATCAAAGATTCTTAAATTTCTTGATGATCATTATATAAGGCGCTTAGTTCATCAGCTCGCGCTGACCATCTTCCTTGAGAAAGACTTTTTACAACTTTTTTTGAACCTTAATGGGCAGTCAACACACTCCATTTTTGAGTATATCTAATAAGGACACTCTCTACACCAATGCAACGCCTACATTAACAATAGACAGCAAAAAATAAAAAACCCATAATTAGTGAAAACAGGCAAAAATAATTAATAGTAACGCTTTCGGACCATCGCATCGCAAATGTCAGAAGGATACAGAAGAAATTTTCCCATCTTCACAACACCATTTAACTTCGATCGTAAGATTATGTATATAAACGTATGGATGTTTTTTCTGATTGGATTTTTAAAAGTGCCCTGAAACGAACACAAGGGAGTGTATGGTTTTGTTGTCCTGATCATTACTTGAGTGACCTCTTTTTTATGTTTGAATTTGAACATATTTTCGGATGGAATGTGATTTAAAATGTTCAACAAAGGTTGTTGTTAAATGAAATATATTTTTTTCCTTGAAATAGACAAATAGAGGTTGAGTGTTGTTTCAGCAATTTGGGGGCCCCTGGTGATTGTAGGGCCTTGGGCCTGGGCCCAGTGGGCCCAGTGGTAAAGAGGGGTCTCCAGTCCGTCGATGTTGTCTATTCAAATGATGACTTCGTTTTGCTGTCGTTAAACATAAATCAATATTTTTGCCGCAATAAAACATTGGGATACTCGTACAAAAATCTAAAGCTAAGGTCATGTAAGGTCTTGGTCTAATTTGTAGATTAGATTTAAGCTAATGGCTGTCATTTCTGTGAAGATTTAGCATTTAGTTACATTCACTTGACAAAGTTTCAAGACATGTAATACAACTAAGGTTCTCCTCCTCACATCCACGAAAGTCGCAGGCATACTAAAGTAAAACAAAACGCATTGAATCTGGGAGCCTTGTTTTTAACTTCTCTCCTGTTTTATTTGCATCGAGATTTGAAAAGAATTTAAACTCTCTCACTTTTCTGCTTCACAACAATGATCCGAACAGGAAGTACCCCGGCCTTGTACTCCTCGTTTGTTTATTTTGACGAATACCTAATTAAATGGGTTCTGGTCTCATGTTAAGCTCGAAGAGATATCGACACGGTCAAGAGCCCTAACCTTGCCCCAGCTTGGACGTAAAACCAGGAGAGATTATCTTAGGAATATTAAAAAAAAGTACAACAGAGAAAGCTCTAATTCTTTTTAAAGTGAAATATCTTAGTACTTTCGAAATCCGAAGGTGTTTTTGGGTTGGTAGTTATCACTAGCAGCACGTCAATAGACAATAGAGATACAATAGACGAACTGGACAGCATTCTGACTCAACACCGTTGTTACCGCCTTTCAACTTCAAATAAGTGAAACAGCTGGTCTCAACAGCATCTTGCCAAGCATGGAAGATCTCATGGCTTCATCTCCAGCACCCGAATTTTTGGGGACTGCAGCGATGGAGACTTTATTTCCAGTTTAAGAAAAATTGTTATACAAGAAGTAAATTGATTAATAATTCTTTTGAGGATGACAATAAACAGAGAAATTGTAATCTTAAACCAAGTCCAGTGCTTCTGATAAATCTCAGATCGAATGTATTTGAGAATGGAAATGAGGTATGAATGAAGATGGTTTACTCTGCCAGCAACATCAAGCATTAACATAAGCAACAACATTAACAACAACAACAAATCTAGCTAAAACTGTAGCGTCAAACAGAAATAACAATCGTTTTCAGCCGGACAAAGAGTATTACGTTCAAATCCTATGCAAACCACAACCACTGAAATTGGTATTTATAGATTGGCCACCAGCGGACCTTCGGACCCTTTAAAAGCTATCTTTACGGATGGGAAGAGCTCTATGCCTTTAGTCACTCTTTGAATGATACTTTTTCTTTCAAGTTTTTCAGATGATATGCTGATATTACCACCTGCCGTAGAATTTGCCGTAAGCGAGCTATCACTCGTTAATTTCAAAGTTGCTTTCCCGGAAAATACCTCTGAGCATGCTTTCAATCCCTCAGTTTATCCTTTGAGAGTAGAAGTACAAGATACTCAAAGAAACAGCATCAATCTTCTGTGTTTATGAAGCTGAGATGAAAATTATTTCATACACATCTGCTGTCAACTTCATCGTCTTCTACTTAATTGCTGCTGCAACTATTGATGCTGCAGCACGACAACTACACCTGGAGTTTTGTAGACTTTTCCCTCTGGAATATTTACAAACAATCTCGGTGTCACGGTGAATACGACTGTCTCAATATCTACATATTTAGTTTCATAACTTTACAATCTCAGTGGCGTGTATCAATACCGAAAGGCAATCTATAGGGGTTCCAAACTTTGTGAAATATTTTGATAACTTGTCCAGTTAAACATGGTCATTTTTTTAGATAAGACTACAAATCTGTTTTTTTTTGTTCTGGAATACCTACTTCTGTTTTCTGTTATTGTGATTCTAGGCTTCTGGGTACTTGAAGTCCAGATGTAAATAAAAAGCTGCTTCTTTGGCCTTGACGTTTAGTTTGATTTTTAATAAATTTTCCAAAGGTAGTGAGTTTTTCAACTGTTGTAGTTTTCAGCTTAGTGTTTCTGAAGCCTTTAAAAGTCCGAATGTAAGTGAAAGTGCTGTGTTCAATAACAGTTTCCCTATCGAATTGTTAAATGTAGCGGCATCTTTGGCCTTGACCATTAGTTTGATTTTCGATAGAGCCCCAAAGTTTGCGAAATTTTAGACTGCTAGAACATTTATTTATAACTCAATTTCACAACTAAGGATTAAAGCAAAACTAGACCATCGAGGCTACGATGGTTGGGCCATGTAGACCGGATGAACCCAAACGCTCCGGCTCGTCGGGTTTTCGAAAGCACATTGCAGGGAAATCGCGGAAGGGGAAGACCTCGTCTTAGGTGGCGCAATAAAGTGGATGAAGACCTCAACCGACTTAGAGTGGAAAACTGGAGAGAGCTCGACCGAAATCGAAGTTACGTTACAGAAGGATGTTGGTTGAGGCCCAGGTTCAACCCGAACTGTAATGCCCACCTAAGTAAGTAAGTAACACCAACGAACGATTGAAATCTTGTTCTGTCAATTGATGTAGTGCCTACTTTCTTTATTTTGGTTCATAATTGCAGCTAAGGCAGTGGATATAATAGGCCTTTCTGTGGTGCCCATGTCGCAATAATTAGCATGCCGGCCTATTACATGGAAGTTTGAAGTTCGAATCCAAAAAACATCCAACAGCTCTCACGTCCACAATTAGTTTGCAAGTCCACCTGGTAATTTCACTCCATTGAAAGCGCTTTTTCACTTAGTCGTTGAAGATCGGCAAATATTTGTAGATTCCCCCCATACCTTATCAAGGTATAGTTGAGAGAAATGAGCTGGACCACTGAGCAGCCTTAGGTTTGTTGTGCCAGCTTATTTATTTTAATTTTTATCTTCTCACATTTCAGCATGCTCTTCATTCTAGTTTTCGCTACCTAAACGATCCTGGCATCCTGGTCAAATCTCACTTAGCTTTCATTCAAGGATCTGTCAAAAGTGACCCAATATTTCTACAAAACATCGTAGTACCTTCGATCAATAAACTTTCAAAGCATACCATTCTCTCAATCTCTGATTCAAATGGTTAAGGTTGCTGCTTCTGAGCTGTACAGCCGAGGTAATAGGTTCAAGGCATTGGTAGGGTAGATATGAATCATCCATGCCAGTGCAAGGAATGAAATATTCCACTTTCGATAGTTTCCTGATGTTGATAGTTGAAGGCTCCGTCACAAACTGGGCACAACATCAACCTTTTTTTATTTACCTCAACTCTTTGTATTTTATATTAAAATTCTTTTTCATAACAATTTCTCTAAACCGCTCTTTGGACCGATATACCTTCCCAGCTGATCTTCTTTTATATATATATACTCGTACTTATGTGTCCTCTCAACACCCATTCCTCATTATTTCTTGAAACATCTCAGTTGAATGGGTTTTTATTATTTGGGTTTGTTTTTCATCTTTTTTTTTCCCATAGCCTCATTACAACAATATTTCAAAGATTAACACTCCACTAAGCTTAAGCCACCATACGACTACCGCCAGGCATAATCCCAATGGCCCAGTTAAGTTGGAATCCAAACTGTTACATTGATAAAAGTTCAAACAATCCTTGAGGATTTTTTGTTATTTTTTTTTACTTTGTTTTTGTTGAACAACAAACACTATGGTGAAAACCAAAAACCGATGAACAAAACGAACAAAAGAACCGATTTGTCCATTGGACAAACTTTGGCTGCTATTCCTCCCATTTAACGCTCTCAGTGGGTCTACAACAGCACCTCGGAGGAATCGACAAAATGGCACAACGGGACAAAGAGGAAATCATTGGAAAATCGCTGGTCATTTATGGATTGAAATAAATTCGTTTTCCTTCGATTTTTGGGTTCTTTTGTTTTCAAAGAATGAGCACCCCAGACCGTATAAATATGCTTCGCGCTTAACAGTATCGGACATTAAAAGGATGAAGGGGGATTTTAGTTACTTTTTTTGGGCAAAAGAAAATAACGAAGGGACACAGTGATTTAGTGAATTACAAGAGGTCTATGCATTGCATTTATATTGAAAAACATAAAATATCGGGTTTTCACGAGTTAAAATAGAATCCACCAGATGCATAAAGTTTAATCATGATTTCAGTCTTGGTAGGATGGAAGGCCAATGGGGAAAGGCTGCTGTTACGCTAGATTGAGGTAGGTTTGTATAGATGTGCAGTGTGCATATACCTACAGCCGAAATCATCTCCATTCAAATACAAAAAGTTATGGAAACATGTGTAGCTCGTTGAATTCGAACAATAATGAACAGCATAGAGAGCAGCACTGCTGGGCCACTGAGTGGTGTATAGTTTATGGTGGGTAAGAGCATGGCTATATACGTATAGGGTTGTGATGTGTTCCACAAATCTGCAATACGAGGGGCTATAGATGAATCTGCCACCATCAAATACCGCAAGTGGAACATGCTATTTGAATTTGAATGAAAGAGTTTTGTGTGTTCCCAAATAGTGAACTACTCGTTTGTGTATTTGATTTCTGGTCTGTAAATTGTTCTGAATACGAATGGAAATTTTACATTTTGCACAATAGATTCTGTGAGTCATTCATGATATAATTCGAAAATTAAAGAATTGCAGTGGCACGAAAACTTTGCTATGTTCGATTTTAAACATTCAAGCTTTTTCCGGTTGGTTTTTCTTTTTGGACTGAGCACACCTCGAGGCATGAGAGTTCACACAAGTTAAAAGCCTAAGAGCATTTTGTTTGATGAATTGAAAGCTGCAGATTTTAGTAACGAATCATTTTGGGCTCTTCACACTGTAAAAAAAAATCCGCTTGAATCAATCACAATAACCGCAAAATTTACCATCGAATGGGCTCCTTTTCGGTTTTTAGGGCTTCGAACTTTGTTAAGTAAGGCACAGTGTTTTTTTTTTAACCACTTCTATTGATAATAAAATTTTAAAATTTTCTCTTTTCGGGAGCTTCACATTAAGAGCCCCGCTCACTCTCAGGCACCCGATAGCTTGATCGTAACAGGTAAAAGGAAGTGAACAAGATAACCACTGGACCTGGTGACAACTTTGAACCTTCTTGTAAGTTGTTATCACTTTTTTGTTACTTTTCTGCGACCCATGTGACCAAGATATTATGACTTCGGAAAATGGAACTTGAAGTACTGTCTGTATTCCGTTTGACATAAAAAAAAAACGCGACGCGAACCAAACTACACATTCTACCCTTCTACCAGAGCATGTAGCCATTAAATATTTATATGCTCTTGCACAACATAATGTTGATTACTTTGATTTGACACAGCTTAAGTAAATAGAAACCGAAATATATTTAAGTTGTTTCTCTTGTCGTGTCGTATGATCCTCTCGCTATGTATTTAGATAAGCAGTACCGGTTTTAGGGTAGGGCGAGGTAGGGCGATGGCCCAGGGTGCCAGACAAAAGGGGCGCCGCAGGCCCCCTCAGCTCATGTTTATAGTTCGAGGTCTACTTAGTCGTAAATTCCCTTTGATCTAGTCATGCAGGTCATGCAGGAGCACTTGCGATTAGCTATGAAGGGTGATGTTTCAGACCACTACTGTGGAAAAGACATTCAATAGAGCTGATGAGTGAAAAAGTGTAGTCAGAAATCATATCACACGCTAATATTCTATTATAGCTGACTGTACTCTAGACATTAGTCATGTAGAACAACTTTCGCTGACATTACGATTTGTTGATTTATCAGATGATAATGAAAAAATATCAGTAAAAGAGCATTTCTTGGAATTTATACCTACCTGTCAATGAGTCAACTGGTGAAAGACTGACTGAAGTTATTATTAATATTTTAAATAAATACGGACTGGAATTGAACGATTGTAGATGTCAGGGTTATGACAACGGGGCGAATATGAAAGGAAAAAACATTGGGGCTCAAAGGAAAATTCTCGACATAAACCCCCTGTTTGGGGTATGTACCGTGTGGCTGTCATAGCTAAAATCTAGTACTATGCGATGCCGATAAGTCATCCGTTAGGTTAGGTTAGGTAAAATGGGCTGACGGTTGATCTTATTACCATCACACTTACACTGAAAAAAATATTTTTCGTAATAGTACGAAATTCGCTTCATACACTGAAAATACGACCAATTTCGTTGGGCTAACGAAAATATGTAATTTTTCGTAGAATGAAAAATGTGTTCCTTTAACGAAACGCTTCATACGCTGTTTTTGCCGGTTTTGAGCTGAAAAAAACGTTTTGATTAAGTGTTTCATCACTTAATGAAGCGTTTTCATAGTTATTTTAACGAAAAACTGCATAAAATTATGTAAATGAGCATAATACGTAAAACGTCTCATTGAATAATGAATTTCTCTCATGACCTGATGAAATTTTTCATTTTTCTTACGAAAATCCTTCATATTACTAAAATAATTAATAGATTTACTAAAATTTTGCTTCGACCTACGAAAAATTACAAAGTCCAATGGAAAGAATTTTTTACTCTATGAAATTTTTTCACTGATATACAAAATATCACTTCATACCTTGACGAAAAATTTAATTCCTTTGCGAATTTTTACATAGAATTTTCGTAATATCAGTTCATCGTATTTGAACGCAAAACTTCATAATTTGTTGAAAAAATTCAATAAAGTATGAACGAAATTCATACCTCAACGAAATTTTTTTCACTGAATAACGAAAAATTAATTTATTATCCTACGAATTTCTACATAAAATTTTTGTAGAATCTGCTCATCGTATTTGAACTCAAAACTTCATAATATGTTGAAAAAATTCAATAAAGTATGAACGAAATTCATACCTCAACGAAATTTTTTTCACTGAATAACGAAAAATTAATTTATTATCCTACGAATTTCTACATAAGATTTTCGTAGAATGGGCTCATCGTGTTTGAACTCAAAACTTCATAATATGTTGAAAAAATTCAATAAAGTATGAACGAAATTCATACCTCAACGAAATTTTTTTCACTGAATAACGAAAAATTAATTTATTATCGTACGAATTTCTACATAAAATTTTCGTAGAATCTGATCATCGTATTTGAACTCAAAACTTCATAATTTGTTGAAAAAATTCAATAAAGTATGAACGAAATTCATACCTCAACGATACTTTTTTCATTGAATAACGAAAAATTAATTTATTATCCTACGAATTTCTACATAAGATTTTCGTAGAATGGGCTCATCGTATTTGAACTCAAAACTTCATAATATGTTGAAAAAATTCAATAAAGTATGAACGAAATTCATACCTCAACGATACTTTTTTCATTGAATAACGAAAAATTAATTTATTATCCTACGAATTTCTACATAAGATTTTCGTAGAATGGGCTCATCGTATTTGAACTCAAAACTTCATAATTTGTTGAAAAAATTCAATAAAGTATGAACGAAATTCATACCTCAACGATACTTTTTTCATTGAATAACGAAAAATAAATTTATTATCCTACGAATTTCTACATAAGATTTTCGTAGAATGGGCTCATCGTATTTGAACTCAAAACTTCATAATATGTTGAAAAAATTCAATAAAGTATGAACGAAATTCATACCTCAACGATACTTTTTTCATTGAATAACGAAAAATTAATTTATTATCCTACGAATTCCTACATAAAACTTTCGTAGAATCTGATCATCGTATTTGAACTCAAAACTTCATAATTTGTCGAAAAAATTCAATAAAGTATGAACGAAATTCATACCTCAACGATACTTTTTTCATTGAATAACGAAAAATTAATTTATTATCCTACGAATTTCTACATAAAACTTTCGTAGAATCTAATCATCGTATTTGAACTCAAAACTTCATAATTTGTTGAAAAAATTCAATAAAGTATGAACGAAATTCATACCTCAACGATACTTTTTTCATTGAATAACGAAAAATTAATTTATTATCCTACGAATCTAGTATCGTCGCATCGTATTCGAACGCAAAACTTCATAATTTGTTGAAAAATTTTAATAAAGTATGAACGAAACGCATTGCTCAACGAAATTGGTGTCAGGACGAAGGGTTGCCGTCATAATAAGGAAAAGAAATTTCGTTTGCAAGTAGAGCAAAGAATGTTTAATAAAATTGTAAAATGAATTGCAAATCCTAATACTGATTAAAGTATAACAAAAAGAACACCGAATGAAACACAATAAAAGTAAAAACCAGGGATTGTTTTTATTTCTCCCTCGGATAAAGTTTCAGCGTCCGAGCGTCGCGTTAGTGCCAGAAACAGAAACTTGTTTTCTTTTTCAAGTACTCTCTCCAATCTTTTTTGAGCACATATAGAATTGTGTATATATCTCCCGTATAGAGTCCCAGGTCCAAGAGTCTTAGCGTCAGTGCTAGAAACTTGTTTTCTTTTTCAACTACTCTCTCTAATCATTTTTCATATAGAATTGAAGAAAAAAAAACCAAAAGTACAGAAAACTCAAATCTTGAAACATTTTTTTAACGCCTTTCTCTTTTCTTCGCGAGAAACAGGTTTCGATCACATTTGCTGTGCTATGATTTTGTTTTTGCATGTAAAAGAAATGCACCTACTAATGAATAGCAAAAGAAACAAAGAACAGTAGATATTGAATCATTGCAACTTTCTATGTATATGTGTATTGTATAAGTATATCCATTTCAATCCTTTCTCTATTCAAGCGAAAAAAGTGTAGATCGATGAAAAAACCTGCTCAAAAGAAAACAAAGAACTAGAGACAAAAAAGTGTAAAGCTGGGCTAGTGAAATAACAAATACCACTTTATTTTCGGATCTCAAACTAGTTTTGAAATCCGAAAATAGAGTGGTGTTTGTAAAGTCAGCTTGAGGACTGATGCAATTGTGTGTGTGAGGTTTGCGGCCTTGTTCTTTTATTCTCTATGGTTTTAGCTGTACTTCAAATTCTTTGTGTGCGTTTGCAAAGCAAAATTCATAGGAAAAATCGTAAAATAGACGTTATTTTGAAAAACTTTTGAAAAACACAGTGATCGCAATTAAAATTTTCGAATAAGAAATAACTAGAAAAAATATTGGAAATGTTAAAAATTTTCGGAAGAAAGTTTTTTTTTATGCTTGTTTTAAACTACATATTCAGTTCTGAAAAACCATCAAAATTTGTCAATAAAATGTTTGAGTCTAGCCTTACAGTATGTTCTGTTTCGAAGAATTATGTTGTAAATTGAAAAAGTTACAGCTGTTTCAACACAACTGAAACAATAAAAACAGCGTCAGATTCGACTAACTTTTTTGTATTTAAAAAAAGAAAACTTTCCATCTACTTCCCTCAATCAACTTAATATTTTTCGAAACAGAAAAATTTCTTGAAACAAGATGTGCAAAAACTAATAAATTGTGCTTTGTGTAGTCTGTAAGAACAATTAATTGAATTTTACATTCTTGCACTCTCCTTAATTCATCCTGTTAATTTTTTTGTACATGTTATTAAGCTCTGGAGCTCTCTACCAACTTGGACAAAACAATTAGTAGAAATATGAGAATGCCAGAAAAAAACCGTATTCAGTAATTTTGTCATTGAAATTCTTTTTTAACTTCTTAGTATTTTTATTTCTTTTTTCACTGTTAATATCTAATACGATTTAAGCCGTAATATCAAATTATAATGTGGTATACATATACACCATCTTTGTTATAAATTGGAGTTAAATTCATGCCGAAAATTAAAGGGGAAATTTAAAATGCGTTGTAAATTGAAGACCAAATTTCAATTTCTTACACCCTTAGAGTCACTGTAATATAATCACTCTACAAAAATTAACGACACCTGGTTTTTCATAAAAACGACCTTGTTTTTTATAAAAGTGTATTTGTTTTGGTTTTTCTAATGTAAATCCCAATGTGTCAACATTTCATTAGAAAGATTTATCTTGCTCAAACTTCAAATCGTATAGGTGGTAACCTACCTCACTTGCTTTATAAAAATAATTGCGGTGTGAAATTCTACATTTATTAACGCAATGATGCATCGTTTAATTAAAATAAATACTTGCTTTATTAAACCTTTCATCTATCAACGAAAAACATCATTAGTCTATAAAAAATTTGTCATTGCTTTACGAAACAAGTTAATAAACCATTGACTTTTTCGTAAACCTGTAACGTGAGTTAATGTAGAAAATTCATGTGTGTATGAATTCTTTGCTTCCATTATGAACATTTTTTAAAACTTCATTAAAATTTTTAATCAACCCATAAAAAACTTCGTCATGTTATGAAAAAACCTCATCACATAACCATGTTTTGCATAGACCTACTCTAGTCTACTTACCTCTATTACAATAATTCGTTGTCTAATGAATAATATCCTCAAGCTACGACAATCTACATAACCTTACGAAAAAAAATCGTAGCCATAAGAAAAAATAGCCTCTATTTACCAAAACACTACATACACACTCAAGCGCTTCATTATTTTTCGGCGTCTGTTGTTTTATCATTCTCAGTTCGTTCTTTGGAGGTGCCGGTTGTGCAGACGCAGAGCAGAGTTTTATTTCAATTTCAAGTGTATTGTGCCAGTATTGTTTCAAGTGTAATTAAAAGTAAAAGTGTTGTGTTTTAAAAAATACCAATTTATATTTTAGCAGTCCAGCGTTTTAAAAAAAGGTAAGACCTCACGATATTTATTTAAAAAATTTAATTGCTGCATATCTATTCGTATTAAAATATTTGCATATGAAGACCAGTGTCCGCTTTTTTGAAATCAACTGTGTTAATTTTTGCTTAGTTTATTGATAGTGTCTTAACGTGTAACTCATTCACTGATTATGTTAGTTAATAGAAAAAGTAAAGTCTGTTTTCCTTTTTGAATAGATTTAATTCAAAGTTTATGACAAATCTCGTTTGAAAACATATTTTTCGTATGCGCATACCTACACGGTACAGTTTAGTATTTTTGTTTGGTAAATAGGCTTGTGCACATGCACAGATGCGCTTTTGTGTGTGAGAATTCTCCCTACTTGTACAAGATCTTCTCTGCGCTGCCCACATTTTTACGCAACCTGGGTTGCTTGTGTTTTGTGTGTATTCAAAACTGGCTTTTTTAATCAGTACAGGACACAGGTCCAGTGAGACGATTTTGACTACTTTTGCTGTAGTTTTCATCCCCCATTCCAAGAGAAGAAGAAGCAGATATTGTGTCTTATCCAAGCCCAAACGCTTAATAATTCATTCTATGCCAAATTTTTATCAAAAATTTTTTTCAACGCTGCATTTATACTCGGTTTTTTGAAATTTTTATTCGTTTATAATGTTTCCCTTAACATTGGGCGCGTTCATCACAAGTTAGATTTTCAGATTAACTAACTATTCTCGGCCTCTGATTGGCCAGGGGCCCTACTCTGTATTTCGTTTCGAAAAGGAAGTCTATTCGAACGTGATTTTCAATCCGATTATGAATTCGTACTCTGTATTTCGTTTTCGAATCGAAAAAAAAGGACTTGTTAATATTTTCATTAACGGAATAAATTTGCGGAGTTTTGAAATATATCTCAGAAATCTATCAAATCAAGCAAAAAAATAATATCAAATCAAATTACAACCAAGTTGAAAAATAAATAAATGATATAAAAAAATCGTTTTCGGATTTGCCATTTCGAATTCGAATCCACTTTAGAAATAAAGAGTACAAAATATTCGTTTTCGGAAATTTTTGCTTTCGAATCGAATTACAGAGTAGGGCCCCAGACGTTAAGTTTTTCAGTTGACAACTCATCAGCTGTTAGTTTTTACCGATTCAGTTTTTCAGTCAAGAA
The DNA here is from genome assembly GCA_949752695.1 of Melanostoma scalare. NCBI lineage: Eukaryota > Metazoa > Arthropoda > Insecta > Diptera > Syrphidae > Melanostoma > Melanostoma scalare. The sequence goes on from OX456986.1 coordinate 18,506,478, forward strand.
AAGCAGTCTGAAAATCTAGATTTAGTTTATTAAGCTGTCAGATGCGATAAATAGCCTACATGACAATTGAACTTTACTTTGTATTTTTCGGTTAGCTTTTTTTGGAAACATTTTTGTAGTGAACTTTTTCATTAAACTGAACTCTAATTTATTTTTTGGCAATTTGTCGTATAATTAAAGGTTATTAATGAAAACCCTTACAAAAGAAATAGATTTTTAAGAAAATTATTTGCTACATTTTCGTTCGAAGTCTATTCAAATTGTAGTTACGCGCATATTTCTAATCACAAATATTGAAAAGAAATGCTTTGGACTATAGTTAGTACTATTTTGAACCGACTACAAGAAATTATTTATTTCTTATCAAATCTTTCCTCGCAGAATTGAAAGGTGAATCCCAATACCATTCAAATCTGACAAAAAATTTAGAAGACCGTTCAACGCAAAACTGAATAAGTTTTTCAGTTAATCTGAAAATCTGAATTGTGATGAACGCGCCTGTTAACTAGTCCAGATCAGCGTTTTAATTGAAGACTACCAAAGTGTTGAGTGACATTTTTTTTTAATTTTTCGTTTTTTCTTTGAGATGAAGTATTTGTTTTAAAAATAAAATTCTTGTATCATCCGCAATTCTCAATTTTGCCTAAAAAGGTTATTTCACTAAAGCTAAATTGTGCATTTCGTCGATAATAAATACCCCTATTATGGATGACAACTCAACTGAAATTGGGTTGTCTTCTCATTTATATAACACGGGCACACAACCCAATTTTCAGTTGGGTTGTCATCTGTAATAGGGGTGAAACTTTGAACGCATTTTACTCAAATTTTTGAAAATGTCACTTGGCTACTTCATCTAAACAATTTTCTTTATCACAACTGAAAGTAAAGTTGCAATACATTTGTTTTTAAACAAGATATTTCATTAGGAAAAATATATGAGCAAGAACCGAATACTAATGGCAGTCACAGCTTATACCTAGATCTTTTCAAATTCAAATAATTAATAATATGTACCTTTCTTATTTGTAAATAAGAAAAGTAGTTAATTTCAACTTGATATTAAACGCAAAATTATTTACAGACTTCGTCCCCTTCGCAAATATGACTTGCTATATATGTAAGAATGTTTTTTCTGAAATTGATAGTCTTATTAAACATTTTAAGGAACAACATTTCTTAAATAACAATAGTTTATTCAGATGTGTAGAAAATCCGTGTTATCAGAGTTTCCAAAGTTTGGCAAGTTTCAAAAGACATTTTCTTCGAAAACATAAACTTAGTATTGTGAAGGATCGTGAATGGATAAATATAGTTTCTACTGAAGAAATAAAAGACGGGGTTGAAGCTAAAAAAAAGAAAATTTCCGACGAGTGCATTACGTTGAGTAAGGGTTTAGAACTCAATCAATCTGAAGAAACAGGTACGGAAGAAATCTCAAAAGAAATAAATTACAAGAACTTTGAAAGTTTTTTAAGATCGGCTAGTACATTTTGTTTAAAATTGCATAGCAATAATAATTTCACCAGAAAAGATGTTTGCGAAGTTCAAGATCTCATAAAACTATTTATAACAGATCCACTTTTGGATATGTTTAAAACATTATCAACCGCAAAGTTACAAAATTCTTGCCCAGAGACTCATAATGAAATCCTTAGTTTGGTTGCTGTATGTAGAGATCCATTCCAATTTTCTAAAACTGAATATCGTTTATTTCAATGGCTTCAAGATGAACAATATTTGCAAAACATAGAAGAGTTTACTATCGATCAATCAATAAATGCTGTTCATGAAGGTGGGTTCTTGAGTTATAAAGAGCATACAGTGACGGGTGTTTTAATGCCATTACGTTTTCAATTTAAAAAAACTTTTGAAAGAAAAGGTTTTCTTACTGACGTTCTATCAAATATGAATACTTTGAAATCAGCAAATGTTGTGACAAATTTTGTACAGGGTGAGTTATGGAAACAAAAAGCAGATATGTATCCAAACAAAATTCTAGTTCCATATTTTCTTTATAACGACGACTTTGAAATTAATAACCCGTTAGGCTCTCACAGTGGTCAACACGCAATAAGTAACATATATTATTCGTTTCCTTGCATGCGAGAGAAAGAATCGGTATTGGAAAACATTTATTTAGGAGCAACTGTTAAAGCTAAAGACATTAAATCTTTTGGTAACGAAAAATGCTGGCAAAGCCTAGTTGACGAACTTTCTTTTTTAGAAGTTAATGGACTTGATATTACGACAGAAAAAGGTACCACTCACGTTCACTTTCTTTTGGGTTTAATACTTGGTGATAATCTTGGGCTTAACTCTTTACTGAATTTCAACAGATCGTTTATCAGTAAAAGCTTTTGCAGATTATGTAAAATGTTGAAAAATGACACACAAACAGCAAGTGTTGAAAATGTTTCTCTGATGCGAAATAGAAAAAACTATGAAAATGATATTCATAAAGCAGATTCAACAGAAAGCGGGATTCAGAAAGAATCAATATTTAATAAAATACCTTCATTTCATACAGTTGAAAACTACAGTGTTGACGTAATGCACGATATCTTCGAAGGTGTATGTCACTATAATATGTGTCATATAATAAAATATTTAATTGAAACTGCTCAATATTTTACCTTAGAAACTCTTAATTCAAGAAAAAAGAATTTTGATTATGGGCCTATTGAAATAGATAATGTTTGTGATGAAATAACAGCGATACATTTATCAAAGAAACATTTAAAAATGTCTGCTCGTGAAATGAAAACATTTGTTACTTATTTTCCTTTAATGGTGGGCGACTTAATACATGAAGATGATGAAGTTTGGGCATTTCTTCTAAACTTTCTAGAAATAATCGACATGATCCTTTGCTACGCTATAAACGAAGACTTCATAATACTTTTGAGTGAAAAAATTGCTAGACATAATTCTGAGTACGTTCGCCTTTTTAATGACACACTTAAAGCTAAGTATCATAATATGACTCATTATCCAACAGTATTAAGAAAATCAGGCCCACTCAGATCGTTTTGGAGCTTTCGATTTGAGTCAAAACATAGGCAGTTTAAACTGTACTCTAATACTACAGCATCACGTAAAAATATATGTGTGACTCTAGCAAAAAAGTATCAATTACAGTTCGCATTTTATTTAATAAGTGCTGACTCTAAAAATAAAATTAATTTGAGCAACGAGAACAATGACGATAACAGCATATATAGTAATACTATATCTAAAATGCTTAAAATTGATATGAAATTAATCAAATTTCTTAAAAAATATAAACATGATGGATATTTGTACCAGAATGGATATTATGTTGCAATTTTTACCAATGACATCCAAATATATACGATTTTAAAAATTTTCAACCCAAATAATTTACAAAATTTCCTTTTTTGTCAAAAAATTAACTCTATTCATTACAATCCACATTTTTTGTCTTACGACATAAGACCTGATATTCTGGGAGAATTTTCAATCCTTCGTTTCGGAGATCTCGTCGGCCCACCATTAAATTGTATTCGGACTGCCGAGGGAAGAACAATGATCAGGATTAAGGAGTACTATAGTCTAAATATATAGAAAAAGCAACAATCAACAGACAAGATGAACCAAGCAAAATCAAATAATTTAACTAATAATGACGATCTGTTCAATGAAATAAGTTTCCATAATTCACCAATGGTAACTTCAAATGAACAACGTCAAATAAATAACAATAGTGACCTTCAATTAATAAATCAAATAATAGATGCTTCAAATGTACAAGACCCAGAACAAATTAATTTCAGTAACATAATCAACTCACAAGCGCTTTCCATTATTGAATACTCAAACTTGCCAAACGACAATTGTAGCGACACTATGACTAATTCTAGCTACATTTTAGAAGGAAACTCCCAAGAAGTTTCAGAAAAGGAAAAGGAGTTAAAAGAACTTCTTGACAGCTGGAAATTAGGCTATTTACTGAGCCAATTCATAGGTAAGAAAATTGAAATCAGTTTTTAAACTTTCCACTATCTTGATTGTTGTTTCTATTTAAAAAGAACAAAACGTATTCGTCGATGTGCTAAAAATAATGGAGAGGAAACACATTCATCTGTATGTTAACAGCATTTCTACCGGAGACAAAATTTTCTTCGAATATAGGTTGAAAAAGTGGAGGGAATCGATCGGAATTCCTTTCGAAAGAGACCAATTGACTGACACATATATTCCACCTATGAATACTCCAACAAGTAACCGGTCAGTTTCGTCACCATTGCCCCACTCTCCTAGTCCAGGTCCGTCGTCAGAGGAGTTTGGAAACTATATTAATCTGGCAATGATCCTGAATACAACTGCAAAAGGACAGTTTTTGACGAACCATTATAATTCCTTTCAGAAGTTTGGAGAGGAACAAAGAAAACTGCTGATAAATACGATAGTATCGTATTTCGAGGAAAAACAGTGTGTTTTCAGCCTCAGGGATAGCCGGAGAATAGAGAAGGAAATTGTGGAAAGATTTCCCACTGAAAATCTTGTAAGATAATATTTTTTTCTCCTTAATCAAAACACTTGAAAAACTATTTCTATTTCTATTATTTCTATTTCTCAACGAATTTTTCCTAATTATTTTTTAGGAATACTACCGAACGTCGTCTAGGGGCCGAATTTATAACAAATTTTCGAACAACAAAAAGTTGTTCCGCCAATCACCCAGGTCAGGTCATACCGAAACCAAAAAGAAAGCAAACTTAGGTAATTTTGTTTAAGACTAATTTTTTTGTACAATACTAAATTATACTTATTTTCACTTAAAGATTCTGAAGCAAATGCAGAGGAAATCGTCCGTACTCTCAAATTTGAGAAGTTGTCAGCAGATGATTTTGATCGGTACTGGCAGGCATGCTCAAAGCACCGTTTAAATGAAATAAAAGCCTGCGAATCTACAACTGAGGCTCTTGAGAAATGGCCGCAGTATAAGAAGCCACTTGGTTTCAGACTGGTAATTTTTATTTATCCATATTTCTTCATTTTCATTTCATTTTATTTTAATAGTTTCTTCAACAAAGCTATAAATAAATTTTATTTCATTGTATTTGTTTAGATTGACATGGATTTTAGCGTCCTTCGTCCCGATGCCAGCTCTCTCCTGGACAATTGGGCGGAGCACCGCACCAAAATCAGTACATTTTTGACCAAAGACCAAAACATTAAAGAAATGCGGTTGGTCCTTCTCCTTGAGAAGTGGGTGAATGAAACACTGGATGAAAGTAGGAGTTATAACAATTTTCTCTAAAATTCTTTAAATAAATTTTTAATTACTCTCCCATTTTAAATGTTATAATTTTTTTTTCTTAGTTTAAGTATTTTGTTTCTTTTTTTTTAATTTTTCAGATTCGAAAGATGCGGTGCTCATGTACATAATGCATGGCTACCTGACACCGACGCAAAGAACTGTCGTCAAAGATAATACAGGGAAAAAATCCACTACCAAATATACAATAAAGGACTCGCAGGAGGCTTTCCTATATGTGTGCAAGTCTCCTCAAGAGATAGAACCTCATCTGGAACACCTAAGAAGCAGGTCAAGCTGCATCCAGCCCTTTTTGATAGCGATTGGTGATTCAATAACAGATTTAAAAGAATTTTACATTTTCTTTGACGGCATTAAATATGCATTCAAATCATTTTTAAGAGGGTTTGATGTTTTGTTCAAACTATTTCATTTGTTCAATTTAGAGTACCCTCTCGCGTGTACAAACTTTTATAATTTCTTTCAAGAATTTTTATACAAAATTAGATGTGAAAAAAAAAAACCAGAAAAATTCCCTTATGGGTATCGCTATTTTACAATAAAATAATTACATTCATTGCACTATTTATATAATGTTTTTTTTATTTACAACAGTTCTTCAATTTGTCGTTAATAGGTCACAGGTCGTGTTTTCTCTTCAAATTGTTTCAACGATTTTCTTTTCCCCAGATTTAGAGAAAGATGAAGGGCCTTTTTACTATTAAAAAGGCCTCAAAGGACAAATATGGGTGAGTAAGAAATCGCTTCACTTTATGAAATTATTCATAAATGAAATGAGGAATTTCGTAAGATACCTACATGAATTTACGAAATTTATTCGTTAGCAGAACGCAAGGTTTCATAAGCGAACGAATATATCTTTCGTAGATTTATGAAAATGTTAATGAATGGTAAGCAAAAATTCATTAGCTAACGAATTTAAAGTACATTAATCTACGAAAAATATTCGTTAATAGAACGAAAAGTTTCGTAAGCCAACGAATATAAATTTCGTAGGAGTATTAAAATTTTCATAAGGGGAACGAAAAAATTCATTAGCTAACGAGTTCAAATTACATTAATCTTCGAAAAATATTCGTTAATAGAACGAAAAGTTTCGTAAGCCAACAAATATATCTTTCGTAGGCGTATTAAAATGTTCATAAGGCGAACGAAAAAATTCATTAGCTAACGAGTTCAAATTACATTAATCTACAAAAAATTTTCGTTAATAGAATGAAAAATTTCGTACGCCAACGAATATATCTTTCGTAGGTATATTAAGAAATTCATCAATGGTACGACAGAATTCGTTAGCCAGCAATTTCAAATAACATCAATCTACCAAAAAATTCGTTGACAGAACGAAAAGTTCCGTTAGATTACGATTATTTGTTTAGTAGATTTATGAAAATGTTCATGAATGGTGGGAAAAAATTCATAAGTCTACGATACTAATTACGTTAACCCGTAAAAATATTCATGAAATAATGAAACAAATTCGTAGGCTGACGGATGTATCTTTCATAAATTTATTAAAAAAAGGATTAGCGCAACGAAAAGTGTTATAAATTAATAAATACATCTACGTTAACCAATGTAAATCTTAATTAATGGTATGAAAAAAATCATTACTCGATGGAATGTCTTCCATCAATTGACGAAGAAAAATAATGGATTCAACGTTAAAAAATCATAGTTTAATTAATTCTACACGTTAGTTGATAAAGAATTTCGTAGGCCGATGTAGAAAATCATAACCCAATGAAAGTTTCGTCAATTTAAAAGTTTCGTTAAAAGTACGAAAGTTTCGTTGACTGATAAAGCGCTTCATTAGAGTATGAAGGCCACTTCGTTGGGCCAATTAATTTTTACATCGGCTGAAAAGTACGAAAAATTTCATTGGCCCAACGAAGTTTTTCGTTGTATTTACGTAAGGAATTTTTTCAGTGTAGATCAATGTAGATCCATTGTGATACCCTGGCGTATTGTAACGTCCTAGAAACCTATGATTTTATGTCTGTTCAGTATTTAACCATTTTGTGGCCTTAGTGAAGTTTAACAGGCTGCTTTTTGGAGCGTCTGATAATTCTTCTAGTTCATTTAAAAAGTAATTTCCTAGAAATTTTTTCCTAGTATGACAGAGTGCTGGGCATTGACAAAGGAAGTGACTAGTGTCCTCATGTTCATCTTCGTCATTGCATCCTCTGCATAGGTCATCGGTGCAAAGACCCATTTTCCTTTTGTGATAACCAAGCAGGTTATGTCCAGTTATGACACTGATAAGCATTCGCAATGAAGGTCTATTCAATGATAGCAGCTTTTCAGATTCCCTCTTATCATATTTCGGCCATAGTTTCCTGGAAGTAACACAGGAATCTAGGCATTCCCATCTTTCATTGGATTTTCGCATTATTTTGTTACCTGATTGATTTATCAATGAGAGAAGGGTCAAGTGCTGATCCTTTCCTCGCTAGTTCGTCCGCTTTTTCGTTTCCCGGTATACCACTATGACCAGGAACCCAGCAGAGTCTAACGTTATGCTGCGTGCCAAGAACCCTCAGCTCTTCGCGACAGCAAGAAACAAGCTTTGATTTGACAAGAGTGGCAGAAATCGCTTTTATTGCTGCTTGGCTATCAATGAAAAAAGTGATATCAGCATGTGATAGCGCCATCATGGACACCTGTTTTGCAGCGTTTGTAACTGCCAAGATCTCGGCTTGGAAGACGCTGCTGTGATTAGGAAGTCTGAAAGAACTGGCAAGTTTTAGGCTTTCTGAAAAGAAACCTGCCCCTGTTCCAACTTCCATTTTTGAACCGTCGGTATAGATTGATATAGACGTCTCGTTCAGGTAAGGTGTTTCATTCTCCCAATCCTGTCTATTGGGGAAGCTGGTTGTGAAGGATTTTTTAAAGTCCAGGTATGGAGTTATGTAATCCGTGCAGATGTTGTTTCTGCGTATCGCGATAATATCTGTGCGTGTCCTGTTTGGCTGGTTTTCCAAACATTACACTGGTTTAGTCTAAGTGCACTGTTTGCTGCCGCTTCTTGAACATAGAGATCAAGAGGTGTGAGATTGAGGATTACTTCCAAGCTCGCGGTTGGTGTAGTTCTCATTGCACCAGTTACGCAAATACAGGCTGATCTTTGTACTTTGGTTAGGGTTTTTAAATGCGTGGATTTTTCCAGCGCCTTCCACCAGACCAAATTGCCATAAGATAGGATAGGTCTTACAATGGCAGTGTACATCCACAGGATGATTTTGGGATTTGGTCCCCAGTTTTTGCCAAAAATCCTGTTACACGAATACAGTGCTATCATAGATTTTTTGTATCTTATTTATTTATTTATTTATTCAAATAATTTACAAATAAATTTACAAATTATTTTAGTTAAGGCATCTGGGTAATAAAACCATACGATGCCGTCTTTTGGATCTTTAAGTTTTATAAAAAAAAAATGAATTCATTAATACAATATTCAAAGTTGTGTGAAAAAACAAAAATAAAAATAAAAAATTGAAAGATAACATTTTTGTTATACATATAAGAGTAATTAACAGATTAAATTTCATTAAATTTGCTATGAGCATCTAGGGCAATCTTTATCCTCTCAATTGTTTGATGATCTGCTGGATTAAGTATGATGGCTAATTGGTAGGGTATCCGAGTTCTTTCTAGCGAAGGATCAATTTGGCGAGATAGAGGGCATTCGACGAATATGTGCCATATGGAAATTTCTGTTTGACAATGTTCACACACTTCTGGGGGTTCACTGCTGTACAAATGCCTACTGGTAAAAATTGTCTTTCCAACTCTGATTCGAAGCACTCTTATGCAATCTTCTCTGGAAAAAAGGCTATTGTATCGAATGCGAAGGTGTTGAGGGTTGTGGGTACGAAGGAATGTTTGACAATTCCTCCAATTGTCAGCAAGCTCCTCCCGCTGTTGACTTAACCATACCTGTCGAGTCAATTGGTAAAAGTTTGGTGATTCAGTAACCAGTGGATAATTTTTGGCATCTTTGGCTGCAACGTCTGCTACTTCGTTCCCTTGGATTCCAACATGCCCTGGTACCCAAGCTAATACTAAGTTTTCTGCTAATTTTCTTCTTAATAGTCCAGTGTAGGGCATCTGTTGTTTTCGTTTCTAAGTCCTTTGAGAATTCCCAGGTTATCTGTCAATATATTGGGACCCCAATTTAGTTTTTTGTCTAAAATCACTCCCAGGTATCTGGCTTGATCAGAGATCTTAAGAGGGGTTTTATTTAGTCTTGGTAACTCAAAAGTAGGTATTTTTCTTCTATTTGTAAAGAGTACCAGCTCAGTTTTTTTTTTTTTTTTTTTTTTTTTTTTTTTTTTTTTTTTTTTTTTTTTTTTTTTTTTTTAAGTCATCCGTAGTATCAGTCACTTCAGAGGTTGTTCACATTGTTTTCAGCTTCTGTTCATCGATGGAAAATTCTAACCGATCACTTGGGACTATATACTATAAAAAAAGCTCAGTGACACACGTTGGGAAGCAAGAATAAGCAGTGAGAGCTAATAGATTTCCGCTTCTTAGTTTCATTGGTTGTTTGGTATGACATACTTTTTCAAATAAATATTGTAAGTCAAGAAACATGGTGACATGGATATCGGGAAATGTACAAAAATGTTGAAAAAGTTATGCAATTTCTTGGAAGACTACAGAAATACAGGCTTTAAAATTGTTATTTTAACTGCGAAGGAGTTGGCTGAAGAACTAGAAATTGGCGAAGACGTGTTAAGCGTCAAGCTGGTGAAATTGCACGCGATTACCCTAAAACTTCTCAAAATAAAAAATTTGAGGTAGAATTTTTTAACTGTCTTTTGGATACTCCATTAATTTCAGTCAATGAATGGTTCGAACAGTTAAATGAGTATTCGGAATCTTGGTCTTTTTTGTACAATATTAAACAGATTCCAGTATAACCCGGCCTTGCCAAGCTCTGTAGTGATCTCCAATCAAAATTAACTGTAGACTCTGTAAGCTTAAATCAGACATAGTTGGTTGTATGTCGTGTGATGAACTTGTAAGTCTGATATCCTATTTGCCTGATCAAAATGTGGTTACTCCCATTTTTGTTTTAAATCATCAAAGATCGCAACTTCTAAAAACTGTATCCAAATTTTTGGATAGCATTGCGAATATTACTGACTATACCTGTAACGGTTGCTAGTGGGGAGCAGAGTTTTTCGAAACTGAAGCTGATAAAAACCTATATTCGATCAACAATATCTCAATCTAGATTGACAAACTTAGCAACTTTGTCAATTGAAAACGAAATTGCTGAAAACATTGACTTTGATAACCTTATAAAAAAGTTCGCTGATAAAAAGGCCAGAAAAGTAAAATTTTATTATTTTTTTTTCTAATAAATGATTATTTTTTATAATAAATAATTATTTCTTTAAATAAATGGATACTTCACTATTATGCTTTTTTTTTGTATGGGTTTGAATTGCAGTTGGAGGGCGCCGTAGAAATCTCGCCCAGGGCGCTGGTAGTGTTAAAACCGGAACTGTAGATAAGTTATCCAGTATTACTGTTCTCTATAAATACAGCTTTCGACTGTCAGAGACTTTGAGTACAAACGTAATCGAAAATCGTTTAAAACATTTAGACTTTAGATTCATTTACAGACAAACATACTGACAGACAGACCGATACAAAAACAGAGAGTAATACGACACCAACTTTTTTGAAGACATCGAATGTAGACAATGAATGCACAACTGGCCTTTAAGTACCTACGATCATTGCCAATAAAAAGAGAAAAAACCGTTTTACAAATAACGAAACGTGAGAAAAAAAACCAAAAACAAATCAACATCCACCACGACATTAATCGATTATAAATTACGAGAATGGATCTCTGAAACTTTCAGAAGAGTAACAAAACGACTACCAACAGCACTCGTAAGTGACAGGGAATATAGTGAATTGTAATCGCAAAGTAACGATAACGATGGGTTTTTAGCGAGTATCGTTAATTGTAATACGGGCCATGCACAGTGACTAGGCTTGTTATTCAAACTTTTTCATATAAAACAAACCAATTGGACGGTTTCCTTCTCGAAAAATAATGCACATCAGTTTGTCGGGTTTCTTAATAACCAACGATGGCTTTCAATGACAGTCGAATAAAACCTAACAGTTCTTTAATTAGTTGATTGAGCACTTAGTATAAATGCGATTACAATAATTATATAATTGTTCTTAGGTAGTGTCGTCAAATCATTCCTTGAAAGGAAATGATCTTAAAAACAACTTTTCACTTCAATAGCTGTGATTTTGTACAGCACAGGGCTCGTATTACAAATAACGATACTGGCAACGAAATCTTCCTTACGTTGCCATTACGTTTTACGATACTAGTTATCATTTACTACTGCTTTTGAGAATCCGACGATTGCCTGACATTGATGACATGAGCCAATTATGAACAACGAGAATGTATCTCTGCAACTGTCATGTTATCGTAAATGACATTTGTTTTGTAATCGAAAATGACAGCGAGTATTGTGATACGTAATCGCAACGTAACGATTTTTTGCGAGTATCGTTATTTGTGCTACGGCTGTAAATAAAAAGAGTTATACTCTATTCTCTTCTTTAAAACCAACCACATATTAATAAAAATCTGATTCGATGACGATATACAAAATATGGTCTCACATTTTAGGCTTTAAAGCGTAAACAATATTCCTATACTCAAAAATCCTCACCTTTATTCTAATGAAAGCTCTCTGTGGCTTTTTGGCACGTTTTGCAAACATTTGAGGCTGACCTTATAACAAACAATATTTTTATTCAGACTTTCAATTGAGTATGTATAACTAAAAATAATAGAACTCACGGTTTAATTTAAATAAAGCTCTAGATCCCTGAGGCATAGAGTTTTTTAACAACTTTGTGGATAGCAAAGCAAAACCACTATTCCATAAAATAATTTATTTGTAATCACAAACAAGCTAATGTGTTTACTCATTAAGCTTCAAATTTTTTATCACCTAACCTTTAATGCGATGATTACGAATTGATTTGAATTGAAAATAAAACTGAAAATGGGGATGTCAATGTGATGAAAAGAGTGAAATGCAATGAAATGAATAAAGTAAAAAACGAATGGCGAAACAAGTAGTATCATTTCGCTTATTTATTTTCGTACGCTCATATGACAACGTTGATTGAGGGAAGACTGTATTGTATGTAATCTCAGCTAAATTTGGCGAGAAAGCACGTTTCACATATAAGGAAAAACTCACATGATTTCATGGTCATTTTTGATTTTGATCTAAATATTCTGACCTTTTTAACGAGAAGCTACAAATCTCAAATGAAAAAATTATGTAGACGGTACGTTACGTAACTCGATCACGAAAATACATTTAAATGTTTAATCGAACCATTCGTACCTCTAAATCAAACGAGCTGAATTAAATTCTCATAATTTCTTTAGGTTCGTTGCAGTTGCTTATGTTACATGGTCACTTTCACATTTCACTTTTGAGAATCATGATATAAGCTTTTTCATTCATTTTCAGTTTCATTCATTAGAAATCAGTTTTTGGAGAACTGTAACGATACGTGGAAATTATAAAAAAATTTAACTCACGTTGAGTCAAATGGTTACCAACGCTATTACTATCTATTGTTTTATTCCTATATGTGTGCAAACCGTACCGTTACGGTATGTTACGCTACGTACAATTACGTTACATTACAATAACGTCCCTTTGTGTTACCACTACTGTTCAACAATTGACTCCTCGAGAGGAATTGACGAGATTTCTGATAGTTATTTCGTTACCGCTTGAACTCGGTTAGCCATTCCGAGGTTTCCTTTACTTCACTCCTCCTGAGAAAAACACTAGACCCCAAGGCTTTCCACTCCGTTGCTTCATTTTTTTATTTTTTGTTGGAGGTTTTTAAAATACCAGCTGCAGCACTCAGACTTAAATACCGGTCCATTGTACTACAGTCTTTTCTGCTACGAGCTAGCAAAAATGTTACAGTCTTCTTACTAACGTTGGGGAGCATACGTTTGGTCTGTCTGCATCCAATGGAGGCATGCCATCTACGGTTGTGCTCTTCACAGATCCAATCGTTGATTGAAGCCCTCACTGAGGAGGCTGGCAGACCGAGCGACGGTTCAGGTCCTGAGAAAGCTGTCTGAGATCCTTGCCTAGCAGGTTCATCGGCGATTTCATTTCCAGTTATGCCGTGATGGCCCGGCACCCAAATGAGACTCAAGGAATTTAATCTTCCGATCGCATTCAGAGAGCTCTTGCGTTCCTGGATCACTTTCGAAGTGGTGGGTTGAGAAGGGCCTTAAGCACAGCTTGGCTGTCGCAGCAAACAAAGATACTTCTCCCCGTCCATCTATTGTTCGTAACGTGGCTTAAATTCATTAGGATAGCATAAGCCTCCGCTTGGAAAACGGATGCGTATGATCCCAAAGATGTGTGCAGTCGAATGTAGACGTTCTCCACAAAGGCACCAGCACCAGAACCCTCGTCGGTTTTGAAGCCATCTGTGAAGATACGATAACAGTTCTTTCCAGGCTCAGATTCTGGAGCGAACCAGTCCTGAACCGAAGGAAAGTTAACTGAGTAATTTTGACGCAGTTTGAGCCTTGGGATCATCGTGTCAGACGGCATATCCACTAGACGTGAGTCAAAAGATATGCTGCTTGCGAGCTCCTTAAAGCTCCAGTGCGAATTGTGCCAGAGACCACATCTTTTAAACGTTGCGTCATACTATTCAATTATTTTGGTACTCGCAAAAAATTCCTCATTATTGTTACGTATCACGATACTTGATGTCGCATTAAAGACTGCTTTTGGCGATTACGTATCACCATACTTGCTGCCTTTCAAACTGTTTTTGGCTTATGCTTTCTTATCGTTCTGACATTTTCATGGATCCACTCTCGTAATTAATAAACGGTCTGTTTCGTGGCTATCGTATATTTGGGGTTAGTTTCTTTGACTTGCATTCCGTAATTAGTAATACGTGTCCTGATTTTGAAAACACACACAGCACACATAGTAAAATCAAAGCAAACCTCGACACTAAATAAGAATTAGTTCAAAATTTAGTAACAATTCAAGAAATGGAAACCTAAACACACTCAGAAATTTTAACTCTAACGAAAAAAATGTGTTGCATTGTTATTTTGGTAATGCCACTCGAATAGCTGTGCAGTACGACCAAACGAAAACTAAATTAGCCTTTCATTATCGTGCACTTTTTGCTGGGAGTTTAATACAAAATCCAACCTTGACTATTTAACCAACGCACTCACGCCACCGCTACCCTAGCAAGCTTATAAAAATGATCCAACTCGTCTACGAAATATTCGCTTCTGATGTTCATAACTTTCTTCGTAATCTTAATTTTTTCCACAACAAGCAGCACAACGTTGCATGGACAAAAATTCAATCAGCTAGCGTGCGATCTTCATGCTCTACTTAGCAAGACCTATTTTCCATCTATGTGAGGAAGAACTTATTCGTAAATGTAAAAAGCTGATCCTAAACATCTGCCTAAGAAAGTAAAAATTCTTGTTATTGCCCAAGGGCAAAAAAAAAAGATATTTTCCCAAAAAGGTACTCCACGGCAGCAATGAAGCAGTGAAAATCTCTCTCCAGGAGGTACACATCCTCGTTTTAGGAAAACATGACATGACTTTCCATTCCCTACTAAGCATTTTGTGTGCTTGTTTGTCATCGAATCCGGAACCAAACGCTTTGCACATCTTTTGTGCATATCATATTATCATCCGAAAACCTTACTGCTGCGCTGCCACAATTGTAACATTCGCCTTTGGCGCGTTTCTATAATCTTTCTGCTAATGCATGTAGGTTAGGTAGGTACACACTGATGCATCCACACTCCCTATACACAAAGATAGTTGAATTCCGAATGAATATGTTGGCAGGCTCTTAACAAAAAGCCAAAATGCATTAATCGTGTTTACAATGCTTTTAGAGATCCAAGATACTGCCTACAGCCACAGCAATCCATGCGAGAGAAAATACTCCGACTCACTATCACACCAAAGTCACTTCCCATACAAACTATTTCCAGTCAAGCCAACTATACAATGAACACAAGGTGAGAGGTCACTGTTGCACTTTATGCAAATGCATATTGCTGCTGTGCCACGAAATAAATGAATTAACCATTGCATGGCCAGAGAGATGCAAGTAGGTATATCTTGTATCTCAATGCCAGCCAGATTATAGGTGCTGCTGCTGTTGTTGCTGTTCCATCTCTTCAAATTCTGAAAAGCAACAGAGATCCACCAGGTGTAGAGTGCAGTTAACAGGCAGCCAAGGCATAACAAACGATTCTGGGCAATGTTGGAGTTGGAAAATTACATATGAATAAAGCCTTAACGGGTGGCATATCCTAGTTGGTTAATGACGTCGAGTCTTGTCTCATCTGTGATCATTTGTCTGCTGATGGTGGTGGAAATGAAGCATGGGAAATTGTGTCAGATATGTGAATCCGCTCTTGGTAAACATTAGTCATCGAATGTCAGATAGCAGTAAGTAATTGAATTGTCCTCTGGGTGTAGAAGGACAGGGAAGTTTGAAAATAGAAAACATCAAGATGGATTTTTAGAGAGGGAAAAAAAGGACAACGGATGGTGTATGGGGAAATTTTTTCTGACTATGTCAGCACAAAGGAATGGGTTACAAAGAAATCTATTCTAGGAATACAATGTCAAAGCTGAACTGGAGTAAATAAGATAATAGATTTGGACCCTACAAATGAGTTCGGGTTTCACTTAAAACAAATAAAATTCAAACAAATGAAAAAAGGAGCTCAAACAAAGAAGGAACGAATCGAAGTGATTGTTGGTGGATGGTATTTTGGTACAAATATGGCAAAGGAACAGAAAAGAACAGAAGAATTACCAGGCTCTTAATGGAAATTGTACTTTAAATAAATTTTTTTTTCCACATTGATGTAGCGGACGCACGGATGATTGAGTTTTATGGTCACATTAAAAAAAAAAAAAAAAAAAAAGGTGGCGCTACAGAGCGAGGAGCCCCTGGGCCTAGCGCATTTCTCACAACCGTGCCTTGTGAGGGAATGGAGGGGACCTACAATTTTATGCCGGATCCGAACGGCCAATTCCTCGCGAAAGGCGATACCCGGGAAAAAACATTTTTTTGCCTCTGCTGGGATTCGAACCTCGAACCTCTGGATTAGCAGGTGGACATGCTAACCATCGCACCACGGGTACCACATTATGGTCGCATTAAGAAACAATTTTAACATCAGTTTACGTTGACCTTGCGCGACTGACTGGTCAACTACGTCACTTACATCACAATTATCTATTGTGCTCTCCTGGATTACCGAGGATGAGGTGGTGGAGGAGGGAGGGTAGGACAGTGTTTGGATTCAAGGATTAGTGAATAATTTCTTCCAACAAAATTTTCCACAGGCACTTATCAAAACAATATACAATTTTCTGCATTGCAGGTCACTCTTCATTCAAATAGGAAGTTGCCAGTCATCAACAAGGACAATCAACGCTGGAGTTGCAAAGGGATCCAAGATAGGACCGTTCTTGTTCAACATCTACACAACGGACCAACCACAGCCAGAAGAAGCACAAAATCTCCTGTTTGCCGATGACTCCCTCACATACGCCAAGTCCATCTCCCCGGTTTTTGCTTGCAGAAGAGTTGAAGCCCACGTTAGACAGCTTTGCGAGTACTACCAGCACTGGGGCTTCAAAGTAAACTCAGCCAAATCCGAGCTAATTTGCTTTAGAACCATCCACCAGATCCGGGAACGCAATAGGACGCTCAGCCAACAAGTGTAGAAGTACCAAGATCTCCTTACTCGATGGACTCAATTAACGGCCAAAAACAATGTGAAGTACCTGGGAGTACAGTTCAACGAGTTACACAGGTTCAACCCCCATGCAGCTGCTGTACTAAGGAAAGCCAACTTCGCTTTTCACCGCATCCATCCACTAATGAGAAAGAACAACGTACTGAGCCAGAAGACGAAACTACTTCTCTGCAAGCAGCTCATTCGGCCTGTGATCACGTATTGTTTTCCTACTTGGTACACGGCAACAAAAACCCACATGAACAAGCTGGCAGTTCTCGAGCGGAAGATCCTGCGGATCTGCACCAGGACTACACTATGACAGGATACAAAGGAAGCACGTCAGCAACAGAAGACTCTACGAAGAAGCGAAAATATTAAAACTTGACAGGTACCTCATCGACTCCAGCCGTAGATGTCTGCAAAACATGACCGACCACCCGAATCCCCTAATAATGAGCATCATAAGCCAGCCAAGACATCCCAGCCCGCGGTACCTTCTAGCAATGGAAATTATGGATGAGGATCTCATTTCTACAAGTGATGAAGTGAACATCAACTTCTATGCTGAACCGGGGTCAGCATACCACCGTGGCTAGGAGCCACCAACCCCCCACCCTCACCAATCCCCATCAAAACACAGTGACAACCGGATTTGAACAATCCGAGAGAAATAAACGACAGACGATGAGATTAACCAATCACAGCAACAATTAATTTTAATTTTTAATTATTTTTTTTAATCTAGGTCAATGTAAGAAAGTTAGGCCCTCTCTGTGCCAACAAAATATAAATACTCACATTGTTAACTTTAAGTAGAATAGGTAAATTGTACATATTAAAACTAAGTTCAATAAAAATTAATGCTAATGCTAAATGGCAAAAAAAAAATGAGAGGGTAGGAGGTGAAAATCAGAGGAGCATTGTATTGATCACTAGGATATCGGGTTTGGAAAACTCACTGAACCATTTTGAGCCATGAATTGAATTGAAAAATTGAATTGTTAGAGATGTGGCACTGTTCGTCGTGTTGCTTCCTTAGGTTGGGAGGATGGCACTCCTGGTCATTGTTCTAGTTGAATAGGACTTTGTGCCCGACAGCGGAATTTATATCTTCATCTCCGTTAATAATTTTATAGGTATGGGCTGCGATTCCATCACTATGTTTCCCTGGTGATCTTTACAGGCTTGAGTTTGAGGTTTGCCATCCTTGCATGATTTTTCCTTTCATGGCATCTCCCAATTTCCCAAAACGAGCGCTTATGCTGCTTCTTTTCCCTCCTTTTGGGAACTCGTTATTCTTCTCGTCCTTTCTCTTTGTATTTCTCCTTGTACTGTTCACCGGCACCTCTTGTTTTTTTTTGCATCAATTTTTGTGGTGCTCTATGCTTCCCTGTATTTAAACTTGCATGCATTCTTCATCGAAGCCAACTTCTATTTTTGTCATTTTTATTTCCATCTTTCGACTTTTTTCGAAGCTTCAGCTGTGAACGTGATGTTCAGCTCACGACAAACCTTATTTTCGATACACAACACGTGACATGAGATACGTGTTGTTTGACAAGTGAATGAGCTTTACACTTGAATGAGCAAACACGTTAAGTTAAAATATATATTTTTTAAAGACAAGAGTTTTTAAGACTTCTTATCACAAAAGAAACGTACACAGCTCTTAAACAGCCACTTTGACAGCTAAATCTCAAATTTTAGAACATCAACATCGACTTCGAAATTAGACCCAATTTTATGTTCAAGTTATAGTAGTGAAAATGCTACCAGCCTCACACCACATTTCTCAGAGAACTCGACATCGACCTTAAATCTAATTTTGGGTTCAAAGTAGTAGTGACATTCGACACTACAAAATGTTTATACTAAGCGATGTGGAAGTTTCAATCTCTTAAACACGACTTTTAATGCCCACTGTCAAACTTTCTGGTAAAGTTACACTTGTGAACTGATTTGAGATCTGCCCAAAACACTCGGGGTCACGCGTCCCGTTACGTCACACGCTTCACAAGCAATATCAACTTAGCTAACAAGATGAGACGTGAATTGCGATACGTAACCAATAGCAAAAGACATGCGACACGCAACACGTGGCATGTGGCACGTAACGCGTGATATGAGCTAACAAAAAAAAAAATAGGCTGTCCATAGTATTTTTTTCAAAAATTACTGTTGCTAGTAAATACATTTGATCCACTTCCTTGCTTCGAGTAGTTGTAAGATAAAATAAAAATAAAAATGAATTTAAAATGTAAAATGCTTCCTTGCTTCGACTAAACTAAGGACGCCATTCAGTCATACAAAAATAATATGCTCGGTAGTAAAATGTAAGAAGCTTAGTTGGTATGCTTTTATTTTCATCAAAGGTTCTTATCTTAAGTTATCCTATTAAAATATTTATTTTTACTCTTCTCGTAGTTACCTCGTTGTATGTCTCAAGCAATTCATGTCACAAAAGCAAAGAACTTTTTAGTCATGGCTAATTATTTTTCAAATTCTTAAAACCGTAACATACACAAAGAGTTTCATGGTGTTCTTGTGTATGTCATTGCCAATTATATTTGCAAGATTTGAAAATCCTCCAGAAAACACCGAGAAAAACCAATGTCAACATTGGGTTTTATTACCTTCTTTCTACCCTAAACTTTGTCGAAACAAAGTAAAAAGAATGAAAAAAGATACATCCTGTTGTTCGCCTGCAAAGTTACAACGGAAGAATATCTTCCCATACACACGCACGCCTCTAAATCCCTATCCCCAAGCACCACACATCATGCTCATCTCTTACGGTGGCAGCGAGCGTTTTGTTCTGAAAACCTATCCATTCGTAATCCGCCTTTACACTTTTGCACACGCAATTTCTTTGAGTTTTGCGATAACATCATCTGTCAAGGTTGACAATTGGTAGGTTCGACATATGCAGAAAAAGAACTTCACATTTTACCAGGAAAACACTGGCCAAATTGTCCTTGTTGATAAAAACGGTCGACATCCTTGAAAGGCGACGAGAAAAGAATACGCATTATAATTGTATTGCTTCCATTGACTTTCAACCCCATTTTTTTGTTTCTATTTTTCTATTTTGTTTGCCAGCATTTTAGTTGACTGGCATGGTGTCAACGATTAGAACAGCGGTTTAACTAAATAACAGCGTAGGTAGAGTGCGTACCGGGCTCGATATGTGTTCGTTTTGATATTAACATTCAAATGCTAGATTGAATTGGGTAAGCAAGTTATCACCACACCACACCAACACACACGCACACTCACACACACACACGACTCGTATTTATTTGCACGCACCTTATATGGGGGATGTATACAATTCCACGACTTGGGTTATGCCCCATTTCCATCTCACCCTACTTGAACTGCCACTCTGGGTGACAATTGTGTTTTTCGATGTTAAAAGGATTTTTGGTTTAATTTGTGAACATGAATAGATGGACGACAGCGTTGACAGGTTATTAGGCCAGAGACATGTGCTTTGTGAGACATAGAACTTTTAAAGCAATTTCAAATACAAAGACATAGCAATGACAGAATGACAGAGAATACAAAAAAAAGTCCTTTTGTTTTTTCTGAAGTTCAGTTGGGGTGCGTGAGAGACGTAAGAATGTCTGTTCAAGAAAAATGTATGTATGAATGGCATAGTTGGCGTTAACAACATTTCTCGTGTAAAAATAAATTTCTCACACATTTTGTGGCCAGACAAGTTCGTTTTTGACGTACACTGAGCCAAAAAACATCACCAAATCAAAAAAAATGGCTTTGAATCAAAGAAAAAAGGCAACAATTTAGGACTAAAGGCGTTTTTCTTAGAGTCAAAGCTGCGATGCTTTTGAATAAAAATTGAATGAAAACTCCATTTGAAATAAATGATTTTTGACAATGATTTAAACGACAGGAGACCTGTAATTCTAAAAACTATTAGCTCTGATTTAATTACGGACGGCTTTTCTTTTAAATTCTTATTGACCATAAGTGAAAGACAATGTGCATTATTTCTAAATGACATTCTTCTTTGAATTTCAATCGAAATACTCTGAAATCAAAGCTTTGATTCATTCAACCTATTGCGCTCGCTACTTCAATTTAAATAAGGGTCGTATTCGAATTGAATCAAATATGTTTTCAATTAGTAATCGCACGTATGGTAGTTTCGAGTAATACCAAACTAGACTAATTAAAAAAATTTAAATAAAAAATTAATTTGTTGAATTAAAGTTAGGTACATATTTTATTTATATTTAAAAAAGTGTTATTAACTTAGCATATACATTATTTATAAAGTCTACAAATACTTATTTCTATCTAAATTTCAATTAGTTAAATAAAAATTAGTTTTGACATTACTGACATCGATTCCATTTTTGGTTTTGATTGGTTTGATTCCATTTTTATTTATAATGAGTTAAAAAATAGAAAAACTGTAAAGAAACTTAAATTGCATGAGATTTAGTCTTAGATGGGTTTAGTCTTGATGTGATGGTATTAAAGTTAGACTTACAATCCTTACGCGCATTACCAAAATATGTTTTAAGGGACCTCATCTCTTTATTCCTGTAGGATAGTGCACCAAAAAATTATGTTTCGGCTTAAGGGTTGCTCCATATAATTTCACGTAAAGTGTATAGTGTTCTTTCTTGAATAAGCTTGCTCAAAAAAAAAAAAAAAAAATGCTTTAAAAATAAATTGCAACAGTTACCAAGATATTGTGGTAAAAGTAATAACAAGGAACAATACTTACCAAAAATCTCATTTTACTTCACTCGTTTACAGAACTTGACTCTTTTATTACTAATACGCGAATGTCGCAATACAGATTTCAACAAAGAGAACCCCTTTGAACCATTGGTATAGAAAAGCGTTTTCGTTTGCTTCAAATGTGTTTTTACTTTAATTTTAAAGTATTTTAATAACGAAAATGCAAACGCAGTTTTTTTTTCAAAAATTGAAGCGTACTCTAGTTTATTTTTAATACATTTTCTTTTGATATAAATTCGAAAAAGTAAGATTTCGATTCAATGAAGTGAACTATTCAATTCAAAAGCCAAAGTCACTTATCTGCTTTCCCAAAAGCAATTTGTATTTGAAACAAACAACTTTCAATTCAATTCAAATGTGTTGCTTTAAAAACGCTAACAACTGCAATTTTAATGCTTTCCCATTTAAATATCGGACACAGTTTTTCCCTCAGTGTATGAGAAGTATGTGAAAGTCTTTTATCTTTCATCGGTTTTGTAAAAGTACAGGCATTCAACACGTGAGTGAAGTATCGAGAGTAGGCCTATCTCTCTCTCTCTCTCTCTTTTTAAGAAATAAATTTAAGTTTGGCTAGGGTCGAACACCATGCTGCCATGTATTTCCCGGGGTAAGGTAGAACCAGCCTAAAGTTTGTTTGTGTTCGAACTTTTTTGCTGAAATAAAATCGAAAGAATAGGAGCCCAATTTTCAACTCCTCATGTGTAATGAAAACCCACTAAGGACCCATCGTGTAAGATCGTAAGATGTTTGCCGTGAAGAGGTGGAAGCAGACTAAAGTTTTGTTGAGGTCGAGATTTTATGCTGTAATAAGGACCAAAAAATTCAATGGAAACACAATTTTCCACTCTTCATATTGAATAGGAACCTTCCAAAATCGCATCGCGTAAGCTCGTAGGTATTTCCCGTGGTGGGATGGTGAAATCACTACAGCCTGAAGGTTCCGGGTTCGAGTGTTTGCTGCAATGAGATAGAGAACGAAAAAAGCCAATTTTCCAATAACTGAACGTCCAAGGACTAATCGTAAGATCGAAGTGTTTCCCGTAGTGCGTTGGAACTGGAGTTTGGTTGGGTTCGAACTTTTATGTTGCAATAAAAACGAAAAAAATAGACGGTAGCCCAATTTTGTACTCTTCTTGTGTAATAAGAACCTACCAAGAACCCATCACGTAGATCGTAAGTGTTTCAAGTCGTGAGGTGAACGAACCTAAAGTTTGATTGAAGTCGAACTTCTTAGCTCCAAAAAGGACCAAAAAACCGACGGGAACCAATTGTCAACTCTTAATATGCAATGAGAACCCACTAAGGACCCATCGCGTAAGATCGTAAGATGTTTGCCGTGGAGAAGTGGAAGCAGACTAAATTTGATTGTGGTCGAACTTTCATGCTGTATTAAGAACCAAAAGAGTCAAGTGAAACAAAATTTCCACTCTTAACGCATGGAATAGAAACCTACCAAGGTCGCATCGCGTAAGATCGTAAGTATTTCCCATGGCAAAATCACTTGGTTCAAGTCCCAGAATCTTCTCTCTTGCAGTGAGAACGAAAAAGGCAAACGGAACCCCGATTTTCCACTTTTCATGTCCAGTAAGAACTAACCAAGAACTCATCGTAAGATCGTAAGTGTTTCCCGTAGTGAGGTGGACCTAAACTAAAGTTTGGTTGTGTCAAACTTCTTTGTTGCAATAAGAATCTTAAAAGTCGACAGAAACCTATTTTCAACTCTCCGTATGCGGTATGCCATAAGAACCTACCAATGACTCATCGGAAGATCGTAAGCGTTTCAAATGGTGAGGTGGAACTAGACGTAAGTTTGGTTGGGTTTGAACTTGAATACTGGAAAAAGAACTAATAATGTCGTCAGACACCCAATTTTAAACTCGTCATGTGCAATAGGTACCAAGGACCAGGACCCATCGTACGATCGTAAGTATTTTCCGTGGTGAGGTGGAACTAGACTAAAGTTGGGTTGAAGTCGAACTTTTAGGCTGAATTAAGAGTTTTACAATTCAACAGAAATTCCACTCCTCCACTCCACTCTTCTTTATCAGTAAGGACTCACCGTGGTAAGTTGGTAAAAGCACGATTGACTGGAAGTTCCGTGTTCGAGTCCAAAAATCTTCTTTGCTTCGTAAAATCGTAAATATTTTCCGTGGTGAGATGGAACTAAAATAAAGTTTGGCTAGGATCGAACTTCTTTGCTGCAATAAGAACTTTAAAAGTCGGCAGAAACCTATTTTCAACTCTCCATATACCAAAAGAAGCTACGAAGGACCCATCGTGTTGTAAAAATAAAATAAATAAATAGGGTGGCGCAACAGAGTGAGGAGCCTAGCCCCCGGGGCCTAGCGCATTTCTCACAACCATGCCTTGTGAGGGAATGGAGGGACCTACAATTTTCTGCCGGTTCCGAACGGCTAATTGAGAAAGCACTTTTCATGGCAATAAATTTACTAACGGAGGACTTGCCAATTCCTCGCGAAAGGCGATACCTACCCGTGGAAAAACGTTTTTGCCTCTGCTGGGATTCGAACCTCGAAACTCTAGGTTAGCAGGTGGACATGCTAACCATCACGCCATGGGTACCACCATCGTGAGGTAGTAAAAGCATTAGTGATTGTTCCGGTCTTAGAGTGCCTTTTTTCAGGAATTAGAATTGGAAAGTCCTCCGAGGGTATTACTACCTTCAAAAAAGCTAGAAACATATCCGTTTGGGAACCGGCAGAAAATTAGGGTCCTTTCCCTCAAGCTCCTTAACGCGCAATAGTTCCGCGGCACATTCCGAAACCAAATATTTATATTTTTTAAAAGACAGACAAATCTTTCAAAATTAATTGATGATGATTTTGCCTATATCGTAGGAGATTTCCTCTTTGATTAATCTCCAAGCTTAAATTGTCTCTTTTAGGAGGCTCAGTTTTATTTTTCGTACTAAAAACAGCAATAACAAAAATAGAAACACAAAGATAATCTATTTTTGTGTTTGTTCTTAATCCAGTCTTCCTTCTCCACGAGAGTCTCTTTCTCACAATCATTTTTCATTTTATCAAAAAAGAAGTTCGTATTTTTCTTTTATTCCAATACCTGCTACATATTTCAACCTCAGCAAGTTTAACGATCTGGTATTGATATGTTTATCATTTTCCTAATCCCTTGTGCAAAGTACACACCGTAAACGTATAAACAAACAATTTTCATACACATTGAGTTTGAAAAAAAAAAACAAAAAAAAAAGTGAAGAAAAAAGTTGAAGACTGTTTTTTGCTGAGAGAGAAAAAAAAACTTTCCTCTTCCTGACAGATCCCCAAAGAGAAAAGTTTTGATAAACAACGAAATTCACTCAAGCCGCACTGCTGCGTGTAAATTCATCAAATTTATTATCGAATCGCTCGCCCCATAATTCATCGTTCTGTGCAAAGAAGAACAACAACAACATGGAAAAAAAAGGGAACTTAGTTGCAGATTTTCCAACAAAATTGGTCGGTAGTCGGTTTTTTCTTTGTTTGAACAAAAGATGCTGCCGAATTTTCTTTTCATTCATTCATTTTTTTTTTTTCTCTTTTTTTGTAGAGGTATCTGTTTTTTTTTTTGTTTCCTTATTTGAAGCGGGCAATTTTGGGGATTCCACCAGTCACAAATGATGTTTACTTTTGAAACGAAATTGATGCGGGTCTGGGTTTTTCTTTCGAATCGGAGAAAAAGTTCCGACCCTTTCGACAATCTCATCAATGGCACTGACACTGACACAAATACCATGCCAACTACAAGGTAACGCACACAAGAAGCTCTCTGTAAATCTGCAAAATTTTGCTGACTAATTTTTCTTTCTCTTTGCGAAAGTTTTCCCTTCGTTTTTTTTTTACTTTATTTTTTTTTTTTTAACAAAAGCTTGATAATGCTAGAGTTTCAATTTGATTTGATTATGTACACCCTCTTCCTAAGACTTGTTCCCAGCACTCCCGCCACTACTACTACTACAACAAACAACTATACCTACTCTTACTTTTACGACGCACTGTCTTGCAGCAGTGTATAGGAAAGGATACGAGAGTATATATCTTCAAATGAAATTGCTCAAGGACTTAAACTCAAAAGAAAGTTATTTTTCCAAACCCAGCAGGATGAACTTTTTCCTTTCTTTCTTTATAATATGTAAATCAAATCTTCAACTGTGAAGAAAATGGGAAAATCTTAATACTTATGTGAGGCAACTCACTATTATAGGGAAAATTCATACGAGTAGAATGGAAGGTACGGGTTGTGGGTTTGGTACCCAACTACACATACTCCACATTCAAACATTCAAAAAAGACAAAATGAACCAAGCTGAAGTTCATTATTTAAATGTAATTCGCATAAATTTTAGGGATAAGTTTTGAGACAAATGTGAGTGCTTCCTTTTATACAGACACATATGTATGTACCTAGCTACGAGTATAAAAACAAAACTGAAATGTGTAGACGACTAAAACAAAGCTATTGGCACAATTTCTACGTGATTAAAGTGTAAATTCTTGTATAGCAGCAATGGTAACCTATTAAAAGCATCAGTGAAGGTAAAATTGAATTGAAAACACTTAATGAAATCTTTATACCTAGAAACGTTTTTACACGTTTCATGATGACAAGGTCTTGAACTTATTCTTGGAAAAACTGCCTTTTCAATTTATTGAGGTTTGCCAAGTAGAAAATTGGATGTCAATGGGAACGATTTAGTATAAGTTTGAATGGGGTAAGACCTTCATCTAGGGAAGAATATCTACTTCCAGCACGTGTAGTTATTTTGCAAACTTTCTTCAGTTCAAATGTATTTTGGTTATGTTAACGTGATGGCACATCTTTCCAATTATATTCCTTCACTAGGTTAATGGGTCCCTCTTGAGTACGGGAAAAAAAAAATGGTGTGGTTATGTGGAATGTGCCATGGCCTTCAGTTTTCTTCCTTCCCATTTACTCTGCTTGGAGTATTATGATTTCCAAGGAATAAAAAGTTTTCCACCTGTCTGGTCAGAAATGTTGATCCGCTCATAATTTTGCAAGATACAAGAGACTTAGTGAGGAAGCGCTTTTCATGGAAAAGTACTCACTTTCAGAGGACTTTCCAGTTCCTTGTGAAAGCTGACACTAATTTTGAACTTCCAAGCAACAGGCAGAAATTCTGACCACCACGCTTCGAGAACGAACAATACAGAAGCTTAACGTTAGGAAATAGCTCGTGCGAATACAACACAATAAATTCTTTTTGATACTTAAACTTTTTTCGACCTCTGATAGGCCAGAAATTCAGGTTCAGGGGCCGAATTACCGCACACGTGATCGAGTAATACGTAACTGAATTATTTGTTTGTGGTCCCGCGTTATTGAGCACTTTAGTACCACAATTTGACATTATTTCATCAATAGTTGAGTGAATTGAAGTCCACAAATGAACAGGAGACTGATGTTGTGTTATATAGACCGAATTTTGAAAGAAAAATAGTACTCACTCACTCGATCACTGATGCTGTAATTTGACCCCTGGTTCTCGCTTATTAAGTGACTTCTGAGCATCGGAAGTTTAATTGTGTTGAACCCACGCATTGTCAATCAATTCTTGGTTTCAAGTTGGTAACGCTGGCAAAAAAAAGGGTCACTTTTTACGAGTTAAGATTTTCAGGTTGACTGCACTGTTGGTAATGGCGCGTCCAAACGTCACCGTGAAAAGTTTTCAGTATACTCTCTGTCATTTCATCATGAAAAGACTTACCAACGAGCAACGATTGCAAACTGTTGAAATTTATAATCGAAACTAGTGCTTTGTGAAAAAGTTTGTTAAGACCTTGTTATTGTGGTCATAATCGACCTGGTGAATTGAAAATTCGTGCTACTATCACAAATTTTCCCCCAAAATTTACTTTGTTAAATATTAAACCATCGACACGCATGCGTCCAGTGTCAATGAAGATCGTTTAGTGTTAATTCGTCGCAGTGTCCATCAATTGGGCACGTATTATTCAACCACATGGAAAATTGTACCTTTCGAATTGTGTTTGAAAGCATTTAAAATTCAACTTCTGCGAGAATTGAAGCCGAATAACTTGCCACAACGTCTAATTTTCGGTGAATAGGCCTCAGAAAAGCTCCATAAAAATCCGCAGTTTTATCGAAAAATTGTGTTCAGCAATGAGGTTCATTTCTGGTTCAACGGATACGTAAATAAGCAAAACTGTCGCATCTTGATTGATAAACTTGTCAAACAAGAACTACCGATGCATCCCGAAAAAAACGACAATTTGGTGTAGTTTGGCCCATATGTGGCATCATCAGTCGAATTTCTTTTAAAGACGACAGTCGAAAAAACGCTACCGTCAACGCCGAATGATATCGGGTTAAGATACGCAACGTTCTTTTTCCCCCAGTTAAATGAGAAGAACTTGGTTGAGATGTGGTTTCATCTAAACGGTGCCACATGTCACACAGTTCGTGGAACTATGGTCATGTTGAAGGATAAATTTGGCGAGCAGTTAAAATCTCGGAAAAGCCCAGGGAGTTGGCCGCCAAGATCATGCGACTTTTAGAATATTTCTTGTTTGGTTTATTTAAAGTCGTGAGTCTATGGGGAAGAGTCGAACACAATTGAAGCCTTACAGGACAACATAACACGCGTAATTCGTGGAACACAGCCCGAAACGCTCAAAAAAGTGAGGCAAAATTGGACCTTCCGGAATGGACCGTTTGTAACGGAGCCGCAGACGACATTTACATGAAGTTTTCTTAAAAACAGAGGATGAAGAGAGATTTGTGGTGGCGATACAGATTATCTTAGAAACGGTAGATTTAGGTGGTTTCTATGAAGAGAACTGACAAGAGACCAATAAAAAGAACCATTGTGATACCACGAACAAAATATGCGGGGGAACGTTCTACAATAAACAAACGTCATTTTAAATGAAGAGTCGATGGTGGCATTCAATATCTGAGCATTTAAAATTCAACTTCTGCGAGAATTGAAGCCGAATAACTTGCCACAACGTCTAATTTTCGGTGAATAGGCCTCAGAAAAGCTCCATAAAAATCCGCAGTTTTATCGAAAAATTGTGTTCAGCAATGAGGTTCATTTCTGGTTCAACGGATACGTAAATAAGCAAAACTGTCGCATCTTGATTGATAAACTTGTCAAACAAGAACTACCGATGCATCCCGAAAAAAACGACAATTTGGTGTAGTTTGGCCCATATGTGGCATCATCAGTCGAATTTCTTTTAAAGACGACAGTCGAAAAAACGCTACCGTCAACGCCGAATGATATCGGGTTAAGATACGCAACGTTCTTTTTCCCCCAGTTAAATGAGAAGAACTTGGTTGAGATGTGGTTTCATCTAAACGGTGCCACATGTCACACAGTTCGTGGAACTATGGTCATGTTGAAGGATAAATTTGGCGAGCAGTTAAAATCTCGGAAAAGCCCAGGGAGTTGGCCGCCAAGATCATGCGACTTTTAGAATATTTCTTGTTTGGTTTATTTAAAGTCGTGAGTCTATGGGGAAGAGTCGAACACAATTGAAGCCTTACAGGACAACATAACACGCGTAATTCGTGGAACACAGCCCGAAACGCTCAAAAAAGTGAGGCAAAATTGGACCTTCCGGAATGGACCGTTTGTAACGGAGCCGCAGACGACATTTACATGAAGTTTTCTTAAAAACAGAGGATGAAGAGAGTGGTGGCGATACAGATTATCTTAGAAACGGTAGATTTAGGTGGTTTCTATGAAGAGAACTGACAAGAGACCAATAAAAAGAACCATTGTGATACCACGAACAAAATATGCGGGGGAACGTTCTACAATAAACAAACGTCATTTTAAATGAAGAGTCGATGGTGGCATTCAATATCTGATCGCTTGAATTGCCGAAGAAAAAATTGAACGATATAAGATGAAAGAACAAGATAAGAATAGAGGATATGAGTGACTGCCTCCTCTTCCTCCTCATTCATGCATCTTCTGATGAAATCGTTCGATAGAACACCAAGTCTTTTGCGACTGTCTGCTTATGACAGAGATGATGGAACTTACAATTGTGTCATCTGATTAGATCTGCTTGATCCCTAGACAAGTCATCGTTTCTATCCACCTACTGTTTTTTTATCCATGGTATTTTGCCTAAGGATGGGCTTGCACGTGGCTATTAGTATACTACCACTGTTGGTTGAAATCTTTATAAAAATGGTTCCAATCCTAGTGAGCTCATCGACTTACGACTTTGCAATTTCCTAGAATATCTCTGTACTCCTGCTCACAAATAATCCACAGCTGAGGGCGATTACTGAGTTCAAGGAAACAGCACTGAGTGATTAAAAGGCTGATACACTGACTGAGAAGGTGTGTATATTCACTGAGGATATTATCACATTTTAGACACAAAAGAACAGTTTTGTTACTTGCATACAATTTTGAGTTCGGAAGACGGAATGAGGGACTTTAGTCTGTCTGAGTATCTTTAATCCACCACCCAACATATCATCGGATTTTGGACCACACGTGTAGTAGTAAATTGAATTATCTTTCAAGAACGCATCGTCGTCCCAGAGAGACTTGGGATTGATCCCAATGGGGCCAATAATGAAAATGAAATGAATGTCTGAGCTAACGTCGTTTGCTGAAAATGCCGAAGAAGACTTAGGAGCTTGTTTGAGTAGGTTGAAGATGCTGACTTTATTAATAACATTTAAGGAAGCTTCTTCTTTTAATATCTTGCATTTTATATGTTCTCATTCTTAACGTGTTTCTATTTTACCAGCCTGATTTTAAACCCTTTTGAACTTGTTCCTCAGTAAATTGACTTTAATTTAATTTTGTGTTTGCAACCCTTTCTGACATTGTCATTCTAACTTACTATTTTAACAATGAACATAACGAAACCAAAAATCAATTTAAAGTGACTCATTTTCAAACTCATAAAAGGGTAAAAAGATTAATAGAAGTCAATTTGTTTGGTATGGGGCTAATAAATTCAGTTTCCGTACAAAAAAATAATTTGGCTTCACGCTTGGAAAAGGGTGAAAAACCAGTCAATTATTAGTCACACATTACTCATGCTCAAAAAGAAATAATGCTCTACGCTTTTCACTGAGGGGTTTCACTTTCAATTCCAAATTATACAAGAAAATCATTTCTTTGTTGGTTTATTTTTGTGTAAAGATGTACTTTGAAGAGAATTTTTAGCAGTCTAGCTAAGCATTACTAACTAGAAATTATTTTAATTAGCTATACTTACATAAAAAGTATGAACATTGTCACCTATATCTGTTCTCTTAACGTAAGCAGATTATTTACACGAGGGCGGAGAAAAGTAGAGGTCTCAACATACATCCTTGTGGAACATGACAGGGCAACATAATGGGCTAAAAATATCAGTGTTTTTAAACTATGGAAATCAGCGGCGTGCTCTATAAGCGGATCGCTAGTGCGAAGCAGTTCAGCGATTTCTTTAAGATCACGATGCTCGATGATAGCAAAAATGATGCAGTTTTCTTATTAACGTCCAATGGAGACATACCATCTACAGTTGTGGTCCTGATAGATCCAATCGTTGATTGAGTCCTTCAATATGGACCCCTGCAGAGCAAACGCTGGTTCAGGTCTGAGAGGTAGGTGTCTGAGAACCATGGCTTGTAAGTTCGTCGGCAATCTCTTTTCCAGTTATCCCGTGACGAAACTCAAAAAAATTAGCCTTCAGACAAAAATTCAGAGAGATATTGTATTCCTGGATCACTTTTGAAGTAGTTAAAGGGCTGAGCAGAACCCAAAGCATAGCTTGGTTGTAATCGCAAACAAAAATACTTCTCCTCGTCTAGCTATTCTACGTCACGAAACGTGATTTGGATACGCTTGGAAGACGAATGTGTATCTGACTAAAGAGGTGTGCAGTCGTAAGTCATCGTTCTCCACAAAGGCACCAGAGCCAGAAAAATCATCGTTTTTGTGAAGGTCCGATAGCCTTCTCAGGTTCAGATTCTAAAGTGAACCAATGCTGAACAGACAATAGGTTGACATTGTATTTTGACGCAATTTGAGCCTTGGAATCATCGCATCGGACGGAATATCCAGTAGACGTGAAACCAAAAACTTGCTGAAGTTCCGCAAAGCTTTACTGCTTTTTGCGATATTTAAAAAAGTCCGAAAGTTATACCCTTGACCCATTTGAATCCTTAGCAAAAGAGAAGTACGGATCACTTCGCCCTTCGCCAGAGATTCAGCAATGCGTCAAGAGCGAAGCCTGGAGAGCTGGGAAAGGCAACAGTACAACCGAGACAAATTGTTCTTTTAAATTTGGTGAACGACGCGTTAGAGGTTGGGTCACCAGACAACTGACGCACAGGAGAAAATAAATTGGTCTAATCATAGCTGTAGATCCAAAGGACAAGACCCCATGTCTTGACAATGCTCACTTACAAAAAACTGACAGTAGCCGTGTTTTATTGGGAATTTATATTCACTTCAGCAAAACATCGCTCATGGAAAAACAACAACTCTAAAGTGAATAGCGTAAGTGGACAAAAATAACTCACTTGCCGAAGTGAACAAAAGGGATGGCTGCTAAATGGCGTTTATGGGAAAATGAACTTGGTAAGTGAATATAGCCAAAAAAGCGTTTTATTGAGACTCGCAAGTGAAGTGAATATAGAAATTCCCAATAAAACACGGCTAGTGTCTTTTCAACTCAACATGTTTAGCCCAAAGAAACTTGTTATCTAGGATTACTCAAAGATGCTTGACTTGGTTTGAAAAGGAAATGCTTACGCCTTAAAGTGAAAGTTGAGTCAATAGAGTCGGACCAAGTGTTTGTGTGTCGTAAGGAGAACAACCTCGTTTCGTAAGGAACAACCTCATATCGAAAAGAGAACAACCTCGGTTTTAAGAGTATTGATGAAGAGACCTTTCTGACATAACCAAGTGTCAATCAAGTTTAGCGTAGCCTTTGCTCTGGAACAGACAGCTTCGGGGCTAGACCCGACCGAAAGCACGGCAATGTAGGCGTGTGCATATGCTTGGGCGTGCACGTTAGGTTCATTGATTGATTACCCTCATAACAAATAGAAGAGTTGGTGTCAAAAATTGCACTTATAAATTGCGGAATGAATAGCAACGTTCTGAAAAGCAGGCTGTTTTTGACAATGTTGGAAGCTCAATTAGCCTCGTTTAGACAGTATTCGGGAGAAAATTTTCATTAGGAACGTAAAGTAAGTGATTGACGTTAATTTCATCGGATACAATTCCGAGTTTGTTAACCTGTACCGAAACAATTTGTCATTCGAAAAAAATCGAATCAAGAGACATCATCTAAACATAGCCTCCAAGTCATTCAAACTCTTCAATGAAGTCCAAAATCTCGTATTCACTGCTCCAGTTTAGCCCTGAGTCTAACATTCTCATCATTCCAATAAAAAATTTCATCATATTGTGACCGAAGGTTAAACAGTTTAACTTTGTCGGCCGAAAGTACCTAAGTATACTCGTATCTACCTTTCTCTATTTGTAATCGAAATCTGATTTCCGGAGTGTCTGACCCGCGGGCTTCATTCATTTTAGATTAAATTTGCCTAATAAAACAGATCAAATCGTTAACCAAACAACATCTAATTAAATTTCTTTACGACATGCACGACCATCGCGCTGTATACATCTCCAAAAGCTACATTTCCAATTCTGTGGCAGAAATCGTGACAGGCGTTCAAATTTATTTCTCAATTCGCGATCAGGGACTGTATACATATACGTATACGCTATGGCCACAGAACAATAACAAAAGAAATGTCCTTTGCTAACATCAAGAGGAAACCCCTCACTCACTCGTAACCGGAACTGCCGGAATCTATTTGCAATTTCAATTCGGACGAAGCCTTAAAACGGTCTTATCTATCAACAGCTCTCCTAAAAATGAAAACGTTTTTCTGCACTCAACGGGCGACTGACGACGACCGACGGCGCGGCGACGGCGCGGCGACGGCGACGGCGGCTTTGGTCGTCGCATTTAAAACCATTCAACCTCGAAGTCGTTTTTTTTTTTCTTTCATTTTTTTTCTTTTGGTTCTTTTACTCCCGAAAATAATTGTCCTACGTGATCAACAAACAGAAAAAAGAACTCGTTTGGCCAGACAAATTGGGACTAAAAAATAATCCAATTTATTAAAAGATAACTGTAAAATCAGCTGCGACATAACCATAAAATTGGCCTCATTCTAAACAGCACCCCTGAGATGAATGTTTATTACCATATTAATGGTAGAGCTACTGTTATACTACTGTATATCCGCCGTACTGGTTTCGCCTTTGTCACAGAGCTGCAGGACTCTTGTGTGGCTGATGTCGTCCTGCTAAATGTCTATCGTCGTGTTATGTTTTTTTTTTTTTGTCTTTCATTTCGCTTTCGTGTATTTATGGGTATATGACTGTAAGCTTACATTGTGTCCATATACAATTAGCTCGCAGCTAAAACAGACACGGGGAGCTCAAGAGAAGAGTCAGGCATTAATATGGGTTCTAATGTGGGCCAAGATAAAATTACCAAGGCACCGCGCGCCGCACGTTGATGGCCGGCCCATTGAGAATGTATTACACACACACACACAGTATGCGCTAAACACAATGGCATAGGCAGTCTGTAGCAGCCAATAATCCCAAATGGGTAGCGACGCTGGCTGTTCAATGCAATTAACTTATTTTTTCATTCGTTCTGGCGAAACATCAACCTCTTGGGACTTTGCAGATAGGGAAAACACATTGCAAATCAGGATAATCGCTCTTCCATATCATTGTTAGTTCGGCAACGGCAAGGGCGGCCGACTGTTTTTATGCTATGTCCTGGAGATGGGTCATGTAGCTATATTTGGGAGAAGCTTTTACAACACGAGGAACTTTGTACTAGATTGTTGTAAGGCTTTTTAGGATTATTTGAGCTTTTCTCTTCGAACCTCCGTTCTGAAGTTGGATATCGATGGTAAAAATGTTCGAAGCTTCGACGAAGTTCTCTCATGAGAGTACAAATGCGCCTTGAATGCAGTTTGGTTTACCTAAGGCCCATTGACTAATTGCCAAAATATTTATACCTATGTATCGTTTCCTATGTATCGTGTTACTTCAATAGCCTTGACTTCATTAACTTCTTTTGTAGTCATCTTTTGTGTTAGACTGAAAATAATGATAGACTATCGTAGTATGGAAAAACAAATTTCACACGAAGGATAATTAAATCACCCTAATCATAAAAATATCAGACATTGTCGAAAGCCATAGTCATCGATGGGTTTAGGTGGTATAGAAGTTCATTGTCCGGGGCTGTTAGTTTGCTTTCCTTTCGTCCTGTCATTAACTGACAATGAGTTAGTAATGTCAACTGTCATTTGGGTTATTTTAACGTCATGATTTAATAATTGACACCAATAGCTTTTAAGCAATACAACTTGGTATAGGGTACGGGATATAGCAAACAAATTATGTTATGATTGGGAACTGCTTAATAAAAGCTATTGATACCGTTTTAATAATAATTGGGAGGGATAATGTTTACATTTTTTGAATCGATATTTTGATATTGTTGAACTGTAATCGAAACCTTGCGTTGGCGTTGTGAGGAAACTTTACAATGAATTAGGTTATTATCATAAAAACATTGCATGTCCAGTTGATTATTCGATTAAAGTGAGCCACTTTCATTTGGCTGTGTAAATATTTGAGTTGTATTATAAAAAAAGGTTAGCTATTTTCCATTTCTTGATTGTGGGGTGCATGATGTATGACGCTTTGTCTTCTTTTGACGATTTTCCTCATGACATGATAGTCTGGAAGATCTTTAAGATACTTTGCATAGATTGCAGAAACATAACAAAAAATGTTAACCAGTGGATTTAGCTAGACAAGAAGTATTAAACAAAAGGTCCATGAAGCATTGCATGTAAAGGGACCAAATAACTTGGCAGTTAAATACGTTGTGAACTATTATACCAGAGTTGCAGTGAACATCACATAAAATGAACAGTATCACAATCACTACCACCGTTGAACATCCAATGAAATTTTCCATCGGTTTTCCTAATTTAAGTTCGCATCGCGTTCTTTAAAAAAAACTTCATTATAGAAAGTAAGAATAAGACTCTCTTTGCGTATGATTCTTTAGCTACGCCCACTCACTGTCACCTGTGATTGCAGCTCGCTAGCTTGGAGCTCACATAATGGAAGCTCTTCGATACTACTTAAATCCTCAAAGTCCGAGCTAAATAACATACGAAGACACACACAAGGACGAAGCCGTTAGCGATCAGCCACAAACTGCCGCAACATCCGCAAAACGAAATTACTGCTGTAGGCAGCTCAGAAGGCCTGTCATCACGATCACTTACTGCGTTCCCGTCTGGTTCACAAACCCAAAGCTGAAATGTAAAAACTGGCTGTATTGGAGAGGAAAGTTCTGAGAATCTGCACAAGACTTGGCTACGATCCGATACGCAGGAGAACCATCTGATAGAACAGATCATAGAAAAGTACATGGTGCAATCTACTGGAAAACCTAGCCAACCATCGGAACACCTAAATAAGAAGGATAGCAGAAGAAGACAGACACCCGGACCCAACATACACCGATGCGATGCCCCTAATGAACGACGACACAATCAACAACGATGAAGCAATGATTTTCTACGCAGCGTCATACCACCACCCACCGTGGCTAGTTACAACCCCATCCCCCACAACCACCCCCAGCTTAATTGGAGAACATATAGACACACCAATTGTGGTGGTTGAGTAAAGGCACGGTTACGAACTATGCGGCAAAATTATAAAAAAAATTAAACCTGGGCGACATCGCCCTCGTGCCCTAAATGTTAGGCTTTGGGCTAAGCAAGGAGTTTGCAACTTCTCAGATGGTTATTTCATTGCCATGAAAAGCAATTTCTCGAATAGCTCTTCTGATTCGTCAGAAACAAGATCCTTTTCATTACTTACAAGGTATGATCGGTATGGTAGACGGCCTTCGGCCAAACCGTATAAGACTACGTAATATCGTGTAATGTAAATTGTTAATATTTATGAAGTAAAAAAACTTAACTTAACTTAACTAGGTTTGGTGGGTGAGAAAATCGGTAGACCCGGGACTTCCCGCCCTGTTGCGTCACCCTATTTATATATCTAATCGTTACATACTTACAAACTCTCAAACGCACAAGCGATTCCGTCCCAAAGTGGATCTTAAGCGATCAAATGGCATGATCTTTTTCAAAATGTCATCAATCATTACAGGAAATTGTCTTATACGTTTGCGTATAATACTACATGGCAAAGAATATCCTCAAAGGACTTCAGCAAAATCTATATGATTGAGGAGTAACCATTACCACTCCAATTGCGATCCCAGAACATAGCCACGCTGTCATAAATTACCCAAAATAACTTTTTATTCAAATTCTTTAAATTTTAAGGAAATAGCTACAAATTCTTGTTTTCATTGACTTCACACGCAAATTCTTTCATAACTGTTTTAGAGTTAATTTAAGGCAAAAGCAAATTTTTATGTTTAAGTCTAAGATCAAAATTAGCAAATAAAAAAATAATAATAAATAAGCCCCAACATCGTTTAACCAATCGGAGTTTGCGGGGTTGGGAACTATCGCGATTTGTTGAATAGCCCTCCTTTTTTAAAATGAACGAGTCCTGGGAAATTTTAGGGAACGTTTGATTGAACTAGTAGTTCAGTAGAGCTTGCAAAGATACATTGCAGGGCAATCGTCTGAGGTGGTGCAATCAAGTAGAAGAAGACCTCAACTGACTCCTTGAAATTGCTTTGGAGAAAGATGTTGGTTGAGGTTAAACGTTAGAGCAGTTCTTGGAATTTGGTAAATTATTTTCTTAAGTAGTTCGAATTTTGATTTAGTTGCATGACAAATTTATTTTAACACCAGCAAAACTAGTCGGTCCGCCGCGCGTATGAGAAAAAACAAGGAGGTTTGCAAAGCCACCATTTTGAAAAACGAGTTTATGTAAATATTTTAAATCGGTCAAAAACTCAAGAATGTTATCAAAAAAAGTGTGTATAGAAAACACTTTTTTCAATAAATTTTTGTTTAAACTTCACCATTTAAAATGCTAATAAGACGTTTAAAAGAGCTGAAATATAATCGTGATAGGGTGCCCGTAGTTTCATGTTTAGCATATCTGTCTTTTACGTCAAAGGTCACAGAACGTCGGAAAAACATGTTTTTTCATCGCGAGGATTTTACACGTCCTTGAAATGCGTTAAGCCCCGAGGTTTCCATAGCTTTCTTCGAGTTGCCAACGGCTATAGTAGAAAAATTTTTCACATGGAAGAACTATTTTTGAACGACTTTTAAGTTCATCAAAAGTGATTTACGGCAAAAATCGAACCAACAACTACCAAATTAATCACAAGCAAACTGTTGCACCCAGGAACGCAAACCATTTTCTTCCTCTTCCTCTTCCTCTTCCTCTTCCTCTTCCTCTTCCTCTTCCTCTTCCTCTTCCTCTTCCTCTTCCTCTTCCTCTTCCTCTTCCTCTTCCTCTTCCTCTTCCTCTTCCTCTTCCTCTTCCTCTTCCTCTTCCTCTTCCTCTTCCTCTTCCTCTTCCTCTTCCTCTTCCTCTTCCTCTTCCTCTTCCTCTTCCTCTTCCTCTTCCTCTTCCTCTTCCTCTTCCTCTTCCTCTTCCTCTTCCTCTTCCTCTTCCTCTTCTAATCGACAGTTACTGTCAACGAGAATGTTACTTTTGGTGATAACCTAGACGTCAATTAACCTTTTTTCCTAGCTTCTCTTCAGGTTATGTCTAGCCATATTTGTTATCAATCGGAATTTATTTCAGGAATGCGTGGAGTTTCGCAGCAATACCT
The DNA here is from genome assembly GCA_949752695.1 of Melanostoma scalare. NCBI lineage: Eukaryota > Metazoa > Arthropoda > Insecta > Diptera > Syrphidae > Melanostoma > Melanostoma scalare. The sequence continues at coordinate 18,545,289 of OX456986.1, forward strand.
ACGACCGATTTCTAATAAAAACTAAGAGATTCTAAGTCTTCTATCCGAAAGACTGAACCAAGTTGAATGACAAGCCAAAGACAATACCTGACCTTCTTTCTTACCAGGTTTACTTTGTTTTCCAAAACTTTAAAAAATATCTTTTCGAAACATTCAGTCACCTTCTGTGTGCTTTAATATCAACGTATTCAGCCCACTTCAACGAGAATCATAATACCTGCCTCTAAAAGTCCTTGTCAATATTCAATCAATTTCATCATAATCTCGTCCTCAACAAGAATCAAGGCACAGACGAAATTAAGTAATTCAAAACTCTGTCTACCTATCTCTGTGCATACGAGTCTTTGAAACACATTCCATTCAAATCTTTACAGCTCATTAAATGTACCATAAATCAGGACTAGAAGAACCAAAAGCATATGAAGAATGATTTTCGTACATTAAATTAGGCGATTCGTTTAATGGAAATGACACACGACCGGCGCGGCGCGGCGCGACGCGATGTAGCGGAAGCTTATTTTACCTCACCTAATATTAACCAGAGACATTCACAAAAAGAGTTTACTTTTTTTCTTGTAATGTTGGACTTTAATGAAAGAGCACGAGGGTTTAATATTTTGTCTACTGCTGTGTGTCGTCTAGTCCTTGTCAGTTTCCACACAAACTTCTCTAGCTATACAAAAAAAACCAACAACAACGCGCTTCACCGTTCAATGATATAAAAGCCATTTGCATTTCCACCCCAGAGTGTGAAGTGAATCGAGCAGAAGTAAAATGACTTTTCGCTCTGGAATGCTGGAGAAAGATAAATAACAAATTGAAATTTCAGCTCAGTAAGCTATAAAATAGAAAGTCTCAAACCAAAAGCAGTTTTTGAAAAAGGTCTTGAATAAGCCCACGCTTATTGCGGCCAGTGTAACGTTACGTCTGTTAAATTGAAGATATGTTGATTCGGCCATACATCAGGTGCTTCTATGTTAAGGGTTCATTCATCGATCTTTAACACAGCTCACCAGAGACTCCTTTTACAACTGCGTGGTATGCATTTTTCCACCAACTCTCATGACATTTTCCCAGGACATGTCGTATGTTGCAACAAACTTCTCTGCAACTTCTGGGGAAATTTTCACACACCAATTATATCCTCCCACAAGTACCTGCAGAATTATCTCCTTAACGAATAACCGGTTGGCGAAAGCTCATCAATGAGAAGAATCCTTTATTCGCTCTCTCTCTCTCTCTCTCTGTAAAATTATCTCTCACACTCGTACACGACAAAATAAAAAGTGTTCTCCGACTAGATTTATCACAAGACATGCCAGCAAGTGCCAGTGACTTCTCACGAGAAATACCAGAGGGCAGAACGAGTCACGCTAATCGGAAATTCCACGCAATATGCCAGCCAACCCAGTGGATAAGGACATTGAATAAATGTTGGTGAAAGCACACACAATACCAACAACCATTGTCGACATTCATGCAAACTTAATTCTAAATACAATCATGTAACGGTTCTTAGTCGAAAATTGTACGCCTAACTGTTCGTACGCGAAACGTGTGTGTGGATTACTGTTCCTCGTCGTCTATGTTTCGGAAAAAAAATCGTCTTAATTTAAATTAATTCAACGAAAATAAACATCGAAGTTTGTAATGATAAAAATAAAAGGATAACTTAACCAAGTCTTTGGCCGCAGGCTATCTTATTATATTCACCGATACAACTACTGACAAAAAAATGATGAGTCTCACACAATGCCTACTTCTCGGTCAAACTAAATGATTTTTTTTTCTTTTTTTGAAAACAACTTCCATGTGACTTCGGATTGGTTAAAATGGTATTTAGTTTATTGATGAGTGTTGTGTTTACCAATAAAAATGAAAATAATTTTCAATTGTCATGCAATGGTGAAGAGGTGAAGTGAAAAAATATTCAAAGAAAAATAAAAAAAAAATAAAAATTCAAAAGGAATAAATACAAAAATAGAAAAAGGAAAGAAAATAATATGTGCAAACAAAATGAAAGGATAATCAAAAATAAATATCCTCATTCTTATGAATTCTATCTTCACATATCTAACTACCAAACACACACGGATAATAAATTCTCTTCCACCAGTCGTCACCATCACCCCAACCTACAACAGCAACTACACCAATCAACAGAAACGGCACAGCCAGAGCCACATCGTCATCAGCAGTCCTCCTGTTCCAGTTCCAGTTCCAGCTCATCATCATTTCACTATCACACCACATATCATAAAATTATGGGCTGTGACCACTGGCATATCATCCACTTGATTATCCTTTTAATTGGTAAGTGATATTCTTTTAAGTGCTAGCAAGGATAATACACTTAAGAGGGGACATACCTACACCTACACCTACATTTATAACATAACGACGAAGGCGAGCAGATTTCAGATTCTATAAAAATAACATTTTATTTGTTATCATTAGTGAGATACTATACCAAGTATGCGCCTTTCTCCCTCCATTGAGGGAAAGTTCGTCCTCCTCCTTGTTGATTATTTGTCCTTGTTTCTTTGTGAAAACGAACAGAGTGCAATGATATGGAAGTTATTAATTCGGTGATTTGTATTCAATAGAAATGTTCAATGAATTATTATTATTGTAACGTGAGGGTGTATGGTATCTGGCAACTGGTATCCTTGGTGTCTTGTATTGCCCCAAAGGATATCACATTACTGTATGATGACGATGAGTTGTCGTCCACGACAGGACAAAGTTTCTGTACTGCATTATAATTTCATTAATTATTTATAATGATAAAAAATGAGTAAATGTATCGAAAGGACGATATGGGTTGTGTCACATTACACAGAGACATCAGAACCCATAGAATGTACTGCCACTGCTCTATATACACTTTATCAAAGTTTTCAAACATGTCTGGGAGCTTTCCTTACATTTTCATGTTGATAGGAAACAAATGCATATATTTTGGTTTAGTTATTCTACAAGCAAGCGAACATCATTTGGCAAACATAATGGTTCCTGATTCGGATTACTGCTGAAGGAAATGATGAAAGCTTTTGAGACGAATTTATCTTCTTGCTTGTCGTTATCTTGTATACAATATATGCGAATATACCAGTGATGGGAAGATGAGAATATATTAAAATTCAAAAAATAAAACAAGAACAAATAAAAAACAGTCACTTTGAAACTGAAAACAAACTGCTGTTGAGTCATAAATTAATAATTTGCCAAGGAAGTTTTTGTGAATGTTTATTTGCAAATGATAGGATGGCCATTGGTGGTATGCTTTCATAATTGCTTACCGATGTTTGAATTTCGGTGGATATTAATTTTGTCTATTTTGATGGAATATTGTTTATTTAAGGTCCTCAAGTTGAAGAAGAATTCGGATTAAGTAAACAATAAGGTCCTTTAAAAAAGAAGAGGGCAACGAAGGCTAATGTCACAGATGATTTGTTTTTTTGCTCTGAAAAATTATCTTTTATCTAAGAAGGATTTTTAAACACAGGAGCAGACCTTTCTTTATTTGTGAAACGTCTATACAGTTTTACATAAAATTCAACAAAAGCTGAGGATGGATAAATTGGTTCGACAAGAAGAAACTACCTCAAAATTAAAAAACTTATGAAATTTTAAGTAAATATAATTTAAATTTAGAAAATATTTAAGAAGCAAAAAAAAACCAACAATTTGTTTTTACCCTGGAGTTGATTAAAGCAAGTCATAAAAATCTAAAAAAAAAAAAGGAAGGTCAAGAGATCAAGTTTCCCCTAATCCAAGAGTGTGTGTTTAGCCCAGGTACGACAATAAGTTAATCGGCATTTGTCAAAGTATTTGTTTATTCTTTGAATATATTCAAAACTACTCAATTGATCAACACTCAGATTTGATCACACCTACGTCCTGACACATCACAAATATGCTGAAAAACCGACCTAAATTCAATTAATCGTTCTTCAGATATCGCAAGGCGAAAATCTAGTTACAGGTCATAACGATTTGACAGACAGCTCAAAACAGTCAGAATAGCCTCCTTGAATCTCAATACGTCGAGATCTGATGAAAGCTCGAATTTTCGAGATGGGATCGAAAAAAGTTACTTCCTAACCCCAGCAAGAAAGAAGTTAAAAAAATTATAAATTGTGGAGTTAAGCCGATATCTTTCAAAAACGGCAGCGGCCGCTTACAACAAAGATACGAGTTGTCAAAGAACAATTTTGCGCGAGACCCATCTACATCATCATCTAACAAATCATCGTGCCTTTAAATTAATCAAGCAAAGCAAATTGTGATCTGCATCAGCTAGGATAAAATTGATGGTGACTGCAACAGCTGACTGACTTGAACTTTAATATGATTGCCAGCTGTAAAATACCACAGATAACTTAAAAGATGGTTTAAAAAATACGAATTATTTTGATAAATCGCTTCGATTAATTTCCCAAAATGAGTGCAGCTTTATAGAGGTTGTTTTTTTTTTTTTTTTTTCAAGAAGAATTAAAACGCATGTAATTTAATGTTATGGCCAAGAATTTAATTTATTATAAAGAAAAGGGTTTGCCATTATTTTTTAAAAATAATTTCGGGCAAGTGGCTGCCGCAGCTGGCTTAAGGCCAGCCGGGAGATTCAATTTTCGCACACCTTTTACAAAATTTGTTTTTTTTTATAATTAACACGAACAGAGTTGTGAATATGAATGTCATAAAACACAGTGCGAGTATTTAGGAAAATAGGTGAGGATTTAATAGGAGACACCGATGCATGTTGGTTTTGTCAATCGTAATGCACAGGAAAAACAGATTACGGCATGAGCATTCCACATATGCGTAGTGCGACGAAAATATGAATCTCTGTACTTGACTTTACGCCAGAAATTGGGCTCAAGGTATAACTGATGAGTATTCCTAGCGAGGAGGGTACTGCGGCCTAAATTGTTTCGGGGGAGAAATGCAACTGGCAATTTCACTAGATCGATAAAAGAGAGTGAGGCAAGTAATGCTTCGACGATGTTCAAAAGAATCAATCGATCCTACAATTACCTATTGATCTTAAAGCTCTGCTTTGAACCCTTTCAAGCAGTCGCAATGATGTTTGAGGGGCACCTCACCATATATGAGAATTATACTTTAGTTTCAGGTGAATGTAAAATAAAAATAAATAGGGTGGCGCAACAGAGCGGGGAGCCCCTGGGCCTAGAGCATTTCTCCCAACCATGCCTTGTGAGGGAATGGAGGGGACCTACAATATTTTTGCAAGTTCCGAACGGCTAATTGAGAAAGCGCTTTTCATGGCAATGAATTTAATAACGGAGGACTTGCCAATTCCTCGCGAAAGGCGATACCCGTAGAAAATCATTTTTGCTTCTCAGGTGAATGTATGCCTTATAAATGGCAGCCAGCTCAAAAGGGGTGAAAAATTTCTTATTTCGTCTTAAGAAATCTGAGCATTTTGCGGCAATATCGTGACCTCAAATATGTGGTCATTCCAACAAAGATCATCGTTTACGCACATACCAAGTACTGACAGCTTTTCGGCTTCATGGATGCGGGTATTTTGGGAATTTTACGACAATGGAGACAGCATTGAGCTTTCGCAGCACTAAATTCTACTTGGTTTCTACTACCTCATGTAACAATGCTGTCAACGTAAGAATTCAATGTGCTTATCATACGAAACCGTTCCAGTTACACATCCAAATAGCAGGAACGTGAATTTGGAAACAAATACGAAAAGCTGAGGGTCGAGTCGTCAGCGAAACAGTTAAGAGGATGAGAAGTTTCTGACAAGGAACTGTTTATGAAGATAAGGAAGAGCATCGGAGGCAAAACGGATCCCTGTGGTACATCAGCATTTTTAAAGTGTGTATCAGACTTGAAACCATTCATTCCACCGTGATTTGAACGGCTGGAGAGGTAGTTTCTAATCCAACGAGAAAGAAACTTAACTATACCAAAAGCACGCATTTCCGATAAGAGAGCTTGATGCCAAACCCTATCAAATGCTTTAGAAATATCAAGCGCAATAATCTTACTTTCTTCAAAAAAATGTAAAGATTGGATCCTTTCTTCGGTGAGATATGCTATCCAATGACCAGTGGACCTTTCGCTACGAAAGCCGTACTGTCGGCCATTGAGAAGCTTCTGTTTCGTATGCCAGCAATAACTCGCCGAATATGCGAATATGCCACTTCATACAACCCCATAAAAACAGTCTAGCGGTGTCAAATTGCCCGATCTTGGAGGTAACTTAGAGGTTTAAGACTCGAAACTATGTAAAAATCGGCGTCAACAGGGATTTCGTTTCGAAAATATTACCGGACGTACGCAGTGTCAAGTGATCACTGCTTCAATTCTTCAAAGATGGAATATGAAAACAAACTGAGCATAAATCAAGTGACAACTGGTAAAACGTCCAATTCCGAAGAAAGTATTGACAGATTGAAAATCACACGGCTAAAAAAACAAACAACCTTCTATTTAAAAATTAAATACCGGTGACGGCTCATAGTATTTCCACTTAAATATAACGAAAAGCGTTTAAGCCCAACAAACTTTGAAATAGAAGAGGCTAACAAATTTCCTTTCTTTAAGCTATCGACGTGATGAATTGACGGGACCCATAACTTTCCATCGATTCTTAACGGCTTTGTCAAAGACAACTATTCATTGTAATTTGCCAATTTTATCACTGGTACCTCAGTTCCTTGTAATTGCTTTCACAAAAAGCGGATTTTATATATTTTTTTTTTTTTATGAAGCATTTGAAATTTATTAGTTTTCTATAAAACTATCAACTTGAAGTACATACTCCATGTTTGGTAATACCGAAACCAATTTTTTTGGCAAAATTACTTGACAATTTAAGAAAAATGATATTGTATGGCAATATGAACCATGAATGACTATATCTTAAAAGAAAAAGAAGAACTAGCAAAAAAAGAAGAAGAGCAAGACCAAGAAGAAGAGCAAGAAAACGAAGAAGAAGAAAAGTAAGAAAAAGGCAGTTCGATGTCCTTGCAGAAGACTCAAACGAACATTGAATTCAACTGTTCTACATTCGAGAGAGAGAGAGAGCGGTACATGTGACGTAATGTTTAGCATGTCTGACTGTTGCGTGCGAGGTTCGAGGTTCGAGTCCCATTAATATGATAGAATGAATTAATGTTCTTCATGGACATAGCTTTTCGTAAGGAATTGGCAAAGTCTTCCGAGAGAAAATTACAAATTCCTATGACAGAACTGCTTTAAAATTTAACCATTCGGAATCAGCATAAAATTGTACTGCTCTGAAAAGTCCTAGTCCCTGAACTTTCAATTGCTTTGTTTCCCCGCTCTTTTTATTTATTTACATTTCGTACGTATGAGTTAAGCAATAGGCCTACCTTCTTTACGCCTTAGACAGTAGGATTAAGGTAAATGTAAACAAATGGCCATTGAATGTTTTCTGGATGTTGTTCGAAATACTAGTTTTTTCCTCTGTTCGAAGTAAGATTTCCCAGGATTGGATATCACGTGAACTACATTACTTTCAAAAACTTGCTTTCTTTTTCCAAAGTCACTGCATCGTATATAAACAAAAGAGAAAAAACCCAACACTTTCATGATATCAAAAAATTCTTTCTCTTGTGAATGACAGGTGCTCAATTCATCGAACATTTGAGAAAAAAAATTATTCACAAATCCGGGTATCAAAGGAAGAAGACAAAAAATTATAAATCGTGAAACAAAAAATATTTCACAAGAAAACCATTTACTCAGATGAAAGCTGAATAGACTGGGATGTTGATATTTCGTCATTATTCCCTCATCTGTCCTTCCTCTTAAAAAAAGAAAAAGTTGTATAATATCGAGATTAGATGCCAGTAGGCACAAGTAAGCAAATCGGAAAATGAAAGAAAACGAAGAGCAAAAAAAAAGAAATTGTCTAATAGCCAGCTAAGTCCTTGATGTTTCCACTTCGATTAGAGCTTTATCTGTTTTGACTGCGTATGAGGGTATTAAAATCATATATCTCTTCCTACGTGTGTGCACACATTACGAGCGTATAAGGGAATATTCAGAGGCAAGGACTGAAAAGATTTGAATGTTCTTCTAACTCGAAATCTTGTAGGCTCCTTATACATACGAAATATGGTGAAATGAACCAAGGACGAAAAAGGAATGTTAATTAAGATTGAGCTCTGATTTGCCTCTCTCTCTCTCTCTGTATGGAATTGTAATTTTACTTTAGAATTGAAGTGACTTGATTTGGTTTTGAATAAACCTACACGTAAAAACCATTTCAAATCATCAGAGTAGGTATGCACAGCACATTCTGTAGTTTAGTAATAAAAAAATGAGTGGATGGGGCAAATATTGGTCTTGATAAAAATTCAAATGAGCCCAAAAAAAAACCAACGTTCATAACAATGATGAAATTGAGCTTTGCATCATCTTGTAAATATTTTGAACTATTGTAACCAAACGAATTGGAAGAGTTGTTTCTTTAAGAAAAATTATGAAATAAAGACTTTTCCTTGAGCTTGAATTCAAATTCAAGATCGGTACTAATTATGCAGCACTTCAAGAAACTAGTTATGCTTTAAGGTCTGTCCAGGAGCTCGTACACAAAAGGACAAAGAGATAAATGAAAAATGTGCAGAAGCACACAGAAACTCAAACTAAGGTCTGGAAAATAGAAAACAGTACACCAAAATTCGTGAGACGATAATAAATCACATATCGTTCAAATGCTTTTGTCCTATCGCCATGAAAACTTACTACCCGAAACTCTTAGATGCATCAGACGGTATCGTCAGATGATCGCTGCGTCGTCCAACATAATGAGGGAAATGTTTTTTAATCTGCATTGCAGACTTACTTCGTCATTTGTACAGACTTCTAAAATGTTCGAATAACAGAAATTCCTTTTCTTCTTATTCTTCCGTTTCGGCGTTACCGCGTGATCTCGAAGGGATCATAGCTCTCCCACTTGTTTCACACTAATGATCCGCCCATGGCGTACAGGTAATCCCATATTTTTATGGATTTCCTAATCTTCTGCTTTCGTAAAAAAATTTTATGATAGTAGCAGTTTACTAAAAAATTAGTTTGAGGTTATTTAAGGAAAGCCTTACGCTGTCAGATAACACACTGATTTTAATTTGAAATGCGTTAAGTTGCCATCTACTGACCTAAATACACAAATATTTTTTGGTCGTGATGTCGACAAGGGGTTGCCGTTAAAAAGGAAAATTTGGTATGCAAGTAGGGCAGAGAACTTTTTAGATGGAAATATGAATTGAAACTGGGAGTCTGAAAAAAGGACTATCTGCTAAAAAATTCAATATTTACTACTGCACCACTGGCACAATCTTTTGTGACCCATAAATCTTCTTCTAGAATAAATACAGCGGTCAAAAGATTTATGTAATTGAAACGAAAACTTGACGATAATTTTTCTGTTTTCTTAAAACACCAATGAAATCGGAACTATATACGACAGATTTTACTGAAAATTCTGAACTGAATAATAAAAATGTCAGTTTTGACGACATTTGTCAACTCCATCAGCTTATTTAGGTCGGAAACTGTCCTCGTCCAGATAACTTTTCGACCTTTGATTATACTTTCCATTAGGAAGTTTTATAATCGTAAAAATTATCATCGAATATGAAAATTCCATCAACGTTGACATTTTATGATGACACAGATGTGGGTTCCACAAAATTCAGTTAGTCTGTTTGTGTCTCAACAGACCCCCGATGTTACAACTTGATCGATTTATCGTCACACTTGTTACTTATCTAGAAATTGTTTGGCATAGCGTTGGTGGAATCTGGAAAAAGACATGCCACAGAAATATTTTAGCATTCTCTCTTAGCACTACCATCTTTATGAAGTTTTTTTTATCAGTCTTCTAAAAAAAACTGTATTCTACAATTTTTAATTGTGTCAATTTAATGAAAAGGGTGCCGATAATCGAAGACGTGAGCAAAGACCATAACTTATTTTTCAGAATCTTATTCAAAATCCTGACACATAAGAGGTGAATGAAAGCGATCAAATACCACAAAAAGACCACTTTTAGTTATCCGAACCTAACAAGTGCTGCTGTGCTGGCGGAACTTCTGATTTAAAAATTGGTTTCCTTGATCCCTACATAATTTTTCAGTTAAAAAAATGGCCTTCTCTAGATAAAAGCTGTTTTTTTTTTTCCTTATTAAAAAAGAGGAGGCTTGTGCCAACCTGGAGCACTCAGACCTTATTCCCGGTTCCTTTTGTAATACCAGGGTAACAGTCTTCCTTTTTTTTTTGTGGTGTATTTAATAGAAACAAGGCGGTTGTAATTTCACATACAACCTCACGGGCTGCTCGCGTCCTGATGAAACTGGGAGGCTGAAAGAAAAGGAGATTTCCAGATCGAATCAACGTCCAGCCTATCACTGAACACTCTGCCACTGCACCAAAGACCAAAGCCGTCCTTAGAGAAAAGCTGTGGTCCGTGCACCGTGGCATATCCGGGCTTGTTTTTTTTATATAGGGTGCTTCGCATAAGATGCGGCAAAAGCCCAGAACTGATAAGTTGAATCAATACAAGAGAAAAATCGTGTGCAGTGGTCTATTTTCCTAAATTTAGGTGGGAGGGGCAATCGTATTCAAAACTGACTTAAGAAAAATTACTAAAAGTCAACTAAATCCACCGTAGTGCCGGTGGGGTAATGGTAAGCATTTCTGCCTGTTACGCTGGGGGTTCGCAAATCGAAACCCAACCGAAAACAAAAATGTTTTTCTACGAGTAGGTATCACTTTTCGCGAGGATTTGGCAAGTCCTCCGATAGTAAAATTCATTGGAATGAAAAGCTTTTTCTCGATTAATCGTTCGTAATCGGCAGAAAATTGAAGGTCCCCTCCATTCCCTCACAAGACATTGTTGTCAGAACTCCGCTAGGCCCCAGTGCTACTCTATTAATTATTTTTAATCAACCACTACCAAATGCTATAGCGTTTTTGAAAGCAAGTACTTAGTTATTCAACTAACTATTCAATTCAAGTTGTTTAAGTGAATTGGTTTTGAGTAATCAAGTCTCAAAACAAAATTAAAAACAAAAGAAAAATTAGAGTTTTAAATTAATTTGAAATGTTCAGGATAACCAATGCAATTAAAAGTGTCACTTGCAACATTTTGTAGAAAAACAAATATGTACTGTCAATCTCTTGAATTTTTTCTTCAAAATGAGTAAGCAGATGTAAAAATCGTCTCAGAAAAAATTATTTGGTAACATCTCTTGAATTAATAAAAAAAATAGATTGGATGGCGCAGCAAAGCCATGGAAGCATCAGTTCGTAACGCATTTCAAGGACCAACAATTTAATGCCGGTTCCGAACGGCTAAGATAGAAAGTCTTCTTCGTGGCAATGTAATTACTAAAGAGTGACTTGCCAATTTCTATCAGTAGAAAAACATTTGAATTTTTCTAGTAATCGAACCTTAAATCTGTCACGTAAAGGCAGACATGCTAACCCCTACGCTATACCGGCACCAAAAAACATCTTTTGCACAACAAGGGATCAGCACTTCTAAAAGAATTTCTACGAAAATTTTAAGATTTATAGAATTGATTGAATATTTGAAGCAATTTGCAGCCACCTTGGGTCAGTAGAATATAAAGCTCCAAGGAAATAAATACTTTTCGATCTTAAAATATTGTAATCAGTACTTCAGTATATTTTGACATTTTTCATATCCTTAAACATTTTAGAGGAAAGAACTTCCTTCAATTAAAAAAAAGTTTACAGTAAAAATTAATTTTAAAAATAATTTGTGTATAATTGCCTGGCAGGAATTTAATTATAAAAATTTCGCATCTGTCTAAAATTCAATGGCAACAATCTGCAGTTAACCCGGAATTACGATATTCTGATACTCCAATCAAGAGCAATAATTTCAAAATATATTTCAGTATTCGAAAATCCTCTCAAAACTTCATCTTTCGTTGTAAACCACTGAAATCAAACAACAAATGACAAAGTTGTTACCCGCGACGAGTCTTATCGTAACGAAAGAACTAACTACCAAACAATTGATCCTATTCAAATGAAATTTTTCATTTCACATTACCAACAACGTTGAAATAAAATCAACTTAAATCAAATTCTATTCCAACTCTTCCCCGACTCAAAAGCGAATGTTTTTCCTCTTCAAATCACTCTACAATTGGAAAGTCTTTTTTTCTCATTTCCTCTTCCCAAGCCAATAAGTATCTCGAATTCCCGTTCATAGTATTTGATTTATTTTTAAAAGCAAAACAAAACAAAAATTAAATTAAAATCAACAACTTACGAAAAGAACAATTGCACTCAAAATAATCCACAAAGTTCATCGCCCATCGGAACCTAGATTTTTGTCTGGCAATTCAAAAGATTTCCATCAATCTCCTCCCAATGGCAATACACAATACAGAAACAATAAGTCGAAACTATAAGTAAATGTATATGTAGGTATAAAGGATGTGAGATGAACAGTCAGCCAACTTCCGACAACTTCAATCTAATTTATCCGTTGATTTCTTTCCTAATCCGATCTGATCTTAGCACACTTCCCATCCATTCACTCTATCAAACCTCTGTTTCAACTAAAGAGGAGTGTGAAATTCTTCACGGAAATTCTTGAACGAAAGAAACAATAGTAGATATACCAATTGCCAGCCAACTCCCTGAGAAGCTTACACGCCATCAGCGCTATAGAAACAAACAGGATCTTCACCACAATTTACTTTAAGCTCTGACTTTGAGTAGGTATAGTGTGGGAGTAGGCCACACAAATATTTCTTTTGGTAAAACACCCTCTTGGGTTTAAGAATATTGAATTTGTATGGACATAGGTGTTGCATGGATTTGTTGAAAATATGTAGTAAAATTTAAAAAGGAAATGTATAAAACAAGCTGAGTCGACCAGCCGCAGCGTTGTTCGAGTCTAACATATTCAAAGCGTTGTGCATACAAAATTGTCGAAAAAAAAAAATGGTAGGAACAATCGCTGGGCTGTTCTAAAGATTGCGTGAAAGATTTTAATTTCACATTCCCATTCTCGTGAGAATATGGGAATGAAGTAAAGTCTTTGCTGTTCGGAGATAATGCAGCATTCAAACATTGGAAGAATTGTTAAAATCGGTTCAGTAGTTCCTATGTTCCCACCTCCGATTCAAAATTTTTAAATAAAAAAAGGGTTTTTCAATATCTCAACATTAAAAAAAAAATCTGCACGAGTATATGGGCACGGGTACAGATATTATTTTACACCTGAAAAGGTGTGAATTTACACACTTGTTGTAATTTATGCATGTATGTAAACTGAAAGGATTCTTGCAGTTAAACCATTTAATTTACAGTTAGTGTGTTGGGATAATCCGTTACTCACTTAACTGTGGCTCTCCATAAAACGTGTGAAAATTAAACGAAAAATGCAGTAGAACTTACTCACCAAAGCGAGTAAATTGAAATTAAAAAAATTAAGTGTGCCCCTAGGTCGACGAAAAGTCTCTACCCAAAAAAACGTTGGTTGCAATTTTTACTCGTTTTTAGTCATCAAATTTTGTTCCTAAAAATTAAACTTTCTATCATCCCAATACCACATCCTTATGTTTTTCCATTCAACAAATTGAAGACAAAAATAAAATCGAAAAATAAAAATCACAACCCCAAGCTGAAGGAATAATACCCAGGAAAGCAAAACAAAAGGAAAGAGTACATAACGATGTTCGCTTCATCATACGAACCTCCCACAAAACCATCAAGGATTCACAACTGCGTGCTTTACCTTGGCTTCAATTGGAACCTTGCCTGGATTCTGCCGCTCATAAAAATATAAAACAGTCTCTCAGTTATTCAACTGCAGTCAGGAGCTCATCCTTCGAAAATGTTTATTTTATGTGAACTTCTTTCCCTTCTTTAACGGTGTTTGATAGTATACTTCGATGTTATGGTTTACTGCTGTCTTTTCCCCCCTTAGTAGAAAGTTGTTTTAATTTATTTGAATGTTCTTCTTTTACTGAAAAGCTTTAAATTTTCTTTAGCTTTGTGTTTTGTTGTGTTGTTAAGAAGGATATCCTTCTTTACTATTGAAAATTCACGCAGAAAATGACAAAACACTACGGCGTGGTAGTGAATCACCCGTGCAGGATATTATCTTATTGCTGTTCATCGTCGAGAGCCTTCGAAGACGAACCACTGTTGAGGACTATTATAAAACACCCTTCCGCTCATGGATGTAGCTATTTTAAAGAATGTATTTTACCTGACGAGCTTTTTAATGAAAACTGAAAGACATACTTCAAAGCTTATCCCCAGGCGTAGCTAATTATTTTAAAGATATGTACCTACAGTGCTGCTCGAAAAAAAGTAGATAAACTAGTTACTAGTTTCAAAAACTAGTTGCAAGTTTAAAAAAAAATTGTTTCAAATTTGAAAAATTGGTTTTAAGTGTGTGAAATTGGATTTTAGTTTGGAAAATTGGTTCCAAGTATGAGAAACTGAAAATTGCTTCTGAGTTTGAAAAATCGGTTTCAAATTTGCAAAATTAGGGTCGAGTTTGAAAAATTGGTTCATAGTTTGAAAAATTGTGGTTCCAAGTTTGCTAAATTGGTTCGAAGTTTGGAAAATTGGTTCTAAGTTTGGAAAATTTGTTCCAAGTTTGAAAAATTGCTTCCAAGTTTGGAAAATTGGTTCCAAGTTTGGAAAATTGGTTCCAAGTTTGGAAAATTGGTTCCAAGTTTGGAAAATTGGTTCCAAGTTTGGAAAATTGGTTCCAAGCTTAGAAAATAGGTTCCAAGATTGAACAATTAGTTCCAATTTTAAAAATTGGTTCCAAGTTGGGAAAATTAGTTCCAAGTTTGGAAAACTTGTTCCAAATGTGAAAAACTGATTTTAAGTTAGAAAAACTGGTTCCCAGTTTCGAAAACTAGTTTCATGTTTTAAAAATTCGGTTGATTTGTGCAAAATTGGATGCAAGTTTGGAACATTCGTTCCAATTTTGAAAAATTGGTTCCAAATGTGAATAATTGGTTTCAATTGTAAAATACCGAAAAATTGTATTAATTGTATATAATTGTAATATACTGAAAAATTGATTCCAAGTTTTAAAAATTGGTTCCAAGTTTGGAAATTGGTTCCAATTTTTTGAAATTTAATCCAATTCTAAAATATTGGTTCCGATTGTCAAAAAACTGAAAAATTGGTTCGAAAAATGAAAAATGGGCTCCCAGTTTCGAAAACTGGTTCTTAAAAATCGGTTCCAAGTTTAAAATAATGGATTCAAAAATTAAAAACCGGTTCCAAGCTTTAAAAATTGGCTCGAATTGTGCAAAATTGGTTTTAAGTTTGAAAAACTCCTTCCAAGTTTGGAAAATTGGTTCCAAGATTGGAAAACTGAATCAAATTTGATGTCAACTATGGTATACTGATTTAACATTGACAGCCTGGTACCAAATTTTGCAAACTTCTACAAATGCAGACACTGATATCTGGATGTTTCATGAGCTTCTTCATACTGACAGTCTTAATTCACGGCTCGGCGCTCAAAATTGTAATTTACATTTTGTTTCTGTGCAATGACACTTTCACAAATGGGAAGGATTGCCAAAATTTTGAACAGCCAAACCGAGAACATTTTCTGGCAGGTAAACTAACAATGACTCAACTGGAACAGATTGGATCAGCTTTTCTTTCCAAAAAATCGTCTTATGCAATAATTTAGTGAATTAACCTATCATATGCAATTTATGACAGTAGTAATTTCCAAAAAGAGCAGCTAAAAAAAAAACAGAGAATATTTAGTCAACATCTTCCCAGCAGTACTGTTCGTCTTTACTAGAGGCTTGAGGCCAAATACTCCTAAGAGCTCAATCAGCTCTCAGGGCAATGACAGTTTTTTTTATTTTGCTTTGGTAATATTCCATGTGTGGGGGAATAAAAATGAAATTCAAAACATTTCTCCCATTTTCACCTCCATTCTCCTCCAACTACAACCGACGACGAAGCATCCGCCGCGACGACGTAAGGTGTAGTCAGTTGGGTTTGGTTGTACATATATTTGCGGTGCGAACGTAAGGCAAGCTTTATTTACCCATTTAACGGTATACTCTTTGGTATAATACCACTTTATAAGTCTGCTGTGTTTTATTTTTTCTTTTTCTTGTTTTTTTTTTTTGTCAGGGCGACGCTTTATTTTCTATTTTCAGTGCTTAAGGGAATTTTCTCTATTTTTCGCCAAAGAAGGGCGGTGGTGTTGTATGTTTTAAATGTAAGGTGGTTTTGATGAGAGGGAGAAAGCCTATTTGGCATATTCCCAAAGAAGAGGTAGGTATGCCAAATATGTTTTGAGATTGAGAAGAATCTGCCACACACATTATATAAAGCAAACAGATTAAACCCAGTCAGTGCGGAGACAGATTTTTTTTGAATTTTGGCATTCTGTGTGGTGGTTTGACTGGCAATGGCAAAAAGTCCTTTTCATTTGCTTGTACGAGTATTTCAATGTTTATTAATTCGTAGAAACTGTTGATTTTGAATGAACTCATAGCGAAACTTATTAAGAAACAAGTTCTTGGAAATAATACCCAATTCGGTTAAGATGAGAAATTATGGATCAAATGGTTTTCGTGAAAAGGAATTTTGAAGGCAGTCCCCAGATGCATTAATAAAACCAATAAATACTGAATTACACATTAAGACTAAGACACTTCATCTTGAGTTCACTTAGCGATGACTTTCTAGTAAAATAATAATTGAATTAAACAGTTGGTTAATAAAAACGAAAATAGTAAACCGACATTTTATTCTGTCGCAAATTTTTTTCTTCAAATACTAACTGGAGCTCTCAGACTTAAATATCGGTAGATTTGTAGTAGATACTTGATAGCGACCTTCTTTTGATATAGCTTTCCAGATGTTCGTAGAAGGGAATTGTTTGCTGCCTCTTAACATATATGCGCCGAGTATCTGTAACCCACCACATTACCTCAAAGTTAAAATCAGTTTCTTATAGCGACCAATAACCAGTTTGTGTTTGATTTAGTGAGTAACCTTAGTAATTGAAATGATAAATTTGATCAAATCCAATGCAGTTAAAGTGAATGGTATTCATGTAGTTCTCATTTAATCATTTTGAGCTTAACTTGGTGGCCTTATTTTTATCATACTTATTTTCAATACAATAATCACATTTATTTCATATGCCCAACAGTGGCAATAAGCGTAGATAGTCATTCTGCCAAACAAATCCTCCGATGAAGCGAGTCTGGAAAGAACATGTTTATAATAAGCTCACGAGCGGATTGTACAAAATAGTTTTACGAATACTTTATTTTATTATGTGAGGCCCTGAGAGGTTATTACTATTTGTTAATAACAAAGACAACGGAGACTGAAGAATATTTAAAAGCAGATATTAATGTGCCTTATTTTAAATTTCCCAAAATCACATTGGAAAGAAAATTCAGAGCATTTTAATTTTAATTTAATTTTTAATTTTGGTGGGGGCAAAAGCTCATTGATCTATATAACTACATAGTTTAAAATAAAGTCGCTTTCTCTGTCCCTATGTCCCTATGTATGCTTAGATTTTGAAAACTACGCAACGGATTTTGATGCAGTTTTTTTTAATGAATAGAGTGATACAAGAGGAAAGTTTATATGTATAATACATGCATATTATAATAGAGAAAAGCCGAGAAATTTAAAGATTTGTAATGTGATGTCGTAACAAACATATATTTCTGCGCTTACATTGCAAACGCTGGCTAAACCTTACGAGATAGATCAAATTTATGTATTACGGAACCGTATATCTTAAAAATATGAATAAAAAAGTCCGCAACAGCATATGTTTATCTCCAAAAGATAACCCACAGTAACCATTTTTATCTTAAAAAATATAGGTTATTTACCAAGCTATTTTAAACGACACAGTATCATTCCTAATCCAATTAAATAAATTAGACACGTTGTGCATTTCATGTAGATCAGCTTTGGCCACATGTCAATAAATTAGAGCTTAAAACTAATATGAGGGTTTCCTCATCTTCACGTGAGAACAGGCTATTTCCAGAGATGCTGCTAAAAGTTGGCAATGAACCTAGAAAACCTTTGTGTTTTGATAGACAACATCCAAGAGTTAGTCAACAATGTTTATAAGACAATATCTTGGTTTAAATAAAGAGCGATTCTGTCACCAACTAACGAACAAGTACCTAGATAAGGTAAATAACTTGATTCTTTCATAGATTGTTGCGCCTACGAAAATATACTACTCGGTCGATACTGTTCTCGATTTGGAAGAAGCTGTTCATTTTCCTACAGAATTTCTAAACTCTTTAAACCCGTCTGGACTCCCTCCTCACAAAATGGTGTTGAAAGTAGGTTGTCCTGTTATTTTATTAAGAAACCTGAATTCACCTGAACTTTGCAATGGCACGCGTTTGCTGGTAAAATCACTCACTCACAGGATGTGGTACCGGAGAAGATGTATTGATTCCCCGAATCCCTCTGATACCATCGGATTTACCCTTCCAATTTAAACGTTTACAGTTTCCGGTAAAGACATCTTTTGCAATGACCATTAATAAATCGAAGGGTCAAACCTTCAACGTTGCAGGCTTAGATTTGAGCGTTGACTGTTTTTCACATGGCCAACTGTATGTCGCTCTTTCAAGAGTAACTTCTAGAGAAAATATGTTTGTGTTGTCTAATGACAAGAAAGCTGTGAACGTTGTATATAAAGACATTCTGTTATATATTAATTGTTGTAAAAATAAAAATAAATAGGTAAAAATGTAAAAAGTAAATAAGTAAAAATGTTGTGTATGAATATTCGAAAGATAGCAGAAAGTCTTCATGATATAGGGAAAGGGGAATTGTTTTACTCCAAATTTAACCCGTGCAGGCCACGGGCAGTAATGAATAAATCAAAACTACTGGATCGATCTTAATCATTTTTTCAGTGAGTGACATAGGCTATATATTTTATAGCGAGCCGGTGTGTTTTTATATACAACTTTCACAGTTTTTCTGTAGTGTATTTAGTATCAGCATTGTACCCGTTCGAAGCCGGGGCGGGTCGCTAGTATGTATATAAGATAGGATGTATGTATGTTTGTATGTCCGGTATAGAGTCCTAAGCCACCAAACGGATTTTTATGTAATTTTCAGGGTATGGTTGGTATGGGATGGTTCCTGTCAAGGTTTGATTCCCATATTCCCACAAGAACGGGGTTGGGAACGGAAACTTAGAATTTACAAGACAGATTTAAAAATTCTTTCAGCACTGGGATGCCACATAGTCCCTCAGTAACTGTAATAAAGTATATTTCATCCCTATAATCCATGAGAACAGAAACAGGAAGGGGGAAGGGAACCTTAAAGTTACTTGACCGATTTCAAAAATTTTTTCATTTCAAGGATGTTACATTATCCCTCGGTGACATGGACTTACATTTCATTCACATATTTCCATGGGAACGGAAGATTTTCACAGGAACGGGATTTAGAACGGAAACTTATAAACTACTAATAGTGGGGAGTGCCGTTAGATATAAAAATGGCAAAACCTAGGAATCCAGGGTCAGTCCATGGATTTTCATGAAATTTTTGGAAATGTGTTTTAAATAGCGTATAGCGTATATTTTTTGGTTTCAGCAACTCGTTTGGCCGGAATCAGAATTTGGGGCACAAAGTAGTATATGGCAGTTCTTCTTTTTAAAGTTTAACTAAAAACTAATATTTATATTATATATTTAACTTAAATATTTAAATTCAAATATTAATAATTATTTATAATTTTCATTAAAATTAAGATCGAACGAAATATTTTTTTTTTAATTTTTTCATATGCTATTTCAAACACTTTTCAGGCTTCACTTCTAAGAATAAAGTTCAATTAGCGGAAAATTAACAACATTTTGTTTTCTAAAAAAAAGTACTTTTTGTTATTTTTTTCAAATTTTCTCAAAAACCAAGAAAGATTTCTTTTCTCTGTTTTGTGGATTTTGAGTAAAAATTAATAAAAGCATTGATTATTGAAAGTAAAAATGGCCGTTAATAACGTAAAATTTTGTTTAAAAAGTTAATTAGGAAAAAAATGTATTATCTTTTTTCAAAATGTTGACTTTGAGGATTAATTTCTCAAAAACTATTCAAATTAAAATTTTTACTAAAGAACAAAGCAATAGCTTTCAAAAGCATTGTAGCATAAGGTAGTAAAAGGTTTATTTGTTTTTAATAATTTTTTTAAAAATTAAGTAAATTTTTTATAAAATTGTCTATTGAGCCTTCACGGAGGGATATAGACACCCCCTCCCATACAATTTTTTTTTTGTCTTGACCCAACCTATGCCTATGCAGCCTGAGCCTTTGGCAAACCGTATCTAAAACACCCTACATAAATAAAAGAAAATTCTTAGTTATATGTATTATATATACAATATATATATATATATATATATATATATATATACATATATATATATATATATATATATATATATTATATATTAAATATATATATTAGGGTGGGTCAAAAAATTCAAATTTTTTTTTTTGATCCGACACACGAAAACTTGTTCTTTGGTACCTCTAGAAAGTACTTACAAAATTTGAGCTCTTAATATTAACGGGAAGATGATGCTCATCGTAGTTTTCCATTTTCAGTTTAGTATCATATAAAAATAGTCATATCATTTTAAAAATAGATTGTTCAACCAGTCGCAAAAACAATATTTATTGGAAATTGAACGGTCTACAAAAATGGTCTCTTATACTTTTTTCATTAATCTAACCATTTAAAAGATATTCAAGGTCAAAAATTGAAGTATTTTAAAGAAAATAACTTTTTTGTTTTGAATTTTGTAACTCACTAAAAAATAGTTATTATCAAATGAACATCAATTATTTCAATAGAAAATTGAACGTTCTACAAAAAAGGTCTTTTGTTGTTAATCGATTATTCTAACCATTTAAAAGATTTTCGCAGTAGAATTTCAATTCCTACGAATTCTAATAATTTCTTTATAAATATAATTTTGCGTCTGGTTGAACAATCTATTTTTAAAAAGATATGACCATTTTTATATGATACTAAACTGAAAATGGAAAACTACGATGAGCATCATCTTCCCGTTAATACTAAGAGCTCAAATTTTGTAAGTACTTTCTAGAGGAACCAAAGAACAAGTTTTCGTGTGTCGGATCAAAAAAAAAATTTGATTTTTTTGACCCACCCTAATATATATATTTAATATATAATATATATATATATATATAATATATATATATATATATATATATATATATATATATTGTATATATAATACATATAACTTTAAGAATTTTCTTTTATTTATGTAGGGTGTTTTAGATACGGTTTGCCAAAGGCTCAGGCTGCATAGGCATAGGTTGGGTCAAGACAAAAAAAAAATTGTATGGGAGGGGGTGTCTATATCAATTTTGATTTTTTTAACCCACCCTAATATATATATTAGGGTGGTCCTTAGGGAAAAAAAATTGGGGACGCCGCCCAGATTGGTTCTAAGTTAAGAAAAAAAAATTCCCTAATTTTTTCAAGTTTTTATTCCCAACCCTTCCTGACCCTATTTCATTTTTGTTTTTCGATCATCCGTTCAAAAACGGTTGCTGTTATAAGAAAATTGTTTATCAAGTTTTTGTTAATAATAAATGAAATGATAAAGAAAAACAAATCTAATTTAATGTTAGGTCATTAAAATTGCCGTAGATATCTTTGAAAAAATAATCCATGTCAAAATGTTGCTTACTTTTGGCAGATTGAGCGAAATAAGAAATCAGCCTTTTTGTTTATTAACAATAGAGTATAAACAAATGATCTAAATTTTTTCAAATATAAACGCGGCTGTAGAGTGTTCAGAGACGTTTCATTTGAGTCTAATTCGAAGTCTTTCCGTTGATTAGTTAAAAAATGACAGGAAAATAGGGCCAGGAAGGGTTAGAGATAAAAATATGAAAAAATTAGGGAATTCTTTTTTCATTTTTTAGAATCGATTTAGGGGGCGTCGCACTCAATTTTCGCAAAAAAGTGAAATAAGGACCACCCTAATATATATATATTAAATTTTATTTAATGTATAGGTTTTTGGCTTTTCAAAATGCTATAGCACGACTCTGTAGGTATTACCGTTATTTTTAAATAATATTTTTTCCATTTTTAGTGATTTTTTTCTTAAATTGCCCCTCCCGCCTAAACGGGGGAAAATGGACCCCACCCTCCCATACGATTTTTTGCTTGTCTAAGTCCAACCTACACACCCTATCTTTTTGTAATACCTTATGCAAATCACCCTGTATATTATAAAAATAATTAACAAATTGAGAGCGGTGAAATTTTTTTTTTAACTTTTTCTTCATGAAAATCCATGGACTGGCCCTGGATTCCTAGGTATGAAGCTTACGGCACTCCACAATAAACAGATTTAAAGAATTCTATCACATAATCCCTCAGTAACTTAGCGTATACTTCATTCCCATATTCCCACGGAAGCGGAAGAACGGGAACCGGAACCTTAAAACTACAGGCTCGAGCAACGCCCAGCGGCTCAGCTAGTTACATATAATTATTCAATGATTGAAGCCTTGCAAGAGAATATTCGGCGCGTGATTGCCGACATACCGCCCCAGATGCCGCAAAAAGTGGTCGAAAATTGGGTCTCTCTGTTGGATTTATTCGAGCCAGCTGTTGCGGCAACTTAACCGAAATCAATTACAAAACATAATGGCATATACTTATCTTAAAATACAGCTAAGGTCTTGGTTTTATTCCTTCTTGAAAGCTGCACGACTAAGAAAAAAGAACACTCTTTATTAAAACCAAAAACACAACAAACATATAAAAAAAACAACTTTATTGTTTAAAATCATACTCACTTCTACAAAATAAGAGTGGTTTTTCGCTTATAGAAATTTATTATGATATCTTAAAAAATCCTGTATGAATAGGCGTGCCTTCATATTCCCAATATTCATCACTAGCCAGCTTGTCTGTCGGTTTGAATATTGCTATATCAGTTTCTTTCTTGCAAAGTTTGATACCCCAAATCCTAAAATATAGCTCCAACCGGTTTATCATAGTTCGCATAATACTCGGTGTTTCTGCACATATTGAGTAATTGTCTCCTAATGAGTATTGTTTACACCACTGCCACTGCCACTGCTTTCCCTCCGAAAGGAAATCCTCAAGAGAAACGAAAAAGCATCCAAACAAAACTCTACAAAGTGTCCTTTTTAATGTACCCCTGCCGTCATCAGATCTTCTATATTCATCATAATTGCTCATAAAATTTTCCAATTTTTTCAAGAATTTCGTTGACATACCAGCGAAACTCAGCTTGAACAATAAAGCCCTCATTTGAATTTTATTCCCAAAAAATGACTCGACAGCTATCTCATGATGGCATACAGTCAAATTATATAATACCTTTTTGTTTCTTAGATAGCTTTCGATAGTTGTCAATTTACATGACACACCGTTTTCATGGCTATGTTCATTTAAAATGATGTTTTCTTGCTCCCATTCAAATATTCGCCGTAACATTATTTTATAATTTATATGAAATTAACTAGATGACTGATTGATTCATCAGAAGCAGCCGGTGTCTCTACTTGGTTGAAATTGAAAGATTCAATGGCACGTTCATAAAAGTCGTCGGGAATAAGAAACTTCTCAGATTTTCTCAAATATGATGCGGTGATATTTGCAACATCTTTTATACACAAATCCTTGTCCAAAAGCTCATCTCTTTGCAGTGGCAGGAAATCAATAAGACCTTCGTTGATAACTTCCTTGAATAGTACTTCAACTTTTTGAACAAACATAAGAGTTTCAAATTTAATGTTCTGTCCAAAGAAAACGCACGTGTCAAGACGTTTTGCGAGTTCCCATAATTCTGTCTTGTATTCAATTTTTGCAAATGCTTTGAATAGATTTTCAAAGTAAAGTTTTTTGATCATTTGCTGCTTATACTTCTCAAAAAGTTCAGACGATTTCGTTTCACTTTGATCTTCGTTGTAAGGTTCGAATGGACGAATAGCGGCAGCAAGTATATCTGAAAAGGGTATAGTGATATGTTCGACGAAACTAAGACTTGCTGTGACAGTTATTGGAGAATGTAATGATCCCCATCTTTTTTCTATCACTTGAAAATCAGTTACATATTTGTGAAGATCTCCCTTTACAAAACATAAATCTATTGTTGATTTGTACCCAAATGTAAATCTTCCTTCACAGTCACTATTTGTTCTACCGTTAAGTAATGTTAGCAAATTTTCTTCAGACCATGGATTTAGATTTTTTCCAAAATCATCGAGAAACACATCTTCAGATCTCCTTTTTCCATTAATAGACGTATTGAGATTTTCCCGTACTTCATTTATAAATTGAACGTTTCCTACTCTAGCATTGTAATCACCGATTAGTAGAACGTTTTTGTGTTTAAGACTCAATAGCTGGTCTTTCAGTTTTTCGAAATTACTTTCCCATTCACTTTTCTCAAGATACACTGGAATTATGTACGTTTCTCTTACATTTTTTCTGTTGTTTGATATTTTGAAAACAATTTGGTCGCCTAGCGTCACGAAACTGCAACACTTTTCTAATTCCTTTTAATATCCATACAAGTGCCTCACAAGTAGGCTGCTTTTTCCATCAGAATTGTTTTTTTGACATATTAACGAGTTATGTAGTTTTGAAGGATTGGGAATTTATTTATTACTTCATCTCCGTTCATGCGAATATCGAACAACATAAGAATGTTATATTTTGTCAAATCAATTCCGTCGTCGTCTTCTTTGTTCGTTTGTTCTGAATTGAAACCGAATCTGCATCGCTCGTCTAGACCACAGACATTAAATGCAAATGCACTCAGTTCCATGTCCGGGTTTTCTTAAGCTTCCAGACAATAGATTCTTCGCAGTAGAAGCTTTCTTAAAGTAGATGCAAAGGCTTTTCGTTAATTTTTTAATTTTGGAACACAAACTTTCGGAAGCTACCTCACCTTTGGAGTCGAGTGGTTGCTTTTGCACGAGTGGTCACCTTTCTCTTACAGGTATGACTTTGAACTGAAAGTTTTATCAGTTGCAGTCATTGAAACGCCTGACTTATCAATTTTATTTGTGAGACAAGAATATTGTAGTATGGCTGAATCATTTCGCGGGTTGCAGCTGGTCAAAGAAATCAAATCCATTGGTTATCTATTCTATACTATCGTGGAAATTGAATTGTTAGAGGAAAAGTGCCTAGTATGAGGCATAAGCAATTAAGACAAGAAAGGTCCAATACCGCTGCCAGTGTTTCATATGCATACATCGTACTTTGAACTATAACTCATAAAAATAGTATCTAAAAGCATGTTGTTTTAGTTAATAGATTCTTTCGCAAGTATTACGCCTGCATTTAGATAATCAACGTTCCTGGCGCACACTGCCAAGCAGTAGCATGGAAAGAGCTTCAGTAGTTAAAAAAAATATCGATGAAAAGATCGTGCTGGTTTCAAATAAAATTGAACAATAAAACAAAATCATCCCTAGCTACTCTTTTTTATAAAAAGGGCGTCCGTGGTGAAGAAGTAGAGTGTTCAGGGTTCGAATCCTGCTCTGGGCATCTACTTTTTTTTCAGCCTCCCAGTTTCATTTGGGCGCCGTCCTTGAGGTTATGTGAAATTACTAACACCTTATTTCCATCTACTGCACCACAAAAAGGTAAGGTTGCTATCCTGGGTAGTAAGTACAATGGGCCGGAAATTAGGTCTGAGTGCTCCAGATTAGCATAAGCCTCTCATTAAAAAAAAAAAAATACTTTTTATCGTAATTTTTACAAACAGTGCTCTAGTCAGCTGCGTTCCTCCATTCAAACAATTTAACCGCAGCATTATCCTCGCTAGTATTGCACATAACTTCTTACTTCAGCCCAGTTTCGGTCGTACAGTTGAGTATAGAAATTCATATCTTAATCAATTCGAAGGAGATATGCGGTTGTTTTGCAGCAGTTAAAGTAGTTTTGCGGCATTTTGAGTGAATTGGACGCAATTGCCAGGGTTTCACCAAAGCTGCGATTCGTTCAATTTGCCTCATCTGCGTTTGATTTGCTGAGGTGGCAATAGTTTTGCCATAGCTGCGGTTGATTCACTGTTTTCCTGCTGACTTGACACAATTTCGATCGATTTTTCGAAACTTCAGTATTTTTCTCGCAATCATGGTAACTTGACGCATAATCGTGGGTGTTTTGCCGCAGTTACAGTGGTTCCGCCGATGTGCCGGAATCGCTGATCGATTTGCAGTCGATTTTCCATCATCAAGTTCAACCTTCCGTAAATGCGATCGATAGCCAAAATTACGATAGATTTGCAACAACTTTGGTCGTTTTGCTGCAAAGGCGGCCAAATTATACAAATTAGGACGGTTTTCCAACGACCATTGATTGTTGGTAATGACAGTTGTCTTGCCGTGGCTGCGGCTGATTCCCTGCAATTGCGGTCGACTTGCCGCAACTACGGCTGATTAGTTGCAATTGCTGTAGTTTTTCCGCAGCTGCGGTCGATTCTCCAGTAGTTCTCCCGAAATAAACGTCGACTTGCTGCCATTGCGATCTTTTTGTCTCATGATCGCTATTGTTTCACCGAAGTTGCATTAGTTCAATCGAAATTGCGGTCATTTTGTTGTGTTTTGCACATAGAAACAGCTGAACACATTTTATGTGAATGCCCTGCCTTAGCTAGATCCATGCTTAAAATATTCAATAAAGGGTTCCCCTGTCCCCTTGATATCAGAAACACCTCTTCCTCGAAGATTCTTAGGTTCTTACATGACCTCAGCTTCGAATGAACAAACCTATACACTACGTGTTTTTAAACCTAAGGGAACAGCACAAAAGATCTTTCAGGTCGACGTGCTTGTAAAGGTAATTTTCACCTTCACCCTATATAATTTAAAAAAAAAAAAGAGGTCATTTTGTTGAAATTGCGACAATTTCAATTTAGCTGCTTTGCATCAAATCAGTTCGATTTGCTGTGAATGTGGTCGATATCTAAAATTATCGTCGATATGCTGCAATTGTAGTCGACTTGCCTAAAGGGGGTCGATTTGCGTAAAGGCGGTCCGTTTTTGGTTTGTGGTCCTTTTACGTAAAAGTGAGCTCCGGTTGATTTGCTACAATGGAAGCAATAATTTGCCATAATTGCGACCACTTTACAGCCACAGTTTTTGATCCGTTCACCGCATTTGTTGTTGATTTGCCACAATTGGGGTCAAAAACTGCAGAGCAAATAATTACATCCCAGGAAAACTACTTTTCCTAAAAATTGGCACGCGGTGTTATAATCAAAGATGAACCAAATATTTAAACTACCTTTGGCACATTGATATTTTTGATATTTTTTTTTCCAAACATGAAAGTTGCTGGTTTTGTGTAAACTCTTTCCGGTTTTCCTCAGTGAGGTTGGCTTTGTTACATTTGGAGCTTATTTCTCTAATTCAGCTCGACATGGTTTGACATTAGTTTGTATTGTATTAAATGTTTCAAACACTTTTCAGAAGAAAATCTCTCAATCCCAAAGCAATGAGGCCTATTATCATATCTGCAGAAATGTCAACGTCATTATTGAGGAAAGTGACCAGTAAAAGTTCCCAGAAAACCTATAAACGCCTTCGTAGATGGACTATTGCCAAAAGGTTATCTCTGGAATTATCTCTTAAACTCGTTTTTAAACGAAACATTTGTGCAAATGACGAAATCGTCTGTTGTAGGTAAGGTACCTTGAAGCGGTAGTACACTTATTGTGCACTTATCCGGCTCAAAGGCAAGAAGCCAGTCTAAGGCCGGCTCAGCTCTGCATACAACCCGTGGTGAGTAGTTCTTCGAATAAGCAAAAAAAAAAAAATAATAAGATTATATTCTAGAGATATATTCTTGTCTGGATAGAAAGGGAAAGCCAAAAAGAATTGAGTGGGTTATCGAAATCGCTCCCATGTAGAATTGAATCCAAAGATGAAGTGAAATATTTCTATATATGGACGAGTCAAACAGAGCAAGCAATGAGTTGAATGTCTATAGATGGGCTTTGATAAAAAGAAGTAACGATCTTATTTATTCTTAAATTTGAACCACACGAAAAGAAGAAAATGGAACAAATTTCAAATTCTTACTGCGGTTACAATTGGTGTGCAATAAACGTAAGAAGGGTGAGTTCAAGAAAGCTTTTCGTATGAAGCACGTGTCTTTTCATCTCCTTTTTCGACAAAATTGGTGAATTTTTACTGACAAATAAGGGAAGGCATTACCATGAATTTCAGCTGCCTGCAACGTGGGGGTTTAGGGTTCGGATCCCACAATAATACAACATACGATTTCGTGCTCGAGAAGGACCGTGGCTTTAAGTATTTCTCTCAACCATAACTTGTGAAGAAATGGAGGAGATCTAAAACTTTTCGCCGATTCCGAACGACTAAGTGTGAAAACGCTTTTCATGGCAGTGTGTAATTTCTTTCAGAGGACTTGCAAAATCTTCGCAAAAGTCACCACCCATGGAAATGCAATAGAATACTTCTGGGATTCGAAAAATCAAATCCATTGTAACAGTCAGACGTGCTTACTACCCCGCCACGGCCACGGGCATCACTTTATGCTTTTCCAAACGAAAGTACTTCATCATCTATTCCTTTGTACTTTCATCAACCCAAAAAAAAAAATGATAAGTTCGCAATGGCAAAATAACCGATTGGTCCTAAAACATTTTTCAAAACATATTTCTAAAAAAAAAAAATCCTATCAGAGATTACCCAACAATTCTTGCTGAAAATATCGTTTAACAAAACAAAAACCAGCGCCACACCAAAAAATAAAAAAAAAATAAAGAAAAAAAAACCTCATTAAGTATGCTCGCCTCATCGACTGTTACTGTTTCAGTAAACCCCAGGCATTATCTTTGCTTCCACCTAAATCCTTGGAATCGCTTCCAGAACCGTACAAAATTTACACCCATATCTCTGGTGAAAAACAACAAAAGGGTCGTCCGGAAAATTGATTCCCCATCGAAAAACTTCTCGGTTCGTTGAACCGATACTCGTTGCGAGAGGGAAAATCCGAATCAGAGTAGAATTATAGTCGTTTCAGTATACGCGCTCAAAATCCATTAAGAACGTTATTTTTTGTTATGTTGCTGCGCGCAGTCATACATAGGAGGCAAACTCCATCGCAAATTTATGAAAGTTTTTCCTCTCGGCCTGGGTGTACGAGTAGAAAGTAAACCGCCAATTTTGCAAAAAAAAAACAAAAATACAAAAAAAAAAAAACAATCTTATAGCCATTCCAGTGTGATACAGCGTTGTATTCCCTCCGTTTCCCGGTCGGTAGGATATTTTGATATTTTCATTGGTTTTTGCTGGCAAAATCCTCATCATGTGGTGGAGGTGTAATCTCGAGCACGTTTAAGGTTGGTTCGTAAATTTAGTAAGGCCAATACCACAAATCGCATCCATACCACTGCCGGTGTTGCTTCATATGAATTATTTTTCATTTACGTTTATACACTATACCTACACTTAATCTCTTCAAGGACTCTTCTGTGTGGAAACAGGCATCGATTTTGAAGGTATAGCTACTTTTTGAGTACATTTTTTTATCTCATTTCTCTCTCGATTTTATAATAAATATTTTTATATGCTTATGTGGAGTGCAGGTAGTTTAAATCCCTTCTCTGCAAATGGTTACTTTTTAAGTTTAATTAGATTTCTCTCTGTACGTTGTTTAAGAGTTTTTTGACGGTGGTGAACCCGTTGTGACCGTTTTCAAACACCACCTCCAGGACGTGAATTTATGACTTTGCACACGGAAAATCACTCATCCAAGAGAGTTCTGGTAAAAAAACAAAAAATAATAATAATCGACTAACACAAAATCAAGGCTTATCGAGTCCTTGAAAATGTTTTTGGAACTTCTCAGATATCCGAACAAGGGTACACTACACAAAAACCCACATATTGTGCAGGCTAAGGGGAAACTTGAGTTTGTTATTGAATCGTAGTCCCTTTTATTTGGAGTGAAAATGGAACCCTTTTGTATTTGGGTATATCTGTTGTGAACGGGGATAGTAGGTACGGACACAATAATTAACCCAAATATTTGTGTATGGTATGCGGTGGAGAAACACCTCGCTGTGTTCCTTAATTAGCTTTATTTGCAAATCTGTGGTATAAAAGGATTGCAGAATCCTTTTCCATTCGGTTTTTGTGGTCTTCCTTTGATATCATTAACACAAATACTGAGCAAAGCGTAAGATGTCAAACACATTGACACAGGATAAGGTAATTAAATTCAATCTCTGTTGGAAGTGCCTTGTGAAAGTGGATACACAATATTTGCTTCTTTTTTTTCTTCTTCTTTTTGTTTTTGGAGGCGACAACGGGATCTTTTGCCAACGTTTTAATGAATGTGTCATTTAAATTCAACCGTTTTTGAGGTCTCTCTTAGTACCTACTGTGGACGTAATTATTTTCATTCTAAGCTTGCACCAACTGACTATAGAATATTTTATATGCGATGTCATTGAGAGTTTTGATAGGATAAAGGAAGGATGAAAAGAGGATATGAGCACACTGATTTTGTTTACATTTTTAGTAAAATATAATTAGGACCGATGTACATATTCGAAAAATTTCTTAGCAGAAAACTACTGATCTGAGCCGAGGACAAAAAAACTAATTTTTAATGTTGGTAAAAGTAAGCGATGTAAAACCTACACACCGACCATACGCAAGAATCAAGTGTCTAAAGATTAATGGTCTAGCATTTGTGTAGTCAAATCTTTTATAATAAGCTTTGAATGGGCCATGGTCTAGTGTACCATTCCTGTGGGGATGTAAGGAAATTTACGATATACTACAACTTCCAAAACGAGCACTTTTTGTGCAAACACTCTCCGAATAATTGTCCATTTCTTGCTTAAGACCAAACTCGCAAAAAAAAATTTGTGTCCAGCGGGTATAAGAACCCCAACATCTCACCACAGTTGAACATCTGCTGTATATGATTGAAGTCATACGCCTAGGATAAGAAAGTTTGTTCTTAAAAGTGGCAAGAACTTTCAATTTAAAAAATGATCTGCACTACGAAACTGTGAATTCCAATATCTTCTTTGACAGCCATGGTTCTGTTCAACATGGTGTAGTGTGTAAGGACAATTTACTGTGTACAAAAGTCATACTTTTGTAGTGTTTCGTCAAGATTGTTGCGATGACGGACAGTTGAAAACCAATTCCTAGAAACCGAATTGCATACTAATCTTTTTAGAGCTGGTTGGTTATCAACACTAGTTTCCAATTTGCATGTTGATGTCATATAATATTTTTCGTTTGCATAGAATTCACATACACTATGTGCAGATTGAGCTGCTGATTTGTCAGTGACTGAACTGGTTCAGATACAAGCTGCCACAACATCTGCATTAACTTTTCGGACGGAAGACAGCTCAGTCCAAAGAAGCAGGTCAAATATCAAGTAATACACTCCAACGAAATGTTAGCGTTTCAACCCGCGTGCCGCTGCAGCTGTTAAGAAAGCTATATTTGATTTAAATGTTCCCTCGCGTCCCTCTGCCGATACGGAAAAGAAGTGGTCTTAGCCAAAAATCAAAATTACTGCTTTGCTAATACGATCAGCCATCACGAACTGTTTCCTCGTCTGGTTCACAATATCCAAAACTGAAATGTTGTATTCGAGAGCAAGGTTCAGTCTGCATCTGCACAGGATTTGGCTACAATCCGATATGCGTAGAAAGTGTCAGCTTCTTCTATGAAGAAGCTAGGCTCATCCCTTTAGAAAAGTAGACGGTGCAATTTCGAAGACGCCTACTGGAAAACCTGCCCAACTATCCAAACCATTTAGTAAGAAAGATAGCAGAAGAAAGCAGAGACTTGGACCCATACATCGATGCGATGAACCTAATGGGTGACGACATGAAACATGAAAATCAACAACGATGAAGTGATGGCCCTCTAAACTGAGGCAGCGTTCTCCCAGAGCGTTCGTTGCTAGTTGCCACATTTTCCTCTATTTTTGCTGACAGGAATGTGACACTCAGCAACGAATTACAAAAAGAGAGTTTTTTTTATAGGAATACAGCTTTAGATTTCATTGACAGCCATTTCGTCATCTGCCATGTGAATGATCTTCAGTTATGTTTGCCATTACACCATGAATCGTCTCACGCATGAACAACGCGTAAAAATAAAAAATAAAACAAACAAAAATGAGCTTCATCATTTTTTCTTCTTCGGGCCTTAAAGTTTGGGAGCTCTCATGGTCCTTAGATATCAGAGTCGTTCTGAGAGAAATTGAAGAAGCTGGACATAAGACAACGAGAAACTGGAAGTTATGAATGAGTAACAAGTATCTTGGTTCCCTGCATTGATCTTTCACACATTTTAAGTATCAAGACTCGTATTTATCGGGGTAACAAGACAGTAGATATTTTTTCTCTATATTCCTAGTGGTTTCTTGATGAATTTTTTTTTTTTAATTTTAAGTAAACATTTTAAAAATTAACTGTTTTATTATGAACATTTAGGTAGAGGAAGGGCTTTTAGATTTGGGTGCTTTTCGAACTATCAGATGTAGGGATGGATTGCAAATCTTACAGGACATAGGATTAAAGTCAAGCCCTATGACCTCAATCTTTGACGAAAATTATTGCATGAAAGCTTAGGACTTTCCAACATAAGCCACACAAATTACAGGGCATGTTTTAAAATCTGTTTTGAAATTGTACTGAGGAATATTTTGATCACAAATAAAATCAAGTGTTGTATTTCTGATCTGTTGACTACGACTTTGGTGTACCACAGGGTAGTCAATTGGGATCTCTTCTGTTCAGAAGAATTTCATTTAAAATGTGTCTCAGTGCGGACAGTCAACAATTGTTTTAAAACTAAATACTCAAATGTACTGTCATTTCGTATAGCAGTAATTAATATCAGCGCCTTTCAGCACACAAAGGCTTGGCCAAACGGAAGTTTCTTCTTAAAGTTGCAACAAAATTGAAAAAATAAAATTAATTCTAATATGAATTTATTAGTAAGAGGAAACACTCCCATTCACTATGGAACACAACGTCAGTCGGCTGGTTTGGTAATAGCGCATTCTTTCACTCCGATTTTCCAAGATCTTGTTATTTCCGGGTTGTAGCTCAGTAATCTTAGATGATATTGGTATAAAGTGCTTGAGTTATTTCCGGATTGTTGGAATGACATTGGTCCTTCACGGTTCAATACAAAAAGTAAATAGGTCAAATCAAATCAACAGCTCCAAGGTGGCCAATTGCGATGGGTGTTTCTTCGCCAATAGTTCTTGTTAAAAATCACACCATTTGGGCAACACAGCACTCACTTTGGAAACAAGTTTTCAATGTTTCCCACTTCCAACTCATTTTATTTCGTGGAGGTGTGAAACTGATTATCTGTCAAAATCTCGAGCGGGAAACAGATTTCAGTGTCAAAATAACCAAAAATTTGGAAAGAAACCACTAGATGTCCAAATAACTTATGATCTAAAACGAAACTACAAGATGGCCTTTCCTGTAGATGAGCAGATTGATAAACTAATCGAATTGAGGGTGCTTGCATTAACTGAGGGTTAGTTAAAAGGATTTGTTTCCGAAAACACATTGCAAGAAATCGCAAAAACTTAAAGCGACTTTGAGTGCCAAACTGGAGAGAACTCGCCCGAAATCAAATGCGTTATGGAAAGATGTTGTTTAAAGGCCAGGTTCACTAAATATCTAGGTGTAATATTTGATAAAAAACCAACCTAGAAAACCAATAAAGAGGAAAGAGTAAATAAAGCTAACATTGCACGTTTCTCTTGAAAGAGAGATATTGGCGGCAAATGTGGCTTCTCTCCCAATATTGCTCGATGGCTATACTCATACATATCGGTCATTAGATCTATACTAACCTATGGGGTAGTAATATGGTGCACCGCACTGGACAAACAGGTAAGCTATAACAAGCTTGTCAAAGTTCAGTGAACGGGAAGTATGTGCATCAGCGGGGCGCTAAGGATGCGCCAGACACACTACTCTACCTTACACCCCTAGAAATGTTTGGAACACAGTCAGTAGCGAACTCAGCTACTCGATTAAAAGTCAACTCTCAATGAACCAACAATCAAATTGGTCACACTAATATTTTAAACAACTTAAGATTCATCCCGGATCGAATTGTCTACACCACTCCTAAGTTGGTGATTGATAACAACTTCCAAATAACCATACCCTTAAGAGAGGCTTGTCACTCTCTTGGATAATGAAGTCTTACAGTTCTAAACTGACGAATCGGAAACCTGTGATGAGGTGAGAAGTGGAGTTTTCTCGAAGGGACTGAATTCAAATATATTCGTATCTTCTCGTACAGTCAGGCTGCTCTCAAAACCTTTGCCTCTGTCTCTACAAAATTTAATTCGGTCGAAAACTGTCGCGCTTCTCTATAGAAAATGTCAGAACAGTTCAACATTCACCTTTCATGGGTGCCGGGTCACAGCTCACAGGGACATACCAGGCAACTGCATGGCAAACGAACTCGCCAAAAAAGGAACAACATCTCATTTTCGACCTGAAAGGGATATCATAGGTATACCTATCGCTTCATGGAAACTTTTGCTAAAGCAGGACGTTTCTGAGAAGATGAGCACTAGACGGACGAAGAGTAAAACATGTCTTATGACTAAATAAATCTGGCCATGTGGGGATTCGAAACTTTCAAAGAGCTTATTAAATCAAAATCGTATGCATATTAGTTCCACTATAAATGTCTTTACACGACACTGCCTAATAGGTAGACGCGCCAAAAGACTTGGTGTCTACTCAAATGACTTTTGTAGAAGCTGCATAGACGAGAAGTAAGAGGAGACAGTCCAACATCTCCTTTGTTCATGCCCCGCGCTTGCTAACAGACGGAAAACTCGCCTAGATGATTACTTATTCGACGACAACAGCGATTAAGCTAACAAAGACCCTAAAAGTTTCTCTATCTAAGATCCCTTAGATAGGGACCATAGGATGATCAACCTTCTGGTCTCAGTGGTATCACAATAGACCCTCTATGGTCTCAGTGTGTCGGTCCCCGCATACTGACAGCCACATCTAACCTAACCCCACCAACAAGTTATCGTTTTTCACTTCAATTTGTTCTGAAGTTTTTTTTACATAAACTAATAAAACATCGAATTGTGGGGAAATTTTATTAATTTTTCCACCACCACCGTAGTAAAAAATGAGCTTTCGAAAAATTGTAATCTTGTTAGCAACAAATTGTATTTTTATTTATTGCTTTCCCATTGTATTCCACTTTTTAATCACTCAAACCAATAAAAAAAAAGAACGAAAAAAACTCCCCCTTTGCAATATCCGAATAAATAAATTTAATTTCGTCAATCAAATGCCATACTGGGTATCAGATGTTCGATTGTATAGGTATGTACTTAAAAAATTCCATAAACAATTGCGCCACCACCGATTCACCATAAAATTTTCATCATTTCCCATTCCTTTGTTTAAAGCAATAGGATGACAATTGTTATCCTATATATCCCTTGCACTAAGTGTCAACTCCATTGAAAGGATCTTTATTTTTATGACCCATCACAAAAAAAAAGAAGTAAAAGACTAAAAAAAACAACAACAAAAATAAGAAAAAAGAGCAAACATTGCACCATTGTGCGAGGGCGACTAAACCGAAATAATAATTCACAACATGTTTGAATTTTATTTCGTCACGAAATCATTGCTCGTATACTTTTTTTATGATTCTCGACTCACAATAGCTCTGAGCCTGAGAGCGGAAAAAACAACCTACAGTCCCGAACTAGGAGATATGTTTTTTCTGATTTCTTTCTATGTTTTGTTGAAAAGAATATAAAAAAAAAAAACTCACACAACATTCAAATGTACGAGGATAAAAAAAGCGGATATTTTGCCATAAGAGCTTTGGGGATAGAAAAATTATCATCACATACTATCGGGCAACAAAAGAGTGACTAATAAAATAAACAATAGAATTGGGTATCCTTTTCTTTTTTTTTTCTTTTTTTGTGTCCATGTGATTTATTTTTTGTTATCCAATTGTGTGTAAGGTTGGGATTTCTTGTCGTAATATGAAATTTTAACACAATTCATCTGGCTCTGTCGGAAATTGATTCCAATCAATCACACATTCCCATATGGGAGTTAGGTGCCAAAAAAAGAAGGAGAGAAAAAAAAAGACAAACGGGAAATAGCTTGCTTTAAGTACGTAAATAAAAGCCTTCATAGCCCTTGACGTGATGGGAGTAAGGAATTATCTTCATTTTGGTAGCAAAAGAAAAAAAAAAAGGAAATGAAATAAGAACCCGCGAGTCATGAGTCATTATTCATTCTAAAAAGGAAGATAACTGCAGAGGATCATCATTTGTATTATTTATCGCACGGATGGTGTATTTGTTTTTTCCTTTGTGTTTTGGTTCAGATTGTTGCAGAAAATTTATGTTTCTGTTCACAATATGACTAGCACAATATACACACTCACTTCATTGTAATGAAGATTAAAGGTCCATACTGCTCCCTTCCCTGGCGAGATATTAAAAAAACAGACTGTGGAAAATGAATGAATATTCGCCGCTCTGTTGTTCTTGTTTTTAATGGGTACGTCAACCATATTTTGCCACTCACATAAGAAATTTAAAAAAAAAAAACAACTGTAGGCTTCCAACTTGCAGCACACCCTGTACAGTTTACATTGTTGTCCTGACAAAAACAATAAGTACTTTCCATCCATGGGTAAGAATTTTATCCTGTAAATCGTTTTCTTGTAGTAATGTTCATGAGCGATTACACCGGATTATAAGCCTTAACGTAATGGACGCAGTAGTATTAGACGAAAAAGCAAACAATAAAAAAATTGCTTTCACTAAGGAAAAGCCGGTCGTTTTGCAAAAAAAAAAAAAACTAAACGGCTCTCTCAGGCATTTTTCGTTTTCCCTTTTTTTGTAAGGGCAAAAGATACAAAAATATTTTACACGTAACTAATCTTGATCTTCAATATCCCAAACGCAGATGCTCTTTGAGTAATATGTTCAAGTTCATCCCCAGCCGTTAGGAATGTAAGTGAAAATTGGTGAAGGTTACTGATAAACGACGATAATGTGATGAGACTTTGCTCTAAATCTCTAAAAAAAAAGGACACATTGACCATTGAGTGTTAGAAACCAAATCCTGTAAGTGTCTCTGGTGATTTTGATTTGATTGGACAGCTCAATGAATAGTTAGAAGTAATGAGAAGGAAGGACATGGCCTGTTGGCTAGAGATACGGGAAAATAAGGTAGATTGGATTTGTGTCGAGAATTTCATGGATTGTTATTGTTTGTTGGAAGTTGTGTAGCTAAAAAATATAGTACCGCAGTGTGTAAAACGCTTCATTGTTTTTTTACAAGTCATTCTTTTACAATATTTTAAAGTGCATGGTTTAGTTTTGAGGCGTAAGTTGGGAATGAGATCATCTCAACATTTTGGAGAACTAAAATTTGTGCGAGAAATTAAAAATAAGCTGTATATATCAAGTTTCGCATTTCATGAGGGTTTGCCAAGCCCTCCGATATCAATTTTAATGCCATGAAAAGCGCTTTCTCCCTTAGCCGTTCGGAATTAGCAAATATTTTCAGGTCCCTTCCATAACCACCTATGCAAGGTTGAGAGAAATGGGCTGGGACCAAGGGCTCTCTGAGATCTGTTCTACCACTATAGCTATTTATTTTATTATATTTTTAAGTTAATTTTTAGTGTCGAGGACCAGTAGATAGTGACAATGCCACCAAGTCAACAGTTTTCTGAGGTTGTAAGCTTCACTTGATCAACAAACTAAGACCCACTAAAAAAATCGTTCGAAGGAAAAAAAGCGCAAGTGCAGGATGCACGTAGCTTTTATGCCGAGTTTTTCAAGATGGTTCCTTATTAGCTGAATATGATAAGATACCATCTGATTTTCGTGATTTGGTGTCTATAAAAGTACCTACGATGAATAGAACCTCTCTATGGTTTGCTTGATCCAAAAAAGGGCACTTTTTTAAATGTACCCATAACAGTGGTGACAGTGGGGTTATGGTTAGCCCATTGCGTTTGCGGTACGAGGTTTGAATCCCTTCAGAAAACAAAAAAAAATGTTTTCCCACAGGTATCGCCAGGTATCGAAAAAGTTAGCCTTGTTACGAACTTAAAAAAGAGTTTAATTCACTTTTAGCGGAGTAGACTTAGATTTTTATGGACTTGCATAAGGCTTGAAAACACCATCTCAAAAAAAAAAAATATTTCCTGGCGCCCAGTATTTTGATGTCGAGGAGCTAACAACTGCTCCCAATACTGATCAGTCTGTGGGATATGCGGAAGTTTTCATAAAGAGTCAGATAAACAACTTAATTTTTATTGGTAAAAAAAATTGCGTATACGCCATAGTGAACTTTGGATTTGCAAATAAAAACTTTCTGTACAGAAAAAGAGCATTCAAAGTCCAAAAATTTCTAAATCATTTTGGAACAAATTGAGACTCAAAAAATAAAAAAACACATCCATAGGAGATTCGTATAGAACTGTTGTCAGGAGTTGGTAACTGTGTAAGCAAATACACGCAATTTTTACCACATTTTCGAAAAAAAGTACTAATTTCCTACTCTGTGCTTCAAAAATGTGGTTTCCGAGGCATAATGGTTAGCTTGTCTGTTTGTTGCGTGAGAGGTTCGTGGTTCGACTCCCAACAGAAACCAAAAATTTTTTCACATGTTCTCTCCTTCCTTCTTCGAGGAGTTGACAAAGTCTTCCGTTCGTAAATTCATTGCGATGAAAAGCACTTTCTTGATAAGCCGCTCGGAACAGATAGCAAATTTAAGGTCCCCTTCATTCCCTGACATGGAATGGTTGTGAGAATTGCACTAAGCCCCGGGGTTATTCGGTTTGTTGAGCCACCCTTAGTATGGTTTAAAAATGATTTAACAAATTGCTTGGAACAACAAAGCTATGAAAACCTTGGGGCCTACGGCTTTTTCCAGGGCCTGCAAGTTTATGTCGATACCGAAAAGCAAATTTAGAAAGCAATTGTGATCTCAAAGGACTTTAAAATTCCTCTCGAAAGATGATGTTTCATGTTTCTGGGACTCAACCCTTGAACCTCCCACGTAACAGGCAGACATGCTAGCCAGTACGCCATGGGCACCGCAGTTCTTTCAGTTTGCTAGAGTCCAATTCGCTTGCAACAGATAAATCACCCATGTGCGCAAACCAAGTGGATTTTATATCATTGCTTTTACTCGGTTTTTTTCTGTCGGAGATTTTTAAATACTAGCTGAAGCACTCAAACCTAAATACCGGTCCATTGCACCGCCATATGGCAACTTCTTTGTGTTGTAGCTTTCACTCGGGTTACAACTCATTCTAAAAACCAACAGATCACCCAAAACTTTATCTGCTTATTTTAAAAGTATATTCTATGTGTGAGTTAAAAAGTAGACCAAGACACTCCTGATACAGATAAATGCAACGAAATTATCATGAATTTGTTGACCTCAGACATGGAAAATCAGGAAGTTTGTCTACGAATTCTGAGGTCAACGTGGCTTACTCCACGAGCGCGTCACTAGTGTGAAACAATCAAGTGGAAGAGCTGTGATCGGTTCAAGAACGTCAAAAGAGAAAAAAGAAGTCATTGTGTTGGGTAAAATAAATGTCTAGCATGGGCCATCAAAGCTGTGGCGGCTTCGGGGCCCAACACACTCCAATAAATTGCAACTTTCGCTGATTTCAAACTGCTAAGTAAGAGAGCGTCTTGTTCTTCCACAAAAAAAAATGTTTCCGAAATTCGAAGCTCTAACAACTCACAATCAGCAGACCTGATGTTTAATCATTGCGCCACTGTATTACAAAAAACGATACTCGAAAACAACCTCATTACATCACGATATTCGCAGTAATTTACCACTGGTTTTTAGTGGTCGTTTTGTCAATGTTCTGACATTTTCATGGAGCCATTCTAGTAACTATGAAGTTAGCTGTCGTTGTTTTGGATTTCACTTTTTGACTTGTGTTTCGAATTTGGTACTATGGGCTCTTGTGATACCTGTGGTGTAGAGTATAGGCGTCGGACTTTAGCCATTGGTATCGAATTACCCAATCAGTGATCAAGTGAGTGAGTACTATTATTCTTTCAAAATTCGCTCTATATCAGTCTGCTGTTCACTTATCAACTTCAGTTCTTTCAAATACTGATGAAAGAATGTCAAATTGCGATGCTAAAGTGCTCGGTAACTCGAGAAGTAGAGCCAAAAACACATAATTCAGTCACGTATTACTCGATCACGTATGCGGTCAGTGTTCGATACCCTGCAAGATCGAGGTAGAAATCACCTCAAACAAAGAACTGAAAAATCGTTAAAGTTTTTTTTTTTAACACAAATTAAAAAATTTATTATATTTTTCATAATAAAAAAAATTCACTGTGAAAACTGGGATTGAAATTCAGATTCCTTTCACTTTCCCTAACACAAAGTAAGGTTTTAAATAAGAAAAAAAAAATAGAACTGGCACAACAGAGCCCGGGGATCACTATAGGTACTTGCGTATTTTTCTCAACCGCAACTTGGAGAGAAATGAAAGGGAACTATAAATTTTGTCGATTACGAAGGGCTACATCAGAGAGCGCTAGTCATTCATGAATGTAAAAGAGATTGAAGAAGAACGACAAAACTCTCACAACACCAAAACATCAAAGTGAATACACGAAAATAAAAAATAAAAATATATCACCAACAATTCCCCTGTTACTTTCTCACAACAACAAAAAAAAAAGGACACGAAGATGTGAAAATAAATCGATTGAATGCGTCCAAATTGAACATCGTTTTTGACATTTGAGTAACATGTGCCTATTAGTGCTTCTTGAGTGGTTTCTGACATCGAATTCAGGC
Source organism: Melanostoma scalare (assembly GCA_949752695.1). Taxonomy (NCBI): domain Eukaryota; kingdom Metazoa; phylum Arthropoda; class Insecta; order Diptera; family Syrphidae; genus Melanostoma; species Melanostoma scalare. The sequence continues at coordinate 18,586,316 of OX456986.1, forward strand.
ACCACTTCTCGTCCAAAAGTCCTCTCAACACACAGCCGTCAAATACAAAGAAACGATAAAAAATATGTTGCAAAGCCTTTCGCGTGTTTGTTGAAATTTCAAGAAGATTAACAGTAATGGAAGGTTCGGAAAAAACAAGCTTTCATTTGACTATGTCGAAAATGCCTGATTACGGTACAGAAAAGATTGTATCTTAATTGCCAATGCAAAAAAATCGTTTTTCAATATGATTAGGTAGGAGGGAGGTTGTTTCAGTTCAGATAAAAAATTGAATGAGGCAGCTGATCACCCCAAAAGCTTTTTTTATGCTAACATTTGATGTGGAATGTTTTAGTTTTAGCAGAGGGCTGCTGTAGATAAATTTGTCTTATAAATGACAATCAACATCACAGAGCAAGTACGTGCTTTTTGATAAAATTAGACATACATACCCACAAATTCAATCACGAAATGTTATCCACCAGACACCCGGGTGATGGTGGTGGTTAGACAGTCTGTCTTGGGATGATAAGGACTTTACCTTGCCATATTATTTTATTTCCAAAGAAATTTAGCAAATATGTACCTTGAAAAACCCACAAGAACATTGCTTCTAAGATATTCTGATTGCAATGTCTCTTAATTATGTGCCTTAGAGTGTAGCTTCATACAACACTTTGAAGAGGTGTGCGGATATTGAATTTTCTTAGGCATTGCTGTCAATTCATGTGAACAAATGAAATGTAAGTATGTAGGAGGTACTCGTATGTACATAGTTAAACGATAATGTATATTTATTTATGAGACGCAATTATTTGGATGTCTTTGTAGTTCGAGACTCACAGTGAATGCGTGGTTAATTGCCTTAATTACGGTTCAAAGGATAAAACTTTTAGTTGGTAGAGCTTTTAATGGAATTCCCTTTTGTCTCATCTTTATACTCACTCAAACCACTCGCTGTGTATAGACTTTCTCCAGTTGAAGGTTGGTAGGAAGGTAGGTAAGCCCTGCTGCTCTTGCTGGATGTAGTATTGTTTTTTTCTTCTTTTTTTTAAGGTGGAGTGGGATTAAATGAGAATCTCATGCCAAGTTTCACAAAAATGGGGCTGCGTTAATAATTAATCCATTTGGATTGTACCAAAACGATGGGTTTGAGTAGGGTAGCGTTTTTCAATTATGAAAATAAGGATAAACAGCTGCGATTGCTGATGATGACGACGAAGACTTCAACGACGACAACAAAGTGAAGGAAGTGGGCTGGTGCGGGGAGACGCGTATGTTATGTAGATACGTAGTGCCTTCGTTTATCTACACAGAAGTTTAGCATGGGTAATGAGTTCGGCGACCTTGTGACAGTTAATGGTGTCACACAGCACCTGGTGTGTATGACTACCGTGTGTATGTTTACTAACAAAACCTATACCTACACCTTGTATTCAGAAAGAGTGTATGGGAGAGAGAGAGGGACAGGGAGAGAAGGAGAACAATAGCTAAACAGCCCTAAAAGTGTTCTTCAGAATACAATGAAAGTCGGTGTTTGTTAAGGACTTCCTTGGTGATAGTCTGGTGTGTAATCCAAGGATGTGCAAAGGAAGCCGTTTATTTTCCTCCTTAATTAATGGAAAAATCTTGAAAACCTTCAGTATAAGGAGAAAACAATTCTGAAGGGTTCCTTTGTTGTCTTGTCTGAATCGGAGACTTTTGCTCCATAGGCAGGCATTAAGGTACAGAGTGAATACCACAATACAATTTATACGTGTCGGATTTCGAAAAACAAAAACAAAATATATGTGAAAGGCCTTTCGGAGCAGACGCTTTTCAATACGTTTTCATAATTAAAAATTGTTTAACAGTCACTCAAGGGAAGAGCTTCCTATTTCATAATTAATATGGGAACATACTCTAGACTTTCAAGCTTTGTTGCTGGGAGCATTTAAAATAGTTAGCAAAAAACTGCTGAAACTACCGAACAACTCAATAGACAATCTTTAAAAAAACCTAGGGCTGCTTTAGGGCAAGTTGAGAGCAAGCGCAGGGCTCTAAAAAACACTTAGATGGACAATCAGGACGAGTTGAGATTTTTCAAAAACCGCTTTGTGGCGACCACAGGACAAACCCTGATTGCATGGCTCTCAGTCGTCCTTTTGACGAAAACCAAATTGAATCTATTGTGGGTATGGATGGACATTGAGAGTTTAACTAAGAAAAGATGAAGAATGCAATTTCTAAAAATTGGAGTTATTACCGTGTCATCACTTCATCAAATATGCTACTTAGTGCAGCCATTGCATCTACACAATCCCCACAGCATTTTAGTACCCAGCCAAATAATAACTATTAAAACATCCCTTATCAAGCAAAGCAACTCATATTGATACTCAAGAAGTGAAACGAACGACCTTCTGGCAGCAACCATGACACCGTTTCGTTTTATTTTACGTATTTCACTTTTTGGTGGGCAAAGGATCACTTCATATGCCGTAAGTAAGCTCAGTCTTCGGGAAAAGTCGTTCTAGTGCCATAAGCAGATAAAAGCGTGTGTCAGCAGTTCTTCTTTCTATTTCAAATATTTTAGAGTTAGAGCTCCGGATCCGTATTACGAATTACGAAGTGCGAGACAAAATGATGAAACCCAAAACAACGATAGCCACGACATATACCCATTAATACATAACGAACAATTTACGAGAATGGATACATGAAAATGTCAGAACGATCAAAGCAGTCACCAAAAGAAAGGCAAATAACGATGCTTTTAAAACTCTTAAAGTTATCGTAACGATTACGTTCCACAATACTCGCTGTCATTTAAGACCGTCGTAATGTACAGACATTCAAAATTGCATTGCGATGTTGTCGCTTAAGACTGTCGTAAATGAAAGTGAGCATATGTAAGACATGATTGCAACGTAACGATACCCATGGTTTTTTTTCGAGAATTCGATTGAACAGCAATAAAAAATTCTTCAATTATTCACAGGACGCTGCTGCCGTGAGGTTTAAAATTAATTGATGACAAGACATGCCAATCCTTGCGGATCACTATTTTTCTGGTGTTTCTGGGGGTTTGAGCCACGAACCTCCCACGTAACAGGAAGACATAAAATATTTTGTAGGCTTCCCGGTCTGCTGATATCACTGTGTATTGTGTGGAGAAGCTTTTTCAAACCCGCGTCTAAATTCGGGGCAGAAAAAAGACTGAACTAACAACAACCTATACAAACAAACAATGTAAAACCCTCTGGTTTTTCAAACAGTTCGAGTAGTCATAGAGAACGAGATATTCTAAATATAGCCCAAAATCGACACGATGACGGTGAAGGCTCACCTGTACCCAAAAAGCGGCCGGAAAAAGGCACACCGGCACCTAAAAAAACGATATAATGAAGGTACATCAATAGCAAAACAAAAAACAATACAAACTGACACACTGACAGCCAAATAGCAACATGATGAAGACAATATAAACGCATACAGGCATCAAAAAAGGGACATGATGATTATGAAGACACACTGACACCTCGAAATTGACATAATGAAGGTAAACCGACAGCAAAACGAAAATATAAACCTACACCGACAGCCAAAAAGCGACATGATGATGATTAAAGACACATCGACACCCAAAAAGCGAAATGTTAAGGCTCAATTATTTACCAGCTCTGCTTAGCTTGTAAAGATTCTTTGACGATAGAATTAGATATGCAACTTTCTCTTAAAAATCATTTGAGGTCCTTGTTATGCGCATTTTTGTCATTGGTTTTGCAGTGGATCGTGGATTCTAATTACGTACTTTCCATTCTTTTTTACATCAACAAATTCTTGTCACCATGCGATTTCACTACCAAGCACAGTACGGTCTTAAAGAAGCAACTCCTACCAAAGAAACTGTCGTGTCTTCGCTATACGTATTTTATCTTCCATTAACAACAATGATTATTGCCTCGATTGCAAAGTCACGCAACTGTAATTTGTCATTCGATTTATCGACACAAATTTTCACCATCATCATTGAGAATAACATAGAAAACCCATACAAGTGTGTTAGTTAAGCAGAAACATTAGGATAATAATAATTCATTAGGGCTTTCCTTCAAGTTTTCGTTTTGAAAACTAAAACAAACATTTTCATTGTCTTTGAGTGGGTGTGTGTATGTCTGTTTTTCTATATTTGCACATGGAATTACAAGCACTTCACTCTTGTCAAGACTTTTGATGTGCACCACAATTCAAGTGCAAACCAAACTAAGCAAACCGCTTTGAACAACTTCCAGGTTTATCGCATGTCTTCGTTAAATTTGAGTGCTTCTCCTTGATGTGAGTTATTGCTCTCATCAGCGCTTCTGTATACATCATCTTCTATCGCAGAACTAAATTAAGAAATTGAAAATTCGAAACGATTTACTACTCATTTCAGGATTAAAAGAAAAACACGATGGATTGGTGCATTGAGTGTTACACAATTGGTACACTATCAACTTCCTTCTCTCTCTCTCTCTTACTCTTTTTCAAAGATAAATGGAGATATGCTCTAAATAGATAACTTTCTTGAAGAACACCGCAGTCTACATTCTATGTGAAGTCCCCCTTTTGTGACAAAGTGGTAGCATTAGAATCTGAATTGTATAACAGAAGCAAAATTTTCCTATCGCAACAAAGGCTTCAAGAGCAAAATACCTGAAAGGAATTCATTAATAGAGTGAAATTGCTTTGGCGGCTCCAACACCTTTACTACACTTCCACCGCGCGAACTTATCCGCACTCTTGTATAAAGAGCCCACTCAACCCTATACTGACTCGCTCTTTCTAGCTGCGTCTCTGTCTCTCTCTCTCTCATCATTCATTCTAGTTTGCCCCCAAGCCCCCAACTAAAGAAGCGTTGCTTTGCTTATAGTAAATGTTATTTATTTCGTACAAAGTTTGTCGTTATTTGGGTCTCGTAAACATTTGATTAGTTTTGCAGATGAATGGGTTTGTTTGAAGAGTAAGCGTCGAGTTTCTTCATCTGGTGATGGTGGTGATGGTGGTGTTAGTGAATGGTAGAGAAGTAGAATCCTTAAGGTTTCAAGTGAATTACTCCTTGTAAAATGAAATTGGATGTCTTAGTGAATCTATTTAAGATTTTTCACATAGTGCTGAGGCAATAATTGGAATATAAAGTGTTTCTTACGTCGGGGGGGTGGTAAGGTAAAATTTGAAGACGGATTTGAGGGCTTTGCTTTTATGGCTTCCATGATTATCATAATTGGAAAGAAAAAGGGGAACTCTAAGTCACAAAGCCAAAATAATTATGTATTTATTTTTGGGGAGCACGATGTTGACTCAAGTTAATTTTGAAGGTGACAAACCGTTCTACAAAGTAATAAATAAGGTTAAGCTTGCAGAAAAATAACCGCTGACTTTCTTTCCTTAATTAAAAACCAAAAATAGGTAATTGGGTTTAGGGAACTTGCAGTGTGTAGAGAATTTTCGGCATAAAGGGTCGTTATGATTTTGGTATAATTCTGGAAACGATTCGAGTGATTTTCGAATGTTCATAGGACAAGGCGTGTTTGCCAGAAAAAAATAGTTTCCTGATTATAGGAACAGCGAAAAAGACATCGTGACGAAGAAAATCTTACGATACTACAGCTCAGCAAAAGATAGATTTGTGTACTGGAAAGGATTTCGACAGGGCTTGACCTGTAACGCAAAGTATGACCAGAAGGGTGTTACGGAAAAAAGGCTGCAATAGCACAGTGGTATATTGTTCAGTGGATAAGCCGGACGCGTGAGTTCGAATCCCGCTACGGGTGTATACATTCATTTCGACACCACCCTTAAAAATTTTTTGTGAGACTACAACCACCTCATTTCCATTTACTGCGCCACAAAAAAACACAAAAAAAAGAAGGTTGCTACCTGTTTGAACAATGGATCGGGCAATTAGTCTGACGTCTCCAGATAAGTCATTAGCCTAATTTTTTTACTAAGAAAAAACAAATGAGAAGCCGGGAAGCTTCGTAATATTTTTTCCAGAAACACTAAGCATGCTTATCTTCAAACGTGAGTGAATAAAGAACTGGAAGGTAAGCTCTCAGGGAACGTCCCTTTAGAGACTTACTTTTACTCATTGGAACTTTCACTGTATTTCACTCTGCAACATTGCATCAGTGCAATTGATTTCAAATTAGAGAAATATTTTACTCTCTCGCTCTCAAATCTTGATATCATTCTCTTATGGCACTAAATTTTTTTCGACTTCTTTCTTTGTGTTGCTGCCTTTCAAAAATTTGTTTCTGATGTTCTGGCTGTCACGAAAAATTCCATTTGTTTGCTACGAACAGTCCGATTCGTGTCACGAGCAATTCCATTTGTGTCACGAAAGATTTTATTTGTGTCACGGACATTCCCATTAGAGCAATTCTATTTGTGACACTGAAATTTCAAACTTTATAGCTTTGCTGGGCACATAATTTCAATGAAAAACAAAAAAAATTCATTGCGAATTCTCCAGGGTATTTTTACTCCTGGCACAAAAAAACACCAGTGACACTGAACTATTAAAAGAGTACTGACCGAAATAGGTTTTCCATAAAAAAATAAGAGTTCATAGTTTGATTGGAAAACGAGCAACCCACACTTGGGGAGAATTTTCACATCCGGTACAGTTGAGTGTCACTGTTTCTTAGTATCGCATGTAATATCGCTCTAGCTTGATGACAAATGAGAAGTTCTAGGACTAAGAGCTCTTCAACATGGTTCTATTGAATCTGCACGAATGTCACTTAAAACCAAACTGGAAGAGGCAACAAAATTTTGCAAAACAGACTAAAATACACAATCGTTCTTTTGTGGCCGTATATTTATCAATAATCTACACAGCCTTCCTTTCGACTTTCCTATTAACTAATATGTAGATCAACACAACAAAACTACGCTTGGCAAACAAAAAGTGGCACATTGATTCATGACAAGTGCATGAACTATGAGTAAAAAAATTTTATAAAGCACTCCTGACAATGAATGAAAATACGATATTGCTTTTTCAAAGGAAACCCGACCGGAAGACAAAATTTGACTAGCAAATGTCAGTTCTACCGAGTGTTTATGACTTAAGAAATTAAATAAGTGGAGTGGCGCTAGTGGTACCCGTGGCGTAATGGTTAGCATGTCTGCCTGTTAACTCAGAGGTTGGTGATTCAAATCCCAACAGAGGCCAAAATGTTTTTCCACGTATATCACTTTTCGCGAGAGATTTTCAAGTTCTCCGTTAGTAAATTCATTGTCATGAAAAGCGCTAGCAAGTAACAGCAAGTAACCTAAATATTTGAATTCGGTAACAACTTCTATTGGTTGTCCTGCCAGTTGCCAGTTTTCTCTCGGAAGTCTTCTATCTGCGGAATGCTGGAAGATCATAATTTTTGATTTCGAGGTGTTAATGTTCAAATTCCAGGTGTCGCAGTAACTCTTAAGCCTATTAATTTATATCTATTATATTGGAGCTGAAATATAAGGGGGTTATCTGCTAAGATCGCGAGGTCATCTGCATAGAGGAGGGTTTTTATGTGTACATCACCTACCGAAAAACCACCAGGCAAGTTATTCGATATATCATCAATGAAAAGGGCAAATAGAATAGGACTGAGAACGCAGCCTTGTGGTACTCCTGTTTCGGTAGCGAAAAAGTTTGACATTCTGCTGCCGTTCCAAACAGAAGCTGAAGGGTCCAAAATCAACCTTTTGTAGACGTTCAGAAATTTTGTAGATACACCTATCTCACTCAACTTATATATAAGCGAGTTTCTGTTGACAGTATCGAAAGCAGCTTTAAAATCTATAAAGAATACATATAGCTTCTTTTTTCTTGAAATAAATTTTCTAGCTATGGTCTCCAGCGCAAAGATTTGATCAACAGTTGACACTCCAGCCCGAAAGCCTCCCTGAAAGATACTGAGACGATTGTTAAGTTCTACCCAACTAGATAAGCGATTGTATAGTATTTGAGGGAAGATTTTGCTCAGACTACATAAAATGGAGATACCCCTGTAATTTTCAACTAAACATACGAGTATATCCCCTTCTTTAAAAATTGGAAAAATGAGAGATTTTAAAAAAAGAGTTGGAACGTCCTCAAGCAAGAACACTTTATTAAAAAATATAATGAGTAACTCATGGAAGTTTTCAGTGCTGTTTTTAAAAAACTCAACTGGTATCCCATTAAGACCGCAAGCCTTGTTGTTTTTCATATTTTAAAGTGCACTAACTAGCTCGTTCAGCTCGATCGGTGAGTCGAGTACATCATCAACAACATTCGGCAGTGCGTAGTGAAATAGAAGTGGTGTTGCTCCTGAACCCAAGAGCCCCCCAAAATATGAAGTAAACGCCTCTACTTCAACTGCTTGACCATTCGCCGATTTGCAGTGGCCTAGTTTACGGACTTTGTGCCAAAAGGTTTTAGAGTCATTGCAGTTAGTTAGCTCGTTCGCAATTCTTTTAAAGTAATTGGATTTCTTTGTCTCGCATATTAATCTATATTTTATATTACTTAAAATGCAAAGATTCTTAAAATGAGGACTATTTGTTTTTCGGAACAGATTCAATAGAGAAAAGGATTGTTTTTCCAGTCTTCTTTGAAATGCTCTTTATTGGGATTATTCATTGGAGCAGATTTTTTGATTATGTCCAGCAGGGAATCCATTATTTGTTCACTCGAAAAATCTTGTAGAGAGGGGCACAACGTGGTTTCATGAAAAAGATTGCGTTGATAAAACTGACATCGGCTATTATTAAATTTAATTTTTTGTATTTTAAGACTGGAAGTCAATGGAAACAATTCCGAAAAATTAAGTAGTATTTTAAGTGGCATATGAGAAGAATAGGTCTCTGTTAGCACCTGAAAGTCCACAAGAAGGCCCAGCCACGCACCTCTTGACACACAATAATCGATTACAGAACAACCTCGTTCGGTTATGAAAGAATATTCATCCTTTATGTCGCTTTTAGTTATACCATTTAAAACAACAAATCCATAATGTTCAAACATACCCTATTGCTAGTATTCGAACCTAGACCTCCTAGGTACAGGTACCAAACAGATGTGCTAACCATAAGGATACGCTCAGACTTTAAAATATTTTTAAAGATGAAATAGAAAACTTCAATATTTTACAGCCAATCATTTTTGAAAACTTTTCGATCAAAACCTTTATCAAAGCAAACTGCAAAAGCCAAATTTCAAAAAAGTTAGGCTAGGTTGGATGTGGGGTGCAGCTGTAAGTGGCAACACATTACTCGAATCTCTAGGATACATTGTGCTCCCTTATTTCTGAAAAGTGCAAATATGCGTAATTTTTTTATTTATGCTTCTATAAGGATACCCACAAAGAAACACTAAATTCATGGACATATCGTCTCACATTCATAAGAAGGACCCTTGGTTTTATGGAAGACCACACATAAACAAATATTAACAAAAAGAAATAACAAACAACCAGTTTTAATTTTGTTAATTTTACGTGGAAATCATCAGCATTCCTGTGGGAATTGTACCCAGATTCAAAATGAGAAATAACCCAAAGCATTTTCTGTTTCAAATGCATCATAGCATAGTTCGAAATTTGAACATGGTCAATAAACCACTTCCAATAGAAAATCAATAAAAATCCATCATTGTACTTAATCTGCTTAAAAAACAATTATACCCCTCCCATTGCCTTATACTTTTCATGAACGTATCAAGCTCCTTAAGCCAAGTTTGTTCATTCGGAAATTTCTTATTTTAAAACAGCTCAAAGCTAATACCCTGTTGAGCACTTCCGAGCTGTAGCCAAAGCCTTTACCATTGTGTGTGAGTGTGTTTTTTTTTTTATTTTTGTTTCCCCTAAAACTTAAAAATAATCCTTTACAGAAGTTAAAAATCGCACATAACTTCAAAGGCAAACGGAAAGCGCTAAAAATACACTTCAACAAATTGAAATTAACCTATTTGCTCAATTAAACAACCACAATCCTCGAAAAATGTCCATTCTTTTCATTCAAAAGAAAACGCTGCCTTTTTCACACAGTTCCAGTTTTTATTCCTCCCCCTCTTTCCTCTCATTTTCGTTGTGCTTCCATCACAGACGTTAAGGACGGAAATCACAAGGACTAAGAATAGTAATAAAAAAAAAAAAAAAAAGAATTATACAACCAAAAAAGGATACACAATGGAAACTTAAAACTTTTTACAGTTTCAACGAAAGAATAATGAAAGTTTCACTGGCACACACACGACCTTTTCTCTCTCCCCACTAACGCGAACAGCGGCATGCCATCACCATCCTTTGCCAGCTCCAGCAGCATTCAACGGATTCGCATACATATATATTTTCTTTTGCTGCGGTAATAGTCCTTTTGAAGTAGAAAAATAATCCTTTCCAATTTTTGTTTCTATTACAAAGTTTTTCGCGTGGTATATGTGTGTGGGTGGTGGTTGGGTGTGTTTGTTTTTAGCTCCCTCAAAAAAGCACACACAAACAACCACACTTATACCTATTTGTATTTCTTTTTTTCATTGCTGGTGTTCCGCAATTTTTATTTAAAAAAAAAATGAAAAAGTAAAAAGACTGATTTTGCTAAGAATGGGTAGTTGAGAAAAGTTTTGCTAGGCAAAATTCGAAAAAAAAAAATTGCTAGGGAATGGATATTTTACTTCGCCCAGTTGACGTCTTGCAATGGTCCGCGGCAGCATAAGAGCATAACAACTAACAAATTGTATGGCGGAATGTACTTTCACTTTGTATCTTTTGTTGTGTTTTTGTAAAAGCAGTTTGATGAAGCTCAAAAAAAAAAACCGAAACAAAAAAGAGAAAAAAAAACGAGAAAAACTTTAGGGTGGGGGAAAAAAACTAGGATACTTGTCCCGAAGTAATTTCATGCATCGTTTGCTTTTCATTTCGGTTTAATTTGCTGCTTGTATCATTTTTGTTATTGCTAACGTTGGCATCTTATATTCTTCTGGCTCTCTAATTTATATTTTATTTCAATGGATACTTTTTTCTTATATGTGTAGTCCAATTCAAGATTTAAACTCAGGGATTTCCCTTTTCTTTCTCCTTGACAAAGCTCTCTGGTATCATTTCCCGAGAATAAATGAGGTGGGAGTAGGTGCTGAGGATTTTTTCAATTTTTTGTCTAAGACATGTGGCATGTATAAGGGACCCACAAACATGTGTGTTATGCTATTTTGTTAAAATGATGTGTTGTGTCTTGCAATAGACATTGGAGGAAGGGGATTTATTTCCTTTGGTTTAGGTTTTTTCTTGCTTTGTTTTTGAAAATTTGTTTAATCAACTTCTCATCCTGTTCAATGCAGCCAACGACAACCACGCAAGAATATCACCTTACACCTCAAGTCAAGTTTGTTACAAGTCACACATGGTTCTTACAGGTAAATCGTTCAAAATACTATTCAAAGATTACAGGGTTGCACAAGGATCGAAGCTAGGACCTTTCCTGTATAGCATCTTTACCTCGCACAAACCTCAACCAGTAAACGCCAATGACCTTCTCTTTGCGAATGATTCCTTAACCTACGCACACTCACTGTCACTTGTGATCGCAGCCCGTAGGATTGAAGACCGCATAAAGAAACTCTTCAATTATTACCAACGATGGGGAATCAAAATTTACTCAGCAAAGTCCGAGCTAATTTGAATTCACAAGGACGAACACGTTCGTGATCAGCCACAAACTGCTACAATATCTGCAATCAACCTTAGTAAATCCTTCGCAGGTTTTAAGACTTACTCGAATTTTTTGAACCAGGACAATAAATTTAACTCACATTTGACAAAGAATCAACTTTTCGCCGAGTTAACTATGTTATTATTATTGGTCCTGTGACCTTTGAGATGTTAAATCAAAATTTGACGACAAGCATTTCTCATAGTTATCGGAACCTCTTTAGCAGCAACTCACTTTCCATGGCTAAAACTGTGTTCTGTTTTCACTTGCGAACTTAGTTTCTTGTCTAATAAGACTTCTAAGGATTGCATTACCAAGCACCAAGATCCTTTCATGGCATTTAAAAAGGTTTCCTTACTCGTTTAGAACTTTTGCTTCAGCGATAACTAAATGCATTGCATTGCCAATCGCCAAAGTGCTTTTTTATGACAAACCTACTTCTTCCACGGTTCCTTCCTCAAGGACTCTTGTGCGAGAAAGACTCAATCGGCTTGTATTGCCGAGAACCAACGATATTCTTTAACTGATTTCTTCTTTGTCAAGCCTATACGTTAACTCTTGGTATCTTCGATTTTAGTCTGAATTAGATTTTAAACGTTTGCATTGCCGATGACCGATGTTCGTTTACGTCCTATTTTTTCTTCGATGAACAGATCTCAGTTATTTCCCTTGCTGAGTACCGAAAGACACTGTACTGATTTATAACTCTAAAAAAAAAGTGCCGTGCCCATGGCATAATGGCCTAGCATGTATCGCAAGGGATCGGCAGGTCTTCCGGTAGTAATTTCATTGCCCTGAAGAGCACCTTCTCGATTAGCCGTTCGGAATAGAAAGGCATAGATGTGAGAAATGCGCCCGAGGCTCCCCGATCTGTTGCGCTACTTTATGTATGTAAGTATGTATGAACCCATCTGGTGGCTTTTGATTTCAGGTTTCAATTACTTACATTGCTCTTTTTAAAAAGTGCCACTAAGCAATTGGGTTCTATGTTTTAGTTTTTGGACTCTTTTGAAGTCAGTTTAAAAATACAAGTTCGGCAAATTAAAATTGAAAGTCTTTTATTTCAACTTAAGAAAATTCAAAAGCGCACATCTCTTTTTGCGACAAGTATCTAAGATTTCCTTCAATCTCAAGTCACTTCCACTACACCATCCTCTAATTGGTCTAAGAAAACAAGTTCCAAGTCTATATTCCACCTAGAATAATTTCGAAAGGAAAAGAATTTTCAAGAGATTGGACATACCAAACCAATGCAGCGTGTTGTAAGCTGAAATTCTGGCGATCAAAGAGGTGCTATCGAGGGTGAAAGAAAACGTGATATCCTCAATGAATATCCGTATCTTCTCGGACAGCCAAATAGCCTTCAAATAATTCCTGTTTCTTTCAACTCAGTAACCGCCCCCTTCGGTACCAGTGGCGTGAAAACAAAAATGTTTCACCGGTACCGCCTTTCGCAAGAAAATGGCAAGTCCTCCGTTAACAAATTCGTTGCCATGGTATACAAATCGCTACATGCAAACTCATGCTAAAGCAAAATGCCATGGGTAAAACAAACAACAGGTGGAGTAACACCACTACTTCTGTGACAACAAAACAGACATGGCAAAAATAGATCTTAAACGCATCAGACAGTTGCTATTCATAATAAGATTGCACACTAATTCCGTATTCGGTGTCATTACCGGACATTGTCTACAGGTGCACACGCCATAAGACTCGGCGTTCCATCAAAAGTTCAAATCCTGCACTGTCCCTCAAAAGAAAACTGCATCTGTAAGCGATCTGGTGAACACAGATATCCTTCAACTTTTTCCTTTTATTAAAATAACCATATGGTTAAGTTAATTGAGGTACTCTCTCTCACTCTTTTAGTGGTATCACAATGAAATTGTTATTGGTCTAAGTGCGTCAGTTTTTTCCTGACAGCCATTTTAACCTTACCTAAAATAACCATACAAAAATCATTTTGGAAAGGTATGCTCTTTTTGTATGTCACTCACAAAAAGTAAAAAAAAAAAGTAGAGGTCCTCTATGACAGCCGTGAGGTATTCAGTAAAAAGTTTGGATTTATCCAATGAAAGAGTCTGTTCTCGATCAGCAGAAAAATTTGATAAAAAGAAAATGGGAAGAACGGAGTGGAATAAAGTCAACTCATTTAGCACAATATGCTGTTATCGCACCATTCCGAAATGGTCTATGAGGTTGGAGATGAGAATCAAAAAATCGAAAACCCAAAATTCATACTCGAATTCCATGTTTGGAGTTTTTAGTGAAGCACTAACTATTCCGATAGTAATGTTGGATATTTCTGTAAAGTTAGGTGCAGCCCTTGGAAACTGTCGCAGAGGAAATTGTTCATTGAAAAGGCCATCACAATATTGTCGAAGTCTGTGCAATGCTTCGCCATCATTCGCAAGAAACTGTCCTTGAGCATGTTGAATGAACTTCCGGAAACAAATGTCCTGAGAATTTTGCACTCTTTGAGGAGATATTTTGCGCTTTTCATTTTATTCGCGCTCACGGTATCGAAATATACTTATTGGTTTGCGATGTTAGAATCGCATGTTAAGCAGCTATGCTATGTACAACTGTACACCACAAAAGCCACCATTTATTATTTCATTCAAAATTGACACAACGTCTGTCAGTAAGTTGTTAAGGGTGTGGTTGAGTAAGTGGTGTCTTTTGAGTGTCTGCCTATTACGTTGGAGTTAGAGGTTCGAATCCCAGAAACTTTAAACTGTGTTTTCAATGCTACAATTTTTCGTGAGCAATTGGAAATTCATGCAAGAGAAATGAAACGCAGTCATGAAAAGCGATTTAGACTTTCAGAATCGGCATAAGATTGTGGAAAATTGAAATGCGTCAATCCCCGAGGATCACCGAGCTTTGTTGTGCCATCCTACCAAAATTCGTACCAAACTTAAATAAGCCGCTAAATTACAAGTTTTATGAACTTCAAGTGAAAATGTGTTGACTAGAACCATTTGAGGACAACGAACCATTGTCTATACCTTTGGAAAGCTTTGATCGAGACTCGATGCAACTTCTTTGTTATTGATTTAATTGAATCAAAGGTTTGAAGTGTAGCTATGTCATCACCGAATGATGCAAGGACGGTGCTTTTTCTTCGAATCGAATGTGAAAAGAAAAGATGCGGTCCAAAAACACTTCCTTCCGGAACAAGCCCGTTTTGCTCTGAAGACTGGAAACCGCGTTTCTAATATCAGTCGGAATACATTTTTTAATCAATTTAAGATTCCTTTTAAAAAATTATTCTTAAATAGTGTGTCGTTACTTGATCTTTTCGACATTTTGGGTTTTCAGCATTTCAAGGTTCTTAGATTTTTGCTTTGTATTTTTGGGTCTTTCTCATTTGAATTTGATTCCTCTTTCTGATTTGCCTATTCCTCGTGATAGGAAAAAACTTTTTTCTTTGATATTTCTGGGATGCGAATTCGAACATCTCTGAAACTCAGACCCTTTTTAAACTGATTTTAAAAACTTGAAGGAGGAAGTAACTTATGATCTTCCTATCTAAACGAGGAGAGAGAAAGCCCCCTCACATTGCATACAATTTTTTTCCTGTTTCCAACCAACCTACTGGTTTCTGTAGCATTTGATGCAATTCGTTCAAGCACGTGCACCTTCAAGTAAAGATGTTCTCAGCATCGCATCGCAGAC
Organism: Melanostoma scalare; assembly: GCA_949752695.1. NCBI lineage: Eukaryota > Metazoa > Arthropoda > Insecta > Diptera > Syrphidae > Melanostoma > Melanostoma scalare. The sequence goes on from OX456986.1 coordinate 18,601,685, forward strand.
AAGAAACCACGTGACAGCTCTGCTCGAGCTATATATTTGTTTTTACAAAAGGAAAGTCCAAGATTAGCTACTGTCTTAAATATTCAAGTTGAACGAATCTCACAATCAAGCCACATTTGAATTCAAATTAACATATAGGAGCCTGCATCCAGACAGAATAAATTTTATCAGCACACCTGACTACAGAAGCATAATTTCAATTCCAACTTAACAACAACCAACATTGGTTCATGTATGATATGATGACTCCTGTCTGTGAGGGAGATCTGTACGAGAGATACCATCATTCCCCTAAACTACAGCTATTACCATCACCACAAAGACTGTCAACTTCTAGCCACCTTCGGGAATCAGGGCAAACTCAATAACATCATTTGAAAGCCGAGAAGAATGTGCAAAAGCAGAAGACAAAATTGAGTCACACACAACTAACTTGGCAGAACACAAAAAAAAAAGCCGAAAAAAACAAAAAAAAGCACAGAACGGAAAAACAAAACAAGGACTATGAATGTGCACAATCTAATGTATGGTTGACACTATATCAACTCCTATACATACGCGCTCTTAAATGAGCACCCTAGTCATATTCACACCGCCACCTTTTGTCGCACACATTTCGGTTCCCCCCCAAAACCGCCGAGTCACACCCCTCATCTTATTCCCATTCGCATGCAAATTGAGCAAAACGACCTTATTATGCAAATTGCAAACTGCAAATGGTGAACAAAATTGATTTCGCCCCCTTCCTCTTCTCATCAAAATTCCACGCTTTCATCCTCTGACATTGGCCCACATCTGATTGAGGGGTGGCGGGGCGGTTGGCAGTACCTATACAGCATTGTTGCTGGTTGGCGTTTTAGATAAAGATACAAACAGTGTTCAGATTGTTATACGTTTTCATTTTGCTAAATCCTGGTTCAGGACAAAGAGAGTATTCAAGGTATAGTTAGTACCTATCGTATCCATCCTATTGAAAAACGAATTCACACACACAAAAGACACGAGTACATTTATAAGCTTTTGCAAGGACTGCACTTGCAAGACCTACTCAATACCCTTAGTTGCCGCATTCTGTACACCACAAGGTACAGCTCCCGTCGTCGTCGTCTGATCCTTTCGTGCATGTAATGGAAGTTAAAGGGGAAGTCATTATAAACAATGCACACATCTGCAGCATTATCCATGCATAAAAACGATTTTCAAGGAAGCTCAGCTCCAATTCCAGCCAAAGCCAGCCTCTGCCAGACCTCCTTTTTGCTAAACGAAAGCAGGTTATCCAATGCCATTCGCAACGCTTGCCCGCTTGGCATATGTGCTCCACACTCTACATACTAGTTGTTTCCTTTCTCAGCTATGGAACTAGCTTATCTTGATTTTTCTTCTTTTTTTTATTTCTTTTTCTGGTTTGCGTCGTGTCACAGAGGATGCATGTGCATGCATGTGAAATTCCCACTTTGTTCTTTGTGCCGCAGACGACATCCTAGTATGTTGCCTGCAACTGAATAGCAACTGCGCCAAGACTGCTTATTGCATCTCTATTAAATTCGTGTCACAAAGAACTTGGTTATCAAAAATCAGTATCAGCGTTGTAATAGGAACTTCCTACTAAACAACAGATGGGGTAAAACGAATTTTGTTTGCTTTCATAAAGTGTAGCTTTGTTTTTCGAGAATCCATATAAATTTTTTTTACCAATTTAGTTGTTGTCTCTACTCGCAAATCTTGGAATCTGCTTTATAGTTTAAGGTTGAAATTTTTTTTCTCTAAAAATTGAGAAAAATCAGGACTCTTATTTGATAAGGATGAAAATATTCGATCAAACTGTTCAGAGACACCGAAATACGTAAGCAGTTCTAAGCTCACCGTTAGCTATTGAGGAGCTCTATGCTTAGGAGCCTCTGGTCTCCTTCGTAAGATTTTTTCGAGCACAGTCACGCTAGCGACAATTTTTGAACAGTAGAAAAGAAAGATTCATAATGTAAAATATAAAGTAGCATTCAATCTTCAAGAAATATCAAGAGAAGAGTGGTACCCATGACATAATGAGTTCTGGAGTCTTACAAGGGCGTTTGGGGTTCAAGTCCGAGTAAGATCCAAAATGTTTCTTCGCTGGAATCGGCTCTCTCAAAAAATTGGCATGACGCCAGAACGTAATACTGCCATGAAAATTGCTTTCCCGCTTTTGGAAACCTGTAAAACTAAAGCTCACCACTTCCAATGGGTAGAGCTTCAGACTCTTACGAGGGAGTTTGAGGTTCAAGCTCGAGTAAGATTCAAAATGCTTCTTTTCTGGAATCGACTCTCTCAAAAAATTAGCAAGACGTCAGCACGTTATACTGGCATGAAAATTACTGTCCCGCTTTTTGAAAGTATAGAAAACTGTAGCTCAACGCTTCCAATGGGTAGAGCTCTGGACTCTCACGAAGGTGTTTGGGGTTCAAGTCAGAGTGAAGTCCAAAATGCTTCTTCGCTGCAATCGACTCTCACAAGAAACTGATAAAACGTCAGAAATAACACACTATCAGAATAAACAGAAAACTGTAGCTGATCTCTTCCAATGGGTAGAGCTTCAGACTCTTACGAAGGAGTATGAGGTTCAAGTCCAAGATCCAAAATGCTTCTTCGTTGGAATCGACTCTCTCAAGAAATAGGCATACTGCCATGAAAATTGCTTTCACGCTATTAGAATAAACTTAAATCTGTAGCTTATCTCTACCAATGGGTAGAGCTTGAGGCTGTTACGTAGGAGTTTCAGGTTCAAGCGTTCAACTCGACTAAGATCCAAAACGCTTCTTGGGTGGAATCGATTCTCGCTAGGAATTGGAAAAATGTTAGAAAGCCACGCCATTGGATTCCACAGACTGAAGCTCACCTCTATCCTCGGAGGAATAGTTGAGAGGAAAGCATCAGGTTCTGGTTACTGCTAACCTATTGATGTACCCAAATCCCAAATGAGCAACGGAGTCAGTTTAGTGGAAATTGATGCAATTGCTTACAAGTTTTTTAGTTAAGGAAAAGAATTACTAGAGAGTTCTGAGACTTTGACTTGATGTAGAGCACTGTGTTGATTGTCCACACCTTTTTTAATCACATACTTCTCTCTTTAAAAGTTCCAAAATTCTAAAATGTCATTCTCCGCCCACAAAAAACAATCGTTAACTCTTAAAAATATTTCATCGAAAATTCGTTTAGCTGTTTAACATCACAGACGACCCATTCTTAGACTCCTTTTGTAAAATATCGAACAGCAACGTTGCACAGCAAAAACCATTCAACATTACATTCGGACAATTATGTCGTCCTCCATAGCACAAGAAGTGTTCATTCGTTTTTACTTTCCACGCCTGTATGGTTGAGCTTCCTTGAAATGGTTTGCCTACATAGAAGTAATGACACTTAGAAAGTATCTTATGGCTTTGCAGTGCGAACGAACACAACGTCACAAATGGTGATATAATCAAATGCAGGTGCGGAAAAACTAAAAATAAAAACCCCTGAGCTACATCCTTCTGCACATAAAGATTCGGAAATATTACGTAGTTTGTATGGTGCAAAAACTGCTGTAAGCAATACACCAACACCAGCAACAACACAACATTAAAGCTTCCTCATATTCTACTTCCGCTTCGGTAAAACACTAAGCTAACAGCCATACAATATGAAGGGATTAAGGATTTACTTGGTGGTCGTTTGCCTGTGCCTGTGCCTGCACCTTAGCAAAAATATACCTTTTCGCAGCATAGGTAGGAACATACACATTTAAAACCGAAACTAGACTACAAGTAGGTAGTATAGGTACTAAAGCATCTTTTATAAACTGACTGGATATACCTATTCGAGTATGAGTACCTCTATATATCTGGTTAAAAAGAGAGACACATTGTTTTAATGGGCTTTGATGGAAGTCCATATGTGGCTTGAAATATTTGTAAACTAACCAACTATGTCGAAAGGATATGGTACAACTTTGAGCCCTGTTCACATATCGTCACATGGTTTCGTTGCCATTCTTTCTTGATGGTATTAATCTGGTCATTGCTGGCAACGGCTAACCTGAGGATTTCTCCTTAATAATTACTGTTATACATTGCCTTTGCGGAAATTGTTTATGAGAAACAGTTTTCGGGCGATAATTTCGACACACAGTCACAGTATACTCGTAGTAAAGCTAAGTTGAAGAAGCATTCGTTTTAGTATAGTATACGAGCAGGAGGAAATGTATATTTAGTCTAACGAAATGCAGTACAGCTCTGAAACATGAAACGTGGTGGACAACGACGGCTTACAATGGAAATGAAGTGACTTTTGTTAGTAATTATTTAAACGAGTTTGATAATTATAAACTGAACACAGTGGAGAGTTGAGTTAGAGGCAGTTCCATGAAATAGGTTGTTCCAGTAATGTGCGCATATGTATTTACAAATGCAAATGAATTCATTTTCCGAGAGCGTGTCAATTTGAACATAGAAGGAAAGTCATTTGTGAAGCGAACTGAATTTTTTAGAAGGTGTACACTCTGTACATTATGCTCAGGGCCATGCAGTAAAACGTGATTTATCAGATGTTGTTTTTTGGACAGAGAAAAGAAATGTTTTTCTTGGAAGCTCAAAATATATCAAGATCTTTTAGGTTAATGGCTTTCAAATGGTGCATATTCAAATTCAGCCTACGGCCACTCCTACTTTTAATAAATAATGAGTGTGCAGATGCGTAAGGGCACGGCAACATACTGAGCGGCAAAGTTAGGTTTAAATTGAAAGCTGAGTGGCAAAGAGATGACGATTAGTTTTTAATTTTATTTTAATTTTGCCGTTTTAACTTTCAGTACGTGGCCGTAATCTTGGGTCACATAAAAAATTTGAAAGACTAGTGTCCTTGATCGCTTTTCCCACAGAGATTGCATGCTCATTGAATTCAAAGTTGCGCGACTTCAAACTATTTCGTTACGTCATACTAACGTAAGATATGGGATGATTACGTTACGTCATATTCAGATTTAACGCAAATAATCTGTATTTTTACTGGTTTCTAAATTTGAATCCATTAATGAGATAAATTTCATAGTCATATATGTAAAGTAACGACACGTAACAGCTACGTAACGCAACAATTTCACTATGGTCTTTCTATAAAAAAGTATGAGATAATTACCTTCATCATATTCATCAACTGTTTTCATGAGAGCTCTCTCATCATATATGTAAAGTAACGACACGTAACAGTTACGTAACGGCACAAGTTTACTACCTATTTTTCATTGAATTTCGATCCCGAAATCCTTAAAATGTTCATGAGAGCTCTCTCATCTCTCTGTATCTGTATCTTAATTAAAAATGGAGAAGTTCTTACACAAAAGTTTTTGGTTTCCGGAAAAATTATTCTGTCATTATGTGAAACAAACACGGACCCAACCCTTTAACGTACGTTATGCATTATGTATTGACGTAAATGGAAAGGTATTGAGTAAAAGAAGTACAGAGTATCAATTTCACGTTTATTTATTAAGTTCTATTTGATTTATAAGAAATAAGAAACAGCAACTGCACATGTGACTTTAAACGAGCTGTAAGCTGATGGTTACTGATAAATGTAGTGTAAACGACATGAGTGAAGTACGATGTATTTTTATTTTTGTGGGTGTATTCTTTTTGTTTGTAATAATGTTTTTTTTTGTGTTGCATTTTTCTTAAAGAGAAAACAGCAGGAAAAGATTCAGCTGAAATCATTTGATAATCTTTTCTAGAAAATAGTTCCTAAGGTTGTACTTCATCCCCTTAGCGGAATTGACTAGGGAAATATTAAATTTTATTCTTTGTGATAGAAACTCGTGGCCAAAATTGATCACCCACCGCATTTTCTGTACGCAAATTTGTGCTAAAAGTTAGTGAGACTGGCATGCTAGTGAACTACACTCATTTTCCCCGTCTTCGTGTGGTGTGCGCACACACGTGAATGTGGCTGCTGAAGCCAAAATTTTGAGACTCAATTCACGAACATCGGCTAACCAACGATCTAAACAGCTTAATATTTGACGTACTAGCCTGAGTAGTATTTTGCACAAATATCTCGGATTATTCACTCACAAGATCGAATTGACTAAGCAATTGAAGGCACATGACCATCCACTCCATTATCGTTTCCCAGCTTGGGCCATAGAGCAGCTGAATTTTGGTCCAACGAGTCATTTTTTTCTTCTTCGAGCTACGTTGAGAAACCAAATTGCCACATCTGAAAAAAACCTCAGAAAACCCGCACGTTATTGTCGAAAAGCCAATGCATCTACTGATAGTCAAAGATTGGTGGGGAATGAGGGGCATCATAGGCCTCATTGGACCGTTTCACATCGAAAATGAAGTTGGGAACAACTTTTCGGTGAACGGAGAGTCATTTTAAACGAATTTTTTCTCATGAAATGAATGACCTGGGTTTGGTAGACCTCTGGTTCATGCAGGATGTCGCATCTAAAACGTCCTTAAAATTAATAAAATTTTTGCCCCTTTCTCCGTTTTGCACATTCTAATTTGATAGCACTCCTTCATCAAAAGTATTTTCTTTAAAAAAAAAATTTTATTAAATAATCTATAAGTTTCCTGTCTATTTTCTGTAACAAAAACAGAATCCCACGGACATTATTAGGATATTTCATTCATAAACCACAACAAGATATTAAAAATACACCAACCGGGGATTCATAAAGGCAGAAACACACTGACGACAGAATGCAGGGCCCTTGTTCTATAACGATTGCCTCGATAAAGGCGGGCGATAAACGGTGGAAAATGGAACGAAATCCTACTAAATTCATAGAATTTTGTTCCATTTTTCACCGTTTATCGCCAAGGCGATAGTTACAGAACAGAGGCACAGTAGTCAGATCGGAGATGACAGATAACAGATGACGAACGACAGATATACAGATATGACAGACGACAGCGGACAGATGACATATGATAAATGACAAATAACAGATTACAGACAAAAAATTATAGTTTACATATAACAGAAAACAGGTGTCAAGTGACGGATGACAGATGACAAGTGACAGATAACATAGAAAGATGCCAGATGATAGATGACAAATGACGGATGACAGCTGACAGATGACAGATGACAGATGACAGATGACAGATGACATATGATAAATGACAGATAACAGATGACAGACAAAAAATTATAGTTTACATATAACAGAAAACAGGTGTCAAGTGACGGATGACAGATGACAAGTGACAGATAACATAGAAAGATGCCAGATGATAGATGACAAATGACAGATGACAGCTGACAGATGACAGATGACAGATGACAGATGACAGATGACATATGATAAATGACAGATAACAGATGACAGACAAAAAATTATAGTTTACATATAACAGAAAACAGGTGTCAAGTGACGGATGACAGATGACAAGTGACAGATAACATAGAAAGATGCCATATGATAAATGCCATGGCAGGTGACAGATGACAGATGCCTTAACAGCTGACAGATGAAAACTTTTTCCGATCTCATTTTATTAAAACATAAAAAATAAATGAACATTATATTATTTAGGACTCCCTGAACTAAAAATCTCTAACGCAAAGTTATGGCACGCGTTCGCATTGACAAGATTATTTTCTCAGCTGACTGTTTCCTCAGTCGATTGTCTTCTTTTTTAAGTTTAGACGATACAATCAACGATGGATGATTGAACCATTACGAAATCCATGTTTTATATTAAATGAAAAGGAAATTATTATCTTAAAGCCTAAAGAATTTGGTTGTACACAGGTGCCCTACGACAGCTCATTTCCTTTTCTTTACAATTAGCCCCTTAACTGATTCATGCAACAAAAACCCATCCTTTTTCGAGTTCCTTTATACACTCTGTTTATAAGACACAATCAATAGCCTATGATATTTGATAAGCAACTTTCATACTTTTGACTACAGAAATTGACGTTACCGTTCACTAATAGCTTCTTTATAACAAGCTATTTATATCCGCTCATATAAAAGGAGTCACAATTTTTAATTTAATGAAATAAACTGAAACCACCGCACCATTCTTTCTCATTCACATCCGTTTGTTGGTTTTTGTTGAAGACACCTCCATAATGCAATATGTCCTTACTTAAAACCGAATGTACTTCATTTTTCATTCCTAATGGAATTTCGCTGTACAAAGTTTCTCTCTCGTCATTTTCCACGAGCCTCCCAAATGGCCCGCACGGATACCTGACATAAAAAAAAAGAATAATAATAATCCAAAGAAGCATTGCGCTACAGCAAATTCCATTACCCATTCGCGAGAATATACACCTTCCCTATGCCGAAATTCCCAAAGGTATTTAGGACGTTTCAGGTAATATTTCAATCCAACCATGCCTTAGTGTATGAGGTGGAAAGTTCTTTATGTGCATGCGCTCATTAATTTTGCATCGTTAGTTTTCACTTTGCAAAGCTATTCAGGTCACACAGAAGGAAAAAAACCCGAAGAGAAAAAACAAATAGGTATTCAAAAAATCATCCATAATGTTATTGGTATTATGTTGAACAAAAACCGGCAAATGTCAACATATGCGATTGCAAGGACCATGGTTTCACATCATCGTGGGTGAATTGTAAACTAAAGTAATCAAACCAATTCAATCTTACTCACCTGTAAAGCCGCAATGAAGGCAGGCGGCATACAAAGCCAATAGTAAGCTTCACTTTCAAAAGGACATCATTTGTGAACTTTGTTCAAAGCACAAGTTGGCAGTGGTTATCCTGTGAACTTATTTAACGGTGAAAAGGAAAAACATAGAAATGCCTTTGTCATACTCAAAGTAGGTAGGAACTGTGTAATTCAAATGAAATCCCAGAGTGCCTCTTGCTTGCTCACTGTTCGTTAACTAAAGAGCGACTTTTGTTGCCGCCTCACGTGGTAATCGATTTTGCTGTTTTTTTTTTAAACATACCAACCTACTACATATTGTAAATTGAAAACACTGACGGTGCATTTTGTAGGGAATATAATTGGCACAAGGCGTATGCAATGACTTTCTATTCCGTAGCATAGTTTGAAAAAAGGATAGCAAAATGCACTCGACCAACTGGTCAGAGAGCATTCCATTAACTAAATTAACGGCGTGGAACCAAATCTGCTTGCAATTTAAATTCATTATTCATCAGGACCTTGGGTTTTTTTCTTTTATGTATTGTAACTGATTTCGTTCTTATAGCGACCTATACATTTTTCTTTTAACATCAAATTTCCATTTTCCTTTCTCTTTTTCATTTCAGATTTGGCCAATGGGATTACAATGACCGAGGTAAAAATACCAAATCATATTATGCGATTCAAGACAGCGGTGCTTGGCTGTCGATACAGTTTAGATGGAGAATCATTGTACTCGGTAAAATGGTACAAGGACGGCCATGAGTTTTATCGATACTTGCCTAGGGATTCACCGCCAGGACAGGCGTTTCCATTACCCGGTGTGAATATTGATGTAAGTTTCCGAATGATTGCTGACAGATGAATAAAATATATTTGTGGGCAATATTGTTTATTCAAACGTGATGACAACGCCAACGACAACGACAATCACGATGACGATGACTACGACGACACCGGCAGTGCTCGAGACTCGTTACCTTTCCTTCAAGTGAAAGGACTATGTTGCGATGATTTTACTCTTGTTTCAGTTTTTATATTTTTTATTTTGTTGAAATCGAAAGCCTTTCGGGACAGAATTTACAATTCAAATTGAGATTTATGTACCTCTTTGGCATGACTTTTAAAGTTACAAACGGAGTAGAATAATTTATGTTTTTATTTTTAATATTCAAAAAATTTTAATAAATTTTTTTAAACTCAATTTGGAGAGAGTGAGAGAGAGACAGAGAGTCTTGCTTGAACGGATGTTTTTGACAGCTCCTTCTTATGATTTGTTCTTTTTGGCTGCCTTCTTAATTAGCAAGTTCCTTGGCAGAACAAATAACATTCCAAGAAACTTAAATATTCAAAGTCTAGTTCGATTGTTTACGATGAAAAACGTTCGTTTTTGATAAAGTCAATTTTTGTTAAAAAAATACAGAGATTTTACGAAAAAGGCAAAAAAAGGTTAAAATTTTTATGTTCCTTAAGACAAAATGTGTAGTTGCAGGAGGATGATTTTCAACCAAACAAACTTAAAGATTCGACTTGGATTTAACGAACAATATTTAAGCAAATAACAAACTCATTTCAGATACGACAGAATGCACGAAGCACGTGGCATAATCATCGTGAAGCATCTTCACTTCGACTCTAAAAGATTTTCATGTCTTCGCCATTAGCTTCTATAGACTATAGTCTTAAGTTGAATGGGGGGTGCAGCCACAAGTGGCAACACCTCACTCGGATCTCAAGGATCCATTGTGCTCTAGACTATAGTCTTGAAGATATTTGAAACTTCTGCATTACGTCATGAACTTTTCCGGACAATTCGAAGCTAGCAGCAATTATTCCTTTATCTAAAAACCGCAACCGACTCTAGCAACCCTCTTTCGTCCTATTACCATGCCAAAAGTTTTATTTCTACAAAAAATTAAGTGTAAGATTAGGTCTCTATCATCAGTATTGACAGAGATATAGAGGTTAACACAGGAGAGGGTACACCGAATTTAGCCTTTTTTTAAATTGTCAAAAAGTGATGTCAAAGTTCAGAAACGAGCTGTACTGTAGAACAATTGTTTTCTTAGAATATGACCAAGAATCACACCCCAAAGGATAATACACGAAGTACGGAACACCCTGTATAAGCTAACTTAATATCAAGTTATTTGAAGTTTGATGTCCCTAGTTTAATCCGGATTCAGAAATAGGCACAGCTGCTCTACCATAATGATAAACATTCTCAAGGAAATTTGAATAAAATATGACATGGATCAGTTAACGGTACTTTGCTTATTGACCTCTAAAAGGCTTTTGACTCAGTAGGCCACAGTGCGGTATAAGAAACTTATTAAATTATATTTTGTCTTATTGAAAGGTCCGTATGACTTAAAAGTAATTATTTAAAAAATCGCTTTCAAAAATTTGCACACGATGGGAAGTCATCCGAGTTTAAGGCTTTATTAACTGGAGTACCTTAGGGATCAATTTTGAGACCATTACTATTTCGTTTGCTAATAAATGATCTGCCTAGTGTATGTTCTGATGAATTTGTTTTAGCGTGGTGGTTAGCAGGTCTGCCTGTTAACCGGGAGGTTCGTGGTTCGAATTCCAATAGAAAACTAAAATGTGTTTATACGTGTATCGCCTTTCGCGAGGAATTGAAAAGTCCTCCTTTAGTAAATTCATTGCCATGAAAAGCGCTTCCTCATTTGCCGTTCCGAACCGGCAGAATATTGTGGGTCCCCTCCATACAGTGTTGTGAGATCTGCGGTTGTGAAAAATGAGCTAGGCCCCGGGGCTCCTCTTTCTCTGTTGCATCACCCTATTTATGAGGGCTGTCAAAACCTTATTCGTTCTTATGGTTGATTTTTCTACCAAAGTATAGTGCAAACTTGGCTCTGACTCTAACCATAAAGTGCTTGTTGCATTTAACATCACGACGCTATCCGGTAGGTTTTGAGACTGAGTCGATTTCAACACATATCTCACTTTCACAAAATTGTTTTACGACGTAGTTTTGAACAATTCCCGAAAATGACATGTTGATGTTGTTGATCATAGACTAGTCTTTCAAAGTGATGCCTCTAAATGTTGCTAATGAACGAATCAGTGCCGGTACTTTAACTTTAAAAGACATTAATTGAGGCTCAGGTTCAGCCTGAACTGGAATGCCTTCCAAAGTTGGTAAAATTGATTAAGTATCAAGTCTCCGGCGACTTCCCCAGGGTAGTAACTTAGGTCCTCTTCTTTTCATTTTTGTTATAAATAACCTCATTCACCATTCCTGAATATCACTGTCCACAGATGATACGAAGCTAAACAAGATCATATCTTTAGCAACTGACTCTTTTCATTTTGAACAGGATATCGATAATTTTTCTATCTGTTGCTTTAAAAACTTTTTGGAACTAGACATTGTCAAGTGTCAATCCCTTCTCTCGTAAGCATCAAAAATTAACTCCATCACTATCTTCTTCACAGCCGTATTATTTTACAAGTTGAGGCGATTCGTTACGGTATCGCCTTTCGCGAGGAATTGGCAAATCCTCCGTTAGTATTCATTGCCATGAAAAGCGCATTCTCGATTAGCCGTTCGGAACCGGCAGAAAATTGTAGGTCCCCTCCATTACCTCACAAGGCATGGTTGTGAAAAATGCGCTAGGCCCCGGGGCTCCTCTTTCTCTGTTGCATCACCCTATTTATGAGGGCTGTCAAAACCTTATTCGTTCTTATGGTTGATTTTTCTACCAAAATATAGTGCAAACTTGGCTCTGACTCTAACCATAAATTGCTTGTTGCATTTAACATCACGACGATATCCTGTAGGTTTTGAGATTGAGTCGATTTCATCAAAAAATGAGATGTTGATGTTGTTGATCATAGACTAGTCTTTCAAAGTGGTGGCTCTATATGTTGCTGATGAACGAATCAGTGCCGGTACTTTAATTTCAAAAGACATTAATTGAGGCTCAGGTTCAGCCTGAACTGGAATGCCCTCCAAAGTTGGTGAAATTGAGTAGGTATCAAGTCTCCGGCGACGTCCCCAGGGTAGTAACTTAGGTCCTCTTCTTTTCATTTTTACTTTAAATGACCTCATTCACCATTCCTGAATATCGCTGTCCACAGATGATACGAAGCTAAGCAAGATCATATTTTTAGCTACTGACTCTTTTCATTTTGAACAGGATATCGATAATTTTTCTATCTGTTGCTTTAAAAACTTTTTGGAACTAGACATTGTCAAGTGTCAATCCCTTCTCTCGTAAGCATCAAAAATTAACTCCATCACTATCTTCTTCACAGCCGTATTATTTTACAAGTTGAGGCGATTCGTTACGGTATCGCCTTTCGCGAGGAATTGGCAAATCCTCCGTTAGTATTCATTGCCATGAAAAGCGCATTCTCGATTAGCCGTTCGGAACCGGCAGAAAATTGTAGGTCCCCTCCATTACCTCACAAGGCATGGTTGCGAGAAATGCGCTAGGCCCAGGGGCTCTTCGCTCTGTAGCGCCACCCTATTTATTTTTTATTTATTTAGGCGATTCGTTGACTCGATATCTTTTGTGAACAGGAACTGAATTTCATCTCATATATGGATGATATAACACTAAAAGCCAATTAAGCATTTAGTTTCATTAAGCGATGGTCCAAGGGATTCTACAACCCATACGTAATCAGCCTTCATATGTATATCTTCAAGTGCGATCACCTTACGATTTCTAGAATTGAAAATAATCAACGCCGTTTCCTTCGGTTCACCCAAGAAATATTTCTTGGATTCATTTTTTGATTCCTCGTTGCGTTCGATACGTTACGACTTACGAGCCTTGTTATCTCTTTGAGATCACGATGCTCGTAACGCTGTAAAGGATGAAGAAAAAGAGCATGCAATTCCTGCAAGATAATCACGATACTTTTCCCCAAGGATTCTTATGCTTTGAAGAAATAATTCAGCAAACAATTCCGCCAAGATAATCACGATATATACATTTTCCTGCAAGGATCCTCATGCTTTGAACTGCATCTGTTGATCATTTGACCGCAACAAGTCCGCGTTGATCATCAGACAACAGACAATTCACAACTCGCTCAACGATTAACGTAGTGTGCAACATCAGCATGATCGAACACAGATAGGAATAGTGAGCCATCTTAACCCGATTTCTCCCATATTTTCTTAAAGTTCAGAAAGTATCAAACCCAATCCATTCGCTACTAATGAAATTGCTAACCACCATATTGATTTCGTCAAGTGTTATCTTGGCTAGTTTTCAAACCTTAGATGTATGAAACTTTCAACGAGGCATGTTTATTCAAAAGCAGACCACGATATCATTGCTAACTGTGAAGATTTTGTCGTCATTAACACCAGGTTGTCCTCAAGCATGTTTTCAATGAACTTTGACTGACGAATCTATCTTCTCTTCTTCTTTGAAGGGCTTTTTGAAGAAAGTTTGAAAAAATTCAGCTCTTGACACATCCTATCCTTGTACTTTGCTCCAAGTTTTTCTCTTTTCTTCTTCTGTGTTGAAGTTCTTATTCAAAATCAAAAACAAACAGCAAAATAGGCAGGTGGCAGGAGGACCACGGAGAACCCTGGAGCTTGGGCATTTGTCTCTACCATACATTTGTGAGGAATGTAGGGGACCTACCAATGCCAACTTCAAATGGCTACATTGGAAAGCGCTTTTCGTGACATTCATCGCAAAAAACGGCACCCATGGAAAAACAATAGCGTGTTTTTGGGAGCTGAACCTCGAAACTTAACGTAATGGTAGACAAGCCCTTATCATTATGCCGCCAGCGCCAGCCCCAAAATTATTTTAATTTTTGGTAGGCAATTTCAATGCTTTTCTTTGAGTAACAACTTGGCCAATCATTGAACGCTTTTATCTTTTTGTTTATCAATATTTTAGTTTTGGTTGTTGGATGTTGACACTTCCGTATAGAGTCTCAAAGCAAGTGCAAGTGTCACTCCAGAGTCTGTCATCTAAAACTTCATGAAATAAGCTATCAAGTTGTTGTTGTCACTCACACTTTAATTTTTCCCGCCGCTGTGATGGCGAGGTATGGGTCTTGGAAATGCCTAGCGTTTTTAACACAATGAGAACGTATGACTTGCATATTTTTAGAATATCTTCAACAGAACAATCTATCCGATAACTCCATTGCAGTCTTTATTAAGTTTAATTGCCCTCCGATATGTTTGTGTAAGTTTCCACACCAAACAAAAACTATTCATTTAGGAACTCCTCGAGAAGGTGTTGAAAATCTTGCCAAAATGTATCTTTCCACGTATCTTTCCATTCACCTGCTCCCATTTTCCAATTTGGAGCATATACACTGACAAGTCACACACCTTTGCTTGCATCACCAATTTTAATAGCCAATACGCTCCTACTATTCTTGCAAGGATGATACCGAGTCGTTTCCTAGAAGAACATCTAATGGACTTTTCTACACGTAAAAAAACTTGTTTAGTGTTTTGCCATTTGGTTTCTCGAAATTCACAAGATACCCAGATACCCACTCGCCTCCCCTCATTCTCAAATCAAATAAAAACGAAAACATTTTGACCTTTAACGACAAGAGAATTAATGTAACAACAATAAAACCCAAGTACCTATACGACTGTAGGGACTGTAAATCTGTGACCATTCAGACTATGACTTCACGCTTCCATAATTTACGCTACCAAATTGATTTTAAGAAAAGCTTTTAGCTCCCAAACTTCTGCAGAAGACGATGATTTAATATTCACTTGTGTGTTCCACCACGTAGAAGCTAAGTTTAATCTTAAAAACCACTTTCTTTAACTCTTAATTGCTATTTCGTCTACTAACATAAGGACCTTTGAAATATTCAGTAATATAGAATTTTTGATTAACCACTTATATATGAACGTTACGGTTAAATCCGACGAAAAAGCACACCAACCGTGTCTTCTACTCGTGAACAGAAAATCACAAAAAAAAAAAAATTACAACCACATGCATTGTTGAAGTAGTAAAAAGTCTTGAAGAATATTTTTCTTTGAAGTTCCCCACAAATTGTATCACTTCGTTTGAAGTGCCTTCCTTAGATTGCGTTCTCTCCCGGCTTTTGTGGCAACAAAGTAACTTCAAAATACCGCAACAAGATAAGCATCAAAAGATGGCATACGAGAGAAAATTCCCGCAGTAAAAAAGAAGAGTTGAAAAGACAAAATTGTTGTACAGTCAAGTTAAGAAAATGAAAGAAAAAAAAAAAAACAAAAAACACAACACACAATACGTGGTTTTGAAATGTTCCCCAGCTCTCTATTGAGCTCAACAACTTTCAGGTCACGTTCCACAAAAGTTGTGAAGTATTCCAAAGTCTCGCCACATTCTCTGATTTGGTAGAGCGCGACATATTTGATTTCCGCTGCCGCCGTTCGTTGTCGTCGGTCGTAGGTCGTCACAGTGCTTGAGACTATAAGAAGCTGCTGCTGAATAAAAAAAAAGTTAAAAAAAAAAAAAAACACCGCAGAGATACCGACAATAGAAAGTATGGGAGAGATGAAAAGTAACACTAAAGCACATGCGATGAGTGCATAAAGATCAAATTCCTAGATTGTCAGCCCCAATTCTCAATGCAACACAGAAAAGGGCTTCACTGGGGATTTACATGGCAATGGCGACGTGATTTTTCCCTCTGTACATAGGATTTCAAGGAATTGCTGGTGCACTGTCATGTAACCCTTTCAATATCCCCTCAACTCAATTTTCAGGGACACACGAAGGTTGATGGTTTCCGATACAAAAAAAAAAAAATGGAAACTTCAAATGACACGGTGATACCCTGCCTAAGTCAACAATGAAAAGAAATGTTAAAAATTATGTTAACATTTTTGCTTTTGGCTTTTTGTTGCAAATTATTATGCCTCCGAATTTTAATTAATATGCGAGGTACAGAGCATAAACTACACGAATATTTTTTGCGTTTTCAAAATGTGGGCTTATTTTCGGTTTAAGTAAAAGAAAAACCAGGGGCCAAATTGTCTCATCAGTGATCGAGTGAGTGAGTATTATTTTTCGTTCCAAGTTCGCTCTATATTTCACAACATCAGTGTGCTTTTCATTTATCGACTTCAATTCGCTCAAATACTGACTAAAGAATGTCAAATGGTTGTACTATATTGCTCGATAACGTGAGAAGTAGTTACAAAAAAACACATCATTCAGTCACGTATTACTCGATCACGTGTGCGGTAATTCGGGCCCCAGGAGCGTTTGCCTGTGAGTTTTTCTGTCTGTTTATTTGTCTTTCTGTTCGTTTTCTGTCTGTTAATCTGCTTGTGTGTGAGTCTGCTTACCTGAATTTCGTCACTCTAGCTGCAAATCTGTTTGTCTTTCTGTATGTCTGACTGTCTCCAGGCATTCATGTCTTTATGTCTGTTTGTATATCGTCAGTCTAACTGGTTGTCTGCTTGTCTAAGTGGTTGACAGTTTCCATGTCCTTATGTCTGTCTGTCTATATGCCTGAATGCCGTTGTGGCCATATGTCCGTGTGGGTCTGTCTGTCTGTCTGTATGTCTGATTAACTGTATTTCGTCACTCTAGCTGAATGATTGCGTGTCTGGCTGCCCCTGCCCATTGTCCCTATGTCTATTTATATGTCTGCCTGTTAGTTTATCTCTATGTCTGTCTATCTGTCTGAATCTCTGTTTATCTATGTGTATTTTTGTCCGCTAGTGTGTCTATCTAGTTGTTTGTTTGTGTGTTTGTCTGTCTCGCCGCTTGTCTGATTGTCTGTTCGTCTGCTTATCTGAATGTCGTCAATCTGGGTGCATGTCTGGCTGTCTTTATTGTTCTGTCTGTATTACTGACTATTTGTCTGTCTTATTGTCTTTCGTCTGCCTGACTGTTTTTCTATTTCTATATTTGCCTGTCTGTCTCTTTGTCTCTATGGCTACCTCACTGCCTGAATGTCTGTTTTTCTATGTGTCTTTTTACCGCCTAATCTGTGTGTTTGTCTGTCCACCTGCTTATTTACCTGTCCATCAGCCTTGCTGCTTGTCTGCATGTCTGTCTGTCCCTTTGTCTGTATTTTTATCTATCTGTCTGTCCGCTCTTCTGCCTTTTTATTTTTCTCTGTGTATGTCTTCTGTCTGTTTCACTGTCCGAATGTCTTGCTTATATATCTTTTTGTCCGCTATTCTGTCTATCAGGCTGTTTGATTTTCTGTCTGCCTGTCTATCTGTTTATCTATCTGCCTGTTTATTTGTCTATTTGTCTGCTTATTGATCTGTCTGACTGTCTATTAGTCTGCTTATATGTATATGTCGTCAATCTTACCGTATGCTAGTTTTTCTGGCTGCCTTAATTGCTGTGTGTCTGTATGTCTGACTAACTGTATGTCTCACTATCTGTACGTCTGCCTGTTGCATATCTTTCTGTCGGTTTGCTTTCCTATCTTTCTATTTGTTTGACTGGCTGTTAATATGTTTATCTGCATATCGTGCCTCTAGAGTTTTCTGTTTGTTTCTCTGTCTGTATGCTCGTCTGCTTGTCTATACGTCTTTCTGTGTGCTCGTCTGCCGGTTTGTCTGTTTTTCTCTGTCTATTTGTCTGTATATCTATCGGTTTGTCTGCCTTACTGAATGTTAGACTTTCTGTCTGCCTTACGAATTTTTTGTCGTTTCTGGGTAAAATCTAGGTACTACAGATTCATGATTTTTGTTGAATTCCCTCTCCTGGTCCTTCGGAAGACGAACTAAGGACATGAGAACCAATAATCATACACTAAACAAATATGAAAAACATTCCCGTTAATACTAATTTTTGTTTTTTTCTCTCTTTCTCACTATTTGCAGCTCCGTAATTCTTCCGACACCATCGTGACTCTGAGACGAGTTACACTAGCCTCTACCGGCCTCTACAGATGTGAAGTTTCAGGTGAAGCGCCGGCATTCAACACAGTATCCGAGTCAGAAAAGATGACCGTTGTCAGTAAGTCTAATCATGTTTTTTTCTTCTTTTTTAAAAAATAAAGGACAAACAAACTATGTACTATAAAGAAAACTAGTTTCGCCCTATTCGCTTTTCTAATTAGAACATCGTATTGTACTCCATTCAAAGAGTCTGTCCTATTATTGTCTGTCAAAATGTGCCCGACCCCAGGTCATGTTTTGTTGTATTCTACAAGCTTTTATATTGTCCACTGGCATTAATTCCTAAATAGGTTTTGTATTCATCTAAGGAACAATATTATGTTGCTATAGCCTGCTGTTGTATTTTACCTGAGATGTTTCATTGTTTTTGTCATGTGCGTCCTCAAAATCTGAACTCTGTATTCATAAGATTTAGCACGAGCCCAATGAATATTCCTGGAAAACAGAATAACAGACACTCACAAGAGTTGAACGTGCAACGACATTTGGAGCAGGATAATTACCCCTAACCACCCGAGGCAAACAACTATGCTACATAGACACACACACACATATATACATATACACACACTGTTGGGTTATTGTCATTTCTAATCATGTTTCTTTATCTTTTGAAAGGTTTGCCTTAGAAATGTGTATTTGGATTTGTTTGGTTATGGAGGTATAGAGGCGGTTTGAGGATTATTGCTTTTAGTTAATCAGAATTTCGGGGGATTTATTTAATATCTTAAGTCAAACACGTCGTACTTTGAATAATGCCTGTAATATTGGTTTTGCCAAACCTAGTGATTCAATAAAACGAGGCATCAGACAGGATTATACTGGGATATGGAATTTGTAAAATTTTAAGATTTCAATCAACATTAAGGCTTAATGGAGACTAGATTGCTTGAAATTTTGTTATGTTATTTAGAAACCTATGCAAAAAATGTAAAGAGTTGATTGTTGAAATATAAGGCCTAAGTTTTTATTATTGGGCTACTATAAAGCATTTATTTTTTGCAAACATCATTTGGCAGTCCTTCCACTAAAATCAATACATAATTAATGTCCTTTTCGCAATTTAATAAATTTAGAAAAAAAAAGAATAAAATGTAGACAGTTTGAGACATTTCTACTGTCAATTTTAATTTTTTGATGAAGGGTCTCTCATCAATCCGTGATTTTTTACATTCCTCTACCTTGAGACAATAAACAAGAACAAGAGAGGGGAGGTTTGAAATATCAAGTGCAATGTAATGCAAAGTCCTCGAAAAGTATCAACTTTGCTATCTTTTATGTAATCTGTATGAATGTGCCTAACACATCTTGTACACTAACACGTACGGGGTGAATTGATTCAGCTTGATACATATCCAAGCTAATGGAACCAGTTAAGACAAAATTATTGCATCGATATATGGTCTGCTTGTTGAAGCAGTCGTCGTTTTCTATCGAAGAAGTAGTTTTGCGAAGTGCAGAAGGGTGGATTTTCTATAAACAAATAAATAAATATGGTGGTTCAACAAAGATCAAGAAACCTCAGGATCAATGCATTCCAAGAACCAACAATCTTATACCGATTCTGAAGTGAGAAAGGGTTTTCTATGGCAGAGTTTAGAAGACTACTACCTTTAGAAATGTTTTCCGTGAAAAACAGTTGCATTTTTGTGGGATTCGAACCTCGAACTCTCACGTGTCAGGTAAACGGAGAATACACGATACAATTATCGTACCGATTATCGCACAAAAGTTGGATTGTATCGTGTGTGTACATGAAGTGAACCGCTGTACCGATGTCGCATGCCATCGACCGAAAACCAGCATTTTGACACTTCTACTTTGGTGTAATTGTAGGTAAATCGGATGGTGTGTGTGCTCTCTTGCGATATCGATAGCGATATCGGTACGACTCAAGTCTGTACGATAATTGCATCGTGTATTCCCCGCTGTAGACATGCTAATCATTACGCCATTGCGCCTTGGGTACCACGGACGGGAATAAAATGGCATCAGACACTAAAAAAAACCTTAGTGTTCAATAGTAGATACCAACATTGTTGCGCTCTGGTGTCGCGGAATCGATTTTTATCCTTTAACAAAACATCAAAATAACAAAACAATTACACCATGGAAGCCATGGCGGCCGGCCAGTGGCGTGACGAAAAGTCTGAAGTTTTCTGTGGGACGTAGCTCTTCGACTGGTCTTAAAGAACATCGTTATAAAAGACTTTACTTCTAAAATTTACTTTAAACAATTTCACTGAAGAAAGAAGATTTAACGAAGCGATACGAAAACACACTACCACGAACTTGCAGAGCTATCTGCGAATAGGCAAGCCCAAAAGCATTAATTTGTTTTATGCCAGGGCAAACATTCCTTTCGAAAAGATTTTATTTCTTCGATGGTAGCAAACAAATCGAATTTGTTTGCACTCAAAGATCAAAGCGGAGCTTCTGGAGACGCACACTCTCGACAGCGAAATCCAAACACGAAGTGTGATTCCAAGTCACTATTCGTGTTTGGGTTTCGCTTAACCAATCTAAGAATGCATTCGCTGAATATTGAGGCTTTTTTATGAACAGCTAAGAGAAATTTTCAAAATTTGAGCCTCTAAAAACTGGCATAGTTTTTTGACAGTTCAACTGACATATTGTTTATTACCAAAGATATTCAAATCAAATAAACCCAAGTAAAGGTAAATGTCTATGGGACTTTGATCTCAAAAACACATTTCGTGATAGTAAAAGGGAAGACAACTTGCGTTGCTGTTAACATTTATCATTTCTTTGTCAAATTGTCGCATATATCCAAACTCTTGTAAATGAATTTCTATTGAACTCTAAGTTTTAAGTAACCGCAGTTTATGATACTACACTCGTTGAATTCTGCGGATGGTTTCCGACGCGGTGGAGAATTTCGCCTGTGAATGTCCCTCATTTTCTGGAATGAGGTTACAGATCCCCGGCGCAGACATGTGAGAGCTGGTAACCATAGCTTCTTATCACCGCAGCGTTCGCTAGCTTATCTAAGAACATCTAGAAATCAAAATAAAGTTGATATTTGGGAGTAAATTGGACCGGTATTTTGGTCTGAATGCTACAGTCCGTACTTTATAAACCTTCAGCAGGAAAACAAACGGTTCTATTAAATTTTTAAGCGAATATCAGACACCATATCATTCAATAATGGCTTTCAGCCCATACTATCATATTTTGAAGGCTTGAAGGGAAGGCTGCTACACTGACTACACTGCTCCAGATTAACATAAGCCTCCTCTTTTTAAAAAAAAAACATATTTTGACGTAATTTTTGTAAATGTTGTTTAGTTCTTTACTAAAATTTCAAATAGAAAAATATTACTATTACCACGATGTTCGTTTTAATCAATCTCTTCCTTAGCTGCTTCTGATGTTCGCAAGGCAGTCACTTAGGTCCACTTCTTTTTATTTTCTAAATATTCCTGTAGACATGCCAAATTATACAAGATAATTTTTTTCATTAACGCCTTTTGCTTTTTCAATGGTATCTCCACAGTTTCTCTAACATGTGCCACAAAAGCGCTTGAAGCTCAACATTGCCAAGTACCAATCAATTACCCATTTCCTCTTTTAAGGTAGTTCGTGGCTTTGAAAACACTTGCGCAACTTATTTGCACAATTCGGTAATAGTTCTCGGCAGATTCAGCATTCGGTTTCGTGAAACTATGATCCAAAAAATATTCCGACCCCTGTGCAATGCTATCATTGTACACGAGCTTTGTTTGTCAGCTCCTTGAATATTCTTATACCAAGTGTGGGCCTCTTCGCAACAGGTTTACATTTACAGAATTAACAGAATTCGAGTCTTGTTTTATACAAATCCTCTGATCCTTCTTCCCCACCCAGACCGCATTAATCTCTCAATGATACACTGGAAGCTCAAAGATAAATACTCGAGATTATTTTCAAGCACCCACTTTTTTCAACAAACACTGGGTTAACAAACATCACCACCTTTTAGCTACCAGAAAGTTCTAGATACCTTGATACCTTGATCCAAAACGTACTACAAGGGTTGGGTTACCGCAAACGTGATCGAGTAATACGTGATTGAATTATGTGTTTCGGAATTACTTCTCTCGTAATCGTAGAACAATTTGACATTCTTTCATCAGTATTTGAATGAAATGAAGTCGATAAATGAACAGCAGACTGATGCTGTGTAACTTTGAAAGAAAAATAGTACTCACTATAGTAATAAAAGTAGTAGGTTTGTTATCGCCGTAATCGTTGTGATTATAGAACACTGCCTCAAAGGTAGACATGCCCTATCAAATAACTTATGTAAAAGCTACATGGACTAGGGAGAAGAGGAAACCGTTTCGTGTCTTCTTTGGACATGGCTTGCACTCTGGGAAAGACGTCGCAAAGACGACAGGGAGATCTCTTTGATCCAAGTCTTCTTAGAAAAAAGACAGAAAGTTCAAAATGGTTGAAATAACAAGGCAATTCCTCAAATTTCTATATGGTATCATCATGGACCTATATTTACCTATCACCCCATCCGCTTTTTCCACGCAATGTTGAAATTCTATGTTTATCAACACCAACCCTTCAAATGTATGTATAAAGTCATCACCTTTTCTATTAACAAAACCACCATTTCTCCTATGACTCCAATGAGCCTATCTCTCGAGTATTCATTCGAAACTCAATCATTTCAATCGCAGAATCTTGCCTTATTACCCATGTAAATAAAAGCAGGCCTGCAAGAGACGTTGTTTTGGTGTCCCAAATATAGAAGTACAGTTTGAGTTTATCTCAAGAGTTTATTGTTACACTCAAATGCATCGATGCGTCAATATCACAAATCGATACTTCTTCGAATCCCCCCACTAAATTTTTCCTAACACAAAAGAAAGAAAAATTAAAACTATCAATCTTGTTATTCGAAATTTGAATATTTTTCTTTTCATTTTGAGAAGCTTGCGTAGGTAGTCGGTATGACCACAGGATAGTTTTGTGAATGAAAAAAAAAACCAACTTTAAAGTAAATTTCGCTTTCTTATCTTTACTGACCAATTCATGGCAAAACCAAAACCGTTCCTGCGGCAATAGTTTGAAGTTATTTCACAAAATACCCCTTCAAGAATTTATTTCAGTCATAAATATTGCGAAAAACTAAAGACTAAACCCACAAAGCTTTGAATATTTTTCAATTGCTGGAAAGAAAGAAGTAGCTTCCCAGTTTCATCGCACCACCCAGGGCAGCTGATTGAAATTCCTTGAGCACGGAAAAGAAAACCGGAGAAGCTTTGTGTAGTTATTAAATTTCTTAGCAATGATTTGTGGGTAGTGAAAACAGATCCTTTTACGTTGTAATGATAAAGTAGTTTTCTCATAACAAATTTTTTTTTTCAACAGTGACACCAAATCATGGCCCAAAAATCACAGGTGGACAGCCTCGGTATCAAATTGGAGATGTAGTCCGCGTTAACTGCACATCGGCGCCATCAAAACCTGTGTGCCATTTAAGTTGGCTAATCAATGGTGAACCAGCAAATCAGTCTCATCTCAAAAAATTTGACAACATCATTGTGGGGAGGGAAGGCCTAGAAGTAGCCCGACTTGGACTCGAATTCAGGGTCAGGGGATTTCATTTTAAAAATGGAGACATGAAATTAAAGGTAAGAACTACCTCTGCAACAAAAAAAAAAAATAATATTCATCATACATTTCTTAACCCTACTCCAGTGCGTGGCGAAAATCTCTTCTCTCTATTGGCAAAGTAATGAAGAAAGTGTCGAAAGTGACAAACAGCAAAGAGCTCCTGCGCTTGAGTCTCGTGAAACAGTCGCAGCCAAATCTCGAGTTCATGGTAAGATTTCAAACAAAATCTCATTCAAGCTGATGATTATAGTTGAAATTTATTTTCAGGTTCATCGATGGCAACAAAAATCAACAGCCTACATTGGCTAAGTACAATAATACTCACCCTTGCATCAGCAAAGTCCCTCCTTACATATGCAAACAGTCTAAGGTAACTATTGCCTGGAACATTTAAAAGTAAAAACAACTGAAACGCACTGAAAGATGAACTAAATCCCATAAAAACAAAACAAACAAAAAAATGCCAAATGTAAAGTCCTAAATTCTTTTTCGTACTCAAAACAAAAACAAAATCTCTAAGCGAATCAATAAAATCCAATTTTGAAACTTTTTATGTAAAAAAAAAAATATTTTTAATTTTAAATAATAATAAAAACCTAAATTTAAAAAAAAACAGAAGAAATAGCTTTAAGATGGAGTCTTTATAAAAGTAAGAGCAAACGTCTCTTAGTCTTCTGATTTTGAGAAGTGTGTGTGCGCATTTAATATCATTGTAAAAAGTAAATCAAAATAACTCAAATATAATCTGTTTCATAATATTTTTTTTTTTAATATAGTTTAAGTTTTTTTCTAGTTTTTCTTTTCTAATTTATAAGCAAATAGGCTAGGGAAAATGTATTGTAGTTTCTAAGTAAATGTTTGAACTAATCATTAATGTAATATTAATAGTTATCTGCACTTATGTCTTTATAAGAAAAAAAAAACAATATTTATAAAAACCATATCGTTATTGAAATTATGTTTAAATCTTATGCACAAAATATATATTTTTTGTAATTTTTATTTTCTAAATGAATTGGAATAAAGAAAAATCGATGAATATAGTTTAAAATAATTTATCTGGTAATAAAAGACATAAAAGTAATGGCGTTCGTGTTTTACTGGCGTGTCGCATTTAACAATTGCAACTGAAAACAAAAAAGACATTTTTGTGTGAAATGACTAGAATCCCGAATAGGAAGTCATTCCTTGAGTATTTTGGTACAATATTTTATGTCACAAACTATAGATAGATATTCATGAAATAGTAAAAAAAAGGAGAGATTTTTTATGCATAACCTTTTTTTTGAAATTCATTTTCGAAGAGAATGCACCGTTGTAAATAAAACGTATAGTTTTTCCGACAGTACAGTCATCTACCTTCACGATTAAAGAACCGCTCTTTTGAATCGAGAAGAAAAACCTAAGTGTACAACCAAAGTAAGTTTCAACAAAACGGCAAAGTATTTTAATAAAGACGGTAGATAGCTATAGTATCGGCAGTGCTCATGGTGTTACCATAGGTTTTATATACAATGGAACGCACTTTAGTCCTTGGTCAAGGATTGTTCTTTTAAATTTTTGGGCGCACTCCAGATGTTTAGTCGCACATTACTATGGTGTGACTAAAAATGACATCTCTTTATTTGAAAGTACCTTTGAAATTGGGCTCAAGAACAAACTGATGGATTTCACAGAAACGAGAGTATTACAGTTAGTTTGAGGGGAAGAATGCAACTGACTTTTGCACTAGAGAACTGTCTGCATAAAATAAGGAGATACAAGAAACTCAACGAGGATATTTAAGTGACGATAATGTTTCAAAGATGTTTCCATTTCCTATCATTTTGAAGGGTTTTCCCTGAATACTGTCCAAAAGACTGAAGTAAGTTGTAGGAGCACCTGCCTGTTAACGGGTTATACTTTATTTTAGTAGAATGTATAGAAAGCCTTGCCGCATTTTAAGTGATGTTAATTACATGATTATATTTATTAAACAAGAGATAACTGGTTATGCACATACCGACGATTGAGAGTTGTTCAGTTTCATCATGCAAGATCCACTTATGGACAGTGGCAAGAGTCTTAAGCTTCGCTTCAACTACAAGTCACAGCATTCGGTTTTGGAAGCATTAAATTCTACACGGCTTCTTATTTCCCATTGAACAATGATGTCAAGACCAGAATTAAAAGCTTAAAATACTTTGCCGTTCAGATCCGAAGAGGAAGAATGTGATTCTAGAAACGAATATGAAAAGCTGAGGGTTAAGTCGTTGGCAAAATACTTTTTTTTCTGTTGGAGGTTTTTAAAATACGAGCTGGAGCACTCAGACCTAAATACCGGTCCATTGTACTACCAGTTAGCAACCTTCTATTTGTTATAGCTTTCCAGATGTTTGGAGAAAAGCCAAAAGACGCTGCCATGATAAGGAGCCTAAGTTACCAGCTCTCAACATATCTGCGCCGAGTATCTGTAACCTCATGCGAGAAAAAGCAGGACATTCACAGAGGAAGTGCTCTGCGGTGTCCTCATCTTCTCCACAAGATTCACAGAGTGTGGTATCACTTAAGCCTAACACGTTTAAATGCTTGGCAAAAGAGAAGTGCCCGCTGGCAACGCCAATAATCTTTCTACAGTCTTTTCTGCTACGAGCTAGCAAAAATGTTGCAGTCTTCTTACTAACGTTGGGGAGCATACGTTTGGTTTGTCTGCATTAAATGGAGGTATGCCATCTACGGTTGTGCTCTTCACAGATTCAATCGTTGATTGAAGCCCTCACTGAGGACGCTGGCAGACCAAGCGACGGTCCTTGAAAGCTGTCTGAGATCCTTGGCAAAATACATCAGTCATGAATGAAAATGAGAAAAAGGGTCGTAGACAAAAGGGAACCCTGAGGCTCACCGGCATTTATTTTGTACGTTTCATACTTGAAACCGCCCAAAACCGTTTTGTATTGAACGGTTCGAAGGGTAGTCACTCTTCCATCGAAACCAAAAGCATGCATTTTACATAAAAGGCTCGGTTCCGGACTCTTTCGAATGCCTTTAAAATATCGAGCGCCATAATCTTAGTTTTTCCAAAACGATGTAAAGATTTGTTTCACTATTCGGTGGGATATACCTTCATATCACCAGTGAACCTATTGCTACGAAAACCGAAATGCCGGTCATTCAGATACTTTTGCTTTTCAAGATAATTCTTTAGCTGACAGTCAAATAACGTCTCCATGACGAGAAAGGAAGTAAGTGAAATCGGTCGATAAACAGAGAGTTACTTTGACACTGACAGTTGTGTCTCTATAATTTAAAAGGAAAACCCTAGATGGCCCACCAATACAATACTAACCATTAGTATGCCCGCTAATAGAAAATTTTTCCAATTTCTGTTTTCAATGTTATGACGACAATCAATGCAAATGCGTCTCGCTATTATCTTGCCCTTTATCTGCATTTTAAATCCAGTAAATTTGTAGGTTGTCAATTTGACAACCTACAGGCAATAAAAAAAAATTATTTAATAAATAAGGTGTCGCCACAAAGCAATGGAAACATCAAGGCTCAACGCATTTCAAGGACTCACAATTCTGTGTTGACTACGAACGGCTAAGTTAGAAAGTGTTTTTCATGACAATGTATAAATACTCTCGGAAGACTTGACAGTTCCTCGCGAAAGGCGATACCTGTGAAAATACATTTTTTCTGTTGGGATTTCAATATCGAACCTCCCTTGTAGCAGACAGTGACAGAAATGCTACACAGGCACCACTATCTCACCAATCTCACGTACTATCTCACCAGGAAATAATGGGAACAAGTCAAATGTGAAGCATTTTATGGACAGCCAAGAGAATAGTAAATAAAATTTAATAAAAACCGAAATATTTTGCGATCAAGTTCATTGCTTGCTTAAAGTTTAACAAAAATGATCTAACTTTATCTGAATACTGCTTTGGTACTCAGAATGAGATCAGACCTTTATATGGAATATTTCCACACTTAGTCTTAGTTTTGCTTCGTTTTGCTATCTTCCAAGCCCTTGATTACTTCGAAGTTTGATCAGTTCATCTAGAAGTTCAGTCGCCGATACATATAGACTTTTTGTATTCTCTTCCAACAGATAGTACTTTCGCATTATGAATCAGCTTAAACAACGAGTCGAAAGGACTTTAAAAAAGAAAGCGGAAACCCCTTGCAGTTGTTGCATATGATGTGTAACATCTGACATCTGACGTTGGTAATATGCAACAATAACTTTGGTTACACTTTTTCTTCAGAAATTGCATTTATAGCGAAACGTTGATTCTGTACGTAAGCTGTTGATTTTCATGATAATCTTGTGCACAAACTTTTTGTTATGACTAAGTTAGTACACGAACCTCGTTTACAGTAGCGATTGGAACACATGGTAGTAAATCGGTTTCCTTTTTATGGCAAAAGGTGGCATTATTTGTCAAAAGCCAAGACTGTATCACAAAAATACGAGTGGAAGTAGGCCTTTTGGAAAGACAAAATCCGTGCGTGTGTGCCGCCAATGCGTGCTGCCAACGCGTGCTGCCAACGCGTGCTGCCAACGCGTGCCGCCAACGCGTGCTGTCAACGCGTGCTGCCAACGCGTGCCGCCAACGCGTGCCACCAATGAGTGCTGCCAACGCGTGCCGCCAAAAACGACTTATGAAATGATGCGATCGCGAAGGAAAATGAAGAAAGGCAGACCAAAACATTCCAAATACAGACAAATGTAAAAAAATTTGCATTTGGTTGGCCTCAGACATGGAGCAATCCAAAACAAGAAGCTTTGCCGACGCGTTTTGAGCTGACTAGTGTTAAGGAACAAAGGGGGAAAGCTGTCATCCCTTCGTGATGTTCTTGCTCGTACCACCAGAAAAGAGAGAAAAAGAAGAAGAAGAAAAAACAGCAGAGCAGACAGCACTGTGAAAGTTTTTCTATAGCGATAGCTTAAAATCCATCTTATGAGTGTGAAAGAGAGACAAAACAAACAACGACTCAGGGAACTTCGGGGCCTGACTCATTTCAGGGGTCTATAATTTTTAATCGATTTCAAGCGACAAAGTCTGAGAGCACTTAAAATAGCAGTGAAATTGCTCGCGGAGGATTTGTCACATTCTGGTGAAAGGCAATACCAGTAGAAGAACAGTTTCATGTTTCAAGGATTCAAACCTCGAACTCCCACGTAACAGCAGACATGAAACCATTTCGCCATGAGCACCGCATTCGTTTCTGGCCTTAAGAGAATCGAAAGCATGGATTTGCTCACACCTACAATGGTTTTATTGTCTAGCTGCAAATCAGATTTGAAATGAGGCATAACTAGCCAACAACGACTCAGGGAACTTCGGGGCCAGACTCATTTCAGGGGTCTATAATTTTTAATCGATTTCAAGCTACAAAGTCTGAGAGCACTTAAAATAGCAGTGAAATTGCTCTCGGAGGACTTGCCACATTCTGGTGAAAGGCAATACCAGTAGAAGAACAGTTTTCTGTTTCAAGGATTCAAACCTCGAACTCCCACGTAGCAGCAGACATGAAACAATTTCACCATGAACACCGCATTCGTTTCTGGCCTTAAGAGAATCGAAAGCATGGATTTGCTCACACCTACCCTGGTTTTATTGTCTAGCTGCAAATCAGATTTGAAATGAGGCATAACTAGCCTACAAATTTGTCGTAGATAGAAACAATTTTACTCATACAACTTCATTACTTTGGCTTTCCAATTTTGCATTATTCCAAAGTCAAACGAACTTCTGACACATTGTTTACTGCGTGTCCAGAGAATCATTACCATCAAAGGAAAAAACGCATTCCGCAGCAACCATTTTGTGTTAAAAGTGTAATGAGAGAGAAAAATATAATTGGACAAATCATCATTAGCACGTTGAAAAATGTTAGCAGCGGAAATATTATTTATAATCAGCATCCTGCAATCATCACAACTGGAAAGTAGGTTATGTATAGGCAAACAAACATGGGTGTTTATCGTGTTTCCCTTTTTAATATTTCTCTGTGATGAATTGACTCCGCGTTCATCGCAATTCTTAATTAAAACCTTCCCATCGTGTAACAATGTGTAACAAGTCCCACGTGAATCTTTTAGTAGCAATTTATTTTTAATAAAGATGAGCATCACCACGTTGATGATATGTGAACTCTAATAGCAAAACCTTACACATCATTCTCTAGTGGCATCACATTTCACAAACCCAAAAAACATGCTGACTGACATATGCGTGCGAATACGCCCCCGCACGCAATATACAGAAGATACAGAAGTGAAACACTCAATGATCCGAAGCCGAAAATGCCATCAGAACTGTTTGCTTTCGATAGTATTTTACCAGAAACCGATATCGGGTCAATCACAATGGAATAAACCACGAGTCACCAACCACCACTATCACCACCACGGCATGTCGCTTCAATACCAGGTGCTGTTGAAGGTGATATAAAGCATTTTGTGTTGAGGGAACAAGAGTATAGTTAACCAACCTCTCTCCTCCTATACACATCAGCCTTTTCTGCGGTTGCCAGTGATGTCGAACTTTTGTGGTGTCCACATTGTGACCGGCATCGTTATATCCACACATTCACTCCCACAAATGTATTTGAAGAGATTCCCAAAATCCCGGTTCCAATTCGCAATCGCATGCATCGATTTTAATTTTAAATGAATTTGCATACATATTTCGTATTTGGAGAGTGCAGTGGCAGATAGGGTCCTGCTGGCTGGCACGACTACGCGAAAAGCGACGCAGAGCACTGTCGTCAGTATATGACTGTATCCTACGCCTATGACTACCAGCTACTCAGGCGCGAATAGTGGTCGATACAGAGAAATAGGTTATTTGGAAAATGATATGCGGTACGGTTGGCATTTCAAATAGCTCCGTGACGACGCACGAAGAGACGGCAACGACAACGCCTAACGAAAATTATCAAGTAGAACCAATCGATGAATAAGGACGATAGCTCGCGTTGATTTAAGCGAAAGCTTTCTAAACACACGAGAGTTATGCATGTATTCAATGATACACAGAAGCCATTGCATTGGACTGTCAGTGGTAAGGACATGGCATTTCAAAGTTTTCATTTATTCCAGAAACGTGTTTTCGGTTTCGATTGTTCTAAGTTTCAAAGAGGTCTTGAGAATCAAATTAAAATTAGCCACAAGGTGAAAGTGAGAGCTGTCGGAAGCCACAGACTTTGCGAGAAAATTGTTGCATTGTATGTATTTTATTGTCAAGCAAATGGCAAAAGTACAAACATGTCACGAATGATGCTAATGTGCAAACGTATAGAAGAACGTAACATCCTTAGCGCTGACAAAACAAAGATCAGTTTCAACAAACTGATTAATAACAACACATTCATATCCTTAAATTTCCCAGACAGAGGTTCAAAGATACTTTACACACCTCATTTGGAACTGGAAACTGTTTGTTGTGCGTTGTCAGCAGCACTAGGCGTTCGTTTCACATATAACCTCTGAAAATACCACTCAGCCATTTTTAGGACTTCAAACCCGGAAATAGTGGCTGAGAGCTGAATCTGGAAAATATAATTTTGTATTCAAATTTATGAAAGCTTGCATGGTTACGACACATGTGTACACCTGTGCATCGCCTTCATCAAAGAGCACTTCAAATGCAGTCGTTTTTGCTTCTAAACAGTTTCAGGCTGGTCTTAAATTTCGAAATAATACTCCCGTTGTATTACTTATTTGAAGGCATTCATCGGCGTCATGCATGTTAGTGTCGTAGTGATTTATAACGTGGGAGTTTGAGGTTCGAGTCCTAAAAACACCCATTGGTTTCTTCACCGACATAGCCTTAACCCGGGCAGTGCTGTAATTATTTTGTTCTTTTTTTTATATGACAATTTCAGAGGCTGTAAATGGGGGTTTTAAAAGCTCAAATTGAATTGAGTGTGACCGTACGGTGACGCTAGCACAATCCGGGTTGAGCGAAGGTTTGACAGGTCCTTTGAGAATAATTGCACTCACTTAGCCGTGGGGCAAATTATTGTAGGCCCATTATTTTCATCGGAAGGGTCTATAATTCATATCTATATGCAACCATAATAAGGGTCTTATAAGGTTGTATAACATGACCTCAATCAAATAATTTGAGAGAAAAACCACAACGTAAGGTTCGTATTGGTTCGTTTGAAACGAAATCATCCTGCAACTTCTGATGAATAAAGTTTCCTATTGATCAATCCTAAATGAGCTTATTGCCTATGTTGATGCAAATCCCATGGTGCTGCTGGAATTCACGAGAAATTTAAAGGTTATCAGTTTTTCATCAGAAGTTATTTCGTTTCAAACGAACCAACACAAACTAGACCATAAGGTTTTCAAATCAGACAACTGCAGTTAACTCAATAAGGAATAACCGATAGGGGAAACGCTATCACCATTTTCATCAGTAATATTTGAGTGGTTTTGTTTTACACGAACAGACACGATGGATTTTTTCACCTCAAATTAGTTAGAAAGGTCGTATTAAATGAACGAAGAAGAACCACACGACCCTTCAAAACCCCTCAAATGACTTCACTTTTAAGTGAACCAACACGTTTAAAATTCGCTCAAATTTCGACAACTGCAATTAACTCGATAAGGATTGATCGATAGAGGAGACGCAATTACCATTTGCATCATTAATAACTGAGTGGTTTCGTTTTACACGAACAGACACGAGTAACACGATTAATTTTTCCACCTCAAATTACTCAGAAAGGTCGAATTGAATGAACGATTAAGAACTGCACGAGCCTTTTTAACTCCTCAAATTACTAGTGTAAGCTCGAATTGGTTGAAAATAGACACACCCGTGTTAAACAAACCAACACGACCATTTTTGGCATTCAAATTACTCAAATCGCGTTGTAAATCTACGAAAAAGCATTTTGACCTGTCAAATGTTTTGAGAGATCTCTCAAAAAAAGGGCTTAAACGAACCAACCGACCAACTACACGACCTTTCTTCCACTCAATTTACTCAGAACGCGGTGTTAAATGAACCAAAACCAAAACCGTGGGCGCATATACAAACTTCCCCCCTTTATCAACAATCTTTTTTCAACCCAACGATGTTTTCCACATGCGCTTTATATAAAGTGCCTAGAATTTACGAGTGTAAGCTCGAATTGGTTGAAAATAGACACACCCGTGTTAAACAAACCAACACGACCATTTTTGGCATTCAAATTACTCAAATCGCGTTGTAAATCTACGAAAAAGCATTTTGACCTGTCAAATGTTTTGAGAGATCTCTCAAAAAAAGGGCTTAAACGAACCAACCGACCAACTACACGACCTTTCTTCCACTCAATTTACTCAGAACGCGGTGTTAAATGAACCAAAACCAAAACCGTGGGCGCATATACAAACTTCCCCCCTTTATCAACAATCTTTTTTCAACCCAACGATGTTTTCCACATGCGCTTTATATAAAGTGCCTAGAATTTACGAGGGATGGGATCCGGATCATCCCATCCTTCGTAAATTCTAGGCTTTAAAACTGAAGTCCTTAATTTTCGAGAGATGTTGCCTTCTTAATTCCGTCTGTTCAATATTCCAAGAAGGAGGAGCCAAACATACGCACACATGTCTGCGTATGCCTATTACTCGATTGGATATTCCAAGACGGATGTGACAGCCTGCCAGCTGTTAGTGAAACATTTTGAAGATCGTCTATCGATCTGCGATGCGATACAGTCCAGTCAGTGTAAAAACCAACTCTAAATAAACGGGACACGCTGTCCCCAGAAATAACTCTGTGTTTATAGTGCTAGTTCTATTCTTATCATACTTAAATGTTAATATAGTCCGCTTGCAAAAACATAAAAATTGATCACCGTCTAAAAGGTGTAAAATCAT
Source organism: Melanostoma scalare (assembly GCA_949752695.1). Lineage (NCBI taxonomy): Eukaryota > Metazoa > Arthropoda > Insecta > Diptera > Syrphidae > Melanostoma > Melanostoma scalare. The sequence goes on from OX456986.1 coordinate 18,635,742, forward strand.
ATTTTTATCTAATGACTCCCGATATCCGCACGTCGGCGTGCGTCGCGTCGCACAGTGGGGCCAACTATATGGCAAGCGTCGTTCTTCTTATACAAGACTACTCGTATATTGATGGGACACAGGTTTGATGTCGTTTGCGTCAATAGATTACTTTGTTTCAAAGAAAGTGTTAGCTTTTGTCAACCGCGGACACTCGTGTGTGCACTCTTAATACTTTTTTGGTCCTCACGGACGTGGACAGAAAGGCAATGGCGCCTAGTGTGTCATAAGCCGCAACATAAGCTTTTAAAATTATTCAACCTACTCGTATTTACTGTCCTACTATGTTGGTAATTATATTTCGTGGTAAACCTCGGTCTTGATAACATCTTTCGCCAACAATTTCGGTTTCGGTAGAGTTCTCTTCAATTTAGCACTCTAAGGTGGTTGAGGTCCTCTTCCACTTAATTGTGCTACCTATGATTAGGTATTCTGAACGTTAGTGTCCAACCGCTTGACATGTCTCAATCTCAGCCATGGCAGTCCCGAAATGATGCGTACTCTTCTAGCTATGCTCATTTCGAGGTCTAGTGCAAATTAAATGAGTTGTTCTTTATTTGGGTTTTTAAAAAAAGAACTTTATTCTCATAACTTAATGTTAACTTATTCTAAGACACTATTACTACGACGACTGTCTCGGCTTGCGTTCTGTTTCAATCTGCTTTATGTATCTTCTGTTGTATCTTACTGGAGCTTGAGTACAACCCTATTGTTTATGCTGGCCATCTGCGGTCTCGCTATTCTAAGAAGCGAATCTTATGATAACAGTTTATGTTGACCATCTGTGGTCTTGCTATTCCAAGAAGCGAATCATAACATAACTGTTTATGTTGACCATTTGTGGTCTCGCTGTTCTAGGAAGTGAATTAGACTAATGTGGAGTCGATGATATGACATTATTGTATGTGAGATGATTGGGGATGATTGAAGGTGTTAACTTGCATATGGATCCATTCGGAATGATCTTCTCCACACATTGTCTTTAAATACGGGACCATTTTTTTTTTTATTTCGAAACGATCACAGGCTACCTCATCCGCTTTCAATGGCATAAAGCAAGTCCAGGATGCACTAGGACTAAGTGTGGAACGGTGTGGACTATCTTAGGCGCTTATTAACGTTGGACTTATCCACACTCTCTATCTAAAATTTATCCTATCTTAATGAAATACCTGAACTCCTGAACCCTTTGCTTATCTCATGCAAAGTTTTACATTTACAACTCCTGTTTTACTACAAAATTCTTGTATGTTTAAAAAATACTTTGCGAAAACTAAACAAACTTCTAATATCGCTTTTTTATACTAAGACTAGCCAAAATATTGCAACCCAAAAAGAAAATCTAATTCATACTCCCTATTGTTATAAAAATATTCAAGGTCCCTGCGAAAAAACTTATACCTTATGTGGGTTGGGTGTGTATAAACAGCCATGTTCCATTGGGTGAAAAAAAAGAACTTCTAAAGTACGTTGGGATACTATATTTCAATTTAAATCTGTTACCATGGCGAATTTATATCATCTTTGAGGGATAATATTTCTTGAAGTTTCTTCTCTTTTTTTTTTTTGTTTTGTGTGTCTTCCTTGGCCACCTTAACGCATATTAAAAAGAAATTTCAGTTTAGATGTTGCATAATCTCAACGGAACCGGGGTAAATAATGTTGAATTTAAGAAAACGAAAAAAAATAAGAAAAGAAAAGGGACCCCAACAAAATATATGCAAAACTTTGTTCGAACTTTGTTTCTCGATAAGGGATTCCTTAGAATTTTGCTACTTACTTACAAAAGAAAAACTTGTAAAGTAGCTCTCGTTGAACAGGGGAATGTAAAAGTTACAATATTCTATAGCAACACCTTGAAACGTATACTTGGATACTTGATGCGTATATAGCTACTTCAAAGTATTGAAAGTCAAATTTTCCCATAATTTATTAGTAATCCATCCGAAAGCCGAGTATTGATCTTAAATAAGCTTTTGTTGCTTTTCCTGAGCATTTGAATATCAAATTATGTACTGATAATGAGCAGTGATGGCAGTGAAGAAGGAATACGCATCAGTAATGCTTCTGCCGGAAGTTATCGTTTCTTAAAAGTTCTGAACATTTTCGTTTCTTTCTTTTCGACGTATTTGATGAAAATTATGTGACAGAGTGTCCTGAATAAAATGTGAACTATTTTTTTTTTTACCAAAAACAGACAAAATGTACCTTTCCATCAACTATCAGTTGCACACAATTCAATTGCATACGCAATTTATTCCCTCACACGTTCACTTGATTTCATCTCACTAATCCTTTGAGCTCCTTGAAAACATTTTAATTGAAAGTTAAAGATCCTTTTGAGTGCAATAATTATATACCGAAGGAAAACTCCGAATAACAGAACAGTATAAAACCAATAAAAAGGATAATTTAACTCTTCCCTCAAACAAACTCCACTTCACATAAAATTACTTCCTCCCAAAGTTCAACATCCGCCCATTGGTCTTTCTATTTCAATTCCATCCTAAGCACTAAAGCATAAAACTTGATCGCATTGTAATTACAGCTCTTTACACAAAGAAACTTGCCCACTAAGGAATTGATTAATTTCTCCTTTCCTTCGATTAAATTATAAGCACACACAAAACGGCCAGCGTGACTTGGGCCACAAAGGAAAGGCGTTAAAAATAAGACGGACGCAGGTTGAAGTCGAAGTCGGAATAAGAAATCGCCACAAACGATCTGGGGTAACCGAAAAGCAATCCACAAGGAAATCCTTCTGGTGATTCTTGAACTTAAAGTTCCCAAAACTATATGCATGGTATAATTTATGAGCATTACCCAAAATAACCCCCGCATTGATGGCTATATCGTATACGAAAAGCAGAAGCCCTAAAGGCGTAGATACGACACGACTCTTATAGGCTAATGGAATTGGCATGGAGAAACATTTATCCTACAAGTGGGCAGTGGTTTTTGGCTCCGAATCCCCCACATTCAATAGCAATAGCTGTGGGGGTTTCATTGGAACAATGTTTGCGTAGTATCCTCTGAACATTCCATTTGCCTTTTTGTTAGTGTGATTCTGTTTTCTTTTTTTTTTCTGTTTTTGTTCAACTCTCTGGTATACACATTAACATAGATTGAGTGAAGCTCTCTGAAGTCCCTCACTTAATTAACCATCGCCAGTGCTTTCTTTAATTTATTTTCGATTCGCGGCATTCGAAATTGCCAAACCGCGTAGATACATTTCAGCTTGACATGCCCGATGTTCAAAAATGTGAAAAGGGACGAAAAGCGGTAGCCTGCTGCTCTTGAGAGGTTTTGCAATTGACGAATATTGGAGAAAAAATGAAAAACAACAGCGAGGCGTTAATAAATTATGTTGAAAATAATGTGACGTAATGGCCAAAGTATATTTTCAGTAAAGTAGTGTGAGAGGAGATTAAAATAAATGGAAAGAATGGATAGGATATTTTCAAAAATAACTCACCCATTAAATTGACTTAATTTGAATTTAAACAACGAATACTTTGTCGTGTGTAAGTACGAGAACAGGCTGACTGTGATAGATAATTTGAAAAAGAAATTGAATTTGTAATGTGAATTTGATCCGAAGATAGCTGTGAGATTTTTCTCTCATCGCAGCTCACAGTAGGAATAAATTTTTTGGTTGTTTTTTTTTTTTCGTTCTGGTAGAAATGATTGATGGAACGATGCTCTCGAAAGTTGGACTTAGATTTTGGAGAAACAGACTTTTTTGACATCAATTGTTCTTCTGATTTTATAAAGCTATCAACTCTGGAAGCCAGTGATGAGACTAAGAAAAACTACAACAAATACATGTAAAAAAAATTCATAGATAAGACCATTTCTATGGTGTGACGAGCGGTCTGAGGGTTTATAGAAACACAATTTAACTTTGGTAAGGTACAAACTGTAACGTGTGGGTTGACAGGAACGCAATTGATTTTATGGCAAACTACAAACTGATGTCTCTCTTTTCAGTGAAGTGAAGTGAAGTGAAGTGAAGAAATGTTTTCTATTCGAAAGGCACTTATAACGTCAAAATGAAGAGTCCATAGGTGGCGCTGTTGTGATTAACAACTGTATTAACTAGCAATTGGCTTAAAAAGTTAAGAACGAATGCGAAAATTATACTGTGCACATTCTCTCATAAATACCTTTCTAAAAATATAACATTCATGTCAATACAATGCCTTGATACAAGTAAAAGGGTTTTAACTGTTTTTGCTTCACGATTAATATGTGATTACGATTGCCTGCTGAGCTGAAAAAATTTCATGTCTCATCGGTATTTAATGGGCTTAGAAAATGCTGAGGTTGGGAAATGTTAACTACACAAATTTAGCAATGCAAATTTGGTAGCAACCATATCGGGATAGGTTCCCAGCGACACGGACCACGAAGCAGCTCAGGTCAACATAAAATTGCGTCAACCACTCCTTCTTGCCACTAAACTACAAAACACTGGATGCTGAGAAGTTGAAAAGACGTTGAGGAAGCTTTGATTCTGCCAGCAGAAATCAGGAACTTGTTGAACTCTGAAATTACGCTGCTGTCGAGTCATTAAAGCAAGCGATTTCCACTACACTTGACTGCCAAAAGCAACCAAAGAAGAGCATGGAGATATCAACTTACTTACTTACTTACTTAGGTGGGCATTACAGTTCGGGGTGAACCTGGGCCTCAACCAACATCCTTCTATAACGATTTCGATCTCGGGCGAGCTCTCTCCAGTTTCGCACTCCAAGTCGGTTGAGGTCTTCATCCACTTGATTGCGCCACCTAAGACGAGGTCTTCCCCTTCCGCGATTTCCCTGCAATGTGCTTTCGAAAACCCGACGAGCCGGAGCGTTTGGGTCCATCCGCTCTACATGGCCCAACCATCGTAGCCTCGCGATGCGTACTCTTCTGGCTATGCCCATGTCGCGGTACAGCTCATACAGCTCGTTGTTGTATCTTCTTCTCCACACATTGTCTTCGCATACGGGACCAAAGATCATTCGGAGAATTTTTCTTTCGAAACGACCAAGAGTTTCCTCATCCGCTTTCGATAAGGTCCATGCTTCCGCGCCGTACAGCAGGACTGGGATGATTAAGGTCTTATACAAGGTCACCTTGGTTTTTCTAGAGAGGGTTTTGTTTCTCAATTGCCTTCTTAACCCAAAGAAGCAGCGGTTGGCAAGAGTTATTCTCCGTTTGATCTCCGCACTGATGTTGTTGTCCGTGTCTACAGCGGATCCTAGGTAGACGAAGTCCTGTACTACCTCGAAGTTATGTCTGTCTATTGTGACGTTTTGTCCAATTCGTCGATGTTCTGTGTCCTTGTTTGATGACAGCATATACTTCGTTTTGCCCTCATTAACCATCAAACCCATTTTTGCCGCTTCTGTTTCAATACTCGCAAAAGCACCTATGACATCACGCTTTTTTCTTCCCATTACGTCAATATCGTCTGCATAGGCGAGTAATTGTACAGACTTTTGAAAGATTGTTCCTCTGGTGTTGACGTTTGAGTTTCTTACAATCTGTTCAAGTATGATGTTGAAGAAATCGCATGACAGTTTGTCGCCTTGCCTAAAGCCTTTTTCGACATCAAAGGTCTCGGTGAGTTCTTTTCCGACCTTGACGGAGCAGCGTGAATTCTCCAAAGTCATCCTGCATAGTCGTACGAGTTTTGCAGGGATGCCGAAACTAGACATGGCTCTGTACAGCTCGTCTCTGTAAATACTGTCATACGCGGCCTTGAAATCGATAAAGAGGTGGTGAATATCGATATTATGTTCTCGGTTTTTTTCCAAGATCTGCCGTAATGTGAAAATTTGGTCTATTGTGGACTTCTCTGGTCTAAAACCACATTGATAAGGACCTATCAAGTTGTTGACGTGGGGTTTCAGACGTTCACATATTACAGCAGACAAGATCTTATAAGCGACGTTAAGGAGGCTTATCCCTCTGTAATTGGCGCAATTGTGAGGGTCTCCCTTCTTTAGGATCGGGCATACGATACTGAGGTTCCATTCATCGGGCATGCTTTCTTTCGACCATATCATGAAGATCAGTTGGTGCATGCTCCTTTCCAACTGATCTCCAGCTGCCTTGAAAAGTTCGGCATCAAGGCCATCTGCACCTGCAGTCTTATTTGATTTAAGTTTGCATATGGCAAGCTTAACCTCTTCTAGGTCGGGAGGACGGCATTCTTGATCATCGTCCAAATTTGTGTCTTCATCGCCGTTAAGCAGTCTGCAGAAATGATCTTTCCAGATCCTCAGTAGCGACTGTGACTCTATAACTATGTTTCCCTGCTGGTCTTTACAGGCTTGAGTTCGGGGCTTGCCACCCTGGCAGGATCTTTTTACCTTTTGGTAAAACTTCCGAATCTCGTTCCTGTCATGGCACCTCTCTATTTCCTCAAACGAGCGCTTCTCATGCTGCTTCTTTTTCTTTTTGAGAAGTCGGTGTTCTTCCCTTCTTCTCTCCTTGTAAATCTCGTTATACTGAACGTAAGCAGCCCTTGTTCGTGTTTGCATAAGCATTTGTCGTGCTCTTTGTTTGGCTGCATTTGCCTGCCTGCATTCTTCATCGAACCATGGGTTTCGTTTTGGTGGCCGAGTGAAACCCAGAACCTCAGAGGCAGCGGTTCTGATGGCTTCTTGGCATTGCTGCCACTGGTCTTCAATGTTTAATGCTGGCGGCATGGGATTCAAGGATAATTGAAGGGACACTCGATTGGAAAAGGCATTGGCAATCTCTTGCGATTGTAGCTTTCCGACGTCATATCTCTTCACAGCGTTAGTTCGCGCTGGTCGTGAACAAGATATCCTCATTCGTACCTTGGCTACAACAAGGTAGTGGTCCGAGTCAAAGTTGGCCCCTCGGAAAGTTCGGACATCTAGCACACTGGAAGAGTGCCTTGCGTCGATCGCAACATGGTCAATTTGGTTGACGGTTAATTGATCTGGGGATCGCCATGTACCTTTATGAATTTTGAGATGCGGGAAGCGCGTACTACTTACAACAAGATTCAGCCCCGCAGCAAAATCGATTAGCCTCAGTCCGTTTTCGGAGGTTTTGTCATGGAGGCTATGCTTACCGATTGTGTTTCCAAAGATGTCCTCCTTCCCTAGCTTTGCGTTAAAATCGCCAAGAACGATTTTCACGTCGTGTCTAGGGCACTGCTCATATGCTCATCATGGAGATATCAACACCTCCCTGATAACGTGCAAAACCTGTAAACGCACAGGCAAGTACTACATAAGAAGCTGCAGAGGATACACCAAAGGGAACTCAACACAACCAATGTCAGCTACCGGACTATTTGGGGCTAACTTCAACAAGCCAACATCATGTTCTGGAATGCGATCCAGCACTGCAACGATGTCCACTTCCGGAAGAGACTGGAAAACATAAAACCTGGACCAGATGTTTTCAAAAAGATAAACAAGATAGTTGGCGCAAAAAATTCAATACCGGAAGTCATCACAACCAATGACGGGGAAGCCAGATCAAATCAGGAAAAGGCGGAGGCATTCGCAAAACATTTCGAAGGCAACTTCGTGCCCACACCAACTGATGACTCTGATTTTCTGGACGAAATTGAGACATCCATCAAACGGACCCTGGGGCCCAACACTGATGTAGCAACAACAATCCGTCGAGTAACCCAATCAAATGCCCAAACTTTTCCACTCCGAAAGAAATTGCGGAATTAATCACAGCTCCAAGCTCAAGAAATCAACAGGCCCAGACGGTGTCTCAAATTTCGTCCTGAAGAGGCTCCCACAGGCAGTGATGATTTTTCTGGCTATCATCTTTTATAAGTGCATTAACAACAGCTACTTTCCCGGGAAGTGGAAAACGGCCAATATAGTGGTGATAACGCAGAAAGGCGATCTGAACCTCATCGTCAACTACAGGCTCATCTCCCTACTCAACAATCTAAGTAAGCTCCTGGAGGAGCTAATACTTAAGAAGTTGAAAAAGTTCTGCAGGGATAATAACATCATCCCAAACATGCAGTTCGGCTTCCGGAAAAAGCATTCAACCCTCCATCCGTTGATGAAACTACACAAAAAAGTCGCCACAGCCCTTAACAGCCATTGTTTCACCGTCGCATGCTTTTTGGATGTCGAAAAGGCATTTGACAGCATTTGGATTGAAGCACTCATCCGTAAGCTAAGTCTCCTAAACTTTTCAGCTCCATTAGTAAAATTAGTTTTTTTTCTCTCCCACAGGAACTTTTTCGTCCAAATTGGAAACGCAAAGTCCACCACCAAGAACATAAAAGCAGGAGTTGCTCAGGGATCAAAACTAGGGCCATTCCTCTTCAACATCATGACGTCGAACCAGCCTACCCCAAGGGACTGCGAAAACCTGCTTTACGCCGATGCCTCTCTGACATATAGCAGATCTATATCACCAACCATAGCTGCCCGGAGAGTGGAAACTCACATCCACAAACTATTTTCTTATTATAGTAAGTGGGGTATCCGGATCAACTCAGCTAAGTCAGAGCTCGTCTGCTTCAGAAGGCCTGGAGTCCAAAGAGGCTGTCGTACTGATGGTAGCTGCAGAGCCACATCCATTACACTACCTGATGGAACCAGACTGGCTGCCCAAAGAAACGCGAAGTATGTATCTAGGCATTCAACTAGAAAGGTACTATTCCATTGTAATACCACACAAAGATGCGAGTGAGTGCAACTCCATTTACAGAACTTGGATCAGTAATACGATGATAAAGAGAATGACAATGAATCTGTCACATCAAGAATTTTCTAACGTGATTAACCTCACTGTGAGAACCCGTCAACAGAAGAAGTGTTTGATATCTGGCAGCTCTTCTTCGTCCATGCTCCTGCAGAAGTCGTTTTGTGGAGTGTCTTATATGGAAGATTCCAGTCATCAGTAAATAAGTACACTGACTTATGTCTTGAAAAAATCTTCATCATCTAATGAGGATTTTAGTGGATTTTTGACATGTAGATTTTTTTTTGAAAATCAGCATTGTGATCGAAATCACTTGGTAAAACTGAAAAGTTTGGCTAAAGCGCCTGAAAATGTTGAGCGAACAGCTACGCTGACACATAAACAGACTGATTACTGGAATTTGGCAAGATTGTCAAGGTATAAGTAATTTTGTCCGAGGGATTTTAAACCCTTGATACGATAAGCCACACATAAGGTTGCGTAACGTCACCGTACATGCAATCACTTTAGTCCTTTTCGCTTCCAGACCTAAAATTGATGTCAAAGACGTAGGACTTTAATTCCGCCCCGTGTGGTGCCTCTATTGCCCGATTTTTTTATAAAATAGGCCCTGAAGTAGTCTTGACTTTTTTACTTTCTAACAAAAGCCTTAGCATAAGTCAGCTTCGATGTTCTTCAGCAAATTTATCTATTCTCTGCTGGTAGATGCGATCACCATTCGCTGTGAGAGAGGTAACCATAGTGAGAGTAATCATTGCGCATAAACCTTTGCGAACTTCACTATCAATCTAAAATTCCTCCGTAGAGTGTCGAAATTGATACCTACACCCTGTCTTTTTAGACATAATTTTTTATGTGAAGCTTCCCTTGCAAATGGCCACCAGGACAACAGCTCGAATAAAGATCTCAAACTCTTAAAGCAAAATATAAAAAAACACGATTGGTGTAGCCAAAAATTTGATGGAATTTCGCATCAATCTCTTCTTTCTCGTAGGACAGTCCAATTGGATGTCAATACTGGACATTGAACCTCGAACCTCAAGCTTGTTAGCTCGATGCTCAAGGTCAAGCCCTTACCTCGCACGTAGTTACTCATTAACTGTATGGCATTGTAAGAAGTGTTAAAAATTATACAGTCAACAGAAGACTATTCTCCTGCCTCCAAGGTGATCATTCAAAGCCTGGCTCAAACATTTTTACATAATTCTCGAATACCATCAACTTTTATTTTTAAATAAAATCTTCTTACTATAAAATCTCATCGACTACCATCACGCAATTCAATTAAAATCAAAGAAAAAATCACCATAACGAGGAAGGAATTTTGTCCATTAATCCGCATCCAATATCCCTAATCCTTATTGGGAAAATCTTTAAAACACAAAAGGCTAACCCGCGGTCATGTCGAAATGCCGAAATGACTTTGCTCTTTTAACAAAAACAATAAAAACAAAAAAAGCAAATGTTCGTATAAAACAAACAAATCCTTACATTCACCCCGAATCAGCCACCCATCAGTATTGACTGCGAAACCACAAACATAAATTTTTCGGGCAAGGATCACGATAGCCCGCCATCGTCATCGTCACTTAAGCCTAGGTCCTTCCTAATGGATGTTGTCAGCAGGCAGCTACGAAAAAAAACTCCTGTACAACTCCATTTAAAAAATGCGAAACAAAAAAAAAAAAAGGATTTGCTTATGCTGCGAGGAAGCAAGGATCGAAGTAAAAATTAGAGCTTCCCGATGTACCTTCTTTGCGGATTTATTTTTGTTGTTGCTGACCCCGAGGCCTATCATTCATTCGTGATTGAAATAAAAGCCTTCCCTGTTGGATTTTAAATTTTTTTATTTGACAGAGGAACAAAGATGAGATTGAACTGACTCTTGAATGATTAACCAGTAAGATATGAGTAGTAGAACTATACGAACGATATTAAGCATGCAAGTGGGTGAATGTAGGCCATAGTATGATAATGATAAACAGATTTTGTCATGAAGCTTGAGCACTCACAAGGCTTGTGTCTCAAAAAATGGTGAGATAATAAAAAAACACCAAACAACGCACAGTTGTCGACGCTAGTTCTTCAAATCTAACGATCGTTGGGGATGCTGTCAAACAGAATATTTAGGTCGAGGGACAGAATCATACTCAAATTAGAGTTCAATCGAATTAAACTTCTTAACACCCTCTGCTCATATACTACAGTCCACAGACAACACAAGACTCATTAGATGCTGCCGTAGCCTTCTAAAGACACAGTCATAGATTATGTCATTTCATTCGAAAAGGTTTGCTTGACACATCAACAGAAAAAAAATAAAAGGAGGTTGAAAGGGGGGTATAAAGGTAGCTTAATCCCCTCTGTATCAAATAAAGGCGAACTTAAATTGAAGCTGTTTATATTTTGTGAGCACTCGTAGCGTAGACTTTTTTAAAATTAATATTTTGTACAAATTTGAACTTTAAAATCAGGGAAAATTCTAGTGTTTTTGGCTAAACGAGACAAGCGACAATTTAGTTTTAACATAGAATGTAAAAACTAAGATTCTATATCGATGGATTCATACTACAGAAGAAACTGCATTTCAATTTTTATTATATTGTCTCACATGTTAACGATATCGGAACACTGCTGAGAATGTACTGACAACTAACCCTTCAACTTTTTTTTTTTTTTTTTTTTTGAGTGAACAAACTTCTCAAACAACACTTAATACAGTCAACTGTTATCGTTTTTCTTAGGACTGTGGAAAATACTTTATGAAGTCTATGCCTTTATGAGTATTCCCAGGATGTAAGTAAGGATATGCAAACTGATGTTAGCACTATCCTCATGGATGACAGTATAAAACGAAGTCTACTACTGCAGTGCAGACAAACTGTGGGTCGAACCATTGCTGGACTAGAGCTTGAAAGGGCCGCGGTATTTATTTTGATTTTTTGGGGTTAACAATAGTTGAGTGAGCATTTGCATATTCAATAAAAGGCAATTACAATTGTGATACGATGAATTTCTGCATAAATCTTAAGATAGTCAATTTTTCAGCTAAGTCTGTAGGAAGTGATATACACCCACACTATGGGTTGTATTAGGTTGTGTAACACAATTTCAATACAGCTAATAGTGAAAAAATAACACATTGTGTGACTCGTGTGGGTTTGTGTAAAACGAAATCACTCAGCTGTTTCTGATGAAGAAGGTTTCTTATTTTTCAATCTAAAATGATGTTTTGTGTAGTCGCTTAAGTTGAAAATCTCATAGAGTGGTGCCCTTAAATTGCGCAAAAAAGAAGGAATTTTATTTTTGAATGTATTTTACATTTCTTATTGACAAATACGAAACCTTTTTCATCAGAAATGACTAAGCGGATTCGTTTTGAACGAACAAACACGAATCACATGATCTGTTTGTTCCTCTCAAATATCTAAAAAAAAAAAAAAGTCGCAAACAAACAATAACACAACATTTTTTGAATTTTCTTTTTATTTATATAAAAAACAAGAACTAGATGACCCTTTTTTACCATTCAAATGATTTGTGTAAGATCGTGTTGGGTGCTTATAGACACGTTAAAGCTTGTACTTAAGGCTTGGTTACAGCTTAGTTCGTACACGCACCCAAACTATTAAAGTGGTTGGAAGATTGAACATTAGATAGGAACCGGCATTATGGCGAATGGTGTTACTATTTGCTATTTTAGACGAAGCAAAGACGGAAATACTTTTATAATTATGTTATTTGGTTGGTTTCTACCAACGAATTCGAATATGTGTGTAAAACAACTATCACTTGCTCCATATTGAAAGTTTTGACGCTGACTGATTGGAAAAACATAATTAGAATTAAAAGTACGTCATATTAAAAAAAAAAAAAGGTTCTGCAATAGCGAGTGTCTTTGGATTCGCCATTGCAAAAAACCAAGAGTACGCTCTACCAGAAAAATTTACTTTTTTCCAGTTTTCTGTACCTAAGTGTATAAAAAGCAGTTTCCAGCCAATCCCCCCTTTTTTCCTCATAACTGTGTAATTCTAACGGTATTTGTGTGTCGCACGTCTTTGTACGACGTAGCCCTGTAACAAGAATATATTTGCTGAAGCCAGCCACGTCGTACGAAAACGTAAAGTTATCCTACGAACACGTAAGTTAAACCAAAATGTTCACCAGAAGCCACACAATCCGAAACCCATACAAAATCCAAAATACTGTCGTAAAAAAAAGTACGACATGGCCTGTTAGGTGTCGCACGACAACGTATGACACAACACTTAAGGTGTTAACTAAGTTTGTGATTCATTTTTATTAACGTTTTTGTTTACGATTTTGCAGTTTTATTTTACAAAGGCAAATTGCGTGAAACTTCCTTTTGGCCAACACAAAATTAAAGTTTTAATTTACAAGTAAAAAACTTATTAAAATAAAACAAATTTTTTTCTTTTCAACAGATCTACAGAATTTGTTCACTTTACCCGAATAATCAACAGCTAAACGTAAGCTTGTGATTTTTCTCACAAATCTGTTTCTTCTTCACTTTTCAGTTCCAAATTACAAGTGATTCTTGATACTTGTGCAACCGGAATTCGGAAGACTTGTAATAACTTGTATAATACTTTCATTTGCAATTTTGTCTGCTTCAACCACAAGATCGTGAATAAAGTAGTAAGCTCAACAAAAAAAAAACAGATTTTTAATTGTAAATAAAAAGTACGAGATTGATGTTGAAATTTTCGTTTTTGTGAAAAAGGACAAAGCTGTTTGAAGAATTAGGCATTTTTCACAAGTTTATATATATTTGTTATACAACAAAAACTTACAGTAAAAAGAATTCACTTGCAGTTCTAAAGTCAAACCAATCAACGTTTTTACAAAAATTCTCGCTGGCACAACAGAACGAAGAGCACCGCGGACCAGCGCATTTCTCATACCCATCGCTTTATAGGGGAATGGATGGAACCTACAATTTTTCTGCCGATTCCGAACGGCGAATTGAGAAAACACTTTTCATGGCAATGAATCTACTATCGGAGGACTTGCCAATTCCTCGCGAAAAGCTGTAGTGCTGGCTACTAAACTGATAGAAATGTTTGTCGAATTGAAGTTTCATTTTATAAAGCCGTGATCCGCTTGCATTAATTCATTTGTGTTTCAAGAACTTGTGCTAGTGTATTACCGACCGCAGGGCTAAAATAAAGATCCAACTCATATTGAAAACGCTTCCAAAATGAACATAGCAAAAAATAGTTTTGTACATTAACTAAACTGGTTATTTGATTAACTCAAAGTTGAGGACATTGACGAAACTGACAAAGAGCTAGAAGAATCTTTAAGTGACATCAACTTCGAAAATAGTAACTTTCAGGTACGACAGCCGGTCTATCAGATAGATGATACAATTTCCTTCAAGAAAGGAGTGTTTATTCAATTATTACCGATTTTGGTAAAATCCACATCCAAAATGTGCGTTAAAAAAAAATCCTTCGATCAGGCACTAGCTTTCTATGCTTTCTAAAAACTGTATATGTTTCATTCAAATCTATCGAGCGGTTTTTGAGTTACAGGTGGCACCGCAAGGACCAATTTTTAAAACCTGTTGAACTTAGACCGCCATAACTTGTAAAATAGATATTTTTTTTTTTTTTTTTTGAAACTTTAGTGAAGTAATGTTTAAGTATGATAAAATGATACTATGTTTTTGCTTTTGTGAAAAAAAAAAATTAAATATACTAGTAAAAAAAAATTATTGAAAAATGGCATTTTTTCACGCTCCTGACTACCCCTAACCCTTTAAAATTAATCAACTAAACATTCTCTCAACAACTCCTTTGAGGAAAGGGAAAAAAAATATTTCGAATTCTCTTTAAGAAAAATATGAACAGAATAAAGAAATAAGATGTGGATCAGTTTCCTCGACCTTTGGCGCTTTCCGCTAAAAGGAGTAAATTCATAAATTTTTCTAAATCTGTGGGACGTTGAATGATTTTCATTCACAGAGAACTTATAGTGACCTCAACAAATACAAAAATTCTTTCACGAATCTTTCCATTAGTCGAAAGTAATCTACGCATTCCAATTCATTATGATTTGTGGCTCCATGTCAACCACAAAATTTCAGCTCTTTTTTTATTGAATATGAGCTGCTGCCAACTAATACATGTGTTAGAATTTTCCCCACCAGTGGTAAGGGATCTTAATTTCAATTTCAAATCAATGTTTTCAAAGCTAGCCGATTTACACTACTTAATTTTTTTCCAATAAAGGAAGAGTGAGACATATTATTCGAACTTTTATGTTGAGCACCTATTCTTAAATTTAGTATTACCTAGAGTATACAAATATAGGTATTCCACTCTTCCTTTATTGGAAAAAAATTAGGTTTAACTTTAATTTACTTAACTTTAATCTGTACAAGAACAGCTGGCTAGAGATTGGCGGAGTTGCAAAGCTTCAAGTGCCTTTTTATTTTTAGACATGATAATCTTTACTTTACTTCCAAAAGAAACTTATTTCCTTTTAACGTGATCAAATATTAAGTCAAAAGTTATACCAGGACGAAAGGCCCTACACAAACACATAAATCCGGCAATGTAGCAAAAAAGCGTGTATATACAGTGTAGAGTGTAGAATGTAAGGGCACACAATTTCCTTATTGACACCACCAGAAACCATCGTAAGGACATGTATACCATACAATCTACGAAAAAAAAGCTCCAATGTAAGCATAGTTATATGAAAGTTAACCCAGCAAAATCCCATTCATGCTGCAGCCGTCTCCTCCACGAAGGATATACGAACGAAAACGGTACAAGAATGACAACGTAGCATATACTCCAGACAACGACAACTCATTTTTCTAAAGCAGTAAGCAGAGCTTACAATGTAATGGATGGGGCTTTGCAAAAACTTATGCATGGAAAAAGCACACTCGATATATTTTACCGCCATCAATATTTGCAAACCAATAAAATTTACAAGAAACAAAATTGTCCCTAGCTATACTTTGCAACAATCGGAAAGGAAAGAAAATGCAACAAATTGACAAAAATGAACGACATCGGGCTCTACCTTCAAATAGACGATTTTCACTTTAGGCATTTTCGTAGAAATGGTTTCGGAATCGTATTCAGGAGGAAATTTTAAAACTCTATGATTTTGCTCTCTACTGAATGCAGTCCTTTGTTTTAAGAGGGTTTTAAAAAGTACAGGTATGGGTGCAGTGCTGGCAACTTTCAGTATTCTCACTAAGACGTTAGTATCGTGAAACTAAATGGATTCTAGATAATTCTTATCTTCAAAACTGCTACGACTCTCTACTTCTTATTTTCCTTCTTATCAGAAGAAGTTCTTCCTTCCTTTGTTGTCAACAGTTACTTTAACATTAATGCTGTACAAGGAAGCATTATAACAACTTTATCAATAGCCATTTTGCTGCTGGAGTAAAGTATCCTCAAATTAACTGCCAGAAGTAGCTAACTCTCCAAAAATAAAACTCTGAATGCATAAAAAGGAGGCACCGACATTCTCTTCAAAAACACTAACTATTCAAAATAAGAATCTTTTTCCTGTTCTAAGGGTGCAACATGGCAGAGCATTTTTTCCCCATAGTACGCAGATAGTTACGGCAATATACACCTACACCTCCATTGCAGGGCTTTCTCGAATTACTTGCAAGAGCAAGTAAGCGAAAACTATTTTTTTTTATTTTTTTTATTTTTTGAATATTTAAGATGATGTCTTCCATCCTTAGGGAAAGAAATGCACTTTATATGCGAAGTTATCAGAATGAGAAGTTTAAAAAAGTGAGTCCTCGTTACGTGCTTGATTCTTCAAGGAATCGTTGAGCTTTTGACAGATGAGCTAATAAGGTATTTTTTATACAAAAGTAGATAGCAAAAACTTTTAACTTTCTATACAAAGCATATCTTTCCTCGAACTGACATACCTTTACCTGCCTTTGATCAAAAACTAAAAAGAAAAAGAAAACCATATCCAGATGATCATGACAGCAAAAAAGAAATTATTTGTTAACCTACATGTGTACATTATATCCATAGCAGAAAATTAAGAGGAGAGCAAACCACAAGATACACAATAAAGGAAGAGCTTTTTAGTGGTCTGGTTTCTGGTATCTGGTTCGTCCCTTGGGAAGAGAAAACGAAGAAAACCATTGTGCTTGGAATAGAGAAAGAAATCCCTCAGAAACACATTCTGTATGAAGACGTATGTATATAGGTTTACGTGATATATGAAGGTTTTAAAATCACTTCAGAAGACTGCCAGAGTAGGAAAATTACTTGTGGACCTCCCAGAATATCACATCAATAGCACAGTGGCAAAAAGCAAAGCGCTTGGAAGAAAAACTATAGCAAGGATGATTTTACTTTCCTTTTTTTTTATGTTTTTTTTTTTTTTTTGAAGATGTACACAGTCTGGTGTCCGGACGGAAAGTAGGTTTTCTCTATTCCTCGACGACTGTGCATTCTGCTTGCAACAGGAGAAAGATTAATAGTTGTCCAGTTTAAGTATGCAATAAGTTCAGACAATTGAGTGTGCAGGCACGGATGGAAAATTCGACAAAGGATCAAGACAATATTATTATATTCTATTTATTTTTTGAGGAAATATAAGAGGATGCTTTCATGATGCTGCCACTTTAGATGCCAGTATTACATTTTGGCAGTGTAGGTACTTCGTAAAATGGAAATTGATGATGTGATTGCTGTTATGCGGTAGAGCAATCATTTTGTGTAAGGAGCGATTTGATTTATGGTTTCAAGTCTCACTGATTTTGGAGATAGATATGTCTAGTGACAGGAAAATTGAGGTGCATAATGGTAGGGTAGGTGAGAGTCAGAAAAAAAACCAAAGCGTGCTTTTTCGATACCTTGTTTGCATAACGAAATTTGGTAAATTGGCTGTTAGTAGTGGAACTTAGTAACAAATGACTTTCTCAACAAGGTAATATAAAAACTAGATTCAAGAATCCAAACCTAAGCCTTGTTAACAAATTTTCCATTGTGAACCGAAGAGCGGCAACGTGGCATTGAAAAAATAAATTTAAACTCCTAAAATTGAAGTTTATGTAAAAAACTAGGAAACGCTGTTATGAAAGCGACCCTAAATTACCTGAGCAATTCGTTTGCCAAAAAGGTCGGTCATCTAATGAAAAACAAATGAGGTCAAGATTCAACAAATTATGAAGTTTATCATGACAACGGCAAAGAATTTCGAGACCTAGAGATTGTTTGCAAACAGAACAAACTAAATACTTAAAAACACAATGAGTAAAAGTAAATATCTAACGTATCATTAGCAGTTCATTGCAACCGACGAGCTTTTCAATAAAAATTTAATGATTTTATCTTTGAATGACTCGTTGAATAAGCCATTGTATGAACAAATAGCTTGTTGAATAAATCATTCGATTGGGGAAGTCAAAGAAGTACTCACTAAACGACTCATTGGATGACAAATCAAATCAAATCTAATACAGCTCGACGAGTCATTGAATGACTTGTTAGATTCACAATTGAGTTGGATGATAACTTATTGAATAAATCTTTAGAGGAACTATTGAATAATTCATTGCACGAGTCATATAAGGAAGGACTCGTCTGATGGAATCATTGAACGATTCTTTCGATGGTCTTTAAATAACTTTTTGAACTCATTCATTTGGGTGATTTTGATGGAATCTATTTCACTATTTGATAAATAATTCATTGTATGAATCGATGAACGACTGATTGGATGAATTTTTGAATGATTCATTGAATGGATTTTGGAATGATTCGAATCAAATTGGATAAACTAAAACAACTCGACGAGTCATTGAATGACTTATTTGAGTTGAATGGTAACTTATTGAATGAATCGTTGGAGGAATTACTGATAATTTATTGCACGAGTCATATACTCGTTTGATGAATCATTGAACGATTCTTTCGATGGGTCATTGAATGACTTGTTTGTTGTCATTAAATAATTCGTATGATGAGTCTTTGAATGACTTATTGGGTTACTCATTAAATCGAGTGATTTTGACAGAATCAATCATCGGTTGACTGATTTCACTATTTGATAAATCATTCATTGTCTGAATCATTGAACGACTCATTGAATGCATTTTTGAGAGATTCGTTTTCTGATTCATTGAATGAATTTGTAAATGATTGATTGAATGTATTTTTGAATGACTCAATAAATTACTTTTTGAATGATTCATCGAATGAGTTTTTGACTGATTCAATGCATTCATTGAATGATTCATTAAAATGAATGTTTGAACGACTCGTTGTATGAGACATTGAATGATTTGGTTAGTGATTCATTTAATGATTTCTTTGATGGAGCTTTAAGTGACTTATTTGATGAGTTGACTTTCTGGACGATTCATCGAACGATGTATTGAATGAATCATCAAAATATTCATTGAATTAGCAATGAATGAATCAATTAGGGACTCATTGAATTACATACTTCGAACTCGAAGACTGAATATTTCATTCAATGACTAGTGGGATGACTCATTCTATACGATGAGCAAGGTAAATATGTCATTCAATGAGTTTTTCAGGGATAGTATAGATACACTTTACTACGTAAAGGTAAACCGCCGACTTAATCCATGGAATAAGGCTTAACCCAGCTATTCCGCGTTTATTAATACGGCGGAAAGTGTCAAAGGCTCGATTATGTATCACAGAAACGATTGTAAAATAGCGTGGAGTCAACAGAAAACTACAACAAACTCGTCAAATGAGATTATGTTTCATTATGTGAAATCACCTGTGCTTGCCATTTCATGATATCCCTTAAATGAAGGCAGTTAGATTAAGTCCTTTTGAAACGGAAACCAAGCTTTGAAATTGATCCAAATTGATAGAGAAATCTTTGAACATAAACAAAAACTACATAAACTAACATAGAACAACCCCTTTTCCTAGGTCGGTTATCAAAATAAGAAGTCTATACCAAACTTTCACACCAAAATGTCATTTTCTAGCGACAATTCCAAATTTATTCAACCAATCAAACCACACAATAAAAAACAATAATATTTCAAAAGCTCGAGGTCATAGGTTTTCAATTTGACACCAGCCTTTTCAAAGTCTTATGTTCATTTACGAAATTACAAAATTAATTGGAATTTATATTTAAATTGCAACTTTAACTTCTTTCAGAAGTTAAAAGAAACCTACCCAAATAGATAACAAGAGAAATCTGTTTTCTCATTTCATTCTTTTCAATACTCTCGAAATCCAGTTTGCCTTATTAGTCGATCCTTCATCAAGGCTAAGAAGGATTCCTTACTTACAATCTTATTATCCACATAGACATCTTAGCTATGAAGACCGCGAAAATCGCATTTTGCCGATGGCTAAAAATTATTTTCATTCTACAAAATATTTCTTGGCATTAAACAGCAAATAAAGAAAAAAATAGAAATAAATCTAAACAAGCTGGACGAAAGGAAAGCCCAGAAAATAAAGGAAATATTTTTCTCTTTGGGTAAGTAAATGGCTTCATTAGGGTTTACGACTTTTTTTTTTGTTCTACGTGGCTTTTGTCTTTGTAGTGTTCTTTATGTTCTTACTGGAAATTTTTATTTATTTTTATATTTTAAGGGACAACTATTTGTGGCAAACATTTTTTTCATATAAAGCTCCATTAGGATGATCAAAGCTTTTCAAATATTCGTCAATTTACAAGTAGATGCATGAAAGGACTTTATTTGCATTCAGTGTTTTCTGCCAATGTTTCTTGTTCCTACGCACTCACATACATGCAAATTGATAATACTGGCAAAATTCTTATTAGATTTAACAAATAATGGGTGGTATTGTATTGGATATTGGTGAACAAAGAGGAAATAAACTGTTTAATAGACAATATTAATTAATGGAGAAATAACTTACCGAGTACTAAGTTAATTTTGCATTCCCTAAAGCTCTCCTCTTCAAAACACACGATTTTCACAAATTTCACGAACTACAAAAGGAATTTCTACATTTTTTAAAATAATATTGAGAACTAATCACACTAATAGCGCTAGCTGGCTCAATTATTATAACAAAAAAGAAGGAAAAGCTGCCATTTTTTCACTGTGTAAAGAAACAATGGAATGAGCTTTGATCTCACACATTTATTTGAACTATGAACACACATTAATAAGAATAACCCAATCAATTATCGTGAACTTCAATGATTTTGCCATTACTTTGCACTTAAGACTTTAAAAAAAATAAAAACATTTTAATTTCTATACAAAATCGATTATTAAAGACGAGAATCTACACTTGCACTTTCACGTTCCACGAACCATTACATGACTAGACACTAGAGAGAGACTAGAGTGGAACTGATTCATTGATGTGAAAATGAAATACTTGTAGTTATGCGGGGATGTTACAAAGAATAAATTATTCCGGATCGCAATGCCTGAAAGCACATTCAAAGTTCGTCGTGAAACAAAATTTTACAAAAAACACTGCCAAGCTGACATTTTTTTCTTTTTATTGCATTGATTCACAACTCTAAGGAATAGTTTTTATCTATAATTTGAAATTACAACTTTAGTTATAACCCCGTTCGTAGCCCCGGAACTACACGAGCAATATATGGTAGGCCATTTACCATGGGTATACCTAAACTTTCTTTCATATACAACCAAATTTTTTGAAATTGAGAGCCAACTGATCAATTTGAGTGGCCATGAAATTGACAGCTTGTTGAAATAAAATGAGCTATCGAAAGAAAACAAAAATTGATCCAACTGAAAAAGAACTGCTAAGAAAAGGAACTTGGACGATTTCTTTAAGGAAAGTTTTAAGCCATGCGCAAACCAATGCGGTGAGATCGTACGATGCGATTGCGATAAGTCAAATCCCTATGCATTAAGTCAAACGTTTATGGACGTTTGACTTAATGCATAGGGATTTGACTTTTCGCAATCGCATTGCACGCACTCACCGCATTGGTTTGCGCAAGGCTTAAAGCCTATAAAATCGTATGGACGTTTGACTTAATGCATAGGGATTTGACTTATCGCAATCGCATCGCACGCACTCACCGCATTGGTTTGCGCAAGGCTTTAATCATTTTTTCGCACATTTTTAGCGGTATCTAGGCCTAACTTTCCTATGCTTCTAGAGATCTAAGACTATTCACGTAGAAATAATCTTTGGGGTAGCACCACAGAAAAATGGAAAGTTCTTAAGTCGCATGACCATGGTGGCTTATTAACGTTGCGAAAACGTGAAATTACGCATTCAGGGATCTTCTCACGCTATAAACGCCTAACTAATGGTTCTATTTAACTGTGCTCCGACTTGATGGAATCACATATCGACCAAGTGATGATCTACAACCATCATCCAAATATAAAATAAAATCAATTATTATTCACTCATATCACTCTGAATCGACTGTGACTTTCTGCCCACTGCCATCTTTGAAGAAAAATGGACAGTGGACATCTTTCAAAGAGCACAACACTTGTGGGATTTCAGGGGTCCATATGCAGCAATTTTGTTGGTTTGCACACCAGCCGAATGTGAAAATTTTCAAAAAGTACTTGTTTATTGTTTTTTGTTCCAAAAACTGTAGATTACAAAATCAATTCAATCAGCCCAATTTTTCCTGACGTCAATGATAAATAAATAAAAACGTAGGGTGGTGCAACAGAGCGAGGGGCCCCCGGGCCTAGAGCATTTCTCACAACCATACCTTGTGAAGGAATGGAGGGGACCCACAATTTTCTGCCGGTTCCGAACGGCTAATCGAGAAAGAGCTTTTCATGGCAATGAATACTATCGGAGGACTTGTCAACTCCTCGTGAAAGGCGATACTCGTGGAAAAACATTTTTGCCTCTGTTAGGATTCGAACCACGAACCTCAGGGTTAACAGGCGAACATGCTAACCGTTACACCACGGGTACCGACGTCAATGACACCTCACAAATTTGCAACTGGAAAAGCTAAGCAACATCTTGATGCTCAATACTCAAATTTTGCTGAGATTTTTAGAAGGTCACAACTGTGGCTCGAGACTTTTGAGTAGAATCGTGCTAGACTCATTAGCACCTATTTTCTCGTGTCACAGTCCAAAGTATGCTATTTTACTTTTGAATTATAGACGTGTTTGATTTTTTTTTTATTCAAAGTAAAGAACAGCATGATTCTTTTATTTTTCGAACTTAGATTTGATTCACTTTGACACTGAACTGATCATCATTTAAAATTGATATCGAAGACCTCGTCTGACTTAAGCGTTTGGAGTTGAAGTCACTTGATCTTCTCGATCTTAAACATCTTTATTTGAAATAATTTCTTTTTTCAAAACAACTTCAGGATTAAATGAAAATAAATTCTGTTACAGACGAAACCATTTTTAACATAGATAGCGAAACTAAACGATAGATCCCCATTGCCCACAACCATGCTTTGTTTACAAGATTAAAAAAGTCTGTTGATCCTTTAACGGATTAGTAATTTCTTCGAATGACAACTAATTATTATTATCTGAGCCACTTTTGCTTTTTTCACTTACACAATTTCTAAACGCTCACCATTATTTTGTCTGCGAAAAACAGACTAGACAATGGCAGGCTTAAATAACACTGGTCAACAGTGTTTTTGCCCAAAAAAAGCAGCCTTTGTTTTAACATGAAGAAAAATGTTAACCCACGATGATTTGTTATTCGCTGAATCCAAATCTGGTCTCAAAATGGTTCTATAACATCAAATTTTAGTTATTAAGCTTCAAATGTTAGAATACACGGTCATGCAATGAAGCCTACGTCCACTATTAAGAGGAAATTTGAGTCAGAAAACACATTTTTGAAGATTTTGGATGAGCTGAATTCAAATTCATTCACAGAATTGCTCTATCACATCAGATTCCTGAGATTACAGTCAATTTTTTTTTTTTTTTTTGAAAACCTATCGTTGTAGCGTGATTCTCTCACTGGATTTGAATTCAGCACACAAAAAACTTTAAAAATTGTGTTTTCTGATTACAATTGTATTTTCGAGACTGTAGGTACCTACCTATTCTTCAAAATGATTTATGACCATTTTAATTTTTTGTTTTTTATTACGACATTTTAAGCTAAATATCTCAGTAGTTTGATATGAAAGAGTAATTTTAAGACCAGATTTGGATTCAGCGATTAACAAATCATCGGAAAAGTGATGCATTGGGTTAACATTTTATAATATTAAAACAAATTCCGAAAGAAAACAGAATTTTTTCAGTCTTTAATGCTTAATATCACATAAGTATGAGCTATTAGGTAAATTCTAAGCTCATATGTATTTAGATTCATCGAGGCAAAAACCTATTAAAAAAATAAAATTTATTTCATTCATCATTTAAAAAGTGCAATTTGGTAGACCAGTGTAATAAACTGATTTCCTGTCAATCACTTTTTTTTGATTCTTGTTTGGTATTTCTTGTTGAACAAACTCGCACAACAAATCGAACTAACAAAATAAGACGGTTAATGTATGTACCAAATTGAAACATATAAAAAAAAACAAAAATCGATTGATAAAATTCTTATGTGATCAAAGCTTAAGCGTATTCTTAAGAAAAAAAATTATTTTCATTTAAACCTCGATCCAATACGATGCACTAAATGCAAATGTTGTAACATCCCTGTCTACAGACCTATCATCTTTCATCTTCACACCTGAACTTGACCTTCACTTCACAAAATTCAGTCCAATCTCAGTCGGTGTCTAGTCTAGTCGTGGATCCTCGGGAGAAAGTGAAAGTGTTGGTTTTAGTGATCTTAAATAAAGGAAAATAAAAGAAATAGCAAAGTGATAGTATCCTTTCCATGTCAAGTAAATAAAAGTTAATTTCCCAATGTTCAGTGCTTTTTTTTGTTCCTGATTTTTAATTGCAAAGTAAATTCATAATCGGTGTTCGCTGTTCGGTCGAGATTTCTTTCCAGTTCCCTTTCCAGTGTGTGTTTATCAGTACCGTTATTAGTGTTGTTTCGGTTTCGATTCGTTCTCATGTATTCGTGGTTGTGTTTGTGCCGGTCGACATATGTAGTTTTAAATTCGTTGATCATTGTTTTTCCTTTTCGTGAAAAAATCTTGGGTTTTTGTAAAAAGTATCTCTGTGTTAATTGTTCGTAATGAAATTAATTTGTTTTCAAAAAGTGTTTGTGTTCTCGAATTGCTAAGAAATAGCATTTCGCAGTTTGTGAGTTTCGTTAAAATTGTGCATATGTACGTGTGTATGTGTTTGCACTTACCTACCCTTCTTCTACTTCGATTTTCTTTTGATGCTATTTTCCGAAGAGGGGAGCTTTTGTCAATGCAAAAGAAGCTGAACACCTGGTGAGTTATTTACTTCTTATTATCTTGTACCTATCTACTCATTATTACTCTTATTTCTACTGTCCTCTCTTTTATGTAAGTTTTTGTGTTTTATTATTGGAGCGTTCAACGCATTAAGTTTTGCAGATAATCAAATTTTTCGGGTTGGCCATTGGTTCAGTTTTTCGTTTGATAATTGACTTCAAAAGCCAAGTAAGACGCCTTTTAAAATGAACTTTTGAGAGCAATTTTAACAATAAATTTTCCACTACTAATGCTAATTCGATATGTCGATTCAATCTCAACGTTGATTTGTTAAAATATCCATTTGAGTGTTGAACTAATTAAACTGATCAGAAAAAAACACGATACAAAATGCATTTGCTTGGAATCTCTGATAGAATTTGGACCTTACAGTTTGTAAGGAAGGAATACAATTTATAGAGGACGGTACAGTAAAAACAAAAACTCAGTGTTTTTTCTTAGTGTAAATAAATGTTCTTATGATCAAAGGAAGAAACTCTGAAGCGCCACAATATACGACGCAGGATAGCTCTTTGTTTTAACATCAATTTATTTCTTTGTGAATTGTGAAGTATATTTTCCCTTTTTCTATTTCACTGACTGCCTTAAGTCCTTTTTGTGATTTTGTGTTCCTCAAGTTTAAATAGAGCTGTATCTACATAGGACTATTTGCCCTGAAGCGGATGTTCTTTTTGATAACTTGGGTTGACAAGACTTCAGACCTAGTTAATGATACGTGGTCTATTTACTTGTTTTTCAAAGTTGGTGGGATGTTTATTGTAATTACTTAATTCAGCTCCATTGCTCTCATATTCACGTTTTTAAGCTAAAGCTTAATACGAAAAAGGAAAGTCTTAAGAAACTGCACTGAGAATCTTTACAAATTTTGTTCCTTTTTTCAGAAAGTAGTCAAAGAAAGTTCATGGAGAAAATAGCATATCAATGAAAAAATTACAGTATGTAGATATTTGTTTATTATTAACTAAGCGGGTTAGCTTTTAAAGAAATTATCCGTATGCTAGGAACTAGGAACATTGTAACTACAAAAGCTCTCGATTAAGTGCGGGTATTAAGGAACGCTAGTTCGTAATCCTAAGGGCGAGGCCACGCACTTAGCGGCAAAGTTAGGGCATCGGTCTGCCAACAATTTTTATTAACACTTGTAGACGTGTAGTTGAATTAAAACAAGTGTTTGAAACCATAACATAGACTCCTTTCTTTCACCAGAAACTTGACAATTTTCCTACTCAATTTCTTTGTTTTTGAATTGAATTGCAAACCCTTCATCATCTCGCAGTTTGCATAGACTTCAATCATATATTTAGATATTCAAGTTTCCGGGGTCTTGATGAACTGCGTTTCAGCTTCTGCCTTTGATACAAATGGGTTGTTGGTTGTGAATAGCTGAGTTCACACTGTACAACTTGTTATCCAACTTCAAAATTTTTAAGAATATTTGAAAATAATCCAACAAGCGGTCGTTTGAGGGCTCACAACATCAAACATTGGGTGTTCAGACTAAATTCTGTCTAACTTATTGTACCTACAGTGTGAAATGCTATAATCTTTTTAATACCTACCATTTTCAAGTATGCATTTGACAAACATCACTGTCATCATCGGTACAACCTGTCGCACGATAGTTTACTTTAATTCCTCTTTAATATCAAGCGATTTGATGTCCTTAATCCAAGTTGGTATACTCACTTGGTTATTTTCTTCGGTGGGCATTACAGTTCGGGGTAAACCTGGGTTCCAACCAACATATTTTCCCAATGACTTCGATTTTGAGCGCATTCTTAGCTGGTTATGGTCTTATTCCACTCGATAGTGCCACTTATCACGAGTTCTATCCCCTCCGCAATTTACGTTGCGTTGATGTCCATCCGCTCTACATGGCCCAACCCTCATAGCCTCGAGATGCGTACTCTTCTAGCTCAAGACAGCTCATACACCTCATACAGCTCGATGTTGTATCTTCTTCTCCACACACTGTCTTCGCAAATGGAATCAAAGATCATTTGGGGTCCTTTTTCCGGAACGACCAAGAGTTTCCTCATGAGCTTTTCCTAAGGTCAACGTCTCCACGCCGTAAAGAAGGACTGCAATGATTCAGGTCCTATAAAGGGCTACCTTGGTTTTTCTAGAGAGGTTTTTGTTTCTCAATTGCCTTCTTAACCCAAGGAAGCAAAGGTTGGCCTTGGCAAGAGCTATTTTCCGGTTGATCTCCGCACTGATGTTCTTGATGTGATAATTGCTGTTTGATGACAGCATATACTTCGTTTTGCCCTCATTAACCATCAAGCCCATTTTTACCGCTTCTGTTTCAATGCTCGCAAAAGCACCTATGACATCACGCTTGCTTCTTTCCATTAAGTCAATATCATCTGCTTAAGTGAGTAACTCAGACTTTCGAAAGATTATTCCTCTGATGGTGTTGACATTTGAGATTTGGACAATCTTTTCAAGAATGATGTTAAGAAAATCGCTTGGCACGTTGTCAAAAGCCTAGGTCTCGGTGAGCTCTTTACCGTCCTTGACGGAGCAGCGTTAATTCTGCTAAGCCACTTGACATGGCTATGTACTGCTCGTCTCTGTAGATATCAATGTATTGTTGGGCTTTTTCCAAAATCTGCCGTGATTTGTCTATTGCTATCTTTTTTGGTCTAAAACCACAGGACCTTTAAAGTTGTTGACGTGGAGTTCCAGATGTTCACATATTACAGCAGACAAAATCTTATAAGCGACGTTAAGGAGGTTTATCCCTCTACAATTGACGCAACTGTGGGGGCCTCCCTTTTTAGGGATCGAATATACAATACCGAGGTTCCATTCATCGGGGGCATACTTTCTTCCGACAATACCGTATGCAGATCAGCTGGTGCATGCTACTTCCCAACTGTTCTCCAGCTGCCTTGAATAGTTCGGCATCAAGGCCATTTGCACCTGCAGTCTTATTTGATTTGAGTTTGCATATTGCAAACTTAACTTCTTCTAGGTCGGGAAGACTTCTTGGTCATCGTCCAAGTAGAACGGGACATTCTATCTGACAGCGGAGTTAGTTTCTTCATTGACATTTTCATAGACATCCAGGCGGCCATTAAAGCTATCTCATCCATTATCACAAAATCTAGATTAGTAGAAAGCTGTCGCAGTAATCTTAGATTGCTTAGCTCGTAACTTTAATCTGGGTTCCAGGACATCGTGATATAATTGGTAATGAAATGGCGGATAAGCTGGCTAAAATCGGGTCAGCACTCGAATCCAGCGAAACGAACACCCCAGTTCTAAGGCCACTAGGACAAGAAAAAAACAGAATCAAACACAATTCTCTAAAAACCGCCAATGACAGGTGGTCATCTTTAGAGACATGCCGGGTTTGCAGAAACGTTTGACCAGATATTTCCCAGAAAAAAACAGAATTTTCGCTCCTGCTTTAGCAGACTTCGGTTCTCTCTGTTGATTGGCATTTTCACGCGGCCACAACTCGTTGGGTATTCACATGATGGGAATTGGTATTAGCACATCCGGCTTATGTTGAAGATGTTGAGACGAAGAGGCAGGGTCCTAGCTTGGCCCACACTAGGAAAAAAGCCCTCGGAGAATACTTCTTCAACGAACTGGGCGACATCTCTAACCTCACATTGAACAGCATCCTGAAATTTACTCAGGGCTCCAAATGGTTCAGTGGGGGATCCATACCTCAATAACCCAGCCACCAGCCCAACCCTTTACCTCTTTAATCTTCCCACTTCCTCATCCTTAGTGTTTCCGGGGAGCACAATGAATCCTTGAGATCCGAGTAGGGTGCTGCCTTTTGTGGCTGACTAGTTTCCCCATCACCCTTAAGTAGTCTTTCATGCTTGCCATGACATCTTCCAATTTCCTCAAATGAGCGCTTCTCATGCTACTTCTTTTTCTTTTTGGGAATTCGGAGTTCTTCCCTTCTTTTCTCCTTGTAAATTTCGTAGTACTGGTTGAAAGCATCAACATTTGTTGTGTTTTTTGTGTGGCTGCATATGGCTTCCTTTATTCTTCATCGAATCTTGGGTTTCGTTTTTAGGGCCGAGTGGAATTTAGAGCCTGAGAGGTTGCAGTTCATAGTTTTTCTTCTATAAGTTGTAACATTTGGTTACCGCGCGGTGCCAAGTTGACACAAATCAGAGCCTTCCCAAGCTAACAGAATTAGACCCAAGTGAATGTACAATTCTCGAATTTTAAACTGCGCTCGCTCGTGTCCTGAATATATCCCAATTGTAAAACGATAATGAGAACACAAAAAAATCAACTTTTCTTAGTTTTCCCAAAAATAGAACATTTTTTTATAACACATATCTGTTGACATACTACCCTACCGTCCTTATCGATAGAACTACATTAGACTCACTACCCTGAGTCTATTAAAAGGAATGTACGAATGAAATTCAAAGCACACGGATAGCAATACTTTCTGTAACTCAATTCATTTGACGATGTAACACCATCAACGAACAACAACATAATTTGTAGTCATCGAATTATGAATCACAAAGAATATAATTCTTTTCTTCTTTTGTCCTTCTAACCCTCATCGTTATTCGATTCTTCTTCAAACGAATAATAAAGCAGTAAAATCAATTTTCAATTTCCATGCAAAAAAAAATGAAAATATCCTTAACAATATTTTCTTCGTTGTTGGTTCCTTATTCTTCTCGTTTCGCTATTGATTGGAAAAATATTTCTCTTTCTACAAGGCCGACTTCATCGTCATCGTTGAGTACTTCAATGCACCACCATCGTCATTGCACTGGATAGGGTGTTGTGTGGGTTGTTCTTGCATCTTATATCTCTTCTTTTAGTCACCCACTTCCCACTTCCACAATCGACGATGTCGACAAAAAAATTCTTTGTAAAGTGTTGTAGTCCCGAGTGACTTCAATTCACTATATGCGAACTTGTGTTGCTGTGTGGGTTTCCTTGGTACACGAGTGTAGGATACTCAATGCATTGAACAATAGAAGATAAGCGATCGTCTTTTGCATGTGCAGTTTATGAAGTTCGACGCCTTAGCAAGGTAAACTGAAAAGAGCTTTCAAAAAATGATTTCAGAATTACTTTTAGAAATTTAAAATTACCTTTTAGGTTGAGAGTCTTGACACCAAAACGAGCATTCAAGTTCTACCGAGGTCAACCGAACTTCAAGATCATTGTAAAATGGTTGTGAACAGAGTCGTCTGCTTTTGCTTGAGTTGCAAATTTTAGTCCTTGACAAAAGTCTATTCACTTCTTCATCGTTGATTCCAGCAAAAAAAAAAGGAAAAACCATTCAGGTTATTTCTTGATTTACTTTTTCTCCTTCTTTTCATTCAATAATGAAAAAAATACACCGGGTAGTGTCCAATTGTATAAAGGTGGATCGTTCAATGCGACAAGCTTGTTCCATCAGCGGATACACTCTCGACATCGACCAGTTTATTATTTTAAACTTGGCTTTCAAGATGAACGAAGAGGAAGTACGAGTAGAATGAGACCGAATTCAAAAAATTATCTTTTGATGTGATTTCCAACTATGAATTGATTCATTTCAAAAACCTAGGTAAGCGTGAAATCAGAATTTAATACGAAAACCAATAATTCTATTTTGCTGGGTGGTTACCTACCAACAATAATCCTTAATGATTTCTTGGAAGGAATTACCATCTATCTGACTATCAAAGTTCTGTGTTCTTCTTTCATAACAGCAACATCAGCTACAAAATCCGAAAGAAAATAATATTCTTTCGAACTTGACTTCTGTCAATAGCAAAAGCAACTTTATTCTAAAGAAAAAAAAGGGTAAGCAGCACACCACCAGCCAATAGTGGTGTCGTAATTGGAAATTGAAGAGTTTATAAGAGGAAATAGGAAAAGTGAAGGCAAAAACCCATCTGCAGCAGATGAAAACACAAGTTAAGAAGTGTTTGTTTTCTTTATAGTTTAACTCTTTGTTTTTTTTTGTAAATATTATGAAAGAAACGCTTACTGTCAGTGTTTTTGTGGGGAAGTGAAAAATTTTATATATTTTTCAAGTTTCCTTTTATATTTTACAGATCGTTGTTATAGAAAATGCATTTTTTTTATCGAGTCTGGCGAATTTCTTTTGAAAAACTTCCACCAAGAAATTCATTGGGAAAACATTGTGTATTTCAAAAAGTGTTAGTGGTGATGAACAGCAAAGTAGATTTTCAAAGCTTTTTAAGTTATTGGTTTTAACAGCAGCATGGGTGTTTTCTTTTCGTTCTTTTTCTTAAGTTCTAAAACTTCGCTCCGGGAAGGGGATGAATTTGTTCTCATTATGACTGGAGTATTGCTGAAAGCAATTTTGGATTGGTTTCTTGGCTTTCAGTATATGTATATATCAGAAAATAAGGCAGTTGTGCTCTTTAGGTTCGCAGGGTCTATTGGACAACTTGTGTCAGATCTTGTAGTTTTGGTTTATTGTTACTCTTCAGGATGCAAACTAAAATCAGATCAGTCAACTTACTACAACATGATTTCCTGCACTCAAACCCTTGATGGGATTCCAATTTGCAATAGGTAAATGAAAGGAGATTTGAAGTGAGGATTGAACAAAGAAAAACATAGCAGGAAGGTCTTCACATTGAGATAGGTAGACCGATCTTGTGCGACATCACTGATATTTCGCAAGTTCCAACGTTCTAAACAAGTGACAACTTTTCACTCAATACTCAAAGTGTGCTGTGTTTTTTTCTGCTTTTTGATCAGAACCGATCTTTAAGAACTCAGAACGAAGAAAAAAGAAGTTAAATGTGATTAAGAACACAATAGAAGATTACAGAGGATCAAGAAATGATGATTCTTCGTCTACCGTCTATCGCTTATCGTCTCTAGTTCATATTCTTTCCTCTGTTGTCCTCTATCCTCTATCTTCTATCCTCTATCCTCTATCCTCTATCCTCTATCCTCTATCCTCTATCCTCTATCCTCTATCCTCTATCCTCTATCCTCTATCCTCTATCCTCTATCCTCTATCCTCTATCCTCTATCCTATATCCTCTATCTTCTATCCTCTATCCTCTATCCTCTATCCTCTATCCTCTATCTATCGTCTATTGTCTATCCTACATCCTCTATCCTCTATCCTCTATTGCCTATGTTCTATGTTTTACCGTACCATCATCATCGTCTATCGTCTATCAAAAAAAAAAAATCTTTAGTCTATTGTTTACCGTACTATCGTCTATATCGTTTACCGTACTATCGTTTACCGTACTATCGTCTATCATCATCGTCTATCTATCGTCTTTTGTCTATTTTTTATCCTACATCGTCCATCGTCTACGCTCTACGGTATAATGCCTATCGTTTGCTGTAACTGTCTATCGTCTATCGTCTATCGTCTATCGTCTATCGTCTATCGTCTATCGTCTATCGTCTATCGTCTATCGTCTATCGTCTATCGTCTATCATCTATCGTCTATCGTGTATCGTCTTTCGTCTTACGTCTATCGTATACAGTTTATCGTCCATCGTCTATCTGCTTTTGTCTATCTTTTACCTTACGTCGCGTCGTCTGGCTTTCGTATATCGTCTTTCGTCTATCGCATACCGTTTAGGGTCAATCGTATATTGTTCTTCTATTCCCTTTTGTCTATGTTTCCTCTCTGTCTGTCTGTATCTCCCTCTGTCTCTCTCTCTCTCTCTGTCTGTCTCTCTCTCTCTCTGTCTCTCTCTCTCTCTGTCTCTCTGTCTCTCTCTTTCTCTCTGTCTCTCTGTCTCTCTCTGCCTTTCTGTCTCTCTGTCTCTGTCTCTCTCTGTCTCTCTCTCTCTCTCTCTCTCTCTCTCTCTCTCTCTCTCTCTCTCTCTCTCTCTCTCTCTCTCTCTCTCTCTCTCTCTCTCTCTCTCTCTCTCTCTCTCTCTCTCTCTCTCTCTCTCTGTCTCTTTCTAGGGTCTCTCTCTGTATCTAGTATATCTACCAAATCTTAAAATGCAACACAGAAATAAATCGTAACTCCGCCAACATGCATGAAATTCTACCTGTCAACCACAACCCTTATGATTCCATTCACTTAACTAAATCCGAAAATCAATTATAGTAAATTATGTTTATCTCATGTTCATCCTTCCAAGCCTCACCAACAAACTGTTTGCGACAGGATATAGAAAAGCTTTCCACTAATAATACAAGGTATACAATAGAAAATGATTGGGTTACTCCCAATTGTATTCATACTCATGTATGGTTGAACTTTGAAACAACATCAGTTTGCTCTTCTTCCTTTGTCTTGAAAGCCCCCTTTGCTTTTGCATGCCAATGTCTGCACATTTTGGTTGGTCGGGACTCTCTGATTCTAATCTAATTTCCTGCAATTGTCCTTTCTTATAGAGAGATAAGCAAATTGTCCATATGTGAATATGTCCTTCAATTATTATTGTAACTCTAATTCCTTTTATGTCTTGCTAAAAAGCGATAAGCAAACACTAATACAATCCAAAGGGAAGTTATTGTGTGACATATTCTCCCTTTGGGTGTTCCAGGATATCGTCTGACGCTAGATAAAGTGATGCTATTACTTCAAGGGGAATGCATTGGAATTAATATTGCTGTGGAAGTTTTTAACTCAAAGAATATCCAAGGTACGTTAGATATATGTTAGAAGAGAAATTTAATTGGTATGACCTTCCTCGAATCTCAGAGCAAATGTATCTAATTTTGTTTCTTGGGATTAATACAGATATCTGAAGAACAAACTAATGAGACCCTTTTACTTGCCTTATACATAAATGTAATATTGTTAGAGAGGCTTTACCGAGAAGAAGTGCAAAACATAGTTTTCAACATTATTTGCACGAAGACAAATTGTAGCTACAATCACAAAAACAGCAGGTAGTACTTTTATTTCGTCGCATTTAGGTGGTTTTTTAATAAGTAAATGACGTAGCACCACAAAGCTCGGGTGATCTCGAAGCTTAACACATTTGAAGACCTACAATTTTACGTCGAATCACCTAATTGAGTACTATTGCTCTCAAAATACTTGCCAATTCCTCACAAACTTTTTTAAGGTTAGTTAAAACGGGCGGGATAAAATGTTTTGTTTTACTCATAAGTTTTTTTGTATTTTTATTACAATGTCTTTTAATTTTCCGTTTCCATTGTGATTCATTTGAATTTCATTCGGTAAATTTATTTGTTCAAAGAGTTTCAGTGACATTCTTGGCAAATAACATCAAATGCTGACATATACATATGTTAAAGCAAAGGCCAATACCACAAGTATAAAGTGTTTTCTTTGGAAACATACCTGAAATTGATAACCCAATCGTTTTGTAAAGTTTTAATGAAATTTCGTTCAAGTCGGGGCCAACAGTTCAAAACAAAAAGCGAATACATTTGAAGACAAGCAGCACAGGCTTTGGTAACAGTTACAATTGGTAATTGTTGTTTAATAGCGAAAAATCATTTTCAGTAAAATAATAAAATAATCCAACGTGATGCAACATGCACTGTGATGTTTCGCAAAATTCCAGCATTTCAACTCAATTTTTATGGAAGAAGAGAGGAACTTTGGCCCGGAAATGTTTTTTGTTTTTCCATTTGTTGGGTTTTTAAATATCCACTCATAGAGTAGTAGACGTTTTTAATATCTATGAGTTAGTTGAACTCCTACAAAACCTATGTTATTTACCGGTGCTTTGTAATTTATGTTGTTTTCGTTTTTGTTTTTAGCTGTCACAACAAAAAATGTCACTTTTTTGAAAGTGAAAAATGTGTCCGGTCAAAGAGCAACACAAAGATGTAATCCCGTGGAATTTGTTTTACAAACAGAAAACTTTTGACTTCCTTTTTTGCCGACAGTAATTTTTCTTTCAACGAAACGAAACCATAAAAATTGTGGTGACCCGAACGCGTGAATATTAAATAAGTGTAAGCTGAGGTATACTAAAATGTTTTGATTTGTATACTTTTTTTCTACTTGTGTTGTTATTTTTTCTGTATTTTTAATTAGTATTTGAAAACAAAAGTTTTAAATGAAGGAAGTTTTATTTCTCATGGCATAGAGCTAAGGTTTCTGTGTTTTGTTTTTGCCTTGATTTCTTTTTCTGATTTCCTGCATGTCAGCAAGTTAAAAATTATGATTATGTTTACTTGAAAAATGAGGTCTTTCGAGCGTGCTTTCCGGGCAAACGATTTTAATTAAAAAACGAAAGTAGTCACCCACTTATACCTATTTGACTTGCCTTCTATATAATTTTTAGTTGACTCTACTTTCTTTTGAATTCTTTTTCATTTTTAAGAAACTTTTCACCGTAGGACATTAATTAAAATTTAGTAGATTGCTTGTCAACGATACAAGTTGGTAACTCTAACTGAATGGTTGAACCCTTAACCTGAGGTGGTGTTTTATTATACCAGTCAATTAAGAAAAAGTAGGTTGTGTTATCCATTATTAAATAAGCACGATCGATTCAGTCGGTATTCTCTTGTTCAAAGGCGAGATCAAAGGAACCCTGTCAAAGTGGCAATATCATACAACGTTCAGACACAATTAGGAAATGGACAGGCAGACAGAATCACTCCTGATACAGATAAATGCAAGGGAATATGCAATTGGTTAGGGTCAGACATGGAACAGTCCAATCCTGGGAGGTTGGCCGAAGCATTCAGAGGTCAACGCATCGTACCTCACTGGTTGATTACTAGTGTGAAACAGTTTATTGGGAGAGCTTTGATCCCTTCGTGATCAACATGTTCGTAACGCCGAAAAAAATAAAAAGAAGAAGTATGTTATAGGATTCTAAGACTGCTAACTGGTTAAAAAAAGAACTTGAAAAGAAAAGGTCCGATGTGGTTACCTTGAGGTATTCTTTGCATTGATTTAGATTCTATACTTAAAATGTTTCTAAATAGGATAAGATTTTTCCCGAAAAGGAAGAAAATTATCAACTTATTTTACTAAGGGGGAAATTACAGTTCGGGATGAGCCTGAGCCTCAACCAACATCTTTCTATAACGACTTCGATTTCGGGCGAGTTCTCTCCAGTTCAACACTCTGAGTCGGTTTAGATCTTCTTTTTCTTCCTCTTAACTGCCCCACCTAAGACGTGGTCTTCCCCTTCCGTGATTTCCCCCCTGATATGTGCTTTCAAAGGCTCTTCGAGCCTGACCGTTAATGTCCATCCGCTCTACATTGCCCAGCCATCGTAGCCTCGCGGTCTAGATATGTTCATGTCTCATACAGCTCGTTGTTGTATTTTCTTTTCCACACATTGTTTTCGCATATGGGACCAAAGATCAATAAATTGGAGTATTTTTCTTTCGAAACGTTAAAGGTTTTATTCAAAGGACTGGAATGATTAAGGTTTTTTGAAGGGCTACCTTAGTTTTTCTATTGAGGGTTTTGTTTCTCAATTGTCTTCTTATTCTTAAGCCAAAGAAGCAGCGGTTGGCAAGAGTAATTCTTCGTTTGATCTCCGCATTGATGTTGTTTTCCGTGTCTATAGCGGATCCTAGGTAAACGAAGTCCTGTACTACCTAGAAGTTATATCTGTCTATTGTAACGTTTTTTCCAATTCTTGTTCTTGTTTGATGGTGATAGGTTAATTGTGCTTACTATACCTCCACGCGGTAACCACTGGGCACTGGGATCCTTTGCCCGGAGCTGATCTGCTAAACTAGTGAGTGAGTGTTGACAAAGGAACGCGAAAGAAAAGAATTATGATCAACACTATAATGCTCTGCGAGTAATGACTGACTGCCCGAATCTCAGTGGTCTACCAGAGCTTTTCGGAAATGTCCCAGCGGATGACTTCGAATGACAGAATCAATGCAGTCGAGTGATACAGCAGTCGAGAAAGCAAAAACTTCTGAAGAAGCTACTCCAACATATTTAGCTTAAGTCTTTCAGGGTCTTTCAATACTAGGACAGGGTATTGAAGTAGAGATGGTGGCGGATGAGCTCCTGGTGAGCCAACGGCAGCCCCTGCAGCAGGGTACTTACGCTTTATATTCCAGCCCTTTAAGTCCGAAGGGATCCCAAAAGACCTGGCCCTCCTGGTTAAGGGTTGTGCGTGGGGTTAACTACCCAACGACGAAAAAAAACATATGGTGTTCACGTTTGAGTTTTGTACAGTCTTTTCAAGCACGATTTTAAAAAAATCGCATGACAGTTTTTCGCCATATCGAATGCCTTTTTCGACATCAAAGATTACCGACCTTGACGGAGCAACGTAATTCTCCAAAGTCACCCTACAGAGTCGCACGACTTTTGCAGGGATGCCAAAACTGGACATGGCTCTGTACAGCTTGTCTCTGTAAATACTGTCATGCAGTAAAAATGAGTGTATATCGATGTTATATCCTCGGGTTTTTCCAAGGTCTGCCGTAATGTGAAAATTTTGTCTATTGTGGACTTTTCTGGCTCGAAACTGCATTGATAAGGGCTTATGAAATTGCAGTCTTAGGGTTTCAGATTTTCACATATTACACCAGAAAACATGATTGACGCTAGTTTGGCTTATTCCTCAAAAATCGCCGCAATTGTAAGAGTTTCCCATTTTTGGATCGGACATACGATATTGAGGTTCCATTCATCGGGCATGCTTTCTCTTGACCATATCATATGCAGATCAGCTGGTGGATGCTCCTTTTCAACTGAAAAGTTCGCCATCAGGGCCATCTGCACCTGCAGTCTAATTTGATTTAACTGCAAATTGTGAAATGTTTCTAAACTGGATAAGATTTTTGCCCAACGCCGAAACGGAAGAGGAAGTTAGTGAATTGCTTCTGTCACCTAAAACGAGGTCTCCTTCTTTTCAAATTTTGCTCGATTGCGTGTTCGAAGGCCCCAGGATGCACAAGGGGTCGAATTCGTCAATTCCTTTCATGAAATGCTGTTAAATGAATATAGTTTTGGCAAACAAAACCTGACCAGTAGGTTCTAAACTTAGCTTTGAGTGACATCAACAATTTATCAACTTCTCTGGTAAGCGAGTTTTCTATCCGCCATTCCATCAACATTGCCATGGCATCGTCCCAAAAAGCGCCCTTCATGGCAGTTTGATTACTCTCACAGTCCTTTTTGTGTTTCTGGGACTTAAACCTCGAACTCCCACGTTACAGACAGACATGCTATTCATTACGCCATGGTTAAAAAAAAGTTGGATGGCGTAACAGAGCGATAAGCCCCTGGGCCTAACACATTTTTCACTACCATGACCTGTGAGGGAATGGAGGGTGCCTGCAATTTTTTGCCAATTCCGAACGGCTAATCGAGAGAGCGCCTTTCATGGTAATGAATTTACTAACGGAGTAGTTGTCAATTGTTCGCTAAAGGCGATACGTGTGGAAAAACTGTTGGGATTCGAACCACGAACCTCTGTGTTAACAGGCAGACATGCTATCCATCACGCTACGGGTAACACATTACGGTTTTTAGAAACGGTTCGAGGAAACACTTGTGTAAACCTAATTTTATTCAAGAAGCCAAATATCTATAGTAAACATTTTTTTGATGTTCAATGAACTCAGCTTTTATTCGAAATTATTTCACGTCTCAAGTTTTTCATAATTGACTGACTTCATCTGCAACTAACAAAAAACTCCAGCATAACTCACTTCTTCTCCACCAGGTCGCGTCCGTCGCCTTCAATTCATTTATGTTTTATGCTAACGTTCTTATTGCAGTCAAATTCAAACCATATTCTGTTTCCAATCGTCATCATTCAAAGCATTTCTTAGTCAACAATTTGCAAATGATTCATGAAAGCCCATGGAGACACGCCATTAAGAAGAAAAAATACCTGACTACACCGTGTCACTTTTACTTAGCTTAGCTCCTTTTTTTTAATGGATTTAGATAAAGTGAACGCAAAAACTCTCGCTACCAACGCAATAAGCATTACTCATGTCCACCGAAAACAAATCTACCCATCTGTGTTTTGGTGTTGGGCCACCCTTCAAGGTGGTTACACCTGCGGCTTTAGCTATACACTGCTATACAATTTAACTAAACCCCACAAGCCAAAATTATGGCTAGGACTTCGAAACCACAACTGAGGTCACTGCTAAACCGGTGAACAGGTGCAACTCCTGTAGGCGTCTCCTGTCGCCTCCCATTACTCCCCCATACCTACCGCACTCTAGAAAGGTAATTTTTTGTATCTATACTTCGTTTTCGTGTGTTGGTGAGTCTGAGAGGGCCTTTCCACCTTTGTCTTGCCATTGCCATCTGCATTCTCATTCTACATCTCATACCGTTTGCTTCGGTTAGGTTCGGGGGAATGAAAATAAAAACTGTTGCGGTAGATCGAAAAATCTAGGACATGCCAGGCGTTAAAAATCACCCTCCTTTTGCCATATTTGTATGGACTGTGGATGTGGACATGACGTAGAGGGCCTTGTGTGCCTTGTGCTATGCCATGAGTAGGTAAGGTACTCTAAAAAAGTGGTGTGCACCACAAAAAAAGGGTTTTGCAAATTTCCATTTAACCGTCAGCTGGTGGTGTGTAACTTTGTCATAAATTTTGCACTCACATGCACCACAAAAGGTAGGTAGTTCTATTCTCTTGATATCAAAAGGATAGGCGGTATAGGAGAAGCACCAGAGTCGAACGCTTGACCAATGACACGCCATAAGTCACAACAACAATGCAAAGGAAGATACTTTTTTTTAACAAAAATTTTGCTTACGTGGAGTGGGGGCATTGGGCAGCAGCACTATCGCAAGAAAAATTCTTTCTCTATACGAGCATATAGAGTGCGGGCTTACTAGTAACATCGTTAAAATGACTCAGGACTTCGTTATCGACCGCACTTAGGCCCAAGGGAGAATTGATCCTTGGTCATGGGGGAATTTTCGGCCTTTAGGAACTTGATAAATGTCTGACAGTTTTAATGTGGCATGTGGTCAGTTCTAAAATTGATTTTCAACCGACCGAAGCGACGCGGCTGGGGCATTCGCTCACTCGCTGGCTCGTTTGTTTTTGTGCTGATACGAATCCAGACGCACATCAGGCCAACGTAAAGTCTACTCGGGATTAGGATATGATGCTCAATTTTATACTGACCTATGCAAATGAATGGATGGGCGTCGCCGTCGGTCTGCAACATTTATCTTAATTTTCGATTGTTTGATGGACACCAACCGCATTGAGAAATAGCAATTTATTGTTCATCAGTGGTCGCAAAGCAATTTTGCAACAATGCTTCATTGTATACGCCAAAAATCCATATAATAGAGGCCTATGTCCTATGACCTATATGCAGACGCATCCGCTAGTTTACTTTAGCTTCATGCAAAATAATGGCAAAATAAGGTTTTTTTGTTTTTGAAACTATGGGCTTTGTTTGATTGGGAGGTCTGTGAGCTTGTGATGCTCATTTTGTGTGATGGTAAAGAAAACAGTCTGGTGTCAATCTTACGCTGCCTGCATTATCAACTGCATGAAAGTTTGACATCAAATTCAGTGTTGCCTCCACTGAACTGCGTAAGAGGAGCACTCACCATTGACTGTGAGGTTCCTTGCATTTTTTTTTCCTTCAAAATAAAAATATCTTCCTCCAACCAACAGGCAACGAAATAACGAGTTGCACGCGAGTTAATTCTTATTTACTGTGACATTTCTTTCTCCTACTGAAAAGAATGAACCCATAGCTTCTGATTTGGACTAGATCCTGAATCACCTTTATCCGTAGAAGTGCAAACGTGATTAATGAGTGTTATTCGGTTTATGTCAGAGATGTAAAGTTTACTTATTAGCGAAATCCAACTGCGCACATAACCACCATCAGTCTACCTACAAAAATGGCACGATAGAGCTATGGCACATGGTCGTTACAATTAGCCGATTTGCATTTTAATTGATTAAAAACGACGCCGCGGTTAGGGAGCAGTCATTGGCGCGCGCAAGAGAAGCACAGCACCTAACCGACTTACTCGACTCCACCAAACAAGACACTAATACTGAGTAATCGTTTTTAATGTGTGAATGCCGGGGCGTGATAGTGATACTTATGGTCACTGTGTAGGATAATTGGATTTTGAAATTATTGCCAGGATCCATCCATGTGCTATTCAGTGAGTTCCTGCTTATGTGAGTCAATTTTGGCTATAGCAGCGCCGGCGGCGCGGCGGCGATGCCAATGGCGGCACAAATGACCCAGCTTAAATTTTGTATTTTATTTTATTTTTACGTATGTATGAGAGTTGAGTCATGATGGTGTATGACATGCAACACGCTATGTGTTTTCGTTAATTTTTTACCACCATGTTTTTTTTTTATGCATTAATTAGATTGCACCATTGCAGAATTGCAAAAGAAAAAAAAGTAAATAAATAAACGTCTGCGACATATTATCGATTTATTGTTTCTCTAGAAAAGAAAGTGTAAAATGTATTTTTACTGACTTTTCTCAAAGTCTGACAATGAGTGAATTTTGAAGCAAGAAAAGTGTAGAAACTTTAACAAAGGTCTTTGATGTTTTTTTTTTCAATCGGGCGTAGTATTAAAATTGAGGTAGTGGATAACGGTCGTTGAGCCAAGCACAGTCCTGAAGTTTCTGCATCAAACTAAAAGGACCGGCCACTTGTGTCCAACCGGTTTCTAAAAGGCCTCGTCCTACTAATAAAGGATTTTGGGCATGAGATTGACTAACCAACAAAGTAAAAAGTACGTGTTCCGCAGAAACATTACCGTCGGATTAGAATATTACTTTTCATGTTCAAGACCCAGCAAGGACGTGTCTATCTGCAGTTATGCACGAGCAACACGAGCCAACACGAGCTCACACGAGCCATTCAAGGGCGTAAGTTCTTGTTCGTAGTTTTGACACAAGATTTTTGAGCCAGTTGAAGGAAAAAAACAAATCGTGTGATTCGTGTTTGTTCGTTTAGAACGAAATCACTCAGTCTTTTCCAATGGAGGAAAAGAGTTTATATTTGTCAATGAGCTTATTGCAGTAGTTTCAGTTGAAACTAGTGTTGCCGGAATTTGAGCGAATTTTAATTTTAATTTTAAGTTTTTTCAGGTACAGGCAATAAAAATTAGTTTTTCATTGTGAGAACTTCTCGTTAGAGATAGACTCAGAGATAAAGTCTCCAGGCCAATGTTGATTTACGAGGTCCTTAAATGAATGAATAAATAATTGGGCTTTGTATTGCACCTCGACCTTATAGATCTATTGTACCCCTTACTTCTTAAGTGGTATTCCTTAATTTTAAAGTACTTCATCCAGATTAGTTCCTCTGATAAAACTTAGTATCTGGGTTGCGCTTAGGAGCCTTAGCTCCCTCTCCTCTACATAGTAGGATCCTAGGTACTTCTTCCTTTGGTGTAATAGAGCTTCGCAGTCACCTAAGAGGTGGTCAGGAGACTCTCCCTGTTCGTTGCAGTATCTGCATTGGTCATTGCTCTCTATGCCTAATACTTTTAGGTGTTTTCTTAGTCTTGTGAGGTTGCTTTTTGTCAAAGGCTGAGGTATGCTCAGTGGATCCAGAGTCTTCCAAAGAAGCAGCAAAACTTTAGATTATTGAAGCTAGTTTATTACCGATATTATAAATAGTTTTGGTTTAATACATGTTATACAATGTTTTATATTTCAAATTTAAGTGTCTATTTCGAAGTCTTCATTGATGAGAGCAGATTTCCCTCCTCTTTGGGTGAAGCTTCACTTGGGGTTCGGCTGGGATGTGGTCTAGTCCGGGATTCACGACCAGATTCTTGGATTGGTCCTTGGGCCAGTCGGATGATGATCTCCTGTCCTGGGTTGGTCTTGGGCCACGTGGATTATGGTTTCCTATCTGGGGTTATGTGCTTCCAGCTCTTGGATTCGGATTCAGGTTGCCAGTCTTGAATTAGAGGCTTCCAATTTTAGGGTTCAGATTTGGAGTAACGCTGGAGACTTGGTATCTCTGCCTTGGTACAGTGGATGCTGTAAAGATACTAGGAAGAGGAGTTAATGGTTTGCTCTGAGGTAGCAGGAGCCACTAAATTCACAACGAGGTAGCGTTGGACACTATGAATTCACAACGAGGTAGCGTTGGACACTATAAATTCACAACGAGGTAGCGTTGGACACTATGGATTCACAACGAGGTAGCGTTGGACACTATAAATTCACAACGAGGTAGCGTTGGACACTATAAATTCACAACGAGGTAGCGTTGGACACTATGGATTCACAACGAGGTAGCGTTGGACACTATAAATTCACAACGAGGTAGCGTTGGACACTATAAATTCACAACGAGGTAGCGTTGGACACTATGGATTCACAACGAGGTAGCGTTGGACACTATAAATTCACAACGAGGTAGCGTTGGACACTATAAATTCACAACGAGGTAGCGTTGGACACTATGGATTCACAACGAGGTAGCGTTGGACACTATAAATTCACAACGAGGTAGCGTTGGACACTATAAATTCACAACGAGGTAGCGTTGGACACTATAAATTCACAACGAGGTAGCGTTGGACACTATGGATTCACAACGAGGTAGCGTTGGACACTATAAATTCACAACGAGGTAGCGTTGGACACTATAAATTCACAACGAGGTAGCGTTGGACACTATGGATTCACAACGAGGTAGCGTTGGACACTATAAATTCACAACGAGGTAGCGTTGGACACTATGGATTCACAACGAGGTAGCGTTGGACACTATAAATTCACAACGAGGTAGCGTTGGACACTATGGATTCACAACGAGGTAGCGTTGGACACTATAAATTCACAACGAGGTAGCGTTGGACACTATGGATTCACAACGAGGTAGCGTTGGACACTATAAATTCACAACGAGGTAGCGTTGGACACTATGGATTCACAACGAGGTAGCGTTGGACACTATAAATTCACAACGAGGTAGCGTTGGACACTATAAATTCACAACGAGGTAGCGTTGGACACTATAAATTCACAACGAGGTAGCGTTGGACACTATAAATTCACAACGAGTTAGCGTTGGACACTATTTACTCACCCAGTCTTGCTTCCTGAACTCTGCTTCTACGCTGCCGGTACCGGAATGAATTTTCCTGTATTCCACTGGCTGCCTTATACACCTTTTGGTAGCAAGTGAATGTGAGTTGTACCGGTCAGTGAAATGACACTCCACGTGGAGTCCATGATAAGTCGCTGGTGGTGTTGTTGTTGTATGCTATCGTCATCCATAGCATTGCCTGTGTTGGTATATGCATTTTCCGTTGGCATTGGTGTTGTTGGTGGCAAATATAGAATGAGTCGTGTGTACATTGGTGTTGTTGGTAGCAAAATGTAATGGGTCATTACACTCCCCCCTTTCTTTCATAGACGAGAACCTTCTCGTCTGTACGGAGACATCGGTGAAA
Source organism: Melanostoma scalare (assembly GCA_949752695.1). NCBI lineage: Eukaryota > Metazoa > Arthropoda > Insecta > Diptera > Syrphidae > Melanostoma > Melanostoma scalare. The sequence goes on from OX456986.1 coordinate 18,680,187, forward strand.
ATATAGGCTATGGTGTTTGGACCATTCCCCCGAGCGTAGTGTTGGTGTGTACGTTCCTTATTTGTCTTTTTCTTACTTGAAAAAAAAAATTGCGGGACTAAATTAGGTAACTTCACTTTCTTTATTATATATATATATATATTTTCATATTTCTCTGTATATTTTTTTTTTTTTTTTTTTTTTTTTTTTTTTGAACAAAAACCATTCTCTTACTGCATGTAAACAAACTAAAAATTTTTCCTTACTGAATGTAAACAAACTACAAAAAAATTCTTACTGAATGTAAACAAACTAAAAAAAAAAAATTCTTACTGAATGTAAACAAACTAAAAATTTTTCCTTACTGAATGTAAACAAACTAAAAAATTTCTTACTGAATGTAAACAAACTAAAAAAAACTAAAAATTTTTCATAGGAATACGTCCTTTAATGCCTCAAGAGTTCCACTCTCCGCTGGCCTTGATAGGTGAGGATCGCTTGCTTATTGCTGATTTTGACGACCACTGATCCAAATCGTCGTCTGATCACGAACCGCTGCCTCTTTGCACCGGGTCGGTATAAAGGGTGTTTTATAATGTTGATGCCGGCAAATGGATTGGCTGGGCTGGGCGTCAACAGTAGGTTTGAGCTACTCGGGGTGCTGGAGGTGGAGCCATGGCGGATTTGGTTTGAGCTGGAGACCGTCTGCGACCGTCGTCGGTCCTCGTCTAGGTTGACATCCGGCATATTCCTTCCCGGAGTTGGGGGTAGTTCGCCGCCGTGGGTCGGGGACGGGCTGTCACAAATTAGTATTGGGGACCCTGGTGGTGTGGGCCTTGGTGCTGGTTGCCTCTCGTTGGTAGTGGTCTCAGCCACTGGGGTTCCCTCCTCACATTCAGCACGTGTTGCCCACTTCTGCTCTGCCTGTCGTCGCATCTCCCTGATGGCCATCATTTGGTCCATGATGGGTACTGGTGGCCGAATTACCACCACAGATTCCACATGGATGGGACTGCGTTTTGGCTGGGCTGGTCGAAGACATGGTGGCTTCATCTTGGCTGGCACGCTGCTTAGTCGCACAAAAGGTGATGTTGCTACTCCATCGGGTGTGGACTTATCGGTCACTTTTGTTTGCACTTTGTTTTTAGGTTTTTTATTTGTTTTACGCGTCACTTTTCGTGTACTACTTGCCGTGTTCATGGCTGCTGAGTTAATGACCTCTTCGTTGGTCTGGTAGGCTTTTATATCCTGCACATGAGCTCGACATTCGTCTCTCCTTTTCTTATTTTTATGTTGGTCTCCTTCCCTCTGTAGCACGACTATAACAGGGGAAATAAATTTCATCACACGATATGGTCCATCGTATTTGGGTGCAAGTTTTTCGGCGAAATAATTTACCCCTGACGAGAGTACTCTGTTCCTCTTATACACTCGCTCGCCAATGCTCGGTTTCCACGGTCGCCTTCGTAAGTTATAGTGCTTACCTTGTCTCTCTGCCGCCTTTTCTAAGTTCAGTTTGACTAGCTGGTAGAGGGCTTTCATTCTTTCCTGTCGAAGAGATAACGAGTCAGTTGTGGGTCCGTTGAGTGCAGGGGGGATATCGGGGTCCTTTGGTCCTCGGATTTCCCTACCAAAATTGAGTAGAGCGGGGGAGAAACCGGTTGATGTATGCTGGCTCGTATTTATGGCGAAGGTGAATTCGGGGAGGTGTTCATCCCAAGTGCGGTGGTTTTCTTGTACGAATTGCGCTATCATGATTTTGATTACACGATTAACGCGTTCGGTGGGATTCTCTTGAGGGGTATAGGGGGCGGTTAGGCGTTGTTGAATGCCTACGTCATCTAAAAATTCTTTGAACGTTTGACTAATAAACTGGGTGCCATTATCCGAAATGATAATTTTTGGTACCCCGAACCGTGTGAAGACTCTTTCCCGAAGAGCTTTGATGACTCCGTTCGTGGTGGCTGCCCGGAGTGGTACGGCTTCCACCCATTTGGTAAACTTGTCAACCATGACCAGCATCATGGTATTTCCTTTCATTGACCTTGGCAGTGGTCCAACGAAGTCTATGCATAGCACCTCCCATGGTCCTTCCACTGCCAGGGTGTGCATCTGACCACAAGGTTTTTGTTGGGGTACCTTGTATTGATTACATTTAATACATTGGCCGACGTATTTAGCCACTTCCGCTTTCAGTCCAGGCCAATAATGATGTCGGGCAATTCTTTCCGTGGTCTTGGCCATTCCTAGATGTCCGGCAGTGTCTAAATCGTGGTTGTTCTGGAGTACTTCCCGTCGCTTATGTTTAGGAACACATAGTTTCCATTCCGTGTTAGGGTCGCTAAGTGGGTTCCGGTTGTGAAATTTCCGGAACAGTTGGTCACCTTCGAGCCGATAATCAGGGAAGCGGTTCGGATGCTGGGATACTAGTTGCTGTTGTCGGAGGATCCAGTCTACCTTCGAATCCACGCTGGCCGCCAAGAAGTCAACAGTGGTGATGGGTAGGGGATCCCTGGACAGTGCGTCGGCCACTACATTTAGAGAGCCTTTACGGTATTGTATGTCAAAGTCATACTGCTGGAGCTCGATTGCCCAACGGGCCAATCGCCCGGAGGGATTTTCCAGTGAATGGAGCCATTTGAGGGAATGGTGGTCGGTTAGAACCGTGAAGTGGTATCCTTCCAAGTAAGGCCGCAACTTCCGGATTCCCCATAGTATGGCCAGGCATTCCTTCTCCGTGACCGTGTACTTTTTCTCAAGCTCTGTCAGCGTGCGGCTGGCATATGCCACGACCTTCTCCTGGCCTTCTTCCTTCTGGGACAGGACTACCCCGAGGCCGTAGTCGCTAGCGTCAGTTTGTAGCGTAAAAGGTTCGTTGAAATTCGGGCAGGTTAAAACGGGAGCTTCCGTAAGTTTCCCTTTCAGCGCATTGAATGCTTCCTCTTGCTCGGCTTGCCACGACCATCCCTGATTCTTCTTCAACAGTTTGGTCAGTGGGGACACTACCGTGGAGAAGTCTTGGATGAATCTCCGATACCAGGATGTTATACCTAACACTCGTCGCAGTTCTCTGACATTGGTGGGGGCTTTTAACTCCCTCACCGCTGCTACTTTGTCGGGATCAGTGTGGATGCCCTGTCGGCTCACCACATGCCCTAAATATTTTAATTCTGGCTTACAGAACTCGCATTTTTCAGAATTTATTTTTAGGTTGGCTCTTCTCAACCGCTCAAAAACTTTAGCAAGGTGCCCCAGATGGTCCTCAAAGGTCTTGCTAATGACAATGATGTCATCTAGGTATGCAAACGCATACTCCTCCATGTCAATACCAATTACCTGGTCTAGTACCCGCTGAAAAGTTGCCGGGGCTGAATGTAATCCAAATGGCATGACCTTCCATTGGAATAATCCACGTCCGGGCACGGTAAAAGCAGTATAGGCTCGGGATTCATACTCTAAGGGGATTTGCCAATAACCTTGTTTCAGGTCAATGGTCGAGATGAATTTGGCTCCTCGTAGCTTGTCGAGGATTGCCTGGATTTGGGGAAGCGGGTAAGCATCTTTGACTGAAATCTCATTCAGCTGGCGATAGTCGATGCACAGTCTCCAGGAGTTGTCCTTCTTTTTTACTAGCACTATCGGGGAGCTAAATGGACTCTTGGATGGTTCGATTCTTCCATTTTCCAATAACTCATCGATTTCTTGGTTGATGACCTTCTGCATAGCAGGATTCCTCGGGTAGTATCGTTGTTTGAATGGTTGATCGGTTGTGAGTCGGATTCGATGGGTAGCGACGTTGGATGGTCCTTCTAGTTTTTCAAACTGTGGTAACTCCTTGGCCAAAAATTTGCCTAGAGCGTCCTTATCTCCACTAGGTAACTGCACGTTGTTGACCAGGGTGCAGATTGGTTCACTAAAGGGGCGCGGTATGTTGCGGTTCGTCAATGGTTCTCCTGCTAGGGTGATAGAGAACTTCGCCCGGTCTAGTATGTCGACTCCCAATATGGCGTCCTCCGCTAATTCGCTCAAAAAGGTTACCTCTCCTTCTACTGGCCCTCCTTTCAGATTGAACCTTATGGAGTAGTGCTCCCGAGTAACAACCGGATTGCCATTAGCCAGCTGGACTTCACGTCTTTGATATCGAACGGGTAGTCTGAGGGATCTTATTTGGTTCCGTAACGCTGGACCAACGAAAGACTTGGTAGAACCCGTGTCCACGAGGGCATTGAAGATCTGTCCTCCCATTTTTATGGGGACGAAATATCGGGGATCATACCAATGGGACGGAGTCGGGTTGGGTGGTTGCCGTGGTTCTACTACGACTGCTGGCTCTAAGTGAATTGGCTCAGCGATCAGCCGGTGAAGTGTCTGCTTATGGTGAGGTGCCCACTGAGCAAAGGGTCGGTATCTCTTCAGCCACCATCGGTTACGGTGACAAACCAAGGTACATGGCTGTCCGCGGGTTACGGCCTTCTGAACAGGCTCTTGGGCCTGTGGTGATTCAGATGTAGCAATTTTGAGGACAGCCAATCTGGGCTGATTCCTTTCCTCGTGCCTGGTATACCGTGCTCCGTTGCCTTCCGTTCGGTTTTCCGCGACTCCCAAAATGGCGGATGGTCGAGTGTTCCAGTTCTGGGTGGATTGAGGATGGCGTTTGCAAGGACAGTCTTTGGTTAAACGCCCATCCTCCCCGCAGTTTGAACAAAACAACCGAAAAGGTCGGTGGCAGTTCCTCTTCTGGTGTCCCCTTTGCTTGCAGTTCCAGCAATGCGTGTTACGGTCATATGGTACCGATATTGCACCAAATTGTGCTCGGGGTGCTGGGGGTGGAGCTAAGGCTGGCTTTACGTTCTTTTCTTCATTCTTAACATACTCATACTCCTCGGCCAAGTCAGTAAGTTCTCCCAACGTCTGGAAATCTTTCCTTCGTACGAAAAGCCGGTATTCCGGTCGGAGGCTATCGTATATTCGATCCACGTTGTCTTCCTGACTCATCTTGGGATGTTGCCGAATGAGATATTCCATAGCACGGATGAAATCTCTGGCCTTCTCCCGAGGTCCTTGTTTCTTCCGCCAGATCTCCTCCTCCAACTTGTGGACGAATCGTGGCGGTAAGAAATAATTGAGGAATGTTTCACGGAACTCTTCCCACGTCTGGAAACTTCCTCGGTGGATTCGTAGCCACTCTAGGGCGGAACCTCTGAAGATTTCCGGGAAGGTTCGGAGGATGTGTTCTGCAGGTATGGAATAGCAGTGTACCAACTCTTCTAGACGTTCCATAAACTCGAGGGCATTTCCCGAACCGTCGAACTTAAGTCCCCATTTACGGACGGTGTTCATGGTTTCGGCTTCGGGACTTCGGTACGTTCTGTATGGACCTGGTTGGTTTATGCTATCTACCTCCGGATAGTGAGTTGGTGGACGCGCGGTGGTTGAGCTTAAACTAGTTGCAGGGCCGACTCCAGTGGTCTGGTGGTACCGTCCTCCTACGGCTGGAGGTACACGTAACTGGAGTTGGGCGCTAGGCTCTTCCGTCGTCTCGGTTATATTGGCCGGTTGCGTTGATGCTTCATTTTCGTCTTTATACTCCCGTTCTTGAACCAACTGCGAGATTTCTGTGCACAGGTTCTGTGTTGAACGGTGAGTCCTGGAGTCTTTGATATACGCGCTCAAGCGGGATCGTAATGTGGACACCGTTCCACTGGTATCCAATTTTTTGGAAGCCATCTTCTCGATGAGCTCCGTCTTCTTGAGCAAGTAGATGGACGCCAGATTTTCTTCGACGTCCATGTCGGTATTATTGTCGGTATTTGCCATGACTTTAAATCACTGGCAAGGCTTAAAATTTTGAGTTTCTCTTTTCGGTTTCTTTATGGCTCGTTAGTGAGCTCCTCTGGTTTTGGTCGGTCGGTTTCCTCGGTATATACCAGGTCGATCGATATGATCCCTCAGAGAGTTAGTTCTTCGGAAACGGTCGGTCGGTAAATCTGGATAAGAAGTAACTCCTCTGACTGGATCAATCTGTATTCGGTATGACACAGGTCGGTCGGTATGGACTTCTCAGCAAGTTGATTCTTCTGGAACGGTCGGTCGGTAAATCGGTTAACCAACTTCAAAGAAGTCCCTGCTCGGGCGCCATTGTGAGGTTGCTTTTTGTCAAAGGCTGAGGTATGCTCAGTGGATCCAGAGTCTTCCAAAGAAGCAGCAAAACTTTAGATTATTGAAGCTAGTTTATTACCGATATTATAAATAGTTTTGGTTTAATACATGTTATACAATGTTTTATATTTCAAATTTAAGTGTCTATTTCGAAGTCTTCATTGATGAGAGCAGATTTCCCTCCTCTTTGGGTGAAGCTTCACTTGGGGTTCGGCTGGGATGTGGTCTAGTCCGGGATTCACGACCAGATTCTTGGATTGGTCCTTGGGCCAGTCGGATGATGATCTCCTGTCCTGGGTTGGTCTTGGGCCACGTGGATTATGGTTTCCTATCTGGGGTTATGTGCTTCCAGCTCTTGGATTCGGATTCAGGTTGCCAGTCTTGAATTAGAGGCTTCCAATTTTAGGGTTCAGATTTGGAGTAACGCTGGAGACTTGGTATCTCTGCCTTGGTACAGTGGATGCTGTAAAGATACTAGGAAGAGGAGTTAATGGTTTGCTCTGAGGTAGCAGGAGCCACTAAATTCACAACGAGGTAGCGTTGGACACTATGAATTCACAACGAGGTAGCGTTGGACACTATAAATTCACAACGAGGTAGCGTTGGACACTATGGATTCACAACGAGGTAGCGTTGGACACTATAAATTCACAACGAGGTAGCGTTGGACACTATAAATTCACAACGAGGTAGCGTTGGACACTATGGATTCACAACGAGGTAGCGTTGGACACTATAAATTCACAACGAGGTAGCGTTGGACACTATAAATTCACAACGAGGTAGCGTTGGACACTATGGATTCACAACGAGGTAGCGTTGGACACTATAAATTCACAACGAGGTAGCGTTGGACACTATAAATTCACAACGAGGTAGCGTTGGACACTATGGATTCACAACGAGGTAGCGTTGGACACTATAAATTCACAACGAGGTAGCGTTGGACACTATAAATTCACAACGAGGTAGCGTTGGACACTATAAATTCACAACGAGGTAGCGTTGGACACTATGGATTCACAACGAGGTAGCGTTGGACACTATAAATTCACAACGAGGTAGCGTTGGACACTATAAATTCACAACGAGGTAGCGTTGGACACTATGGATTCACAACGAGGTAGCGTTGGACACTATAAATTCACAACGAGGTAGCGTTGGACACTATGGATTCACAACGAGGTAGCGTTGGACACTATAAATTCACAACGAGGTAGCGTTGGACACTATGGATTCACAACGAGGTAGCGTTGGACACTATAAATTCACAACGAGGTAGCGTTGGACACTATGGATTCACAACGAGGTAGCGTTGGACACTATAAATTCACAACGAGGTAGCGTTGGACACTATGGATTCACAACGAGGTAGCGTTGGACACTATAAATTCACAACGAGGTAGCGTTGGACACTATAAATTCACAACGAGGTAGCGTTGGACACTATAAATTCACAACGAGGTAGCGTTGGACACTATAAATTCACAACGAGTTAGCGTTGGACACTATTTACTCACCCAGTCTTGCTTCCTGAACTCTGCTTCTACGCTGCCGGTACCGGAATGAATTTTCCTGTATTCCACTGGCTGCCTTATACACCTTTTGGTAGCAAGTGAATGTGAGTTGTACCGGTCAGTGAAATGACACTCCACGTGGAGTCCATGATAAGTCGCTGGTGGTGTTGTTGTTGTATGCTATCGTCATCCATAGCATTGCCTGTGTTGGTATATGCATTTTCCGTTGGCATTGGTGTTGTTGGTGGCAAATATAGAATGAGTCGTGTGTACATTGGTGTTGTTGGTAGCAAAATGTAATGGGTCATTACAGTCTGCAGTGTCCGGTTAGGAACCCGGCTAGCAATCTTACATTCTTTCTACTTAGTTTTGTTGCGTCTTTGTAACGTTTTATGTTGAAAGTGCTAAGTAAAAGCTTGGCTTGACGCATTTTGGGGAGGTCATTCCAGTGTGTTGTCTTCCTCTGACTTTTGATTTCTTTCTTAATGTGGCTTTCTGTTACTCCAAAAGGTTCCGGTCGTATGAGAGGTGATCCGGTTCCTGTCTATGCCAGTTCGTCTGCCTGTTCATTTCCTTTGGTTCCTACATGTCCTGGTACCCAGTAGATTGTAACCTTGTTATTATTGCCCAGTTTGTTCAATTTGTCAATGCATTCACTGACAAGTTTTGAAAAGATTGTGTAGGATCTTATGGCCTTAATTGCAGCTTGACTGTCCATCATTATTGCCATGTATTTGTTTTTATATTTTCTGTCAATGTTCAATTCCGCGCATTTGCTTTTTGCTTAGGCTTCTGCTTGGAATATGCTTGACTTTCTTCCCATTGGTACTGAAATTGTTGCTCTTTCCCCAAAAATTCCTTCTCCAGTTCCCTCGGTTGTTTTTGAGCCTGTATACCATTTTATTGCATGGGTCTTAATTGAGTAGGTCCTTCCTCTTTTTGCATGGCTTTTTGTTACTTAGCTCAACGTTGAAGAGCTTATCGAATTTGAATTCCTTGGTCTTGCTATCCCGAGGGAAGTCAATGAGTGATGACTCATTCGATATTATACTCTTTTCGCTAGATTTCAGGACACACCCAGTCTCTTTGGCAAATCCAGCTGTCGTTGCATTTGAAATGCGTCTTATTACCAGGTGCATCATAGGTGTCAGGTTAAGCAATACTTTCAAAACCGCGTTTGGAAAGCTTCTCATTGCTCCTGATATGCATATGCACGCAAGTCTTTGTACTTTTTCTAATGCTTTTCAGGTGGTCACGAGGTCCTTAAGACAGAGCTCTGTTTGACAACTATGCTTCTGGTTGGTCCGCTGCCCAACGAAAGAAAAAATAAGCTAATATTCTAAAGATTCGTTCTAAGAGCTTCTTCTAGACAAGACGTAACGCAAGACTAGGGGAAGAAGGACATCTGTGGAAACACTGACGGTGCGTAAGGCCTGTGTGACAAAGCCCAGGACATTTATCAAACCATCTTTTACCAATTTTGTGTAGTTTTGCTTCATCGAAAATTCTCTTTTTGACTATGCTACAATTTGCCTGTAAATTTAGTATTATTTGAAGGTAGCAGCTTTGATTTGAATTGGAACTTATTCTACGTATGTTGGGATTACTTCGATTTGAACACATAATCAAACGTTGCGTGGATTCTTTTCAGTTGTAAGTGAAATTGAGTTCTATGTGAAAAAAGCATCTAGTGGTAACGCGGATATCGCCATCTTGGCTCACAATTTTCAATACCGCACTCAAATCGGAAAAAGCAGTGGCTGCTAGTTTCTTTGCAAGCTTCTTGTCACCTTGCTTAGCTGATTTCTCTGCTTCCTTTTTCGGTGGCATTTTATACGAGAAAAGGAAATGCAGAAAACATCGTTTGGACAGAAGTTTTTTTTTCTGATAGCACCAAAAAGTGCTTATAATCGGAAATTTTGGTGCCACACAGGGTGAAAGAGTTTTACTGGCATTGGTTGCTCCTAGGGGAGTATCGTTCGATCCAAATTTCTTACTACCCACTATCAGAAGAGTCTAGCAATGGAGAAGTCGGCTTACTACCAGTTTTGGATTAAGTTGAAGGCACCGTTCTTTTAATTTCACGGTACCCGTGACGGAGTGGCTAACATGTCACGTGGAAGTTTGGGTTTTGATTCCCCATAAACATAAAACTGTTTTCCTCGTCTTTTACCATCGTGAGACATTGGCAAGTCCCCCAAAATCTATCTAAAATCTAATGTCATGAAAAGCACTTACTCGCTTTGTTGTTGTTAAAATCAAATATAAGGTCGCCTCCATTTCTCTCTAAATTACTGCAATCAAGAATAGTAAGTAGATGGTATCCTATTTAGTTCATTGGAAAAATTTCCTTTGCCTCAGAGACAATTTTTTTTTCTACCTCATCCTTACACACTAATTATTATTGGTTTAATAATTCAGTCAATACCTTGAGTCTTCCATACTCACTTGATTGTACTGAGCTTTTGTACTTCCGTGATGTCTAATTACAGTTTTCAATTCTAGACATAAACATATGGTATTATATTTTTACAAATTTTTCTATGACTGCTTCTACCTCAACCTTCTGTAAATCGTCTAATGATCCCTTTCTACTTCAAAAACTCCCTATCGCAGAGACAAAATTTAATTTGACATCAGGTGATTCTTCTTTATGAAATATGTAGGTGGTGCTGGTGGTATTACAAGAATAATGAGGGCATAAGTTGATATCATCCATGTCAGGCATTTATTGATTTCGTTTGTTTTAATATTTTTGTGAGTGTCACGGTGTCACTCAAAGTCGATTTTAATTATTAGCGTACACTCTTTTGCTTTTATCATCAACATAATATGCGAGTGTGTTGGTATTACTTTATAGACTTTGAGCCCTAAGCCCATATACATTCAAGTGAAACAACAATTGTCTGACTCAAAGCCAGGAATCCTGATGGGAACAATGAATATACGCAATAAGTAACCTACACCCGACAAAGAACAAAAGAAAGTAACAAAAACAACGTCTGTTAACGTTTTTATGTGAAACAATCAGCAGAATTTCTCACAAAATAAAAGCCGAGAAAAATTAATACCCGACGACAATGCATAAGACGAAACCACATATTATAAGAAAGTAATAATAATACAAGGTTTGATTATAGCAACCATCGCATAGTCCCTTACTTTATATGGTACTGGTGTTTATTTGGCATTGTTATTTCTGGCGCCCAAATTGGAGCACAATGGAGCTACGCACCACAGAGACAGTCTCGAATTGTCCGCCCTCGACTTTACTGCTATACCTACTGCTTTTGCCTTTCTTGACTTTTTTGTTCTGTTCTCTTTCATTTGATTGTGTCCTCATATCGTTTTCTATTTATGACGTTTTGCTGGTGCCGTCATTCGTTTTTTTGACAGTCACATAAGAAAAAAAAGAGACTTGTATGTGGTTGTGGAATTATTATGATGTCGTGATAAGGAAAAAAAAAGAGGGAAAAATTCCTCCCAATTCCATTTGTTCTTTGGTCATGTTCAAATCTAATTATGAGTCTTCATGCTCGTCATCGTCACACGAAGCAGAGACAAGATGCATAAAATGATTTCATTCACTTTGCTAAAAACGAAAAAAAAAAACCAGGCAAACGTAAAGAAACAACAAGTTCAAGTCGATTTTGATGGTCCAAAGATGTCTAAGGTGCCCCAAAGCGACACCAGTATATTTTTTTCAAATACAACATGACCGAGAACGGATGTCATAATTGTCTGTTGTCGGTCTCTTTGAACCAGAAGTTTGCGGTCAGAAAATGGTTGGTTGGTCAGTTCCGGAGAAAATGGTTGTGTATGAAGGCATTTCAATTAAGTGAAACTGATACTATGTATATTAGTAGTTTGCAATTAATTTTTCAATTCAGATAAGTTAAGCTAAGTAGGCGTAGTATGAAGACTTTTTCAGTGCTTTCCAAGAACTGGCTCGTGACCTAAGTTTGTAAGGGCATCAAGGCATCACTCAGACAACTGGAGAAGGTAGTGCTCAGCTTGAAGGTGGTTGTTTGAAATTCTATTTCACATACAAAATTTAATTTCAAATCGAATGTAAGGGTTGCTTACTAACCCATCCTTAAATTTGGTTTGTTGAGGCACAATAACTTTTGACGGTTATTTTTAAAAACTTTTTCTTTTATTTTCTTCACATACTCCCATTACTGAAAAAGACTCCTTATCTCTGGTGGGGGAAGTCTCATTTAGAAACAAACTAACTAAAAACTCATGCTGGATAGAATACTACAAATAAATTACAAAAATATTCACTACCGCGGGTGGGGGTAGTCGTCGATTGATACGAAACTATTCATCAGGTATTTGTTGTTTCATTTTGAAGCAACGACACATTCATTATGGATAAAATATTATTGGACTGCTTAAAGTTACTTTTATCAATTGAATATACATATTTTTTCGCAGCAAAAAGATTACTTACTGCGGGTAGGGGAAGTCGATTGAAACATGATTGTACCTTACATCTCTGTTGTTTTATTAAAAGCAGCACACTTATGCTGGATAGAATAATATTTTGACTGGGTGAAGCAGCTTTTATCAATTAAAGATACATATATGCTCCCATTGCGAAAAGGTTCCCTACCGGGGGTGGGTAAAGCCCATTGAAACCAAGTCATAGGTCAGGTCTTTGCTGTTTTATTCTCAAAGCAACTACAAACTCTAGCTGGATAGAATAATATTTTGACTGGTTGAAGAAGCTTTTATCAAATAAATGAGCATATATGTTCCCATTGCTAAAATATTTCCTACCTCGGGTGGGGCAGTCGAATGAAACGAAGCTATACGTTAGGTTTTTGCTGTATCATTTTAAAAGCAACTAGAGCTTGATGAGGGCCACAAACACGTGTTGGCGTGTGTGTCGCGGGCCCTATAAAAAAATGAGGTGTTAATAAAAAACGTAGTACAAAATTCAATTTATAAAGTTCAATTTTATTTTTTATAATGGGAAGGGGAAAGATAGGAAAAAACTTTGCGCACAATTTTAAATTTAAAGTTGAATTTTATTAATAATAATGAAAACATAGAGAACCCGTAGTAAATACAAAATTTTACTTTATTTATTACCAGAAAAAGATACAATATAACAAACTAAACAATATCTTATTACTTTTTGGTAGGAATATGGTTTTGGAGAAATAGTTACATTTAGTGAGATTTTTGATATTGTGAACAATTTTTCAAAATTTTGTCAAGATCCGGCTTCTTGCTGCACGCTAACCTTATTATATCGTCCAGATGAGAGTCCGTTAGTTTGTTTCTGTAAACATTCTTTGAGTATTTCAGTTTAGAAAAAGACGATTCGCAAACATACGTAGACCCAAAGCATGTCAATAGGATTTGGGCACTTTTTTGGACGCTTTTATACTTTTGAGGAACCATGCTCCAAAATTCGACATATTCCCTTTTTTCCCTTTTTTCTCTAAACAGAGCTTCTATGTTAGTGTCGTTTTTGAAGTCGATAAACTCTTCAAACAATTCAGAGTAGTTACAATTGGTAACCGAAGCCAGCTCTGAAATAGTTGTGGTTTCTAAGTGCCATAGATTTTCTATTAATATTAAACATTTTTTAATTTTTCTTAAGTCTCTGAACCTCTTCTTAAACTCTTCCAATAACGCAGTTATATAATCTGCAATGGAAGTGTAGTTCTCTTCAGAAATGACAATTTGGTCTTCTGTAGTAGCTTTTGTCATAGTAGGAAAATTTTGAAGCCGCTTGTTTCGTATCTCTCCATGATAAATACTTAACTTTTCCTGAAAAGCAAATACTTTATTCGCCAATTGTGAGACTGTGTTATTTTCCCCTTGTAAGCTCCGATTGAGACTGTTTAGTTTTTCTGTAATATCACAGCTCTTAGAACAGTGTCCAACTCCAAATCGTATTTATAAACACTTTCATCGCTGTCTAAGGAACGTCTAACATTAGACACCGAAATTGGTTGTCTAAACTATGGCTAAAGTGGCATTTGCTACAGCAAAAAACAATTTTGTTGAACATGTTATAAAACACTGTTGAGAGCTCTAAGATCGAAAAAAATAAGTAGTTTGAGGTGCAAAAATACTACTTTCAACAATTTAATTTATAAATTGCACAAATTTCATCGTTTTATGAGACTTGGAAAAGCTGTAACTCAAAGTCAAATTAGCTGCTTTTTTGGTCTGGTTCAAGTGTTACGCCACACTCTTTCAGAGCCATTTAGTTGTTGCACTCGTATATCAAAACACAAAAAATGGTACTGCACGGATACATCATGAACGCCACCAGTTAGTTTTTCATTCGAAGTTGACAGTTTGAGGGGTTATTTAGACAACTGTTGGAATGCATTTATAAATACGAAATTGGCTAAGGGTTGTCCAACTCTTTAGACACCGTCTAGTTGGACAGTTGTCTAAGGATGTTTTAAGCAAATTTTATAAATACGACTGTAGGTGTCTGTAATTTGTTAGGCGAAACAAGTCAACTTGAACTAGTAAACAAATTCAAAACGGTCACAGTTCGATTCATGGCAGGTGGGCCAACCAAAAGGGCCCGGCGGCGGCGGGCCGCAGGTTGAGTATCGCTGAACTAGACACTCGTGTAAAATAGGGACTGCTGAAAGAAACTTTTATGAACTGAGTATGAATATTTTTCCACAGCAAAAAGATTACTTACCGTGGGTAGGGGAAGTCGATTGAAGCAAGATTGTACGTTAGACCTTCGATGTTTTATTTTAAAAGCAGCTACGCACTTATGTTGGATAGATTACAATTTTGACTGGATTAAGCAGTTTTTATCAATTAAATCAATTAATTTGATTATTTGTATTTTGATTAATTGATTTTAAAATTATCAATTAATTCCCGTTGCAAAATTATTCCCTACCTCGGGTGGGGGTGGGGGCAATTGAATGCCCAAGGCTTTGTTTGTTGATGAGACAAGATTTAGTTGGTTCTGCTTTTTTTATTTATACAAAAATCTGGCAATAAATCGCTCTTTCCGAGATCGGGAATATTCAAATAGTACAACTGTTATACAAATTGCAATGAAATTCTGATAAGTAAGGAACTCTGTAGCTAGTGTTACATCCATTGAAGGAGTAAAAGTTCTGTGAGAGTTGTGTGAATTTTCTTCTATTACAATATGGTATTTAAATATGCCAACTGCCCTGCTGATCGATCTTAAATTCACCTGAGATAATTTAAGGAAATCTTATTTAGTTAACACAAACTTCCCTCATAAGCTCATAGAATCGGGAACTGCCAAAGTGTTTTTACCACAGTCTATGCCTCACTATATAAAAAAAAAAAACAAAATGCAATTAATTTTTTACTTGTGACAGTATTATCTTGAACATTATCGTAAATATATAATACTAACGCATCCCTGTTATTGTTGTGACTTGGTCGGTCGTTGCTGTGGGTAATTGAGGTAGTTTATATGTGTCCTCAAATGGAGATTGAGATTTTGGATTCCAATTTCTTCAATTGCTAATCCTCACTTTGTTTTTCTTTGCTAAGAGTCAGAACTAAAGGAAGGAACAACAAAATCAAAGACAAAATGAATGTGGGTTGTATATGGGAGGATATAAGAATATATACAAGTATGTGTATGTCAAGTCAGGTGGGTGAAATGTAATTTTTCTTCCTTCAAGAGGTTATCAAAATTTATTGTCAGATATTATTATGGCAACGTATCCGCCTTCACCTGTTATGCTGACACATTTCTCAGGTTTATGCTGCCAATTTCGTCCTGATATCCGCACACATTCCTTCGCACATCCTTACATATAGGTATACATATATCTACTCATGTCCTGATCTGTGTATATGTATTATTTGGTTGGTAGATTCTATGAATTGGACGGACACCAGGCGATCTGGTGGACGACTACGACGACGACGATGACGACGAACAAGAGTGATTTAGAGGAGATTTTCTGTTTTTATGAGTGCCACCTGCAAAGTAGTCAACTTGATTTTCGAAACTTCTACATATACATATAGACTATAGAGATATGAAAGCATGAGAAGGAATTAAGGCGGATATTTGTCGGAGCAACGGAAGTTTATTGCATCAATAAAACTGCCGTCGAGCTATGACACAGAAGTACTACTATAGCAAAGGACGCAAAGCGGTTTTCAAGCACGAGTAGTGTAGGAAGCTACACGGAATGGGAGGACTATGAATGCAACTTTCTTTGGGTAATTTAATACATTTTCGAGTACATTTTGTATAATGGAAAGACAAATATAATGTTATTTGTCATAGGAAAACAATAGAGCTTATTTATAAACGTTGTTGAGAGATTTCTCTATAACCTTCCATTGAACTTGATTTTTTATTGGGTTTGAGTCCTTCATAGCACAAAAGAATTTGTGTAGAATCTTCTGTGATAACAACGATAATGCTTTTTGTGGCTTGTTGGTTACACCTCCTCCTATTTATTGGTAAATTTGCAGTAAAACTCGAATGGGTTTCAAAACAACCCTAACAAAACACAAAGAATTATTTTTGGATTTCCAAGATCGAGATTGAGGTTCCATTCATGTGTGCTCGCTCAGCTGGCTAAAAGGTAATCGTTCTGATATGAGTAGTTACTGGTGAGTAGCTACTCTTTAAGGCTTTCGAAGCCTTAAAAATGTCTGAGAAGAGGATAATCGTTGCTTTTTTTTCTTTTAATTTGTGTAGATAAAGGTGGCAAATAAAGTTCTTCCTAAAAGTAAATCACTCGACCAAGACCGTTTCAAGGCTTATTTTGATTTCTTACAATATTTCTGTTTAAATAAGAGACGTTTTAAAAGTGTCTCTATTTTTAAAATGTTGTGTTGAGTGTTCCATTATAAGAGAACTCTTTTAGAGATTATTCTAGCATACTGTGTGAAGTCGATCCAGTTAAAGGAGGGTATATCAATTGTGGTATTGTTAAAAGCCCCAAAGATTTCGAAAAATGAAAACGAAAATCTTTAAAATGCAACTCTAAATTCGTCTGTTCAACTGGTAAATTGCTGTGGTCCAATAAAGACCACAGCAATTTGGTGTGAACACCACACTTAGCCTCTATATTAGAAAAGCGTAGTTTATTTTAAAGCTGAGTCTAAAGATCAGTGTGAGCTAATCAAAAGAGAGATGGTTTTCATCAGTCAAAAATTTCTTTTTTCGCCTGGAGAACTGAAAGGTCGCTGGAATGAGACAAATCACTGGGAAGAAATGGCTGGGAATTATAAGATTTGATAAATGATTTGTTCAGAATTAGGAAAATCGTTGACAGATGTAAGCTCAACATATCACTTAAGACGAATTCTTAGGCTTGTGGATTAAGGCAGTGCCGATTAAAAAAGAACATTGATATATAAGGGAATTGTTGACAATATGTTACAATATAGGAGTGGGCAAGTGCTCCATATAGATTTTCATTCTACCACCTCTTCTGAGATGCGTGCTATAGTCCACTTTGCAGGAAGTGGAAGTGGATTTCATATTCATGCCAAGACATGTGCTAATAACGTCGCCGGCTCTATTTTTTTTTTTTATTGAATTCAATCTTCGAGACTTTTGTTCCAGGGTTTCGCTAGAAATGGTGTGCTAGAAATGGTTTCTTTGTCCGTCTCCGAAAGCCAAGGTTGTCCTTTTCACAGGACGTAAAAAAGCAATCAGTTTGACGCAACGTACACAACACAGTATTCCTCCTTTTAATGAAGTAAAATATCTTGAGTAATCCGAGATAAGAAGCCGTCTTCATTCCTGACTTTTTGAAATCGATTTGATTAAACTTTGGCAACCGTTCACATCTTAAAAGGTTGTTTGCGTATTGCCTTTTAATTCATTTTAAAATCTTTTCTGGACTACTTCGAGGTAGTTTACTTGGACCTCTTTTGTTTTTTGTTCTTTGTTCTAATTTGTCAATATTCTTTCTGATTGATATCAATCAATTCGTTGTGTGGTGCAGGAGCAGAAGAAAAAATATACTTTCTGTTAGGAATTTAAAACTACGATATTCTCTTCACAAACTTGTGCAATCATCCCTGAGTTAGTGGCTTCCTCTTAGGCAGTGAATAAAATTTCAGTTTTCATACTGACGAAGCCATCTCTGTATTTAACTTCGGGCCTGTATATATCAAGGACTAGCGTAAGAATGTGGTGGCCATCTTGTTACTAATTTGTTTTTTACATTTCGTTAAATCCTTCGTCGTCCTTACGGCATGAAACCTACTTCTTGCGATACTTTTTTCAAGTTTTGACAAGTAAAAAGTCTGTGCCAGTGAATGATCTGACTTTAATTTTCTTCTGATTCATGTATGAAATTTTGTTGCGGTCCTTTACCTATAACGCTTGTAAACTATTTTTCATGTCGTCGGAAACTAGTTTTGATATAAACTCGAGCGGAGGTGTTTTTCTAGCGGCTCAGTAGCTTTATTCTTGGATGGAAAAGGTAGTTTTTATTGATCTTATCCCTTGCCACTAGTGGGGGTTGTGAAAAATCATCAGCAAAAAAGCGAATTGATGTGATTGTAATACTGGTAGGAGAATCCACACTCTTTATTTTTTGTGCGTTTTGGTAATTTCTATTCATCTAGTCCCTAGCCACTGGTGGGGGCAAAATATCCAGCAAAGAAACAAAACAGTGGGATTGAAAGGCAAATGAAAGGAAAGATTTTAAAAGTATTTTCTGTGTGTTTTTGTAATGGCAATAACCTTCTTTGACTTTTGAAATAACTTTGATTTAAATACCCAATCCTGACCACGCAATTTGTTTCCAAATTTCAAAAACTTTGTTTTTTATAAGATTCTAAGTTTTTAAGCACTCACATACTCAATATTTTCTTGAATTTTTAATTCTTTAATTAATTTAATTCACCTCGTTTCACTCATCCGTCATCAACATTAATATTCCGCTTTTAGCTTGAAAATATTTCTTCATTCAATGCTAAGATTATAATTGAATACTAATGAAAACAACTGATCGAAATTCAAATAAATTAAAGCAATCCAAACAACTTCAGGTATGCAAATCCTTCCCCAACTTTTAATCCTCCTATATGAACATAGCTTAATTTAATTATTATTGTTATTGTTGTTGAACTTCATAATAGTGCCATAGTCAAAGTTCTAGAGTCACTGGTATTAGTTAGTAGTTTTCATGATACTCATGCACGGGTATACACAATAGAGTTTGCAAAAATGAGGAATTGTGCAAACATAAGAAACAGATTAGCCTTTTGGGAAGCAAGCTTTCACGATAGAAAGGGGCTTGGCATAGATGAGGCCCACTAGCAGTCGAGCAAATTGGATTCTCGTGAGTGGATTTATTGCCGCAACAAATCGCTTACTAGAAAGTTCTAATTCATTTGCGTGCATATCGTTCGGTATGAAAGTGGAGTTCCTGATGGCCATTTGTTTCACAAAACGATTTAAAACAATCGCTTAGTATTATTCCAAGGATATTCGTTCAACTTTTGATAAATCATCATCAAAAAAAAAAGTTTTGGTCGATGAAATAAATTGCAATGTGCTGCAAAATTTTTATATCGAACAGATAACCCATAACGAATAAAGATAATTATTTTTATTTACCACTGATAAGTGCATTACTGCCGTAAAATTGTTCAATATTATTCATTCGGATATTCAATTCAATTTAATAAATTTTAAACTGTCGAGTCTTCCACTGGGTAATCTCTTAAATACGTCAATTAAAAAAGTACACAAAATCATTCACACGTAGAATTTTCTCGCAGAATTTTCCTTATAATCTCATTGGTATTTTCACTTGTTTTTGTAATACAGTTCAACCTGATAAAGCAACAGTATTGAACTTCTGTGCTGTACGGTATAGTAACCTTCAGTTAATTTTGTTTCAATTCGTTATCGTTGTACTCAATTACAAGTCAAAAAGGAGAATGTTTGCAATGATAATTAAAAACTCATCTCTATTGCAAATATCTAGTGTTTTTCAATACAATTCACAAAAAACTGTTATAAATGAAGCACTTTAGGCAATGTATTGAAACGGTATGTACTCTCGGGCAGTTTAAATTAGTTCAAATGAAAATTTCTCTGATTAAAGATGTATTCTGGTGAAGAGGCTTTAATTTTTGGTAATTTTTGAAAAGTCGTAAAAAAAGCAGTTAATATTTTTACTATTTTTTTTTTAATATTGGATTTGTTTATAGGTATTTTTTATTAATATTTAAAGAATACAAAAAAAAATTAAAAAAGTAAAAAATTTAAATAAAAAATGACGAAGTGGGGAGTCTTGACGAGTGACCATACCCACAATTTCTCGAGTTCTACTGGACTGATTCACCTGACATCTGTCGATAGTCTTCTTTATAGATATTTTCTGTATGTGGAACTATTCTCATCCCTAACAATAATACCACTGTGCTTAAAAATCAGACTTTTGACTGGTGCTGCACATACTAACTTCAGCTGGTGACGAGGGTGCTAATGCCATCGTTCGTTAAGTAAGCAGAACACAAGAAAGAGACATAAATACTTTGCTTTCGAAATACTAGGCATATTAGCGACAATCAAAGCAACTAACAGAAATTTGAGGAATTGGAACGCGAAAGAGAAAGCGCTTTTCACGTCAGTGTTATTACTCTCGTAGGACAACTCCCTGTTGAACTATTAGACCGCTCGCATTTCATAATTATTGCTTCTATAAGCGCGTCAAAATGGCAAAGGGCTTCACACGCAAGGAGCTGCAGTGATTGTTTTATGAATGCATACACTTTTTTCATTGCCTTACACACTATTCAGGCACCATTCATTTTGATCCAAAGCAATACCCACACTGCACTCTCTTTTAGTCAACAAGACAGGTTCTCACTCTCACTCAATTAACTGAAACAATGGCAGTCAATGACAATATCTGTATGCATATGAACTTGTGCAACGAATACTTCGTAAGGCAACGAATACTTCGCAAAAACCCAAAGTGCTAAAACCCAAAAAATATAAATTATGCCCAAGTCAGGTCACAAAATGTGTATTCAAACCTTTCTGTGCGATCTCGCAAAAACAAAATAGTTTCATCTATGAACATAAAAAATATTTGTTGTCATCCCTCATAATTCGTGAACATTCGCTTTTTTTTTGAATACAAGCGAATGTTGTATCTGTTTGAGTTTGAATGGTCCATTCATTCATCGTTCGTGGTACCCGTGGTGCGATGGTTAGCATGTCCACCTGCTAACCCAGAGTTTCGAGGTTCGAATCCCAGCAGAGGCGCAAAAATGTTTTTTCCCGGGTATCGCCTTTTGCGAGGAATTGGCAAGTCCTCCGTTAGTAAATTCATGCCATGAAAAGCGCTTTCTCAATTAGCCGTTCGGATCCGGCATAAAATTGTAGGTCCCCTCCATTCCCTCACAAGGCATGGTTGTGAGAAATGCGCTAGGCCCAGGGGCTCCTCGCTCTGTAGCGCCACCCTATTTATTTTTTATTTTTTTTATTCATTCATCATTCATGGGCACAAGCAATCCGAAGGCTCGTATTCACGAGTGTTGTGTACTTTTCTACAAGCATCACACTTGTTTCATCATTGTGAGCGTGAGACTGTGTACGGCTTTTTTTCCGGGGGATGATTCGAAAGCGAAAGTGATTGCACTTATGCAGTTTTCTGCGTTCACATGACCAAAATTCTCATTGGTTTTTTCATTCATCGGTGTGAAACTGGAAGGTAAAGGCTGCTGCAGTCGCAGATGGGACGCATATCTGTGCGAACTTATTTGAACTTATTGGTGGGACTTTCAAAGGCTAGAAGAATGCAGACTTGTTGATTGAAAAAATTTTCAGTGCACGAACTCAATCCAGGTCCATTCTAGTAACGATACTCACAAAAAATCTCTTATTATCGTTATGTTGCCAATACGTTTTACGATACTAGCAGTCATTTACGACTGTTTTTTTTATCGTTTTGTCATCGTTCGATACTTTAATTCGTAATCTTTCTATGTCGTGTAGCAGAAGTACTTGCTGTCTGTGAAGCCGCAAAATACCTGGCAGCGCAAAACTTGATCAACAAATATATTGACATCTCCACAGACAGCCTGGCGGCCATTGAAGCTATCTCATCTATTGTCACAAAATCCAAATTAATAGAAAGCTGTCGCAGCAATTTGAGACTGCTCAGGTAAACGTTCATCGTAAATTTAATTTGGGTTCCAGGACATCGTGACATAACAGGAAACAAAATGGCAGATAAGTTGACTAAAATCGGGTCAGCACTCGAACCCAGCGAAACTGACACCTAAGTTCTAAAGCAAATAGAACAAGAAAAAACAGAATCCAACAAAATTTTCTAAAAACCGCCAATGACAGCTGGTCATCTTCAGAAACATGCCGGGTTTTCAGAAACTTTATGGCCAGATATTTCCAAGGAAAAAACAGAATTCCTGCTCCAGCTTAGCAGACCTCGACTCTCTCTGTTGATTGGCGTTCTGACGGGTTACAACTGGTTGGGTACCCACATGATGAGAATGGGCATTAGCACATCTGACTTATGTAGGGGCTGCCAAGACGAAGAGGCAAAGCAGGGAGCATTTCACTTCCTATGTGAAAAAAAACTGTGAGTGTTCTAGCTTGGCACACACTAGGAAAAAGCCCTCGGAGAATACTTCTTCAGCAATCAGGGCAACATCTCTAACCATCCAGAGCTCCAAATAGTTCAGTGTGGGTTCCCAAACCCAATAACCCAGTCACAAACCCAAACCTCTGCCAAACATCTCCTCTACCTCTTCATCCTCTGTTTTCCGGGCATCACAATGGATCCTTGAGATCCGAGTGAGATGCTTCCGCTTGCGCTGCACTCCCCATCCAACCTAACCTGACCTTCTATGTCGTTCATGTAAATGAAAAAGTTTAAGTTGTGGCTATCGTTGTTTTGGGTCCGCATTTCGTAGTTCGTAATTTGGGCACAAGGGTGTATTGCAAATAACGATATGTACTCGCAAAAAATCCTTCGACATCGTTACGTTGCCAATGCGTTTTACGAAACTCGTTGTCATTAACGATCGCTTTTTTCGATCGTTTTGTCATCGTTCTGAGATTTTCATGGATTGATTCCTGAATTGTTAATCGATCTATGTCGTGGTCGCTTTCGGGTACTCCGCATTTCAGGGACATATTACAAGTAACAAGACTCTCAAAAACCATTCGATATCGTTACTTTGTGATGACGTCTTAGGTCTTACGATACTCAATGTAATTTACGACTGCTTTTGGCAGTTTGAAACTTTTTAATGGATCCATTCTATTAATTTATAATCGTTCTTTTTCGTGACTTTCGTTGTTTTGAGTTTAGTTTTTTGTCTTGCGTTTCGTAATTCGTAATATAGACCCTGTGTCCGAGCGCTTGCGCACGATACAATTGTGTGGTTCACCAAATGTGTTCGCTTTCAGATCAACATACTGCCTTGTCAGAAAACCGTTTACCCCTTATGAATTTTTTTGAAGAAACTGTTGGTATGTTAGTTAGTTTTGTCGTTGGAGCTAATTGTTCTTTTGTTTCCTTCTCGTGGAAAAAATTTTAATTTTCTTTGATGGTTTCACTTGAGCGGGAAAGTCTGAGATGCACCAGCCACCGAAAGCAATGGCTTCAGTTCTGGTCAAAAGGCTGGTTCGTCTTTTAAGTTTTCTTCTTTCTTCAGCGTATACATTTAATCTACATACAAAAATATCAATTCATGAATTTACTCTTCGTCCAATGTCGTTATTGGCTATTTCTTTAGTATGCGCCAATTACTGTATTTTTTATTACTGTGGCCCAATTACTGTATCTTAGAATGCACAATCCTTAGTTATTCTTTTTTTTCGCGGTTTGGTTCCATGATGGCACAGATGGCATCCACTGCCACCAACCCCTTTGTTTGTTTGAAACAAAACAAAAATAGAAAGTACGGAATGAATTGCGATTAAAAATAAAAATGAATTCTGAGCCAAATCATCAGTTTAACCCAGAACCCTCTCAAATTTAATAAAACTGTAAGTTGATACAATTTAAGTTCAACAGATTGATTGAAGAATAACCGGCTAAGGGTGAAGCATGTGTAAAAACTTTCCCTTTGTTCGTGCCTCAGAACATTTTTATTTTGGCTATCCCATACCACCATATATAAAATATTTGTTGAATGCCGCAACCCATATGCTGACATGTAATTAATTAACTTGTAAAAAGCTTATACGTTGATAAAATCTATGAACATTTCTTTTTCCCAAACACAAACGACCGGTGTAAACATAAGGTTTCATGAAAGAGGTCGTTCTTGCGAATGATAAGTTGTTATGACAGGCCCAGAAGAGGATTATATACAACAAATTGCCTCTGGAACAGTTAAAGTTTTGTTTGCATATCCTTTGTTGTATTTTTTTTTTCTTACATTTTTTCTTCTTCTTCTTTTCTTTTGCTTGCGCCTTTCAGTCAAAGCTAACTCATCTTCATTGTGAAAGTAATTGGGACATTAAAGAACATACTTTAAATGTTGCAATTTTCTTTTTCATCACAAGGGACATAGAAGGAGAAAAACCTTGTAGAAACTTCATACCATTACCTCAGTCAAATAGCGTTTACAACAAAAATTTATATTATAATTCTTTTTTTCTTCTTCTAGAAATAGTAATGTTGTGTCTTCTTCAACCCCACAAGATGTCCTTGTCTGTTAACAACCGCACAAGGACATTTTGTCTTGAGGTTTTTGTAAATTTATCATCTTAAAGTCCAAGGAGCTTAAAAGGGGAGAATTCTCAAATGGTGAAAAAAAGGTGGTAATACCTTAATCTAGCTGTCAACAGTTTTGAGAAAGGCTATGGTTCTTGAATCACGACCTGAGAGGTGTGGTGGATGTCATCGCAGAAATTAAGGGAATGTGAGGGTGAAAGAAAATAAAGTGAATAGTCTTACCGGCCGGTCGAGGCAAAGGTAAATTAATTTTTGTTGCGGTAGTAAGTTTACATTTTTGAGGGATGCTGTCGGAAACAGATAGCCTTAGTTTTCAGATGGTTTTCACATTCTGCCTCAGCATTCTCAAATAGAAGAGTTGCATTTTAAGAAATTTCTTCAGAAAGCTTTGATTGGAGATGGAAAATTCATAAATGGCAAACTAGTGAATTAGGAATTTCGAAATGCCCAACACTCCAATTGCAAAGACCACAAAGTGTTGAAGAGCAAAATCATTAGTTGGTTGGCAAAAAAAAAAATTACTCAATTTCAACTTTCCTTTTCACCCGTATTCTGAGCATTCAGGGTTAAGTATTCTTATATCTTAATTGAATGTAAAAACAGCCTCCTATTCAACAGAAACACGCACAAGCTCAGAAGTATAAATTTTTGTAGGCGAAACACATCTACAAATTCATAATTTTGTAATGCGATTATTTTCCCACACAATGAGGTTCCATTTAATTTGTTTTCAGTCATCAGGA
This sequence comes from Melanostoma scalare, assembly GCA_949752695.1. NCBI lineage: Eukaryota > Metazoa > Arthropoda > Insecta > Diptera > Syrphidae > Melanostoma > Melanostoma scalare. The sequence continues at coordinate 18,705,276 of OX456986.1, forward strand.
AAAGCTTAAGAAAAAATCCTTTCTTAAACTTTGGTTCAACTTGAGGTATTTTTGTATTTTTCTGCATATGAAAGCTTTGTCAAAGTTCTTACGTATAATTGAAGGTTGAAGTAGATGGCGGAGTTGGAAGAGAATGGCATATGTCGATATTTCAGCAATCAAAGTTTACTGCATTTAGACAACAACTTTTCTTTTCTGCAGTTCTGGTAAGGTTCGTTTGATTCAATTTATTCAATTATTTTATTTCGTTGATTTCACTCAATCCGTTTATCTAGTTAATTTCATTCATTTCATTCATTTCATTCATTTCATTCATTTCATTCATTTCATTCATTTCATTCATTTCATTCATTTCATTCATTTCATTCATTTCATTCATTTCGTTCACTTCATTCATTTCATTCACTAATTCATTTCATTCATTTCATTCATTAATTCATTTCATTCATTTCATTCATTTCATTCATTTCATTCATTTCATTCATTTCATTCATTTCATTCATTTCAATCATTTCATTCATTTCATTCATTTTATTCTTTTAATTCATTTCATTCATTTCATTCATTTCATTCATTTCATTCATTTCATTCATTTCATTCATTTCATTCATTTCATTCATTTCATTCATTTCATTCATTTCATTCATTTCATTCATTTCATTCATTTCATTCATTTCATTCATTTCATTCATTTCATTCATTTCATTCATTTCATTCATTTCATTCATTTCATTCATTTCATTCGTTTCATTCATTTCATTCATTTCATTCATTTCATTCATTTCATTCGTTTCATTCATTTCATTCATTTCATTCATTTCATTCATTTCATTCATTTCATTCATTTCATTCATTTCATTCATTTCATTCATTTTATTCTTTTAATTCATTTCATTCATTTCATTCATTTTATTATTTTAATTCATTTCATTCATTTCATTCATTTCGTTCATTTCATTCATTTAATTCATTTCATTCATTTCATTCATTTCATTCATTTCATTCATTTCATTCATTTCATTCATTTCATTCATTTCATTCATTTCATTCATTTCATTCATTTCATTCATTTCATTCATTTCATTCATTTCATTCATTTCATTCATTTCATTCATTTCATTCATTTCATTCATTTCATTCATTTCATTCATTTCATTCATTTCATTCATTTCATTCATTTCATTCATTTCATTCATTTCATTCATTTCATTCATTTCATTCATTTCATTCATTTCATTCATTTCGTTCATTTCATGACCTAGATATATTTTTCCCTTAAAAACGGTAACTACAATGTTCGTTTCTGATTTGCACTCTTTAGGCCTTTTTAGCTGCCTCCAGTGTCTTCTGAACCAGCCATCTGGTTCCTCATCTCTCAATTTTTGCCATTATTGATATCGAAGTGGTCGTCACTCATCATCTCATAGTGACAAAACGATTACTTAATGTTTCGAAAAATGATTCTTTATGAATATGGGGACATGACGAGGATAAAGCAGATTTCTAGGCTTACTGTTGTCGAAAATAGCAGGATTTTCGTTCAAAATTTTTGAGAATTTTACTAATTTTTCTCAGTGTTGAACCCAATTACGTCAATGGGACAGCATTGATTGATTCATATCGATGACGCTTTTGTTACTTGTCACTGATCTAGAGTAACTCCACTTCTATATTGATCGTTAGTCAGTATAGGACTGGTTTACGTTTGCCACGCATCATTTTTTTTTTGTCCAATATGTGGCACACTTCACAGTCTTAAACAGTTTAAAAAAGGAAAAGAAATCCACTATGATACTTTTTTCGAACAAAGCGGGACTAGTCCCTTCAGTGTAAGAAAATGCAAAATTCCCGAACTCACCTGAACTGCATTAAACTATCGTTTGTCTCTGTCATTTGACAACAAAAGGCCCACGTTTAAGACAACTTTCCTAGAAATTATACTTAATTTTCCACTTCGCTACCTCCGTCGCCGAATGAATGTCCCTTAAGGCTCCAAAAAAGAGAACCTGCACAAAAAAAGGGGTTTAAAAAATGCCTGTGCCTCTCTATACCTAGAAGAACTTTCTGACTATAAAAATTAAGGATCTCGGGTATTTATCCATCGTCGTCGTTGTCTCAAGTGCAATGAATTGCCGAACTTATGTATATGTGCGCTTTCTTTCCTTTGGGGTGAATGTTAAAAACTTTTATCAGCGATTTAGTTCCACGAAAAGAGTGTATTTTCGTCTTCTGTTTTTTCCGCCTTTGCCTTTTGTGCAATTCACTTAATTTAATAAAAAAAAAAAATAAAAATAGTAAAAGAAAATCACTCCATTTCCTTAAAAGGAAAAAGACAAAACGAAGAAGAGTTTATCATTGCCGCCCACCCATAGACATACATGAAATTGAAGTGGAAAAACAGGTCGAGCCAAAAAAGAATATGGACTCCAATTTATTCCATGGAAGATAAAAACCGGAAGTTGGTCTGTCCTTAGACTACAACGACGAAAACTACGTGAATTTCATTGAAGTGACGTGCGCAAGTAGACATTCTTCGGAGGATGCTAAAGTACCAACAACAACAACAATGGTAAACGACCAACCCTACACGACCTGTTTCTTGTTCTCTTGGCCGAGCAATCAAATTGTAATTCAGGATAAAACTTTGAATATCTCTTTCTCAATTGTGTTTGTTCGTTTCCTTTGCATCCTGTGTGTCCGTGTGCCCGTCTATTGGCGTCATGTCCCTGAGAATAAATTCTATTGTTCTTTCCACGCTTGCCACAGGAGTAGGGGGTGTATTGCAAACAGGTCCTAAGTTTGTTTTCACGAGCCCCGAGCGCAGTCCATCTAGTAGAAAAATGGATTGAATCACATAAACAAAAGAAAAGGCGTTCGATTGTTGATGAAAAAACAACTTTTCTAAGAGACAGCAGGAACATCCAGTGACAAATCCACCTCTGATCACAGCATTTGTCCTTTAAAGTCAATAGAATCGTAAATTGTCTACGACTTCTTGGTCACATAGTGTGTTCGCCTAAACCGAAAAGGAATGGGTGAAAGCCGTTGTTGTTGGAACAATGGGGAGGGATTTGAAAAAGGTGCCGGTGGAGATAACATGCACTCACATGTATAGGTACGTGTCAGGAGACACGAAAAAGTGGATTGCCCAATAGACTTAGAAGCCATACCAATCGAAAGCAACTCCTCTTGTAGAAATGCTTCTCTTGCATCAAAATTTTTTTTTGTTGTTTTCACTCTCCAGAATGTAGAATAGAACTGGGACGTGAATAGTCCTCGTAGCACGTGTGATACATGCTAAATTTTATCCATTGATTATCTCTTGAGGGACTTCTGTTCGTATATGCGAGCTCACCTGAAAATGGTGCATGCTAAGAAGATGCTTACCACCTCCCTATATGTGGCCGATGGGTTCACACGAACTTCGGATGTTATACCAATAAACTTACAAGGTTGTTAAAAATTTAACTTAAACTAAGTGGCACGAGTGCTTCGAACAAGTGACCTTTAGGGAAATCTTCAGCTTGTATAAATAAATAGGGATTTTATGTTAGGGACATAGTTGTGCCTTTGGCCTTATTTTTATGAAGCTATTCTAAGCCTTGCACAAATATTATTTGAAAGTGGAGATTATTTGTTGTTGTGTTCTTTGCTTAATTGTTATGCATTGCTTTATTGCTGTTATCAGAAAGTGTCATGTAAACCTATTTAATAGGTTAACATGAATTTCATTTGCATAACTATTGAAGCAATGAGTTGCTGGTAACAAATAAAATGTTATCACTAATCGGTAACCACGATTACGAAAAAATATCGTCTTTTGGAACGTGAAGACCCTTTTCGATTCACTTAGAGAAGTCATAGAACTCGAATTTTTGAAATCACACGAACTAAAAAGACATAGTGATCAGAGGAATTAGATGGTGGGTTGAAGGAGAGTTTACAAAAACCTTTTGCTAGCTCTTAACACAGTTTTTGGCTGTTATCTAAGAACTTAACTCTTAACTTAAGTTTTTGGCTTAAGCTTAAGAACTCCACTGAAACCTAAGAGATTCTTTTCTTGGAAACTTTCCATAGTGACGGCCAGATTCTAGAGTGAAGTATTAAAGTTGTTTTTCATCGAATAAAATGCACAAACAGATGGCTCGATGGCTCGTTTGGTAGCGGAGTCAATCAGCCATTTTGAGCATTCTACGTCGGATGACCACCGTAGAATAATTAAACAGTATCTTCTTCTTCTTCTTTCATTTCCGGCGTTACGAGTAGTGATCTTGAAGCGATCACAACTCTCCCACTTTTCTGCTTCACACTAGTGATCCGCCTTTGGGATACGCCGCGATGACCTCAGAAAGCGTCGGCAAGCCTCCCGGTTTTGGATTGTTCCATGTCTGAGGGCAACCAAATGCTGCTGTTTTTGCATTTGCTTGTACCAGGAGTGGTCTGAGGCCAACCAAATGCTGCTGTTTTTGCATTTGCTTGTACCAGGAGTGTTTTGGCCTGCCTTTTCTAATAATAATTAAACAGTACATCTAATTTAATGTTTAAACTGCAACAACTTTAGCTAGGAGTAAAATGAACTTAAATTCCAGTCCCACTGACAATAAATTCAAAAAGACACGTCGTGATATAAAACGCCAGAAGGCTAAGAAGCGGTAGATCGATGTGAGGGATGTTTTTTGCTATCAAGGATACTTTTTTTTAACTGTTTGTGGCCGTTTCACTTTGAAAGTTTAGACTATTCTTTAGGTTTTAGCTTCAGTTCAACAATCGAACATTTTCACAATGTTTGTTTACAACTTGAACTGAGCTTTTTTGAAATGACTGGACGGACGATCGTTAAACTTCAGTTCAATGTAAATTTTTTGTCTGAATTATTTAGCAGCTAAGTCTCGCATAGAGTTCAGAATTCTTCTGAAGAAGAAGAATACAAAAGCAATATTATATGGAAATGCGTTCAAACCACCTGCAGTGTTACCAACCACTTACCAACAACACCTACAAATTTCATAATATGTAGCTAGATATTTTAACCTTAACTGAGTATCAGTTAAAGTCATTATTTCAGCTAAGGTTCAGTTGAGATTTAGTTCTGTTGAACTTCAGTTCAGTTTAGTTAAACTTCAGTTTAGTTAAACTTCAGTTTAGTTAAACTTCAGTTTAGTTAAACTTCAGTTTAGTTAAACTCAGTTTAGTTAAACTTCAGTTTAGTTAAACTTCAGTTTAGTTAAATTTTAGTTCTGTGGAACCTTATTTCAGTTGAACCGCAATACTATTGAGTCTCAGTTTAGTGGAACCTCATTCAGTTGAACCCCTCAGATCATTTGAAGCTCAGTTCAGCTGAAACTTAGTTCAGTGGAACCTCGGTCCAGTTGAAACTCAGTTCAGTTGGACTTCAGATCAGTTGAATCTGAGGTCAATTGAACATCAATTCAGATCAAATTCAGTACAGTTGAAGTTCAGTTGAGCTGAATCGTGTTTCAGTTGAACTTTAGTTCAGTTAAATCTTAGCTTAGTTCAACCTTAGTACTGCAGTTCAGTTCAGATGAAAATCAGTTCTGTTTCCAAAATAAAACTAGGCAAAGGAGTATTAAATTGTTATTTGAAGTTAAAGAAGGTCTTAATAGTGTTCGAGAACTTCAGGCGTGGAACTGTTCAAAACTAGGAGGCTTACCAATGCTTCCAGAGCTCAAAGCGGCCCACCCAATAGGCCGATTACTTTTCTAAAGCAGAGTAGTTGAAAAGTTGTGATCCTTTCAAAATCATTATTCCCTTCCCGGCAAAAAAAAGGAAGATGCAGAAATGTAAACGATAGGATGGATCGTTGTTAGGTGAATACGGAGGAATGTTATGTTACATACAATTTTACGTGAAATATCTTGGTTATATTAACGACATCTAATTGATAGTGAATTGAAAAACTGCTGAGCTCCTTTAGCCCCACAGTTTTCCTTATTAATTGCGAAGCATAATTTCGTTTGAAAACCGCATTGAAATTTGGTGTAGGCAGCAGAAGGGGCATAGCAAATGCTACTTTCAGAATACTGTTACAAGTGTGAAAAGCTTGGAGCTCGCAGTTCCTTGTCAACAGATGTATACAAACGCAGCGATTAACATAAAAACCATGGACAGGAAGAATTCCGTTGACATCACTTAGAAGCAGGCAGTGTCGGTCGACTGGTCTTAGTCTAATGCTATGATGCAGTATGACACTGTGGGATCCAATGACAATCCACTCTAAGGAATCGACATTGAGTTCAATGGCGATATGGCTATGCCTCGCTGGTTAGCACTACTAAGACTTAGACTGGCAGATGTGGTTCATTTACACACCATGGTATCTTTTGCCAGATGTGCACCATGTTACTAGAAAATAGACCCGTTATGAGCCACATCATCTAATGAAAACCGCCCACCCAGCTTGAAAGAAGACTAGGCGTCCGGTCCCCCCAGAAATATCGTCAAACTAGCATATTCTAAAAAAAGAATTTGGTTCACAAAACAAATCGTACAAGCTCTCTCTTATTGTTCTTCTTCGTCTTCTTTGGTTTTGACTTAAATGACTAGGTTCTACTTACATTTACATTTACATGAAACCTACTCCATACATAAATCTGCGGAGTAGGGGGGTTGCAGCCGGGCGACAAAGACCATTTGGCTGATACACCACAAGACTAACTACACAAATACTACATAGAACAAATAACACTAGGTTCTAATTTTACTCAATTTAATACTCACCCAAAATACTCGTTTCATTAAACGTATGATGTTTCTGGTTACTTACAATTTCGATGACTTAGTTTACCATAGAAACAAAAAGAGACCAAATAAAACTACCAACCAAAAATTCATTAATCAAACATTTTATTTAATCTTATTTTAATTTTATGGCATAAATTTTTTTAAAATCATTTTCTTCGATTTCAATAAATGTTTATTCTTCAAACAATTTCCATTTAAGTCATCAATTCATTTATTTTAGATTTTTATTTATCATTTACTTCTACATATATTTTTTAAGCTATATTTAATAAAAGAATAAAATGTATTTACAATGGAAATAATCATACACTTCGTACATGGCTAATGTTTTCCTATTCAAAATAAACTTTTATCAATCAGTTCTAAATTAAATATACAATAGATAGTTTTACTTAATAAAAAATTTAAATGCATTTCAATTAAGCTGTGTTTTGTTTTATTTTATTTTTTTTGGCTTTTTTATTTGATTGGAAACAAATTTTATATTTTTGAGAGTTTGTGATGACCACATGTGTTGTTTGTATTTTATTTACAAAATATTTACAATTTTAAGCGCTTTGAAAGCCTTTGCTTTATTGGAAGCTTTTTGCTTGCAGTGCGTTCAACAAAACAAAGTTAAATAAAAAAGATAACAACTAAAAAAAGTTTCCAATTGGAAAAATACGATTGATTGTAAGCAATACGATTGAAATTATTTATCTATGAGCAGTTATTTCAGACACAAAAACCCAAAGCTTGACTCGTCCATGAAATGTACATTATTACCAGTTGTTAAACTTGAAAGTAAAAGAAGGATATCGAATATAATTTCATCGAAAGGAGGACTCTTATTTTGTTTCAAAGAAATATCCCTTGGCATATTTAATTGCGAACATGTAAATAAACCGGAGGACCACCACAGGAGGAGTAAAGATAACAAAACAGAAAATTTAAAAGAAAAGGTTTACGTTGGTAACAAAAAATTACAAAAAAAGAAAAAGAAAACAAGAAACAAAAACCAAATTGACAGAAAATGTAGGTGAACAAAAAATATACGAACAGCGAGGAAAAACACTGCTGCCTGCCTCCTCTGCCAGGAAAAACAATCATGGTCGGAAATTCAACGGATGTATCTATCCTCTTTTGTTCTCTTTTTCTTTCTTTTTTGTTTTGGCTTTTGTTTATTTATTTTTTCTACGGTTGTTTAGCATTAAATTTCTTTTGAAATATTTAAAAATTTCAAAGTAATGAAATACCACAAATGTAAAGTAATCCTTCGCATGCAACCCCGTTCCATTCAGGATCTCGGTGTACCTTTATTGATAAATATTTTTTAAGCGTATCGATTAATATTCGCAAGGTAAATTATCCCCGTCTGAGTTTGCTACGTTTTTCTCAAAAAATGGTGAGCTTGTTTTGACCAACTGCTGCTTTTCATTGATTGATTTATACAAGGGTTGGACAAGGAGAGGAGCAAGAGAAAGAATTTCCAATTAAATATTTTGATACCCCGAAAATAACTCGGGACACTTGAAATGTAAAGTTGCGGATTTTATACTGGGTGTACTGCTTCCTATCATCAATTTAGCACATCGTTTGTCCATGTAAAAAAAAACCAAATCTATATTGGTACGCAATATGGTGAGGATGGTACCCGTGCCGTGATGGTTAGCATGTCTACCTGTCACAATGGCGTAATGGTTAGCGTGTCTACCTGTTACAGTAAAGCGGACTAGAAGTTTCAGACACGAGATCATTTATGAGACAAAACGGAACCCTGGGGCACACCAGCATTTATGAAGTGGATATCAGATATCGGAAAAGTGATTTCTAATCCAACGAAGAAGAGACTCATCGATACCAAAAGCACGCATTTGTCTATAAGCCGCATTTGCAGGACAGTTTTGTTTGCATAATAAAAGTTCTCCTAATCCCAGGTGTTTTTTCAGTTGCTGCAGCTGTAGAAACGCTCTTGACAGGATTTCTGTCTTCGGGACAACTGCAATTGTACGAAAACACAACGTCGCCGTCGCGTTGTTTCTGTCGCTTCAGTGTAGGCAATCTCATATAGCGCTTTGTAAATAAATTTTGTCGCTACCGCAACTGTAGAATCGCTTTGGTTTTGGTGAGCCCGAAATCGGTTTAAGTCAAAATTCGAAGAGCTAGTAGGCAATTGTTTTTCTCTTTTTTGTGCTAATGCAAGTTTCCAAAAATCATACAATTTTATTTCCTGTATTGTTTTCAATATAGAATTTGAACTAATAACAAATCTCATTCAGTCAATACCCGAAGCTTTCAAAAGCATAAACATTCAAAGTGGTCATGTGGAACTGGGAACTCTATTTCAAAGAGTTATTTTCAATACATACAGCTATTGATTGAGGCTCTATGCTTATGGCAGAAGATACTTGGTTTTGAATTGCAACGATCCTATGATTTATAGTCCGATCATCCCCAATCATTACAAGTGTCACAATAGTCCATTGAAGTTACAGTTGTTTGCTCAGTACTGAGATTTTGATGTATTTTTCAGCACAACGTTGTGATTATTTTGGCTGGAATATGGCATCTGTTTGTGCATTTCTGTTAGTTTTTTGAAACAATCTTCTGTATCGTTCGTAGATTGAACCCATCAGTCGCGCTACTAGCCAAGTATTCTTCTCAAAATCGATATGTTGGAGTTGTAATCATACAAAAGGTATTGTTGCTTTGACCCTTAGTTTGTGGAATGCTTTCATATGCCGCGGCTATAGTACTCCACAACGTGTGAAGCTGACAAGTGGGAGAGCCTTAATCTTTTCGAGATCACAATGCACATAGTCCTTCGATAAAAAATAAGAAATAGAAGTGGAATGGCTCTTCTGTACACAGACGGACTCGTAACGAGGCGTTTTTTTTTCTTTTGAAATTCCTTAATCAGTTTGATTAATTTTAAAATAATTTGAAGTGCGAACATGACTCTGAAAGCATAGTTTGTGGTCGCAAATAGCGTTTTTTTTATAGTGCCAAATATTTCTAGCTTCAGGAAGACAAAGGGCGGCATTGCTTTTCCAAAAATTTAATATTAAATTCGAAGCTTGTGTTCAGTAAAAATAATCGGGAAGGATGAACTAGACTGCGCTTGATATGTTTTACGGTTCTTTTGAATTTAAAAATAAAATTTTAAAGTGATTTAAATAAGGGAAAAAAGAACACTCTCACACAAACAAAATTTATAGGAAAGCGCTTTGATTTGATTAATTGAATTGAAAAACGAAAAATTGATTGCAATTCTGTTTAAAATTTTTTAAATTTTGTTTTACTATCTAATCTTAGTGTTAAACTTTTAGAGATCAAATCTACATAATTTCTCAGATATACTCGTATATTTTTCTCTTCTTTTTTCATCTTTTATATTTGTTTGAATTTCTTCTTTTATGTTTTTCACCTTAAGCTCTACTGCTAACGTTTCATATGGAGTAGATTTACTTTATACATTTATACAAAGAGGTAACATGAGAGCGTACAACATTGAAATTTGAATTTTCTTTTTCTAATCTATACACACGATGTTGGATTTTCAATTCACATTTTTCGAACAACCAATGATGGTCGAGGAATACTTTGAATATTGAAGTGAAAACCCTCTTTTCATAATCATTTAAAGACACAAACAATTATGTGCACTCATTTAGTAAAAGATTGACAATATACAATACCTAGCAATTTTGCACAATTTTAATTAAATTTTTGTTTTTAGAGTTTATTATTTTTAAACTTATTTTACAAATGCATATTTGGTATCGTTTATTTTTAGCAACATTTTTTTTTTTATATTTTTGTTTTGTTTTGATTGTTGATCAATTACTATTTGTTTATCATACAGAATAAGAGAAAAAGTCTTAAAAATTACACTTAGATTTATAAGGAGTGATCAGTTTATATATTTTGGGAATTAACTTAAAAAAAAAATATTTTTTGAGTGATTTTGTGCACTTTAAATGAGAAACTTAATGGAGCTATCTTTTAGAGAGCGTTGTGGTGAAGGGTTTATGAATTCGTTGATATGGTGTTAAGCTAAGCGCACATGTTACTAATGTGAGTATAAGAACTACATTTGGCAAGCATTTGGTGTCCGTTCTACTACTGGCTGCATTTGGTTGAATGAAAAACGATAAAAGTTTTGTTACAAATAATTCCCGGAATGACATACCTTGGACTGGATCGGCTCGTGAGTTGCTTGCATAGACAGTTTCACGTGATTCGAGTACGGGTGCTTTTTGGGGACGATCGCCTTCAACTGATTCTTCATTGCTGCGCCAGTAGATTGTTGATAAACGAGCGACGCACTGAAATGAGAAATTGGTGATTTTTGTTTTAACAACTGTATGCTTTTAAAATTGGTAATTTTACACTAAAGTCTATAGTTTTGTTCGTGTATTTAAAAACACGAAGTCATAAAATTCGTGTATTCATTACAAACCACAGTTCCTTAACTTTACTGTTGGTGGTGCCGGTGAAGTAATGGTTTGCATGTCTGTCAATTACGCGGGAGGCTCGTGGTTCCAATCCCAACAAAAAGCAAACATTTTTTTCCACGGGTATCGCTTTTTGCGAGGAATTAGCAAATCCTCCGATGGTAAATTCATTACCATGAAAGGTGCCTTTTCAATAAACCTTTCTCAATCGGCAGAAAGTTGTAGGTCCCTTCCATTCTCTGGCAAGGCATGGTTGTGAGGAATGTGCTAGACCCCAGGGCTTCCCGCTCTGTTGCGACACCCTTAGAATGTATGTATTCGGATAGGTAATACGCTTACATCATGTTTTTTTTCGTATTTTGTTCGTGTATTCACAAAACACGAAGCCATGAAGTCAGTGTAATTATTGGAAACAACTTGAAATAAGCCCTTCACTATTCGTTTGCTCGAATCTTTAATATACAGATCTTAAATAATCAGATGATTTATACACTAACCTTAATTTCACGGCCTCCCAATATTCTGCATGAGAGCTCTCTTATACACATCCTTGCAACCAACTTTCTTATTGGAAAGTGATTGTCAGAATGTTTATTAAAAATAAACTCATACAAATAGAGTTACCAGCGCCACATGACAGTTAATCTACAGGTCTTTTTCAATATTTTGTTGAAAAGTTGTTATATTTTCTTGGAACCTGTGAAACAAATTTCTAATTTGCAGTAGATGAATGAAGTGTTGTTATGCATAAGAGTTTTTTTTACTCGTTTTTTCAAGTAATAACTTCTTCTTGGTTGAAACGCTTCGTTACGTAACGCGCTATTGCGCATGTCTGTCTGGCGTTCCTTTCCCTCAAGCATACGACAACTGGAGCCAGCCTCCTCTTACCTCACTGTAACCCACAACGCTTAGTTAAGCAATTTCAAAACTAAACAGTCAAACCTAGTTTAGTTTATCTTTTCTTTCGGCGGTCCCGAGACGCACACGTATCTTATTTTATTTTCATATTTGTTTGATGTTGACGTAACGATTCATTTTTCGCTTGACGCTTCAGGATGTTCGTACAAATTCGTGGTCAAAAAATCAAGCGTTAAGGTAGCTCTAATTTGATTTAATCCAATGTATCACATAAATTAAGCCTTGAGAGCTTTGCAGAATGTCGATTTTATACACTGCCGCCGCGCCGAGGCAATTGTCTTACCTCTTGACTTCCCTGTACCGAAAAATCATGTTTTAGAAAAAGTTAAGAATTCAAAATCAAAAGCAAAAGATTTTGTCGTTGCTAAAGCAGAAAAGTCAATCCATTTGATGAATATGAAAAAAGTCTTGGTGAAAAAACGGAACCCTGGGGCACACCAACATTATTATTTTGGATTTAATATTTAAAACAGAAAAGAGAAATAAATTAACATTATTATTTTGAATTTAATATTTAAAACAGAAATCGTAAAGATTTATTTTAGTTTTTTGAAAAAAAGAGAAATAAATTGAACGTTAAGTAATCCGATAACTAATGGATAGTTTGTTGTGATAGCCATACTTTCGCCTGGTTTAAGTTCATCTCTGTGAGCATTTGGTAGGTATGCTGACCAGCTATCATTATTAAATGAAGAAAAGGGTTTTCCCTATGGGCTTTACGTTGCCCGTGGAAATAGATGCACAGTTTCCTTCCTGTACTAATTTCTACATTTTCGGCTACATTCCACTCCTGTCTTTTGCACATGAAAAGCCAGCTTACATAATCAGTACACTATGTTTTCTCATTATAGGTCATTAGCACCAACTGCGGTAACTCCTTAGAAACAAACACTATTCAATTTTTAATTACGTTTAATGGCACTTGAAGGTACAAATTGCTTTTAGCTTTGGTTAAGAGTTTGTATTTAGGTCAACAATTCCTACATAATTTAAATTAAGTTTGCCATTAGATTGTTGAGTTTCCATTGACGGAGTATCTAGCATAGTCTTTTCAGGCGAAACACAGCTAAACCCTTCTGTACGTCTTTCTTGCGATTAAATTATCCCTCCAGCAATGACACTACGTGGTTTTCTTTCTTTTCGTCGCAAGCTTCGAATATATGTCCACGTTTAGGAGAATGAATTAGATTTTTGTGGCATCACATTTCTCTCAATAAATTCGTAAAGAGAATGGAGGAGCCTACAGTTTTCTGCTGGTTTCGAAAGGTTTACTTTTAATGGCAGCATTTTTTCGGAGAATTCGCCAATTCCTCGCGAAGCGTGATACCCTTGAAAAAGCATTTTGGATACAACTGGGAATGGAACCCGACCTTCCACATAAAAGTCCAACAGTCTGGCCATTACAATACTTTTTGTGTTTTGAAGCTTACTATATGTGGCTTTGATAAAGTTATGGCGCTCTTGTGACATAATAAGTCATTAGACTGTTTCTCCTTATATTCAGTCCAACAATTACGTGCCTTTCAGCATAACTTCGGTTTTGAGAAGTTGTTGTAAAATCCACAGAAAATTGTTGGGTGAGGTAGCAATAGGAGGAAAATTGCACTCGCACTTGCAACAAAATAAAGCATTGTTTGATTTCTAAAACAAACTAATTTATGTGCAGTCACTTATTTCTGTAGTTCTTTTATCTTGCAGAATTTCTGACATAGATGTCCCCCCACCAGTGGTAAGGAAGAAATTTTACCAAATCGCGACTTTTATTTAAGAGAAGTTTTAAAGTGTAAAAAGTTTGGTTGTTATTTGTCCTTGAGGTTGTCTCTAGCAGCCATCCATGACGAAAGCATAGGTTGAGATTTTTCTGAGTTTTTGAGGAAGCCTAAAAGTTCTTGCAACTATCCTGCAGTGTGGAAGCGGTTCATAGGTTACTCTCCGGTTCCGACTTAACACCCTTGGATGTTCTCATCAGCTGAGATCTGATTACCCACCCCACAAAATGTTTCCTTAATCTAGTGGTTTCATTCGCTTATTTGAAAATATAAGTTTCTGCCAATAAAGTTCAAAAAATATGAAAATCTGTCAATTTCTTTAATTACCTTCAGTTTCATATCACCATTTCTAAAGTGATGCTGTTCCACTCGAAACTGCAACCCGAGTATTGAGGTCTCCAATGCCTCGCGGCCGGAAACTATTTTCTCATATCCTCTAACCATTGAGGGTTCAGCTTGTTCACCATTGACATACCATGTCAACTGCACTGACGGCCTGGAACGTCCTGACGTGCAATTTATTCGAACCCAATCCCCAATTTGATATCGCGGTCTACCACCAGTCATAACAGGTCCTTTGTCCGGGAGATCTAATTCAAACGATAGAGTCACAGTAAATTTAAATAAAATTCCATGCCCAAATTGTAAACAAAAAAAAAAAATAAACAAAAATTTTTTTTAAAGAGAACACAGCTTGAAGGATTTTCCTTCCCCAGACCAAACTTAAAATTTAAAAATAATTGTCGTTGCCTATTGCAATATAGAGGGGCGAAAAAAGGAAGAGGAACCTAAAGGACGTGCCCACAAGCATCGAATGCTGCTAACTCAAAAGCCAAAAGGGAGCAAACTGTTTTTATGCCCAGTGGTAAAATACAAAAGCATACACAGAATCGGCTGTAGTTAAGGGTAAAGCCGACAAAATGACGACAAGGGTAGGTTAGAGAGGGAGCAAGGAGTTGGAAAGGGGGCTTGTAACATGCATGCATGCACATTTTTTTATTTCATGTTGGCTGAGGGCGACTGTTTGTTTAGAATCGCGAAATACGTTTTTTTTTCTCTATTTTTAGTTTTCTTTCCCATTACTAGTCCCTACAGAGAAACAAACTCATGCTCAAAGGGATTTCTGAATGTTAAAAAATACAGGAAATCATTTATTGTTTGACCTTAGGGATTCCAACCAAAGGGAGCACACAATAGGCAAATCATATACGCTATGAGCATTTGAGTGGAACACAGAAGCCACTTGAGTTTCTAAATTTTTAATTGAGGATGTATGCGCATGGATTTGGAATAGTTGACCGGAAAATAATTATTGGGGTACTTTTCCCCATCCTGTATTCATTAAAGTTTGATGAGAGATTTACATCAAACAAAAATTGAAGCTATCTGAAAAATTGGCGAGGGAAAATATGGATTTGCTATCGCATTCCTTCGCTCCTCCCGCTTGGTATGAAAAATTGGATTCTGGCAAAGCATTTGGATCGAACAAGTCAATGGATTGTGACAAATTCAATCATCAGATTGTTCTTGACCAGTTTCCCACACACTTTCTATGTTAAAGTACCTATAAAGTGTAGGTAGTATTGAGTTTCAATGCCATTTGACCAAACACTTACAAAGCACAGGATGCTGGCTAAAGTATCTGCTGCTTATCCCACAACATTGACAGAATTCTATTAAGTGTTAATGATTAATGACAGAAACAGGAAGTCAATACCTGATGGATAATGTAAAGAATAAAAACCAAAAAAAAAGAAAAAAAATACAAAAATTCGTTCACTTACATACAACCACGAGATCTCCATGCTCAGTGACAGTTTGGAATGAAGGCGCCTCCCCTGAGACTTCACAGCGGAAACGACCTGTCGTTGACAAGTTGACGTTCTTTAACGTTACTATCGCATCCGTAGAGTTGGGTAACTGTTCAGGAAATACAAAGAAAAGAAAATACTTGCGTCGTAAGTCAGTGAAACATGACGCTTACCTACTTTGTAGGTAAGTTCTTCTACATTCAATGATGTGTGGGCTTTTGCACATCATTCATGCATTTCAATTTTAATTTTTATAAATTCATGATGATTGAGTTGTTGTAATCAATTAAATTAAGCGTATAGAATGTATAAAGGAATTTGCAATCAATCACCAATTAAAAATAAAAGGATGTGGAGATAGAGGTGGGAATGTATATTGATCGAACATTGTGTACCCAGCCGTGAGGAGAAATTGGATATAAATGTGTGGAAAAAACAAAATTCGCGTCAAGGATGGAAAATCCATTACGATTACGACTCATCGCCAACCAAACTACCAACAAAATGGATTTTCCTTCCTGAATTGAGGATGTATGAGGTAGGTAGGTTTGTAGGTACTTACATCAACCATTACACCTGGCAACAGGAAAGTCTGGGATGGTGGCATATCTCTTGGTACATATCGATAGAACTCATTGCCATCCTTGTACCACTTTACCGAGTAAAGCACATCACCATCCAAGTCGTACAGGCATTCAAGTTGCGCATCAGATCCTCTTACCACGTAGTTCGGTATCCGTACTTCGACCAGTCGCAAACTGTATGTGTAATCTGTGTAAGAAAAAAACGGAAATATAAGATGAGTAAGAGATATTTGTTGGGGATAAGATTTTTTATATGTTTTTTGTCTATACGTAGGGACTTGCATTCTAAGGCCGGCAAAATTTGTAAGCAGGCAGACTGTAGCAATCGGATTATCTGTCACAGGTCATTGCTACCTCATATATAGTCTGTTGCAGTTAGATAAAATGTAAAAGTTACCATTTACCTAGATTTATCTAGTGGTGGAATGATAAAGCTAAGGCAGTGAT
The DNA here is from genome assembly GCA_949752695.1 of Melanostoma scalare. Lineage (NCBI taxonomy): Eukaryota > Metazoa > Arthropoda > Insecta > Diptera > Syrphidae > Melanostoma > Melanostoma scalare. Next base: position 18,722,003 of record OX456986.1, read on the forward strand.
ACTAAAGGAGGAGAGTATTTCAAGGTATGGTCAAAGCTGCAAAATAGAAGTGAAGATGAAGTGCTTCTAACTTTAGCAAAGCCACGGATGCTGGAAGAAATCATACTGACATCTGGAGAACATATCGAGGTGTCGAAAATTTGAGCTGAGGCTGTTTACGTGGTTTCGTGTAATTCGTGTAAGTACGTGTAGTTATAATACTCTAGCTACTTGGGTTCTTCAACGATTTCGTGCATTAAAAGATAACTAATAGATATAGATTCTTATTTGACGGAGACAAACGTATGCTGTGTGGGCAATCAACTCGATCTATCAGCAACCAAACCTTTTGCGTTGAGCGATAAAGTTTCGTGTTAAATGTTCTGCTGACCTAAGATTCCGAACACGTACTGACTGGCGGGACGGTAAAACTAAAAGGCCGCAATGTTTTCAATTTTGTTCTAATTTTGCCGTTTTACCTGCCGGACAGTGCATGGCCGTGCCCTTAGGAGTTAAAGATGCTCTAATGGTAATAAATTGTGATGCCCGTGGCTTAATGGTCAGCATGTCTGCCTTTTACGTGGCTCGTTCGTAGTTTTAATCCCAGAAACATCAAGGAAAGAAAAAAATGATTTTCACGGATATCGCCATTCGCGAAGTGTTGGCATGTCCTCCGAAATTAAAATACACTGCCACGAAAAATTAGCCATTCGTAATCGTCATAAAATTGTAAGTCCTTGAAATGCGTTTAGCAAATGGAAAAAAAGTTTACATCAAGCACCAACAATACTCTCACAGTTGCGGTGAGAAAAGACTGGAGGTGATTTTCGCCTTACGCCAAACTCTGAGCGGCAAAGTGGTAAAATTTGAAATTCAAAGCTAAGCGATGTAGCTTGATCGTTAATTTTGTTCTAATTTTGCCGCTTAGTGCGTGGCAGTCCCCTAAGAAAACAAATTTATAAACAATTTCTAAGGAAAGGGTCATAAAATGCTTAGATTGATTTGTCTTCTCTTTTATTTTCCGCAATAATAATAACTTTGTATTCGACATTTTTATTGCTATCGACTCCGACCTCAACATGAATCAATGTTCTTTTCACACGCTTCATCATTTTATTTTCGTATTCTTTTTTTTTTATCAAATCGCTTTCCGTTCGAAAAACAAAATTATAAATGAAACCCATAACCATCATGAGCACTGTTAGCGTCTTCCGGAAAGTAATTAAAATCCCATAATTCCATGCCCATCTTTCATCCCTTCTAATCTGAAGGCAATGTTTTTCTTCTTTTTTTTTTTTGATACTTTCTTTTGAGCGCATAAAAATGTATTTAATGTGCCTCATTTGCGCCTGCAAAGCCATGAAACCAGGTCCTTAAGCTTTTACAACATTTATATTTTCTGTATAACCTTGTTAGCGCTTTTAATCGCACCCGCATTAATTGCGCACTGTTGAGCACTTTTTTATCGCATTCCGGAGTCATTGTCGTTGGCGTTTTTATGTGTGCTACTCCATAATTTGCGGCAACTGGCACGGTTTGATACCATAAGCCCGGTCTCATACACTTTTAACCTTCCCATGCATATACATACACACCTCTATTTGAAAACTCAAAGCCGGCATGTTGCAATAAATTAACCAATTCCAATTGTTTGTGGTAGGTTTTAGGTATGGTGTATTCAGGACCGTAATTTGTACTCACGATATAAAAGGTATACATATACCTGCCTATCTGACCTCAATATACCTTACTTACGCCTTCCTTGTCACCTTCCGGTTTCGCAACACAAATGATGCATGTACAAAACATACAGGGTGTGTGTTTCCGTTCACATATTATGCATGCATATTGTGTTTGCTCATTTTGACCTATCCCGAGGCACATGTGATGTAGATTTTGCTTTCAATATAGTTTTGACATCAAACATTTCCAAAAACTCTTGTACCCACATCCTTCAAGATTCTCTAAGACATTTAGCAATTTATTAGGATTATACCGACGACTCACCAATTGGGATCGCACCTAATTCTCACTACACCCTGTGCAAACAATTAAATTAACTGTGGCGTAGTTATTAATGCTTATTTGCGCCCTCAACTTACCACTAAATCTGTCTAGAAGATTAATCTTGTTCATTGGATTGGATCGGCTCCCATAAAGGGACTCCAAATCGACTACAGCACACACATAAAGCTTCATTTCCGTTCTACCCATAAATGCGGTTGTAAGGGTGGACCTATATTTGTTTACATGTGTCAGACCCTTGGGTTTTTCTAACAGCGAGTAGAGCAGAGTACATAGTCGCAAGTGTCTCTCTCTATCTCTCTTTCTCGTCTCTCAATCGCCAACTTAGCTCCAAATAACACTTTGTGCAAACAATCGGAAATTTATTGGCAGTGCTCACATTTATTTGCCCGACATTTCCATTGATTGCCACCATTTCTATTGAAGTGAAGTCGTAGTGGATTGCGAATTTGCCACCACCTTGCTCATTGTCATCCCGCACAGTTAACCAAACTCTGTCCTATGCAAACACATACAAGTTAAAGGAAATTGAACTTACTTGCCTGGAACGTCGCGTCGTTCTATGTGTACTATCAATCCTTTGAGGGCGCAATAAACCGTCTATGGGTTTTCAGCTTAATCACAAGGTGTTTACATTAATAAATACAAATGGGACAGGAAATGTAAACATTTGTGTGTGAGAAAAGTGGTAGACAATAGAGGGTGCCCTTTGTCGAGCTTTGTTGTGGAAATTTTTTGGTGGAACGAAATTGTAAAAGTAGGTTTAATGGTTTGTTCTCATCGTTGGGTAATAAACATTTAATGCTCTCATATGACAAAGCTTGTAGAGTTTTTGAAAATCTATCTTTTTGTTTTCAATTGCAAACATTGAGTAAAAGTATAATATGTTGGTGTTAGCTGATAAGTTTTCAAAATTTGCAACCACAATCCCGTAGGCCCATATTTATAGTTAAAAGGTTTGAGAATAGACTTATTTTGACTCAAAATATTTTTAATATTTTCAGCCTAGTGCCATATGTGGATTTAAGGTGATCTAGAGAATAAGAGAAGAACAGTACTCGATATCGAGAGCCCAATAAAAACTCTGATAGAAGCTAAAACCTTTTTAAACTGCAGTTTAAACTACTGGTTTACTAAACCCTGCCTTAAACTAAGTAGGAAGTACTCTAACTCAAGAACCAAAGAAACCCTCTTACATAATCTATAACTTTTTTAAACTACACTTTCAGCTAAAGTTTAACTAAACCCTGTCTTAAATTTAGTTAATTTATGTGATGGAAGCTAAAACCTTTTTAAACTGCAGTTTAAACTACCGGTTAACTTAACTCAGTCTTAAACTTAGTAAGAAGTACGCCAGCTCGAGAACGAAAGAAACCCTCTGACAGTAGCTTCTCAAACTACAATTCAAACTTCAGTTTAACTAAACTCTGTCTCAAATTAGACAAAAACTGTATGCCGAGGAAACGGTTCTTGAAAACGATAAAAATTGAGTCAGACCCTTAATTAAGCTTATTTCTTCACAAACGGTTTCACAATTGAACCCAATCTACCTTTTCATATTATTTCCAATTTTCTAGCTTATAAAAGGAACATTATTTCCTTATCATCGTTCTTTATTCATTTATCTTGAATGATAAAATATAAGCTTATCTGACCTACCGACCCTTAGCGGGTACTTCAAGCTACTCTATGTCTTAATGCTAATGCCTTTTGACCTCTGGAATAAAAATGAACATCTATCTTAGGTTCCAGTGTCATTTGAAATTTGTTTTCAATCAAATATTTAGATCATTTCAAGTTTATACACACGTTTCTCATATTGCAAACGAACATGCTTTCACAAAAACGAATGCTTTAATCAATTTAAAATTTATTGGTAGTTTTTGATTAAATTAAGCACACTCCACACTCCACATACAAAATTATTAAAGTTGTTCACACTGGACCGAATATTCGTACATTAAAATACAATCAACGGCGAGGGTGGATAAAACTCAATCGCAAGGCTCATAAAAAATCACTCGGCCGCGGTAGAATGATGATAAATTTTTGATTTGCATTCATGTGAAAAATATACACATGCTACATTGATGTTATGATAACATGGAAATGAAAACAAATAGTTTTTAAAACGGATCCAGCTAGATGCGAGTTCTTTGAGTACACACCTAGACATAAAATAAAGGACTACATAACCAGCCAATGTTTGGAGAGAAAACAAAAATTAAACAGTGGATGCAAATTGATTTGAATCCACTAAAATTTAATAACTGGCATATTTGTGGCAAGTGAAAAACTAATGGAAATATAAAAACACTTTGGTATGATGTTGATGGTTATGACTGGCTTTTTACGATTTGAACAATTTTTTCTTTTAATCAAATTCTCCTAAATTTCAACAGTTTAACGAAGAGTGACACGTTTGGGTGGTACCCATGGCTTATCTGACTGTTAACCCAGAGGTTCCTGGTTCGAATTCCAACGGAGGCAAAAATGTTTTTCCATGGGTATCCCCTTTTGCGAGGAATTGGCAAGTCCTCCTTAAGTAGTTTTATTGCCATGAAAAGCATTTTCTTTTGAAATTTTGAGTTTTCATTGCAATTCTATCATATCCACTCGACAATATGGCATCTTCAAAGGCAGATCAACAACCACTAATCTTGATGAATTCGTCTCATTCACGCTTTCTGCCTTGGGGAAAAAAGTAGTTCAACAGATCTTAGTAAAGTCTTTGATAAAATTTCGGATAGTCTTATTCTTTTTAAACTATCCACCCTCGACTTCGAACCCATTTTGAATTGAAATGGATTTCTTCTTATTTGGAAAACCTTTTTCGTTTCAGATCTTCCCTATCGAGCCCTTTTTTAGCTACCTCCGGGGTCCCCCAAGGTAGTCATTTGGGTACTCTTCTTTTCATTCTTACTATAAACGATATCGAATCAATTATTCACCATTCCTTTATTTCACTGTACGCAGATGATACGAAGTCTTAAAAGATCATTTCTTCACCTGCTGATTCTATTCACTTTCAACAGGATCTCGACAACTTTTCTATCTGGTGCTCTAAAAACTGTTTGGAATTAAACATTTCCAAGTGTCAATCTATTACCTTCTCTCGTAAGCGCATTCAATTTCCCCTCCGTTGCTATCTTCTTCAGAACCAAACCATTTCACCAGTTGAGAAGATTCGTGATCTCGGAATCATTTGCAACTCAATTTCATCTCACATATTGATGATGTTATACTGAAAGCCAATTCTGCACTTGATTTCATTAAGCGATGGTCAAAATCTCTCTCCTTGAATACGCCTGCGAAGTCTGTTACCCTTTCCAACAACTTTACATTTCTAGAACTGAAAATATTCAGCGCAGTTTTCTTCGATTTGCTGTGAGAGGTTTTCCTTGGAATAAGCCTTTGATTCTTACTCCTTACCAAGATCGCATCAATCTTCTCAACATGAATAATTTTAAAGATCGTAGAGAAATATTCGACATTCTCTTCATTCGCCGTGTCTTTTCTAGAACCGTTGGCTGCCCAACAAGTCTATCTTAACACTCACTAATCTTCGCAATATACGAAATCCTCGCCTCTTTTACCGAAAGTCATGTGGCTCAAATAAAGCTATCTCCCAAACGCTGAGTAATATTAGTTCGAGTTTAAACTGTTTTGACTCCAACCTCATCATCCCTTGCCTAGAAATCCATCTTTTAAATGATCCTCCTCATTAACGTTAGCTATTAGTTTCTTAGTTTTTAATTTAGATCAAGAATTTGCTTGTATTAAGCCGATTAAAGGGGGTTTTTACCCCACAAAATTTAAAATTAAATTAAATTACTATTTGTTAAACTGTAAACATTTAAGAGCATTTGATTCAAAAACTACTCAATTCGTAAAAAACCATTCGTAAACATCAACATCATGACAAAGTGTTGCACCAACCTATTTATTTTTATTTTTTCCATTTACAGGAGCTTAACAGTTCATATCAATTTCCACGAAACCTTCTTCTGCTATTTAAAGTTCAGTTTGATTCCCACCACTGGTAGGGGATAGTTGAAACCCTAACAAAGTACTTATATTAAACATTTGCTATATTGGTGTTGTTTTTGGCCCCCTTTTTCAGCTTCGTGTTATCACGGTTGTTATTTGGGAACTTAAAAAGAGACTTCGCGTAGTTAGGAATGATGCGCATCTTAATACTAATCAAATGACAAAGGCAAAAACTGAGTTATTAAAATTGATGGCAAAAGTTAAGGGTCTCCCCAACAGAAGTTAGATTCAAACTTCTGAAGACCACAAGTGCTTGAATCTTAAATTCATTCGCTTTTGATAAAACGACAAATCTAAAAAGCTAATAGGACATTGACCATGTCATGCTCTCAAAGTTTCACATTGTCTAGTGTTACAAATTTAATGGGACAAGATTTAATCAAAAGGGAAGAAGCAAGTAAGACTTATTATCGACATACTGAAATCAAAGCCAAACTCCAAACATAAACCAAGATAATCTTTGCTCCTATTGGTTATGGTTTTCGCAGTAAAATATAAATTTCACTCAAAATATTCAATTGAGCCATGAGTAGGTAGTACCTATTCTTTGTGATTGTTGTAGGTACATCATAACTACGGATTACAAATTCAAACTGAAGCAACTTACCACTAATGCAACCTCTTAACTCTAAAACTTTCTTAGAATTCAAAAGCACAATGAACACTTAAGACAATACCAAGAGCAAGATGAAACTGTATCACAACTACACTAACCTTCTCGCAGGCCAACTCAAGCAGCAGAAAAACAGATAGGATAGGAAGAGTATCAAAGGATTAGTTGATGCCGGAAGATTAAGACTTCAAGCCAGTCAGTGGAGTAAGAGTAACAGTGAAGTGGCAGTACCATCGCAAACGAACGGATTACACAAATTTACACAAACTGGATTGTCTCGTTATTCATGGAAATTGTTTAATTTATCTTTTGTCTCTGTCCTCCCAACATCCCCAGATGCATTCGTTGAAGCTATCAGATAAATCATATAGTCTTTCTATAAGACTGCAAGATTCGAAGATTAATATAACTATTGTATATGTACACCACCACGTAGCGTAGGTATAGGTATAGTCTTGCTCTTTTTGATGGAGTAGAATTCTTATTTTCTTGTATTTTTGCTGTCACACAAAATGGAATAACTATAGAAAGGCAACAAAATGAAGAAGAAAAACACGATTCAACCTTAAAGGAATACCCAACACAAAAGCTCAACCGCACAACAATAGGCAAGAAAGTTCTTACGGGGGTTTATTGTGTACTTGACATCATCTCTCTGTGCTCTTGAAAAGTTTTCATCTGTGCCAGTAGGCAGGCACTGACACTGGCACTGGTACTGTCAGTTGATGCCTCTATCGTGTTCATCCTCTATTTTTGTTGGTTCTTTCATCTAATTTTTATTTTGTTTTTCTTCTTTTTTGTGTTGGGTTTATTTACGCCTCTAATGACTCCTAGGAGAGAAGGACGAAAAGTTTGAAATTTTCACCCTGTCCCTGAGACGACGACCGACACGACGGCGAAAACCAAAACAACCGACACGACGAGCGACGGTGTAGGTGTTACAAAATTCGAAAGCTACATGCTACATATCTAGTTTAGCGCAAGGAACTGCAGTGGTATTGAGGATTTTTGTCTTCTGTGTACACTGTATACATTTTCACGATCTTCCTGGCTTGAAGGACTTACGATTTAGGTGTAACATAGTGCCACAAGATTAACTAGTGCTCTCCACTCTAGAGTGAGTGTTTTAGTTTGTTTTTTTTTATCTTTGTCCTGGGTAGGTATTGACTGAATTAATTTCACATCGTCGTCATCCCAAACTGAGATTACCGTTATCAACAACTACTTTCGAAGATGTGTTTACAACTTTGCTCGAGGTAAACAATACACACTCTCTGAGGGCTTAGTTCGTTCCTACTACCTACCAACATAGAAAAGAAACTGCCTCTTGGTGTTTTTCTCTGTCATCGACATTTTAATAGACGTAATGTCTGATGGTGTGATAAGATGGGATATATATTCTATAAGTCGTTGATGATGGTGATGGCACAATGGCAGCAAGCAGCGGGTGGTTATGCGTAGTAGTAGGTGGTGGTCCCAAAGAGAATTGAATGGCAGGGAAATTGTTTTAGATGCGAAAGTAATATTACGTAAACGTGACACTCGAGAGATGCGAGGCCAAGGGAAATTGAATATTGACTGATGTTGGTTGATTGATGAGTGATTGAAGGATAATTTCCACATTAAAAATGATTTGTCAAGCAATTGCTTAATGGTGAGTTAAGTGCTAGAGGAAATTGTTTACCGAAGAGACCACAAAACCAAACACAATCGTTTTTCATGTGTGTTAGCTGTTGATACATACACTCGATAAGAGAATTGGAGTAGTGTGTCAATAATAAAGAGGGTCATACATTAATCCGATAAAAAAGAGAGAGATAGGAGACTTGAACAAAGTGGACGACTGATTTAAGTGTGTTTGGGTACTTACCAATCAGCTTATTGATTTCGAGATGGTGCGATAAGGATTAAGTGAAACATGGCAAAACGTTTTGTATAGGCACGAGTAGTTGTTTCATTCTTTGAACAAATTTCACACTCAACTACATTGATTGGTATATGTACACATTTTCCTTGGTTCGTCCTTTTGACATTATTTGCCTTAATATGTGTTGAACAAGATACGTTTGAAGAAATGGATTGATAGATGGATGGCTATGTGTACTTTACGACAATGGAAATAACTTAGAAAAGGTGATTTAGGTGTTTCAGGTTTCAACATATTCTTCCAAATTAAAGGCTAACACGATTTGTCTATGATAAGCAAGGAGAAGAGAAAGGAAAGAATTGTGATGTTGATGTTAGATCGATCCATTCAGAGAAGGCATAGAGCGCCAACTACTCTTACACTAAATCTTCATCTGCTTCTTGAAATGAGTTTAAGCTAAAACCAACTTCTGATTCTTTTCTATGGGCTCCTCGTTTTTCGTTAACTCCCAGGTCATGTTCACGCTAGGAAAAAAGTAGCTTTCCACTGGGTATAATTCTCCACTACAAACAATACTTCCACTTTCTTTTGCGAATTAAAAGCTTTTTGTCCCTAATTTGAAGGAGTTCTTTGTAAGGAGAAGGATTCGGCCAAGAAAACCTAAGGACTTTTGAAAGACACGGGTAATCAAAGAGCGGCGAAGTGACATGGCGTTAACATGGTGATGACCAGTCATGAAACGAATACCCTAAACCTTTGCAAATTCTATCTTAAATGACTTCAATTTCAAGGCTGCTTTTTTTTCCACGAAATTGCCATGAAAAGAGGTTTCTCACCTAGCCCTTCGGAATCAGCAAAAGACTTCTACGTCCCCTCAATTCCCCATTGAATAACGGTTGTAAGAAATGCTCTAGGCACCAGGGCTTCCTGAGTTCTGTTGTGCCACCTTATCTATTCATTTATTTGGCTAAGATACTCGTGGTACCAGTGCAGTGGCGTCATGGTTATATTGTTTGCTGTTAACCCAGATGTTCGTGGTTCGAATCCTAACAGAGGCAAAAATGTTTTTACTTTCACGAGAAATTGGCTAGTCCTCCGTCAGTAAATCATTGACATGAAAAGCGTTTTTAGCCGTTCGGAACCGGTAGAAAATTGTATGTTCCCTCCATTCTCTGACAAGGCAGGGTTGTAAGAAATGCACTAGGCCCTGGGCCTCTTCGCTCTGTTGTGTCATCCTTTTTATTTTTTATTAAATATTCCTAACTACAAGAAGTCTTTTTTTAAGTTCCCAAATAACAGCGCTATAACACGAAGGTGAAAGAGGTGTCTAATGTTTTGGTTTTTGAACTGTGAAGCTCCTGCAAATGGATAAGAAAAAAAAACCTACTGAAATTTGTTTGCAATAGTTTTCAAGTTTTCAGTTTGGTTTTTAATTATCCGCCCCACCAGTGGTAAGAAGCAAGAGGAACTAAAAATCGCAGCCAAGCTTCCATCTATGTGCTGACTGTTATTCAATGGTTGTAGCAGAGAGTTTTGATAATTAACAGATAAGAACAGAAGTTGAGATAGTTGCTGAACCCCATTACGTTGTGAAAGAGAAAGAGATGCTTATTGAAGTATTTGTTATTTGAAGCGGAAGTCAAAGACTGCAAATTACCTTAAGAAGAAACATAACAGAATGAAAACAATTTAAACAAGAACATAAAAATCATTTCTATGGACAAGGTAAAAGAAGAATAAGACATGGAAAATATAACGTTATTCCGCTCATGATAGACGTATCGTCTTTGATGATTTGGATGTTAGTCCATCAGGAAGTAGTTTATTCGTAGTTCACAAAAAAAAACACGGCCCGCAAGCTCGGAATACAAAACAAAGTCATCAAAAAACTCATAACGTGTCCTCAAAAATTTAGCGTCAGAAGTAGTCCAAAAGCCAAGGAGCAAACATACCAAGCTCAGAAGGTCTACAAGGACCACAGACATTGTAAGTTTAAGAACGAGTTTGTCTACAAAGATTGTATATTCGGTAGAAACGGAACGTACCCTATTCTTATCTCGGGCAGAAAATTTTTTAGATACAAAAGCCTTTTATGATGAAGGAAAAACAGCATGGGCTCGGAATGCGAAACAAAGTCAGCGAAAAATTCATAACATCTCCTCAAAAATTTAGCGTCAGAAGTAGTCCAAAAGCCAAGGAGCAAACATGCCAAGCTCAGAAAGTTTACAAGGGACCACAGACATTGTAAGCTTAAGAACGAGTTTGTCTACAAAGATGATAGATTCGGTAGGAACGGAACGTACCCTATTCTTATGTCAGGCAGAAAACTTTCTAGATACAAAAGCCTTTTAAGATGTAGGAAAAACAGCACGGGCTGAAGATTATATAGTTACGTCTTCGAAGTCTGGTCTTATGAAACTGGGGAAATAATTCCTTTTAAATGATGATTGGCTCTCTCTATTTTGTCAGTTTTCTCTTGAGCTGATAAAAAGCTTAGACTGAATTGTTATTGTTTTTCAACTGAATTAAAGGCTGTTGCCTTACCAGTGGTAAGGGTAAAGCAATATAGATTTGTTCATTATCTATATTGAGGTTGAGGGAATACGAAACCATTATATTAATTTAAATTTACGCAGAAGCCTACTGGCAATAGAAATCAATAATACCAAGTTTAAACTCAGGTTTCAGAAAATATTCGTACAAAAGTGACCTTCACTTCAGTGAGAAAAAAAGCTTTTGTTGTTCAGGTTTCATAAAAATATTAGAAAAATTCTTCATTTAAACCACCAACCAATAAGCCCATCTCTTAATAAAACACCCATAAGATATCATGAACTTATTGCTGAGGGTATAATTTAAAGGAAAAATGCAATTTAAGGTTATTTTTTAAGTAAAAACTATGCACTTCTTGCAGCCTCAAACTTAAAATCAAATCTCAACTTTCAAATTATTTCATCACTAAATCGGTCATACCAAAAATAAATTTTATCAACTATCCCCCGCACCCTCCAATCAACCAAAACAAAATGTATATCCCGATTATACCGGCCAATTTAATTTCATTACATTACCACACTTACCTATAACATGGGTCTGCAAAGTCAATGTTTACATGCTTTGAAAATTTGCAATCACATTGTCCATGCCAATCTTTTGGCACCCCAAACAACAACATCGTTTCGGATAATTTCCCTTTCCGTATTTAGCATACATAGTAAAAGTTTGATATAAAAGATAAAAGATACAAAAAAAAAAAAGAAAGAAAAAATTGCTCGATAGTAGAAAGACAAAGTTTTCCTCTCGGCCAAAATTGGAAACAACTGCCACAATAAATGTTAACATAAACATCAGATGTTACAACAAAGGTAATTTTGTGAGCGTTCAATTTTAAGTATAGCAGAGAGTTTTGTTTGTATAGAAATTTGGATTAGGATATACAGGGAATTTCGATTAATTCATAATACTGTTTTGGAGTTATGTTGTAACAAGTTTGAAATGAAACATGTGTTTAATTATTTTCAAGGAAACTTTTCTCGCCACAATAAGCAAAATAACCATTTCAGTAAGCGAAATAACATAACCTCGCCAATATTGAAAAAAAGTTGGATGTGTGTAAGTGTATAGCAAAATCATATTGGGTATTCAAAATTGAAAACATAGCACATAACCAGAACCAGAAGGAGAGTCGAATAGAACTTTTTTCTGGTGAATCTGTGTGCATAATTTGTTGACTATACAACAATTTCAGTAATGAGTCCTAAGTTGCGGAAATAAAACAAATTACGTCAGAAAATTGCTGTTCTTTAATATTTTGGCTCTAATTATCTAATTTTTGTAACATTATACTATTAGCTTTCAAAACTTCAATCAATTTGTTTAATCGTCATACGCCTAGTCTGTAGATGAATTTGTTCTACCGACCGCAGGAATACCGCTACAAACGTGTCAAAAAAGAAAACCTTTAACTGTAGCTGTGCAGATTAGTGATAAGTATTTTATTCGTAACTTGCTAAGAACATAATTAATGAACAAGAAAACTATACATTTATATGAGACCTACTCCGCACACAAATCTACGAAGTAGGGAGGGGGAGGGTTGCAGACTGGGCTACAAAGACCATTTGGTTGATACAACACAAGACTAACTACTCAAATACTACATATGACAACAGCACGCAGTAGTACAGGACGGTCCGCCATCTTGCCTCTAACAAGGCTCGTTCTGATTTAATTACTAATTCTAAACTCTTTTCGGTTGACAGGGCCGTTGCCCACAAGAAAATTATATTGTGCACATCCTCTCCTACGTATCTTTCCAACAATATAACATTCATGTGAATACACAACCCTTAAGTCGATTGAAAGGGTTTCATCCATGCATTGTGCGTTATCCATATTCGATTGTAATTTTCTTATTTTTCTAATTTTTCAGGCCATACGAGTATAGAGATCTCGAAAGGATCATAACTCTCCCACTTAACTGCTTCACTCTAGTGATCAGATCGTGGGGTAAGCTGCGTTGACCACAGAATGCGTCGGCAATACAGTGCTAAATCATTTGTTTTTGGTACTTCTTCTCGTGTTATCGAGCACTTTAGTACCATAATTTGACATTCTCTCATCAGTATTTGAGCGAATTATAGTCCATAAATGAACAACTGACTAATGTTGTGTAATATAAACCGAATTTTGGAGCCTAAATAGAACTCACTCTCTCGATCACTGATGCGGTAATTCGACCTCAGATTTCGTTGCATTTGTCTGTACCATAATTATTTTGATCTGCCTTTCTTTTTTTCCTTGGCGATCGTGTCTAGCCTTCTGACGGCAACAAAGTCAGGTAATAAGCTCTCAATACTTGCGGTCCTTCTGTTTTGATAATATAAAATCTGCACCTCCTACAATTTTGAATAAGTTTTTCCACCAACATTAGCTAAGTCAGAAGGTACATTCTTTTGCACAGTCATGTTATGTACTTCTTCTTCACGTAACTTTTGTAACAGCACAACATTCATGTCAATAGATTTTCTTCAAATCAATCAAAAAGGCTTCATCCACAGGATTGCTTTATGTTTGACTGTGCTAACTTTCACTCATTGGTATATTTCTTGAGCACTCATGTTGCAATGTTTTGCTTTAGACTATCATATCGGAAAAACTCGAGGAGCACGAAGTCAATCTTTTTAAATCTTCTATTCCTAAGATTGCTAACTATTAATGGTGCCTATGGCGCAACGGTTAGCTTGTCTGTGTATTGCTCGAAGGTTCAATGTTTGAATCCCAACAGAGAAAATGAAATGTTTTCCTACGGATATCGCCTTTCACGAAAAATTTGCTAGTCCTCCGAAAGTAAATTCATGGCCATGAAAAGCGCTCTCTTGGTTAGCCGTTCGAGATCCCAAAAAATTATAGATCGCATCCATTCATTACAAGGTTTAGTTGTGAAACATGCACTAAGCCTCAGGGCTTCCCCCTCTGTTGTGCCATTCAATTTTACTTGCTTTAACTTTTACATAATTAAGCTGGCATTACCAATGCTAAAAATATTGTTTTCAAAACGAAGAATCAGGTGACGGTGAGTGACTATTTTTTGCTGAGTGCCTAGTTATTGATTGAAAAACTTGCTTCAAATGTTTTCAATGAACGTAGAAATTATGTTGTGCACTTCTACACAACGACAGCTTTCTGAAAATACAAATTTCATGTAAGTACGTTACCTTTTAGGCATTCAAAAGGGTTTCATCCGCAGGGTTGCTTTTGATAGCGAAGATGTTCAGATGTTATTCTTCAACGATCTTGTTGATGAATTGTTTCTTTCATTTGAAATCCTTATAGCAAATCGACCAGTTTCATGAATCAGGAAGTTGAACAATCATATTTCTTTTAAATTAAAAAAAAAAAACTATCAAAAAAATACAAAGCTGTTCGACTGAGAATGGTATTTAAATAATTATGGGTTTTTTTTTATGACGAAATTGACAGACAGACAAATTGCTTCTTGAAAAAGTATTTATTTTTGAAAATTTATTTGAAGAACTTGCTTTTAACTCTGTTAAGTTTTCTTCTACTCCCTGTTTTTGCTTATTAAGTCGATTTTGTATTGTTTTCGAATTTAAATCCCTCTCTGGATATTCTGCACCAGTATTGATTTTCCCTTTTTTTTTCCTTCAATTACTTCATTTAATTCACCTTTGAGTCTACAAAAATGAAGCCTCTGATCTCTTGAGAGTATACAGATACTTTTATAAGTATTCCTTAACCTTTTCTGCATAAGCGATTGTAAAGAAAAGTATATCCAAATGCCTTTGAATGAAATATTACCATTTTCCCCGTTGTCCAAGTTTAATTTAATTTCCTCTTCCCCCAAGGACAGAAAGAAGGAAACCATAAACCATTGACTTCTGTTCAATATTCTCATAAAAAATAACTCACATGTGGAATAGAAAAGTCTGGATGTGTCCTCCCCAAATCCACACCTCTAAAACAGAAACCCCAGTTGGTTCGTATTCTCTTCGGTCGACATACTCGAAGCACATTAAAGTTCAAGTAAATAAAATAGCACACGACCTCTTTGGCTCTCCATTCTATCGTTAATTTCGTTTTCTTTTTATTTGCCTTTTTTTCATATATATGTACATATATCTCTGTGTTATATTTGTACGCCCTCCTCGCACGGTAATGATGATGAATAGCACGTTGTGGGAGTTCAAAGTTGCAATACTGCACACCCAAACCCATTCGACAAGCAAAGTGAACAGCAAAAAAAAAAAGAAGAATAAAAAAAAATACAATGTGCATTTTAATTGATGTCCTCAGGATACCATACATGAGTTGTGTATAAGAACTTGGCGGCAATGCTCGCCGTCTGGCTTCAATTTGTTAAAAAAAGCACTCAGCTAATGTGATAATTGATAGGAGTGTGAGTGCATTGTTCCGGTATTCTGATCCCATTCCGGCTGTTAAGGAAGCAAAATTATATTCTATTACCGAAATTATGAAATACGATGCCGTGATAAGAACACTATATTCCAACCAACCCCATTTTAAGCAACAATGTAACAATAATGTGAACTGAAAAGGAACTTTAAGCGCTAAAGGACACGAAAAGTCCTTTGGTATTTTTAGACCACCCATGAATTTTTTTTTTGTGTTTTGTAATTTTTCAAAATCAAGTTGCATTACGCAGCACATAAGACTCGGAGCAGTGCTTCACAAAATCACACAAATGGCTTGTTATTATTTTTTTTTTTTTTAAATAAGGACATCTAACTTTTCTTATAACCTTTATGAATACAACTCTCTTGAACTAGAATTCATAGCTCAAGTATTTTTATTTCTGTTCGTTTTTGTCTTTTTTTTTTTGTCTGTTAGTTGGTAACAACCTGAATGTCATTTGGGAATTCTTTTTATACGTACACATTTCTGTGACTAAAGTTCCATCCATACAACAAGTGAGGTTATGGAATCGAGAAAAGGAGGGGTACTTAGAACACGAACAGAGACATTTAATTGGCTTCTTGTTAAGGGAGACAGAAGTAAATTAATTTGTAACAAGATAGGTGTGGCTTTGTGTAAGGAGCATTATCTTCCACTCCGGGAATGGTAATTTTTTTTTTTTTGACGTGATCAATGAGTGTTAATATTCACAATTGGATAAGCGAAATAGTTTTGCTTCCATTGTCAGGAGTCTACGAGGCTTATGTTCCGTCTTACGCAAAGGGCAAGTATGTGCCCAATGGAAAATGTCCGCAGTTCACGAAGAATTTGCAATTATTTCATACTTAAAGTTTTTGTATATTGATTTTGAAGTGCAATGCTTTAACGAATCTTATGTAGGTATACTGAAGTTTGTCAAATTTCACAACTGGCAGATTATACAAGATATAACTTAGGTATTGATTGAAACCTTATAGAAGCTACTCTACAATCTTTTCGCAGGTCTTTTGAAACTCGGTTATTGAAAATTTGAACTCGGTTATTGATTGAACTTGTGGAAGACCTTTTCAAAGGCCTTAAAGAAGCTGTTAATGAATATGCCTGACTTGTAAACGCTAGCCTGTAGAGATCGAGATGAAAAAAGTGCTTCTTTTTTTTAAATCGTGATCTCGAAGGCATCACTGCTCTTCCACTAAACTGCTTCCCACAAGTGATCCGTTAGTAGAGTGCGCCAGAAAAGTGCCACAGAAGTGAAAACTTCGCCGTTCGAAGACTTATAGGAGCTAAAATGTACCCAGGGCTCTTATACCGGCCATTTGAAGAGCTGAGTCAAGCCTAAAACAGTTTTGAAAGAAGCTTTTCAGAAAGTTCTTCATTTGCTTAAGTTTGCTCTAAATAAGTTCTAAAGAAGTTAAGGCTTTTCGAATTCACACAACAGAACCTTATATCTACAAGTTGAACTTTTATTGGGTACGTGGCTTTCAAATCATCTCTAAAGCAAAAAAATTAGCTATGCAAAATGATAGCTGTTTATCCTCGAGTAAAACTTGCTGTTTTCATTATCATTTTCCTTTGTCCAATGGCTTTTGAATATCAAAAGACAGGGAGATAGAGAGAGAGAGAGAGAGTGCGAGAAAAAAAAGAAACAAACGGTAGAAAAAGTGCTTCGCACACTTTTTTTGGTTTAAACTTTACTCTTTTCGTCATTTAGGACAGAGTAGTTACTATTCCAATTTAAAAAAAACACTTCTGCTTAACTATTCTCATGCTCCTCCTGAAACTCAAATCGAATACATGTCTTTAAAAAAAAACTTCTGCTTAACTATTCTCATGCTCCTCCTGAAACTCAAATCGAATACATGTCTTTAACCAATCTCATAAGTTCATTAAGTTTTTCTTAGCTCTAATCTCAAGACTATTTCTCAATATTTTGACATGTGTCGAAACACTCCCGAGTTCAGCTTTCCTCATCTATACGAACAGTTCACATCTTTTTATCTTGGCGTACCATAAGGGTGTTTTGGTCTTCTTTTTTTTTTTCAAAAAAAATCGATTCGATGTACGATTAACTCAAAACATTGTGGAAAGCCCCAAAAGCTCTCAAATCGTAAATAATTTAGAGATTATTTAATTTTTATAATTTGTATCTTGGTATACCATAGGAGTGGCACTTTGGTCCTCTTCTTTTTTAAGCAAATATCGTTTTGTAAAAAAAACAAATTGATCAGCTTGATGAATAACACAAAACATTATGAAACTTTGAATTTTCTCAACCATTGGAAACCTCAGACTGTAAACCATAGTTTCTGTAAGCAAGTACACAAGACACCAACTTATGGCCTAGTAATCTTTTTCTTTCAACCAACAGCGGCGGCGGCGGGCGTCGCGTCGTTACTGCCATAAAACACCTAAGAAAAGAAAAATTTTCTTGTTCCTGAGTGAACAATTTATGACACGTTATAAAATAACCCGATGGAAAAATATATATATGTACATTTAGTGTGCAATATACTTATGTGCACTTTAGCGCAAGATGGGGGATTAGAGTCATGGTTGCATTGGCGAGTTCTATCTAGTTACATGGTATTCCGCACATATATAAGATAAGCGAAGCCAAGATAAATCTTCATCATGTCTAAAGCATCAGAGTTTTATCCTGGTCGGTAGTTGAACATTATTTCAAAACTGGTATGCTTGTCGAGGGTGTGAAACGGAAGGTTCTTTCTGACTCTTTGTCTGTCCGTATCACTGGTACGTACATTTCAATTGATAAATTGGAAAATTATGTTCAAGTCATTTCGACTTGAAGTTGAAAGAGGGGGTATTTTTTTCTTTTTTGTCTTTTCTTCGTCTTTTTTGTGCTGTTTTTCTTTGTGCTTTATCTGCGTAGAATGATGGGTAAATTCCATTATTTTCAGCCATTGGAATTATACACATCTTTGGTTGGATCAGGCATAGCATACCATACATTGCCATCGATTCTAATTTCTAACCATGTATGAGAACAGGAAGAAGTTGGTACTGAATTAATAAATTGTAGATGTTGGTATAAGAGATGTGATGGTGGGATCTTTTAATATTATTCATTTGTTGACAGATTGCTTGAGATTCTAATGCCCTATCAATAGAACGAGAGTTGCATGTGTCTATTAGTATTATATTGGCTTGAATGGAATGAATGTATTACCTTCGACATCATTCAGCACTTAGTGAAAGCTGGTTGATTGCATATGCCAAAATGAAGGATTTACTTTCATTATAGTGTAACAGAAACCAATTTACGTGTTTGTGATGGTTTAGTAACTCCTTATATTTTGCCCAGATCTCTCCTTTCATTTGTGGTGGCTAAATGCTTTCGGTCTGTCCATGCCTCTTTTCATTTAGCAATATCAAGGTAGACTGAAGTCTCAAGGATATTAATTTGTAGAGAAAAGTGGGTGTTTTCTAACGAAAATATCTTTGATTTACTCAATGTGTTTACTCTGTGACCGTAGTGGCTATAACAAGTCTTATGCAAACATTTGTTCGGCAAGATACTAAGCAATTTCATTTTGGCAGTGATAAATTCAATGGATCAATTCGAGTGTTGCAAAGCTTTAATCACAAATTGTGTTTTGGACTTCAAAGAGGTCCACTACATACTAATCGTTAAATGATATAATGGATAGGCTGATAATGTGTTCAATTTATTTACTATTCGAATTTGCTTTGGTTCATTGAGATTCTTTGACAAAGAAGCACTTTAACTAAGAATTAAGGTTTTCTAAATGTTTTGAATTTTTTGCGTTTGTCTTTATTCTTTGCAGTGTAATGGTTAACGGGTCTGCTTATAACGGAAGAGGAGTTTGGGGTTTGAATTTATTCGTTTACTTATTCATTTACTAACATGAAAGCCAATAAATGAATGTGTCTATATATTGAATTTCTTATTTATTCAATTAGTTACTTGTTCATTCATACTTTTATTCATTTATATAATTATTTACTCATTCTTTCGTTCACCTACTCATTCCCTCATTCGTACTAATTTATTCATTCATTTATTCATTCATTTGCTATTCATTCGTAGTTCGTACTTATTAATTCATCCATTCGTTCATTTGTTCATATATTTACATTAAATTCAATAAATGGATTCATGCATGAATATGAATAAGGGAACCATTCGTTTATTCATTCGTTCATTTGCTATTTTTTTTTTTTTTAATAAATGTTAATAAATCAATTTATCTTTACTTTTCATTTCATATGTGTATATCAATTTTCTCATTCATTCTGTTATTTACTCCTTAATTCACTTACTTATTCATTCACCCATTCATTTTCTCATTCATTCATTTACCCGCTCATCAATTCATTAATTTCTTTTACCATTCGTTGATCCATTTGCTCATTCCTTCATTTGTACGAAACTATTCATTCGTTCGTATATTTATTCATTATTTTACATGAAAAACGAATTCATCCATATATTCTATCATTCATTTATTCAATCTTCTTTATTTACTCATTCATTCAATTATTTACGTATTCTTTCAATTATTTACTTATTCGTTCATTCATTTGCTTATTCATTTCAATTATTATTTCATTTATTTACGTATTCGTTTCAATTATTCATTCATTTACTCATTCACATAATCATTCAATCATTCTCAATTCAATCAGATTTTCATTTTTTTTCATTCGCCATTCATTCGTTTATTTATCATATATTTACATAAAAGTTAATAAATTAATTCATCCGTATATTCGATAAACGAAGCCATTCATTCTTTCATGTACTTATTCTTTTGCTTACATGAATATCAATAAATGAATTTATCTCTATATTCATTTAGGTACTCATTCATTTAATGATTTAATCATTTACACATTTATTTTCTCAATCATTCATTCATTCATTCGTGCGTTCATTCATTGAACTCATCTGTTCTGATTCATTCATTCATTCATTTACTAATTTATTAATTCATTCATCAACTGACTTCTTTTATTTATTAAGTGATTCATTTGTACAATTATACGTTTACTCATTAAGTTGTTATTCAACCTTGAGTTGATCCATCGATTCATTCATTCAATCATGTGGTGACTCTTTTATTCATTCGAGTTTTCTGGTGGGCTGTCAATAGTGTTCTATTCGTCTTTCTCAATGGTTATTCCATTCAAACTTGACTGAAAATGGCTCTTTCACCTTTTTTTATCAAAATTATAAACACGTTTACAGGAATAACCAAAATAATCGATACTGCTTTGAAGCAACACCTTCCCTTTTCCTTGTTTTAAAGGAAACTTCATATTAGAAGGTCTCATTGATGGTTCCATCTTTCATATTTAGTAATCAAATATGAATTTTTCAAGATGAAAATTATCAGAATTCATGACGAGTATAAAATATTACCAGAAGAACCCTTTTTATAATTCAGTTTATTGCACCCAAAGTAGTTAACCCTTTTTTGGTGTGCTGCTTCTTGATCTAATTTGAATTAATTTGTTAAAATTCATTGAAAAAGCAAAACGATAACACTTTAATAACAATTTCCCCAATGACCTTTGTAATTCATCAACAACGTAATAATTACAGTTTGCTTAAGCTATTACAAAGGTATGCTATCTAATTACCCCAATTTTCCACAGTATTTTCGGATGTCGAATTA
Organism: Melanostoma scalare; assembly: GCA_949752695.1. Taxonomy (NCBI): domain Eukaryota; kingdom Metazoa; phylum Arthropoda; class Insecta; order Diptera; family Syrphidae; genus Melanostoma; species Melanostoma scalare. The sequence continues at coordinate 18,743,133 of OX456986.1, forward strand.
ATACTTTATTTATTGAAAGCATTAACCAACCACACCGCTCCATCTAAGATTTAATACTACCCAATTAGATATAATGGATGTCATCATTGTAATTGACACCACGACCGCGTAAAGGCAATTATGCCAATTAAGAAGCATAAATTAAATCTTTTACTTAAAAATTATTTTAATATGTGGATTGGAAAAATAATTAAAAAAAATCTGAATTGATGTTTATGAATATTCAATCCCAATTGGAAATGCATTCTTCATATTTTTAATTCTAACATCCTCTTTATAAAAAGCGCCACCTTCTTTCACCACAAAGAACCTCCGACCATCATATACACAAACCCGCAACGTTAAAAATGTTTCATACTTATTTTGTTTTTTGTTTTTTTTTTTTAATGTAGGCATTCAAAACTTTAACGAGTGTATTTAAAAACCATCTCCACTTAATTTCCTTTAAACAAGGATACGCCACCGTATAATCGCGCACACAGAAAAAGAAAGCCCTCGCTCTCACATTATTCAACAAAATGATGGATGAGGTCATTCTGGCAACTCATGATGTGGTGGTAGCTGCTGGTAGTGGGCGTTGTTTTTGTAAAGCTAAATCAGACGAATGCTTAATCATTCCATGTTCTGTTCACTGTTCAGTCATGGAATATTCTATCCGCAACCGGTTTTTGTTTTATTTTTGTTTTTTTTTTCTTCTTGTTCTTCTTTTTTCTGTTTTGTTGTTTTTATGCTCAACCTTCGTGCGGAGTTTCGATTCTCTGGCATAACATTGTAAGGGCATCACATTAAGGAAGCCACTTTAAAAATTAGCGCGCGGAAAAACATGCATTAACGTAATTACACATCAAGAGCAAGAGCAACACAGCACTTAAACTTGTACACGTTTGGCTGTGCATAAATGACGGAGCACTGAGTTTTTAAATCCTTTTTGAAGTTTACTTTTTATCTGTTGTGGAGTGGAACCTTTTTTCACATTTAATGTTGTAAGAAGCTGAGGGGTATAATAGGCGAAACGGTGTGTCTGATGATTTTATACGCAAGTGATTAAAAAAAAAAAACTTGGTGTAGGTGTGGAAGATTAGCTTTTTGAAAAAATCTCTTGGCTGGGCTTGGTATGTTTTAATGTTGTTGTGGTGGATCTCCGACATCATACGTATTTACTCAGAGGTTAAAAATTTTGTTAACTAGAAAACTAGATTGGTATGGGGAAGCTTTTCATGGAAATGTTATTAATGAAGCAGTGTGGGTGTCGCAACTGAAAAATCTTACAATCTGTTCAACGACTGAGTGCTTTGCTGAGTTGATTAAGGGATTGCTAAGTTCCGGCGATGAAAACGCACCTGATATCGACCCAGCAAACTCAATACGCTTGAAAAAACAATTGAATGCTTCTGAAATTCGGTTGAAATGGCACTAAAAACCTTCGAAAAAGCAAAGGGATGTTTCATTCATAATTCTTAACGACATGAAATCGTAATAGACAGGTGATTGGTGATACATGACCGATGGCAGATAAGAAGCTGAATCGGACGAATTGCTTTTGACAGATGACTGATGACATATGACATATTATATATGAAATATGACATATGACATTTATTTTTGACATACGACCTATGATATATGACATATGACGTATTACTTATGACAGATGACATATGACACATAAAATATAAATTATGAAACATGGTATATGACATATGAAGTATGACATTATGACATATATGAAATATGAAAAATGACATATGACATGAAATATGTATGACATATGGCATTTGACTTATGACAACTGTCATGACATATGACATTTGACTTATGACAACTGTCATGACATATGGCGTATGACGTATAACATCGCTTATTACATATAATACTAGCTTAGCCGCCCGGCGTTGTACGGCTCCGTAGTTTTAAGGATTCCGGTCTCGTCCTTCGTTTTTTGTAGTTTTTATATGGACAAAAGTGACATTCAGGAAAAAAGCCATAACTCGGGAACGGATCGACTGATTCTAGATTTTTTTTCTATAAAAACCATCTACCAGCATCCCCTAAGCCACAAAAATTTGGTTTCATTCGGTCGAGCCGTTCTCAAGTGATGCGAAGATATGACATATTACATATGACAGATGTCAGATGACAGATGATATTTGGTAGATAGCAGACGATGAAACTTTTAAGGGATGTCAACATTGAAGCGTATTTAACTTCATCCCACACAAATGACCTTGTTTTTTAGCTTGTTAAAATTACAATTCTCAATGAAGGGAACACTATTGAACTATCTTTTAAGATTTTTCAAATCTAACTCGTTTGAAAGCTTTTGATATACATATATTGATAAGTCAGGTCTCAGGTTTCACCTTACGGCGCTCACAACACGGGTGGATCACTAGTGTAAAGCAGTTTAGTGAGAGTCTGTGAAAGCTGTGGCTCTTTCGAAATGCTCACAACGCCGAAAAAGAAGGAGACGGGTAATATTCAGAGTTGAAATCGTATCATAATGTCGAAATTGCCAATAGCTGGTCAAATAAATTTCTTTTAATAATTGAAGCCATAGGGAGGTCGAAAAAGAACTCATTTAATAGCTTATAGATTTTTGTGCCAGAATAAAATTTTCATGACGAAAGACATCATTACTTTTTAAATGTGACATTTTGAGTACCCTCGATGTGGGGTTTAGTCACCATTTCTTTCAAATATAAACTACATTGTCCAGCAATTAATAACGCTCTTAGTCAAAATGAATAGGCCCTGTGACATGCGAGGTTTCTTCATAAAAAATCGTACGACACTGTTTGCCAGACATCTTTCACAGTCACAGTCAAGACACCAAAAATGGCGAGACAACGAACCAGCAAACACGGAGCTTACAACATACACACAGTTCCAGAATGTTAAACGGTGTTTATGCTGGAATTTTCCAAGAAACTCTTCAATCAACCCGTTTAGGCAGGTCAAATGACAATAGCAGCGTCTTTTCGTTTAAGGCTCTGGCAGTGACGAAATCTGTTAAACGGATTGCAATTTTGGCAAAACTAAAAGCTGATATCACCTTCTTCTCTTAAAACAAATCAGCTTTTAAAGCTATGTCGTGAGGAGCGAAGTGCTCTTGACACTCAGAAAGAAATTAAAATGAAGGATCCCTGCGTGCACGAAACTGTAACACTGTTCATTTGAAATCTTAGTTAGACAGATTCATCAGTAAATATCCTGCCATCTATTCTCAGACAAGAAATCGGGGAAAAGTGCTGAGAGCAACAATCGGGAAATGGACTCTTGTGTCATATCTTTTTTTCTTTCTTTTTCTGGCGTTACTAGCTCACAGGTTTCTTTACTTAATATTAGTGATCTGATAAGGCATAGCCCCATTGCTTTCAAAAAGTATTGACCGGCCTCCCGATTTTAAATTTTTTCGTCTTTGAGGCCAACCAAAGGCGTGTTTTGGTCTGCTTTACGTTTTTTTCCTCGCAAATCTACTTGTGTCTTGTATGATACTGCCTTTGATCTTTTGTAATTTTGACTCGAAGGTCGAACTTTTTCGTAAGGATAGTTAGACACAGTATGCTGCGCTACCAAAATAACAACTATCGTGTTTGAATTTTTATCTTTATCTTTCGTTTAAATATAAGTTGTTTCCTCCGATCATAACAAGGCTTCCTAAACTGAAAAGTTCTTATGAGAAAAACTTTTTAGGCTAACAGACAAAGCGTTGAGTTGTTAGACTGGTTTCCAAGTTATATGACGTCAATAGCATCCTCAATTCCTCAATTTGAGCGTGTTGGGACAAAAATTGGTTCATTTTTAGTTGCAGACAGTCTTTTTCCACAGTATTCATTAAAATAAATGTGACACAAAACCAGTAACAAAAATACGACCTCTGACTGCAAAAGAGGTAGTTATCCTATTTTCTTTTTTGAAGTGGTTGAAGGTACACCACATTCCACTTCGCCAAAATTGAATAATTTCCTTTACTTTTTATAGACGAGACCATGGTGTCGTTTTTCGTTTCTGGAAGACACACCACAAATATTTTGTCTGTTATCTTCGAAAAAAGAAAACAATTTTCAATAAATTGTGTTTATCTTTTGCAGTCACATCAAACTGACCTCTCATCAACGTAAATATTTCAACTCATTTAAATAGCAACAACAAAACCAAAAAAAGTCGAGAGAAATGAGATAAACTCTACAAGATAAATTGTCTTTTAACAGGATCACTTATCTGTAGCGCAGTATGGCGCCTTGCATAACGAAAAGACGACCCATTTTGTTCACACTCTATGGTAAAAGAAACAAAACAAAATTGCTCGGAATAGAGCACAAACCATAATCCCTCACATCGTGTAAATCGATATCACATCCCAGTTGTCAGGTTGTTGATATGGCCCAGCATTTTGTCTATTGTGCCATACACCAGATGTTTCCTTCAACAATGGAAGTGTTAAAATGCACTTTACTTTGTCTATACTATAGGTTTTTATTGATCCGACATTCCTTAAAGGGACGAGAAATGTATCTCTCCCCTAAAACAAACAAAAACAGGAAAACAAAAACCTTGAGTCGATAATAAAGTCTCTTTCCATTCGTTTCACGGTCAGGGGTTCTTCTCTTATTGACCTAATAAATAATTGATAAAATATGTATAGACCTCTCTAAAAAAAAGAGTCTAAAGGGGGATAAGCAGCTGCTTAAAAGTTGTCGGTCAATTGAATTTTTTAGTGAACATAATGTTTGCTAATTCTTTCAATAGGTACCTTTTCTTTTTTGTAAACTTTTTTTGTTCTCCCAGTTTGTTTTTTTTTTTTTTATTCATGTCTAATCTTATGATGATTGCGAATTGGCAAAAGTTTTCACCGAACCCATTTTCGGGTTCATGTAGCATTAGTGGCTACATCAATGAGTCACGTTTCATTTATGCTCCAATCATGTCTAACAGGACAAAGCACGTGCATACACTGATGCTTTGTGGAGTTTTCAAATTGTTGAAAAAAGGATGAAATTCGAATTAGGTGGGTGTGATGAGGGTGAGTGAGTGTTTTGATGGATTTTCTAACTTTCTATTTGTGTGAATACCTGTTTTTCTTTTTGTTCACTTTTTTACCTATCCAGGAAAGTAAAGAGTGTTGTTTTTATTTTACTGTTTACTTTTGGAATAATTGATGTAGTTTTTGGGACAAAGTGATTAAAAACAGGTTGACAGTATTAAAACCCAATTTTTGGCTTATTTTTTCCTGAGTTTTCAATTTTTCAAAAGCGAGCATATAAAATTTAGCAAAGCAATGGCCTTGTGAACCGAAAAGCGTCGGTTCCCATTAGAACACCGCCATGAAATTGGAATGAGCGCTGTTAGTGTGTTAGTGACAAAATGGAGGACGGTCTTGTACTACTGCGTGCTGCTATCATATGTTATTTGTTTTAGATTTATGTGCGGAGAAAGTTTGATATAAATGTACATAAATGTAAACTAAAATTTAGGAAAGACTTGAGCCAGTATCTCGGACATTGTTCGTTTAACCATTCTGGTGAACAAGTCATTGAAACTCAGTTTCTATGAAAGTCTGAAAATTAATTTTTTTTTTATCACATCCAAGTGGCAAAATGAAAGAGGAGTTTTCGGGGAAGCTAACTCTTTGAGTAATAATCAGTTTCATAAGATTGATTGAAGCATTTACTTTTTGAACATTGGTTCAACTTAACCTTGGTTTATTGAAACTCTGGTTTAAATTGTTTTACCCTCACACATAAGAGTAAGTGAGTTTTTCTTACCGGTGGTTGAATGAAAATTGACGAAAAGCTTACGTCAACGCAAAAAAAAATTGGGAAGTTAGTATAGCCCGCCCTTTAAATAAACTAGACACATTTTAAACCGCGGTTTTACAAAACAAGCCTTTTTGAGCGCAGTTAAGTCTACGAGTGGAGATGTAAGCAACTATTTTTTTTTTTTGTTGCTGCATAAAACAGCGAAAATGTATGGACTTTACGAAATCTTATTCACACCCACCTAAGCCACTGTTTACCTAGGGTTTATTTTAACCTAAGTTTAAAAATACTTTATCTAACCTTAGAAGACGATGCGGTGGTTGACGTGGTAATCGAAATTCTTTAGACGAAGTTAAAGAACAGAACGTGTGTCTACCTGACTTGCTAAAAAGTAGAGAGCTGTGGAGTAGGAATATTTCCATACCTTGGTTTAAACAAAACCTTTTGGCAGCGAAGTGAGTAATGCAGGGAAGCCATCGTCAAGATTTGCTGAGCATGAATTTTGAACTATGTAGTGAAATTAAGACGAACAGACTTGTCTGAATTCGTACAAATATTTCAGTTGTTCACATGGGTCACGATTCACGAATTCATTAGACGAAGGCGCTTCTCCGCATCACCTATCACCAGAATTTCAGTTTTCTCAGAAAAAACGTACCAAACAAACCCAATTACTTACTCAACATTAAACTCAGTGGGAGTATATAGGTACTCGGTACTGACATAAAATTGAGCCGTTCAATGCACCTCTTTTAAGATAGTTAAGCTCTCTGTTAGCATATAGAGTTTCTATTCGCATTTCCTTTTGCAATCTTTGAAGTCTAAATTACATACATTCATAGCACCCACTTCACACCCACCATATTCTCGCATAGTCACGATATTTTATAGCAACGGAAAATATTTGCTCATAAACAACCCGAGGACACTTTAGCAAACAGGAAATGTTTTCTTTAGCAAAACATTGTCACGTATAGAATCTTCTTCATGGCGCACAACTTCATTCCAAGTGGTTTCCTCTGCTATGCTCTGCTAGTTCTATACCATCATCAACATTCTTCGTGCTTATGAATTTCTAAATAACTGCACACTAAATGAACCCTTTTTGCTTTAGCGACAATGACAATAAAACCCATCCAACCCCTCTGTTTCCCTTATCTAAAAAAAAATTTACACACCACGCTGCTGCGCTGGCACAGCAAGAGGGTTGGAAATACAATTCACATATATTAACCTTTCAGCCCTTAAATTGGCACCAATTGAATATTATTGACACCAGCACCGCACGCATTCCTTACAATAATTGTTTGTTCGTAGCAATCCTTCCCGACTCAACGACGGACGACTGCCACGAAGAGAGACGCACGCTTCAAAACAAATACCTAAACTAGGAAAACCCCAGAGGGTTATATTTTTAAGGGGAAGATTGTCTTTGAATATGTTTGAAAAAATGCTCTTGGATCCAGGCATATGCTCTATTTTCTTTTTTACTCTACAAGAGTAGAGACACGTTTTGTGTCTTCAGAACAATAACGCATTGTTTGTTTCTACGCACCGCATAGGTAGGAGCATCGCACTTATCTATGGTACCTACCTACTGCACCATTTTTCAAAGGAAATATTCTCGTTATTGTAAACCTCTGTTTTGCGGTAGTGGCAAGGTAGAGGTTTCTTGAATTATAAATTCTCTTGTCGTTGTCAGTAGTTTTAGTTTAACGTAATGTCAGCACTTCAGCAGCATTGATGCTTCAGAAGAACATACGCGTTGCTGTGCAGTCGGTGGATTTACTCATCTTCATCTTTCACCTTTTCTTTAAAAAAAAAAAACAATTTTCTTGAAGCTCGACGAAAAGACGGAATTCACTCCCATCGTAAGCCTAGTTTCTGTTAGCTTCACATCAAAAGCTTACGATGCGTTTTGTCAGGGCCTAAATTCCGTAACCTTTTAGACGATTATTGTCCAACCGTCTATCGTCATTTTCACCTATTGAAGAGCAGTTATTTTACCATTGTCTTACAAATTTTGGTAACTTTTTCAGACAACTATCCTCTTAAACTTTGTGTAATCCAGGTCTAGAATACTAAAGTCATGTCAGATTTTCGAAAACAGTGTTTGTGGTGTTTTTAGTCATCCTGTTACTCCGAATTGATCTAACCTCGTCATCAAAATGTTGTGGTCTTCTTTAAGTAAAAAGAAATACACTTGGAGAAAGAGGGTGACTTCAAGGCACCACAGTGTTACTATCGTTTTGAGTAAGCACTGTTGACGCTTAAATGATGTACCCTAATAAAACTACACTGGTATTCGTGTTTTTATTTTAAATGACGACGCTTCGCAACGTAGTATTCGGAATTTTGAATGTTTTAAAGAGTCTAGGTTGTTATAGCGAGTCTGGATAGTTCTACCGAGTATGAGATGTTCTGTCGAGTCTGGGATGCTCTAGCAAAAATAAAAGCCTGGGACAGATTTTGCCAACCATAACCTCTTATTCACTTTCGGTTCCAGATTCGAAGTTTCTGTCGAACTCACTCTGCATGAACTCAAAGAAAAAAAAATTCCATTGCTGTGGTCAATAATTTTGCAAGTTCCAGTACTTCAACTAATCGTCCCCTAATATCATAAAAACTATGTTGTGCACATCCCCTCAAGAATACCTTTCCAGTAGTATATTATTCATTGAAATACATAGCGATTTAAGGAAAGTAGAAGGTTTCACTCGGTCCTGCTTCTCACAATAAAACAATGATTGTTTCGAAATAAAGTGATTTAAGTGATTAGTTTCACTGAGAATAGATTACTCCAAATGCGATTCCTTCATATTTTAATATCTTCGTATTATTACTAGAGTTAAAGAGGTTCCACTTTGAATTGTAACGTTTCGTTACCGTAACACACAATTTTCTATAACCCCATGTGCCAATGCGTTTAATGATTAGTTTCACTGAGAACCAGCTGCACCACATGCCATTCTTTCAAGTTTGAATATCTTCTTATTTTCATAGAGCCAAGGAGATTCGCAGTAAAAATTGTAACGTTTCGTTACCGTATGACACAATTTTCTATGACATTATGAGCCACTTTAAAAAAAATTAACATTTTATGGATTGGGATTTATAGAGGATCTGAAAATCCAAACCTGATCTTCAGAAATGTACTTTTTACGAAGAAATACTTCATCAGTTATTGGCCCGGAATAACTTTCAAGATAAGCTTCGTTCCAAATCCGAACTTATCACTCTAATTACTCCACATTTTTGTGTTTTGAACTTGAAAAAAAATCGTGCAACAAAACAATCCTTCTGTCACTAAAAGAAAAACTCTTTGATGCAAATCTTTTTACCTCCGTTAGTTATCCCTGTGACCTTAGCTTGCATTGCACATTCACACGTCCAGTCCACCAATTGTGTGAAAATAGAGAAAATAAAAAAAAGAAACCCACTTTTTCCATCTCATCTTTTGTGCAACACGACTATATTCAGGCTAACCTTCAGAATTTTCTTTCCTTTTGTTAATTTTATTTCTGGTTGTGGTTTGTGTTGTGAGAGGTTTCGCTTCAGCTCCTCTTAAGTGTTCTTCTGGGTTTGGGTTTGGGTTTTGAAAAGCAAAGTTCCTTAGATGTGGTTTTGTCGTTTGACGCCCTTTAGCAAATAAGTAATGAAAAGCATGCACTAGGTTGCTTGCTCGTCCTCATTCATTTGTCCTTTTGTTTAATTTTCTACTCATTATCTGTCTGTCTGACATTTTTTTTTTCTTTCAACTCTTTTAGATTCATCCGAAAAGGGGATGTTCTCTTTTTATTTAAAACAAAAATGTAATCAAATGAGCTATGGCAAACGCTGTTAGTAGAACCCCTTGCGTTTTGCTATGAATTTTCTTACCTACAACAAATCACATTTAAGTCGTTGCGTTGGAATTTTAAATCAAACGTAATTTATTTTGCAAATTAATAGCACACGCACATACGAACGTCGTTCGGCACTTGTCATGTTTAAGGATTTATCTTCGAGAATAATTCAAATTTTCTCTCATTATTAAAACAGATATCTAGCAACTCGAATTGATTTTTTTTTTCATCTAACAAATTGCATTAAAGACTTTCAGAAATTTATTTAACTTATCCTGCTTATGATCTACCAGTCGTTTTTCGTTAGAAATTCGATTAAGGAATAAAAGACATGAGAGAAATACCTTCCAACCAATTTAATAGATTTATTTTGAAAAAATTTTTTGTGAGGGTGAGTGTTAAGAATGTTGGGTCTTGGTATTTTGTGGGAAACTTTTAATAATTCTCTTGGTTTTTTTTATTTTTGTTCTGTGCAAAAAGAAATTGGGAAAAGTAATTTGACAAAGCAGATATATGAGATCAGCGGGGGAAGAAATACCAATCATACCTTCAATAGGTGGTACCAATGTGTCTGTCGTGTCCTTTCTGAATGCGCACGTGAGATATTAAAATAAAATTGGGAGTCAATATATGAAACCGTAACTGAGTTGTTTTATCTATACGGTTTTTTGACATTTGGCGTTTTGTAAACTTTTTCATTATTTAAAATGCAATCCACTGAGTTAACAAAGTACACAGAGTTACAGATCTAACTTTTAACATGAAGGTCGACTTTTATCGGCCCGTATTTCCTCGTTTCCTGGTTTTCGATTCTAATTCGAGTAGGTCCTCGATGGAGATTCAACTGAATCTCAATGAGAATACTTCAGACATCTTAACAGTTTTCCGATTGATCTTAACCAGAACCCGCTGGTCCTTAAAAAGGTTAATCCTTGACAGTCTTCCACATATTCTTATTGACAACCTTCGGGCGTGAAAGATCTTGAAAGATCTTTCGGTTTTCAACTATGAATTTTCTAAGAGAGTGCTGAAACCGCCTTACCACTGGTGGGGGGATGTCAGTAACAGACTGAATATTAGAATTCAAGATCACAATATAAATTTTTCATTTGATTTTAACCGCAGCGCTCTGGTCCTTAACATGCATTCACCTAATTCTTGACAGTCTTCCAAACATCCTTCTTGGCTCCCTCTTATAGTGATCTTTCGAAAGACCTTTTAATCTTTAACAAGTCAATTGTCGTATCTTACTAGATAAGTACTAATACCCAGCAGTAACACAGACTAAATATTAAAACTCAAGATCTCAAAATTTGTGACTCGATTGATTTTAACCGCAGCTTTCTGGCCCTTAACAGGCATTTACCTTATTCTTGGCAAGTTACCATACATTCTACTTGGCTCCCTTTTAGCGTGCTCGCGAAAGAGCTTTTGGATTTTTTGCATGCAGAAGAGCGCTATTGCCGCCTTACCACTGGTGAGGGGATGTCAGTAACACAGACTAAATATTAAAATATAAGATCACAAATCGCTGTTGTTGCTGATATCTCGTTCTCGAAGAAATTTTTCTTATTCAATTCGGTAGCTCGAATGTGTATTCAAGTTGTGAATATTGGTCGAAAACTTCGAAACTTTGAGACTTCGCTTTTTTGGGAATCGTATACTTTTTTAAGTTGGAATGGAAGTAATTGTAAGCTGCACATTAACGAACTCACCCTTTAACCTTCTTAAAAGTGATTCATTTTCTTATAAGTGCTTAGATATTCACCTCCTTGAAAGCGCTTAGCTCTTCACCTTCTTAAAAGTGCTAAGCTTTTCTTCTTTTTAGATGTGCTAAGCTATTCACCTTCTGCTTCACCTCCTTGAATTTGCTATTCACCGATTGATGTTAGCAACTTTTTGGAACTCTTGAAAGTCTTTCTACTGATACCCGACTTCTCTCTCGATCGAACCCTTCCGCCAGTTCTCAGAAACATTATAGCTAGACCGATTATCCAGTTGGTCCTAAGCAGTTCTATTATTCCACATGCTCTCACATGATTTTCGTTCGACATCCAACTAACTCGCATTTTTCCTCGCGTGGCACCCTTGAAGCCTTAAACTTGTTTCAACAAATATTCTCATGAGCAATAGAAGGAAACTATGGTCTTATTACCTTTGAAGTACTTGTCAATTCCTCGCAAAGTGTAAAACCCTCGGAAAAACTAACTAGGTATCTGGATCTCAAACCACAACTTGACGCACGATAGTCCGACACTTCCAACTATCATTAGACCACCGCACCGTCACCACCTATTGATGTCAGAATCCGAATCAAATACTCAAAGTGACATTCATGCCGAACGATGCATGCGAACAGGACTCAGCTGTTGCTTGATATAGTACCAAATATTTTTTTGTTTGTTCATTTTCTTTTACAAACACCTGAAATATACGATGGAACAAACAAGAACGTAAATAATTCAATTATTGCCAATTCATGTCCTTAGTAGGTCAATCTATTAAAAACTTCAGGTAGAGCTCTACACAGGAAACTTAAAGAAAATGTGATAACCAAGCGATGTTACGTGTCCCTAACTCAAGAACATCCACTAAAACGTCCTTTTTTTCCTGTTGTTGGCAAATAAGCTTTCCTTTCCTCAACAAACCCTCTAAGAAAAAAAAAAAAAAAAAAACTTTCCCGTTACAAAACACGACAAGCTAGTTAGCTAATACGCCAGCATTCAACAGCAACAACAACAGCCAACCGAAAAAAGCCAAACTTCCCCGAACAAAGATGTCACGTTGACTTCGGATGACCACTACAATAGAGTAGATGGATTTTTTAATCTAATTACTAAGAGGGTGTTCGTGTTGTGAATGAAATTCAATATACGAATTATATGAAGTCCCGAGGTAAATAATATCTTCAACAAGTAAGTGTCATGGGAACGCCACACTGCTGTGGCGTGTAGTACGTGCTCTAGTGTTCGTTCGTATCCACGAAATTCAATTAACTTAAAATGTCATAAACATTCGCTGTAAATCATTTTTTCTCCAGCTTTTTTTTTCTTTTTTTTTTTGACAAAAAATGTCGCATAGATCTGCGGTGGCTACGAAATGGCTGTTTGAAAGGTGGTAAAATTCCCTACCTGCTTGCCTTACATTCCACAATATCCAATATGAATCTACTATATTTTTTTTTACTCCCTGATTCTTTTTCAGTGTTCTGTTCACCCCAAGGACTTTGGCAAATATGATTCGGAAAAAATATGGTAAGGTGAAGTTTTTCTGGTGTGTTGTCGAGGATGATAGGGGATGTGGCGACCAAGGTAAATACCTATCTCGCAAAAACGAAAATAGTTTGGTTTATTTTTATTTTTTGTCTGGGAAGTGACTTCCTTAACGGTTAAGTCATTTAACAACTTGATTGCCAGCCATCACATATCTTAAGAGGTGAGTTAATACTTTTTTTAATCAAACTGTGGTAAATATGCTTGCGACTTGGACAGCATGTTCATTTTTTCTCGATGCGGCAGTGTGATTTCAGCGATTTTGTGTAGAAATCCCAGGAATTCCTATTTTGAATTATGTTAAGATTCTTTTTTCCTTCTAAACCGTAGAGAGGGTCTACTTAAATGTTTACTTTTTGTAAAATAATATTAAAATGCTATCAATAAGGTTATCAGTAAAGTTAATACCTTCTAGTAACAGCTATGACCCATCACTCCATCAGCCATGAGGCATATAAGCAACTAGGGTTGGCATCTCTTATCTCTCCGTCTGTCGTCTAGCTGGTTGTACTCAGCATTAATCTAGGCGGTCTTCTAAAGGTTCTCTAATAAGAATAATTTAAGATCTTGAGATCTTAAGGACTTCAGCATTCTTAGCAACTTTTTTTAACGGTGCAATTAGAATTAACATCACAAATGGATTACCGTTCTCCCAGTTATATTTGCTTCACACAAATGATTCACATGTGATTTAAGGGGTTTCTACATACTAAGTGATTCATCGTTACACTTAAAAGAAAAGTCCCTCACCGTGGGTGAGGGACGTCTAATGAATCGAAACTGGAAAGTTTAAGAATGAAACCTCGGGGCCTTACTCATTTCAAAGACCTACAATTTTATGTAGATTTTGAAAGGCGAAGTTGGAAATTGTTTTTCATGGCAGTGTGTAATTACCCACTTCTCACGAAAGACGACTCCCGTGAAATACTTTTTTTCTGATGTTTCTGGGATTTGAACCACGAACTTCCCAGGTAACAGGCAGACATGCTTAACGTTATGCCACGGTCACTATTTTTAATAGTTCTCTTATAAAATAATTTTAGCACTTAAAGCTACTAATTACTTAACTTAACAAGAAGGAGTTCACATTTTAATGACATTTTACTCTTTAACGGCACCATGAAATTGTCTTCGCGAAGGGATCAACGGTCTTCCGTTGTCGTCTACTTCACAGAAATGATTCGTCTATGGTGTAAGCCATTTTCAATACTTGCTAAGTGAATCATCCATACACTTCAAAGAAAAGATTCTCACCGTGGGTGGGGAGAAGTCGAATGAACCAACACTGGAAAAATTAATATTCTTAAATGATGAAATTTTAATCTAATCTGTTGTTTTTGCTTTTTGTAAGGACATCTTAAGGCTATAAGCTATCGCCTTTTGGCTGTGAATTCATTCTCATCATTTTTTCTAGTTGAGAAAAAAATTATTACAATTTTCGTCAAACACTTAATTGCAATTCAGCTTTTTGTAGGTTTTCTCCGACCTCCCTGAAGGTTGTCATTTAGGTGCACTTTTCTTCATTCTTATTACTGTTGACGTACGACATCAAAATTACAGTCTCGTATCTCACTGTAGGAAGATGTTTTTAACTTTTAGAAGATCATTTCTTCCTTTCTTACCTTCTTGATTATTTCTTTTTCTAGAAGGATCTCGATAACTTTTTTTATCTGGTCCCTACTGCTTGCAACTAAACCAATTTACAACCTTTCCGCATAAGCCCATAAAAATTGCATCTATTTTCTCCACGGTCAGGCCTTCGTTCAGGCGACTCGCTGCTTCGCATCATGTCAGAAAGTGATACCAGCTGCGCCCTGTTTAACAGATCGAAAAACTCGTACGAAATTGTTTTTTTTATGTCACGACAGAGCTGGGAAAGCCTTGTGGAATGGAGGGGACCTATGAATGTTTCCCGATTCCAAAAGATTATATGAGATAGCTCTTTTTGTGGCAATATAATTACTCTTTGGGGACTTTCCGATTGATCACGAAAGGCGATTCTCGTGGAATAAAATTGAGCGTTGCTGGGATTCCACGTAACAGATATACGTTGTGAACCATAGACTTATTTCAGTTAGGGTTTGCTCACGACTCCTTATTACTTCTTTCTTATCACAAGGCCTCGTAATTTAATCGTCTGTTCTATCTTCCTATCGTATCGTTCTGTTTACGTACAAATGTACCTCTTATGACTCCAACGAACCTTTACGTATTCTCTTACTGCGGAGCACAAATGCAAGCACTTATTGTTTTGACTTCAACCTAACTTTTTTTGTTTCTTGAACTAAAGATCATTGTCTTTCCAACGTTTTTTTTGTGGTTAGGAGAAAAAATCGACCACCACAGGTTTCACACGATACCTAAATGGTCTCCATCGAAAAAAAGAAAATTAAGTTATTTCTTAGAGACTTCTGACCAATATTCGCTCTCTCTCTCTCTCTCTCTCTCTATTTTCACATTACTCTTATGTGTTTGAAAGATTTAAAAAAAAAAAAAATGTCCGCATGTAAACAAATTAAATTTTAAAATAATTAGAGATTTGCGAAATCAATTCGAAATCCTGTTCGAGATCAGGATTCTTGGCGAACAGAGGGTTGCAGTGTTAATGCAGCGATTTGCTTAAAACAGTTTTAGGGTCAAGCTGAAGCCTTTTTGCCTTTGGACTTACATATTTACTCAGTGGATACGATGTCATCAAGTATTGATTTCAAGTTTCCTTGCTCAATCTGTTGATGCTTTATCGCTGGCGTACCGCATGGATGCCATTACAACCCTTTTCTCTTCATTCTTGTCATTTAAGATGTTGTTCCTTGTATTTTCTATGGTGGCTTCCTAGTGAAATGCCAGTATTAGTTGTTAAATGAAGTAAAAATTCTTTTAACTCTAACTCCAACAAAAAGCCATGAAGAACATGACTTGCTGATATCTTGGACTGCATGCTTTTGAAATGTTTGAAAGACCTGAAGGCCTTACTCAAGTAAGTAAGTTTTTCCTTTCCAACTGACTGTCTATTTTTTGTAACATTAAATACAAAATAGATGTACTATCCTAATCATACCTGAACAACTACTCACCACGCAGCGCAGTATCAAGTATAAGTAAATAGGTTTCCAAAAGCTTTTGAACATTACCTGAAATGAGAAATTTTCAAGAAAATAATTATTTTAATATCATCCTTTTTATGTAAACATTCTAACTTAACTATTCAATAAAATAAATTCTTTTCTATATCCACACAACAATACAATAATTTTAGGCTGAAAAGTGCTTAAGTCATCACCATGCGAAATCAAATTAAGGTCAAGTCTTTAATTTGATTTCCTTTAGCTCTCACCCGAAAATAGATTTTCTTCCCATTGACATTTAGCTTACAAGCATGTTTCCCAAATCTTCATCTTATTTGTGACGAATTTCCGAAAAGCAATTTAAACATCAGAGTCATCTATTTAACATCCAATCTTTATACACACACGACACATGTTAAAGTGATTTATTGATGGTCATAAAAAAAGTTATAAATACCCAGGTCTTCTAAGAGCTAGAGCACTATTCAAAATGTTAATGATTTGTTAGATAAGTTAAGACCAGGACATAATTCTTTTGAGTATCAGAAGTTTAAAGTTTTCTTCGGAGTATTTTGTCATTAGGTTTAAACGAATTTATTGCACAACCATTAAATTTGGTTATTCAATAGGTTATCTAGTCTGCATTTAAAATGGCACTATTGTATATTTACAGGGTTTCTCATAGAGTGAAACCAGGTAGGAGTGAGTGATTTACGAATTGGGCTTTAGAATGCTCTGTCGTTTTATACATTCACTTAAATTTACTTCGACCTGTCACTTTGTTCGCAATATTGTAAATTGAATCATTAAAGAAATTTGTCATTACACTGCCCTTCAATTTAAAAGGTAAAAGGTTTTTGTTAGGAAAAAATAGCTAATTTCTCCTAAAAAGGTTCAGTAAAAGAAATTTTTCTTGTGAATTTTCAATGAAGCGCACGTGTGTAAAAAACATTCTGCTCTGGTATGCTTAGCACAATATGAAAATTGATTAAGCACCTAAGTCAGTTGTCAACTACTAAGTAGTTTATAGGAATTTTGATTGTGGGTTAAACCAGATCCTGCTGGAATTAAAAAAAAGAAGAGATTGTGGTTAAGGGGAACAGTAGAGTCAGTAGAACTCAATTAGCGCTGGATTTAGCCATATCGGAAACATATGTTCAATAGAATAATAAATTTGAGCTAAAACTGAGAAGCGTAAACTTAGTGAACAAAACCTTCGACTTGTTTAAGAAATTCCAAGATTTGCTATGAGGAAGGAGGAAAACTCATCTCGATGAATTCTTCTTCAGTGATACTAGCGACTTAGTTTACATAGACCCTAAAAGTCTTTCGAAATACATTAAAAGTGCCGCGTGGTTCGACAAACGGGCCTCATTACGGGGCTAGTCCCGTAATGGAAGATAAATGGGTGATCAACTCGTTAATCTTACATCGGGTTTCTGAGATCAGTAGGTGATTAACTTGCTGATCTCTGTAGTATCACAATGGGCCCTTGCGGTCTAAGTGTGTCAGGCAATGTACTCATTGGCTGACAGCCACTTCCACCTAACCTAACCTGGCTATAATTCGCCTTGTTCTTGTTTTTATTCTTGTTCTTGTTCCTCTTATTGTTCTTGTTCTTGTTCTTGTTCTTGTTCTTGTTCTTGTTCTTGTTCTTGTTCTTGTTCTTGTTCTTGTTCTTGTTCTTGTGCTTGTGCTTGTTCCTGTTCTTGTTCTTGTTCTTGTTCTTGTTCTTGTTCTTGTTCTTGTTCTTGTTCTTGTTCTTGTTCTTGTTCTTGTTCTTGTTCTTGTTCTTGTTCTTGTTCTTGTTCTTGTTCTTGTTCTTGTTCTTGTTCTTGTTCTAGTTCTAGTTTTTGTTCTTGTTCTTGTTCTTGTTCTTGTTCTTGTTCTTGTTCTTGTTCTTGTTCTTGTTCTTGTTCTTGTTCTTGTTCTTGTTCTTGTCTTGTCCTTTTTCTTGTTCTTGTTCTTGTTCTTGTTATTGTTCTTGTTCTTGTTCTTGTTCTTGTTCTTGTTCTTGTTCTTGTTCTTGTTCTTGTTTATGTTCTTGTTCTTGTTTTTGTTCTTGTTCTTGTTCTTGTTCTTGTTTATGTTCTTGTCCTTGTTCTTGTTCTTGTTCTTGTTCTTGTTCATGTTCTTGTTCTTGTTCTCGTTCTTGTTCTTGCTCTTGTTCTTGCTCTTGTTCTCGTTCTTGTTCTTGTTCTTGTTCTTGTTCTTGTTCTTGTTCTTGTTCTTGTTCTTGTTCTTGTTCTTGTTCTTGTTCTTGTTCTTGTTCTTGTTCTTGTTCTTGTTCTTGTTCTTGTTCTTGTTCTTGTTCTTGTTCTTGTTCTTGTTCTTGTTCTTGTTCTTGTTCTTGTTCTTGTTCTTGTTCTTGTTCTTGTTCTTGTTCTTGTTCTTGTTCTTGTTCTTGTTCTTGTTCTTGTTCTTGTTCTTGTTCTTGTTCTTGTTCTTGTTCTTGTTCTTGTTCTTGTTCTTGTTCTTGTTCTTGTTCTTGTTCATGTTCTTGTTCTTGTTCTTGTTCCTGTTCCTGTCCTTATTCGATATTCGTCAAACGATAATGAATCACCATTGCCGAACCATTGCAAAGAAAATATTGTGTTTAAACATAATTTTATGCCTCATTAGCTTGGATATTTCTATAAAAATGTGAGAGATTTTGAAAATCTTAAATCAAACTGTAGCAGAACCCATTAGCAAATGCCTCACTTAAATTTTTTCACCCAAGCAACCTTGCACTCGTTAAGATCATCTCACATCACATCTTTCTACATCGCAAGCGCCACAGACGCCTTTGAAACAATAAAATATTTATATCTTAAATGGTTTTTATGGCAGGATAATAAGTTGCGGTATTTTCGTTCTACACACAACAACATTATATCCTTTTCCAACTTTTCTTTATGTTCCTCATTGCATATATAATTATACGCTCGCTGCAAATCTGAATGAAATACGTCTGCAAATTTTAACAGAGAAAGAAAGATAGGGAAAAAAATTGTAGGTATATTCAACGTTAAAGATATTCAATTTCATGTGAGAGATTCGTTTGCATATATCACGTTCCGTTCTGGCAAAAAATTCTGAAATTGTAAGAAATGACTAAGGAGAAAGGTTAGCAAACAGCAACATCTACCACACAGAAGACATAGACATAATATATCCCTTCTCTTCCACCATCAGGAGGAGCCTGCCGAGAAAATTTTTAGAATTATATCATTAAATATGAAAATATTCCTTTTATGTTTCATAAAAATGTCATAATATCGCTTTATAGAAGCTTGTAAGAGAAAGATAAAGACAGGAATTATGAGTAAAAATAAAATTATATCCGGCAAAGAGGATCATACAACCCAACGGCTGTGATTTATTGAACAATTGATTCTTTGCTAACGGAAAAATATTTTGGTATAGGTAGATGGTAGAGGCATGTATAAAATCCATTTAAAATGCTTTATTTTATCTCAAAAATTCAAAATTGTTCTGATAAACAAAAATTCGCATATGTTGATGCAGGGTTATCGTCTGTGTAAGGGTGCTAAAGGGTTGTTGGTTTGGTCTGGTAATAAGCGTACATTTGTTTAGTTGGCTTTTTTCAATTTGAAAGCTAAATACTTTGTCAAAAATCGAAGGCATACGGTGTTCTTACGATTATTCTAATAAGGAACTACCGTCTTACTCTTTTTAGTCTAATCATTTATCAATTGGTTGTTTTTGTGAATGTTCCATTCAACAACTTATTGAGAAAAGAGCCTATTTGATAACTCATACTTCCTCTTATGATAGCCTGTTTCGTTTAATAAGAAAAAGAGGGAACAACCCTCGTTAGTAAAGTTCATGGAGGCTGAAATAAAAAAAAAAAACAATAGAAGCAAGGTGCACATGCTAACAGAAATATCGAAATTCCTTCCTTGAATGGAAAAGCGTTCAAGGAAAAATTTTGTGACGTACACAAAGTGTAAAAGAAACAGTATCTTGCAACAAATTGGTGTGATTGCACATCCACATCCATATTGTGAAAATTAATCCTTTCCACTATTGCACGAGGGTGAAGGACATCAATGATGAACGAAAAATCGATCAAGAAAATAGTTATAGTCAAACTATTTATAATTCAGATTCAATATCCATAATGGAAGCATCGTGGAGTGTGTATAGTGTTGCGTTGGAGGAGGTAGATAATTGTTCTCCGACTTTAGGGAAGAGAAACTACGTTTGTCGGAACAGAACAGGTTGGTATACCGACGAATAAGCATATGGCAAATTCAATATTGGGATATATTAACTTACTTTTCGGAGTCAGTCAGTCAGTCGACACTCTCATCTCCAAAAACTTTATCCAGGCCAACATTTCCAAGTTTCCTTAGAACTTTTTTCCTCTTCCTTTTGTTTCATAGCTTTTAATTTTTGGCAAACTCCAACGAAATGAAAGTTAATATCGTTCATTCCCTTTACAGCCAGATATGTATGTTCATCGTTTCTGAAGAAAGCTGCATCAAAAATATTCAGATTTTTATTTCTTTTTGCCCACGAGTTTCAATTTCAACTGCTGTTTACTTTCAAACTCCGACAGAATCTTTCTTCTTTTAATTTTCTGGTATCTTTCGTAAGTTTAAATGTTAATAAGAAGTGAAGTTTCCTGTTTAAGGCCATTAAAGCTATCAATTTGCTTGGAAATAAATTCATTTATCTGTCGAATCAACCGTCAAAGTGGCGTTGATGATCTCTCTTCATGGTTACACACTGCTGTCATAGATCAAAGGCGGCTGGCTAATGAATGGGTCTTTGAAACTCTTTATATTTTTGTTTTAAAGACGTAAAGCATAAATGAGAAGCATGATCATTGATCATTTGTTTACTTATTTCTGGGGGTCTACTATGCAACTCGATGCTGCAATAAAAGTCTTAAAATGACCCAGTTTGAATGAAACGAAAGCTGAAAGCTGTTTAAAGAATTCAAATCTGACTCTATTTTCAGTCTAATTGGTGTATAAAGTCATATCAAAAGTATAATTCGAATGATTCGCAATTCGATTGAATAGAGTAAGATAATCAGTTGCATTGCTCACCTCAAAAAATTCAACGGTAATAATCGCGCTTTTAGGAATACCTTTAAGCTAACCCTTGGCCCAACTTCGGATGTACTGTCTAATACAGAGATTCCTTTTTTAGCCGTACAATACGAATGTGAAATGCATTGCCAAGCTTTCCATGCAGTCTTCAGAAGTTTTGAACACCGATAACTCCTTTTATATCCTCTTTTATCTTCCTAAGGCCCGTACTGTGCTAATTTAAAATATAAAAAGGAGAACATAGTTGCACCATTTATTTAAAATTTGTTTTAAAACACAAGGAAACACTAATCGCTTCTTTCGAAATTTTTTTTACCTCGGCATTGCTGTGCAATTACGGTCATTCGTTACACTTGAACTTCGGTCCCCTTCTTCATTAAGCTAGTAAAACTCTTGTATATGTGCTTATTAGTTTCAAAAGCTAAGCATACTGGGGTAATAAAGGTAAATACACACAAAACTACAGATCTTTTTGCAGCCTTACCACGAAGTGCACAGTTAACCCTTAAAAATATCTTAAGGATTTAATTTCAACAGATTGACAAATGTCGCTGGGATAAGTTCAGAGGTGTTGGCAACAAGTTCTCAAATTTTCAGAAATTGAATCATCTTTAAGTACACTAAAAAAGGTATTTCAAATAGTTTCTTAAGGACATCTTAAGTAATTGATTTCGCTAAAAATGTTTTTGAGTCTGTTCCAGTTCTATCAACAGATGTCGCTGTGATTAGTTCGTAGGTAGTGGAATTAAGCTGCCAAAATTTCCATAAATTTAAATATCTTTTAATACATTTTACAAATGTTTTTTAAATAGCCTCTTAAAGATATCTTCAGGAGTTAATTTCGCTGGAAATGGTTTTGAAGTCCGTTCTATTTCCGTCAACATATTTCGCTGAGATAGGTTTGGAGGTGTTAGCAGACTTTCAGCAAATGCCAAATTTTCAGCAATTAAAACGTATGTAAGCGCACTTAATGATTTTTTTTAAAGTGATTCTTTTGAAGGTTTTGAATAAGCAACACACAAAAAATAATTTAATAGTAGTATTGAAAGTGTCCTAAATAGTTTGTGGCGATGTTTTAAACAAAAATCTCTTTAAAATGGTTAAACAAGTGATAAAGTGGAATAGTTTTTGTTAAGAGTGAAACAAATGCTTACAAAGATCATATGATTTTTTTTTTTGAGAACTCTTCAAGTGCTTTTGCAATTTTGGGGCTTAAGTTGTCGTGGATTTGTGGATGAAGTACCATCGAGCTAGACTCAAGACGATCAGTGGCTTATGAAACCATATAAATGTGTTTGTTGTTCCGGCTCACAAAATTTTGATTTTTTCCTTATCCAGTATCGCATCAAAACCCACACCAACTTGAGTCAAAATCTTAGGTAATGAAATTATCGCTATCTACTTTTGGCTAATAAGATCTCAGGAGGCTTATTGCGGAAAGACTCTCGTGGCGTGAGATGAAATTTAGTTATTTTATCAAACTTAAATATTTTCAGGTCGCTGTCAAAATCTAGTAAGTAGAATGAAGTTGTTTTTTGCAACTTAGGTTGGGCTTATTGGTGTCCACATTTGCTTGACTATGACAAAATATATGCAAAAGCTGTCAGTCAGAGTCAATATTTCTAACACAATCCTGATAATACATTAATCGAATTTGTTGTAGCTTAGGAGATAATAAAAAATGAGAAGCACACTACCATTCTATTTGCTTTCTTAAAAGAATGACAAACTGCCATCTGAAAATCTCTGCCATCCAAAATCTCTCGTAGATATTTTAAAAATACCCGAATAAAGTTTTCAAAACTATCAAATTCAAATCACACCCTTACAAAACAATGCTTCAAGTTGCTCAAATAGTCAATCATATTTAAATAAAATATGTCTCAAAATACTCCCGGCTGATTCTAATCATTTTAAAAAGAAAGCTCTTCTTCGCTTCGCCTAGTATAAATGCTTCCCATAGGACCATGACATTAAATCATCCTATCACCATAAATTACAATAATAAATTCATTTATCTTCTTCCTAGAAATAAATATGACATATCTTTGATTTTTCCATAATAGGCGGACAGATCTCAATTAAACCCTCTTCATTCCAGATGCTTTCGTCTGAAGTGTTAATCCATAAATCACATTGTAATGCAATGAAGAGTGTGTCACCCTTTCATGTTGATTTTTTTATGTTTTATTTTTTTTTTTTACACAGAAGGCATTATTTTTTTAGCGGCTTGTCTGGGGGTATATCTACTCTCGTTCTGTCTTCTGACAGCCAAAGCAAAAACAAAACATAAAACAACAACAACAAAAATTAATTTATGACCGATCTCTTCCGCGATTACTCTACTAGTCATGAAGAACATATTTCAAGGATTTATGTATGTACATTGTACACGCCATTCGGATGAATGAAATCTTTGGAACGTTTATTTTATAGTCGCGGGATGCGTATCTTTGTATGTGCACGCACGTCTCGTTCGGTCGTATCTTTTTTTTATACTTTCAACATTCTGTTTTGCAAACAAGAAGTATAGGCATAATGATTCAAGAAATGCGTAGCAATTAATCATTTTAAATTGAGTTATTTGTTTTGTGTATTAATTATGCCTTTTAAGGACTGATGTGCAAAGTTTTCCTGTTGGATGTTGGTGTTGTTTTGTTTTGTTTTGTTTCTAAACTATCTGTTAGCGACAAGCATGTTTGGGAATCTTTAGGTGAAATATAAATCCAATGAAATGAAACTAGTTTTTATATCTTAAGGATTGCTGTTGCATTCTCTATTCATTTCTATATTCAAACCCGTCCAAACCTAAGGAAGCAGTTTACATGTGCGTCCTTCATCGCCATGGAAATCTTATTATTGCTCATGATCAAGGTCACTTCATAAAAAGTTTTTTGAATTGAAATGATTGATTTACGTACATATGTCAAAATTTTCATTCAATTGGAACGAACAAAACCTATTTTTCACTCAAATGAAGCCAACCAATTTCCGAAAATTTGTGACATATTTTCCATTAATTTAGCCAAGTTTAGAGACAGTTAAAGAGGGCAAAACATTGCAAATGAGTGTAAAACCATGCAAAAGAATGCAAAAGTATACGAGAATGCAAAAGAAGTATGCAAGAATACGAAAAATGCAAAGAATGCGAAAGATTGTAAAGCTGCAAGGTAATTTAAAGAAAGCAATTTGTATTGCAAGCCGAATGGTGATAGAAAAATGTGCAACAGTCTCAGAGTGAATTCATTGAACGCAATCTTTTAAGATTAGATTTATAAACCAGGTTCAGGACTTGCGTAGGGCACAGGACATTTATTCAGGGGTAAATATTCAAAATTATAAATATGTACTTCTTTCCCAAGTCTCTTAAAAAATATAATTTATTTAAGATTGGCCTTTCATCTTGAGCATTTGATATTGACTCTTTCACTGGAACTAACTTATCAAGGTTCAGCTTCGTTTGAGTCAGTGATTTGGATGTGTATGAGGCATTGAGTGAGATTTGGTTTGATGCATCTATTTCTTTTTATTAAAATGCTTCAGAATGTTTCTTTCACCTTATACTGTCATATATTCAATTTCTTCGTCTTCTGCTATCCTAAACAATGAAAAACTTCTAACCTTTCCCTCGGTTTGTTAAAAGTTCTACACAAAAGCGGGAGAATAATTTAATAAGCTATCAGGATGGCGAAATAGAGCGCGGCCTAGTGCATTTCTCACAAACATACCTTGTGACGAATAATGGGGGCCTACAATGTGTGCCCATTCCAAACGGCTAATCGAGAAAGCGCTGTTCATAGCATGGAATTACTGTCGGAGAAATTGTAATTTCCTTGCGATAGTTGACACCTATGGAAAAAGAATTTTTTCTTTTATGTTTCGGGGATTCGAACCTCGAACCTCCAATGACAAAGGCATACATGCTTACTATTACGCCACGAGCACAATCACAGGAATTAGGTCCTCATATCCGCTTTAATTTTTGTATTCAAAGCTCTTAAGAAAATAAGAAGTTGACATTTTTAATTCTCGTAGTGTTTCTTTTTTAACTGTTGTCAACTACTTTCGCAATTCATGTGGTTGATGGAGCCGTAACACTGCATTGGTGAAAATAGTCATTGATGACATAGCAAGAAATTGATAAAAATCTTAAAATGACTCGTTTTTATTAAAGCGCTTGACTCGGTTTATTATTGAAAAGGTTACAATACAATTTCTCCTTTGAAAAAAAGGCATTTTTCCTCGTTGCGGAATACGTAATAGCTACTACTCTGGCAGTTCTAGCTATAATGATGCCCTCTTCGATTTTTCACATACTGGTGTACCATAAGGATCAATCTAAGGTCCAGTTCTCTTTACCTTTTTCAATAACGGTGATGCTCAAATTTTCTTGAGCCATTAACTTGGCATGGTTGAGGATACAACTGCTAGAACCAATGAATATCTCTTACGAGTTGCTGAGTGGTCGAATCACATCCTTTTGAATTTGAATTCAGATAAATTTCTGACTTTTGTTGTTAGTAAGTAATGCGGCACTCAAATAAAATAAAAATAAGCAGGACGGCTCGGCTCAGAAAAGTTGGGGAAACCTCAGCGTAGCGCATTTCAAAGACCTACAATTTCATGCCGAATTTCGAACTGCTAAGTCAGAAGGCGCTTTTCATTGCAGGGTAACCACCTTGGGAGAATTTGCCAATTCCTCACAAAAGGTGATACCCGTACGAAAGCAATTGAATGCTTCTTCGTTTCGAACTTCGAACTTTTAAGTACCAGACAGAACATGATTACTTTCACGCCACGGAGACCAGTGTACCGAAAGATCTTATTTTTCAAACATTAAACCCAATTGCTCCGTTTAAATTTATGTACGTCAAAAAAAGTAAAAAAGAAGAAAACAAACTAAAATTAGAAGATTATGTTTAATCGAACTTTGTCATTGGAACATCATACCTACTTCTTTTGCTCTAGAGGAAGCGTGCCTTGAGGGTTCCCGTCAAAAGAGAAGTTGTCTGCCTATAAGCCTGATTTACTGATATCCAAATAGTAAAAGCGAAAAAAAATTAGAAGTGGCTTTCAGCAACATGGCTCCTTACGTTTACGTTTAACAATAAGGGAGGGGAGTTCACACTGTTCAATTTGCTGGAACGACCAATGTTGGATAATGTGACCCTTAGACGACCACTTGTCCAACTTGTTGGATGGTTTCCAAATATTTTTAAAAATTTTGTTTTAAAATGAAGTCTGATAAGCCGTGATCTTCATCCGACCACCCAACGAAGTCTGCATAAAAAGTTGTACTGCCCTTATATCTTCACGTTTTTCTATATACCACTAAGTAAACTCCTTGATGTCCAAGCTCTAATTTACTTATTCCCGAAGAAAACTCCTTCCTGACTAGCTAAATATTTGAAAATCTTACATCTTCATCACCACAAAGAATAAGTATTTCAATATCACTTCATCTTGAATTTCGAAACCTTAAGCGACTCTTTTTGTGTGCAAGTCTATCCTTAAAACAAATGGTTTTAGTATAATTTAAAAAAAAGAAAATTTTAATCTCCGACCATCAATTTTGTACACCGACCTAAAATGTTTTAAATCGCATAAATTATCGACAAGATATTCGCTTCAGTCAAACGAGACATGACTGCCTAAAAAGTGAGATGTCTTTATGATGTTGTCAACGTAGTCTCTTTCTTATTCCAGAACAATACCTGATTTTATTCTTTGTCCAATGAAACCATGCTAGCCACTTGTTGCCTTCAAATATGCATCTGATGACCCATTTTTTGGGGACACGTTCGGCAGAGCAGTGGCCTCAACATGTTCGCACCCCAAAACAAAGAGCGCTTCACAAATTCCTTATTCCAAATTTAACAAAACTCATCAAGTTCGCCGATTGTATCAACTGCACTCTTTCTCAAAACGAAAATTGAATGCCACATCGTGTGCATGATCCGCATTTAATGATCCTCGACAATATGTACACGTCCCGTCGCATCGCGTCAGAATGGAATATAAGGCGAGACTGTATAAATAACATTAACCCGGTTTGGTGATACTCTAAGTATATCAAGGCTTGTTTTGTAGCCCAAACAAAAGGAAAACTACATATGTATTCCTAAACGTCCTCGGTATATAATTGTACCAAAATGCCACCGAAATGACGTAAGGCTGTTGTTGAAACAACATTCCTTAGCATAAAACAATGAAAAATATGTTTCCGTGCGTATAAAATCATAAAAAAAGAAAGGGAAAAAAATGAAACATAAAAAGGGAGACGTTATTTAGAATAGGGTGTTTAATTCCAGAAGTTTTTTTTTTTTTGATTTCTTATTTGACACACGATTCAGTATGTAGGCTAAAAATTATTTTTAGTTTGCCTCATGAGCGACTAAGAATTTCGACTACGAAAGTTTATTGCATTCTTTTTGAATATGGAAAAATTTTAATTGCAAGACTGTTGTGGTTATTCTTTGTCGTTATAACATTTTTTTTTTTTATTGTTTTGGCCAGAAACTTGGCACTTGCTTGGGATTGAGGTCATTCATTTGTAAGAGGGGAAAGCCTTTGGTCATTAATTACAACTTGAATGGGATTCAAATCAGATACTGCTGCTGGTCTGTTGAATTGTGTGTCAGCAAATTTGTGGTTGTTTCTTGGTGTGATAGCTCCCACCGTTGTGTGTTGATGATGGCTACTCCTACTGAGTACCTTCTGTTTAAATCTCTGAATGTTAGATATAAGAGTATCCCCTTGCATTTACAATACAACTGAAAATTGTAGTCAAACCAATTCACGACGTAGCTCAAAAGCTAACCTCAATTGTGTTCAACTCGGTGTATAAGTAGAACGAGAAAATTATACCCGTTACCTTTTCTATTCTCTTTGGATGGAAAGTGGCAAGTAATTATTTATCTATGGCAACGCTACTGTTTCATGGATTGCAGACCAAATCAGACCATTTTTTGGAACAAACACAATTCCATTTCAATTTTGTTCGACTGGAAGTTCAGTTGTGAACGAGCAAAAAAACAGTCGCATGATTCAAAGTATTTTTCAATTGAAATCAATTACGACAAATGCTACAAAGCTTTTGTGGACATCTGTTCGCTGTTTTCGTCGTGTCGCCTCCTGATGTCATTTTTCTGGGACACAAGACAGACCAGACCAAAAGGAATTTAAATTTTTTTGTACCATATGACGCTTTAAATAAAATTCCAGATGTTTTTCGAGAAGTTGAGGAACACTGTTCTCTGCCAAACTCATTTGGATCAACGCAAGTGTTTCTTCTTGTTTTGATTCCTTATTTTCACTCCACTCAAGAGCCCTTTTTGAGTGAAAACAAATTTATTACTTTTAGTTAGGTATAAAAATCCACCTAGATGTCGGAGTCGTCGTTGACTTGAAGTAAGATTGTTGTTTAAGTCATCCGACATTCGGGTTCATCTCATTGAACCGATAAGCAAACAATCTCCTCATTATTCCCTTTCATAATGTTCATCCCATAAAAGGTCAAGTAGTAAGGCACGAGCGAGACTTAACCGATGATTTTCTAAGAACAATCAATTGATGAATAGCTCCTCTAATGAAGCCAAATATACAAATAAAATCAATTTATTATTATTGACCCCTGATCTGTATGGCAATTCAAAGATTAAGCAAATATACCATCTCAGCTATTCAAAGATTAGGCAAATATACCATCTCAGCCACTTTTAACGATGTACGCACATGGACGCACTTTGAAACGGAAATACATAAAAACAGAATCATTCCTCGGCATCCTCATCTTCAGTGAACCCTTGCAAACAACATGTGTAAGCAAATAAATCAAAATAATTGAGGCACTCTGAATGGATTCTCATTAGCGTTCATTATCAAATGTGCTGCTTATTGCTTATGGCTGTTTCTTGCAGTGAGTGTTATCCAATAATAATAATTATTGCCAACATCACATCCCACAACCACCTCCTCAAATTGAATAGTTCTCTAGGCATGGAATTGTTGAAAATTTTCGTGTTGCATTAAAAGCTGACAATGGCGATTATTTATTTCCAAATCCAAAAAAAAATCAGCTGATGAAGTACTTTTGGAGTAGTTGCGAGTTATTTTGTAAGTGAAGGAGTACAATTTATTTTCGCAAGAACTGAGAACATTTTGAGATGTTCCCGAGTGATTTATGCGAGTGGGTGTAATAAATCTTTTGGAATATTTCAAACACTTGGCGGGTTGTTTGTTAGGTATGTGTTTTTAGGCTAGTGATGAATTTTTTCTTATTCATTGAAATAATGTTTTTTTTTTTTGGTTAGTCAATAACTTAATCAACACTTCTACAGGATTGTTTATTGATTGCTTAAGAATTGGAAGAAATTAATAAAGTTTGTTCGGCAGAAGTTTAACTTTCCACTATGCCTCTTCGGCTTTCATTGCTAAACGTTTTGCCGATTTTTGTAAATGAGAAAATACTACTATAGCTTTAGTTCTGCTGACATAAATTGCAAAATCAGAAACAGGCCAAGTGTGACTCTTAAGGCAAGGCCAAGTACTGAGCGGCAAAGAGGCCAAATTAGAAGAAAATTGAAAGCTGAGTTGCAGAGCGATGTGGCTTAGTATTCAAATTTTTTTCTAAGTTTGCGTCTCAGTACGTGGCTCTGCGCTTAAGGTTCAGATAAAGAAAAGCAATGTCCCTCAGTATCGGTTTCACTTTCAGAATCAGTTTTTTTATTTTTCATCGATTAAAGTTGTTGTTTTTTTAAACAATGAATGAACAACCTTCTTCTTCGTCCCTTTTCGGCGATGCGATGCGAGCATCGTGATCTCGAAGTCATCACAAATTGTCCGATGCGATGATCCCAAGGCTCAAATTTCATCAAAAGCACGCCATCGACTTTCGTTCGGTTCACTCCCGAGTTGGAACCAGAAAAAGACTGTTATCGAATCTTTACGGATAGTTCCACATCCAATGTTGAATCTGGTGCTGTTGCAATGGCATCCGACTGTACACCTCGTTAGGTGCATACGCGTCCGTTTCCAAGGGGAGACGCATGCTATTCAAATTTCTAAAAGTTACGAAAAATGGCTGTATGGGAAGAAGTACCTGTGCCTGCAGTGACTGCCAAGCTGTGCTTAATGCTCTTCTTTACTCTCTAACTTCTTCGAAAGTTGTACAGAAATACAAAACCTCTCTGAATGCGGTCGGAAGACCAATTGTTGTTTAAGTTCAAGGCTATGACGGCATAACTAAGAACGAGATTGATGAAATTGCGAGATTATAAGATCCAAACAGATTTCTCTGGTCCTGAACAAGCACTTGGTCTGTCTGATCTTCAGTTAGACCTTCCAACCATGATTCAATCTGTCAAGAGTACAACCGAATAAAATTCTTATCATAAAAGCTTTTTATATAAGGCTGAGATCCAAGGTTTGGTGGTGCCCGTGGTGTAATATCTACCTGCTAGGCTTGAGGTTCGTGGTTTGAATCCCATCAGAAAACAGGAAAAACTTGCTATCGCCTTTTGCAAAGAATTGGCAAGTCTTTCGATAGTATCCATTGCTTTGAAAAGCGCTTTATCGATAAGCCTTTCAAAATCGGTAAAAAATTATAGGTCCCCTCCATTCCCTCACTATGCATGGCATTCCCTCACACAAGGTTTACTAAAGAAGCAGCTAAACTTTAGTTGATTAAAATTAGTTTTATTCCGATGTTCTTGAAAAAAAAAAATTTTTTTTTAATCCATACAAAGGTTTTCGTTTATAGTTCAGGTTGAAATTCTGATGGACAAAGTGTAATAGGTTGAGATGAACCTTTTCCGGTTAGGAAAGATTCGATTCAAATGTCTAACTGGGATAATGATGATTTTAGGTCTTAAGACTTGTTCTGATATTTAGTTGAGACGATCACAAGCCGCGGCTACAAGTTTTAGTTTTGGAACTTGAACTGCGGTTTCATTGTTCACTTCTATTGACACGTCTGGGATTCAGGTCTTAGTTCTTAAAGCCCCTTTAGACTTGATTTATACAGCTCAGCTCAGCTATCAGTTTAGTTTTCAGTTCAGTGTGTAAATTGACGTCAGTTCGATGTTCAGTTGAGCTTTTTTTTATTTGAGAAAAACAAAATCAGAAAGAAAACTTAGAACTGAACAGAAAACTGATGGAAATTTCATCAGTTGTCAGTTTCAGTTTCCAGTTCAGCTATCAGTTCATTTTTAAGTGTTTAGACATTAGAAAAAAAATTATTTCAGCTTTAGTTGAGGTATCAGTTAAGCTTTCAGTTAAACTTATGTGTAAATGCCAAACACTGAAGGGTTTAATTGAAACTGAAACTGATGGAATTCCCATAAGTTCTCAGTTCAGTTCTCAGTTTTCTTTGTTATTTTGATTTTCCACAATTAAATTAATGCTCAACTGAACATCGAGCTGAGGTTTATTTACACAGACTTTTTTTTTAACTGAATTGAAATTTGAACTGAGAACTGACCGTCTAAAAGGGCTTTTAGATTAGCATTGAATTGGCAACTCTAGTCTTGTACGTTGATTCCTGAAATGATGAGTCTATTAATTGTTGCTCTCAGGTAGCACGTGTCCTAAATTCAACAGTGAAGTAGTACTTAATATTAAGTTCAACAGTTACGTAGCACTGGACGCTAAATTCAACAGCAAAGTAGCACCGGACATTAAATTCAACAGTGAGTTAGCACTGCATACTATTTAACTTACTATATTCTCGGACCAAGATCGTTAATTCTTTTAGAGCACTGGAAGACCATCCGGGCACTTTTCCAGGGAGTAATATTTTCTCCGAATACTTTCGGAACTAAACTGAATTTTCTTTCATTCATCGGGGTGAGTTGTAATTTGATCAATCAATATTGGTGCGAAAAATCTGATAGCAAAGGCCATTGTTGTGGTTCTGTGTATTTCTGTGTTTTGATGCTGGAGCTGATGGTTGATGGTATGCTAGATTTTGTTGAACTTAGAGGCTAGCGAAAGTCTAATAGTTCATTACAGTCTTTTGGCTTTTCCTTGAACATCTGGTAATAGAACAATAACTGGTTGCTATCTGTTGGTATAAAAGAATGGTGGAACTTTAGAATGGGGATAAACCTATAAGGTGCCATTTCCTCTAAGGTAAGGCACCTAAGGTTAGGCACTCGGTTTTTATGGTGGGCTCTCAGCCGTTACGGACTTATGGCCGTTTGTATAGAAGGACATCAAAGCTCTGGTCATGATTTTGTTATAAACGTTGACTGGTATAATGTTCAGTGCGTTACAAATGACTAGCCAATATCTCTACCTCATTTCATAAGTAATATGTACGTCAGGAGCAATCTGCTGTTTTAAATAAAAGAGTTTCCAGAAGCTTTCTGGCTTTTCATCACATCTCCCGCTTGAGCCTCCAGCCGTCCAATGGCTCAATAATAGGTACCTATTTGGGTTGCTTTTCCAAGATGCCTTGGAGTACACCACCAGCTGAAGGACTAGGATTGCTTTGTACTCTGCCAGCACTTTGAATCCAGAACGAAAAGGATAGATTGAAAGGAAACGATTTCACTCGTCGCAAAATTGCCGCAAAAACTTTCGACACATATCCCAACATTTTTATGCTTTAGGATTGCAAAAAGGGAGCTCCATATCTCTTTCCATACAAACAAACATTGTGTCTCTGTTGCAATCTTGCAGTACAATAACTTCGTGTACCAACAATAGCAACGGAAATAAGAACCCTCAAGCAAATAAAAACTAAATGCCAAAAGGTCACCTCTTAACCACAGCAAAGTATCTTGTTTTGATTACCCGTTCAAACTATCTCATACCCATTTCTATTCTTATATAGCTTCATAGAAAAAAATGATTAATTCATGAACCCCCACTTCATCATTCATAATATCACGTTATTGCATTGCATCTCACTGCGCAGACCATTAAGTTGCGATAACCTTTTCAAAAGCTTTTTTTTTTTTTACTAATTTCTAAATAATTACTGCCTAGCTTAGTGGGTTGATGAAATTCAATTCTTCCTTTTCTGACCTTTTTGGGTGTTACATTCTGAAAATTTCAAAGTTGATTATGCCCTTGAGGCAGCCGACAAGGTACTTAATTTTTTCTAGAAGTGGAACAATCGTGGATCTTATCGTGTGCGAGGGAAAATTTATCCTGACCTTTAATTTACTTCCCCTCTTAATTCAGTATGAAAATATCTGTTATCCTGATAGGTAGGCTTACGATGGGATAACGTAGATAGTAAGTTGTTCCGGACATAAACATTTTCTAGAAGGTTACACATCGGAATAGGGTTGCGTAACCACATAGCAATTGTTTTGAAAATCTTATTTTTATTAGACGATCCACACTATACGATGCTCTCCGAAAATATAAAACGTTTCTATTTTCAAATCACTGCGAGCCATGCGAAACTGTGAAATCACAACACAGCAAAACCGACTCTTTCCAAGAAACGATGGAGGAGAGGGTGTATTAAAATTCATTTGTATCTCCACTTTCATTTTATGTGTATACGAGTATGTTCATTTGCTTAAAGGATATTTACTTATTTCTACATTTGGCAAAAGAAAATATTTATATACTCGTACATAAAATATACGAGAATGCTTTGTGTTCACTTTCCAGCTTAAATAGTCCTAATTTGAACATAAAACGACGGAGAAAAATGACATGCCATCAGAGTTCATAGAAAAACATTTCCCAACCAGCTAAATTATGCAAAATTGTAAAATGTTAGACTTATATACCGCCCGCACAACGCCATCGCCAGCAAAAAGGACAGCTTAACAAAATGAGATATAAAACATGAATCTCTGTGTTATTGTACTCAAAATAAGCAAAAAAAAGGACACCTAAGATGGCAGCCAGATTTGAATCAAATGTACCAGATAAATATTTGTTTGTTTGTTTGTTTTGCTTTGTTTGTAATAAAAGGGTTACTCCATTACTTCATAGAAAAGGGTAAATTTTCTTTTCGTTTGCCTAGTCCTTTTTCAGGATAAATTAACTCACCCCGAGACATGAGTGAATTTAAATATTCTTTCACGAAAAAAAGTGTCGCCAAACGACTCCATTTGACTTTTTCTGGTTTCAACACAAAATGGCTGGAGGCGGGGGGAGAAACGTTTTCATTTTCGAAAAACCTTTTCTTTCCTCAAACAAAAAATAAATATACTAAATAATTTAACGACTCTTTTGGGATTTTTTCCTTTCGTTGTGACAGACAAAAAAAAAAAAAAGAAAAACACACATTTTTAAGGAAGCCCCGAGTTTCTCCATCAAAAACGGAGAAAAACCCACTGGAAGAACAAATATAGAGCTACTAATGGTTTGTTACGCGTGCTGAAGCTGCTGATGTTTAACATTGCCGCCATCACCAGCACAGCACCAGTAGAGGCAGCATCAGCCGCAATGTTGCATAAAATGAAAAATGCAA
Source organism: Melanostoma scalare (assembly GCA_949752695.1). Lineage (NCBI taxonomy): Eukaryota > Metazoa > Arthropoda > Insecta > Diptera > Syrphidae > Melanostoma > Melanostoma scalare. The sequence goes on from OX456986.1 coordinate 18,777,581, forward strand.
AATTTTACAAAATATAATTTCCCTGAGGACCAGAATTTATACCAGTGGCAAGGGTAGCGCAAGGTTTTTGCCACTTTTTTGTGTACGTTGCAGGACATTGAGCCTTGGTGGGGCGAGTTGGGGGCAGCAAGGTAGCTGGACCGCAAATAAATTTTATCTCAAATTGGTGTTGAAATTGGATCCCGGTCGAGGTCACTGGATATTTCATTGCGAATGGGGAAGGTTGGGACTTGGTTTACAATCATGATTGCGGTGTAATAATTTCCGTGTGCTGTTCAACAACCGATAACATAACTTTGTATTAAATCAGGGTCACTAAATGGATTGACTTAGATGAATGTATTCGAATGGAATTCGGTACGCAGACACGTTGTCTGTAGTTTTGTTAAATTCTATAAAATGAAAATGAAAAAAAAAGAAACTCATTAATTACAATTGATGGAATCGACCTCATAACAACCATAAAGCACATCAATGTATTGAAATTTATGGAAATCGTGCAATAGAAACGAATTCACGCAATTAAGTACCTGTGAATAGATTTAACCGTTTGGTAAATATTCCTTTAAGTTTTGTTCTAAAAGCTTTGTAACAATTATTTGGTGACTTCTTTGTATGTTTTTTTTTTTTTTGCTTTACTTCAAGAGAGGGGAGTACGAATACTGTAACAAATTTAAATATCCTTTTCTGTAGGCTTTGTCAAATGCCTCTGGGAAGTAAGCTTCGGGAAAAGTAAGAGCAAACATCTACAATGAGTTGGAAAAGGCTATTATTTGTGTGTCCCATTTACCTTGTGTACATTTCTCCAAAAGAAAATCCTTCGACTTGCTGATTCAGTTTACAATTCTCATTTGATTAGAGATAATCAGCGTGAACGCATTACAATTACAATGGTCTGGGAACTGGGAATCTATTGAAACAATATTGCCGTGTTTAGTACAAATAAATCAGAATTGTGGCACAATAGTGCTCGGAGATCCCGAGCCTGCAGCATTTCACTCAACCAACCTTGTGAGACCTGAAGGATTTTTATGGATGGTGAGCCTATCCAGGACAGGCCCATCAGTGTCTTTTGCACTTGTATGATTTTTTCTTCAAATTACTACCAAATAAATAATAAAAAAACTATCAGAAATAACCAAGAATTCGTATACTTCACAGCTTTGATCACATGTAGAAATTTATCTGCAGTAAAATTCACTGGGATACAGAAAGTGGGTTAAGACACAATTTTCGATTTGCAGAATTAGCAAATTGTACTAACAAAAGTTTTTTACATTTTATAGGTTGGGTTCACTGAAATGTAATGCACTATGAATTTATTTCGTTTACAAGTACTTGTAGCATTGTGCTACATGCTACCAATACGTGATTTTTAGACGGGTAGTCATTTAAGTAGAGCTTCCACTCGACGCGGGTTAGTAATGGTATGGTCTTAGGAGCGCTAATTAAATCGATAATTTCCGAAGAACGTATCAATCCAATATCAGTGTATTTGCATATTCGATGTCTCCAATCGATCGATCATTGGATTTATTTTCATCATGGTCATTAAGACTACGATAACTACAAAATTGAACCAACTGCAAGAAGTATGGTTGAAATGAGAAACCAATAACTAAGAACTTAAAGCCGAACTAAAATATTCATGAGCTGGTAACCGCGCACCCATATTGGCGACCCATATTGGCGACCGCTCTGCTCAATAAAACTTGGATCGTTTTCCAAGCGTAGGCAGGAGCAATCACTACTTTTTCATTACGTCGCTAACTAGTCGTAGAAGCGCTTTTAATTTAAAAGACCAGATCTGCAAAAGTTAGTATCTAAGTTTCAATTATTTCTAAGTATGTATAGTTTTCAATCTCTTTCATGTGTAGGGTAAAGTCGGGCAGTATAGGTCTCCTTTTTATATTTTTCTCATAACTCAAAGCGGAACCAATGTTTTATCTTAAAGTGAGAAAGTACTGAGCCTTTATTTATTACAAAGCAAAAGATTTGGAAATCTTTGAAGTGAATATTTTGAAAATGTTTTAATTTGGGTAACTTTCATTCTATGGGCGCGAATTATAGGATTTCAGGAACAATGGGAACAAAATCTTTGCAGCTGGTTGCTTTATGTATCTGAGTATTAGTCACCTTAGAGGAGTAGAAAGACAAAACTTAAGGGTCTAGCTCAGTTAGAGAACAAATTGAGTCTTCAGCTTTAAAATGCTTGATATCTAGTTAGTCATGAGAGTAAATATTAAGTGCACAATAGTACATATAGACTTAAGCTGTGTCCAAACTGTAGTAATTGCCTGATTGATATTACTCGGTGAAACCTTACCTATAAGCCACCATCCACCCATGGGTTGAATAAATCAATGAAAATGAAACAAATTAAGCCATACAACACAAATTGTATGGCTTAAGTATTTAAGACAATGCTTACTACCATACAATCGCTTTTATTGAGCGTAGCAGGAACTGGTAATGTTTCATTAGCGAATAAGGTTGTAAGAATAAAGACTTTTTTTTGGTAAAATAGTAAACTGACTACGGCTGAACTAAAATTGAAGTACGAAGATCGGTATAAGCCTTCACGTCGAAAATATCATCTTAAAAAAAAGTGAAGCACTGCACTACCCGTTGAATTCGAATTGTCATGTTGAAAAGCGAAATTTATAGAACCCTGTCATACAACGGTCAGACACGATCGCGAAGTAAAAGAAGAAAGACAGACTAAAACGCTTCTAGTACAGACAAATGAAACGAAATCTACATTTGGTTTGCTTCAAACGTGGATCAATCTAAAATCAAAAATATTACCGACCGACGCACTATGAGTTCAACGTGGAGTACTCCACGAGCGAATGACTTACGTATATATACCCAAAATTTTCGAAAGCATATTGTATGAAAACTTAAGTTTTCGTTGCAAAGCTCTCATTTCTCCAAGACAACACGGGTTCCTCAAAGGCAGGTCAACAACAACAAACCTCGTTGAATTTGTCTCAATTTCCCTCTCAGCCTTGGAGAATGGAAATTAGGTCGATGTAATTTCAACTGACCTAAGTAAAGCTTTCGATAAAATCTTCCACAAACTTATTGTTTTTAAACTTTCCATTCTCGGCTTTGAACCCATTCTGTTGAGATGGATTTCTTCTTATTTAGAAAACCGTTGTTGTTGAGAACAGCGTTCGGTTCAGATCCGCCTTATCCAGCCGCTTTTTGGCTACATCCGGTGTTCCCCAAGGCAGCCATTTAGGCCCTCTGCTCTTCATTCTCAGTATTAACGACATTGAAATGATCATCAAACACTCCTCTATCTCTCTCTATGTGGACGATACTAAGATTTACCTAGTCATTTCTTTTTCTGAAGACTCTTCCTACCTCCAACAGGATCTTGACAATTTTTCAATATGGTGCTCCAAAAACTGCCTGGAGCTAAATATTTCCAAGTACCAATCAATAACTTTCTCACGTAAACGCATCAAATCTCCTCCCCGTCTCTATCTTCTAAACAGCCAAATCATTTCCCCCGTTCTGGTGATCCGCGACCTTGGTATTATTTACGACCGTGAACTGAATTTCCTCAAACATATCGACGATATAATCCTTAAGGCAAATTTAGCACTTGGCTTCGTGAAACGATGGTCCAAAGAATTTGCAGACCCCTACGTAACCCAATCTTTTGTTCGTCCGCTTCTTGAATACGCTTGTCAAGTCTGGTCGCCTTTCCAACAAGTGCACATTGCCAGAATTGAGAGCATGCAACGCCGTTTCCTCCGATTTGCTCTTCGAGGTTTTGATTAGAGTAATCCTTTGATATTACCTCCTTATCAAGGCCGAATCAAACTCCTCAACCTCAATACGCTGAAAGATCGAAGAGAAATATTTGACATTCTCTTCATTCACCGAATCCTTATAGGTACCATTGACTGCCCAGCCCTTAACGAATCCATCTTTCTAAATACTAACCCTCGTAACACACGGAATCCCCGTCTCTTCTATCTTCCCACCCATCGAACCTCTTACGGCTCCAATGAACGCATCTCCCGAATTCTGAGGAATGTCAATTCTCACTCTTATAGTTTTGACTTCAATATGAGTACTCCCTGCCTAAAGCTCCGTCTCCTAAGCCCTCCAACCAGTTAACTTAAGCCTTAGCTATTAAGTTTCTTTGTCTGTAAGATTAAGTAATAGCTTGTATAAAGCCTAATAAATGGGGGTTTTGCCCCCCACCAAAATTAAAATTAAATTAAATTAAAATTAAAATTATTTTGCAGTTTGTTGGGAGAGCTGTGATTCCTTTGAGATCAACATGTTCGTAAGGCGGAAAAAGAATAAGCTCTATTTTCATTAAATATTTAGTGTTTATATGAATTACAAAGTGCTTTTTATAGATTTTCGGTAGAAAAAAATTTTTTTTTGCAATTTCATTCAATTTACATAATTGATGCGTAGTTGGCAACCCCTTACCACCAAATGTGTTATGAAGAGCATGGAACCTTGCACTCAGCATCAACGCTTTGATATTTTACTTAGCACAGAGTTGCAAGTTCGTGCGACACAGACGTGCCCTTTTTCAAGTTTAAATGACAAAAGGAAAAATAGTAGTTCACGAAGTAGATGCAACGAAACGTTATGTAAACACATTATGACCTTTCAGAATTGTCTTCGAATAGGTAGTGACAAAAGATATACATACATTTCTCTCGTGTTCACAGCTCATATTTGCTCCGAAATGACTTATTTTTCTTCGTTTGAGAAAAAAAACTTTTTCGAAGTAAATTTTTCATTACCCTTCTATGAATTTTAAGCTTCTTTGCATTAAATTTCGGACTACGGAAAGCAAAAAACTTTCTATGCCTTAAATTTCATGGAACTCGTTAAGGCAGCGTTTTGTCAGGTGAACTGGTAGTGATGCCTGATGAGATTCTCCACGTAGGTTGTGTTGTCGGCATCGCTACTACTCAGGAAAGCACTGCAAGGTTTTATTAACGTATGTTTATTGGTGCATGAAGTCAACGCAGCTTTATTGTTCCACTACAAATGTTGTTTCATCCTACTTCCGTCAGTATTCCATAGCCTCACTGGGTTTTAGAAACAATAACCCCGCGTTTAGCATGTACAGTACATGCCATGCCGGTGTCGTTAAAGGCTACCAAAATCTACTTTTTTAAACTCGTTCACTTCTTTGGAGTTGGCTCTTGCCCATAAACTCACACAGTTTAATAAAAACGAACGTTAAAAATACCTACCTTTGCAGTTCACTATGTGTTTCATTGGGTGAACACACTTCACTCACTTCATATCCTGCAATCATTCAGTAACACATTAGAGTTAGCCTTAACTACCAAACGAGCTGCTTGGCTGCACCTACAATATATGCACCCTCAATATACCCTAACACAGCCAAGGAAATAACAAGAACACCCCAATTTAAACACATAAGTTATTAACGATAGGCGAAGAAACCCAAAGATTTAAGAGAAGTGTATTCTTTCCTTAAGAAATGGCAACTTGAATGCCTTCAGAAGACTGCAAATACCTAACTTCACATCACCAACGCAACTGTCATAAAAACACACTTTCAAGGCCATCTACACTTGCAAAAATCCAAAAAGTCTTCATAAATCAGCTTTCCTACAAGTGGAAATCGCATCGTAAAAACTGACCTGTTTGAAGCCAGCTTTTCTAATTGTCTGTCAAAACCAGTCCTAATAAAAAATTAAACAAACCTAAAACAAGGCCCAAATTGAAATAAATAAAAAATTCGAATGACGTGTTCCCTCTTCAAGAAGATTTCACTGTCACTTAAGGGCGTTGTCATAAATCCTTCAATGTATTCTTCTCATTACGTCTTGATACATTTCGGTATCAGAAATTTTAAATTCAAAACCATTAAAAAAGAAAATCTGCGCACACTTTGCAAGAAGCAAAAAAGAATAAAACCATCAAAGAGGCATCAAAGAACGGAAGCAAAAGATAAACATACCCTGCAAGTGAAACCTCAGGATACAGTAAAAAAAAGAAAAAATAAAATGTAAGAAAAAAGAAAAGGAATTTCGTTACCACTTAAGCTTAAAAAGGATCTACTTCACCCTGAGCAAAGTAGCACATAAAGGAATGCCTTTTGATCCAAGCAATTTACTGCGCTTGTTTTTTTTTTTTATATATTTTGTCTCCGAAACACTTTTAAGTTATGTCTCTTATGCCATAAGTACCAGCATACAAGTAGCTTTTAATCCTTCTGATTTCCTGTCCTCCAGATACTAGCTATCACCTCTGTCATCCAAACCTACCAATATTATCCAATATTATTTTCTCTCGCGTTTGACAAAGGGATCAAAGCTCACAGAGGAGAAAAGGATATCATCAGAATAGATGGTTGTTCTAAAGCTTCAAGAGGCTACCATTTAGTGAAGTGGATGAGAAGTGACTGGTGCAGGCGTCTAACACTTCCTTCTTTCAACACACTCACTCCTACCGGTATTCGATTGAATGGCTGAAGACGGAAAAACTGTTGCAAGGTTGTGTAATCCTTACTCTTTGTGAAGTTTTTTTTTCTATTTTTTTTTGTTCTCTCAACTTCATACTGATCCTTTGTGATCAATTTGATTTAATGGATTGAACTATTCACTCTTGTCTTGAACACTCGAGATGAGATGAAAATTACTCAATCTCCTTTGGTTGCATGCGCTTCGTTTCATCGGTGCTCGACTGTCGATGGATTTTGTTTGTTTGCATCGATGTGATGACGCGAGCTTTAGCTGAAGTTGATGGATTTACTTTGTATGTGATGTTTTGTGTTATTAGTTAAAAGTTTTAGTAGAACAAAGAAGTGTTTATGCCAAACTTTGCTAGCGATTGGAGCATCAGATGAGGGGGTGGTTTTTATTGGATGCAGTATGAGGAAGAAAAAATAAACAGTTTTCAATTCAAGCTTGAAATTGAATAATTTAATTTCAAAGAAATATAAGTTTGAGCTTTTTTTAATTTTCGGTGTATAGTTCCACTTATGGTTTCGTATTTTGAAAGGTTTCTCATGCAGAATCAGTTTTCCACATAATTAAATTAAATTCAATTCCATTGAATGTAAAATCATAATTAATTCAATAATCAAAGCTAACACCACCACGATGACCTTCACAAACAGAACTGCCATCAAAATGTTTATTTAAAAAACACACAACTTTTCATTGACATTCGGTGCATGTTCGTTTGGCGTTATATTTTCCACCCCCACCAACTTTTATTTGAAAGTTATTAAATAAATTAAGCACTTGGCACTAACACAAATTATTATAATGTATTTGCAAATGAGCAGCCACACTATTCGACCGAATTATCGATGCCAAATGCAAATACTGCGTCCGAATGATTTAAAAGTGGTTGCTTACATAAAAACATGTAATGATTGAAAATATTTTTTTAAAAATTAAATAATTAAAATAGTGCTGAAAATTTAAACAGTGCAAGTTTTATTTTCTAGAGAACCCACGACATATTAGATAGAGTTTCAGTTTCAATGAAAATTAATTTTGATTGAATCTGATCCATTGCGAACTAATAGTGAGTCACTTGTTTGAACTCTGGATCGATATTTTGTTGATTTAATATGAATACTAACTTTTAAAGAGCATTTCAAACGAAAATATGAAGAGCTATGAAAAATAACAAAAAATCGGTTTTCGTTTGCAGTTGTTTTGAAGTTAACAAATTGGCGCGCCGCGGAGTAGCTCGGGCCCTGCGGTGATTGAGTTGAGTAAATTATGTAGAGTAGCTTCCAACTTTCCATTCCAGTGTGAAAATGGGGATGAAATATAGTCTTTGTTGCTCAGGGGCAATGGAGCACTCTAAAGATGAGAGAATTTTTGTAATCGGTCCAGTAATTTCCAAGTTTCCGGTTACGTTTCCGTTCCTGAGAGAATATGGAAAGGAGTTACAGCCGATGTCATTTCTCGGGTTCTAGAACATTATTGTTTCAAATTTCATCCAAATTGACTCAGTAGTTTTCCGAGTCTGTAGCGAATCCTAAGTAGACGAAGTCCTGTACTACCTCGAAGTTATGTCTGTCTATTGTGACGTTTTGTCAAATTCGTATATGTTCTCTGAAGCGTATGCCTTATTTTTCCTCCATTTCCCACCTCACCCATTTTTGCCTTTTCAATGCTCTCAAAAGCACCTATGACATCTTGCTTCCTTCTTCCTATTACGTCAACATCGTCTGCCTTAGCGAGTAACTGTACAGACTTTTGGGAGATTGTTACCCTGGTGTTAAAGTTTGAGTTTTGTACAATTTTTTTAAGTATGATGTTAAAGAAATCGCATGACAGTTTGTCACCATGCCTAAAGCCTTTTTCGACATCAAAGGTCTCGGTGAGTTCTCTACCGACCTTGACGGAATTTTCCAAAGTCATCCTGCATATTCGTACGAGTTTTACAGTGATGCCGAAACTAGACATGGCTCTGTACAGCTCGTCTCTGTAAAAACGCGGCCTTGAAATCGATAAGAAGATGGTGTCTATCGATATTACTTTCTCGGTTTTTTTCCAAGATCTGCTGTAATGTGATAATTTGGTCTACTGTGAACTTCTCTGGTCTAAAACCACATCGATAAGGATCTATCAAGTTGTTGAAGGGGGATTTCAGACGTTCACATATTACAGCAGACAAGATCTTATGAGCGACGTTAAGTAGGCTTATTACTCTATAATTGGCGCAATTGTGAGGGTGTCCCTTTTTTAAGATCAGGCGTACGATAGTGAGGTTCCATTCTTCGAGCATACTTTCTTCCAGATCAGGAATTTCCAACTGATCTCCAGTTACCTTGAAAAGTTCGGCATCAAGGCCATTTGCACCTGCAGTCTTATTTGATTTGAGTTTGTATATGGCAAGCTTAACTTCTTCTAGGTCGGGACGAAGGCATTATTGATCATCGTCCAAATTGAATGGGGGCATTCTGTCTGAAAGCGGAATTAGTGTCTTCATCACCGCCAAGCAGTCTGCAGAAGTGGTCTTTTCAGATCTTTTGCGACTGCGTCTCTATTACTATATTTTCCTGCTGGTCTTTACAATCTTGAGTTTGTGCTTTGTCACCCTGGCAAGATCTTTAAACCTTTTGGTAAATCTTCCGAACTTCATTCCTGTCATGGCATCTTCCAATTTCCTTAAACGAACCGACTATAATCATCCCAGTCCAGCATTACGGCGCGACCCTAGCGAAAACGGATGAAGAAACCGTTATTCGTTTCGAAAGAAAAGTACCTCGAATGATCGTTGGTCCCGTATGCGAAGGCAATGTGTGGGTAAGAATATACAACAAAGAGCTACCTGAGCTGTACCGCGACATGGGCATAGCTAGAAGAGAATATGAATCGCGAGACTACGATAGTTGGGCCATGTAGAGCGGATGGACCCAAACGCTCCGGCTCGATGGGTTTTCGAAAGCGCATTGCAAGGAAATCGCGGAAGGAGAAGACATCGTCTTAGGTGGCGCAATCAAGTGGCCTAGAGTGCAAAACTGGAGTGAGTTTACTGACGTTATCGAAGGATTTTGGTTTAAGCCCGGGTTCACCCCGAACTGTAATGTCTACCTAAGTAAAGAAAGTAGGGCTCAGTAGTTCTGGAGCCCTTTCCAATACAACCTGGTTGAGGTTTACGTTCCCGTTCCCGTTCCCTGGAAATATGGGATGTAGTATACATATAAACCTTATACTCTAAGATCACTCTTTCTACCTATTTAAAAAAAAATCAATTATAAAATGCGTTGCTTAGTTTTAATGATTTAAGCATACAGACAGCGAAAGCGACATTGTTTTGTAGTATGTAAGGATAAAGATAAGGAAGTGCCAGGAGGATAAGGAAAAGTAAGAATAAGTTGTGACAGTTTAAAATACGAGTTTATGGCTTGTTGAAATAGAATTCGGATCACTTTTCTGTAGGTATGTTTGTGGAAAACATTTGTTTGAGCTCATTGTCAAAAGTGTGTGGGCCTATGCACCTACCTATAAGATAGTTCAATATTTTATTTCCATTGCTGTATTAAAAAAGCGATCAAAATTTTAGCGAGTCTCAGCATTTTCTTTGAATTTTAGTACCAATATATTATTTTACACATGAACTACCACAGTGGCGATGAAAAGCAGAGGAATATTGTACTAGAATCATCCTTTTCAATGTCAATGGGGAACTGCAGTCTTATTGTGATTTAGCTTTCATAACAGTTTGTCTAGAGACAACGAAGTCAAGCAACAGAAGGCGTGGGACAGTGGTCTGCATTTATGTATGTTTTCCGTTTACAGATGAATCGTTATCTATCAACTAAAATTGTATCCGGATTGCAAAAGATTACTGTCCGCATCACGTTTAGGACCTTGTAAAAAAGAGTTTTTCAAAAATGATGAAAGACCAGATCGATGAAAAAAAAAATTCTTTCTATGGCCATTCCCACTAAACAGACGCCACACTTCCGCCTTCCTTCAAATAAGCAATAAATCGTAAAACTTCGATAAAATCTCTTTTCTAAAACCGTTTAAACTATTCCCAGACCATAGAATCGTGCATTATTCAATTTCTTAAATAAAAACAAAAATAAAAAATGCTTCCAGCCCAAAAGAAAATCACGTCCAGCAAGAAACAAGAAAGTGTTTATCAATTGTATCTCCCAAGCCCTTCTTATTCAATTGACATTGTCATTTATCAAAATATCTTTTACATCTCCCAGGTCGTATATCTAAATCTGGGATCTTGTTAAGACCAGCACTGCTGGTGTTAAACAAACTTACAAACTAACGATTGTCAAAGTGAAACAAAAATTGTGAATGAATTATTTAGATTCTCTTCCAATCGTTTAAGTTTTTCCCGATTTCATTCGATATACCTTTGGACTTTGCATCGAAAATACAGTGAGATAACATGGGAGGAGCATGAGGGAGGATGGATTGGGATTTAGGTTTGAATTTCGTTCTCTGATGAATTGAAATTGTAAATGCAAATGAGATATGAAGCATTTCGAAACACAAGTAGCAGTTTGTAAGTGCAGAGATTTTATATGTGTGGAAACCATACCGGAATGGCTGAACAAATTGATTTTATTTAGAACGAATATTTTTCACCACAAACAAGCACAGGCACAGACACAGACATACATACATGTTCGAGTGAGATTGTGGAATCGTTACTCTTTGTCGAAATAGGAGTATCTGTGAAAGATATAGTTTTGATCAGGGTTACGGAAATCACACATCAGGAATTTATTTAATTTGTAAAACAATGAGTCAGTTCCAGAGTAGTTTTCTCGAATAAAATGTTGCAACATAATACCAATTGGAAATTGAATTACACAAACAGAAAGGTTAATTCTACGAACTTTAACCAGATATTTACATTTGGGCATTTAACTGCAGCCTTTTTCTGAGAAATATGTTGCCTGCGGTGATTCTGGTTAGAGAGTAGCTTACGAAACTTATTTGGCGGGAATCTACGTTAGTCCTTTATAAAAGAGTGCGCTCTCACGCCCCAAATTGAGGTTAGTCGAAGCCCACGATTATTTAAAACTACCCTCACTCGTTTCATTTCAATGAAATGTTCACAGTAATAAAATTGAGAGAGAAATACAAAAAGAGGGACATTTTTTAAAAAGCGCGATATCTCCACATGGTCTTCTTCCTTCTTCCTGCTTCCTGCTTGTTGGAAAGAACTTATAATGAACTTTTTTTTAAGGAAAATCGTGAAATTTACAACTTACACTCGAACTACCCTCTGCTTTAAACCCGAATGCTCTTCTCATTTCAATAACACGCTCACAGAATTAAAACAAAGAAATAAATAGGGTGGCGCAACAGAGCGAGGATCCCCTGGGCCTAGCGCATTTCTCACAACCATGCCTTGTGAGGGAATGGAGGGGACCTACAATTTTCTGCAATGAATTTACTCACGGAGGACTTGCCAATTCCTCGCGAAAGGCGATACACGTGAAAAAACGTTTTTCTCCTGGGTTAACAGGTGGACATGCTAACTATTACGCCACGGATACCACACACTCAGAGAAAAACCGCAGGCTGAAATCAAGTACGAGTAGGCTTAGTTCTATTTTTTTGCATTCTTAGTTTTGTTATCTCAAAAACGACACGTTTTATTCTTAATTCAAGAATTTTATTCTAAAAACAAGTTTTTATTCCGAAAATAGGAGCACAGAACTTGATTTGAGTATGAAATTCTTAATATAAGATTTGTTTAAAGTTATAGTAAGATATATGTTCTTAAATTAAGTTCTTCGTTATCTTGACTTAGTTTCGTTTCCTTATTAAGAACAAAACATTCTTAATTTAAGAGTATTGAATGTTAAAACGAGCCGACACGGTCTTAAACTAGCCGATAAAATCTTAAACAATCCGAAACAATCTTAAGCTAAGATTTATATTCTCAAATTAAACCGAGGCGATCTTAAACTTGTATGATGCAGTTTGATTACAAAGAAGCTTAGATCGTTGTTTCATTTTGAAGCGTGCTTTATTACGATTCGGACGTGATTTCTTATTGAGATGCTAAGTGATATTTTAACCATGGAAAATTTTACTTCGGACGAAAATTACATTGAAAGCAGTATCTAGTGATGTATATCTTTTTCAAAACACTAACGGAAACTTTGTTATAGTGAGTGACAAAGTGATAACGATATAAGAAATAGAGTAAACATTGACTACTCAGCTGAAGCCGACGCCATTTCAACCACCATGGCACCAATAAGCTGCTGTACGTAAAACGTAATGATGTTACTAATAGTTTTAAACTCTATAAATTAAAAATTTTTATATTTCAGAATGAAACAGTTTATGTTCTATCCCAACGAGTTGAAAACCTTTGATTTGACCATCATTTCCAATCATTTCATTGAAGTAAAAATATTTACAGAATTTTTAAGTCCACCACTCCATTTGTATCCACTAAACAATGGAAAAACCTATTTTAGAATTAAGTAAATTTAAATAATTTTTGTAAAATAAAAATTCAGAAAAAAATATAAACACATTGAAATTATAAGTGCTTTTAGTTTCATTTTGGTGGAGGGGGGGTGGGGACGAGGGATGGAGACAAGGGATGAGGACTACTGGATTGATTCTGAAGGTAAGAGCATACAAATCTTGAATCAAGATTTAATAAGCTAGAAGCTATCCAAAGGATACTTTTTGTTCTTATTTCAAGTTCGTTTTGACTTCAGTCTAAATACAAGATTAAAAGAGCTAGAAGCGATCCATTTTTGTTCTTGTTTCAAGTTTGTTAATGCTTAGTTTAGGAATATAAAAAACTTGATTTAAGTATGTTTCATTCTTATCCCTGGTATATTTAAGAATGCGCGATCTTAATTTTAGGTTGTAATAGTCTGACATTAAGCTTTTGTATTCTTATAATTAAGCTTAAATAATCTTATATTAAGGTGAGAACATTCTTGAAGTCAGAATTTGAGGCTTATAAAAAATAGGCTTAAAACAAGAATTTTTGGCACGGATTAAGAATTTTTGAGGTTGACAGACTTTCGTCAACGAATCGGCTTGTTTTGACACCGATTTTCTTGAATTTAGCTCGTTTTTTTTCTGAGTGCAGAATTGGTTGATAGAAGTACTTGAAAACAGTGATAGTTTTAAAAACGTGACATTTTGCTCGTGCTCACGTGTTGAAAAGAGTACTTAAATACTTTTTAATTAAGTAAATACTGAAATCTTTAACTTCTACTCATATCTCTTTTTCGTTAACCAAACTGAATTTCCCTCACAGAAATGCTTGATTGAAGAAATTATTTGAATATAGAGAAATTTTTAAATTGCAATATCTTCTATGTGCAGATCTGTTTGTGCAAAATTGTAATATATCTATAACCTCCTCACAAAGTTTAACGATGTTGTGGCCTATGGAGCACTCTGTATAGCAGATACCGATAGCTAAGATTGAATGCTTGTTGATAAAGAGAATATATATATACACTTTTAATAAGTGAATACTAAGATTTTCCGCAATCTAAGCATGGTCAAACAAACAGCCTGTTTGTGTATAAGCGGAGCACTGAGATCAACACCCTCAGCTGCTCTTAATATACTCCTTAACCTCGCACCACTAGATATCTTCAGCAAGCAAATGGCCGCCACTACAGCCATTCGTATGAGAGCTATCTCCCAATGGACCGTTAATAGCATCGGTCACGCTACAATCCTGAATTTATTCGGATCAATCCCTTGCCACTCCGACTACACCATCCCCCTGGTTTTTGGTAATAAGTTCCAAGTCTCAACCAACCTGGGAAGACGAAAAATTTTTGAGAGATTTTGCAATTCATTTCTATACAGATGGTTCAAAAACCGAAGAAGGGGTAGGCTGCGGGGTGTACTCAAACCGACTTAACGTAAATCTCTCATTCCGCCTTCCAAACCATTGTAGTGTGTTCCAAGCGGAAATTCTGGCGATCAAAGAGAGCCTATCATGGCTAAAAGAAAACGTGATATCCTCAACGAATATCCGGATTTTCTCAGATAGTCAAGCAGCCCTCAAATCACTCGGCGCTGTTTCTGCGAGCTCAGTCCTTAACTGTCGCCTATCTTTTAAGGAGATGGCTGAACAGTTCAATATTCACCTTATTTGGGTGCCGGGCACAGACATATCGTGGGCAACGGCAAGGCCGATCAACTCGCCAGAAAAAGAACCGTTTCACCGATCTCAACCAGCAGGTTGAATACTGGTATGCCAATCGCTACATGTAAATTTATGCTAAAGCAAGAGGCAATGGATAGAACAAATTATAGGTGGAACAATATCATCACGTGTATGGCAACAGAACAGATATGGCCAGTTCTAGATCCAAAACTCACAAGACATTTGTTATCCATAACCAGATTGCACGTTAGCTCCGTAATCAATGTCATCACCGGACATTGTCTGATAGGATGACACACCATAAGACTCGGCGTTTCCTCTTATGACTTCTGTAGAAGTTGCTTATATGTGCAGGAGGAGTAGGAGACAATCCCACACCTCCTCTGCTCATGTCCTGCACTCTCCTTTAAAAGAAAACGGCATCTAGGAAAATATTTTCTTGATGATCCAAGCGATCTGGCGAACACAGATCCCCGCTGCATCTCCTTCGCTTTATTAAAAGCTCCAAATGGTTTTGTTAAGTGAGGTACTCCCTCGCATAATTTCTATGGTATCACAATGGACCTAATATTGGTCTAAGTGTGTCAGTTGTTTTCCTGACAGCCATTTAAACCTAACCTAACCTAACCTAAAGTCTTCCGCCTCTGTCAGACATCTTCTTCATTATTCAAACTGAGTTTCCCTTACAGAAATGGTTGTGGGGATTATTTCAAAAGAGGGAAATTTTAAAAATACAATATTTTGTATGCTTTGAATTGTGTAGCCTTGTAGGGAAAGGAATATATTGATCTTTTTGCATAAAATTGTAACACCGCAACCTCCTCTCAGACTTCTTTTTGGCTTATAAACCGTTTAAAGATTTTTTCGACACTCAACATTTGATCTGTGGCCTATGGACCACACTGTATAGCTTATTGAAAAGAGAATATAGATCCGCTTTAAGAAAACAAATACTTAGATCTTTCACCTCTGTCATATCTCTTCTTCATTATTAAATCTTAATTTCCCCCACAGAAATGGTTGTGGGAATTATTTGAAAAGAAGGAAATTTCCAAAGTTCGTTATTTTTTATACGGTGACTTTAGGAAAAAATTATGCAGACCTTTTTATACGAAGTCATCTGCGACTTCCACTTACGACCTCCTTTTTCGCTTATTCATCGTCTAAATATGTTTTTGAAACTCAAATTTTGATCTGTGGAGCACCCTGTATAGCAGATTCCAACAGCTAAACTTGAATACTTGTTGAAGGAAGAACATAAATACACTTTTAATAACGTTCCACCTTTGTCAGATATCTTCTTCATTATTCAAACTAAATTTCTCTCAAATGGTTGGAGGGAATTTTATGAAGGGAGGGAAATTTTCAAAGTGCGATATTCTATATACCTTTTTATGAAATTGTAACTAAGACTTCTTTTTCGCTTATACATCGTCTTAATTCGGCGCTCAAGGTTTAATCTGTAGTCTATGGAACACCCTGTACAGCAGATACTGATAACTTAACTTGAATGCAACACATTTTTGAGTTTTTCCTCAGAAACCTTCAAAGAACTTGAAACGTTTAAGTGGAAATTAGTTTATTTGGATACTTTAACGATGCAACAAACTTTCAAATCAAATTAAGTACTGAGCATAAGCTCAGAATAGTGAACTTTGCACAAAGTTTAACTATCTTCTCTATTCAGCAACTCCTGTGCTTCTAACGAAGACACGTCATTGGGAAACATAAAAACGAGAAACTCCCAAACACCAATTAACTTTGCCAGTAATGAAATATACAACTCGAAGATTTCCCAGTTTGTCGGTGGCTTTAAGTGAAAAAGAAGATATACAATGATTGAGTCATAAAGTAGCCAATGAAATACAATCTACCTTCATATACTAATCCTAGTCGGTCATGTAGTTTAACCTAAGCGAACAACACCTTTAAAATCTCACTTTGTATTTTGCACACCACCACAGCACCCCACAGTCAGGTGTGGTAGGCCATTAAAAAGTCTTAAAATATGAAGTTGCACTCATCGGCTGTTCTCGTTGGAGCGAAGTGGTTTCATAAAATAAACCATAAACATTACCGATAAATCATCAACGAACCGCGTCGAATGTTAAGGATATTTAAGCTTTAAATAGTGGAACAGAAATTCATGCACATACACCCGCTTCCCCAGCAAAGTAGTAAAATAAAAAATTTCACAAAATTGTCAAAATGAAATAAAAATGTTAACATTTTTTAAAGGCTCTTTAAATGTCATTTGGTTTGAATGGTTCTCTTTCTTTTTTCAACAGAAGGAGTTAAATGCAAAACTCCTTGATGGTATGCACTTACTGATATAACTAGTTGAGGTAAGGTAATAAATAGATGTGGGAGCTGTGAGCTGTGTGAAATGTGCAATGTGCATACGAAGAGCACTAAAAGGTATAAAAGTGAAGTGGACGTTAACACTATCAGATGTGCTGGTCATGCACTGTGCACGTTGCAATTGAATGAGGTTGTTAAAGTTAATAACGTTGCCACCACAAAAGATGTCCGGCGAGCACTCTAACTCGACTGTTGGTTTACGATAAGGAGAAGGAGGCAAAAGATAACGACTATGTGCTCAACAAAGCTCAGAAATGCTTTCTGAAACTGAAAATACCATTTGACTCTTGAAATGCCTTAGCAGCGCAAAATTAAGCTGCTATTTAGGACCAGTGAGTTAAGTACATAGGCCTTGATTTATTGACGTAGATTGTGGGTACTTAACGTTGGTTTAGTTAGTTTCTGTAACCAGGAATGTTTGGATGGTTGGAATAGGCTTTTTTTCTTCTACTTCAGGCATACTTTGCAGTAAAAATTTTAAGAATTTACTAATTTTGGTTCAGCTAATTGGAAAAAAATTTTCTTAATAAAACAGTGAAGAGTATTTTTTTTCCTAGCCGCGAAATCTTTGGACAAAATGGTATATGACAGCTATTTTGACACATTTGTTGCGGTTTAAGAGCATACCTTTTTGTACTTTATTTTTTAATTTACTAGTCTTGTCTCGAAGACCGTAACCGATTGTAAGAAAGAAATTATTTCACTCTACGGATGTTAACTGAACAAACTTGATTTCTAAGTCTTGGTTCCACACAATTATTGAAGTGAATGAACTTTTCAAAAGTAGGCTACACCACTCAGCGATGAAGTCTAAAATGGTGAGACATAAAGATTATAGCGGAGTTCAAAAAATAAATTTTATTCTTTGAAAACCCCGCGATTCTCTGACTGGATTTGAATTCAGCACATTAAGAACCGTCAAGAATGTCTTGTCTGATTTAAATATCTTTTTGAGACTACCGAGGCTTCAAATCTGATATTGACCTTTCTTTACAACTTTTCAAGCTTAATATCATAGCAATTTGATGTATAGAACTCGTCTGGAACTCGACATTACGTTCTTCATGCAAGGTCTCGTAACATGACTCACTTTACAAATTATATTTGGCATTTGGGGAAGCCCTTCACAATTTGGAAAAAACGTAGAGTGCCATCAACGTTAAAAGAAATTTACGTGACTTGTAACATAAAACGTGTTTCCAAGCGATGATTGGCCTTGGTTGAACTTTTTTCTTTTTCGTAGCTTACAAGTTTTTAAAAAAAGGATGAGAAGAATAACTTCATCTAAATCTACAAAGAGCTAACTCAAAGTTTGAGTCATGTTAACTATTCCAGTTTTGATTTATCGTTTTGGTGTGAAAAAGTATTAAGCATTTAGCAAAATAACAGCACGAAAAAAGCAAATATACATTGCGTCGGAATGTCCTTTTACACTAACCTACAATAATTGAACGTCAATCCGACATTTTTGTGCTTTGCTGAACTTGTTCCTGCTTTCAGAACTCACAACATTTAAAAAGAAATTAAAATTAAATGCAAACTTGAAGTAGGTAAAACGTAACGTAATAGAAGACAAAGCCATTGGTTACTTAATTTATTATAAAGGTAGACGTAACGTAACTAAAGCATTTGGCTGGCATTTATAGGAAACTGATACATTTTGTCATAATTATACTTGGTATTTGAAACACACGATCAGTTCATGTAACGTAACGTTATGTACCTCTATCTCCAAATGGATACTGACACTCGTCATTCAGTTCAGTTACACCAGCAGCTATTGCGTATATAAAAAACAATTTTAAATATATTGACTTAAAAGCGTTGGTAACGTAACGGCAAGCAGGTTTTAGGCAAGGCGATGCTCTGTCATGCGACTTCTTTAACATCGTTCTTGAAAGAATAGTGCAAAACTCCCACACAAGAGGCACAATCTTTCAAAGATCCGTCCAATTGCTCATATATGCGCCGACGATATTGACATAATTGGAAGAACGCAGCGTGATGTCAATGGCGCGTTTAAGAGCATTGAGACGGAAGCGAAGAAGATGGGTTTAGTGGTAAATGAAGGCAAGACCAAGTATATGCTGTCATCAAGAAAGGACACCCAACACCGACGTCTTGTACAGAACGTCACTATAGACAGCTATAGCTTTGAGGTAGTAAAGGACTTTGTCTACCTAGGCGCCGCTATTAATTCAGACAACGACACCAGTGCTGAAATCAAACGAAGAATAACTCTTGCCAATCGCTGTTTCTTCGGACTAAAAAGGCAATTGAGTAGTAAAGTCCTCTCTCGAGCAACTAAAGTGTCCCTGTATAAGACACTTATCATCCCGGTTCTTATATATGGCGCAGAGGCATGGACCTTGTCAAAGGCAGACGAGAACGCTTTAGGATGCTTCGAGAGAAAAATTCTTCGGGTGATTTTTGGTCCCGTCTGCATAGATGGAGAGTGGAGAAGAAGATTTAACGACGGATTGTACGGGCTGTACAGCGACACTGACCTTGTCAAACGAGTCAAGGTCCAGCGGCTTAGATGGCTGGGTCATGCAGAGCGAATGGACACCAACGCTCCGGCCCGGAAAGTCTTCGAATCCAATCCCGAGGGACGGCGCAGTAGAGGAAGACCGCGACTCAGGTGGCACACGCAAGTAGGAGAGGACCTCAACCAACTTGGCGTGCAAAACTGGAGGCAGCTAGCTAGGGACCGAGCTGGCTGGAGAAGCATGTTGGTTGAGGCCCTAGTTCGATCGGGACTGTAGCGCCACCTTAAGTAAGTAAGTGAGTAAAGTAAACGTCAATGAAGCTGCAGCCAAAACTCGAGTATTTTAAGCATCTGCCATTGTACTTTTAAACTTTTTTTTCTGATGTTTCTGAGATTTGGATCAAGAAACTCCCACGTAACAGGCAGACATCCTAACTCTTACGCCAGAGGTAACCACGACTTCCATAAACACAAATTGGTCCTATATTTTACTTATAACGGTCATTTCAAAGATTAGAAATCAGGTCAGTCAATCCATTTTTCGAACTTTAGAGTTAAGACTCAAACCACATCCTTTCTTTTCAATCAGCGAAATCATGCAAACTGGATTAAAGAATTGTCAACTATTTGATTTGATATAGATTCGACTTCGATCTTTGAGATAAACTATCGACTACTTTCTACCTACCTACAAGACTTTCTATTAAAAGTTATTTCTTGCTTAGCAACCACCCGATTAAAAATCACACCATTAAATGTTTTTTTCCTAGTCTTGTAAGCGATTACTTCGCATGCATGGACGCCGCATTTCCCTAACAAGCTTGATTTTCAAATTACACACAAGATCACAAATCAAACTCTTGAATCTTGTTAGAAAGCTTTAAAATTTGAGTAGTGGTTGTATCATTAAAAATCGACTGCTCCAATATTCGCAATTACCCTAATAAGCGCTCATAGATACAGATACGCAAGAGTCGTTGAAAGAAAACATTTTTAATTGAGTGCACTCATCTATAATTTGTTGCCAGGAATTTGCGATGCAGCGGAATGATTTTATGCCATGAGTTCGTATCGTATAATTAACGTAATCGTACACTATCAACGAACCATTTGTATGATTACTCAAGGAGTCCAGTGTGCCTGGCGACTACGACCGACGAGCGGCACTTTTTGAATGAATCAATTTAAATTCCCCTCTTCCTGCGAATGTACGAGTGTATCCAGCAACTGAAACTTATGGTGACCATGTGCTGACTTACTTAAAGCTACTTGCGACAAGCGAATCAATAAAACAATTTCGTTCATAAGGTTTATTGAATAGAGACGCAAAAAAAAAAAAGCAGACATTGTTTACTCGTATTGTTGGTGGCAGCAGTTTGATAAGCACCTATATTTACATATTATTCTTTTATGGTCCATGCTCAACAGAAAAAAAGGAGGTATTGCATAATTTTTATGAACTTAAAGCGATAATAAAACGCACAAGTAAGTTGTTTATAATAATAGTTTTACTACGTTCATCGTACAAAAGTATGTATGTCATGTCGGAGTCTCAAGAGGAAAAAATCAACTAAAAAAACTAAGTACCTATCGTACACATGTACGAGAAAAAGAAAACTCATTTTTAGTACCACTGCAACGCTTTTGTTATCATTCAAACTTGTATTGATTTTGGTTAGTGCTTCTCTGCAATATAAAACATATCATACGCAATTTAGTTTGATCGAATACTCTCGAGTTATGACGAAAATGGGAGTGAGTACTTTCGGGCAGCAGTGTTTAGTCGATAGGCTGAACGGATGTCTTCAAATACCGTGCCGGATGCCTCCTTTTCTTAAAAAAAAAAATTCGTGGCTACAGCTTTCTAAATCTCAATTTCACAGGCTTCAGACACGCTCTGAGCGACACGAGCGATTAAACGAAGAATGCTTTTGTGACGAACGACAATTTAACGAACGGTTGAGTGTCGTACATTTGAGTGACGGGGGACCTAGTGAGACCAAATTTAGTGAAGAAAAATTGAGCGACAAAAGAACTGAGTAAGTAATTGAGTGTAGAAAAATAGATGACCGAACGCTTGAGTGACTGACATTTAAGTAACGTAAGATTGGGAACTGTCCGATTGAGTGACAAACGATTGAGTAAAGAACGAATGACCAAAATTTAAGTGAATGATTTTGTGGTGAAAGATATTGTGGCGAACGGTTTGAGTGGCGTACAATTCAGCGACGGAGCATGTAGCTGTAGCAAAATTGAGTGTACAAGAATTTAATGACGAAAGATTGAGTGATTGACGTTCAAGAAAACAAATAGGTATCTTTCGAGTGACGGAGGATCTAGTAAGGCGGAATTGAGTGGAACAAAATTGCGGTACGAAGAATAGGGTGAACGATTAAGTGCTTGGCGTTTAAGTTACGTAAAATTGAGCGTCGTACAATGAGTTACAATAAATGATTGACGTTGTGAGGCAGAATTGGGTGGAACAAAGTTGAGCGACGAAGAATTGATGAGTTTTTTAGTTGAATTGAGTGAAAAACAAGAATGACGAAAGATTTAGTGCTTGATGTTTAACAAACGTAAAATTGAGCGACGCGACGTACGATTGCGTTGCGAACGAATTAGAGCGAAAAATTCAATGTCAAAAAATGATTTATAGAGAACCGGTGACCAGAAATTGAGCAAAGCAAAATTGAGTGACGAACGATTAAGTATGAAGATTTGGTGTGAAAAATTAAGTGGAAAATTGAGTGACGTTTGAATAAGGTAAAATTGAGTGACCTACAATTCAAGACGAAAGATTCTGTGAAAAAAAAATAAGAGACTAAGAATTGAGTGACGAACAAACGATTAACGATTTATTGAGTAACAAACGATTGAGTGACGAACGAAGGAATGGCGTACGGTTCAGTGATGGTCACTTCACGTACAATCGACCTACTCAACGATAAGTGATTGAGTGAAGAGTAATTGAGTGACATTAATAGACTGAAGAAGGATTGGTTGAAGAACGTTTGAGTAGTGTACAACTGAGTAATTAAACAATTTATTGAGAATTTGAGAACTGACATTGAAAAAAGAACTTTTTAATGAGAATCATAGGTTGAGCGTTAAGTACTTTGAATGCCTGTCATCTGAGAATGTGGTTGATTGAGTAATTTAGATCTGTATTCACTTTAGGTCAACAACATCAAAAATGAAGAAAAATGTCTTCTCTTTTGGCTCAGAGTGCTTGGCTGAGGTTATGTAGAGTAAAAAAATGCTCATTTTGCCACCATACCTTTCGTTATCCAAGTCCTTCAATATCTCATGATTCACTAGTCAAATTTTTCTTAGGAGTTTGAATATAGTTTCAAACTACGATTTTTTTAATCTTAAATGTCTCAAGAGCGTAAGTTCTTTCAGACTGATAGCTCGATTCTGGCCAAAAGTCACAAGTCGCAACGCTGTGGTCTGCTAAAAATCACATCACATTTTGAGTGTTGAGTTGAAAGTTGTGACTAGAGTGGAACGTTGTGACTTGTGACGTATCAGTGATGTCGGACAGAAAAGGGATGTTAAGTGATGCAAATTTTCGACACCCAACTATTTAATTTGTTCTCATTTTTAACGTTCAAAACTTGGGTATATTTAGCCTTGCGACGGAGATGGTCGTGTGACGATAATCGAATTCGTTCATTAAATCGAAACGGTGGTTCTTATTCTTTTATAAATAAAATCGTCAATTATTTGAACTTCAGTCTTGAATTCTCATCAATTTGGTAGTGGCAAAGTATTTGGAGTACCTAGATACTTATTACAATAGCCATGTATCTAGCAATGCAAAACTTCAAGACACAATCAAGAGCCAAACAACAAAAAAATTTTTTAATTAATTTCCATGAGGACGTACGATTGAGAAAGATCGTTGTGGTCTGAACTGTTCGCACTCCACATACCAATGACCATAATCTTAAATCCTTTAATTTTACAAGAACCAAACATTTGAATTCAAGTGTAGCTTTCTGCTCTGGCAGGGGGTTCCGCTTTAGTTTTTGCATTCAGAAATTCAGAAAAATAGGTCAGCGAAAGCAAGCAAGGCTTAAACTTTTCAAAAGAATCACTGTAGGTATAACTAAGTGTTGAAATTAAAGGTCACGACTTCCGATTCCGAATCCACCATCATTAATTACCTAAAAGCAAAAGGGCTAAAATCAATTTGTTGTTCGTAATTTTTTCTTAACAACCAAAACGAAAATCTACGCACTTCATTCTGACAATACGTTTGAGTCAAGAAAAACACAGTTGATTGATGTTGTTTGCGTGTTACCTCATGTCATTACTACCAACCAATAGGGCGCGAACGATTGATCAAACAAACCATCTGCAACTTCACCTGGAGAGTGCTAATATTCTACTTAGCCAATTATGCAAATTACCAATGAACTTCTTTTAGCTTCAGTATCCCTAGGTGAACGAATATACATACACTATCTCTCTCTCTCTCTCTGTCTGTTTCTCTTCTAAGGTATGAGTTACATGCGAGCTAGTCCTCAATGAAACGGAATGCTAATATTGCTACTTTATTCTCGCCGACCCTGTTCACTCATTCGTTTTTCATTAAGCCTCAGGGACTCATTATTCCCGTATCAAAACATAAATACTCATATCACGCATAACATAATACCAGGCAATCCGAGCGCCATATAATAACGCCATCACCATACCTCACATCCGTGCCACCATTTGCTCCCATTTTCATTTACATAATCCAGCTAGTCCGTTGGGATAGACTGGCACGTTAGCATTAAGGAGCTAAATGCTGCCTGTTTGTGTTTACTGTGTCGGCAAGGCGTGCATTAGAAAAAAATAAAATGAACTAAAAAATAAGCACTGAAACATAAAAGGAAATGAGGAAAAATTCCTTAAGCACTTGCAACATTTTTTATTACTTCGCTGACTGCAATTGTCCGAGGTTAATTTTGTTTCTTTCATTTTTTTTTATTTTTTCCTGGCTCTTTATCCTTTACGTAAAGTTGTTGGCGAGAGCGAAGGCTTGTGCGCCAAAGGGAACTTGATTTTCATTTGGTTGGGCGATAGTCAGAAACAAGATTCAACCGCAACAGAGCGACTTATCAACAGAGGGTTCATCAAGGAGAATCAGATTCTTGGGAATGGCTCCCATGTCCTCCCATCTAGCCATCCACTAAACACTTTGCAGCTGTTGCTAATTGAATGTCGTGAAACGTAAAGCGAGATCAATTTGTGGATCATAAAAAGAAACAAAAAATATAAACACCACTTACCTTGAAGGAAAACCATGAACAGCAACAACGTATCCATCCAATGAGCCATGATGATTAGTGTTGTTCCTTTATCACTTTTTTCGTACTCAACACACACACTTTTTACTAAGCGGTTAGGTTTTTAGCGATAGAAAACTGAACAACACCGACGTATAGAGTTTTGTTGATGACTTCTCGTCATGCTTCACAATTAGGTTAAATCGCAATCTATAAATAAAAGAACCACAAACAAAAAATCCATTAATAGAAAAATATTTTTTTAAATAGATACGAAAACTATTTGGGATTTTTAAAGTGAGTGTAGGTGGGTGGCATGAGTTTGTTTGGGTTGAAAAAAAAAATGGATGTCTAGTGGAAAGGTGAACAACGGGATGTGTGTTGAATTGATGCAATTAATGTAACGCCATGATGAATGCGGAATTGGAATTTATATTTGAACGGATTCTAAAAATAAATAACTATGGTTGTTTGTCGAAAGAATCACGTAGATTATTTGTGTCCGGAATAAAATATTCAATTAAAATTAAAAAATAGTAAAAAAACAAAGTTGCGCACTTAATTTTTCGCATCAGTTGAAACTTTTATTGTTTAAAAACTAACGAATATAAAAAGACAATAATAAAGCAACTTTGTTATTTAATCTGATTACATATTTGGATATTTTTGTTTTAGCAGCAGTTGTTGTATCGATTCCGGTGCACATGGTTATACTTTTTCGTGATTAAAGGAAGCTCTTTTATTAGAACAAACAAAGAGCTATGCATCGGCGATCAGCCGAAAATAAATTGCCATTATTTCAAATTGAATAGGTTGAGTTTTTTTACTAGCGATTTTATAGGTACTAACTATAAGGCAAGTTTTGCAATCGTGCAAAAAAAAAATTTGAGATAACAATTAAACATGACATAACGATGATAGAGAATACGAAAAAAGTGGGTCCTGCAATTCTGTCTGTCTGTCTGTCTGTCTGTATGTCCGTATATGGATCTACAACCTGAACCCCTTGACCGATTTTCTTCAAAATTTGCAGATAGTGCCTGTGGGGCAGCCTACAGAGGGGTTTTTGGAATTGGGTCTCTAGGTCTTGAAATGACGATACCTGCCATACAACCGATATGATAATACTTATTTTTCTCGAAAACGCCTCCAACGATTTTGATAAAATTTTACGTGAGGAATTATTTATGAATTGCTATTCTTATGATGTAAATTTTTTTTAGAAAAAGTCTTAAAACGGTACCCCCCATAGTACCGTTTTTTCAAAGCCGACTTTCTCGCTAATGGCTAGCATGATTTTAACAAAACTTCGTATTTCAGAAGTCCTGTTGGTTGTTTAAGAAAGATTGCATATCAATATGTGAAAAAATTTGTTTTTTCGAATTTTCATAAATTAAAAAAAAAATTTGTTTTTTCGAGTATTTTCAAAATGGTAGCTTCGATTTATTTCAAATTTTTTTCGATACATCTTTTAACAAGATCTTAAAATTTGTATATGAACTTGAATTTTAAAAAAAAATTAAAAATAAAAAACCGGTTTTTAAAAAAACGACTATTAGAAACTGCAAGAAAATGACGTTTTTAGATTTTCGCTTGAAACCTTTGGAATATTTAATTTAATTTTTTTTCTCAATATTTTGAGTGATTTAATTCAATTTTCGAAATGAATGTGTAGTTGGCAGCCCTATACCACCAAATATATTAATAGCGAATACTAAAACCTTTTATTCAGACTTAGGATTTTGGTATTGTACTTAGCACACAATCGCAAGTTCGTGCGACCCAGTCGTGCCCATTTTTTTTTGTAACGTAAGCCTTGTTATGTCAGAAAAAACTTTATATCAAAATTGAAATTACATTAGGCTAACTATAAACAAACAAAAAAATGGGCACGACTGGGTCGCACGAGCTTGCGATTGTGTGTTAAATACGATATCAAAATCTAAAGGCTGAGTAAAAGGTTTTGGTTTTCGCTCTTCATAATATATATGGTGGTATAGGGTTGCCAACTACACATTAATTATGAATTAACAATTGAATTAAATCACCCGAAATATTGAAAAAAATTAATTTTAATATTCCAAAGGTTTCAAGGGAAAATCTAAAAACACCATTATCTTGCAGTTACTAATGCATATAAACGCTGAAAATTTAATCAAAATAGTCGGACCACTTTTCCAAAAAAACAGTTTTTTGTTTTTCACTTTTTTTTTAATAGTGGAAGTCCGTAAGCTTTTTACATAGGAATCCGGGGCCAGTCCATGGATTTTCATTGATCGGCGTATAGAAAAAAGTTAAAAAAAAATTTTCACCGCTCTCAATTTCTTAAATATTTTTAAAATTAATTATTAACTTTAATAAAATGTTTTAGATACGGTTTTCCAAAGTCCAGGATGAATAGGTTTGGTCAAGACAAAAAAAAATTATATGGGAAGGGGGGTCTATAACCATTCGTGTAGGCGCGAGGGGCAATTACACTACTCAATTTTTTAAAAAATTATTAAAAATCAACTAAGTCACTTACTTTCTCATACTTTAGTGTTTTGGAAAGTTATTGCTTTGTTCTTTAACAAGAAAAATTTTTGGGTTCAGCTTTTTGCTTTTGAGTAAAAATTAATAAAAGCATCGAATATAGAAAGAAAAAATGGCCCTTAATGGGCAAAATTATGTAAAAAAAAATTTATTAAGAAAAAAATATTTTCTTTTTTCAAAATTTTGACTTTGAGGCTTGATATCTCAAAAACTTTTCATTAAGTGAACTCAAATTAAAGTTTTTATTAAAGAACAAAGCTATAGCTTTCTAAAACACTAAAGTATGAGAAAGTAAGTGGCTTAGTTGATTTTTAATAATTTTTTAAAAAATTGAGTAAATTTCATATAAAATTGCCCCTCGTGCCTACACGGAGGGACATAGACCCCCCATCCCATACAACTTTTTTTTTGTCTTGACCAAACCTATCCATCCTGAGCCTTTGAAAAACCGTATCTAAAACACCCTACATAAATAAAAGAAAATTATTAAAGTTAATAAATAATTTTAAAAATATTTAAAAAATTGGACTGGCTCAGGATTCCTTGGTTTTGCCTTTTTTATGTCTAACGGCCCTCCACTATAAATAAGGTTTTTAAAATTCAAGTATGCAAAGTTTAAGATCTGAGGTTGTTTTGACAAAAAATTTTGAAAATGTCAAAGATATAGTTTTGAAGTTACAATTTCAAAAAATCTAAATTTTTTTAAGAAATTTGTAAAAGTTTCCAAAAATTTTTTTTCAAATATTGGTACGCATTCTTTCTTAAACAAACTAGGACTTTTTAAATACAAAATTTCGTAAAGATCGTGTAAGCCATTAAATAAAAAGTCGGTTTTGAAAAAAAAAAAAACGATACTATGGGAGGTACCGGTTTGTTTTAACATAAGAAAGAAAATTAAAAATTAATCCTTCACAAAAAATTTTATCAAAATCGTTGGAGGCGTTTTCGAGAAAAATAAGTATTATCATATCGGTTGTATGGCAGGTACCGTTATTTCAAGACCTAAAGACCTAATTCCAAAAACCCCTCTGTAGGATGCCAAATAGTCCCTGACTGCAAATTTTGAAGAAAATCGGTCAAGCGGTACAGGCTGTAGATCCATATAAGGACAGAGAGACATACAGAGCAGGCAAACAGAATTGCAGAATCCTCATCTTGATGTCATATTTAATTGTTATCTCAAAATATTTTTTTTTGCACGATTGCAAAATCTTTATAGTACTTATAATCGCATGTAAGAAAATACAGCATCAACTTCGCACTTTTATCGACCGTTGGATATAAGATACATGAACTCAAAAGAATGAGTACCAAAGCCTTTAGTTCTTATTGGGCAGGTTTTTGACCACTTTTTGCAGCATTTTGGGCCCTATGTCAGCAATAACGCGCCGAATATGTATTCTCTTTTAAAGCGGGTCGAGCTTATCTGCGTAGAAGAGCGACTTCACATAACCCCACAATAAATAGTCCAGCGTTGTTTAATAGCCCGATCTTGGAAACCTTGCCTCAGGCTCCCAACTCGAGGTAATATGCTCACCAAAATGTTTCCTTTAACAAAATGATTGTTTCGTTGTCTGTATGGCTTGTAGCGCCGTGTTTTTGGAATCAAAACGTCGAACTCAACATCTTGCAGTTTAGAAAAAGTCATTAATCATAGCTCTACTGTATAACGTTCCCTATTGACTGTAACATTATGGCCGGCTTCATTTTTGAATAATATGAACTATTGATTCCCTCTGCCCATATAGAGCACAAAACATCAATAAGTTTTTTAGGATGTAACGTTGGGCGTCTCAAGAATTGCTTGTTGATTATCATGACTCCGAAGGCGACAATTTTGTTTATTAACGTACACATTAGATCAAAAGTGAACTTCATCGCTGAACAAAATTGTCGTGAAATTCGGAATCGGTGACCATCTCGTTTTGGGCCAATTCGCACCTAACGTGCGACGCGCTTGATGGTCTTTCGCCTTCAATTCTTGCACGAGTTGGATACGAAGATCATATCTCAAAATCTTACATTAAGTGCATGGACACAGTTCCTTTTTTTTGCGTGCGTTGGCGGATGGACTATTTCATGTCTTCTTCTTCAATTCTCTGCTCTTATCCAAAGACGTAAACGTGAAGCGATCCATGGTTGCCTGAATTACCGACTCTGCTGGCCGATTATGTCGACCAAATGTTGGACCACTATTTTGGGAATTAATTTGCACGGTTTGTACACGATCTTAACTTATCACAGACTACTATGACTACTATGCAATTTCGCTTTCAGCGGTTAGTGGAAAGATATTTTAACGATTGGATTTGTCAAGAGCACAACCGTAGATGGTATGCCTCCATAGGATGCAGGCAGAATTAACGTATGCTTCCCAACGGCATGGCAACCTTTTCCCTATCCCGCAGCTAAAAAGACTTTTTCGCGTTGCCACGGGACAGTTTTCTTTTGCCAAGTATTTGGTTATTTGGTTTAAATGCAAATTAAAAGAACACATTTTTTTAAAACTGTTGCAGTTGTTGTTATATCATTTCTTTGTTTTTAATAGATTTGTTTCTTATTAGTTTTTTCTAAATGTCTCTAGCAAGAGAAAATATTCCCTCTTCCACAGTAAAAAAATTTTTCACTTTGAAAGCTTCGTTCGTTATTTCACTCGTGTGAGTTTTCGAAAATTTTTGGTTTTTAAAGTTTTATACGAAAGTAAAACAAGTGGTACAAAAATAAAATGATGATTCTTCACGTTTGACGTGTAAAATTTTGTTTGAAAAACTTCACATTCTTGAGCACTCAAGAAAGTAAAAAAATAAGCCATAATGTGATTATTGAAATCACACCATAGCTTTCCATTCATCAAGCCTTCTTTTTAGCACGATTCGACTACATATGTGCATCTAACTTGTATTTTAAGAATGAACCTTTTTAAAAGAAGGAAACACATGCGAACAAAGGTTTCCTGCACAACTCAGAAACGCTTGGAGTAACTAATCTTAGCTCATGTCGATACAAACATAATGTACCACCCAAACAAAATTTGTGGGAGTAAACTACACACAACACTGTCATTGTAAGAGTGGGTGAGGTTGACATGTAAAAGTAATCGAGAACAACAGATGTATGAAATAATGACAACTACAAGTTCAACCCCCCTTGGCATGAGGTTATTATTTCGATGACCGACATTGGAGTTTAATTCATAGTTTTCCAAATCACCAGGTTGATATGTAATCATCATCAGGTTCCATAACTAATTCGATTTTAACATAACATTGATATAAGTTGGGGTAGATGGTACCTAAAGGTTTTCGGTTCACCCTATGTAGAGTAGACATTTTGTTTTGTCATAAACTAAAGTAAATAGGGTGACACAACAGAGCTCGCTATGTTCCAAGGTCTAGCTGATTTTTCTCAACCATCGCTTGGTGAGGAATGGAGGGGCCTACAAAATGTTGCCGATTCGAAGTTGCTAAGTAAGAAAACGCTTTTCAGGGCAGTAATTACTCTCAGAGAACTTCCCAATAACCCGAGAAAGCAATACTCGTGAAAAAACAATTGACTGCTTCTAAGATTCAAACATTGAACTCGCACGTAACCGGCAGGCATGCTAGCCATTACGCCCTAAGCACCGATCAAAATGAGCAACAAATTTTTCCCGGAAACTTGATGAGGTTCTTCACGAAGTGTATAACTAACCTCCATCCTCTTTACGTTAGTTTTGGTCAAAAACTTTAATTTCAAAAAGAAACCCATGACTTGTGTAATTCTATACAACTACTGAAGGCTACGTGAAAAAATTCGAGATACAGGATGGAAATCCGGTCAGTTAAAAAACACTCACTCTGAAATAACCCCTTTCATCAAATTTTGTGCCTAAAATCTTTTTTGAGGTCTTTAACTATCCAACATTTTTTTTCCTCTATTTCAATCGATTCTCTGTCAATACCCATCCGCAAATGGAAATATATTGACCTTTTTTCCATTTCATTTCCCGTTTGCTAACAATGTCCTTTCATAACGCTTTTTGAACACCAGCACCTGACCCCATTTATCAGAAACTGACAACAAAAGATACGCACCATTAATCCGGGTACCACTACCACCCGATGCCTTACAAAACCGAACCTTCATTATATCAGTTTTAAACTTATTTATCATTCTAAGGACATCATCAATACAGACAGTTATGGTGCAGCATAATACTAATAAATGTTTTTATTCCTTTTTTTTCTACTTTTTTTTTCTTTGTTCCTCTATGCACCCGTTCGAGTTGCTTTTTTTTTTTTTTTTTGAAACACTCACCGCACATGCTGTTTATTTAATTTGCCCATTAACACCTGCACAATTTGTTTGGCTCGAGGAGTAGGAGGAGGAGGAATTAATCACTTAATCGCAGCGATAAATTTGAGTGCAGATGTTCCATTCTGTTGCTCCTCACCTTTCTTTTTTGATTACTCGAGTGTTCTTGTGGATTATGTTGAAATTTATATTTTTCACTGAGGGATTCTGTCTCTGTTGAAAGATTATTTATCATCGGATCGATTGACTATCAAACCAATAGGAGGAAACATTAAAAAGTCCGATTTATAGCAATTTCCTTTTGAATTGTTGTTTGGAAAAGGAAATTGGAAGCAACTGTCTTAATTAGGTTAAATTGGCGCCACAATAACTAGAAGTGGTATTTTTTTCCACAGAAAATGAAAATGTCAATCATCATTTATTATCTTAGACTTTTAGACATTTATCGGTTAGACACGTTGTTTGTTCAAGAGGTTCATTAGCATGGCCTCAATCTCAATGATCCGATTCTGTCAATAGAAGAGAGATTCTCTCGTATAGTGTCAGTATGGATTATATGGTAATTCTATTTTGTTTATCAATAAATTGATGTTCCAAGGGAACCCCTTCGAATTTTCTCTTAAATAATTTAACCTGTGAGTGTTGAAATATGCGCTCGTGGTCATTATACCTATCGCCAACACGTCCTTCGTAATGCCATCGACCCATAGCGGATCGAATTTAAAGGACATCAAAAATGCATCAGTTCCTTTTTCAAAATGGATGGCATTTCTCTTCTATCTTCAATAATGTGAAATAAAATCAATACACATTACCTGTGTACGAGTGTATACCTCATACCTTCATTCGACTACTGAAAGTTTATCTGTTCTTCTGCCGTCTAGATCAATAAACTTGCCCCATGGCAACTTGAAAAGTTGTATGGCATCTCAATGAAGGCGAATGTAGTGAACGTAGCTTACAGTTTCTGATTTAAAATCGAAAATAACTTTAAAAATCCATTAAATCGTGATTTAAGTTTAGATTGTTTGTGTGAAAGGTAGATAGCCATGATACGATTATAGTTTTGGAAGAAAGTTTTCTGGAATAATTTTTTGTAAGGGGGCGTACCTACAACGCGACACACAAGGTGATTCGTTTAATGTGGTTACAGTCATGACATGAATATGCCACTTGGGGAGAGAAGAACACTTTTATTTCAACAAGTGATTAGATAAGCAAGCAAGTGGCTTAAATTAAATGAAAAAATTTGGGGTTTATTTTCATAATAACTGAAGCACATAGAAAAGCAATAAGAACCCATTCCTAAAAAAAATTCATAGACAATTGGAAAATGAAAAATGTATAAAATAATAGTTTTTACTTTATTTCTACAGAAATGGTTTTGGAATTTGATTTTCAGGTCTTTAACTTTCCTATACTCGTACATGTCTCTCAAAACGAGTCTTGATTTTCTAGAATACCTATGTGGTTTTTCATTTTGGATAGAATAAATGATTTGTTGGGCTGAAGGAGGTTGTAAGGAAGGTTGAAAAGTATAGGTCACATAGAAAAGTGTAGAAAAGTGTACCTCTTCCACTTTGCTGATAAGTTACTAATAAATTATTGCTAAGAAAGCTAGCGAACTCTGAAAGTATGAGTGGATATCTGGATTGAAATAAATAAATAATAAATAATTTTAATTTTTTCAATATTTTGCGTGATTTATTTCAATTTTCATTATTAAAGTGTAGTTCGCAACCCTGAGCCCATTAAAAATATTTAGAGCGAATACTAAAACCTTTTACTCAGCCTTAATATTTTTAGTATTGTACTTAGCACACAATCGCAAGTTCGTGCGACCCAGTCGTGCCCATCTTTTCTAAAAGCGATTGGAAGGCAGTTACTTATTCAAATGATTTTTCTGTCTATGTCTACAGGGTGGTTTGCATTAGATGTTACAAAAGCTCAGGACATATATAACTTCGGTCAAGACAATAAAAAAATCGTATGGTGGTCAATCTGGAGAAGGTCAATTTTATACAAAATTAAATTAATTTAAAAAAAAAACCATTAAAAATCTTCTAAGTCACATACTACCACATAGTGTTTTTAGAAGCTTAAACTATGTTCTATAATTAGCATTTCTGTTGAAGCTACTTTAGTGAACAGTTTTTGAGAAATCAAGTCTCAAAGTCAAAAATAAAAAAAAAAAAATCAATTTCTCTTCTTTAATACAGTTGGAAGGCCGAAAAAAGCGAATTTTCCAGAATTTTTTCTGAGAAAACTTTTAAATTTAGTGATCTAAAAATTTGTATACATATTATGGTATATTTTGATTGTATTTTAAAACTTAGTATTATTAAAAATATTTATTTGGAAAGGAGCTACAGCTGATCTCCGGGAGCTCCTCTCAAGAAAGACGTTTTGCGGTGACCACTATATCTCTGAACTGGATCCTCCGAAATTAAAAAACCAAACAGTTTTCGTTAAAGTAATGTTAAATCTAGTAATTAATCGAAGGAATAAGCAAAATAAATTTTTTTGACAAAATGGTGGTGGTTTTTGATCAAAATTTCGGCCTTAAATTGCTTATAAGAATAAAATTATCGGAGAGGAAAAATCTTCGATTAATTACTAAAAAATATATTTAAGAAGCTCGTGTTAAAATTTGAGACTAATCGGTTTAGCCGTTTTCGAGTAATGTTGGTCACCGACTTTGTAAACACCATTCTTTGACACTTAAACACTTAAACACTTTACATTGGATACAATTTCTTTTTCAAATTTGGGTGTAACTTCGAAAATATTCACCGGAACGATGTGAAATTCCTAAATATATGTACATTAAGAATATAAAATAAAAAATGATCGATTTTTTGAAGCTTCTAACTGTATATAACCCCTTATTATAGAAAGGTCAAAGACAGAAAACTGACCGAAAAAATCATTATTGGTTTAAAAAAAAAAAAAAATAAAGGTAATTTGTCCGTAAAAACCACCATTTTCGAATATCTGATGAAAAGTAGCTTTCATTCTATTTTATTATTTTAGTTCGGTTTTCTGTGTTTGAGTGGAAATCAAATAAGAGACTTGATTATTATTATTGAAAGAAAATGTGATTCTTAATGAGGCAAAGTTTTAAGGAAGGTTTATTCACAGAAAAAATATTTATATTTTTTTCAAAATTGTGACTTGGAGGCTTCACTGCGCAACAATCATTCGCTAAATTAATAAATTAGAATTGAAAATTTTAACAAATATCAAACTATTGGCTTTTAAAATCACTATAGTTGGTGGTAGTAAACGGCTTGGTTGATTTTAAGTACTTTTTTGAATTAAGTCATTTTTTTTTTATAAAACTGCCCCTCCATTCTAAACGGAGTGGGATAGGCCCCCTTCCGTAACGATTTTTCTCTTGGCTTGAACCATCCCATTTGCCCTGAGTTTTTGTCACACCGTATGCAAAGACAACAAACTTTTTTTCAACAAAAAAATTAATGATTGCTTTGAAAATCTCAATAAAAAAGTGTTTTAATTGTTAAAAATTTACTAATCTTTCATTTATTATTATTATAAAATTATAAGACTCATTTAAAAATGTCAATAAAGATTTTTAAAAATAAGGTTCTAGGACCAAAATATTTGAATAAGCCTTCATTTAAAATAAATAGCATGGCGCAACAGAGCGAGGAGCCCCTGAACCTAGCGCATTTCTCACAAACTTGCCTTGTGAGGGAATGGAGGGGACCTACAAATTTCTGCCGGTTCCGAACGGCTAATTGAGAAAGCGCTTTTCATGACAATGAATTTACTAAGGATTCGAACCTCGAACCTCTGGGTTAGCAGGTGGACATGCTAACCATCACGCCACGGGTACTACAAGCCTACATTTAAAAATATTATTTAATTGCAACCAATTCGCAATGCACTTCTCTCAACCTTCACCTGTGTGCCCATTTAGAAAACAGAATATTATTTTTGTTATTGAAACTATCA
Organism: Melanostoma scalare; assembly: GCA_949752695.1. Taxonomy (NCBI): domain Eukaryota; kingdom Metazoa; phylum Arthropoda; class Insecta; order Diptera; family Syrphidae; genus Melanostoma; species Melanostoma scalare. Next base: position 18,813,143 of record OX456986.1, read on the forward strand.
AGCAATACAGTGCAAAATTTTTTTGAATGATTCACCATTTTAATAATACTTCGTGCACTAGCAAAGTTTAAGCATTGAATAAAAATTTTTATTTCAAGAGTTATTTTTAAAATCTTTTAGAAACGAAAACTCAAAAGTTCTGAAATAAAACATACTTTTTTGTATAGCGGCTCAACAAAAAAAAACATTTGTATAAAAAAGAAAAACTAAAACCGTCTCCTATTCCAGACCGGTTGCTGCTTATGGTTTTAGAGGGTGTTTTGCATCAGATGCGACGTAAGTCTATGACGGATAGGTGGGGTGGAAACAAAGTGGGAAGGTCAAATTCATAAATAATTGACTAAAAATAGTGAAAGAAATTATTTAGAATCTGCTAATCCGTTACCGCGCTGTAATGTTTTGACAGCTAAAACCTTCTTCTTCATTTAACTTGTAAGTTCAAGTTATTGCAGTGAAAGGTTTTTCAGTAATCAAGTTTTTTGAAGGCCTGTCGGGAGCAAGCATGCACATAGGTACTACTGAAGAAAAAACAAGATAAAGATTTATAAATCTTGTTATAAATACATATTTTCAGCCAGACATACCTGTTGAGTCGGAAAAAAAATTGTAATCAAATAGCAAGCTAGTGAATTTAAGACTCAATAAAATAAACTGAACTGAACGGAACAGTAATCAAGTTTTAAAATCAAAATTTTTGAAAAATATCTATTTTTTTTATGTATGTACCTACATATATGATTTTTACAAAATTTTGCTTTTTAACAGCTACTTTTTGCAAAAATCATTTCTTTTATTAGCTCTGAAGCACTGAAATTTGAAGTGGAATTCTTTGTTAACTTTTGAGAAATTAAAAAATTACTTTTTTTTCTGAAAAAATATAAAAGTTTATAGTCTGGAAAAAATCTAAGAAAAATAGTTTTCTGGAAAAAATACCAGACTTGTTTTTTTATAGACCAACAAAAAAGTATGCAAAAATAAGTTTTATGTTTTTTTGCAAATGAAAATTTTACTCTATTAACTTCTGGCTTTAAAAAGGCACTGGATACATACAAAAAAGCACTGCATTCATACATACCCCTAACCTTGCGCATTTCTCAAAACCATCTCGTGTGAGGAAATGGAAGGGACCTACAGTTTGCTGGCGCTTCCGAAAGGTTAATCGAGAAAGAGCTTTTCATGACATGAAATTACTACCGGAGTTCGGAGGTCTTGCGAATTGCTCGCGAAAGGCGATACCCATGAAAAAACTTTTTTTATTTTCTGTTTTCATTCGAACCACGAACAACCCTTATAAGAAGCAGACAACTTACCATTAAGTTACGGGCACTACAATAAATAACTAAATAAATAAATAAATAAATAGGGTGGCGCAACAGAGCGAGGAGCCACTGGGCCTAGCGCATTTCTCACAACCATGCCTTGTGAGGGAATGGAGGGGGCCTACAATTTTTTGCCGCTTCTGAACGGCTTATTGAGAAAGCGCTTTTCATGGCAATGAATTTACTAACGGAGGACTTGCCAGTTCCTCGCGAAAGGCGATAACCGTGGAAAAACACTTTCAATAAACAACTTCTCTATTAAAAATACTATGAAACTTGAATGAGAATTTCAAACTTGCAAAAATCAAATAATTTTAAATGCCAGGTTCAATTACTTCACTTGCGAATGATCCAAGTTTCATTAAATTTCGACACCTTGGAGGCGTTATGAAAGTGAAACCAGCTGTAGGCTGTGTGCCACGCTTTATAAATTGTTTGAAATGTTTTTGAAATCATATTTTTAAACACTCTTATGTGAAGTACACAGATACAACGGCCCAGTCTACTTTAAAAAACTGTTATAAAGAGATTTGAGCGCCCTCCGTTAATGGTTAAATGAAGGACCGTCTCACATTGGGTCAAGAGTAAAATTTTTTGTTCAAAACCACCTAGAGATCGCAAAAATAAACAAAATGAGACAGAAATGTTTGTAATTAAATTCTAAAGAGACTGACGAAGTCGGATTTCTAATATTCCTTAAATTTAAAACTTCATAACCCACTAAAAGCAAGGTAAATCGAGTTTTACCCTACTTTTCCAACCCTTTCCGTCACGCAATTAAACTAGCACTTGTATAAAGTGCAAATATACGCTTTCGATGTATTTCTCATCGGTTGTATATATCGTGAGTGTCTTTATAATTTAATTTCAAACATTTCTGTGCAAAAATGGTTCAATTTAGTTAATATTTGAGGTCGCTAGGTGGTTTTGAACATTCTGTCCCCAATGTGCGCCTGTACGGACAGCCACGTGCTGTTGTCATTTGTCAATTGTTCTGTTGTGTTTCTTGTGGGTGTATCACCCGACATTCTGCTGTTTGTAATGTTATTTCGTTTCTTTTCGTTTCGTTTTTTCGTTTCGTGCACAGATACATCGTGACGTGAACGCTACCCTTAGTTTTTCGTTTACAATTTATAGAGTTCTGGTACCCGAAGCAGTTATTGAACCAAAAGTTCACAATTTAGACTACCACCTTAATAAACGAAAATATTAGTAAAATTTTTATCTGTTAAAACACTTTTTATATTTTCTCAGATGTACATTTCAGAAGCAATGCTTCCATCGTCAGTGAGATTTATAAATTAAATTAAATTAAATTATTTGTCAAAAAACTAATAAAACAACAAAAATGTTTCTAAACAAAATTACAATTGAGTTGAGTTGAATCTATTTAAAAATGTTTTGAATATTGAATCTTTGATAAAAAAACACGTGGATTATCTCAACTACAAAACTTACCACCTTAACTGTGAAAGTACAATGCCTCTAAATCACATGCTTTTGCATCTAATAAATGTCACCCTACACTAGATCAGCGTGGGATCACGCCAGTTTATTATTCTTTAAGAAAAATCGAACATGAAAGTGTTACCTCAGTAGCTTGTTATAACGCTAGATCCTTTGAAAGTGTTGAAAACGATTGTTAGAAAAATCATATTACTCCTATATTGCGTAAGCTCGATCTTTGTCCTTTTGATTCAAAGAAACTAGCCAGGCCAATTTTGGAAAAGCTTGATTTATGTTATCGATTGTATTTTTCGGTCTTAGACGACTTTTTATTGAGACACGCTGACTAGGATCTAAGAGAGCCAAGTCAAATTAGAAAAAAGATCCGAATATACCTGCTCGTTTCAAAACAAAGTGAGTGGGACTTTGTGCGAGTATCTTAACAAAGATGATAAGATGTAAGCATTTCTAACTACGCGAAGCCATTATCTATTTTAGGTTAAGGAAGTGATGCTACTCACTTATTTTTTTTTTTTTTATATTTTTTAAGTATGTACTTAGTTTGGTTTTCAATTATCCCCCCACCAGTGGTGAGACACAAAATGATCTAATAATATCATCAGTGACATAAACCAAAACTTGCAACTCTTGATCGCCACTAAGTTGACATCGATTAAAGCCTTCTTGCTGCAACTAAAATCGTTTTAGATTGGGAAAGCCTTCAAGGTTTTGTGCCCGCATAGAAAACTCTTAGAATTTTTAAAAAAATTTTTGGAAGTTGGTGAATGAAAACAGTAAAATATTTCAAAAGAATACTTCCTTCGTTAAGACAGTTAAAAGTTTCTTCAGTTTCGTTGAGGCTGTAAACCATTTTTTTCGGTTTTGGTCCAAGAAATTTCTTCAGGTAAAAATTTGAGTTTTGCCATAAACTTGTAAATTTTACATTCCAATCAAAACAACAAAATATCAAAATTTTGTGATTGCAAAAACATTTTTTTTTAATGTAGGGTCAACCGGAGACTTAGTGATCCCAAGGGTAAATCGACTCAATTCAAATAATAGTTTCAACTGAAGCTATTGAACTCATTACGATTTCATTACGAACATTAAGCTGCTACTCCAAAGTATGTGGATGTTACTGATCAATAATGTCCTTTTGTTTTTATTATTTTTTGTCCTAAATATCGAAAAACTACGTTAAGTGTCAGATGACTATTTGGGGCTTGTTGACTCATTTTTTACGGATGTGGATATTTTGACTCAATGGTTTAACATTGAATTTTTAATTCGTATGTATTAAGCACTAGTGTTATAAAAAAAGACATAAAAATTACTCCCAAATAAAAAAATAGGCTGGCATTGGCACATTAAACTGATCAATAGAAACCGGGACCTTATACACTTCTCCTAGCCACAAATTGTGATGAAATGAAAGAGACTTATAATTTTTTTACCGACTTCGAGCGGAAGAGCGAGAACGTGCTTTTCATAACAGACTTGGAGGATTTGCTAGTTCCTCTTGAAATTCAATTGTATAAATTAGATTAAGAAAACACTTGAAACACTCACGACACTACCTTCAACTTGTTGTTGCATCTTATTAGAATTCAAACATTTATTCTCTTGTTTTGTTTAAGGTTTGCGTACCTCGTTATAACATTTCATTAAATAAATTTCAAAATAGGATCTTTACATTGGGCGCCATTTTTTATTTTATTTAATCTTTTTTAAATTTTACTCACCATTTACATTAAAAAAGTTATCCGAATGAAATGTTTAAGTATCAGATTCCTGCTTTTCACAACCCTTAGTAAGCCATTAAGAAATACAACACAACACTTTTTTTTACACTGCTTATAAACCAAGAAGCTTTTATCAAAATACACAAATTTATTCTTTCATCCTTTGTGCAAATGCTTTTCTCAAAGAAATATTTAATCAGGTGTTTTCATTTGCTACATCTAACACGTTTCACAAACACAAGAAGAGAAGAAGTAATCAACAACTAGAGAAAGATTCTTTTTTCCTTAACAGAACAAACTTAAAACCTCACACTGAATGGAAATTGCTTTCTCAACATTAAATCAATCAACGCCTTTCGTTAATTTAAAATTTCCAATTAGTCGCTTTTTCAATAGAAAATGGGTAAAATAATTCTTTCGACATGAACTTTCCGCCCCCTCTGCAACAACAACTCTTTATTCCGTGAGCTCGCGTTAGTGGTGTTGCATAGTATTGTAGTGTTACAAGCACTTCCTCGTAAGTGCATACCATCGATCGATTGGCACCCCACTACAAATAGTTGCCCCGCTCTGTACCTTCTTCGTGTCTGTGTGTTCGTTATGGATTAGAAGATTATTGTTTCTTCTGGGAATATTACTTTTCATTCACTTCTAGGAGATTCTTGCACCAAGGAACAAAATAATAATAGCGAAAGCAACTCGTGACACTGATTGATATTTCGATGATTTCTACAACACGAGTTGTAATTGGACACACACACACACCACACAATACAAAGTATGCTTTTCGAAGAAAATAAAAGAAAGAAAGATTGAAAAAAAGTTAGAAACCGAGATTTACTAGTTCCATACTCTGAGGGAAGAGAAGTAAAAAAAAAACACTCGCAAAAACAATAAACCGACACTGCAATAGTGTTTAGAATATCCGTCCTAACCGAACTGCAAAAAAAATGTTCCGTCGCCGCCGCAGCAATGAGAAATTTGTATAGTGCCTTGTGTATGAACTCAGACGCGCCGCTTTAAAGACTGAGCGGCAACTTCTTCTGCCGCCATGATAGTCGAATTCATGCAACACACAACGGGAAAGGCAGCACTAGAACAGTGGGGCGAAAACATAACGGGCGAAACTGAAAAGTACCTTCTTTGTCGTGTGCCATTTGGTGGACTTCCCATGGATATAAACAGACCAGGCCAGGCAGCAGGCAATATAAGATAACAGAATCGAATGAAAGAGCACCCCCGCTACGAATCCGTAATGTAGGTTGAAAAGTAAACAGACGAAAAATTGAATAACAGAACGACTACCTAGAACGAGAAAAGTGAGAGTGGCGCCACGAAAGCGGTCTGAGGAATAGGGACCAGTCAACGTTAAAGAAAAGCAAAAAAAGAAAACAATGGCGAAGGCGAATATATCTATCCCTTGTTGATTTTTAACAGTGAATAGTGAATAAGATTTCTTTTCAATCTTTTTACAGATTTATTGTATCAACAATGTAGAGCATGGCTGCTTTGTAAAGAAAGGGTAGAAAATATTTAAACATTTATTTTATTCCATAGTCGAGTAGAAGACGTACATGACTGTGAAACTTTTCAAAATTTATAGTCCATCGAAGTCAAATTGGAAACGGAAGTCCGGTTTAGCTTGGAGCTGGATAACTTTGTTACGGATTTATGAAATTGCAAGAAGCAGCTTTTCGGTGTGATCGAAGGTCTTGTGCAAAGACTTCCTCATTTTGATGACTCTGATTGGCGAAGTGAATTTTCTTATCAATATAAAGGCTGGCAGCGATAATATGTAAAAGAAATCAAATTTCATAAGCATTCGCTGTCCTTCAAAAAGCATAAAGCGTCGTGCCCGCCATCTATGAAAACTGAAGCGTACTACAACATGAACATTCGTTAACAGTTCTTTGGTAACATAAATCCGATTTACAGCGAAGCGAATTCAATTCAGAACTCTGTTAAATAACATTTCTCTAATTTACTCCCACTGTTACTCTTGAGGAGAAATTCTCTTTCTCTTCAAAAGGCGAATTTATGAGGGGCACGAAACAGGTTGTTTATTTTACCAGCTGTCACACTCAGAGTAGGTGGAGAAGATTCAATTCGCCGTATATACCAAAGTGCCTGTTTAAAATTTGCGTTTATAAAAGCAAATGGGTTTACATTCATGCAATTCCCTGGCAATCACTGCAAAATAAAAAAGAATTCTAATGTTCCACAGACAAATAAAGAAAAATCTCACAAAACTCACAGTGACGTACAACAGAGAGACACCGACAATCAACCATGTCTACTAATTTTATAGGAATTTATTTATAGCCTCTTCAAGAATATAAAGTACTTAAGGGTACTCGAGTTTTGACACCAAGTGGTCTCTCTAAATTTCAAATTGTTCCTATGCACAATGGTGGTGGAGTGAAATGCACTTCCTCTATAACAGCACCAGGTACATTGACCCAATTATATATTATGAAAATAGAAGTGGGTTGTTATGCTATGGTGTGGTTTTGATTTGTTTACATTTAATCCCATTGTGTTTTGAGCTCAGGTAGTTATTAAAATGTTATTGTTATTGTTGAGGATGTATTTTAGGAATATCGTTAATAATAATAAATACCTTGATGAAGAGAAATTGGAAATAGCCGATATTTTTTGATTTAAGCGTTTTTATTTATCATTGCAATTATGATAATGTTGTTTGCCGGAAACATGGTTAGTAAGTCACGCGAATAATAACCGTGAATCATCAATTATTAATTTGTGGCCTTTGTTTACTAGATCTAAATGTTGGTTAGAGGCTAGATGGTATTTTGAATGTAACTTTGTCGTTTTGGTCAGCACAGAGGTTTTGTGAACGTGACAAACTTAAATAGCTGATTAGTTTGTTGTTACATCTCCATTGAGGAAGCAATTAGTTATGGATGGTCATGGACTTATAGCCTGTGACTTGCGCATTTTCAAATGTTCTGAAATATAACTCATTCATTTTATTGTGTATGTTTTGTAGACGAGAGTAATTGAATGGAACGGTTTGAGGTATCATTATGAAGTACAAAGGTTTTTGGTTTTATATAATTGGCGCCCGTTTCAGGGTCTATCAAAATAGTATATAAATGCTAAGGAGAATTGAAGAGACCTTTTCATATTTTAATCGAGTTTTAATTTCAAATCTGTGCGTGGATTGTATTGAGATGCAAAGGTTTTTGTAGGTAAGCTTGTTACGAAGCGCACAATTTGATTCTGTTAATTTTTGTATCTGTATAGGCAGCCATCTCACCGATTTAAAAACTAAATACAAGAACACATTCTTTTTGTTTCGACCTTTTTTTCTTTCAGACGGTTTGTCAAAACGATGACCATCATTGCATCAATACAGTCAGCTTGACACAGTTTTTTTTTTTAGCTTAGTTTGGTTTTGATCCGCGATCGCTTGGCAAACTGTGAAAAACAATATCGTATAAAGTAGTCAAAGTTAGTTTTACAGAAAAATGCTAGATAGCGATAAAAAATGTACCAAAATTAAAAATTATGAACAAAATTTATTTAAATGTACGATTTGAAAGAGGCAAAGTACTCATTGGCTGACAGCCACTTCCACCTAACCTAATGATTTGAAAGATCATTCATACATGGTGATTTGCATGCTCTGCGACAAAAGTTGAGGACGGAAAGGTTGATTAACACAGGGAAACAATGAAATGGAAGAGGGGGTGGGGGGGGGGGGGCGGTCTATCTCCTCCAGTTAGATAGTAGGGGCTTATTTATAAAAAACTGACTTAATTAAAAAAAAAATATATTAGAAATCAGCCGAGCCGTTTCTCCCAACCCGTAAAATATTTAAAAAAAAAACCATACCATACCATACATACATAAAACGTTAACCATGTGAATCTATGCAATAAGCTTCGCCTGATTTTTTCATTTTCTCACCTTATGCTACGAAGCTTATATATTCTTATTTGACAAATGGATTACAAGCAGTTCTAGTTGGGGACAGCTTGTCTAATTTTTTACCAATTAATACAGGTGTTCCTCAGGGGTCCATTTTGGGTCCGCTATTGCTATTGTTCTCCATTTATGTTAATGAACTGCTATCTTTGGTTGATAACTGTTCTCGTCATATGTATGCTGATGATGTCCAGCTGTATCTTAGCTGTCCCCTGGACTCATTGAGAATGGAGCTTTCAATGTTAACGAAGACCTTAAAAAAATTGAAAATTGGTCCCTTTTAAACGGTCTTATTTTAAATCCGAAAAAATCAAAATGTGTAGTTATTTCTAGAAAAAATCTAGATCTTGATTATTTTCCAAGAACTGTGTTGAGCAATACTCCACTTGAATATGTTGAAACTGCCAAAAATCTCGGTGTAACTTTTAACCGCTTCTTAACGTGGGACAATGACATTAATGCGCTTGTCGGTAAAGTATATGGTGCGCTACGTGCATTTTGGGCAACCCAGTCTTTCACGCCAGTAAAAACGGTTATACTTCTTGCCAAAACTTTTATTATACCGATTTTGACATACGGGTGCGAAATATACTGCAACTGTAACTACGCAAGCAAACGTTAACTTAATGTCGCCTTTAAAGCATTGTTCGTTATGTATTTGGCTTACGAAGATACGATCGTGTTTATAACTTTGACTCTTTGCTTCTGGATATGCCGTTTGAAAATTATCTTGAACTCCTGTTCTCTGACATATTGCTTACACACCAACCACAATACTGTTTCGATAAAATCCGTTTTGCTACCTCTCACAGATCTCGTCAACTAATTCATCCTCGATATGTGTCTCTTACATCGGAGCGCCAATTTTTTGTAAATTCAGTCCGTCTCTGGAATTGTCTACCATGCAATATTAAAGAAATTCAACACACAACAAGAATTAAAAATGTTTTAAAAACCCATTTTTCAGTAGCCAGTTGAATGAAATTCTTTAAATTGTATTAAATATTTTTTTTTTCTCTCTCTCACTTTCTTTTTGATCTCATATTATTAGAATTATATTGCCTCAAATTTTTCTTTTCCTTTTTTTATACTAATTTAACTTATTGCGAGCTCAGCTATGTAAAATTTAGCTTATAACTATTGAATAAGATATTGTATCTTACAGTTATTTAGCATCACGAAATAAAATAAAATAAAAAAAAACATAGGTACTTTGATCCGTAGTAAACATTTTAGTTCAAATTAAGTTAGAAATGATTTTTGCGTAATCAAGACAAAATTTAAAAAAGATTAAATGTTTTTCTTTTTTTAAATTTCTAATAAATTAAAAGTTCAAAAAAAAAAAAAAAAAAAAATGTATGTATCCCTTTGATGCACATTTCGTAAGCAATGCTTCCATATTTAGTGAGATTGATGTAAACAAATTAAATTTTATTTCTCAAAAAATCAATAAAAAAAACTTCAGAGGTGTCAAGGGACACCCGGATGGAACGAAGTTCCTTTCGATTATTTTTTATTATTTATTATTTACAAAAAACCTGTATACACTCAACAAAAATAATCTTCGCGACACCACACTGTTCAATGCGAAATAGAAATGAAAATATCTGGCTTGCTTTCTATAAGATAGAGAGAGAGACAGACCGACAGACAGAGAAACATGCGACGCCGCACAGCTTACAATAGCTTACTATAGCAAAAAGTGTCGTGACAACTTTTCGTAAGAATTTTTTCCGTCTAGCCCCCTTTCACAACGCGCGATAAGGAACTTCGTTCCAAAAACAAAAATGCTTCTAAATAAAATTACAATTGAGTTGAGTTTTTTTTTTTAATTTCTCAAAAACTAAGAATGGTTTTCCGTTCGGTTTTCTGGGTTTGACTGAAATAATAATAATTGCATTGATTATTTGAAGGAAAAATCACCTTTAATAAGGCAACATTTTTGCTATTTTATTATAAAATATATATATATTAAATTATCAAGTTGCTTGTATTTTATGTCAAACTCATTATTAAATAATAAATAGAATTTTCCTTTATGTTTCTTTTTCAACGTTAACAAACAGTCGTGTTTTTATTTACTTGTTAATTTTTATCAATTTTGTAAAAATTTTAACTAAAGAAAATAAAAGATTTTTTTTTTTCAAAATATGGACTTTGAAACAAAAACTAAGTTAGCTTAAACTAAAATGCAAGTTAAGGAACAAAAGCATTAGCTTTCAAAAACACTATGGTATGTAGTGTTATGTGCATTACTTGATTAATTTTTTTTTTTTTTTTTTACTGAGTCAATTTTTCATAAAATTGTCCCTCCCGCCTAAACAGTGGGATAAACACTGTCAGACAAAATAAAGTGCAAACCGGAATTAAGATACTAACTCATTTTATTTTTTATTGTTTTCATGAACTTTATTTCAAAAAGTCATTTTCTTTAATTTATTTAAGTTCTTTGAATCACTGTGTGACACGATTTTTCTAACATGAATAAAATTACGTGTTTTGAGTTCCTTATTCCATTGCTGAAAACATTGTCCAATAATATGGGTGTCTAACACGTCACGTTTCTAAGTAATAGTGTCAATACTATTTGCGTGTGCCCTCGTAAAAAACAAAAGATCGAACGTCGTTATTGATCCAATCCGGATCTGATCATGATAATAAAACAGCTTTAGATCATCATATTTTTATATTATTTCAAGTTGGTAGCTGTGTGGAATTCGTTCTTTCAAATGACATTTCAAACGAGTTGCAGAGTTGCCCTACGAACATATTTTTAGTGAATGACTAATTACAAAAATTCAAAACGATGGGGTGCAGAATGTCTTTAAAAATACATTTCTTGCATTCCCATTTCGATTTTTTCCCACCTAATCTTGGAGTGGTAAGTGAAGAACAAGGTGAACGCATTCACCAGGACATTAAACAGATAGAAGAGCGTTATCAAGGAAAATGAAATGCTAAAATGTTAGCAGATTACTGCTGGTTTGGTAAAATTTTTTTCATCATTTTCGTTTTGGAATATTTGGCTCATTTCTTCTTCACTTGTAAATATACATAACATTTTGTTTTTAATTAATAAATTTAAGTAAAAAATATAATATACAATTTTGAAACTGTCTTTATTTATTTACAAGGTGTGCCAGCGGCTTCGTCCGCAAGAATTGGCATAACTTTTCAATGTATCAACCGATTGACATGAAATAAAAACTAAATGTTAAGTTAAGCTTACCACAATATATTATATATTAAATTCTATCTAGATAGGATAAGACGTTTCTGAGATTAGCGTGCACAAACAAACAAACTGTTACGCTTTTATTATATGTATAGAAGATATAGATATAGATAGATAGTACATCAATTTACATATCATAACTTTAAAACGATACGTGTTACAAAAAATCTGTTTAACGTTTTTGAGTTTAGCAGGTCTATTTTGATAAAAAATAGCTGTTTCATTAAATGTTAGAGCACAAAAACAAAAATTTGTCACACAGTGATATTATAACTTCTTACTATAGGGAGGGGGGGGGGGGGGGGTAGTGAACCTGACATTACGTAAGATATTAAATTTAAAATTTTACCACTCGCACTAAGAATTGACGTTATTGAATAACGCCATCTGTACTTCATCTCTTTAACTGATGAAAATCATATTGAGTCTCTAGAGGAACAAAAAGAGTCAGTCCTTCCATTAATTGAATCAATATCAGACTGGTTAGTCAGCCCGTGGGTAAAAAGTTAGAGTTTTGATTCATTTCCAATCCTATTCAACTTAACTGAGATTCTAGTCAAAACTGTGATAGATTAATAAGTATTAACCAGTCTGATATTGATTCAATTACTGGAATGACTGACTCTTTTTGTTATTGCAGTAAGTAATGATACTTTTGTAATACATGATACTTGGTGTAAAAAAAAATTTAATAAAAGATATTTTTGTAATAATCGGAGTTTTAATCAATTTTTCTTACGAAAATTCTTACTAAGGGGGAGGGGGGAGTAGTTTCAATCTTATGAAGGGGCCAAATCATTCCTCAAAATCCCTTACGTAATTTATGAACGGCCCCTTATCTTGCTGGAAAATGTAGTTGTCCAGCGATATTTTTGGTGCCGAAGAAGCTAAGTTTTCTCTAATAATGTTGACGTATTGAGAACGGGTTAGGGTCAAAATACTGTATTTGAAATTGCTGTAAGTAGGCTGAAAAATAAAAATTGTTTTGAGAATGTAAATGAATGTAAAATGTTTTGCATTCTCAAAACAATTTTTATTTTCAGCCTAATTACAGAAATTTCAAATACAGAATTTTGAAAACAACAACAATTTTTCTTTACCATAATAATCTTATAAACTTCCTTGAATAATGACATGTACCCATGATAATTCATAAGTCTTTGAATTAATTAAAACAAGAACAAAACAAATTGTATCTTCGTCTTTTTTCTCTATTTCATTTTCTCCTTCTTGATTATATGTATGTATCTCTCTCACATGTTAAAATGAATTGTTTATCATAATCAACAACTGCATGAGCAATTGCAACAGACAAATTAATCCGTCAAAACTAGCACGCGTTCATGCAATCAGTAGATGTTTAAAGGTTTGCGCAAATTTAAGTGTTAAATGTTATTTTGTTTCAAAATGAATATATCGATAGTGAAAACAAATAAAGGAATGGAAGTTTAAGAACGGAATTATGCAAAAAAAAAGTATTTTTACAGACAGATTTTTGAGATACAGTGTTTTGCTCATACAGCAATTTGGCATACAGAATTTTGTACATACAGTGTTTTGAAATACAGTATTTTGAAATTCAGTATATGTATTAACCATACAGTATTATGAACATACAGGATCATACGGTAGAATACAGTATTTTGACCATACAGTATTTTAGAGTACAGCATTTCGACCCGCTCCCATTGAGAACCCGTCATTTTGGTGTCAATTTTGAAAATATTCCCAACGCCACCAAAGGGAAAACAAACCAGCATAGACCCGAAACCATGTTTGACGATTTTTTACATGCATCTTTGGTCGAGTTTCTTTAGGCTTACACCAAACTCTTTTCCTTGATTTGGAATTTGTTAAATCAAATTTAGACTCATAGGGCCTAATTATGCTTTCCCTAAACGATTGTGGTTTTGTTAAATACTTTTCATTAAATCACCTTTGGACTGTTATTGGTCTTACGTCTAATTGTAGGTCTTCGTTAGTGTTTCTAGCGGTAGATAATGGTTTTTTCTGGCCTCTATTGTGATTCTGCGGTCATCAGGCGGTGTTGTTTTCCTCTTTCTTCCACTTTGTCTTCTAAAACTGGCAGCAGATCACCGTTTAATGAAGTTCAAATAAACCTTCTTGGTTCCAGAAATTGACAGACCATATTTTTCACTTAGTTTACGAAAGGTCAACTCACGTCAACGCAACGGTTCGAAACTAAAACTTCTTCATCAAGCCGCCAATATCAGGTGGTTCTTCTTACATTTCTTTGTCATCAATTTTTCGGAAAATTATGATTTCGTATCGAGGCTAGAGACTCAAGGCTCCATTTTGTTTTCTCTCTCTCTCTTTTTATTTCTCTTTTGTCGCAGACTACAAGTCAGCTTAATAGTTTTGCTACCAACTAAAGCTTCATCTGCTCCTCTTTGTTTTGGGTCATTCCACGGTAACACCCGAAACGAACACTTTTCGACTCATAAAATTGTTTATCATAAAATTGTTTATCCTTTTGCTAAAATCTTCAAATCTTACAATTGAGATAAAGCAACTAAATACGTAGAAAAAAAGAAAACTTAAAAATATCAGCATAAGGATTAACAATTTTATGAGTCGAAAAGTGTTCGTTTCGGGTGTTACCGTGGAGCGTGGAATGACTCTTTTCTTAATTTCTCATCCCGAGGCCTGTAACACAAAAATACAAGCACTTGTAATACAAGTGAACTATGACAAGTGCTAGAAATTTCTGTAGCACAAAGTTGCAAGTTTGCTTGCTCTTCTCCAAGTGTAATGGACCTAATCCTACAAATGGTTCTCGACTTGTAAATTTGTACCTTTCTGTTACCAGCCCCTGGCTCTTTGTATGTAAAACTTAAACTGTTGAGAAAGCTAATTGTTTTCTGACCTTGATAGCATCGTTGCATGGGATAATAAATGCTGAGTAAAATTCAGTCATTCGAAAACCAAATGCCTTAATAAAGAAGTGGACGCCTTAGGGCACGTCTGAGCGGCAAAATTTGAACAATATTGAAAAGAAAAAATCACTCTTCCGCTCAGATTATTTACTATTCTAATTTTCCCGCTTCGACGCTCAGTACTTAGTCGTGCCCATGTGTATACTAAAACTGTTCACCACCTGTGCGAATAATGTTTGCTATGCCTTTGGGCAATGAATGACACTAAAGCGTTTTTTCCTCAGATTCATTTGTTCCTGGGCCATACAACAAATGGACCAAACTCTTACGAACTAAGACCGTCACGAGTGATACCTACAATAAAAACTGTATGAATATACTCGTACGATAGTCCAAATAGACTCGCCATTGCACCCAATGTATAAACTGCTCTCGAAACTAAATATTCCTTTTTCTCCAAACAAAAAGAAGTATATATGAGACAACAACATAATTTTGTCTACGACGACACGCTGAAAAGGTTTTTGTGGGCGTTCATTTGAACGTTCGTACGTCATGAGCCCTGTCTGACACTCATACCTTGCCACTAGTTGCCCAAGTACCTATTAGAAACCTACGCTAGAGTGGTCAAATTACCCATTGGATTTGGATGAATGTGACAGGAAAATAGTCATGTGTAAAGAATTTGCTTTCGCCGGAAGACTTCTGAGCATCAAAGTGCTCCAGAGGCCCGAGCCTTTGGCTTATTTTAAATTTTTGGTTCGTTCATTTGAACGATGGAAATTATGCAGAACGATTGTAAACCATATGCCAATCCCATGTCATCATCAAAACGTTCTCTCATTCCTTAAATTTCATGTAAAATTTAATGTCCTTAAAGCTCAAAAGGATCAGGTCGAGGATAAATGTCCCCCATCGTTATTTTCATTTACTTTGAAGGTGTCTATAAAGCTGCCTTTTTTTCTTTTTGTACTTACGCCTATTTTGTTTGCATGCAAATGCATTCAAAAGGCTGCCAGTATGGTATGGCAGGCAAGTGTCAAGGTGCGCCCTTTTGCTGTTCTGTGTTTTTTTTTTTCTTTATATGGTTCGCGAACTGTCTGGCGATTATTCAATGTGTGCATTTCCAAACAAAAAACGACGCAGTAAGTATAAGTACAAGGTAAAGTATCTGTCTGCCCTTTTCTAAAAGAACACACGACTAAACCAAACACCATCGTCGTCATCACGATGGCAATGGCGAAGGAGGCTTCATAACGGAGATCAAATAACCTGGTTGCGTTGCCGGTAGCACGATGCACGACCAGTCTTTAACCTGTACTATCTCCAGGGCCGGATTTAGATTTGTGCCGCCCTGGGGCACTGAAGAAAATGCCGCCCTATGACTTAAATTTTATTTTAATAGTTTTGATATCTTATTTTTTAAGAATTAGAATAACTAATTGATTGTAGAAAATTTATTATGTATTACAGTTCATTTATAATACATTATGTTTTTCTATATATTTTTTCTTTATTTACTCATACATTATATTATTTATTATATACTATAGTAATATAAAAAATATTTTTGTATTTTTCTTAGAATTAAGAACGACTTTTATTAGTATTGCATTATTTTTTTCACGGGCAAACTCGCCTAACTTTTTGAATTGCAAAATGGTCGATTAAATCTTCACAATCTAAATGTTGAAGCACATCTGATTCTATGCATAGAATAGCTAAGCTATTGGGTTTATTTGCACCCATTGTAGAACGTTAGTAATTTTTAACTCGTTTTAAACAAGCAAACGATCGTTCTGCGCTACAGTTTGTTACGGCTAAAGTTATAAATATACGATAAGCGATTTCTACGTTTGGAAACTCAGTGTAAAGGTCGTTTGAATGCAGAAGTTTCAGAAGATCAGAAGGTGAATTTTTTCCATTTTTTTTTTTCGGTGCCATGAGCATGGAAGTGCACAAATTCGTCTTTTAGTGACAACTCAAGATCTGAAAAATACATTTCTCTTAAACGTTTAGCTCGTTTACGAATTTCCCTATTATCTTAATCATCAAATTCAATGATAACCGACAATTTTTCTTGAATCTTTTCATACACTGTACATCTTTTACGCAATTCAGATCCCAGATTGTCAAGAATGACATTAAAAGTATTAACTCTAAACTGGTCTCGACCTGACAGCTGCAAATCTCTATCTCGTGTTTCATCAGCATGTAATTTTCTCTTTCTTTGTCGGGGCTCGGGAAACTGTTATTTTATAATCTTGAATTTCTGAAATTTTTATAGTATTTTCTTCATAGATTTCAAATTAATTTCGCGTATCAGCAACGACTTTGATCAAAGCATGATAATCATCGATTACATCAGCGATGCTACAATCAATTTTTTTGCAATCTCTTGCTTACAGCATTAAATCTTGAGAGTAATAAATGCCAAAGTATCTGCATAAATGCTGTTTCAAGTCGCTCCAACTGATTTCGAATACCTTTAGCTTCTTGCCGTGTAATTGTATTTTCTTCGATATCTTCTTCAAGAATAATCAAAGTTTCAATTATTTCAACAAAATGTTGATTAGGTGCTTGAACCGCTTCATAACGAGCTGACCATCTGGTTGCAGATAAAGATTTTTACGCAATTCTTTTTACAGTATGAGACTGTAAGACTTCCCAGCGATGTGTCGATGCAGTTAAGAAGTTGTATAAAGTTTGAAGTGTATTAAAGAATGACGCAGCTTCTGGGGCGCATTCTACTGCTGGAATTAATTAGGTTATTATATAGAAAATTTTTAAATTTTGCCGCCCTAGAAAATTTGCCGCCCTGGGCACTAGCCCCGACTGCCCCTAGTGTAAATCCAGCACTGACTATCTCAGCATTGAATGACAAAGCCGATGTGGTGGCACAGAAGATACACATCTGAATCGTGGTTCTCCCTATGCAGAGAGATTAAGGTGGCAACATGCTGAACATGACATCCGCATGTCCAATGTCCAATGTCCATATGAAGCAGATACAGGAAGCCATCTGCTTGGTATGAGTTATTGGGTCAATTTGTTGTCATTTCCTTGTGTTTTGTTTGTTTAGTTTTTATCATCGTTCTTTATCTGTTTTGTGTGCGTCAGAATTCACAATCATCATCATCGTCATCCTCCTCATCTTCCCAAAGACACAAGCCTCCAGAGTAAAATTATATATATTTTTTTTAAACAAATGACGTGCCACTAAATTTATCGAAATAATTAATGGAGTTCCTTGGGGTGCTTGTGCATATAGTGCACTCTATAGTCACCCTTTACACAAAACTGATGATAATCGAATAAAGCGTTCACTCTTCGGCATGGTATCTCAATCTCAAATTACCCTTAACAAGTAATGACTCTATTATCAACAAAGTTCAATAAAATTGAATTTTCAGATGTTAAGTCATTAAAATTTATTGAGCTCTTGGAAGAGAAACGAAAAGGGGCACAAGATAACAATTTGGGTGCACAATTTCTAATTAGATCAACTTACAACAGGCAAGTAAGAGAGAGACTCGAATTTGCTTTGTCTTGTAAGCAATGGAGTACACTTTTGGACGACCTATGGTTTTGACATTTATTGGAAAACATCCAAATGTCCATAAGTTTCGAAACGGCATAAGAGCCATACCTATTGCATACAGACACTGCACAAGAGTGTTGCGGAATGAAGACATCTTAAGGGGTGAATTCATAAACAAAAAACGCATTAGACTGTGCTTTTGATTCACCCTAAAGGGGTGGCATATTGCTAGACTGTTAGCTGTCAATCGTTTTGACTTGGAATGATTTTAGGTGTTGTTCTATGGCAAGGTATTTCATATTAAGTTACTTATTTGTCGGTTAATATTTGGAAGACCGAGCAGCAGAATGAAATAAAACAATTGTGTTGATTCCCAAATAATTTACTTTATGTGAACAATTTTTGGCATATGGCCACCGAACTGTCTTGGATAGAATCCAATCTTGAGTTTCGGTCATTCTTTGCAGCTTTGGGGGTGTTGTATTGAAAAAACCATAGAATGGTGTTTTCCAAGTCGTCAATTCTCTCTGACTTTTCAACATAAACTGTAGCGACATTTCAGAAAATGCTCTAGCGGTGTAAAATCGCAAGATCTTGGAGGACATATCACAGGTCCAACACAAAATTATGTGAAAATCAAGTCAATAAATGAAGCAATCTGACTTCTAGCCCATTCACCGAAAGTACGCTTTGATCGTATTTCATGCGGCGTCAATTCTTGTCCGATGAAGTTCGCCGATACATAAAAACGTGATTAAAGCCTTGAGAGCTAAAACTATAGCTGACCTTGAGTGTGATACTTCTCAAGTCTGTATCTGTACAACTATCACTTTGATCGACTTGAAATTTTAAGACAATGTTCCTTATATTCTGTGGAGTTTAATAAAACAATAAAAAGAAATTCAATTTTTCGAAGTCGTTGAACCCATGTAAGGCCTTAAAAGATTTTGTCATCAATCTCTCTTATCGAAAATGAGTGCTTTTGGATTAGTCTCTCCTACATTGGGTTAGAAACTACCTTTCAGACCGTTAAATACAAGTGGTGTTGGATGGATTACTCACTTAAAAAGTGCTGGTGTGCCACAGGGTTCCATTTTTTCTACGACTCTCTTCCTTATTTTCATAATAAAATTTCTGTTTGATACTTTTACTCCTCCTCGTTTCTTTTCTCACGTCCTGCTCTTCGGTTGTGGAACTTAAACGGGTGCGTAAGATAAGGTCATGAAATTCTGACCTTGACATCATTGTAACATGAGGTAAAAAGAACCGAGTAGAATTAAAGGCTTTGAAACCCAATGTTGTGTTTTTGTCATTGAAGCTAAGCATTCCGCACATTTTAATTATCCTGCATGAACGAAACCGAAAAGCTGTCAGTACTTGCTATGTGCGTCAAAGATGATCATCGCCTCAAAGTGCTTAGGTTACATAAATCTATACAGGAAATGTATCGCCCCCTCTGATCTGGCTAAAATTTATAAAGCCTACATTCGACCAAAACTTGAGCATAACTCCAATGTTTGATCAAGTGTCTCTCAAAAATCCTTGCGCCTGCTCGATAGGGTATGGAACAGTGCCTTAAAACTTATAGTTCTATTGTAGGATCAATTGACTCTCTTGAGAATCTTAGAAATGTTACCTAACTCACGCTTCTTTTACTATCAGTGCTTTACTGAAATAGACAGTTGCATTCCTCCCCTGAAACAATTTCGCCACAACACCTGTCTCGCCAGGAAGGCTCATCAGCTTTACGTTGAGCCTAATTTCGGACCTAGGGTAAAGTATCGAGATTCTAACCTAAGCACAACCCGAATGTGGAATGCGTTACCAGATTCTGTTTCTCCTCGTGATATGACGTACAAGGATTTGAAATCACTGTACTGTACATCGGTGTCCTTTTCATATTCCTCTTCTATTTCCTTAATTGCTCGCACATTTTTTACATTTTTACCCTTGATGTGCGCGTTAATCATAAAAATGTTACAGAGATCATAACTTCAAAACTGAATAATTATAGTGCTTATTCTCAAAGCAACTTTATTTTAGTGTGCTACCAGCATATCATTTTTTGAAGAAAAGGACAGAACTCACCATTTTTCATCACAAAGGAATCTTTTCAACGTTAAGGTTCTAAGAGGAAGTTACGTGATATCCGTGGTTCGAAACAATCAAAGATGCAGAAGACCAACAAGTATTAAGTTCAACCATTGAGCTCTAATGCGGTTAAGTTTTTGCACAGTTCTGAAAGCGGCTACTATTCATACTGAATGCTTCCAAAACTTCCAAACCAATCTAGTGAGAAGTTTTCTTCCAATTATGCCGTAGCAAACATGGACATCAAGTAAAAAAATTTCTTTTTTGAAAACAATACCTACACAAAGCATTAACACTTTTCTAGTTGACTATTCCAAAAGCCTATGCATCTAAAAACAATTTCTTAAAGTATTAGAGACCACTAAGCATCATTTACGATTATACTCCACTTAACCTTTACTTTTACGATTATACTCAACTTAACCTTAAACAAACTCTTTAAAAAATACTATTTACCATCTGAGGCAGCTATGCTAACTCACATTGACCCAAATGGCGTGAGTGTTTTTGGTGTGTGTTATTTTTTAATTTAACTTGAACAGCCGCATATAATGTCCACTTTTTCTGTGCTCCGGGCGAATTAAATCTCTGCTTCAAAAACACTCAGCCCCACAGCAAAAGGAAAAAACCAAAAAACAACAACAACAAGAGCTTTATATTAAAATTTAAATACTCAAGACGAAGCTAAAAATTAAAAAAACAATGCACCACCCGAAGAGTTGGTTGGATGGTGTACTTTACCGACTCAAACAAACCACACACCCACTGGCAAGTTTTTTTTTTTTTTGGAAGGTAGGTATAAAGTTAACTTCTTAAAGGTCATAAATTAAATTAATATTATGGAAGTTAATAAAGCTGTCTGTTGCTGGTAAACTGGAGAAGGTGGAAATTCAATGGTCTTTTTTAGCCATTATGTCCTTTTTCAATGGAGAGGAGTGTTTTGAATGTTTGCGGAAAAGTTCCAAAGTTGAATATGAGCATTGGAGTTTTTTTTTTTCTTTTTGTTCCGACCCTCACTCGTACATGTCATCCCTGAAAGTTGATTGCTTTTTGTTTTTGTCAAAAGAATATACTTACCTATCCCGCCTCTGGCCTCCTTCCATTGCGCAGTGCAGTAGTTTGGTTGAAAAGAAATAAAATTGATGGTGTAATCTTTACATATTTAAACAATTTCTTAAAGTTTTATTACTCCATACGCATATATTTGACAGTGCAAGTGACAATAAATTCCTGAAATTCAGTGGAACAATGTCATGACAAGATTCGAGGCTCTTTATTAGCCCTAAAAATGACTTGCTCCCTGGCTTTTTTTTTTTTGTTTCTCTCTCTTGAAGATTTGTGTGTCTAAAACTTAGGGCATGAAAAGGCCGTAAAATGTTACGCTTTAACAAAGTCATGAAAAAGAAATATTACACTGCGAAGTTTATTAAGCAATATAACCACACAAATAACTGAAAACACAATTTTACGCTGACATAAAAGTTCGGCCCATTTTAGTTGAGCTATTTTTTATGCGAAAAAAGGAAGAATTCATTTCCCAATATGACTTTGGAGCCCATAAAATATTCCCAGGTAATGTCATAGGAGACCTCCTTCCTTTTTGGGTGGTTCTTTTTTTTCATTAAGACTTACTAACCAACAAAGTGTCCATTGTGTTTAACTTTCTCATCCCCCGCCAAAAACCACATCGTAATTAATTGTTACCTAACTTGCTCGTGGGCTTGGTTTCTTGTTGCCCCTCATTAGTTGCTCTTAATGAAGTTGCACGTCGGTCAATTGCCGTTAATTAATTGAGCCATGAGTAATGTGGCTTCGGTTAAAACAATTTAATTTCGTTTTCTGAAGGATAACACACAACATGATTCGAACCACAATGCACACAATGCACTCACACAAATTCCTTCACTAGCTCCACAATTATTTTAACTGAAGTGGTTCCTTGTAAGTAAGAGGAAACAGCTATCACGAGAGTATAAAGTGCATTCTTTATCGACTCATTAAATTGAATTTGTGTGTAAAAAAGGGCAAACCATTCTGCATCAACATAACACGCTATGCTTAATGGCGATGCCTTGTTTAACGCTCATCAAAACATCACAACCATTCTCGTACTCCATCCACAAGTTATACGAATTGATTGCGTCGTGTCAATATTGGCTAAGGGGTGTACTCGAGCACAAAAAATATGCGTTCAATTAAAACTTATTTGGTTTTAATTGCTTGGAATTGTATTCGCAACACGATGGATATCGCTTTTAATCTGATCTTATGACGGATAATGGTAATTTAAACAAATTGCCAAAAAAAAAAAAAAACAAAACAAAAAAAAAACTGAAAAAACAACAGACAAACGAAGTGAAGATATTTTTTTGTAATGTAACTCGGCTGGAGTCTGCCGTTTATTTGTTTTTTTTTTTTTTTTTTTGAAATACGAAAAACAAAAATCAAAAACTTTGCGTTTATACAAAAAATGTTGTGAATTTTTTCATCTGTGGCACTGAAATTTCGATTGGTTTCTAAGTGGTTGCAACCTTTTGTGACTGACGTTTATAGTTTGATTGCTTATTCCCCGTGCTTGCAAATTTAAGTCCGTGGCTGATTTTTCAAACTCTAAACTCAAACTGTGGGTACAAAACCGTCAAAGTTTAGTGTAAAAAATGGAATCACACTTTCGGGGTGGAGAGCTTACAAGCCTTTTGTGGAGAACTATTGACCCAAAACATGATTTAAAACAGAAAAACTTGTTGGTTGACTTGTGAACGCACGTAGGATGTTGTACGTCTTTAGCGTAACATAACAAAAGCAGCTATCGATTTCATGCCTTAGCAATTTAAAATTGTAGTAATTGCCTTTGGAAAGTTTTTTGTTCCACTTTTCCAGGTTCTTAAGAACTGTTGTTCTTATCATTTAAATTTTACAACTTACCTCAACATTTCGATTTTTGGGTGTCGTTTAACCTTAAAATCACACCTTACTTTAAAATGACGCTTTTTAACTGTCGGTGTGCCTCCATTGTGTTTCTTTTTAGCTGTTTATGTGCCTTCATCATGCCGCTTTTTTGGCAATCAGCTTGTCAGGCTATGAGTTTGAGCTCACCGTGTCGCTTTTTGGCTGTCAGTGCGCCTTCGCCATGTCTCTTTTTGGCTGTCGGTGTGTACATCATCTCGCTTTTTGGCTGTTAGTTGGCTTTCGATGTGTCAGCCATCTTTTTTTGGCTGTCAGTATTCCCCTCATCAAACCGCTTTATAGTTGTGGGTGTGTCTTCACCATGTCGCTATTTGGCTGTCAACGTGCCTTCACCATGTCGCACATTGAAAACAAAAGTTGCACTATACAAAAATGTTCACTATCGAGTAAGAGCGATATCTAGGTTCCTATATAATTAAAATTATGCCAGGCCACTTTTACGAAAATCTCCGTTCTAATACCTCTTCTAGTTTCCGCAAGAGGTATAAGAACGGAAATTATTGTAAAAGGTGCGTGGCATAATTATATAGGAACCTAGATATCGCTCTTACTTGAAAGTGAACATTTTCGTATAGTGCCACTTTTGTTTTCAGTGTGCGATGTCTCGTTTTGCCTTTCGGTGTACCTACTCATTGAGCCTACATAATGTCCCTTTTTGATTGCCGGTCTAATTTGAAGTCACAACTAATTTCCACATAATGCTGTCGATGTGCCTTCATCATGCCGTTTTTTGCGCTCGGTGTTCCTTCATCGTACTGCTTTTTGCTGTCCGTGTACCTTCATCATGTCGCTTATCGGCTGTCGGTGTGGCCACGCATCAAAATAATTTAGACACATATTTTCTTTCAAAAGGACCAAAATATGATGGAGCTTATTGAACAGATAAAAGAGTGCAACTTTTTAGTGATGCAATAGAAAAACAACGGTTTCTTGGTGACGTAGCCTACAAATATTGTTGAATTCTTCAACTTAACGAAAGGTTTCATAGTTATGGAGCCAAACTTTCAAACCGAAAGAAAAAGAAGTTCCATGTTAATAGTAATTGTGGCACCACTTTAGTGTCGCAAGTTATATTGCTTATTCGATGGTCAAATTTATTTTAATTTTAAAATTTTAAAACTTAAGCCATGATTTTAGTCCTTGATTTTTGTTACAAATTCTTGGATTTTCAGTGTCATTCGTGATCCATCTCCACTCTTCTGCTTTGCACGTATTGTGCCACTTCCACTTGACACCGTTTAATTATGCACCAATGCAACTTAATATCAATCAATGTAAATTTTCAGCAATGGCACTTAAATGAAAACTTGCGGTTTCTTTTTTTGATGAAGTTATGTGACAAGTTTTCGCACACGTGGAAGGAAAGCCCCTAAAATTATAAATTAAAATTAACCAGTGTACTAGGCATTGCAGCACTTTCACTTGACGTGAATTGATAGCTAACTAAAGAAAAAAGCTCTTTTGTGGCATCAAAGTAGTCGTTTTGGAGACTATCCCAATAAAACCAACTATTTTTCTACGTGTATCACATTTTTATTGCTATGAAAAGCGTTTTCTCGGTTATCTGTTTGGGATCGGTAAAAAATTGTTGATCCCTTCCACTTTTTTGCATGGTATGGTTGAGAGAAATTTCAAGCCTTACGACGATTTCCTGTTTTTGTGACACTGGAACTTTAAACTCAAGCACTGTTGTCACCAGTGCTGCAACTCGTCCAAGACCGTAAATATATCTGCAGAGTATGTTCAAAGTACTTTAATGTTAAGGTGAGGAAATTATAAGCCTTCGTACTAAAGTTTGATGATAAATTCAAGACTCGTACATCATGAAAATCTACGGTTATTTTAACTCAGTCAATGAAAAGTGGTACCCGGGGCGTGAGGGTTAGCATGTCTACCTGTTAACCGGGAGGTTCGTGGTTCGAATCCCAACAAAAGCAAAAATGTTTTTCTACGGGTATCGCCTTTCGCGAGGAATTGGCAAGTCATCCGTTACCAAATTCATTGCCATGAAAAGCGCTTTCTCGATAAGCCGTTCGGAACCGTCAGAAATTGTAGGTCCCCTCCATTCCCTCACGCCACCCTATTTACTTTTTATTGATAATAGCAGTGATACTAGTTGTTGATATAATTTTCTGTGGGTCAAATATTGATAACGATTTCCTTTTCATTAGCATTGTTTTACTTTTAGTATTTAAAGTTTTGAGCCGTGCAACAGTGCGGCTTGACATCGAAAACGGGATATGACAAGAGCTTTAAGTGAGTTTAGTGTCACTTGGATTTTTGGTTGTTTGATTAGCTTGGTATAGTTTTTGTATTGGGTTTAGTATTTTTGTTACGGAAGTGATATTTTTTATCTCGGTAGTTGTTATGGTGATTCTCCAGAAAGGTTCTGTGAACACACAGAACTTTCATAGCCGAATTGAAACTTCCAAGGTTCGTTTGGAAAGTCTGCCGTGCACACAGATTGGATGCATAAATTTTGATTATTACCACAGCACCTTAGCCTAGATAATAGAGAATATTTGGCTCTCTCTTTTTTGTTACAATCAAGTGTCACGTAGAATATTGGACGATAGTTATCAAAAATGTTTTATTTTTAGTCAGCGAATCTGTTAACTGTTTCTCAAATTTATAAATTTCGCCTTGTTAACTGTCAATGCAATTGTGTCAAGAATTTAAAAGCACTACGCCTTTTAATTTTTGACGATACGTGCTTTGGACAATCTGAAGCTACAGGTTTTTGACCCAGGAAAATGGCAGTGATTATGTTTAAAACTTAAAATGCTAAGTTCTACGCTCTGAGCTCAAAATCGACCGCATTAGAGACTTTTTCAGTCTTGGTCGAGGCATTAAATTAGAATTGAGCACCGTCGGGGTATTCTGAACTAACAATGCAATGTCAATTTGTTAGAGCTCAGTCTTTTTCCTAGCTGCCGATACGTGACGATGATGTTGACCATAATAAAAAAGATGGTTGCGCAGATGGGAAATTCGACTTGACGACAAGCTCCGATATGTAAAAGTTGCACATCTGTTCAATCTGAGATTCAAAAAAAAAAAAAAAAAAAAAAAAAAAAAACAGCAAACGCACTAAACACAACCTCGAAGCTGTGGAGCACCGTCTTCAGACGAACCACATCAAAAGGCCTTTTCCGTGAATTGGTTTGTGAAAACAAGAGAAATACAGCGGATTTTGCAGAAAAAACGAAAAAATATCGATTAAACAGTGAAAATTGTGAAGAAAGCAAACAAAAAATATAAGAAATATTGTGAAAATGACTCACATTAATATGTAAATGAGTTTTGATACCTACATTAAAAAACAGGGGTAATATTCCAACAGTGCCTTCTACATGGCTTTCAAATCAAGGGAACTTTCCCTTAACCAATAAAATTAACTTTTGTGAAGCAAGAAGTCGCACGTATGTGTATTTCTGTGATCAAAGTAATGAAGATGTGGGAAACAACATCAAGCTATCGATGATCGCACATCACACGTTCAAAATATTTGTGTCTCAATAGGGACTACCAACCAAATCAATAAAATATTCTCCCTTCCCGTTTTTCTTATTCAAATAACTTATTTTCGCCACAAACACCGAAGAACTACTCTTGATTTTCTCCTTGCACCTGAAATGCTGCTTGACAAACAAAGCTGACGAAAAAGAAGCTATGGCTGCATTCAGCGTGAATAAGAAACCATTGAGACTTTAATTACTAAATTTCAGCAAATATCATGTCCATCATCAAATGCACTCGCTACTCAAGGAGTAGGACAGTAGGAGTAGTCCTTGTTGAAATTCAATTTCATTATATCATTGCAACATAAACTGAAATATTCTTTCTCTTTGTTATTATTAATTTTATCACGCATCAGTTGCATCCTGATATTTGGCCATTGAAAAAACAAAAGAATTCCTTCCGGTCATGTATCTCATGTATATGTATGTATATGTTCGTGTTGTTCTATGTGAATGCGCCCTTTCGGGTGCATGCACCCAGAAAACTCAATTATGGCATCCATCCACCCTTCTTCACAAACACAAAAGACCCTGGTTGGTGTCGTAAACCGAGATGAGCTTTACATTCCCGATTTTGCTCGGCAAGCCGGTCGGTGGTGGTGGCATGGCGGACGGCAATGCCGGTTGGTGGGGGTGGGACGACGAACTACGTATAAAACTAAATTACTCTGGAATTTGGACTCCGGACAACGACATGGCTTTCGTGAGTAGACAAAATAATGACGGATCTGATGCAGTGGGTAAGTTCTTCATACAATGGTATACTCAGAAAATGAAACAGTAAAATTAAGGTTCATTATACTTTATGTATCTTTATAGAAAGCGAGAGGGGGGGGGGGGGGGGGAGGGGAAAGAGCTACAGTACAGCTAACGACCGACGACGACGGGCAAACGTTTAGATTGGGATGGGCAATGATGATGCAGAAAATTAAATACTCTTACGACATTATGTCCGTTTCAAAGCACGGTGATTAAAAACGGTGGTATTTGGGATTTGAGGACTTACGATTTAATCAATTTGCTATCGAGCATTCACATAAACGTAATGATAACAAAGAGTTTTTTTTCGAATACCTTCTTCCGTAAGACTCAACAAAATTCAATCTTCTTACTACAATTGGTCACTTCTGGGATATTTCAATATGAATCATGAAGGACATACCTACTACATGTTACATCGAAAAGGGAAGGAAAACATATGTCACACAGAAGACCGTTTCTTACAAGCTGTCAAAGGGTGCTTGAATATTATTATAAAAAACGATTTCAAGTGCAAGTCAAATGCAAGAGCGAACGAAATGTGTTCATTTTTCTGTCAGCAGAATGTGCATGATTTTATTTCCTTTCATTTTGCACCTTTCAACGGTTCTAATCAAATCCATTCGATAGCATTCCCGCATTCACATTTTGACACACCTTGCTTTCATCTGCCAGCAACAAATATTTAACTTAAAGGTTGCTTTAAAAGTGAAAACCACCCGTGGATCGTTTTATAACTTCAATATGTAAAAAAAAACAAAATGTGTTACTGAATTGTTCAAAGAATTTTGAGGTAAAAATGAGAAATAGTTTCTTTCTTACATAGTTTACCTATCCCCACACATCACATAGGAATCGTCTGTGTTTCAGGACGTAGGGATAAGGGGAAATTCTATTTACCATGTTGGTTGGTTTGGAAAAATATGACTGTGGTTAATGGAGTTGACCTCATACCGTTTGTTAGCAAAGCTTATTTGTTCTTAAAATAATTTGATAAATGCGTGCAATAAGTTTTCATAATGCTTTGGAAAATCTTTAGCTTCTAGTTAAAGTGGAGTGGAGTGAAGTCAAACGTTCGGATTTGAAAACAAGCCCCATTACATTTTGTTCCTACTAACTTGCGTGCGTGTGCTAAGTAGTTTGACCATGGCCTATTAATGTCAAACCGGAAACTGGAGATTTCTC
The DNA here is from genome assembly GCA_949752695.1 of Melanostoma scalare. Classification (NCBI taxonomy): domain Eukaryota; kingdom Metazoa; phylum Arthropoda; class Insecta; order Diptera; family Syrphidae; genus Melanostoma; species Melanostoma scalare. Next base: position 18,841,797 of record OX456986.1, read on the forward strand.
AACATCCGCAGAAAGAGTTGAGGAGGGGGATGTGTTCAACCCTTTTGTGGCTATTGTCCGTAAATGAAGACCACCCCCAGTTTCTGGTTGGATTTTTGTAGCTGGTAGGGAGTAATTGTGTTTTTTCATCCTTTGAGTATTTTCCAGTTGATTTTGGCCCCATAGGCGACAGACGGCCTGCCGACCTACTTAACTCGCCCACTGCTGTCGGTATTCGCATGATTTTCGTTAATGGTATTCTCTTTAGTGCTGAATTTGTTTTATATCTTTTAAGACGTACTCTGATAATTTTTTTCACTTATGGTAACGTCCGAAAGCGTCCGAAAAGTGTCTTACTTCTCTTAAAAATTTGCAAATAAAGGTTTAGCTGAAATAAATTCTATCGTGAAAGAGCTTAAACAACGACAGCGGTAACGGCAACGGCAACGGCAACGGCAACGACAACGAAAACGAAAACGACAACGACAACGACAGCGACAACGACAACGACAACGACAACGACAACGACAACGACAACGACAACGACAACGACAACGACAACGACAACGACAACGACAACGACAACGACAACGACAACGACAACGGCAAAGACAACAACAATGACAACGACAACGACAACGATAACGACAACGACAACGACTACGACAGCGGAAACGACAATCACAACGACAACAACAACGGCAACGACAATTACAACCACAGCGAAAACGGCAACGAGAACGAGGAAGACGGCGAGAACAGCAACGATAGCGACAACGACAGTGAACATGACAACGAGAACGATAACGATAACGAGAAAGGTAACAAGTACAGCAACGATAGCAACAACGACATCGAAAGCAGCAACATGGGCAACAACATCGACAGTAATAATGAAAAGTAGTTATTCTCACTAAACCGTCCGGAATCGGCGAAAATTTTTAGGTTCCTAAAATTTTTTAGCCTCTGATTTATGAGTAACTATCAAACTTTTTTTCCATTTATATCGTGACTTATAAAAATTCGACCATGTCCTTGATGTGATTCGAAAATCCATGGCCAGCGTTGTAGCCTCACGCAGCCTTCCAACTAAGCCCATTGGATTCCTTCTGCAGTCGCCAGATCTACAATTGAAAAATAAGACGTTAGGCATTCGTGTCCTCGCTGGATCTCCAACGAGACATAAATTGAATTACTGAGCGGGAAGCCCCGAGTACTCGTCCATTTTTTCTCAACCATACTATGTGAGGGAATGGAAGAGGCCTACAATTTTTTGCCGATTCCGAACGGATAATTGAGAAGGTGCTTTTCATGGTAAGACAATACTATCGGAGAAGTAGTCAATTTCTCCCCGAAGGATACGTCCACGTTACACGTTGTAGCGAGAATCCCTCGCCGTTTTGCACGGATAAGCTAGAGTTGTGTGTTATTTTTTACATTTCAATCAAGTTTTTTTTTTTTTGTAAACTTCTTTGAAATTCTCAAACACAATACACTTATTCGTTAATCGCATAGGCAGGGATGTTAAGAGTGCCGTTTAGTCGTCCAATAAATGATTAGTCTGGCCCCGTTATATGTCTTGCCAACGTCAGATGGTTCCCGAACTCAACGAGGCTCGTCTACCTCTGTTCCTTGTGTTATGTTCGTCTGTATTGTCCAGCGGAATGAAATACTATATAATCTTTTAGACTATTTGCAATTGGGTCATTCCATGGTGTTAACACCCGAAACGCAAACTTTTCGACTCATAAAACTGTTAATAAAAAAAAAAAAAAAAATAGGGTGGCGCTACAGAGCGAGGAGCCCCTGGGCCTAGCGCATTTCTCACAACCATGCCTTGTGAGGGAATGGAGGGGACCTACAATTTTATGCCGGATCCGAACGGCTAATTGAGAAAGCGCTTTTCATGGCATGAATTTACTAACGGTGGACTTGCCAATTCCTCGCGAAAGGCGATACCCGGGAAAAAACATTTTTGCGCCTCTGCTGGGATTCGAACCTCGAACCTCTGGGTTAGCAGGTGGACATGCTAACCATCGCACCACGGGTAAAACTGTTAATCCTTATGCTAAAATCTACAAATTTTACAATTAAGATAAACCAACTAAAAACATAGAAAATATAAAATTTAAATCGCTAAAATATCAGCATAAGGATTAACAGTTTTATGAGTCGAAAAGTGTGCGTTTCGGGTGTTACACCATGGAATGACACAATTTTCAAATTACTTTCGTGCGACTTCATCATGGAATGACAGAAAAAGCTACGAGAATCAAAAATTTGAAAATCAAATTATTTTCATTCGTAAGTTGGGAAAATTTTGAGTACAAAACTGGTTGAAATTGAAGTTGTATTTTATTTCTCAAATGATTTCTCATTTTCAATCACACATTTAAGGACAACAATGGAGAAGATCGGACAATTAGTTTACTATAGCTATACTCATTAAATCTAAACATTCAGGTAGCGGTGGTTTTTGTTTCAAGATATCGGGTGGCAGAGATGATCAGTGCATTCTTAAGATTTCTTTCAAATTCTGGGGCTTTTTATAATTTTTTTTTGTCAAGGCTATTTTTTGTTGAGTTTGAAAAGAGATGAAGAAATGAGCTCGTAGTTTTCTTTTGCGTCTTTTTTCTTCTTTTTATATTTTTCAGGAAGTCTTACCATCGCAAACTGTGAAAAAAACCAATTTCATAAGTTAGTGTTGCCAGTTTTGATTATGAGATTGCCAGATGCATTCCTCCCCCTAAACAATTCAACCGTAATACTCGCTCTTCCAGGAATGCCCATCAGTTTACCCTTGAGTCCAATTTCGGACGTACTGTTAAATACAGAGATTCCTTCTTCAGCCGTACCACGCGAGTGTGGAATGTATTGCCCAGCTCTATTTTTCCCTCTCATTACAATCTTCAGAAATTTAAAACTAATGTGCATCGGTATCTCCTTTTAAACTCTCTAACTTTTTCCTAACGCTCGTACTGTTACTAAACATATTAAGGGTAGTCACAACCCCTTGAGTGCGCGCAAATTATAAAAAAAAAAATAAAAAAAAGGGGCTCGGCTAGTTTCTCTTTTTCAAAAAATCGATATTTTTTTTTTCATTTTTCGATTGGTTTAGATTTCAAAAATGATGTCCTAAAATATTGGAATGATATCTTGGATATTTTTGAAAAGGCAGAGTATAGAAGAGAAGCATCTCAGGCGCTCGAACTCCTGCTCTGAAAACTTTAAACGCGTTTTTCTCAAAACTGCATTTTTCAAATTAGCCGCTGCAGTAACTCACGCAAATATTAACGAATCGTCTTGAAATTTTAACTGCATACTCTCCATATGTTTTTACATACAACCATCTACAACTTTTATGATCGGATGAAAATTGCAATTTTGGCAGCCATCGAAAGACGATTTTTTTGGCGAAATTTGGACTTTTTTTTTAAATTGCTCATTTTGTCAATTTTTAATTTTTCACTATAATTATAGATGGCTGTATGGGAAAAAGGGTCTTCTTTAACGCCATGTTTTTATTTTCCTGTTACAGGTACCAGAAAAATTAAAAAAAGCGGCAAACTGACGTCTTCTAATTTCAAGGAGTTCAAGAAATGGTTCATATCTCTCTTGGATTTCAATATTTCAACTCGAAATTTCGTGACAATTTACATGAATATATGTATAATAAACTCCTAAGATTACAGAACATTTGAAGCTATATTTTTTTTTTACACGCCTTCAAAAAATCACCTCCATTTGAGCTGGAGAAACTAGCCGAGACCCTTAAGGAAGCGGTAAGCCCTTGTCGTTTTCAAAAAATCGATTTTTTTATTGCATTTTCTTATTATATTACATTTCAAGAATGTTGTTCAATTTCAATTTCAAGCCATTCCGAGTTGAATTCGAAAAGTTACAGTGATTTTAGATGATTTTAGAGTAGGTATGCGCGGCGAGCGAATACAGAAGGGTCGGTCGGAAGACCTTGAACCAACCTTTTATGATTGGTTCATGGTAGCTCGAGGTCTTCTGTTGTGTTCAGGGAAGGGAAGCTCACTCTTATGACGCTTCTAGCGGAATATTTATGAGGGGAACCATTCAGTGTGCTGTTTTCCGCGTTTATCTTTAAACGCATTTATCTCGAAACTAGTATTTTTAAAGTGGGTGTGCAAAATATCTCGGCGACTTTTGCACCGATCCTTCTGAAACTTTGCACACTTCCTTAATATATAACATATTTTTAGAGGTAATAACACGAGGATTTTAAAAAATGTTCATTTTTCCAGAACTGACAGCTACAAACTGGCGGCGTTTTTAGGCAAAAAACGACTTTTCACTTCAAATTGTCACCAAAATTTCAAAATTGCAAAAAAAAACCTCGTGTTATTACCTGGAGAAAGTTGTCTTTTTAGAATTTTGATTTTAGACGATCCTGTCAAAAGTCATCTCGCACACCGCAAAAGACCGAAAAATGGAGGCGTCTCGGAAAATGCACTATCATCGGCTTGTTTTTCAATATTTTTGTATTAAAAAATTACAGAAGATACTTGCGTACTTAATAATGTAGCAAATCAATAAATTAAAATACTTGATCAGATTTTTCATAAAAAATTCGTAAAAAACCTTTTTTTCAGCCTCCCAGGGTTTACCCCTCCCTTGAAAAAAGTACAACCTCTTAGTTTCAAAACAAACTGAGCAGGTATGAGTTGAAACAACGAAATAATTTGATTTACTGAGAAAATAATAAGAATTCGACGAATTCGAAAGATAAAAGTTCAACAGTTAAAATATTTGTTTACTGAATGTTTTCAGAACCAACAATTTTGTTGTGTGTTCATAATCATAATCACCTTTTCATAACAGCAAACTATGCACAGCCGTATTCAAAGTTCTGTTTCCTGTCCATGGGATATTAGTTTTTTTTTTTCGTCTGAAACTGCTTTTTTCAATGTGTGTTTTGTTTCTACATAGTTTTTGAGTCAAGGTTTGGTAAATATGTTGCAAAAACTGGTTCTAAATTATCTTCTCCGAAAAACGCTAACAGTTGAACTATTCCTGAGTATTCATGGTGAAATTTCTCATAATTTATCAGAACTAATTTAATATTCATTTCAATTTTAGATCCGGATGAACATTCGGCAACAACTTTGGAAATGTTTTATTATCTTCAGCTTACGAAGAGAGTTGCAAAGTTCTTGTGCTTTTTCCTGTCGAATGTGAAATGCAAAAATACACAAACAGAAAAATGATATGATATACGATATATGATATACGTGTCTGTTTCCTTTGAATCTTCTCTTAAATAAACTGCAAGTACCTACACTAGAAATTTATTCCAGTTCCAGCACGTTATGAAATTTAGATGGGGTATTTTAACATTTTTTTGTTTGTTCTCCAAGTTTCGGTGCTGTCTTTTTTACCTCTCCGCAATTTAACGTTCATAAATAAATCTATGCCCACTTTGACTTTAAGTGACCTTTTAAAGTTTAATAAAGCTTAATCGGTTTAAAATACTTTCTCTTCCCAATACTACTGTGACAAGCTAAGTGATTTCCACTGATATTTAACTTACTCCAATTAATCAAATTTTAAAGACTCACCCCTCGTCTAACGACCAAAAATCAATAAGACGATTTATGTTTTACTTATAAACCACGAAAACTTAAAAGCTACAAGGACTTTTTTTAAAAACAAAAAAAGGAAAAAATCAAGAAAGAGCGCTCGAATTTAAGGAACATCCCTCCTAGGGGATATACGAAAATGGGTTGAATACGTGCGTGTGAGATGGGATTAGACGGTTAAATGAAATGAATTGCTGGGGCTTAAGTGTCCTTTTTTTTCTTTGCTGCGAACTGAAAATGTATTCTTCGTCTTTCTTCGTTGTCAGCAAGGAAAACATAAAAAGATGAAAAGACTAAACGGAAATTTGAGTCAACAAGTCAGAATGATTTGTAGTCTCTGGCTATTTATTGTCGTTTTCGGTTGGATGACATTCCATGAAGAAAATGGTGAGATGTGTTTGTTCGGCTATTTGGAAGGGAACTGGACATTTTGTTGTTTGAGTGTTCTGTCAGTTTTACTCCTTGAACCAAAACAGTCTTGCAATTAAATTTTTTATTTTTGATATTTTGTTGTGATGAGTGATGTTGATGTTGATGTTTCTTTTGTTTGTGTTGGCCGGAGGGTTGATCCTATTTTACAAATAAAAACACACCGTTTGTGTTTTTTGAGGTCAAATTAAATCGTTGTCATGGTTTCATCTTTGGGAATCTTTGAACTTGCCAATACACCTCACATTTATCTTTTTTTAAATTAAAATAAATCCAGAGGCGTTTTTGAAGCTTTGGGATCATTTTACGTTGTATTTAGAGATCCAGGAAGAAAACTAATCTTATTGATAAAAGACAATCCCTGACATTCACAAGCATCTACTAAACCCTCGTCACCGAGCGATACACATGCTCACCTCCCATTTTTTTTTCTTTTCTTGTGTGTCCATAGACACAAGAAAAACAGAATATTCTTGCCCTTGGTGAATGCCTACACGAATTATGTTTTATGTAAAAGAATAGTTAGGAAATCTCAGAGATTCAATGGGAGGCATTTAAGCTTCTTACGTGCGGGTGTGATAATGGAATGGATAGCTCCTTAAAAACATTCCAATAAACGAAAATAGAAGATTCATTTTATTTTATCTGTTTGTGTTTGCATTTGGGGGGGATCCGTTCGACATGCGATTGATTTATGTTGGCAAAGGTTTTGGCCTTTGGCAATAATAAATATTTTGTATATATTTCATCCTGAACTATTTATACGCACTTCAGATTTTAATGGAAACTCAAATAGGTTCCTTTGCTCAACGTGTGTGTGCTCACTGCACCTTGAATTTTGGTAGGAGAAAGAACAACGAATGTCAGGGATGACCTTGAGTTTTCGGCCTTTTCATACCATTTCTTATCCTTCAAATTTAAATGGTTAACAGATCTAAATACACACCCCAAACACTCTCGGACCAGTTTGAGTCTTTTGCGTTCTTGGAAAAGAAGTCAAGCTGTTTTACTGTGTTTTGGATTGGCTTGGTTTTTTTTTTCTCCAATGACCAACAGACAACATTTAATAAATAAATTCTTTTGAGTAACTCATTAGAATTAAGTGTTTGTTCTTTCTCCCTTGAGTTCTTTATGGACTCCGAATCAAATGTTCTTTTCTATTCGGTGTCTGGTTTTTATTTGTTTCGGTCTGATGGTCCTATGTCAATATTGCCCGAGTGGCAAATGGTTATGGTTATTTACTTTCACTTAAATTCATTTGCAGGCGATAGAAAGAGGGAGCGTCAGCAATTTTATTGTTCATATACGAGCTTATGGATATTTAAATATTTTAATTTCAAGGGACCACCGCACAATACCGTTGCAGTGGATTTAAGCTGCTGACGATACAACCAGTAAGTTCGTGTAGTCTCGGGTTACATAAATGTCTACTCATTATTCATAATTTTTATTACGATTTCGAATTTCATTTTTGGATTTAATTGGGAAAGCAATGAGGAGCTTAGATATTGAAATCGAAGATTTACTGTCTGTCTTAAGTCTTTTTGAGCATATGGTTATTATATAAGCCGTGCAGTTTGAATGGCGTCTGGCGGGTAATATTTTCTTCAGTTTTCTCAGTATTATCCTTTTTCTTCTATTCCAAGTTACACTAAAATCAAAATTAGCAAAAGAAAAAATACGAGGAAATCCTCAAGAATTCTTGAAGAGTGATAACATTGAATTTTGGTTTTGTAAATATTTCAGCCCAGCAAGCTCAAAGTTGACTAGGGCTACATTCTACAACCTACTGCGGGTTCAGACTGGTTTAGCAATAGATAACTTTTCTTGGCAGTTTTACTGACGGTGGCGATACTCGCACAAAATATTTTGGGTCTTAGTAGGGTTCGAACCGTGATCTCCCATAGTAGTCTGACAATTTTACTGTTAAACTCATTCATCATATGCGGGTACAACAGTTCAGAAGTTGTCCATTCTTAATTCTTTTTTAGATCTTACCTGTGACCTACTCCGACAGAACTTCTCAACTGGTGGTTCACGGGCCATAGGGGTGTTTAAATTTGATTTGGTCATCCAATTCATTTGTACGTTAAAAAGTCGACGTTTTCATGCTGATGTAAGAATATGGTGAGCATGTGAAATTCTTGTAGCAAATATTAAATCTAAACTCAAATTAAAACGAGTAGATAAAAGGTCCGTTGACGATGATGAATGGTTTATGATTTAAGGCTATTTGATTTAAAGTTTGAACCTTAAAAAATATATGAAAAAAGTCCTGTACCAAGCATTTATCCCAATGCATTGGAGCTTTTTTCGTACTTAAAGGTGGTTCACATGTTCAAGTAGAGGATCAGAAGGTAATTTCAAAAAAAGGTTGCGAGGAATGAAATAGAAGGCCAATTTCCTTGACAACCCTAACAGAGCTTTGAAAACTCTTCGTTTTTTTCATTCAGTTCACAAAGACAAACTTTAATATATACATACGAAGCCAGTATTTGCTGCTTGAAGAAAAAAAACTTCATCGACTTTGGTGATTGGTTGTTGTAAGAATGACTTGTCTACACTTCAAGAGACCAAGGTTTTCGGCGACCTATCCCATAAGTACATTTAATAGCGAAATCAGCGAAAGAAATATAAAGTGAAACTCCACGAGAATTTCCTAAACATAAAGTGTCTGTCCTCTTGTTTATTTATTCTCAAAGGCTTCTTTTTTTACTTTTGTACTACCGGACTCTCCAAGGTTTACCAACCTTTGTATATCGGCTAAAACTCCAAAAGATTTTCGTTCCCCTTTTGGAACAGTTGCGCATTTCTTCGACAGGGATCCGTGTCTAGGCTCCGGGTTCTTTTTTCTCTTCTACCACTTCTCGTTTTTTTGTTTTTGGAATCTGCGTAAGATACTTACCAATTAGTTTCCTATTCTCTTCGTCTCTCAGCATCATGATTTTTCCGATACATGCTCACGGAGAGATTCCCGTCTAATGCACTCGAACATTGTGTGGTCAGCGTCGCTTGTCAATGAATCTCCGCATTCGCATTGGGACGAAGAGCTTCTTCTTCTCTTGTTGAATCTTGTGGAGCAAGGTGTTGAAGTACCCGATGTAGTAATTCACTTTAACGTCTTTCCATTCGCTTAGCTCTCTAATCATAACCCAGTAGTCCAGCGTCTTTCCGACACTTATCGCTAATTCCACTTCTGCTATGTTATGGCTTTTACTTCCGTATTCGCCGCTTCCACGTCGAGTTGTGCTTTCTTTTCGTGTATGTATGGTTTATACTTTACCTGCAGCTACACTAACCGCTGGCTCAGACACTGTTCGATACGCGCTCGCCATTCGCAATACACCGCGCGGTCTGTTACGATGCCAGCTGTTTCCTGTACTTTTCTTGTTTAAGAACTTTAATCCACATTTCGCTTCCGTAAAGTAGAATCGAGTGTGTCATTGTCAGAAGAAGTCTCCGTTGGCTTGCAAATGATCCACCTACATTTGCCATCAGCTTTTATAAATAGCTTGTGGACTTGGATGCGCGTTCTGCGGCCATCGAAGCTCTAAACAAGCTAAACACGCACACTATCAGAAATTCAAATTTAGCCAAGTGCCAAGGCTATGCAAAATAGGCTCTGTACGCACATGACGCAAAATACCCAAAGTACGCAATATTCGCAAATTACGAAAAAAAACGCTTGGTGGGCACTTAGCACAAAATACTCAAAGTACAAAATACCCAAAGTACCGACGAAAAGTAAAGTAGCCTCGTTCACAAAGCAATCAAAGTAGCAAATTATTCAAATCAAGCAAATAATGCAACTTACGCAGAATACGCACAGTCAGCCAAGTGCGCAAAACACAAAAAGCACGCAAATAACGCAAAAGACGTAGGTTAGGTTAGGTTGAATGGGGGGTGTAGCCACAAGTGGCAACACCTCACTCGGATCTCAAGGATCCATTGTGCTCCCCGGGAAATCAGAGGATGAGGAAATGGGAGGATTGGAAAGGTAAATGGTTATTGTGGTAGGGAGCTCCCACTGAACCATTTGGAGCCCTGAGTAAATTTCAGGACGTTGCTCAGTGGGAGACTTGAGATGTCGCACAGTTCGTCGAAAAAGTATTCTCCGAGGGTTTTTTTCCGAGTGTGGGCCAAGCTAGGACACTCACAGAGGAAGTGGAATGATCCCTCCTCTGCATCCTCTACATAAGTCGGATGTGCTAATGCCCATTCTCATCATGTGGGTACCCAACGAGTTGTGTCCCGTGAGAATGCCAATCAACAGAGAGAGCCGAGGTCTGCTTAGCTGGAGTAGAAATTCTGTTTTTTTCTTGGAAATATCTGGCCAAAGGTTTCTAGAGACTCGGCATGTTTCTAAAGATGACCACCTGTCATTGGCGGTTTTTAGAAAATTGTGTTTGATTCTGTTTTTTTCTTGCTCAAGTGGCCTTAGAACTGATGTGTTCGTTTCGCTGGATTCGAGTGTTGACCCGATTTTAGCCAGCTTATCCGCCATTTCATTACCAATTATGTCACGATGTCCTGGAACCCAGGTTAAACTAACTGTGTTTGTTTCGCTGAGCAGTCTTAGGTTACTGCGACAGCTGTCTACTAGTCTGGATTTTGTGATAATGGATGAGATAGATTTAATGGCCGCTTGACTATCTATAAAGAAGTCAATATTTTTGTTGATCAGGTTTTGCGTAGCTAGCTAAGTGCTTCGCGGCTTCGCACACTGCAAGCACCTCTGCCTGAAAGACACTGCAGAAGTCGGGAAGCTTTATTGATCTATTCATGGTGGGGTAGTCTGAGAAGATACCTGACCCTACCCCTTCGTCCGTTTTGGAACCATCTGTGAAGACGGAAATGTGATTTCCTTTTATAACCCTGTTTTCCTCCCAGCTTTCTCTTGTCGGAAAGACTGTTAGGGCCACTGGATTGAAGTCAATATGCGGGGGGGTATAGTCTGTTTGAATGTCTATGTCTGTATGGTTCATGATGGTTCTATGGCCTGATATGCCTGTTTTCCAATTGTTGCATTGTTTGAGTCGCAGTGCGCTTTTGGCCGCCATCTCCTTAGTAAAAAGATCTAGGGGGGCTAGCGACAGGAAGGTTTCCAGAGCTGCAGTTGGTGTTGTTCTCATGGCACTAGTTGAGCCAATGCATGCAAGCCTTTGGATTTTGGTCATGGTCTTAAGGTTTGAAGCCTTCTCTAATGATGGCCACCAGACTAGACAGGCATATGTGAGGATTGGTCTTATTATGGATGTATACATCCAGTGAATGGTTTTGGGACCAGGTCCCCATTTTTTCCCAAAAATTCTACTACAAGTGTAGAATGCGATTTGAGCTTTCCTTTCTCTTTCTTTTAAATTTTCTTTCCAGTTAAGTTTACGATCAAGGACAATTCCGAGATATTTTGCCGTACCAGATAAGTTTATTGGTATACCATTAATGGAGGGAGGAAGTATATCTGGAATGTTACGTTTTCTCGTAAACAGAACAAGTTCTGTTTTAGTAGGGTTGACGTTTAGCCCACAGTTTTTTGCCCAGCTGGTGAGCTTATTTAGAGCTGTCTGGAGAAGTTCACAAAGGGTGGTTGTGAATTTTCCCGAAGTCATGATGACGATGTCATCGGCATAGGCTACTGCTTTTATTCCGCTCCTGTCAAGTTTAACCAGGATTTGGTTAACTACTAGGAGCCAGAGTAGCGGGGATAACACTCCTCCATGAGGTGTACCTCTACAAGTTTTGACTTTTAGGGTACTTGCACCCATTACTGCTTTTACTATTCTCGTTTGGAGCATGGAGTCGATCCAGTTTGATAGCGTTGGCTCGATATTTATGGAACTTAATGCCATGCGAATAGCACTGTATTCAACGTTGTTGAAGGCCCCTTCTATATCGAGGAATGCAGCTAACGTATACTCTTTATATTGGACTGTTCAATGGTTCCGACTACTTCATGAAGTGCAGTCTCCACTGATTTGCCCTTTATATATGCATGTTGGGCTGTGGAAATCACATTGTTATTCAGTTTTGTTCGGATATGCGTTTCTATAAGTCTTTCTAGAGTCTTAAGTAGAAAGGAGGATAGGCTTATTGGTCTGAAATCTTTGGGTTCAGTGTGTGAGGGCTTACCGGCTTTGGGAATAAATATGACTTTAACTTCCCTCCAACTAGTTGGAATAAAGGTGAGGTTTAGACAACCTCTGAATATTTCCACTAGAATCGGAACAATCAAGTCTTTAGGGCTTTGGAGCATCATTGGAATGATACCGTCCGGACCTGCAGATTTGTATGCTGAGAATGAGTCAATGGCCCACATTACCTTCCTATTATCTACTAATAGATTTCCTATAGCGTTAGGGTTTCCGCGTTCTGGGGATGTCATTTGAGAACACCCTGGAAAGTGGGTGTTCATGAGTGACTCTAGGGTTTCTGAGCATGAGTCAGTCCATGTGTTATCAGGTCTTCTAAGAAAACTAGGGGTATTTTGGACCTTGGACATGACCTTTCTTAGCCTTGCTGCGTCATTTGTGCACTCAATATCTGAGCAGAAGTTGCGCCAGGCTGCTCTTTTTGCATAGGTAGTTCTATTTTTGTATTCATTTTTACTGATCTTGTATAGGTCCCAGTCAGCCGAAATGTTGCTAAATTTTGCTCTATTGAAGAGCCTCCTAGAGTTCCTTCTAAGGATCGATAGTTCGTTTGTCCACCATATGGGGTTGGATCTACCTTTCCCTTTGGATAACGGGCATGAGCTTTCGTAGGCATTGATTATGTCTGACGTTAGCTTGTTTACCTGTGTCTCTATGGCTGAGCAGTTAAGCAAAGGCTGATTGTTGTTCTGGCTGAGAGTTAGGGCCAGTTTTTGGTTATAGAGACCCCAGTCAGTTTTCCTAGGGTTTCTATAAGGGATAAAGTTTTCAGATTTGTGTTCTATTTCGAATGTTATCATTCTGTGGTCAGAGAAGGTTACGTTGTTGGAGACCCTCCAATTACTGGTTACTAGCGTACCAGAGTTGGTGGAAGGTGTAACGTCTAACACTTCTTTTCTTACCTTTGTTATAAATGTTGGTTCTTTACCTCTATTCATAATTATCAGGTTGTTCTCAATAATATATTCAAAAAGTGACTCACCTCTTTCGTTCGTGTCTGTACTACCCCATTGTATGTGATGGGCATTAGCATCACAGCCCATGAGGAGGTCCCAGCCATTTCTTTTAGTTGTGGCGACCAATTCTGCAACAGCTGCCGGCGGAGGGTTGGAGGTTGCATCGCCCGGCATGTAAACGGAGGTCAGGATTAGGGGTGGCGCCCCTTCTCGCTCGCACTTCACTGTTGTCAGATCATTACTACTGTGAGGGGTTAGAAGGAAGAGATTTAAATTTGTCTTCGCAAAAGACGTAAGCTGCTAAATCACTCAAAGTACGCAGAAAATGCCAAATAACGCAAACTATATAAAATATGCAAAGCAGACAAAATTTGCAAAACTCGCAAATTTTGAAATAAATACACGAAATGCGCAAAGTAGACAAAAAAGTATGCAAACACCTTTTTGGGGAAGAGTGTATTTGTGTACTTTCAGTAGGAACTTGAAATGATTTTACGTCGATATCACCTTCAAATAGAAATTTTGCAAGTTTTTTGGGAGTAATACTGTCCTGAAAAGTATTTTCTTACCCAGCGCTTCACAGCAAGAAGACGGTCTACTTCATTTCCTTGGCAATAAATAGTTTGACAAAATGCTCATGCCCAAGTGTGGCGCCCAAATATTCATTTGATTTTTTAAAAGTACGCACCTACACATATATCTTTTCCTCATGCTATCAACAGCATAGTTCAAAGTTTGTGCAGTTATAAGAATCACCCATGAATCAGAGACCATCCGCATTCGATGAAATTCAGTAAAGAAAAGTGCTTGGGTTGAATCTTAGTCAGTGGCAACTGATGTTAACGTAACGTAGCCCAAAAGATCTGTTACAAAGGCATTGTGAATAAACAAAACATTACAATGGGTCAAACAATTCTTTTTCCAACCCGTCGACTTACAAAGGAACCGAGCACATTCTTCAAATGCATTTTTCCTAATCCAAAAATACAGAAGAAAAAAACTACCAACAATTTGCTTTCCTCGTTGTGTACCTTAGACTTTGTGCTAAGCTATGCTACACGTAATCTTGTTCGGCAAAGGAAATTTCCTTTTATAAAACGAAAAAGTACAGAAAAAGGCACAAACAAGAAAGAATTAAAATAGATGAAAAATGGCTTTGCATGTGCGGCACTATTTCTTTGGTTGCCCAGTGCCTATTCAAATAGCACAACAAATAAAAAAATAAAAAAAAACACGGCTTTAAGGAAATGTCAACGTGTGCACGAGTTTACCCGCTATCATGTTGAATTTACATTTTTCCGGATATTGTTGGTACACTATTGTTGACATGATATACATTTGGATTCAAACAAATAATGCTACCTAAACATGTTTGTTGAAAGCATACCGAGATGTTAAGTTTGGGTGGGTATTCGAATGAGATGTTCTTTCTTTCAAGCTTACCGACCTAGTAAAGAAACTCATATACAATCAAAAACGATAGACAAGTGTAGTAAAAGGAAATTTTTTCTAGTTACATTCACATTAATTTACTGTCTAACGAAAACTAATGTCCGATATTAAGTTTGTTCTTATTGTCCAAAGCAATCAACATCATAACTTTTATTCTGTCCCATTATATCGTTCTGTGTGTGCTCTGCATTCAATTAAATCAGATTGATGGTCAAGTGTTCGAAGCAATTGAAACTAATAATAGCAACAGACATTGTTATGAAGTAATATAGGCTCCTCGAATGCCTCTCAATCAATTCAAAGAAGATATACACTGTGTGGGTGTCAATCAATCAATCCACATTGAACAAAGTATTTCGTGTTATGGTTATAAATTATGCTCTAATGCGTATGCAGAGGCATACTGCTTCAATCAATAGTAAAATATTCCTTACAATTGTGGAAAGTGAAATTTGTATTATTTTCAATTGAAGGAGGAAGAACTGCAAAGAAATCATCATATTAGCTTCATATTTATGACTATCATGACGTTTAGGTCCAACGAAGATAAAGCAGTTAAAATGCAGCTTGCAGTGAAAGTGGAGTACGTTGGAGATCATGGTTGACAAGCATTTTAAACGAGCTTTTTCAATACGCATCTACGCATAAGATTTGGAAGCGTTGCAATGTGTTTTTTACCAAAACTCTGTTTTTTTTATTTGGATAATAATTTGCTTGTTTATCTTGCGGTAGACACATATTAAATTTGTTAAAATATTTATCGGCAGGTGTATCAACAGCAGCCGTAAACGTATTCTTATCAATCTTAATTCACGTATCCACACCCATATTAGCAGTAGTATCTGCTCTCCGTATCTATACAACTGCATCCACAGCGTGTTTGCAGCTTAAGTCATAGTTATATCCGTAACAATATACACAGCCGTATCCACAGTTATATTCTCATTATAGTATCTTTATCAGCATCCGTAGGCATATTCAATACCTATCAGTGGCGTGGCGTGGATATTTTCAAATGGTAAGTCGAGAAAAATGAATCACCTACGAGTCCATATGAAAACGGTCAACCCGAAATCTTGCTATACCTTCGATTTTGCTCAAACTTTGTAGAAATGTTCCTTTGCTATCGAAATACGAAATAGTCAAATGATTTTTTTTTTGTAATTTTCCTCTCCCCTCCAGCCATACTCAAAGAACCGAACATAGCGATTTTATGGGCTTCAGACTTTGCACTCTTAAATTGTTTGTATTCAAGCGATTGGGACGATTAAGGTGTCATTTTAAAGCTGATAAAGCATTCTTTTCAAATCAATCAAAAGGTTTAAGATATTTGTGTTGCTTTAGAAACCTGATCCTTTTGAAATCAACACATTTTATATACATTTTTGCCATTTTTGAAGTAGTCCTGTGCAGTCCTGTGCCTAAAATATCAATAGTAAGTTCCTTAAAATTTCCCTAATTAAACCTTACAATAATTACAAAATAAAAAATCCAAAGTTGATCAAAAAACAAATTTTTTTATGTGTAAAGCATCCCTTTCAAACTTTGAGCTTTTGAAAAAAAGCCAATCTTTGGGAGCATTTTTGTGAATGTTGACTACCAGATATCAAAATGAAAACAGGTAGAATTTAAAGGTCTATTCTTCAACTATAAGTCCAGAAAATTTCATTTTGTTATTCGGATGCACACTGAAGTTACAGATGATTAAAAACAAGCTTATTTCTAAGCTATGGAAAAAGCCAATCTTTGGGCACATTTTTGGGAATGTTGACTGCCAGATATCAATACGGGAGTGGGCAGGATTTAAAGGTCTATTCTTCAACTTTAAGTCTTAAAAAAGTCTTAAGTCTTCAAAATTTCATTTTGTTATTCGCATGTACACTGAAGCTACAGCTGATTAAAAACAAGCTTACAAAAAAAATTAAAAATTTTTTTTGGATAGAACGATATTAAAAAAAAGTCTTTGAAACTAAGAATTGTGTTTTATTAAAAGAATAAGCTTTTTTTTAATCAGGGAAATTTTTAGGGACTTACTAGTGATATTTTAGGCACAGGACTACTTCAAAAATGGCAAAAATGTATATAAAATGTGTTGATTTCAAAAGGATCAGGTTTCTAAAGCAACTCAAATATCTTAAACCTTTTGATTGATTTGAAAAGAATGCTTTATCAGCTTTAAAATGACACCTTAATCGTCCTAATCGCTTGAATACAGACAATTTAAGAGTGCAAAGTCTGAAGCCCATAAAATCACTATGTTCGGTTCTTTGAGTATGGCTGGAGGGGAGAGGAAAATTACAAAAAAAAAATCCTTTGACTATTTCGTATTTCGATAGCAAAGAAACATTTCTACAAAGTTTGAGCAAAATCGGAGGTATAGCAACATTTCGGATTGACCGTTTTCATATGGAATGGCTCCTACACAAATTAATAAGGAATAAATAGAAGGTACCTTAAATTCCAAACGTGGATTAATCGAAGCCAATTTTTCTATACTTTAAGTCATTTAGGTTGAAATTCACTTTAAACTTGCAAATAATTCAAAACAATGATCAGTAGAACAAAAAAAAACAGCACAACAAAACCGAATTCGCCGTACATTACTCTAAGGCGAAAACTTTATTATTTTTTCCAAGCAGAAATTGCAGTAAGACGAAAATTATCGTCTTACTTTTTTCAATAAGAGAACGTGTATTGAAAAGGGAGGCACCGGGGTGGAAGTATATCGTAGGAAAGACAGGGACAAACACATAATACCTATGTTCTGCGCGGCGATTTTCAATGCTTTGTGTTTTGTGTATGCTTTGTGTATTGTGTGTGTATCTCGCAAATTTAAAAGTGCTTGAAGAACATTGTATGTATGGATAGGCTGTTGACTGCTTAGTTGTAGACTTATGTTGCTGGTTTTTTCTACGAACAAGGGACACATTTTAAAAGGTAAGACGATAGGAATCGTGTTATATGGACGCCACGCCACTGATACCTATAAAGCTACCCGTATTCACTTCCGCGTCCGCAGCATTTTTCACAGCTGTATCCGCAGCCGTATCCAGAGTTGTATTTGCAATCGTTTCCAGAGACTCATCCGTAGCCGCATCCATTCACAGCTCTATCCGCGGCAGGATCCGCTGTCATATGCTCCTTGTCCTCTTCCGCATACGCAGCAGTATCAACAGCCGTATCCACAGCAGCATCCGTATCCAGAGTTGTATACTCAATCGTTCCCGAAGACTCATCCGTAGCCGTATCCATACCCGTATTTGCAGCTCTTATCGTATCTAATCGTCTAGGCAGCCGAATTCACTGCCATATGTGTAGCAATTTCTATAGTCGTATCAAATGCAGAACATTCATTCGAATAAGCCCAGCTGTATTTTCGATTGAATCTCTGGCCGTATCCGCACAGTCTTATCTGCCGCTTCGCCCTTAGTTATATCCGCAGACGAATTCATGGGCAGCATCATCGAGAGTTAATTACGAAGACGAAGCAAGAGTCGTCTTAAGGCAGTGTCTTTAGTCATAGCCACTGCCAACCCCATATAGCTGTAACCGCAACTGCATCCATCACAGCTGGGTTTCGATCTGAACTCAAAGAGTCAGTTGCATCCACAGCCGTACTCATGGCAACCCTTCATGAATGCAATCCAAGAATCTAAGGACTTCATCAGACGAGATGCAACAGATACCTTGGGAACGGTAAATGTTGATTCTATGAATTATATGAATTTCAACCTAAACCTACAAAGAATAGCAATAAGCTTAATTTTTTTATATCTGTCTCTAGCTAACCACAAAAAGGTGGTTAGGAAGGATCACCTTTTTAAGCTTTAATACACACTTGCTCAAGAAGTGAACCTTTTCCAGGAGAGAGAGTGAATTTTTTGAATCGCTCGGCGATGTTTAATTTTTTTATTCGTAATGAATTTCTGACGTGGTACCCGTGGTGTGATGGATAGCATGTCCGCCTGTTAATCCAGAGGTTCGAGTTCGAATCCCACCAGAGGCAAAAATGTTTTTTCTACGGGTATCGCCTTTCGCGAGGAATTGGCAAGTCCTCCGTTAGTATTCATTGCCATGAAAAGCTCTTTCTCAATTAGCCGTTCGGAACCGGCAGAAAATTGTAGGTCCCCTCCATTCCCTCACAAGGGATGGTTGTGAGAAATGCGCTAGGCCCAGGGGCTCCTCGCTCTGTTGCGCCACCCTATTTATTTATTTATAATGAATTTCTGACGTTTAAGTCATAAACGAAGCACGGTTAATTCACGTAACTTTTTCTATTGTAAAGAACTGTTAAAGCTTCGCTTCGGGAATGCATGGTAATCGTACATTTTGGATGCTTGTGAACGAAGATTCCATAAGACCTCCCGAGCCCTGTATGTATGTATAGATTCACGACATGGTTCACAAGTACACCACTCAATAGGGTGGAGTGAATTTGGGTAAAACATTTTTTTTTTGGAAATTCACTTTTCTTGTGTCATTAATCGATGACCGTACATAAAAGCTTTATTCATGCAAAAAATCAAAAGCCTACGATTTTATTTTGAGGTGGCGCGCCATGAGGTAATTTGAAAAAAAAAAAATATTTTTTCGTCTATCGTGTGTATACTTGCAGGCCAATGTTATTGTGTCTATATGTAATAAAACTTATAATTCACGTTTTAAAGGGTTTACTTGTCCATCCTTGCATAATTTTTCTAAACTTTCGCATCTCAGTGCTAACGAAAAGTGTAAAAAAAAGTTTGATTATTCGTCGATAAAAGGCCAAAAACTCGAAAAGACTTACGATGCCCCTTGTTTGGCCATCCAATAAAACTAAGTGATAATGTGTTACCAACTTATTGTGATATAATAAAGTATTACTTGTGGACTTGTGGTTAAGAAATGACTTACTGGAAATGAAAAATGGAACTAGTAAAGATCCTGCAGTGAAAGTTTTGTGTGAAATGACAGCCGCTGATATTGAAAAATTTTTGAAAAAGGCGTCAATTCACATTATAAGCCATCAACAAATAGTTGCCAGATTGATTTTCTATATTATAATAAATACAAGAATGTGAAGAAATTACACAATGAAAAGAAAAAGCAAATGTTCTTCGAAGAATCTGAATCAAAATTATTTGACATCGCTACTGGTGTTCTTTTGACCGATCTGCTGCATTAATCGTAAAAGCTACAATGTTGGCTTTAGGTGTTATCAGCACTGAAAACTCATCAAAAGTAACAGATCGAAGTAAAATACGTAGAGAGCGGAAAAAGGCACGCAATGATTTACAAAGCTTTGAGAGCAAACAAATTTCGACGGCTATTTACTTTGATGGTCGTAAAGATAAAACTTTAATCATGACTAAAAGTGGCGGTGTCCCACAACGGAAGAATATTACTGAAGAACATATTTCAATGATTTCGGAGCCTGGTTCGAAATATATCGGGCATCTTTCTGTTGATTCTGGAAAAGCCACGACTTTGAATATCGGCAGTATTTGGTAGCTATTGGATGTGAAGGTACCGCTGTGAATACAGGACATAAAAATGGCGTCATAACTTTATTAGAAAAATATCTGCAAAAACTTTTGCAAAAGTTTGTGTGCTTGTTACTTGCAAACGAACTACCACTTCGACATTTATTTATCAGCCTTGATGGTGCAACTACAGGACCCAACAGTTTTTCTGGGACCATAGGGAAAATATTAGAAAAATACCAAAAGTCTCAAAAACAGTTGTTCGAACGCATTCCCATAGAATTGCCGGATTTGAATACTAATACCCTTAGCACTTATCAAAAATATTTATGTGAAATATGCTCTGCCATTTCGATAGATTCGGTCCCACAAAACTTAGCCAGCAAAGATCCTGGTAAACTTGCACATTCACGTTGGTTGACTTCCGCTAATAGAATTCTTAGTTTATACATACGTCGGAACAAAGAAACCTTTAATACCCCTATTACGATTGGCGAATCGAACGTTCGATGTGAGTTTTTTTCACTGGCGAACTAAAGCATTCGACATACTATGGTTGGCGAACTTCACGGTTCGAGTTCGAAATTCAGAAGTACAGTAAAAAAAAATCAAACGTCAAATCATTGCAGACAATTATTATCAAATAAGAAAATTTCCAAAAATCGAAAGTTCATTTAATGGGTAATAAAATAATAAGAACTGATAAGTAATATAGATTTGTTTTCTGAAGAAAGTAAATCTGATAGAAAAAAATTAAAAATGCTTTGACTCCGAAAGAGTATACGAGACAACTCCAACGTCTTGGAACTGCCTGATCATCTGTAAGTAGGAACAATTATTTGTCTTTAGAGCAAATTCTTTTACAACTTTTGAATTTTTGAAGTTTCAGATCATATTTTAAGCTGAATAAGGAAGCTTTTATTTGTGTGCTAAGCAAATTAGAGAGAGAATTCCAAAATACAAGCACATTTTCAATTCCAGCTATAGTTAAATTGGCTTGTGCCTTAAGATTTTTTCCCAGTGGAAGTTATCATGAACTATGTTCTACCTCGATCAGTGTATTATTGCAAAAGGCGTTTCACTTAACGCCTGGAAAATAAAATAGAGCTCCAGACGCGACGATTTATGTTAAATACGAATTCAAATCCAGCCTTTACTTTATTCTTATTTTGAAAGTTGTTTTACTAAAATATCAATTGTGGCACTTAAAGCAAACTCATTTTACTGGCATTCTAAACAAAACCCCTATTACAATAAGAGCGACTAAGCCGATCTTTTGTTCGAAAGAATTTCTTAAAATAAAAATTATACAATTTGTATGAAAAAAGACAACTTTCCGTTCGGAAGCGACGGAAAACTCCATAAGGCCGAATACATTTATGCCTATATGATTTTTCTCGCAAAACTATTTTGATTAGTAAAGTCCTTTCTCCATTAAATAAATAAAATTAAATGAGGTGGCACTACAGAGTTCTGCTAGTCCAAAAAGTAGTTAACTCCTTATCGTTCGACTTCTTTTCACGTTATGCTTGTTGTTCGACAAAAAATAACATGAATGGAAATTTACGAACGTTCGATAACCACAATAGGGTGAGATCACACTTCGAAAATCATTTGACATTGTAGTCGAATCACAGGGTGTGAGTTCGTTAACCGTGATACCGATTTCTCACACTCACACGTTTTTTCGTTCGACTCGCCAATCGCAATAGGGGTGTAAAACATCGTTCAACTTTCATAATGAGATTCTATGCACCAACTTGGTTTGATATTAAGACCAAACCTTCTTTCAAATATGGTCCACTTCATATGTTTAACATGATTCAAAGATGTTTGTATTTACCGGATGACCAAAAAAGCGTTGTAATAAAAACTATTCAGAGAAATTCCTTCTTTGCACATCCAGAAAACATACTATTAGCAATGTTAGAAGATGATGAGTCTCACTTAAGGGAACTAGGACTTCGCAGAGTCTTAAAGGCAAGAAAAGAGCTTAAAGAAAAGAAAGTCAGAGAATTTCAACTCCCAAATCTTAAAATCAATGCATCGAATTATTATGATTTGATTGACTGGGCAAATGAAAAAATAACAGAACATTTGATGACAATGAAATATAGTGACGTAGAAATTTCAAGTATGATTTCTTCAGGTGACAAATTATTTGAAATCGAAAAGTATCCTTGCCACACTCATGCAGTAGAACAGTGTGTCAAGCTCGTTACTGAGGTTTCTTCATTATTTTGTGGACCAGATGCAAGAGATGGATTTATTCGAACGAGGATAAAGGCAAGGTAGGACATACCAGTATTCGACACAAAATCACAATTTTTTAAGTAAAAAGAAGAGTCTGTAGCTTCCTAATGTTAAAATGCTTCTAAATATTATATTTTGTTTATTTACGAAAACAATAATTAATTTTAAGCTTCAGTATTTTCATTTTGATAAATAGTTTGTCTCAAATAAAAACCATAAAAAAAATAAGTTTTAATATTTTCTTTAACTTAGAAATTTGATGCGACACCTTAAGATGTTAACTTAGAGACTTAAAATTTTTTTTGTATGCCTCTAAGAATGTCGATCATCGATTGGTGATACTGGAGTAACAAAGTTTAAAAAAAAATTTTTTCACTCCACCCTAATGCTCAAGGCTAAATGTCTCCAAAATCAGAGATCTTTTCTAGTTCCATTTTCAAAATTTATTTTGTTAAAAACTTTAGCCTATTTGGATTTAATTGTCCCAACCATCATTGCCTCCCTTATTGTCCCTATATTAGAGATCTGGTTCTTCGTTAAGTCGGTTACCCAATTATCCATAGTTCAAGGATATCAAAACACACAATACAAAAACAAACAAAAAAATCTGAGAATCCAAAAAAAAAAAATGCTAATTGTGCCGACCCTTAAATTGAAACCTTAAACTCCAGTGGTCTCAATTCAAAAACTAAGCAAATTAATTTAAAGCCTAATCCCTTTTGTGTTTAATTACGGTGTACTTAATTTTAACATTTATATTTTTTTCTTTATCATTTCATCTCTGTTTTTTACTTGCACACCAGTGTACATACCGCATATTAAATGTGTTTTTCTTTTCTTTTATTTTCATTTTTTTGCAACAACCCAACCTATTTACCTTGGGTAAGTGGAAGAGTAGGTACCTACTCCAAAAGCAACAAATTTCAAGAATATTCAATTAGCTCAGAACAGAAAAAATAAAATAAAATAAAAGCATGAATAAAACCGTCAGAAAATATTTGCGGTCCTTCAAAAAAGTTAAAAAAAAGAAAGAAAAAAAAAAATGGCAAATGAAACGCTTTTACAGCATTTAATAGTCTAAATGAAGCGATTATAACCTTTTTAGCGTGCAAATGAATTGCCTCTTAACCCATTCAGTAATTCGCTTTCTGCGAATGAGCACGTCTTTCTCATTTACTTTGCCCGCATTTTCAATTGCATACTTGATTCTTTTCAAATGCTTACAAAGGATATAAGAGTATTTCAACCCCTTGTTTTCTTGCACAAAATGTTCAACGTTGGTTTTTTGGTCTGGAGTAGCTGGATCAGAATGTAAGAGGAAGGCTTATCTTGAAAATGTATTCCTTCTGTATTCAGTACTATGTGTAAAGATTGTTGGGAAAGGAAGAACGAAGAAGTGGCGTATGAAAGGACAAACTAAACTTCCGATGGAAAATATCACAGATTCAAGAAACATGCGTATTTTTCTTTCTGCACTCCTTTTGTTTTTGAAAATTGAGAGACGAAGTGTGTATGTATGTAACTATATTCGGAATAGCCAATTTATTATAATAAGCTTTCTATTTTGACTATTCAATGGAATTACTGTCAGTGGAATGTTGAATAAATATTTTTTGATCGTTTTTGTCTATTTAGACAAAAACAAGAAAACAAATTCAAAACACCCAAGCGTAAAAATTTGTGTAATAAAAGTAATCTTTTGTAATTTATTTGCACGCAAATTAAATTAACCGCATCATTTCGCTTTCCCTTGGGAAACAATTTTAAAGGATTAACTTTCGCAGTCTTTGAAAGTTGCTCTCCAAAATGTATTTATTGTGTATAGTGGTGTTTTCTTCGTTGATTTTCGAAAGGTTTGCTTCTTTTGTTGGCGATGTATAAGTACATTTCATATACAAAACAGACCATTAAAATCCTAATTACTTCCTGTTGATTAAAACATTTTATGAGTTTGTTTTAGTGTTTTTAGACGAATGAATTATACAAGGCTGAGTGGGTGTTGTGGAAGTTGGTAGAGGTGTAAACGATGTTGTGGGTATAGAGACTCCTTCAAACAGTGCCAATTTGTTTCAATGAGTTTGTTTTCCCAATCATTCTATTTACTCCAAAGTATCTTGATATAAAGTAAAAGTTAATGCTCCAATGTGTCAAATAAAACAAAACGGAAATACTCCACGAATTGCTCTTGAAATTTAACAGGTTTGTTTTTGTAAACGCAGCCGCTGATTGTATGGCTGGTTTTAAGCAGAATCATAAGACGTAAAAAGCACTCATACTTAAAATTGGTGCATGGAAGTGTAGCAAACGCAAAATCTTGAACAACTTTTGTTCCATGCTCTTTTTACAAGTTTGAAAACGCTTTCGAAGTACGTACTCCACAAAGTAGAACATGTTTGAGAAAAAATCTTTAGCTCATTGCTACTGATGCGCTTGCGCGCCATATGACTACGCCTACAGATTCTGCTGCGAGTGTAGCTAAATATGAACAGACAGATATGACTGCACTTATTTAGGTTTATTGAACTATGAATATGGCCGGGTGTATGGGTGTGGATAATGCTTATTCGAATACGCATTCGGTTGCGAATGTAGTTGTAGATTCTGCTGAGGATAGGGCTGCGAATATGGCTGTGGTAACGGCTGTTTATAAGGCTGATGTTGATATGTCTGGGCCTACGGCTGTTGATAGGGCTCCCAATGAAGCGAAATGCTATCAAGCAGGAAACTCCTCGATGGAAGAAAAATGATTTTATAAAGCAAATCAACTTTCAAACTTCAATTATAATAAACAAAATGGCCATAAAAATGTGAAATAGTCAAGTCACGACAGTCAATTTCTTGAAACAAAAGCTTATTCCTGGAAATACTTACTGACTTAGGTTGGCATTCCAATAGGGGTGAACCAACATCTTTCGATAACGACTTCGATTTCGGGCGAGCTCTTTCCAGTTTCACAATCTAAGTCTTCTTTCACTTAATTGCGCCACATGAAAAGAGACCTTCCCCCTACGAGATTTATTTGCAATGTGCTTTCGAAGACTCGTCGCGTCGATGGTTTCATTTCTGAATTGAATTCTTAAGTCGAAGAAGCAATGGTGGGCAAGAGGTATTCTCCGTTTGATCTTCGCACTGATGTTGTTATCCGTGTTCAAAGCGGATCCTAGGTAGACGAAGTCCTTTACTGCCTCGAAGTTATGTCTGTCTGTTGCGCCGTTTTGTAAATTTCCTCGATGTTCGATCTACTTGTTTGTTGGCAACATAGTTATATATTATTATATACCATCCAACCCATCTTTGACGCTTCTGTTTCAATGCTCGCAAAAGCATTGACATCACGCTTCCTTCCTTCCAATATCGTCTGCGTTATGGATTAATTGTACAGACTTTTGAAAGATTATTCTACTGGTGTTGACGTTTGAGTTTTGTACAAACTTTTCAAGTATGATGTTAAAGAAAAAGCATGACAGTTTATGGCCTTGTCGAAAGCCGTGCAATTAGGCTTATTAAGTACTAGAATCAGTAAAAAGAAGTATGCTATTAGACAATTGTTAACAATTATCAGAAAAATGGCACATTATTTCGCTAGTCTCATCGCGGTTATGCAGAAGCGCTTCTACGGATAAATAAAGCAGAAGTCTTGATTCGTTGACCACAACGATTGTCAGTATCAGATTTGAATAAAAACCCATGGCGATGTGCTTAGCGTAGTTACTTTAAGATTCGTATCCCAGAAATATTATGGATTTTTCGCGAGTATCTCAGAAATCGTCTAGTTCTCCGATGCTATGAAAGCTATCTTACTTTTCATTTTGTATTCGGCAAAAATTTGTACGCCCCCCTTCTGGAATGCTGTGGTTGAGAAAAATGTACTAAGTCTTGGCCCTCCTTCAGTATGTGGTGACCGCTTTTTTATTGATAGAAGTCTAATCAGAAAAGTGATCAGAGAAGAGAGCTAGTGGTAGGTACGTAGAATGGGCTGACGGTTGATCTTATTTCCGTCATACAGAGAGATCAATGTAGATCCATTGTGATACCCTGATGGATTGTTGTAACGTCCTAAAAACCTATGAGTTTGTGGTTGGTAAATTTATAACCATTTTGTATGGTCTTAATGAAGTCTAACTGTTGCCTGGATCAGAGAGCTGAATGTTAAACATCAAGCGAGATTTCGAAAGGAACACTTACAAAGTTAGTTGTGAAGTTTAAAAAATAAAAAATAAGTACCAATTCTTTGGAATGGGATACGAAACACAATACACTAAGCTATAGCCAATGAGAGAGAAACTGATTGGAGCCTTGACACTCTAACGATGAGAGCTCTGATTTCAGAGGATGGAATTTTGACTGTGGGAATTGTGGAAAGTGTCGAACTTGGTTCTTGATTCTGCCGGTATAAGGAAAAGACATTTGCAACACCTGGTGATTGTGACTTTCAAAGTGAAAAGTCTTTAGAATTTAAAACTTGTTGAAAAGAATATGCGTCACGATAAATCAGCAAGCACATGAATGTATAGGATTAAGTCGGCGAGAGAATGAGATAGAATGCATTATATGTACATCATTTTATGTTCTCGGCAACAATCTTTTCTCCTTATCTTCTTCCGAGCATGGATACCTACATTAGCTAATGGTCGAATATTGAGTCTTGATGCGAGTTGACACGTTGGAACCACGTATCAAAATGAAAGAAAATGATTTCGGCTTCAAACCAATTTTTATTTTACTCTTTGTTATTGGATAGAATCACCTCCAAGCTTACAAAGTTTGGACAGAATGCACACTTCTTGTCAGTGCCAAAAAAATGTATAAATTCTCCTTTTTTCTAGCCCGTCTTTTGTCAGCGAGCATTCAGTTGTAAACGGTCTTTCTCATGTACGCTTATTTCAAATGTCCAGGGGAAGCAAATGCTGTGGTTTTTCACTAACAACACGGAAAAAATGTTCACTTTTCTTTTTTCCTTCTTCAAAAAACTTACCCAATGCATACAAATTCTACGTCATTCGTCAAAAAAGACGACCAGAAGAAAAAGAAAATAATAATTAAAATATGTATCACTTTGAATGTCAAAAACAATTGAAAAACACCAGCTAAACAGACGTCACTGCGGAATGAACATTTGACATTTGCTCCTCGTCAGCTCTTCCGTGTCGTGTCACCAAAGCCATTAGTCGCCTAAAATGACACCTTGAGAACCGCATTTATCTTGGCCGCCCGTAATTTGTCATAGCTCATAGTGGTTGTTGACTTTTCATTAATCCGGCGCTACCATTGGACAAAACCAAAAGAAAAAAAAAGAGAAGAAAAAGCAGAAAATAATAAAAAGCGGAAAATGTAGCACATTCATACGTTGAAAATTAGCGCCCCCAAGTGCAGTCATTTATCATTTTCTAGAATCTTGCATTGGGATTGCCTCTACCCACAGTTCTCCATTTGTATGATTTATTTCTTTGGGCTTTTGCATTTGTTTAGACGGTGTTAGTGTGTCTATGTACATATGTGTGTGTAGGTCTGTGTGTATATTTGGGTATATTGTCGCCCTTTGAACAGCACAGCGGTTGAGCGTGTGGTTATATGGGTATGATGATGCATGATAAAATTATTAAGGAATCCCTTAAGAATTTGTTCATTAAATGTTTTTTAAAGAATTTTAGAAATTAAAAATCCAAGTGCGTGGTGCTTTAATGAGGTTTTCTCAGACGGTAAATGATGAGAACTAAGAAGTTGGTGGGAGGTTTCAAAGGTTGAATTCACAAAGGAGCATGGCAGAGCTTATTGAAAGAAAGAGTTAAATTGGAAAGTATTTGGAATGTCATCGCGTCTAACAGTTGATTGATTGATTAAAGGTAGGATCTCTTCCAAGAAAAGGTTTCTTCGTCAGAGAGTATAGAAGGGAGTAATACAGATTTTTCAATAACTTAGAAGTGCTGAAACTATAGGTTAAGGTCCAAAATTAAACTACAATGTCACGTTGTGTCTGGGTCTAGGTTGTCTTTTAAAAGTAAAGACGAACAAAGACGTATTCCAAATTCAAAATTTTTTTTTCAGTGATTAAATTATTGGGTTTGAAGAAAACCCCAAACAATTTACCGTTTAGGTATATTTAAAGTCATTTGATTAATTTGAAAAAATATTGACATTGAACCAAGCAGCAAGTCTTTGTTTTTCCATACTTGCGTCAAGTGCTTCTGAGTTTTGTAAATTAATTTTAAATTTATTAAAACACCCAACTTTTAATTTTCACCGAACGTAATTTCATGAGTTGCAGCCTTATACCATTGCGTTTTTAAGAAATAGCTTCGTCAATATGACAGCTAAAATCTGATTCACTTGGACAGAAGACGCCTAAATCAATAATAAAGCTTTACAGTGCACACTGTTTAAAGTAAAGGTCTAACGATCTTCGTTGTTCTTTGAGAAACCGTTTTTCACTTGCGAATGAATTTAGGTAAATCTGAAACTGCTGAGAATCACGACAAAAGGATATCACTTTGAAAATTTTGACTTCATCGATAAAAAGTGGACATGATGAAATTCTTTGTCGACATAAATGGCCCGGATAAAGAATAGGGGCCCAAGATGACTATCTTATGGTACTCCAGAGTCAACTGAAAGACAAAAACAAAAAAGGGCATTTTTTGGAAGTCGAAAGAAAAATATTTTGCTATTAAAAATTATACTAAGGGGCGATTTTGTCGAACGCTTGCTGCAGTTAGTAGCGATGACCTCTGCTACGAACTTGGCAAGATTGGTATCGATTGCCCCCCCCCCCCCCTGCAAATTCCATGCTGCTTGGAGGATATCAGAGATTTGCATTGGAGAGGAAGTTTGTCTTTCGACGATTTTAGAACAATATGAGAACCTGCTGAGAAAGTATGCATAGACTTCCAGAAATCTTAATTTCAATGACACCATACAATGACACGATTTTCGGAAAGACTCATTGGAGTCAAAAGTGACAGCTAATTTCAATTAATTCTAACTCCGCTGATGATATAAAGTTTTCCATTTTCAATTCAATTCCTTTATGTAAAGCATAAACTAAATGGAATCAAAATATCACACTAGTGTGAGAGAGGTAAAAAAGTACTGTGTAACTTTTATTGATTATACAGTTCCATGTTCCGTCTAAGCACATGTCGGAAGCGGAAGTCACAGGAACAGTGCCGCCCGCAGCGACGTGCCGGCCGGACGACTGTGGCCTTGTTTATTTTTGAATATATTTTTTTCTTTCGTCCTTGAACATAGCGACATGCGATAAAATTCAAATGTTTTTACCTTCCAAATTAGGTGCAGCTAAATAAATCAGCTAGAAGGTAGTTAGGGCATTAATTAGGTTCCTTATATTTTATTGTATGTTAAGCACAGAGTAGAGAGTGGATAATCGGTTTGAGGTAAATGTATGCCCGTACAATTTTCGGGATATGGTGTCAAAAGTTCTTCCGTTTACTCATGAGTTATTGATTTTATTTTTTTTTTGCAAAATTTGGAATCATTAAGTTTTGTTAATGTTTTATTTTACTGAGAAACTTCAGTCTTTTCTAATGAAAAAGGTTAGTGCTTTGCCTGTTGGTCAACGGAAACAAGCTTATTGCAGTTATCTGACCTCATGGTGTGGTACACTTCATGGTGTGGCTCGTATTGATTCGCTCAAAATGAAATCACTGTCATCTCTAATAGTCCGGGAGGTAGCGTTGCAAATTGAAAAGTCATAGTATGCCGGCTGATATTTATTTATTTATTATTATCTACAGCTTAATTTTACACCAGTCGTTGATCTTGTATGACTTTTGAGTGAACCGGCCGTCAGCTTCTCAAGTAGCGGTGGGTGTGGGTCTGGGAGGTCGCGTAAGTGGTGAAAAAAGAAAAAAAAAAAGTCATAGTATGCCGACTGAAACTTTTTTCAGGGATATATAGGTTCAACCTCATGGTGTCAGAGAATTCTGGAAGATTATGGGACTTTCAACTTAATTGACTACAATTAGCTCATTTTAGATTAAACAAAAAAAAACCTTTTCCATTAGAAACGAATGAGTGAATTCGTTTCACACGATTTTTTTCTCCCTCAAATGACTCAAAAAGACGTGTCAAACGAATGAACACGACCCTTTATTACCCCTCAAATGACTCCTTTAAAGCGGTTGCGTATAGACACTTTCTTAACAATCAGTATCGCGCTACTTCAAAAACAGCCAATCTCGTGTGTGGACTTATTAGAATGGGCAATGTCTGCTACATCCAACTATTCTTTTCGAAATCACTGCAAGGGTTGGTAGTTGTGCTCTTAATTTTACCCGGGTAATACCCATCACAACAACTACCCGGGTACCCGGGTACCTGGGTAGCGCGGGTATTACCCAAGTTGACGGGTACCCGGGTAAAACGGGTAACGCGTCGGGTACCCGGTTACCCGACAAAGTAAGCTATAACTGACAGTGTTATGTTATGGGTAGCAGGGAGTGAAAATTCTCTAATGCACTTTGAAACATCTATCGAGTATCGACATCAAATGATTTAAATATTAGCAGGTATGAGTTCTTTAAAAACATCAATCTAGGATATTAACAAAGGGCGTTTTGATACATGAGCACCGCAGACTCAAATCTTAATTGATATTTTCATTTTTGTATTAAGATTCAATTGATAAATTTTATTTCAGTTTTTCGAGCTAATCATAACAACACAACATGCAACGCAAACACTTAAGCTATTTCACGGTTGCCAATCCTATCATCACATTCCTTTGTTTTTATGTGTTTTTACTCCGCATCCGTATTATTTTTACGCTATAAGCGGGTACCCGGTACTTTGCTACCCGGGTAATACCCGGTTCTTTGGTACCCGGGTAATACCCGATATTGCGGGTACCCGGGTACCCGGGTGGGTACCCGGGTATGCGGGTATTAAGAGCTCTAGTTGGTAGTACAATGGACCGGTATTTAGGTCTGAGTGTTCCAGCTGGTATTTTAAAAACCTCCAACAGAAAAAAAGGGTTGATTTAAGACTGAACAAAAAACTCCTTTTCCATCAGAAATGAGTGATTTATTTCGTTTCAAACGAATGAACACGAATAACACGATATGTTTTTTCCCCTCAGACGACTTAAAAAGGCGTGTCAATCGAATGAACAAGAACTACACCACCTATTATTACCCCTCAAATGACTCCTTTATAGCTCTTACAAACACACCGCGGATGCATATAGACACTTCCTTAACAATCAGTATGGTGTTTATCTATTAGAACCAATCTCGTGTGTGGATTGATTGGAGTGGGCAGTGTCTGCTAACTCCAACTATTCTTTTTACAATCAAAAAGGAATCGCATCAGCACTACTGTATAAACTAGGAAAACATTAATTGGCTGATGCACTCTTGCAAACCTGACCAATTCCCAATGTTAGAAGTTGGAAGCTGCCAAAAAGTCTTATACTGTTTTTTTTTTTTGCTATTTTAATGCCACACAATGGCATAATTCTAGCAATACTGTCTAGGTTAAGAATATGGTGTCAAATGAAGTAATTGAGATCGAACTCGATATATAGAAACTTATTTTGCGATGTCAAAGCTAATGATGCACTAGGTTAGGTTAGGTTAGGTTGAATGGGGGGTGCAGCCACAAGTGGCAACACCTCACTCGGATCTCGAGGATCCATTGTGCTCCCCGGGAAATCAGAGGATGAGGAAATGGGAGGATTGGAGAGGTGGATGGTTATTGTGGTAGAGAACTCCCACTGAACCATTTGGAGCCCTGAGTAAATTTCAGGACGTTACTCAGTGGGAGGTTAGAGATGTCGCCCAGTTCGTCGAAGAAGTATTCTCCGAGGGTTTTTTTCCGAGTGTGGGCCAAGCTAGGACACTCACAGAGGAAGTGGAAAGATCCCTCCTCTGCCTCCTCATCTTGGCATCCTCTACATAAGTCGGATGTGCTAATGCCCATTCTCATCATGTGGGTACCCAACGAGTTGTGACCCGTGAGAATGCCAATCAACAGAGAGAGCCGAGGTCTGCTTAGCTGGAGTAGAAATTCTGTTTTTTTCTTGGAAATATCTGGCCAAAGGTTTCTAGAGACTCGGCATGTTTCTAAAGATGACCACCTGTCATTGGCGGTTTTTAGAAAATTGTGTTTGATTCTGCTTTTTTCTTGCTCTAGTGGCTTTAGAACTGAAGTGTTCGCTTCGCTGGATTCGAGTGTTGACCCGATTTTTGCCAGCTTATCCGCCATTTCATTACCGATAATGTCACGATGTCCTGGAACCCAGGTTAAACTAACTGTGTTTGTCTCACTGAGCAGTCTAAGGTTACTGCGACAGCTGTCTACTAACCTGGATTTTGTGATAATTGATGAGATAGCTTTAATGGCCGCCTGACTGTCTACAAAAAAGTCAATATTTTTGTTGATCAAGTTTTGCGTAGCAAGGTGCTTCGCGGCTTCGCACACTGCGAGTACTTCTGCTTGAAAGACACTGCAGAAGTCGGGAAGCTTTATTGATCTATTCATGGTAGGGTAGTCTGAGAAGATACCTGATCCTACCCCTTCGTCCGTTTTGGAACCATCTGTGAAGACGGAAATGTGATTTCCTTTTATAACCCTGTTTTCCTCCCAGCTTTCTCGTGTCGGAAAGACTGTTAGGGCCACTGGATTGAAGTCAATATGCGGGGGGGTATAGTCTGTTTGGATGTCTATATCTGTATGGTTCATGATCGTTCTATGGCCTGATATGCCTGTTTTCCAATTGTTGCATTGTTTGAGTCGCAGTGCGCTTTTGGCCGCCATCTCCTTAGTAAAAAGATCTAGGGGGGCTAGCGACAGGAAGGTTTCCAGAGCTGCAGTTGGTGTTGTTCTCATGGCACTAGTTGAGCCAATGCATGCAAGCCTTTGGATTTTGGTCATGGTCTTAAGGTTTGAAGCCTTCTCTAATGATGGCCACCAGACTAGACAGGCATATGTGAGGATTGGTCTTATTATGGATGTATACATCCAGTGAATGGTTTTGGGACCAGGTCCCCATTTTTTCCCAAAAATTCTACTACAAGTGTAGAATGCGATTTGAGCTTTCCTTTCTCTTTCTTTTAAATTTTCTTTCCAGTTAAGTTTACGATCAAGGACAATTCCGAGATATTTTGCCGTACCAGATAAGTTTATTGGTATACCATTAATGGAGGGAGGAAGTATATCTGGAATGTTACGTTTTCTCGTAAACAGAACAAGTTCTGTTTTAGTAGGGTTGACGTTTAGCCCACAGTTTTTTGCCCAGCTGGTGAGCTTGTTTAGAGCTGTCTGAAGAAGTTCACAAAGGGTGGTTGTGAATTTTCCCGAAGTCATGATGACGATGTCATCGGCATAGGCTACTGCTTTTATTCCGCTCCTGTCGAGTTTAACCAGGATTTGGTTAACTACTACGAGCCAGAGTAGCGGGGATAACACTCCTCCTTGAGGTGTACCTCTACAAGTTTTGACTTTTAGGGTACTTTCACCCATTTCTGCTTTTACTATTCTCGTTTGGAGCATGGAGTCGATCCAGTTTGATAGCGTTGGCTCGATATTTATGGAACATAAATATATATAATGATGCACTACTGTCGATTTGCTCGGGTGTTCTAAGAGCAGAAAAAACCAATAGGAGCTTAATTTTAGTGTGTCCTTTTGAATTCTCGTTTGTATTTAACCTTCAAATAGTAGGATGCGTCTTTGAAAACCTAATCTATGGCTAAACTTTCTTTTCCTGTAAGATTTTTCACTGACACAAAAAGGTTAGCAATGTTTGAAAATTTCCTGGCAGCACTTCTTCAAAAACATATTATTGTCATTAGAAGACTTTTTTTGAATTCCATACCATTCTATAAAAAAACAACCAGAAACCTTACTTTCAATCATATGCATAATATGTCCCCTCAAATTATTATCTAAATGGGTAACCTCCAACCGCCAACTGGTGTTGTCGTTAGTTCCAGTTGATTCAACTGAGTCAACTAAGTTGACTAACCCATTTTATTAACACAAATATGTTTGCTTGAGGTGAGCACTTCCATCTGATCAATTGTGTCAAATCATCAAAAATGTTGTTATCGTATTATCACAACAAACTATTGTTTTGACTGCGAACAATGATTGCTTCAAAAAATCTAATTGAACCTTTTCATTCCATACAAAGAAGAAAAGTAAATAAACTTAATGTCATTTTGTAGACCAGAAATGTAAATAAACTATAGCGATTGCTTTTTTAGTGTTAATATCAATAATATCAGAACTGCTCCATTTACAACCTATGTTCTCTTCGCTGTTCGGAAGTTGTTAGAACACTGCCGATCGTAGCAGCCATAATGTTTCTCAAAGCTTATTCATTCTTTCATCTGTCATGTTGTTCAAGTGCTGAACTGAATCATCATCGTAGTGTGCTTTTGGTAATGGTTTCTACATTTTCGAATGACATTGCTGTGCTCCTGCCGTGACTAAAACCACAACAGTACATATAAAAATCATAATGAATCAAGATATCGTGATTCCTCAGAGGAGTTGCATGCTGTGCTGATTGGCAGAACATTCCATCGACAATCATGAGATCTAATATGGCTGGTTACGTTGCTCGGAAAAGCCGAAAAGGGAAGAATAAGATTAGGTACTGTGCTCCTTTGATTTCGCTGCTTTGTGAATTATTTAAAGCACGTTTCGGTCATTTGAAGCGCTTTGGGTACTAGGTAAGGCCCTTTGTGAAGTCTTTGTGGCGTACCTATTGAACCAGCGTCATTTTTGATCACAATCAAATTTTCTTGCTCGTACAGCGACGCAACGGCTGGCAATGCGTCTTATTAATCTTGTTTCTTTTGTTGACATTTCTGTAGCATTGCTTCGTCTCTTTTTTGCCACATGTCCTCGACGTGAATCAGTTGGCTGAGTGGTTTCATACCTCTCCTGTTCGCCTTAAACGTCTCAATTTTTTTTTTTTTTTTTAAATAAAACAAAATTCTTTAAAATATCGTTAGTTATGGCTTACAACGAAAAGATTTAATTTAGCTTTACCTTTCTTTAGCTGGACTCCCCCGATAGCTCATCAACCCTACCTAAGAGTTGATTGAAAATAAACGTCAACTTAAGCGTATTTAAAAGTAATGATTTATTAAGGTCCGACCGACGGATTGCAGCCTTCGGTCATGTCCTGCTTCTACCCATGAACTGGAATTGGTTTGAATTCGTACTTTACAGCTTCGAACTCTGCCAGACTGGATATGGATAGAATTTCTTCTGCAGTTTGCTAAACGTGATCATCAACAACATTTAGAATCTTTAATTAGCACAGGTGATCACAGTTTTGCTGTAGACGCCACCGTATAACCTCACTATTAGTCTGAGAAGTTCCAAGAATTTCTTCTTCGAACTAATAAACGAGTAAATAAAAGTCATCGGCAAAGCCTTTTCAGTAGAGAGATAGCACTCTACTGAAAGGGCTTCGTCTTCATCTTTTTTTATTTCTATTTTGTCTTTTGCCTTTACCACCTCTTTTTGTTTGAAATATTTCTTCAAACGTGCCGTAATGGAGCTTAGGTAATTTTCAGAGTTCGTGTCGCGCTCTACATTGATCTTTGCTATTTAGGCGCAGGTGAAAAAGCCAGGACTCTCTTGTAAAGGATCTTCATGGGGCCATTTGCAAGTTCCTATAAGATGCAAGAGAAAGTGCGAAAATGGCACCACTGACACGAGAAAAGACTTGGAAAAGTAGTAAATAAGTTTTTGCTTGTGTTCTTCAACCAATATAGTTGGGAGAAAGCTTCTTGGAACAAATGATTATATGGATGACCGATAGGATAGAGGGGAAGAACTCGTCTTAGGTGGCGCAATCAAGTGGATGAAGACCTCAACCGACTTAGAGTGCAAAACTGGAGAGGGCTCGCCCGAAATCGAAATCGTTACAGAAGGATGTTGGTTGAGGCCCAGGTTCACCCCGAACTGTAATGCCCACCTAAGTAAATAAGTAAGATAGGATAGCTCCATTAAGATCAAGGAAAAGGAAAAGAGTTTGTACATCAAATGAAGACACGAAATAGCATATAGGCAACAATGTCATTTACAGCTTTCAAAAGAGGGTTAAGAGACTAGTTAAAAGTAGCTGGCTATTGGATAGTGGCGAGGCGACAGATTTTAACTGAGGAACCTACAATTACCCAATTGCACTAAACCGTGCACAACTTCTTTCAATGTCTCCGGATTTAAAGTCCAAATGGGTTTTCAATTGAAAGATGGGTGGTTTTCAGACAATTCATTGATTAAGACATCCTAAGGCGGAGAATCCTGCCTGACTGGGTTTATATTATAGTTCGCCTCCCTGCTGTCATACCTATAGGGAAGTAGGAAACTTTTTGGCAGAGATTGACTGTTTTGGCCTTGTTCCGTCACAGCGTTTTTCGAAGCTGGTTTTTGTTTGTTGTAATTGCGTTGAACTTGTCTAACTGTGATAGTTTGCTGCGGGCTATGACTTTACTGCACAAGGTGTTTCAACAGAACCAACAATTTGATTACCTCGTTTCATTTTTAAATATTCCATGGCATATCAAGTTGTTGGAAAGGTTAGAGCTTCCATTTGCAAAGCAATGAAAGCACACAGTGCTCTTGTCAACGAACAAACGTTATATCTACTTAACTTTACGTCAACATGCATTATGCAACCACTTTGAAATCAAATGAGCTGTAATGGGCTTATAAATTTATTGAAAAAAGTATAAGTTCCTGTCATTGTCAGAGTTCCCTGCTACAGTTTGAGTTGTCTGCAAATGCAATGTCTCTTTGATATGTAAACATTAATTTAATTTAATTTTTTATTGTAAGGTCGCGTCGCTTCGCATCGTTTGTCGTTGGGTCGTTTTTGTTTGCAAATAGCGGTCGACTATTTTGTATGTAAAGAATTTTAATGATGGCAACAGATCAAATTAAAATTGCTGCCGCTCATTGAATTACGTTTACATGGACTTATGGCAAATAGTTGAAATAAATCGTGCGCATTCCAGTCATTGAATTTGAATTAAATACTTGTGCGCTTCATTAAATAAATAATTCCACTTCCACACAGAACTATTTATTATAATCTAAACAGAATTTACATACACAACAATCGAAATTATGTACCGCGAGGTGGTTTAATTTATTGCTTCAATTTCCGTCGATTAAAAGGATGTTTGGATTGAAAATTATTATTGTCTTGATATGAGTATGGATGTTTATGAGTTGGATATCCCTCACAAGAGCTATAACTCTTCTTTCTGGTAAATAATAATTATAATAATTAATTTGTAAGCGGAAATTCACAGATAAAGCAATTTAGGTTCGTATGCTGTGATTAGACGTTGCTATCGTTTGGGGATGTGTTATATTTGAATGATGATATATGCACCAATCTCTAAAGAGGACTATGAGTCAATTAGCTTCTTAAATCCATAAAAATATAAAAGGCGTCTGTTAACATTCGTGCTCGTTAAACAGAACAAAACACATAAATCTTTTTATTTCCAAATGACATTCCCTGAAACACAACCCCCTCCATGTATAGTGTTTATTTGTCTTTCCCAATTGTCTACTTGTATAGAAGACAACATTGTATCTTCATCTTAACCATAATAATTCAATAAACACACTTTCAGTACCAACAGCCATAATTGATCAAAAAGCCTGTCGTACGCTATACTGATGACATACAACCCATGGCGCGCATTAGCCTCAAACTATCAATTAGCATTATTCATTTTGGCTTGTATCCATCCCTACACAAACCCACTTGCTAATATAATACGCTCATCACCCTTAAGTGGCTAACCAAGCAGTCTATATGGCAATCTAACAATAATGCAATAAGCTAGATTCCCATCAGCCCAAGGACTTCTTGTTAGTCCTTTGGGAGCTAATAGCGTCATTATGTTAAGGTGCTTTCATAACTTATTATGACACAGTGGTAATGGCGCTACAACAGGTGTATGAGAGTTTATTGGACCATTTTCTGGAAATGGGTATATCCAGTCCTTAGGTCGGTATACATCCTATATAAGTCCGTCCGGAGTAACACCAAAGGAAGTATGAAGTTAATGCTCATCATTCTGATTACTAAGTGCTTTCTGGATCCGGTTTGTTGGATGTAAATTGAAAATAAATGCATGGTTGAACACCGCATGAAGGTTTATCAGCGGAGAAATCGCACAAAATAAAAACACAATTCGGACAGATACATAATTGCAAAAATAATTGTTAGGAGACATAAAAACAAAGTTCTGACAGCACTACCTTCCTCTGTACAAACGGAAGAGATTCGACTTTTTCTATAAACTGCAAATAAACTTTGGCCCATTAAATAAACACTGAGTGCTCAGTGGAGAGAAGTTGGGTGTTGGGGGCACAACTTCGACCTCCATAAACACAGTGATATACAAAGCAAAGCAAAGAAAAAAAAAAAGAAACTTCGATTGGCACGTCTCGGAATGCCACTTCAACACATCTTCTCTCAATCACATCATTCACACTCCTTGAACTTTGCAAAGTTGTGTCCGTCCCGGTCTTTTCAAATACTTCCACTGCCGCTGACGATGTAAAAGAATTTAAGTAGATAAAAGGAAGAAACCATTATGTGGAATGTTGACACAGCGAAGTGGAAGCTCTAGTCGTCTTTCTCACTCTCTCTCTCCCTCCTTCTCTCCCTCGTCCTCTTGCTAAACGCACAATGTTGGGATGAGCATACAATTCAAACATAAATCGTGCTCCCAAGAAATATTCGAGAAAACCAATAAATAAAACTACTTTCGTATAAATCAACATCTATCCTTCGTCTTGAACTTGGACTTGACTATTTTATTCCCGCCCGCCGACAATAAAATTTATGGTATTCATACCAGCAGGATGTTCTTTAATAGAGAAAGTTTGTGGTTTGTGGTGTTGAAATGCTTTTCATTCAAGCAAAGTGGTATTAAGAATGACTTTGAGAGATATTTTTACCACCAACTTTTAGCACGCTGCATTTTACTTTCTGTTATATTTTCATTGTCTTCATTAGTTCGGGGTAAATGCAATTTTTGTTTAAGTTTCTATAAGGACTGGCACATTACCGTTTTGTTTTTGAAACTGTGACAGTCTACAATTAATGAAGTCTGGGTGGGGAGAGAGTGTATATATAGGTACAAACTTTTTGCTTTTATTTCTGAAAAATGTTTTTGAGAGTAGATGGGCTTTTGTTTGGATTACTTAAGTTGTTGTGAAAAGGCAGACATTTTTTTAGCTTGATAAGATTTTTTTTCATAACAGAAAGGTTTTCCTTGTACCGAACTGTTTTCCTAATTAGTAATTAAACGTTTGTTTCAAATTCTCGGCACAAAAAGTTGTTTCTTGACTGGCTGGGGAGGTCAACAAGTTGTTTGCAAAGTTGTACAGAGACACCCGTGGTGATTCTAGCAAAATATTCTCGACTGTCAATTGAAGAGACTCCTTGTTGCTGAAGTATATCTGTGGTGGTGTCTCTTGCAAAACACGCTGGATTTTCCTTATGAATGTTTTGATATAACATGCGAAACGCATTTTCCGTCCCCCATTTCTCTTTTTTTTTTTTTTCTTTTTTTGATTAACAATTTGAGCTTGAAGTGACGAGTGCAACCCTTTTGCGTTCCCTAAACGTAATGTGTTTGCATGAATGATGTATTTTTTGAAAGGTATTGGTGAGAGGAAGTGCACAAAATAGTTTTGAAGTTTATAGTATAGTTAGTTATAAATAATAGTTTTTAGTTATTCATAACGTTTGAGAAAATTATTTTCTTATTTTTGTATACAACAACCTTGAGAAGGTTTGGCCTAGTACTATAAGTTTAGGGAACAGTGGTCATCTTCTGACAACATACTTTAAGTCTAATTGATCGCATTACGAAATTGAAACTATGTAGTTTCATGCATATGAAGGTAGGAGAAAGCTATCACAATCGTTAACTTATCTGCTTCGTATCCGTCTGTCTTTCGTTCTGTCCTTCTTATTCCCTAATCAAATAACCTTAAATGATATTGCCTTTTTGACCGGGCTCTGCAAGATTGTGCTTTGAAGTGAAGGCTTTCACTGATCTAAGTACTTTTATGCTTTGCTACTCCTGCTGTGGCACCAGTGGCGTTGTGGTGAGCGTGTCGGCCTGAGCGGGACGTTCGTGGTTCGATTCCCAACTGAAACTAAACCACGGGTATCGCCTTTCGCGAGAAATTGATAAGTCCTCCGATAGTAAATTCATTGCAATGAAAAGTTAGAAAATTGAAGGTCCCTCTCTTCCCTTACAAGAAATGGTTGTGAGGAGGAAGCCGCTTAGACCTGGGGCACCTCGCCCTGTTGCGCCAACCTATTTATTTATTTTATTTTTACTCCTGCATCTTCATTCATCTGTCCGTGACGTACTCCCATGCTTTTTGTACTTTTTTCGACATCGTTAATTGCATGTTAGATCTGGAACCAAAACTAAGGTGTGTCCCTTTAGCTATTGTCGCACTTTTTGGTCACAGAAAGTGGCTGAGTTTCCCCGCCACTTCATCCGATATCGTCATCCCAAGATGACATGGATTCATTAACAAGTAGAAAAGACAATCAAATATCTTTGATTAAAACTAGGAGCATGAAACGTGAAAGAAGTTAGCAGCGATGATGTCATCGTCTCACCTTCCCTTTGTCTGGATATTCTCCTTTTCAATTGAACTGCCTTCAACATTTCTTTCCCTCGATCGAAAAGAAGTTAAATCTCCATTAAAATCTAAAACTAAGAAAGGCTGGAAGTTCACTTCGCTTTGAAGCCAATCCTTCCTAAATAGTTGGAGGTCAGGTGGAAAGCAAGTTGTGCCAACTGGCCTCACGATATGTTCTGAGAAAAGATCTCAGTTGAATGAAACTACAATATTGTTTGCCAGATCCTCAAAAGGGAATAACTCCACAACTACGCTAACTTCTTCTTCTTTCTTTACGGCGCCACAAAAGCTTTCGAATTGATCAAAAATCTGCTCGTCAAACCACAGAAATCCACAATAGGCAACATTTTCGGGATGTCAGAGAGATTATATCTCTCCCATTAATCCGCTTGATATTTGTGATCCTTCTGGTGGGGTACTCCGAACAACTGCACCAACTGTCGCAAAAAGTGCTTTTCGATCCTTACAAGGTATTTTCGGGCAACAACAACGAAAACTTGTAGTTTTTAAAGACGGTGACTGGTGAAAACGGTTTTAGACACTAAAAGTCCACAGTTGGCCTGATTTTCATTTCACAACTGATCTGTATCGATTTAGATGCGACTTACGATTTTATACATAGAGACGAGATGTTCAGAGCCATGTCTAGAATTGTCATTTCTGCATTGAAAAACCCATCATCTGCTAGGACCTCGCGGGAGCCCGATTCTCTATAAAAATTTTTTGGTCAACTTTCGCGATCACATCAGCAAACTGAGCTTGCCAACTATCGACGTTAGATTCCGACAAATTTAAAGAGGAGTCATGATTAATGGCTAGTTGATTCCACTACTTGAAAGGGGATGCATTGGTTTGTAGTAATTTTTTCAGGATTATCTTGTGTAGACATGAATCACTCCTTTTCATTACTTTAGTAATAAAGTCTACGTTGGCCTTGAGATTTTGTACATATATTGGAGCTATACCTGACTCTACATATGCATAATTCGGTGTGGAGTTTGGAGGTCGAAACAGGCGCTTGAAAAAATGCCTTTGAAAAAATTCAAAAACTTCAAGGTACATGTACCCAAAAACTTGCACACCATGACACATACCTGTATTACCGTTGCATTGAAAAACTTAGTTAGGTGGTTGTATAATAACACTTATAACCTTCTTTGCGAATGGCCTCCAGATCAAACTGTGAGGCTGAAAGATACCCGGCATTGGATTCTACCACTGCACCATTGTTGTCCATTTTTTCTTACCTAAGAATACGACTCAGAGATTAAATCTGATGTAATCAATCAGCTTGTTGTTACAAGCTGCTTGCTGCTTTTTGAGACAAAAATACTTGTTTCCTATGTTATAAGCTATTAATTCGACATTTACCTTAAGTCAATTCCATATTCTTTTAATAAAAAACACAGAATGGTTGTATAGCCAACTTGCTTTAGACTTTCAAAGAGTTTCTTATCGTAATCAAAAACTAATTAAAAAGAGTGTGACACCTGCGCTTGATATGGATCGCATTAAGACCGGAACAGAATCATGACACGCATCCTGATTTCGCTTTTCATATTTTCTTTCCAAACTATTTTTGAGGGATTTGTACCCAAACCGAAACTCCTTTCACATATTTTTTTTTCATTTGGTGTTGCATAATGCACATTTGTTTAATCTCTTGTGTCTTTTAATATTTATGTTCCCCGTTGGCAAACACATCCCAATCAATTCAAATATTTACCTCTCAATAACGTATTCAAAATTAAATTTTTTCTTCTGTCAAGCGAGAGCACTTCCTGGTATTCTCCCCATAAACGCAGTGAGACATGCATACGAGTTTATTAATCCTGCAAAAATAGTCCACCCTCTTCAAGCGCCCATTGCCGCCGTCACGCCACCACCTGAACAAATTTTTGATCTATCAAAATATTTGCTCAGTTTAATGTGTTTGGAATTTTTTTTTGGTTTTTCAACTTTTTTCAGCTCACTTTGATCCGGTCCCTAAATTGTTTCAAGCGACAGGACATCATTAAAATCAACCATCCCTGAATCAATGTAACAAAAACAAAAAAAAAGTAGAAAAAAATAATAACTAGCCAACGACCAGAACGAAACACATTTATATTTCGAAGGCTCGTGTGTGGACTTGTAGAGTTGGTTTGGAAAATTGGTGGGTTGCATGGTTGCCAGCGAAGAGGACACATTGTACAAGGTCCATTTACGAATATGAATATTTAAAAATGCAACCGAACGAATTTTATTTGTTTCAGTGTCAGGATTTCTGACTGTGATGTGTTTGTGCATTAATACGCAATCTGAGTGATGGCTTTGATATCCGATTCCGATACCCTTGCAAAAAAAAAAAATAATAAATAAACAAACAACTTGTGCAACTTTAAAGTGAAATGTCGTGCACGTGACGGCCTTAAAATATAATATAAATAAAAAAACACTCGAAATACGCACGTAGAGGAGAAACGAGCTTCGGGCATAAGGTCCTAAACAAACATTGAAGGACTACGGAAATGTGACGTTGTTTTCGTTTTTGAAAGAAAAGGTAAGTGCTATATTTAGAGCTTATAACCTCTGTCATCTGTGACATGAAGTCCTTTGATTTATTGTGTAAAGTGAACACTTGAATTTGTTTTTATTTTAAATATTTTTTGGAATATTATTTAATCTGAGGCAGATATGTTTTCTACACAATATATAAAGATATGTTTTTTTACCACAAAATCTTTTTTCATTAACTCATCATTTTAAGCATGTAGTGTAGTGACATTGACATTGGTTGCTTCGTCGAAAGTGACAGTGACTACCAAAGCGACTGCAAAGCTGATTGCGCTAGTGACAATGCCAATGACTGCAAAACCAATTTTTACTGCAACTTGAAAGAAAGCGAAATGAAACGTGACTTGGACTGCGATAGCGACTGCAATAGCGACTGTAACTTGACTGTAAATAACCGATTATAACCCTTAATTGGTTGCGACAGTGACGGAGGTTGAAACTGGCTCTAACACTGATACTGATAATGACACTGACAATGGCACTTGCTTTGGATCTGACACTCACATAGATGTTCACGCTTCGCTGTTACTGACACTGATACCGAAACTGACGCTGATGCCAACAATGACACTGGTACTGACGCCGATATTGAAAAGACATCGATATTGAAACATACAGTCACACTGATACCGACACCGGCACTGACACCGATATTGGGACTCACACTGACACTGATATTGAAACTGAGATCGATATTGAAATTCACAATGATACTGACA
This sequence comes from Melanostoma scalare, assembly GCA_949752695.1. Taxonomy (NCBI): domain Eukaryota; kingdom Metazoa; phylum Arthropoda; class Insecta; order Diptera; family Syrphidae; genus Melanostoma; species Melanostoma scalare. Next base: position 18,886,033 of record OX456986.1, read on the forward strand.
CCGATGTTGAACCTAAGACCGATATTGAAACTGACACGAAGACTGACACCGATTTCGAAGCTAACACCGATGTTGAACCTGACTCTGCCGATGCTGACACTAATGTCGACACTGACACTGACTCGGATATTGAAATATACTCCAATATTGAAACTGACACCGGTATTAAAACTGATACCAACACTGACACTGATATTAAACCTAACATTGATATTGAAACTGACGCTGATACTGATACTTACACTGCCACTGACACCGATATTGAAAGTGACACTGACACCGATATTTAAGCTGATACCGATATTGAAACAGACGGTGACACTGATACTAATGCCGACACTGACACCGATATTGAACCTAACATTGATATTGAAACTGACGCTGACACTGATACTTAAACTGCCACTGACACCGATATGGGAAGTGACACTGACACCGATATTGAAACAGACGGTGACACTGATACCGATGCCGACACTGACACCGATATTGTATCTGACACTAACACTGACATCGATATTGAACCTGAGGCGAATATTAAAAGTGATCATACTGACTCCGATACTAACTCAAACTCAAACTAACACCTCGAAAGCGATTTCGATCTCAAATTAAACTTCTCAAAACCGAGCGCGCTGCTATGCCATATCTCATTGCTTGTGTACTGTAATCTCTCCCCTCTTCTTCACAGGTTAAAAATCATTCTTAAGGTCATTGTTGCATTATCGTGGTTGAACTTTTCGCGGACATTATGAAGTTCTGAATAAACTGCATGCATCGTTGTGAATGTCTTTCAATTGTAAAGTATTTGGAACTCTAACAATAAAACCACTTATTGATATTTGCAAACCTCATTGCAAAACATTTACTGCCGTCGTCGTCGTCGTTCATTATGCGTTTTTTGGCGTTCGTAGCAAGAAATTGTTGCATTGAACTTCATGGTAGAAGGTAATGTGTGAAAATGTCCTGCCGATGAATTCTATCTCTAATACCGTCATTCGTTAGCTTTTAATCTTACCCACAAGTCTCGGATCTAATCATACCAAATGGCTATCTTATTAGCTCGATATCTAATCAACACTGGAGCTTTTGCCTTGGTGTCCTTACATAAACTTCAATTTTGCGCTACCACATTGCATACTTCGACCGTACATACTGTTTTGCTCATCTTATGGCCACAAGTTGTTTGAATATTGCGCTTGAATGCCAACCAATTAGTCTCTCGGTATAGATATACTGAGCCGATGTTATTATTTCGTGACTAAAATTAGAGTATACCGGAAGAGGAAGAAAAAGTATGTAGCACCAAACATGGACGCAAAATAACTTCTACAGATAGTCTTTAGAGGAAAGTATAGTTGATGAAAAAACGTACATAATTGCTGTTCTATTTAACGTTAGAGTTGACGTTTTGCTTAAAATTGTTTCTCCTATAAACTTTAAGCTAACTCTATTAAAAACTTTTTCGCATCCGAAAGAATGACTTTTTTATGTTTTCTGTATTCTGATGCACCAGAAAAAACTCTTCGTTGATTTTTACCGTCATCAACATTCAAAAGCGCATTAAATAAGCCCGTTTGCCTGTGTGTCAACACAGTCTCTTAACTCTTTTAACAAAACGATGTCGGGGAAAATTCTTTGGATGAATTTTTAAAATGCAATTTTCGAATGTGCGTATAAAGACAGGAGAAAAATTTAAGTGACACAAGTCAGATTTACCTGCATTAACCTAGGGTAGTGTGCATGAATGTTTGCATAAGCATCGCAAGATGGTTTTGGGACAAGGTTCTGTTTTAAACGGGTAAAAAACAAAAGCAAATAAAGGGGGAAAGAATAAACGCAAATACATACCTGCTGCAGAAAGAAATTTAATGGATATCGGGATTAAAACTGATATTTGCTTGCTCCTTTCTCTGAAGCACAAATAGAATAAAGTTATGGTATATGTGAAGCCCAGGGTTGTTCGATGTTCATGCTCATTGTTCAAGGACGTGACTATCCATGTGCGTGACGTATTTGTGCAGTTAAGGTATTCACTGTTTGGTTTCTAAATGTTTGAGGTGAAATCTAGAATGCGGATGTGATGTCCTGGTGTAAGAACCTGTTGCCATGTAAAATATGTCTTCACAACATCTGCAGGTGTAGAAAAGTTTTGTATGTGTCACGTCTCTCGATAGCAAAGAGAACAAAAAGTATGATCTATCACTTTGATATTTAGATGAACTGAGGCTCAGTTGGACGGACTTCTTGCGCTCGGCTCAGCCTCTCACCAAAAGCTCACACCATCGATCGCCGACCACAGACACCAAGTCCGAATGATGAAGCACCATAATTCAGAATAAATTTCATTCCAGTGATTGTTTTCTTTTGCGCTCATCAAAAAGTAATGATTTTTATTTTTTCGAAAGGTCCTTTAATTTTGTCCTTTCCTCCAACCCACAGGAAACCATACCAATAAAACATTTCAATTTTTGGCTATACATATTATTTATGCATTGAGGGATTGTATCGTCGGCGTCGTCGTCGGTATACCCTTGGAAATAAACTCATTGAATATTAATTTCGTCCAGGTATCAGCTTTATATTCGCCACCCACCTGTATAATCAACCTAACGATATCTGACACATAAAGCAGAACCTTACCTAAGTAGCATTCTTTATCGACAGAAGCATCATAGTGGTTGGGTGTATAATGAAATAATAATCATCCATTACTGTGGTGATGTACCAACAGGTGAAACATTCACTCCCAGCCTAATGGGGATGCTATCGAATATTGATTGCCCGTGGGTGTAAACTTTCAATTGATGGAAGCCTATATATTGTATGTTTGGTTGGGTATGGCAAAAGGCTTTTATTATAGATGATACTGTGAAGCTGGCGACGGACGCCGACGCCGCGCCATTGTGTATAATGTACGAAATGAATATTATGTTTATTTTTAATGATATTTAATTCAATTACAAAGTTTACTTTGTTTGTCAGGGTTTTGTGTCAATTTGATGATGTAACCATATTTCGAGTGATAAAATAACCTACACAAAGATCAAAAAGTTACGTTAAAACGAGTAGGTTCCTATACTCGCTAGATACTGTTTTATGAATGCCTGTTTGTAATTTATAGACTGTGACTGTGAATACACTCGAACCTGATGAAGAGTGTTTTACTTCACTCATGTCCTTTGTTATCATTGAATGACCTGGAAGGCCATAACTTTTTCTTTTGAAAAAAAGTGCTGGATGCTTAGTGAGTAAGCATGTTCAGGTTGGTTCCGAATCAATAATAAAATGACTTGATAAAATTGTTTTACTTAAACTTTTCCTTTTATCGTTTCTGGCTGCTCAAAAATGTAATTCTAATTAATGTTAAAAGTTTGTGCTTAGTTCGAGAAGATTGTGTAGGATGACGATGGAGAACGCACGCAGCTCCATCAGGGTCGGAAAAGATCTCACCGATATATTCGATGCCAAAAAAAGTTTTAGGCAAGGCGATGGACTGTCATGCGACTTCTTCAACATCGTTCTTGAAAGAATAGTGCAAAACTCCCACGTCAACACAAGAGGCACAATCTTTCAAAGATCCGTCCAATTGCTCGGATATGCCGACGATATTGACATAATTGGAAGAACGCAGCGTGATGTCAATGGCGCGTTTATGAGCATTGAGACGGAAGCGAAGAAGATGGGTATTGTGGTCAATGAGGGAAAGACCAAGTATATGCTGTCATCTAGAAGGGACACCCAACACCGACGCCTTGGACAGAACGTCACGATAGACAGCTATAACTTTGAGGTAGTTAAGGACTTTGTCTACCTAGGCGCCGCTATTAATTCAGACAACGACACCAGCGCTGAAATCAAACGAAGAATAACTCTTGCCAACCCCTGTTTCTTCGGACTAAAAAGGCAATTGAGTAGTAAAGTTTTCTCTCGAGCAACTAAAGTGTCCCTGTATGAGACACTTATCATCCCTCTTCTTATATATTGCGCAGAGGTATGTACCTTGTCAAAGGTAGAGGAGAACGCTTTAGGATGCTTCGAAAGAAAAATTCTTCGGGTGATTTTTGGTCCCGTCTGCATAGATGGAGAGTGGAGAAGAAGATTTAACGACGGATTGTACGGGCTGTACAGCGACACTGACCTGGTCAAGCGAGTCAAGGTCCAGCGGCTTAGATGGCTTTGTCATGTAGAGCGAATGGACACCAACGCTCCGGCCCGGAAAATCTTCGATTCCAATCCCGAGGGACGGCACAGTAGAGGAAGACCGCGACTCAGGTGGCGCACGCAAGTAGGAGAGGACCTCAACCAACTTGGCTAAGGACCAACCTTTAGCTAGCTAAGGACCGAGCTGGCTGGAGAAGCATGTTGGTTGAGGCCCTGGTCCGACCCGGACTGTAGCGCCACCTTAAGGAAGGAAGGAAGTAAATCACATTCACAATCCTTTCAAGTTGCTTGCTTTAAAACAGTCTCCTTATCAGAGCGAATGCTCCTCTTGCCCTGGCCAGAACCGCATCCATATGCTTCTTAAAATATACAATATAATATGGCCAGAGGTCCCTCAAATTGGCAGTGGGTGGGCATGTAGAATTGTAGATCAACGATCACCAGCTTTCGCCAGTTCTTTCCCGAATCTCTTGAGGCTCGACAAGGTTCTAAGCACAATTATTTCCGATTTGTTGTTGAGTTTGAACTTCCATTCATCGAAATTTAGCTGAAACTTATCGAAGTCGCGCTGCTAAAGAATTCTGATGACTTTTATCGCTACACCCGTTCTATACGCAGTAAGGTCGTCGTCTGTTTACGCTAAAGCATGGTGAAGAGAATCAATTAGATCGCTCCTCTGTGGCGCTTTCAGCTCTTGACACTTTAGCTTCATCCGTTTTTTAATTTTTAAGTAGTCGACACGATGCGGTGGTTGGTCTATGGATAGGACCGTCGATACTTTATGGATATACCTGTATATACATCTTTGTGTACAGCTGCGAATAAGGCTTAAATTTTGTTGTTGATACGGCTGGGGATGGGAATCCTACTGCAGAGCGACTGCGAATACGGCTGCTGTGTCTTTGTGGGTATACGACTTTCGGAGTTATTGCAAATACCGTGACTGCCGATACTGCTACAAATATGGCATCGGCACCCTCTGCGAATACGACTGCCGATGTGACTGCAGGTACGGCTGCTCATATGTCTGTAATGAAGGTGGACACGGCTGCGGGTACGACTGCTTATACTACTGCCGATATGACTGTGGATGAGGCTGCTGCAGGCACGGTCAGGGTGGATCCGGCTTTAGATAGGAATGGGGATACGTTTACCAACATCGGTAGGGTTACCGCTGCGTATATGGTTACTGATATGTTATCGGCTGCAGCTGCAGATGCGACTGACGATATGACCGCCGATATAGGTGCTAACTCGGCAGTGAATATGATAGCAGATACGACGGCTGACACGACTGTGTATACGATTGCGAAATCTACTGCCGATACGATTAAGAATACGGCTTTTGTTGTTTCTGTTGCGGATACAGCTACAAATATGGCTTCGGATGCAGATGTACACATGCATGCCGATATAACAGCTACGTCTACGTCCTCGGTTGCGACTGCGGATGCGACTGGCAATTCCTCAAATGGGCCTGGGTACGGCTGCCATTAAACTGTGATCCCGCAGCCGCATGCAACGATGTCAACAGCCAAGTCCGCATAGCTTTTTCCACAGCCGCATCAACTGTCATACCAACTGCCGTATACAAACACCCGTATTCCGTATATGCATTAAAAGTATCAACCCGAACAGAACATGTGGTAGTTTTACTTGTATACTTTCTAAATCTTAAAGCAATTGACAAAATGACCAAAACTATCATATCTCAAGAGTTATTACAAACATTTTGGCTATACCTACTACGTATCGATATGATGAAGTGATATAAAAAGCATTCTCCCTCACCAATCAAATATAAAATCGAAGCTCGTAGGCACTTTGTTTATTTCTTCTAATAAACTACCGTCGGTCTGAAAGTATAAACATGAAAGCTCTTCATCAAAAAACTTTTCACTGGCGGCCAATTTAAACCAATGCTCGTAATAAACAAATAAGCGAACTGACGCTAACAATCAACGCATGGATAAGTACTTAATTCATTTGATTCCATAAAACTCAATCAGCGCCTTGCATGATCTGAGAACATATTCCAGCTAAAACAATCAGTCCCCATCCTGCGTGCTGCACAATTAAACCCGAAAATCATTTCAAAATTGAATGCATTTCCATGGGTACCGCAATAAAGAATAAAAATCATTAAAACCCTGCCCGAGATATGGTGTGGGTGGATATCAAAGTTTATGTCGTAAAAATCAAATTACACTTCAGAGTGATATTCGACATCGTTATATTGCAACACAGTTGCTTCAACATGCTCTTAGTAAAAACACTTTTAGACTCTTATTGTTGTTACCATAGGAACTCTTCAGGTACTATACGAACGAACGTGCTTTTCAAATGAAAGACAAAGACATATATAGACGTACACTAAAACAAATCGTTGCAATTAAAACATGGTTACTCAAAACAACTTCATTAAGGCCAACAAAAATTTATAAATTTTCTGCTGTTCTGTGCAGTGCCTCGGAGGCACTAAAAAGGGCCGTAATTCTTAACCTGAGAGTGGTAATAACCTCTCGTCTGGGCATCCCTCAGACTCAGATGCATGCACGAAACATTATTCTCTTGCAATTGCAGACTCATTACTGAAAGAACTTCATCGTTTGTGGAACAGCGGAATCTAATCAATGTTGTGCAGAAAATGTACCAAGGCACACAGAGTCAGTCGTATAGGGTGTTCACATTACTGAAAACGAAGTGTTTATTTGCATAGAGCGAAGAAAATCACTAGGTCATAAGACTAAAAAATCTAAGTAAAGGTTCCTCAAGGTTCCATACTCAGACCACGATTGATCGGATTGTGAAAAAGCAATGATATTGATGTAGAAACCTACTCAACTCTTAATTATTATAAATCACCGTTCACGATCACCCAAGGACTTCACATCGCACATAACCTTTCACTTCTAGCAACCTTTCGGGAACCCCTTCAGTGCCTGCCAATTTAATTTTTGAAAGATCTCAACGACAAGAACACCCTACATGCCTACATCGCTAGAGCAAAGCAAAGCACCACAACGCTACCCATGTTCTGGTATTTATTTTGTGGAAAATCCATTTCGTCTAGCATGGTTGAGTGCACATTGATATGAAAAAAGGGGATTCAGAATTCAAATAGAAGTATCTATGGTGTGTGCATCTATGTTGGGGAGAACCATAAAATGAAACACAGTCTTGAAGAGCAATTGTGCGTCGACGGCAAACAAATAATTCGCCCGATAAACTTCAATGGCACATCGTTCATTAAAATATTGAGAATGACTATGGCTAAGGAAGAAGAATATATGGAAGGGTGCCGTGCGTAGCGTAGGTTGATAAAAAAGAAAAAAAAGAAAACCATAAGCCGACAATCTTTATTAATTGTTTCAGTGAACAGATGCTATCCACACGGAATCCACATGGGATGAGGTCATATTACCATAGTGCCAGTGCGAGTTGCGAGAGGGCCCGAACCATACGCCGTGCGCCATGAACAGAAATCAAGGAGAAGATATCTTTATACCAACACCACCACCTTCATAACCATCATCATCATCATCTCCAAAGGGAAAGGTGCAAAATGAAGCAACATTGCCACAGGTTGCAAACAGGTTTAGCACACTTGTACATTTGTTCCTCAAGAACAGAAATTTTTTTTTCGCTTCTGCCAGCAGGAGCACAACAAATGCAAAAGTCTTTGAAGCGAAGACGCACCTTGGTGGCACTTATGTTCGGTTCATTATCAGTGTGGTATGATGGCTGGCTGGTTCATCGAAGAGAGAAGACTGAAGAGTGTAAATGTCCATAAATAGAAGGAATATTCAACCAAGCAAGACAATTTAACAAAAAACAAAAAGAAGAAAAGACGACCCTGCACACGATAAATACCATTTGGGATCTTTTTGACACGTGGGACGCGTTCTTTGGTGTTTATTTGGCGTTTTTATGGAAATTTGATGGATACGGCTGCTTGTGTCGATTTTTGTTAAGGGTCGTTGAATAAACCCAAAAGCCATGCCTAAACGTTTAGAGTTCAATGGCTTGTGATGATAATGGAGACATTTAGCTGTCACAATGGAAAATGGGGCATGATATAGAAAATTATTGAAATCAAGAAGATCCGCGTAATGTACCGTGAACAAAGAGACCTTGAAAATCGAGGTTCGAACTAAAAAAAAAATATTGAAAAGTCTATTTTTTATTACACCGTCGTTACCGATTCTTGACTGTTGAGCCAACGCAAGTTCAATATACCGGTTCGTTGATTATAACTGCCAGTAAATGCATCCCACTTTTTTTGTTTAATTTGTTCCTCTACGCTGGGAATAATGACCATATAAAAGCTAATGTCCAAGACCAGAGTTTGGATTCAGCTGATTCTTTAATCGAAATTGCAAATAACTTATGAAGAATACAAAAGAAACCTACTCCGAGGCATTGTTGGATGGAAGAGCTTTCGAATCTAATGGCTCTAAAGCATGACGCTTAATGAGCTAAGATTGCTTGGATGGCGTTTACTCTATTTTACTCCAATCGCTTAAGATTTCGTGGAGAAAGTAACAAAAGTATAAGTTTTAAAGAAGCACGGATTAACCATTGAAGCGGAACATTCGTAGCTTGGTCTTTAAGCTTTGAGAGTTCGTTTATCATATTTTGGAAAGCGTTTCGAATGCAGTGTTTGGTTTCACGATTTGGCGAGCCAGATAGATTCTCTATTAAAACTGTCGGACTCACTTTCAAATTTGATGATCGATATTTAGCGCTCTGTTTGATGATCATACACAAAAGGCGCTGATGCGGCCAACCCACACATAAGAAAATCCAGTGAGGAGTTTTAATTGTTCGGAATCTGAATTTGCCTCGAATTGGTATTTTTTTTTTGTCCCAGGACAGTTCTTGACTACTTCAGTCAGTTCGCAAATTTTTTTTTTGCACTGCGTAAAATTTTTGGTAGCTTCACACTTTAGAAAAAGCTTTCTGTTTCCCGCGATCTTTCAATGAGTGAATACAGTCTGGTGATATAAACGCTGTTAGCAAAAACTCTGAATGGCGTAAAGTCCAATTGATTAGTTATAAGATGCTAAATGCTTTGGTTGATCTCTTTTCTGCTGAGAGTACGCACTGTGCGTAGTTATGGGTATTTGTTACTTCGGATGTGTCATTTTTACTATCTCTTATCACGTCGCAAGCTAAGATTAGCTTCTCTTATTTTTATGCGGTATGTAGACTTGAACTTTTTTCTCTCTGCTGAAAAATAGCTTCGTTCAATCTCACTTTTAGCCATTTGTACTAAAACATAATTCGTCACTATTAATTAACGTGATTGTAATATAACATATCCAAATTCATTTTGATGATCGCTACCTGTGTAGTCTTTTCTTTTAAAATGTACAACAGCTGTCTAGCTGAAGGAATTTTCCCTAAGCGTTGGAAAAAGCAACGGCTTGTACTTATCAGCAAAAACAAGGGAAACCCGGAGTCTAAATCCGCATATAGGCCTCTGTGCATGCTGGACACAGCAGGCAAGCTCTTAGAAAAGCTATTGCAGCCACGACTCATAGCCGCGATTCAAAGAATGGGAGACTTGTCTGAAAGACAATATGGCTTTAGGAAAGGGCGCTTAACAATAGGAGCAATAGAAGAAGTAGTAAGGGCTGTCGAAAATGCTCAACAAGGGAGCCAAAACACCAAGAAAATTGTGCTGCTGGTAACACTTGATGTACGAAACGCTTTTAATTCAGCCCGATGGTCAAACATGATGAATATTCCAAGTTCCAGAGTATCTCTTACGGATGATAAAAGATTATCTCAAAGAACGAGAACTTATCTACCAAACCACTGAAGGAACGATACGAAAAGATATCACAGCTGGAGCAGCACAGGGATCTATCATTGGACCAGACATCTGGAACATCTCCTACGATGACATTCTCTGCATGGAAATGCCCGAAGACTGCTTTCTAGTTGGATACGCTGATGACGTTGCTGCGGTGATTACTGCAAGGGACACCGAAAACGCTCAGAGAAAGTTGAACCAAGTGATGCGAAGGACAAATTCCTGGATGGAGGAACATAGTACTGAGAAGACTGAAGTAGTAATTCCAACAAAAAAACGAATTCCCAAGGTTATCGACTTCCACATCGAAACCGAACTTATAAAAAGCAAAAACGTGGTAAAATATTTGGGAATAAAGCTTGACACGAAACTGAGCTTTTGGGACCAGATACGAACGGCTGCTGAAGGCGCATCCAAGGTTACTATCTAGGCTGATGGCAAATGTAGGCGGAACATCCACAAGCAAACGGAGACTTCTTCTGGGAACAACACATTCAATTCTGCTTTACGGAAGTGAGATTTGGGCTGAAGTACTAAAGCAGGCAAAGTACCGGAAACAACTAGCATCGGTACAGAGGCGCGGTGCCTTGCGAATAGCGAGCGCTTACCGCACAGTGTCTGAGCCAGCAGTTCTTGTAGTTGCAGGTGTCGTACCAATTGACCTCCTCACAACACAAAGTAAATACATACATGAAAAGAAAGCAGAAATCGGTGTGGAACGCGGAAGCGAAAGCGTTCACACAGCAGAAGTGGCAAAATCGCTGGGAGTCGGAAAGCAGAGGACGCTGGACTGCAAGGCTGATCGTAGACCTAGGCGAATGGAGTAACCGGAAACACGGTGAAGTGAACTACTACGTCACACAGTTCCTCATCGGAACGGGTATTTCAACGCTTTCCTGCACAATATTGGAAAACAAGAAGCCCTTCGTGCCAATATGGAGATTCGCTGACAGACGACGCTTATCATACAGTTTTCGAGTGTAGTAGACCGGAATCTTCCCGTCAGAAAATAAATAGAGTTATCGCTCAGCCCGAATAATATCATCCATCAGGAGATGCTGAGAGACGAGGGGAGTTGGATGCGAATCAGCCTGGATCTGACGCAGATCATAACAACAAAGAAACAAGAAGAGGAAGTTGACGAACTAGAACCTGACACCTAGACACGGACCCCCCCTCGAAGAAATGCGTAAGTGGTCCCCGAGGGGAAGATAAGCTAGAAACTTTTGGAGTTTTAGTCGGTATGCTAAGTTTGCTCCTTGGAGAGTCCGACACACGGGGAAGTATGGATACTTCCTTACGTAAAGCATTTCTCCAAAAGTAAATAAAAAAAATCCAAATTCATTTTGGAAAAATTTGCAGAAATGAGAATAGCCTGATTCTTCAACCAAGTTCCTATAGCTTGCGCTAATTGAATTATATACCAAACTGAACTATTTGCCTTGAGTTTGAGCTGCCACGTTCCGTTTTCTTGTACGCGAAGCAACGTTACATCGAAATCAAAGGAATATTGTGATGCCGTGTTCTGATATCCCATGGCTGAACTCATCAGGTGATGCCGAAGCTGAAGTGGCATTGTGATTCTGGTATTTAAATTAGGGTTTGAGGATTGCTATCAAGAGTGAAATGATGCTTAGACGTAATCATGGAAGTTAACGTAAGTTCGACATCAATAAAGAAAAGTTAGAGTAGTGAATAGTCTAAGTGCATCTGACTAGCCTTTCCTCCATCGACATCAAGAAACTAGAGAGGGCTCATTCAAAAGCTTTCGACACATAAAAGCCAAAATTATCATGTAACGTAAAGTTTTTAATATGTTGTGTAATACAGTAAAGGTGCTTCTACACTATGCCGAGCGGCATCAATCGGCACATGCCGATCGGCAATACCGACTTCGTGTGGACGTCCCGATCGGCCTTCCTCCTTACCGAAAGCCGAATCGGCATAGTGTGAACGCACCTTAACGTAGCTGGTGCCTTTTTTCATAACTAGCCTGCACATCAAGGGGTTATGAAGACCCTTAAAATGTTGTAAAACGCAGTGCCTAAAGACGTTAATGCGTTTCATCCCTTTACTCAACAACCAAACAAGATAAACATGCACCAGAAAAAGCATCATTGCGAAATGTGTAGGTACCTCAAAATACTTTAAACTATGATCATTGATCATATATGCTTTTGCTAACATATTGAAGAAGAAGTAATAAAAAGTGCTTTTCACGGTTCAATTTCACTTCAATACTGTCAAAGAAGAGGAGTATTTTGTATTTGTCGTAAAAGACGTTCAACTCCGCCATCAATACCGCGAAAAACTGATTCCTTGAAGTGTGGATTGTATATGCGGATTGAAAATGAAGTTTGAAAGTTTGGACTTATCTGATTTTTGTTCGTTACTGTTAAACCCCTCCCATTCCAAATCCTTTTACAGCCATATTATTCACTTATTTCAAAACTAGTTTTTCGTAGATCTAGTTTTTGAGTTTCAAGTTTTGAACAAATCGGTATTATTGAAAAACAAAGTGACACATAAAACTCGAAATCGTAAAACTAGTTTTTGATAAAACTAGAAATTCATGAAACTGGAAATATCTAGTTCTGAGGACTTCAAAACTAGTTTTGAAACGTTTTTGTAGTAGTAAAGCAGTAGTAGTAAAGTGTGATTTTATTGAGATATAAATAAAAATAGTCTTATAGTTACATACATAGTTCTTTGTTAACAATTTTCACAAAAAGACATTGGCTTATGCCGTCAGCCGAAAAAAGAGTTATTTTATGAAGCAATAAAGTTCTTTGTTGATTTAGTTATCGCGAAATAAAAATACATAACTATATATACAAAAGTACAATATCAAAATGATTCGTTAATAATTTGTTGTCGATATTTTAGAGCTGGCTTCAGGTAGTTGTATAGGATTTTCAAATTGTCTCTATTTAATAAATATATGATTTCATTTGAAGAAAGAATATTTTTTCCCAAAATAACCTTCGGATCGAGTTCAGGATGGGGCAGATACCAATGAAGTGACATATATCTTCTCTGCATCGTAGGTTGCACAAAGTAGTTGGCTTTAAAGATTGTTGAAATAAAATCCAGACTGTTTCGGTCATGGTAATAATTTTTATCACCTTGGTCATGACTCACTAGTCTATAGGTACTTCTTGTTTGGCTTTGCTGACTTTGTTCTTTGAAAGCATTCCATATTGATTCTTCAATGTTTCCTAAAGGCATCCACAGGGTGCCACCAAAAGATCTTCCATTGTGTTGGATAAGTTAAACATCATGGATGTCACTCAATCTCATCGATTCCGTAAAGAATTGAAGATTTCTGTCTACTATCTTATTGGTGAGTTGATGATTTGGTTGATTCATGATTTTCCAATATATGAAAAATGCAGCTGAACTGTGTGTAAATATCACGTAGGTAAACCAGTTTCGAGGTGCAACATGTAGGTTGGTGTATTTTCTGATAGTCTGAAGGTTTTCTTGATGAAATATCTAAGAAGCTTTTCTACTTCGTCGAACTCGAAGATACCCCAAACTTGTGCTGCGTAGCACATAAGAGATCTTACGACTGCTTCGAAGACGTAAAGATGAAACGTTTTTGTATTATTCATCAAAACTTTATTACATCACATCATTTTCTGCTTTCATTTTGAAGCTACGTTTCGGCATCGGTTAGTTTGGCAAGTATGTACGTCCTAGTAGGGGATTCAGGTTATTCACATACACCGTATTTGGCTACCCCATACACAGTAAATCACCCCGGATAGGCTATTGACCCAATCAAAAGTCGGTGAAGGCCGGTTTCCGGTACTGCGACATAGGTGAAATATGGCTCAGAAACTAGTAATTGCAGCACGCATTTTGCAGGACCAAGCTAATGCATTGTGTGCACCGATAATCAATTGTACTTCCTGATTAAAAAGAACTTCTTTGTTGTGTTTCTCCAACTCCAACGATTGGAAGTAATTTGGCGGGTTTCTACTACGGAAAAACGGCATGTGACTGCATGATTTCTGTGCAAGGAAACTCGACTTGTTACAGACGATTTTTGAGCAAGGTTCACAGACTCTGTGTTGCGGACTTCGAAGTCAGCTTTCAAAAGATTTTCCCATTGCTCAGCGATGCAATATTGGAAAGAGTTAGCTACTGCCGCCGTTGGATATTTATCTGCCACAGTCAAAGCAATTGGCAGGGTGTCTGTGCCAGTCAACAAATTTGGAATATCTGACTCTGACCCAAATCCATCTAAATCGAAAGATGAAAAGCATCCGCGAGATCTAACATTGGGCTTGTCACCTGAAACCTCAATTTATCAACCTTAGCCCCCAGTTGTTATCATATTACGACGTTCTCGTGCACTATCCGCAAATGAATCAAAATGAGTTTGAAGCGTCTTGGAAGGACGGATATGATTCGTGGTAGGTGCATCCAATATAGGACTAAATGAGGTGCTATTTTTATACCTACTGAATTACGTTAATGTGTTGCACACTGATTGGACAGTAATCCATTGAATGATCTTTTTTGTTTGAGTCGCTTTGCTTGTCTACTTGTCTCTTTGAACCAAATACCACTTCTACCATTTGATAAACAAACCGATGCCAGGGTCTCCATTTTTGCTTCGGTCTATATTTTTTTACTTTCAATGATCTTGAACCGTCGCGTCGCGTCGACCACCCATATGTTCTTATTCTTGAGAAATATAATGGTAAGTTCAACGCTTACCTATATTTTATTTTCATATATTTATACAAACAATCAAACGTTTGCAAGTTACAGTAGGTACTTGTTTGAATTTTCTATTTGGTTTTCAAAATTAAAGCAGCTCTTGATATGAATCAAGTTTCGATATTCAAAACGGGAATTTTCAAAACTTGAACTAGTTTTTCTCCAGAAATCAATAATACCGATTTCTTTTTAAATCTAGTTTTGATTATTTTTTGCAAAACTTGAAACGAAACTAGTTTTACCTGAAACTAGTTTCATTTCTAGTTTTACGAATTCTCAATAATATGGCTGTTAGAATTTGCAGCAGGAAGAAAGTCAGCTGCAAAGTTATAGAATACGGACACTGACGCAACAAGAACAATTCCGCGTTTTCATGCAATTGCAGCTGTTATAACTACAAAAATCATGTCAACAGCATTTCTGTCGCTGCCACTACTACCAAATCCCTTTGATTTGGGAGGTCCTTAGATTTATTTTCTTGATTTTTTCGAGTTTTGATATAGAAGTTGGTCATGCTGATTGCTCATGTTAATATTCCTCTAGGGCTCAGTCCGAATATCACCATGAAGAAAAAATAGCAAAGCATTTGCGTTGACCAAAATCACTGAAGGCCAATCAAATATAGGAGCTTAAAATTGATTGGACACTAATCGTCACAGTTACTTCACAGAAGCTGAAGATAAACATCCACAATCAGTATATGGTGGAAGACTTAAATGTAACTCAATCATTCCAATACTCATTCATGTCATGGTGTGGGCTCATTGAAGACCCATTAGAGGGTGCTGAAGAAGATGATAACGATTGTGTTGATAATGTTGCTGATTATGAGAGCGTCATCAAGGATAGGATAGCCGAGCTGTTGACTTATATAATAGCACTGGTTTTATCGTTTGAAGAGCAGTTAAATTTAGACTCAAATCTCTACGAGATGCGTGTCTTGTTGACGTGTATTTTAGATCTGTTTACTTCGAAAATGTCAAATTATGGTTGACATTTGTTGCCATTTACAAAACTTATAGTGTCCTTAAGGTAATCACTCGCTTCGGGTGATAGTTTCTCTGTCACTTTTTTTTTAAAAAATCGACATCTTGACTTTAACTTGACAAGACTATGTGTTAAATTCTTATCTAAAGAATCCTCTCGCAGTATCAAAGTATTCATACTTTTCTCAATTCGTTCATTTCCAGCGATATTTTCAAGCTTTAGAATTGAACAAGTGAAATGAAGTACTTTTTTACCGGGGAAAAATAAAGCAATGCCCTGAAACTTTTTTACACCAAACGAGCGAATTGTATCTTCAATGTAATTTAATTATCATTTAATTCAAGAAACCTGGTTCCTACGAACCTTCTGAAAAAAAAAGAAATCATAAAACAAATAATAATAATTCAAACACTTCGCGTGCAAACACTTAACATCCCCCGTGGGCTCCCTTTTTAAATCAACAAAAATGTGTAGCAATAGCAACACACCGTGCGACTGACGCGTGCCCTCAAACGCATCCCTTCGCTGACTCACTTGCACCTTTTAACTTTTTCATTAACCAGCTGTTAAGGACAGACGGAAGATATAATCGAAAGGTGTGCGCTCGTGCTCGAGGGCAAACCCAAAAGAGAATAAACTATCTGTGATCAGATAAGGTTACCCTTACATTTCGTATACGTCAAACCACTTATATCTAAGATACCACTGGTGTGTTGGCCGTTTATCGGAAGTGTGATTTGGAAGAAAAGATTCTCGTGTAAATCGAAGGAACTGACAGCTGGACCTGAATTCTTTTCCATTTCAATTAAGGGGTGAATAAATTGGAAATTAATTATTATCCTTGCAGGGCTTAATCTTTTCAACAAAAACTTACCACAACTCTTGATTTGACAATAACTAATCTGATCTATGCACAGCAACCTGAAGCCCTTCAAATGAATCACTTATATATATTCCACAAAACATTAACCTCCCTCAGAACAAAGGAAGTTATTCTATTAGCGCACACAAATTCCTAAAATCCTTCAAACCTTTGTTGGAAAAAAAAGAATATTTTTAAAGCGAAAATGTTTCTGTGCAGACAGTAGACAAAACATACTTTACTCGAACACATGGCTCGTTGTATTCAAATAAAAATGAAAAAAATTCAAAATATTTGCTCATAAATAAAAACAAAATGGTAAAAGGGAAAATGGATTTAACAGCCAATTCAAACAAATAAAGCAACATATTAACTCATGTTTATGAGTCAAGAGTCCTTACACATTTCAAGAGGGAATTTAAATTTATATTTATTCCTACCAGCAGTGATGTTAGTATGACATAACACATATGTTTGTATGAGAGAAAAAAATTCAGTGCGATTGCAACTCTTTGTTTTTTTTCGGGAACCATTTGAAAAGTAAAAATTTTCTGCACGCGATAATTGTGCGATGCGGAAAAGGGTAGACTGCTTTTAAGTGGACCCATGCGGGTGGAATTAACTACAAAGTGATGGAAAAAAGGAAATAATGATCGCCCTGGGGTAGACTTATGAACAGGCCGCGGCAAACTTGCATTGGTTATGATAAGCTCTATTATTTTCCGCTGGCAGCTCGCCAACATTCAAATAGTGCCGGGATATCGACTTGATCAGGCGGTAGTTATCGCAATTTCATGTATCTTCCTTTCCTTAACCTTAACTGTCGCTTATCTCTTAAGGAGATGGCTTAACAGTTCAATATTCACCTTATTTGGGTGCCGGGGCACAGAGATATCGTGAGTAACTGCAAAGCCGATGAACTCGCCAGAGAAGGAACCATTCTACCGATCTCAACCAGCAGGTTGAATAGTGGTATACCAATCGAAGCAATAGATAGAACAAATTATAGGTGAAACAATATCACCACGTGTGTGGCAACAAAACAGATATGGCCAGGACTAGATCCAAATCGCACAAAACATTTGCTATCCATAACCAGATTGCACGTTAGCTCCGTAATCAATGTCATCACCGGACATTGTCTGATAGGAAGACACGCCATAAGACTCGGCGTTTCCTCTAATGACTTCTGCAGAAGTTGCTTAGATGAGGAGGAGGAGGAGACAATCCCTCACCTCCTCTGCTCATGTCCTGCACTCTCCTTTAAAAGAAAGCGGCATCTAGGAAAATATTTTCTTGATGATCCAAGCGATCTGGCGATCACAGATCGCCTGCATCTCCTTCGCTTTATTAAAAGCTCCAAATGGTTTTCTTAAGTGAGGTACTCCCTCGCATAATATTTATGGTATCACAATGGACCTAATATTGGTCTAAGTGTGTCAGTTTGTTTTCCTGACAGCCATTTAAACCTAACATAACCTCCTTTCCTTTGTACAATGTTCGAAGGTAACTTCCCCTCCTTTGCTTAGGTATACCTTCAAAAAGATGAGATTCGTGGGCCATCTGAGTCCGATGTCTACAATCTTTTTTTTCCAAAACTAATGTGGTATCTCGTGTATCGGCCAGTACTTTTGCCTGTTTTGGAAGGATCTTGTAACTGCCTCACTAACTTCTTCTACTGCGATATTGGGTATTTTTGTTATGCTATCTTTATATTCTTGAAAGGACTCTCTGTTTGATCAATAGGCCATCACAATACTGCTACTATCTGTGCAGAATTTCGTGATCATCCACAAAAACCTGGGTCCGAATTACCGCATCAGTGATCGAGTGATTGAGTACTATTTTTCTTTCAAAACTCGCTCCATATTACGCAACATCAGTCCGCTGTTCATTTATCGACTTCAATTCGTTTAAATACTGATAAAAGAATGTCAAACTGTGGTACAAAAGTGCTCGATAGCGTGAGGAGTAATGACAAAAACACATATTTCAGTCACGTATTACTCGATCACGTGTGCGGTAATTCGACCCTTCTTCTTGAACTTCGGCTAACGAATCAACTGAGAATGTCTCCTTGTTTGAGTGGCTATTTTAAAAATGGCTGCTTTTTCTTTCACTTTGTTTTCAAGTATTGCTTAAAAAGCTTGGTTTGAACTAGCAGCTGACGTTCATATTTCAGCTTTCGATACATCTCATAACTTTCTCTTTGATTGAAGTTGGGCGCGCTTCTTTCTTTAAACTTCTGTAAAAAAAATTACGGGTTGGACACACATGTGCCTCAGAAAACGAGCATAAACGAGTAGATAATAACTCGTATACCCTCTTTCCTTGATAAAACTAAAAACTCCATCTTGTTTGAATCAACGTATGTATTCGACTGCAATTGAGTTTTATTGTTTCCACTTTTTTGTGTAGTTTCCATTTTGATGGCAAATAATGTTTAGTATGGCCCGCTCTGGGCATCTACTTTTCTTTCAGCCTCTTAGTTTCATTTGAACGCCGCCCTTGAGGTTATATACTAGGTGCGACAAAAGTATGGAAACCCCTGGAAATATGGCAGAATATGAGTTAAAAAAAAAAATCAAAGACCCTATATCCGACGTATTTTTCGACGAGGAATCCGATGGTAACCTTGGATTTGACCTTGGACCCTGCCATATTTCCAGGGGTTTCCATACTTTTGTCGCACCCTGTATGTGAAACACCTTATTTCCATCTACTGCTCCTCAAAAAAAGGGAAGGCTGCTACCCTGGTAGTACAATGGACCGGAAATTAGGTCTGAGTGCTCCAGATTAGCATAAGGCTTCTCTTTAAAAAAAAAAATTGCCTTATTGAAGAAAGCTTTCTACATTTTACACAGACCAAAAAATATCGAAAAAATCTTATTTTTTAAATAGACTTGGCAAACCAACTGTCAAAACTGTATCCCGGTCGAGGGTTGTCCATCGAACTTAGCTTGTAGGCAACTGAAAACAGTTGATTTTCATCTTACTCTGCGTTGCAATCGTTTTCCAATAAGCAAAAAAAATTACACTCTACCTTCTGTCGAGACCGCTTGTCTCACGCAACATTTCACTTCCTCATTCACTACAATTGTTCTGATTGCCTCAACGTCTGTTATTTAACAGATGTTCTTACACTAAATTTTTTCCGAGTCTGCAACATTTTTTGTATTCTTGATTCTTTTTTCCCCAGCCAAGTTAACATAGAGTATTTTTCGCCTCGAAAATGTTTTTTTCCTCGAGAGAGGAGAGACGAGAGTTTCATTCTCTTCGCTTTAAACTTCTAAAATCAACATTTTTAACAGAATCCAGATATTTTCGCTGGGAAAAATTCGCCCTCACACTATGTCTGGTGTCTGGAGTTTGGAACTGGTATCTGGTACTCAATCGAACGAGTATGAGGAGCATAAAAAGTTTTTCTCGAGCAACATGAAAAAATATCACCTTCAGTGTAAATTAGGGAACCCTGAACAACGGGTGCTTGATTCATGATGGTACACAAAGGCTTTGTAAAACAATTTTTCATTTGTTTTTGTTCGAAAATATTTAAACAGAGAACACGTTAATTACAAACAAAACAAAGAAGTTCGCTGAATCTATTTGAGTTTGCAATAAACACAAAAAATCTAAAACTCTGGGAGAAAATGTGCATCTCTCCTCTGCAAAGCATCCTTATGCGGGTGTAACAAATATCAATCAATGTCATTCCAATCTACGAAAGCGAATGAAAGTGGATGAAAAGTGTTTTTCAATTAGATGAATAAAATTTCCTCGATTTTATTTTTAGATTTTGAATATTGGGTTTACCAAATCAACCACTTTACAAACCAAAAGCAAACCTAAAATGCATTTTAATGAGTCAATAGCTGATGTGTTGTGGAGAGGAATTTCTTGTTTTTGGGAGGTTGGAACTTGGAAATTAGAATTTAATGGCACGTAGTGATTTATAAATCACGGATGTGAGTAATTATTGGGAAATAATTGGACAGTTTTATGTGAAAAGGTCATTTCGGGAAGTCAAGAGTTTCGAAGGGCAAATGTTTCGATGGGAGTTGAAAAACACTTCATTAATAAACTTAGGTCATGGGGTAAAGTTTTGTTTTTGATTGTAATTAATATAAATGTCGGGAGAACAACATTTTTTGCCTTTTAGAGGGTGGGTTTCGTGTGAGGGTCTCAAAAAGAAGAAAACATTCAAATGTCGTAATTTACGTTACCTTTTATTTGTTTGTTTTTCTCATATTTTGTTATTTATTTCAATTGAGTTTGTGTTAAATGATTTTGTAAACACATTTTGCGAAAACCGTTTTATTTCATTCCCAAAAAATATTAATTTTAAGTTTAAGGCCAGAAGACATGCAATATTTGGAGGATTTTGTGTCTGCATATCTTTTTTATAGACTTGTTAAAGAATGGATACAAAACCACATGATTTTCTTTCATCCGAAGTAATGCACGCAAGAGAGGGATACAATGTGCTGAAATAGAATATAAAAAGATAAGACACGTTCGTTCGGGTGTATAACACGCGAATTCATGGTGGTGAGACTTCCGGGTGAAATCTAAAACGTACATATTATGTTGGTAACAAAGTTTTTGTTGCAGCGATTCAGTTTTTCAATCGAACAGTAAACAATTGAGTAGTAGGTACGAAATTCACCCCAAAATGCTAGACAAATGGACTTTCATATTGAAAAACAAACAGTCCTTCGAAAATTTGCAATTCCTTGAGCTGCATTACATAAAATTCAAGGTGGTCTCGTATGATGATGTATGAAATGCTTGCCTTAATAAATCTAATCTGTAGAATTCAGTGATCAACTATCACCTTGAAGTTGAACGAGAAGAAAATTTCGTTTAAAGATAAACTTCGGAAACCCCCTTATTCTTTCATTACTCACAAAATTAGGACGGCCATCAATGGCAAATTTTTTTTTAACCCTAGACCCGTGTACTATAAAATTTCTACATATCGTGCACTTGGGGACTGTGTGCCCAAGTGTAGTTTTCATACAAAATGTGAGGCAGGTGTGCTGAGAAGGGCGATTTTAATTAAAAAAACGACAAAATATTTGATAAAGTTTATTGAAAAAGTAATTTAAGTATATAAAACATATGGAATGAATAATGAATAAGCATGGAAATTAAGTTTTTACAAATTATTTGATAAATTTTTATTGAAAAATTAGATAAATCTATATATATAAAATAGGATGTATGTATGTGTGTGTATGTATGTCCGGTGTAGACTCCTAAACTACCCAACGGATTTTTATGAACTTTTCAGGGTAGACAAAGTTTAGTCCAGAGATGGTTCCTGTCAAGGTTTGATCCTCATATTCCCACAGGAACGTGGTTGGGAACGGAAAATTAGAAACTACTCCACAGATTTCAAAAATTCTTTCAGCACTAAGGGTGCTACACTATCTCCTTTCATCAGTAACTTAGACTATATTTCATCCCTATAATCCAACAGGAACAGAAACGGGAACGAGAACGGGAACCATAAAGTTACTTGACCGATTTCAAAAATTCTTTCAACTCTAGGATGTTACATTATCCCTCAGCCTCAATGAGATAGACTTACATTTCATTCACATATTTCCATGGGAACGGAAGATTCCCACAGGAACGGGGTTGGAAACGGAAACTTAGAAACTACTGGACAGATTTCAAAAATTCTTTCAGCACTGGGATGCCACATAATCCCTCAGTAATTGTCCGTCGTTATGTTGTTACATTTGTCCAGATACTTGTCCGCTAGTCGCATCACGAGTTTATGAGATATACCCTCAGTTCGATTTTCATCCGGTTGCTGACCGACATATACTTCACTTTGAAGGGGTAGTTGGTTTTAGCATCCACAATCCAAAATATTTTTACTCCGTATTTGCCAGGCTTATTGGGCATGTACATTTTGAATGGGCATCTTCCCCTTGTACCAATGAGTTGCTTATCGCTGGTAAGCTCATTCGAAGGATGATAGAAAATAACCAGGTTGCTTTGAAACAAGTTCCACACATGCCTAAACGCAGCTAGCTTATCAGGAAAGCTCGGGTTCTTCCATCATCAAATCGAATAAATCTGCTTATTTCCTCAAAACTCTCTAATGACATAACTGCCCGGTAAAAGGCCATGTTGCTCTGATGGAAAAGATCTTTCCATCAAAACCAGCCTGCTAAGCGCGTAAGTCAAGCAAAGCTTCGTTTGGCTCGTAGTTCGGATCATCAGCATTTGAGAAATCTGCACCAGCATCACTGTGGTCGTCTTCAGAGTTATTTTCATGAACTCTTTCTCCTTCATCAACTACTTCATCCATAACGCGAATTTTCGTCAAAAAATGCCTGCTCTGCATTAGTCAAATCCCGACTTGATGATGCATTTAGCAGGAATAGTATGCGACTCATATCATCCATATTCTAAAAAAAAATCCATGACTAAAGAAAAGTAACTAACCTTACACAAGTTTTTTTACTTACTTCAAAATAATTTGTAAGATATAATACAAAATCACTTTATATGAAACGAAAAACATTTCTTTTGCCTTTTTCTTGCTATAGCACAAATTATTTGATTTATTTGCAGCCTAAATCTAATAAACAATAAAAACAACAACAAACTTGATGAAAATATCACTGTAAAACATAAAAAACCGTTGAAAAAGAATAATTCTCACATAATCTAATATAAAAATGCACTCCAAACTAATATGGGCACTGAGTGCCCACATACACGATATCGGCTTTTATCTTTCGCAACCATGGCCTACCCCGAATATCAACAAAATCAATTCGATTAGTTCATTTTCGTGTACTTTAACACTGTATGCTTGTGAGAAAAATACCTTTAGGCGTATTACATAGCAATTTATACGTTTTTTTTATATTTGAAAATTTTAATGGGCACTCAGTGCCCAGTACACGGGTCTAGGGTTAAATTAAAAAAACAAAAATTGATTGGAATTTCTTTGGCAAACGTAAGGCAATTCAAATAAAGTAATTCAAAAACTATAAAGTTTGATATAATCAGGGATGTGAATTGTGAACCCCAGAAAATTAGTCGTACGTTTTTATTTTTTCATTTTATATGACTAAGCAAGGCATCTCTGCTTATCTTCCGCTTCAGTGAATGTGGAACGAGCACCATAAAATGTGTAGTGAGCTTGCTAAACCTTCGACTAACCTCGGGTGGTACTGCTGCGTGTACACACTCTGCCCGGCGTTTTTTCCGAAGTTTTTTAATTCTAAGAAAAATTGTTTCAATTTTTCTTAAGTTAAGAACTGTCACGAGCATTTGAAACAGCTGTACCCGGTAGAACCAAAGGACTCTCTATGATTCTCAACTGCTTAGAACTATGAAGATGGGAAAGTAATTGTATAAAGTTTTTTCTTTGTTTTTTTTTCCAAGAATGTAAAAACGCTGTTTCATTTTATTAACTTTTGTATATCCATGAAAAACTTGCCCCTACAAAAGTTTTTCGCTATAATGGTTTAATATTTTTCGCTTGTAGAAAAAATTTTGTTTTTCTAAAACTTAGTAAAAAAAATTCAAATATTTTTATGAAAAATAAATAAACGGAGTGGCGCAATAGAGCGGTGAGCCCAGGTCTAGCGAATTTCTCTCCATCATACCTTTGAAAGAAATGGAAGGGTGCTGCATTTTTTTGCCGATTCCGAATGAATAGTCGAGAAAGAGAGAAATGTCACATTGAAGAAGGAAATGGTTCTATGGAAATCGTTCGTTGGTTTGGTTTTCGAAAAAATGGTAACACAGAAGTCGAATTCCAAAACATCTTTCGAAGGCTGATCTACTGACCCTGGTTACAAAAAATGGAAACTCTTTAGGATGTATGTATAGGTTTCTTTGGGAAAAGACTTACAGACAGTGATAGCAGAACTTTGGGACCCTACTTTTTTGGACCTCTCTGTCTCGTAATTGCTTTCTCCCCAAGTTACAATGAAATATCTTTATTTTTTTTTTTAAATAAGATGTGAAATTCTACATCTCAACGTTTGGACCCAAGTTCCTTATCCCACGTATTTCGTATAAAAAACGGTAGAATCTAGAATCTATGTACATAGATTTTCATGTTAGAACAAAAATAATATCCATTGCAGACACAAACAATAAAATCCTTGGAAGAGGCAAGAGATAGAAATAAAATAAATAGGGCGGCGCAACAGAGCGAGAAGCCCCAAGGCTCGTCACATTTATCACAACCATGTCTTGTCAGTTAATGGAAGGGACTTACACCTTTCTGTCGGTTTCGAACGGCTAATCGAGAAAGCTCTTTTCATGGCAATGAACAATCTATTGGATGACTTGCCAATTCCTCGTGAACAGCGATACCCGTGGAAAAACATCTTTCGTTTCTGTTGGGATTCGAACCACGAACCTCTGGGTGAACAGGTTGACCTGCTAACCATCACACCACGGGTACCACAGGCAAGGGATATATCATTCACAAAACTTCTCGACATAAAATTTTATACTGCTAAACAACAAAAAGCAAGAAATCATAAAGGTAGAAACACATTGCCGACCTAACGCATTTTCGAGAGGAGACGAACAACAGATGACAAGTTGACAGATGGTAGATTATAATTGACAGATGACACGTGATAGATGACATGACAGACGACGATTGATAAATTTCATTTCATTTCATTTCATTTCATTTCATTTCATTTCATTTTATTCATTCCAACTTAAAGTTAAAGCTTAACAATTTTAATATTAGTAAAATGACAAATAACTGATGACAAATGACAGATGACAGATCACTGGTCACAGATGACAGACGAATTATAAATTAACAGACAACAGACATCAGATGACAAATTTTTTTCCGATCATATTTTACTAATAAAAAAAATTTTTATGGAAATCCTCAATGATTCCCTCAACAAAAATCTCTAACGTTGAGTTTCGCACGATTTCGTTTTTACAAGGATATTTTCCCAACTGCTTCTTCAGCAGTTCATCTCACCTTTTCATGTTGTGTTTACATACAATTTAAGCCACTCTATGAAGCACATATTCTGCTATTTCGTTCAAGACATTTGGTATTTTTTGTGTTAGTTCCAAATATCAGGCCTTACCGATTGCATTATTTAAGCGAAATCGCTGCAAGAAATTGATCGCATTTTGATGACCTCTATTTTCGGTACCATCTTTGGATTCTCTTCTTGCTCTCAATTGTCATGTCTAGTAATTGTGGCAATAATTTGACCATCTGATCCTGCGGTTCTGTTTTCAATTCAAGTTAACTCCTTTGGAACATTATACTTACGCATACGCCATTATTTGT
This sequence comes from Melanostoma scalare, assembly GCA_949752695.1. Lineage (NCBI taxonomy): Eukaryota > Metazoa > Arthropoda > Insecta > Diptera > Syrphidae > Melanostoma > Melanostoma scalare. The sequence continues at coordinate 18,911,914 of OX456986.1, forward strand.
TATGTCGGATGTGGAGTTTCATGACGTTTACGATACAAATTCTCGAACTATTCTCATCCGGAGGTGAAAATCTGAATATGAGAACCTCAGTTTTCCAATTTTGTGAGTTAATTAAGCTGTCAACTAAACTGTCAAAATAGTGCCCCAATGCGAATGTTTATCGAGTAGCTGTAAGAGTTGACACGGTGCACAGTCACTCATTAATCAGACCACATTAACCATTATCTTATCTGACAGTGGCCTTCTTCTTCATTTCATTTCATTTTCAGTCATTTCATTTAAATCTTTATTCAAAAAATTTACATTTGCTTGAACTTAAGTAGGTATAATGTTAAAGTTATATTTAAGAATAAGTAGTGATAAACATTTCCATATGTAAATGTAAAAGTGTAGAGTATCACTTCAGTGAATTTATACAAAATCTAAAATCAGGAGGATCCTTTGAAGATAGGCTAAAAAACATCAGTTTCGTTTTGTTACTTATCATTAACTTGTGTGCCATATGAACCATAAACCTAATAATCTAATATCATGGTTAATGTCCGCAACCAAATTAAGTGGGCTGGACGAGGTATATGCAATCCCTAAGTCATCAGCTAAAGCTTTAATTTTACCTAAAAAACCTTTCCAGAATAGGGAATCAATAAATATTAAGAAAAATATTGGGCCGAGAACAGAGCCTTGGGGAACACCTTTGTTGATAAACAGTAAGCTACTAAGATTATCATCAATTCTCACTAACTGTCTTCTATCCTTGAGGTGAGATGAAAACCAACGTAACATTAGGCTTCGAAAACCAGCAAGATATAACTTACTCAAAAGCATGTTCTTCCTTTTTTAAAAGCCATGTCTTTCGATTTATCGATTGGTCGTTTGATATTTATGTTTCAATGCACTTCTTTTCTTGTTAAAAGTGGAGTCTAAAGCTGACAGAGTAGAAGGTGTCCTCCATTGTGATGATTTGTTCGACTGTTCGGTGTCCTCAGTTCTTGCTTCAAAGCAGTTCAAATCTTGTCCCCATTCTTACCGCTTTAATTTCTATCATTAAGCTGGCTTCATTCTAATAAATTTATTTCAATTTCAAAACAAACTAATACTTGAATTCCAGACTGAGGCGAAAACTCCGAGTAAGCAATGTGAAATGTAAGCACGAAAATCGAACCTTTTTTTCTTTCTTAAAGTTGCTGCTTGTGCAGCAATAACGTCTTTTTGTATTATCTAAAGAAGATTGTTTACACTAAAAAAACATTTTCAGTAAATTTCCAAGCGCTCTGCTCATTAAATGTGATTATTAGTGTCCGACCGAAGCTTCGGCTTCGGCTTCGGCTTCGGCCACATTCGGCTAAAAAATCTACAATCGGCTAAACCTTCGGCTTCGGCCAAAATATGCCGAAGTTTTGGCCGAAGCCGAAGGTTTAGTTTTTGGCTGTTGTGCGTTGTGGATTGTGGAAGGGGCTGAAAAAAAAAATTCAGTTTTTCGTAGAACGTAGAACAGTGTTGAGTTATTTGTTGTTATTTTCCTTAATTTCAATAAAATATTAATACTAGTTCAAATTGTTATTATTTTTGAAACGTTAATTTAATTTATCCCGTTAATTTGGTTAATGCATGCACACATTAGATTCGTTTTGAGCTTTACCCAGAGTTGACCCAGGTTTCCTTGAGAACTCTATGAGTCCTCAAAAAACACTAAACCACAAAATCACCACAAATCCCTGTCATTTGAATAAAAATACATGCCATTTAACAGCCCTCAACTCACCCCAGAAGAAACCAAGATCGAATCTTTTTGTACCAAACCCAGGTCAACCCCAAGGCTCAAAAAACACTCAGTTTGACATTCAGGGCAAACTTAGGTTTTTCAAAAAACGCTTTGTGGCGACCACAGAGTGACCTCAGGGATTCAACTAACGAACCTATTCTAGAAAAAAATCATAATTTTTTTCATTTTTAGTCAATCTGGAACGAAAATTCTTCAAGTTATTGAAGCTTCGGCTTCGGCTTCGGCCGAAGGTTAATGTCAAGCCGAATAATCGGCTTCGGCTTCGGCTTCGGCTACAAATCCACCTTCGGTCGGACACTAGTGATTATCATTGTGGCATAATGCAGTCATAATCAGCACATGCCATTCTTAGCATTAACTTAAGTGTACTTAAAAATCAATTCAAAAACACTCATCTGCACAGCCTTAGGGTCTTTAAAAAACAACAAACAAAAAACCAACAGACAGAAAATTTATGAAAAAACATTAAATGCCCCGAATCAAGTTCAAAAAGATAATCAAAAAAGAAACTTTCCAAATGAAATACTTAATAAAAAAAAAATATTTGTGTGAAAAGTCAAAATAACGCCCGAAATAAATTTGAATAAACCTCGGATAAGATCTTCCTTGCGTATACTTTCTTCGGTTAGCTGGACTACTTAAGATATTCTCTCTCTCTTTTGTTAAATAAAAAAAATGTGTTCTCGTGGAAAAAGCCAGTCAAAGCCATTTTGTGCAATTATCTACCCAATGGGGATGGGCTCCATTGTCCTGCATTCCTTTTACCTTTCCTTAAAATCGTACAAAGAAAAAAATGTGAATGTAGGTAAATACAAACTGAACATAGCTGATAAAAAATTGAACCAACAACAAAAAAGAACTTACAAACCGCAAGTTTCACAGCAACAATTCTTGATAAGGATGTTTGACCTTTTTGAGTTACACAACAACAACAACACAAAAAATTTTATATAAATGAAGAAAATGATTACAAACTTCAACTTTTCAGCTTTTGTGTTGTTGTCTCTCAATTTGCCTGGAAGAAGCAATAGCAGTAGCAATAGCAGGAGCACAGCGGCAGCGGCAGGACATAACAACATTTTATCTTTCATAAAACGTCAAGCAAAAGAAAACCTCACAAAGACTATAATTTAAGTGGTGCTTTTGATGTATAATTAAGTTAATGTACAAAGTTTCTTTTACCCGCGAGCTAATTACTAGAGAGTAGATCCCACTATAAAATTATTGCAACAAGGATTGAAAAAGCAGGACACTATTATAAAGACAACAATGACAACGACACATGGGTCTGGCCTGAGGCGAGCAAGGGCTACTTTGTTCCGTGGAACTATCATGTCCTTACTCCTTGTATACTCATGGTCCGCTGTTCACATTTGTATTTGAAAATGTGATATTTATGGTCTTTAACCTGTAAAAATGACATTAACAAATTGTTTTACTTTTGTTTTTCTACTTTTTTCTGTTGTTCCTTTTTTTTCAACAAAAAGTTTTCAAAGGGAAGGATATTGGATGAAAAAGTTGTTTTGGAGCAAAATCAATCAAATGGACCCAAATGGGACGAACTTTATCAAATGACAGAGGTATTCTGTTCATAAAAAAATTCCAGTTTTCCTCCTCAAGGCGGAAAAACGTTCGTTTGGTTCGTTCAAATGGACTTACACCCTTCAATTTTATGTGAGCAGTGTGTTTTAATATTTTTTATTTTTTTTATTTTTTATTCTTTTTTTGTGCTGAGAGCAGCTCAAATGGGACATGACCAATTCCTGTGGGCACTTCGCCCTCTGTCAAATGAACTCAAAAGCACTGAATGGTTGTAAATATCTTTATTTCATTCATCAAACGTCGTTGAAATCGTCGAGGTCGTCGTCGTCGTTGTCGTATACTGGGGTGCACCCACATGCGTATAATTTATTTTTTATTTAACAATGAATTTGTGAATATCTTCGTGCAGGAGCAATAGAAACATGCCCGTGGTTGGTCAGAGCAGCAATGTAACATCTGGTTTACGATGGTTGTTAAAGAAGGGATGATTTTTACAAAATTCTTGACCGTGACATTGAAAATTATGTAAACCTACATATACCCACCCAGCTTGATGTCGAAAGGTAAGTACAGGATACTTACGTAATTTTCATACCATAAAAGACACTGGTCTTAAACTTCTCTTAATAAAGTTAATATTAACAATGAAAATGCAATTTACATACCATTACCAGGTTCCTAAACTGGTAGCGTGATATCATTTCGTTTAATTATTTAGGCTTTATCTCTTGTGTGTTTGTGTGTGTGTGTCTGGTTGTCAACACCGAAACTGAATATTTTCCCGGGTAGGCAGGAGTTTTTATTTTTCATTTTCACTGATACGATGGCACTTCGTTGACAGATGACGTCTTACTTACATTTTATTATCCTCGTTTATCATGGCTCATAACACTGGCACGTTTTATGCTCATAATGTTGTGAAATGTGATATATTTTTCTTTTATTTCGGTAAATGTTTAATTGGTTGACCGAATTTGAATGAGCCTTGAGGCCACACAGAAAGCAGAAGCAGCACAATAATCAGAGAAGTGAGTGTAATGATTTGTTTCCTAGTCAAAATCACTTTTCAAACAAATAAAAATAAATCTGAGAAATGAGTTCTCTTTTTGGCTACACACATAAATAATGTTAAATGAAAAGTTTATGCAAAATTGAGGTAATTTATGGTGCGATGGAAAACCGTTAATAGAATTTTACTGAGGCCCTGCTATCATTTTTGAAAGGGAGTCGAAAGCAGAATGTATCTTGTCCTTGTCTGGGGATTTAATAAATTATTGAAGCTTTATTTTTTGTTTATTTCATTTTTTTTTATATTGCCAATATGAAACAAACGTTGTGACCAGATGAATGTGCCTTCTGCTCCTACAATTTTAAGTAAACAGAACATTTACTCCGTGCATCAATCATACGATATGCGTACGATTTAAGTTCATGTTATTTGGAAAGATAACCTCAACTAAAATTTGACAAAATCAGACGAGAAGAGGATACATTTTGAAGCCGCCACTGGATTCACGAAGCAGCATGGAACAGGGTTTTCGGAATTTACATCTTTGAATTGAATTCGTGCGGACATACTCTTTCACTAACCATCGAACTGTCGTTGTCAATTCATTCAGAAAACTCAACGTTTTTCTCGTGGTAAAATACACCATCGAACAACGTCTGCAAATAATGAAAATTTTGAACCGAAATTCGGAGACCGCAACTGTAGTTATTTTCGGCCCAACAACAAGTTTAGCGGAAAAAATCAGGTTTGTGTAATGTTCGTTGTGGTACCAGTGGCGTGATGGTTACCATGTCCACATGCTAACCCAGAGGTTCGAATCCCAGCAGAGGCAAAAATGTTTTTCCACGGGTATCGATTTTCACGAAGAACTGACAGGTCCTCCGTTAGTAAATTCATTGCCATGAAAAGCGCTTTCTCAATTAGCCGTTTGGAACCGGCAGAAAATTGTAGGTCCCCTCCATTCCCTCACAAGGCATGGTTGTGAGAAATGCACTAGGCCCAGGGGCTCCTCGCTCTATTGTGCCACCCTATTTATTTTATTTTTTTAATGTTCGTTGCCGTGTGGAAATTGTGAAAGGGGAAGACCTCGTCTCAAGTGGAAGAAGACCTCAACCGACTTAGAGTGCAAAACTCGAGAGAGCTCACCCGAAATCGAAATTTTTGGCGTAAGATGTTGATTGAGGCTCTGGTTCACCCCGAACTGTAATACCCACCTAAGTAAGTAAGATGTTGCCGTGTCAGTGATACAATGGGTTGGTAGACGTACGTAGTGGAATCTTTCGTTCGAGTTCTTTCCCATTTCAATATACGCAAAGTATTTGAAAACTTGCACATATTTAGAGCTGCTGACAAGTCACTAACATCGTAATTTCAATATGGTATCACGGTTAAACAATAAAATTTTATGCAATAAAAAACTAAAACAATAATTTACTCCTTGAAGTATGCTTCAAAAAATCACTATCTACTTTACAACCATTTAAACGTTTTGGAACTTCAAATTTTTTTTTTCAAATAATTAACCTTTTCGGCCTCTGACTCGTCAAAAATTCTGTGTTTTGTTTGATACGAGACTGGCCAATCAGAAGACGAAAAAACGTAGATCACTTGAAAAACAGTCTGTAGAAAGTAATCAAAACCAATGTTTACCAGCTTTTGTTGTGTCAGTTCCACACAAGTTCATACATTGCTTAGCATTTTTTTTTTTTAGAAAAAATATGTCCTAACCTGTGTTACTTTTTAACTTACTTATACTCATAAACAAATTTTAAGAGATGCCTTTGTGTGCTTTTTTGGAAATAGAAACAAAAGTAGCTATACATTTTTGTCAAATTTGATTCGAGTCATCGATGTGAAAACAAAATCGAAGGTATCTCTTTTAGTTAAATCCGAAAAGAACAATGAACAACGTCTAGAATGGACATTTTGGTTTTTAGACTAATCATATCTACTGCAGTCGGCTTGAAGTGAGGATTTTTTGAGCTTGAGAAGAATACGGAAGCAAAGGCTCTTACACAGCAGGAATGGCACGAACGATGGGAGTTGGAAAGCAGAGCTCGATGGACTGTGAGGCTGAACGGTGACCTAAGCAAATGGACAATAAAATAATCGGAAACACAGTGAAGTGAACTACTACGTCATACTGTTCCTCACCGGATACTGGTGCTTCAAACACGTTTTGCACAAGATTGGAAAAAGGATAAGCATCTCGTCCCAATACGGATATTCGTTGACAGACGACGCATGCAATATATGTGGAATCAATCCGTAAACAGAAGTATCAGAGAAATCAACCAAAACAACATCATCCAGAAGATACTGTGAGACGAAAAGCAATGGAAGCGAATAATCACGTATCTGACTCAGATCCTGAAAGCAAAAAATAAACAGGAAGAGAAATACACGAGTCGTCCCGTGCTCGGACATCACCGAGAAACTTTTGGAGTTTTAGCCGTTATATCAAGGTTGTCACAACTTTGAGAGTCCAGCGCAGGGGGAAGTATGTATATGTATTCCTTATGGTGCGCAAAGCATTTTTATAAAAGTAAAAAAAGTGTGTCAATTGTCATGTGTCATGTGTCATGTGTCATGTGTCATGTGTCATGTGTCATGTGTCATGTGTCATGTGTCATGTGTCATGTGTCATGTGTCATGTGTCATGTGTCATGTGTCATGTGTCATGTGTCATGTGTCATGTGTCATGTGTCATGTGTCATGTGTCATGTGTCATGTGTCATGTGTCATGTGTCATGTGTCATGTGTCATGTGTCATGTGTCATGTGTCATGTGTCATGTGTCATGTGTCATGTGTCATGTGTCATGTGTCATGTGTCATGTGTCATGTGTCATGTGTCATGTGTCATGTGTCATGTGTCATGTGTCATGTGTCATGTGTCATGTGTCATGAGTCATGTGTCATGTGTCATGTGTCATGTGTCATGTGCCATGTGTCATGTGTCGTGTCTGGTGTCATGTGTCATGTGTCATGTGTCATGTTTCATGTTTCATGTGTCATGTGTCATGTGTCATGTGTCATGTGTCATGTGTCATGTGTCATGTGTCATGTGTCATGTGTCATGTGTCATGTGCCATGTGTCATGTGTCATGTGTCATGTGTCATGTGTCTGGTGTCATGTGTCATGTGTCATGTTTCATGTTTCATGTGCCATGTGTCATGTTTCATGTTTCATGTGTCATGTGTCATGTGTCATATGTCATCTTCACATGTCCCTGTCTTTTGACATTTGTCAACTTGCGTTTACCCGTTCTACCTTTAAGGATTCTCTTTATTTTTTACTCTGATGTTAGCCGTGTTTTATTGGGAATTTTATAGTCAAACGTGAGTATAGATTCCCAATAACACACGGCTGTTGTTAGAAGCATAAGATTTTAGGCTTAGAAATTTTATGAATGAAATGTCCCTTTTCTCTGTCGTAGGATTTTTTTGTGAATCTTTGAAATGGATTTAATTTTGAGGAGTCCCTCACCTTTGCTCTCATTGCAGAGTAGGCAATATAGAGAGTCAACTCCTCTTTGCCTGAAACGTTTGTTTTGATATCAAAGATAGCGTCTTATCCGACTTAAAGGATCTTCTATCCCAAAGAAATGTTGCTATTGCGGCTACGGTACAATCGCCGCGCCGTCATTGCGACAACTGCAAATTTTTCAAAAAGCGGCGCCGCGTCGGTCGTTCCTGTCACGTCAGTGTGGGTTCTGTAAAACCGCTTTGGGTTGGTAGATCATTTAACCACATTATCCGCATCCGGCTCGAATCAAATTCCATCATTTACTCTTTTGAGGTGTAGTTTTCACTTCAATAACAACTAATTTTTACTACTGTGGCTTGAATGAAATGAATTACCTAAAGAAGCAAATCTTAAAAATATCGAATTTTTTCAATAAAAACAACTTTAACTTTTTTTAAATTTATGTATTTCAAACTAGGTGTGCCAGCGACTTTGTCCGCAAGAATTGGCATAACTTTTTTATTTATCAACCGATTGACATGAAATAAAAACTAAATGTTAAGTGAAGCTTACCACAATATATTACTGAAAACCCCATCCAGATAGGATAAGCCGTTTCTGAGATTATCGTGCACAAACAAACAAACTGTTACGTTTTTATTATATGTATAGATATAGATAGATCAACTAACTGTAAAATGGAATATAAGTTCAAGTTTAGCTTGTTGGAACAATGTCACTATCTTGCCAATTGATTTATCTTTATGATGTGGTCTGCGGTTTCAATAAGCTTATTCGTGTGATCCGCTTCAAATTGATAAGATTTGGTGTCTTAAATCGAAACATGCTTTCGACTATGCGGACACGCATTTACAGAGCCCTTCCAGACAAAAAAAAGAGAGATCCGTGAAAGCCTTCACGTCAAAAATGTAAATCATGAAAATAATAGAGCACAGCTGGCCCAGATGGTCATGACAATTCCAAAAAAAGAGACCTTGTTCTCCAGCCAAAATGGCAAATCCACAGAAAATTAATCGTGGTCACGGTCACTTATGTCAATTGGTTCCTTTTTCAAACAAAGCAAAAAAAATATCAGACAAGGACAACGAAACGAAAGCTGCTTGTTTCATAGTTGATAATGTTATTACCTCTTTTACAAACACACCCTTTTCAGTGTCGAAATCCGAAAAGCACTTAAAATTCCGAAACTGTTTGATAATGTATGATCCTGAAACGACCCTATTTTCATGTACAATCAGCTTAAAATGTCAACAATTCCGATCGGAAGATATGTCTTCATGTAAAAATTGTGTATGGCTCCCCTCAAACCCCCCAGAATGTATTGCTATGCCCGTTTGCTCGTTCTGGCTTTTATTTGTTTTTATTTTCAACTAGGGATTCACAAAAATGCAATGTGGCACACATAACTTCATATCGAAAACGATATCCAATAACACTGACTGTCAACAGAATTTCCATTCTCTCCGTTCTTAAGTAAGCTCTTCCCGATGTGCATGTTCAATACAGGTAGCTGCTATACAGGTGGTTAGGGTGATTTTCTCTTTCCCTCCGTTCTGTTTCTGTCCCTTTATTTGAAAAACCACTCTTTACTTTGTTTCTTTATGAATGCACCTGCACCGACCGACCTGCCAATATGAAAACTTGTCCACCCCTTTCATTCCTCCTCCTTCGTTGTCATTCATACTGAAAATAATTCCCTCGAATTCCTTTTCCCCCAACGGAACTAAGAAGGTATCTCTATGGACTCTAACATATTTCAAAGAAGAAAAAAATTTAGTTTTCATTGTATGTCAGCAGTGCACTTTAACCTGTGAGTAGGCTTCTGCTGAGATAAAATATAAAATCGATAGAGTGAACCTTGTTTCGACAACGACGACGACGATGAAAACCACACAACCATCACCACTACCACCACCGACCGAAATCGACACAGGCAATGCAAACAGTTTTTGTTCCATTTTGCGTGGAGCATTTTCTTTTAGACGGGTTCGTCCATCCTCTCACTTTTTCAGCTTTTTCCTTTCTCTTTTTTTTGTTTTCTTTGAAAAAGGTGAGCTTATATTGGTTTTTCTCAACCTATTGTGTTACCACATTGAGCCAACAGATAAAAACCCACTCACAGGTAAGGGAAAAATTAAAACATTTGCGCCAGCCTTTGGCAGAATTTATAAAATATTGAATTTCATGAATCTGAAATATACTTTGATATCAAACATCATCATTTCGTTGCTATAATCACCATGTTCATCATCACTCATCGACCCATTGATGCCCTCGAGGCCTTACTTTTAGAACATTGACATTTTAAGTTAATTGAATTTGGTGTACGCTTTAGGTCAGATTTAGGTATTGTTGCATAGGGTGTTCGCTAAAACATGTAGACCAAACAGGAGCTTAAAAAAATGTCGGCGTCAAAATTGATTCAACTTTCCATCGTATGCAGTAATTGATAGTCCTACGTTGTGAACTACTTTGCCTACGTTTCGAAGCCGAACAGAATTTTCTTGAAAAGTCAGATGCTGATCAAAGCACAAAGCAAAAATTTTTTTACATTTTCTTTAGACAATTCAAGGGATGTGAAACTTGCCTTAAAATTGTTTAAGTCTTAAGCCTATATAGACTCAGACGAAATTGGAGAGGAATATACGAGTATTTCTTCGTCCTTCCTTCTTTATCAGATACTATTCCCTTGTCCTAGACTACGATGGTTGGGCCATGTAGAGCGGATGGACCCAAACGCTCCGGCTCGTCGGGTGTTCGAAAGCACATTGCAGGGAAATCGCGGAAGGGGAAGACCTCGTCTTAGGTGGCGCAATCAAGTGGATGAAGACCTCAACCGACTTGGAGTGCGAAACTGGAGAGAGCTCGCCCGAAATCGAAGTCGTTATAGAAGGATGTTGGTTGAGGCCCAGGTTCACCCCGAACTGTAATGCCCACCTACGTAAGTAAGTAAGTAAGTAAGTATTTCCTTGTCCGTTCTGGAAACTTAGAAAATAAGGGAATCTGAAAAAATGGCATAATAAGAAGTAGTTTGTGGAAAAATGTGCGAATCTTAGCGGGGGCCTAGTACGTAACTCGTTTTAATAATAAAACTGTTCGAATGCCAAATGCCCAAAATTGCTCCACTAAAGTTCTTAACGTTGTAGGAATAAGTCGGAAACTTGTACGAGTTGGAAGAATCAAATCCGATTGTACTTTTATTAGATTTTCAAAGTTTTAGCAAAATTAACGTTCGAATGCAGTTACATTGTTGGGCCTCAGGGTTAAGTGCCTTGTCCGAAATTTTGAAAACATCGTAGATTTAAGTTACGGGACTTGTAAATGTTTATCCAAGCTTAGCAAGTATAGTCTTTGATAGATGTCCATTCTAACAAAGTCTATTAAGGCTTGGTAGCTTTGCTTTTTTAACGTAAACATATAAAACAATCGCACCTTTTCCTTTTTACTTTCAGTTCTTGAAGAGACGCTGGGAAATTTGACAACTTTTGCTGGGACTTCTTCCATTTGGCTCAAAGCCGAACAGTCACGAAATCAATGACATAAGGCAATAATTGGAAAAGTAGTTCTCTTGTTCGCAGTAAGTATTTACGAAATATTTTCAAAATGTCTTTTAATAGCACTACCTATATTTGGTGCCTGACTATGTGTCTCCTTTTAACAAATTTTTCTTGCCGATCTCAAAGAGACACTGGGAAATTTTTCAAACTATTGATACAGCCACTGAATTTTCGACAGAAAGCTTCACATTTTGATAACATAACTCGCAATTTTGCTTTTCTTGTTTTCTGTCTTCTCTTTAAGAGTCCTACCCGGCTAGTTGCTCACTATTGAGTTAATTTTTACAAGTACACCTCTGCCATTAGTGAGTTTGTTTTTGGGATATTCAATTGAGTTCTTCTTGACGAATATTATTCCATCAGAGACTTTCTTCTCAATGGTCTTTTGATGGGCTATGAAAGCGTTTCCTTTCAGGGCCACAAGTTCCGAAGCATATTTGCTGACCTGTCTTAAGATTGCCAAGGCCTATAGAAGGTCTTTTCATATCTTAGTGGAGAAATATTTTGAACCTTTTCTAAGTGCCAACGGGCAGCCATTTCAGAAATTCGAAGTTTTTTCTTATGGATGATCTTACAATCTGTGGAATTTTTGTTGGGGCGCGTTGGCTCGGACCATCTCATCTTTTTTTTATAAAGACAGGAGGCTCTACTTAGCTTGAACAATCTGTCTGAATAGCTCTGTTCACACTGTACAATTAGTTAGTTGGACAGACTTCGTTTGATGGATGTTGGATGGTCTGATGTAGTTTGCGTTCACACTTATCAAGCTTGTCGTCCAACTTTATGTCACATACCCTTCCACTCCGACCAACTTCTAGATTTCCAAAAATTTTTGAAAACCATCCAACAAGTTGGACAAGCGGTCGTCTGAAGGGTTCACACTATCAAGCATTGGTCGTTCAAGCCCAAGTCTGTCCAACTAATCGTACAGTGTGTGAACAGGGCTTATGACAAATAAACTAAACTAAACTAAGAACTCAGATGAATTGCGATCTTAAGTGGATGGAAACAAGGTATTTGACAATTCACTTATAACTTCAAGGACGGCCCTAATGAAACTGGACTTGAAGGCTTAAGGGAAATTAGATGCTCATGCCCCGTGCGGGATTCGAACCCACGCGTCCGGCATCCACTAAACGCTCTACCACTACACCACTGTCGCCCTATCTCCACGGTCATCAACCTGCCCTGAACTAGTCTGAGCTGATCTGCTTCCTAGCCTCACCCACTGATGCTGCTTCCAATGTCTTGGCTTGATTTCAAGTAATTGGGAAATGACAACATCACTCCAAGACAGACTTCAATGGCAGAGGCACTAGTGTGGAGCACATAGGTACTTATGAGAACTATTATGCCTTCTAATCCACAATCGTAATGCCACGATTCCGTGACGGATGATGAAGATAACTGTCGAACTTGGTTAGGCACTAGATAAAATTTTTTTTTTAACTACGCGCTCAGAAGAAACTCCTCTTTCGTGGCCAGGGATAAACTTGAGTAGTCCCCTTGCTTCTTTTAAAATTGTTTGGAGACTCAGTTGTGAGTCCAAGTAAAGCTAGTTGATTCTAAAAGAATGTAAGCATTCTGCTAGACATCGATTACTTAACTTCAGATGGAAACATGTGTGGCCTTCGGCTGATTCTTTTGTTCGCTATAGTCTAATGGTGCCAATGGAACACTCGCCCCTAGTTTTGATCCGTTCCAATGTAGGTAGGCGCTGCGCTATTCCCCTCAGTGAGACTATCCCAGTCATGGTGGCTTCGTAATAATTTACTATTCTCTTTTTTGGACACCATTGGGGTGGTACCCGTGGCGTGATCGTGGGGACTAGCTTTTTATGTTTTCTAAAAACTGTATAAGTTTCATTCAAATCTATCGAGCGGTTTTTTAGTTACAGTGGTCACCGCAAGGACCCATTATTAAAACCGGTTCAACTTAGACCGCCATAACTTTTAAAATAATAATTTTTTTTTTTTTTTAATTTTAGTGAAGTAATGTTAAAGTATGATGAAATGATACTGTGTTTTTTAGTTATGTGAAATAATCTTAATTACTAGTAAAAAAAAATTATTAAAAACTGGCATTTTTTCTCGTTCCTGACTACACCTATCCCTTTAAAGAAGCTAATTGAAACGAAATTTATTCTTGATTTTTCGACTTCATTGCCACGGATAACGCAGAAATACTCATGCCCCATCAGAGATTTTTAGCCTTGAATATGTGATCAAGGTAGAATGCTGAAAACTAAGAAAACAACACTTACTTACTTACTTAAGGTGGCGCTACAGTCCGGGTCGGACCAGGGCCTCAACCAACATGCTTCTCCAGCCAGCTCGGTCCCTAGCTAGCTGCCTCCAGTTTTACACGCCAAGTTGGTTGAAGTCCTCTCCTACTTGCGTGCGCCACCTGAGTCGCGGTCTTCCTCTACAGCGCCGTCCCTCGAGATTGGATTCGAAGACTTACCGGGCCGGAGCGTTGGTGTCCATTCGCTCTACATGACCCAGCCATCTAAGCCGCTGGACCTTGACTCGTTTGACAAGGTCAGTGTCGCTGTACAGCCCGTACAATTCGTCGTTTAATCTTCTTTTCCACTCTCCATCTATGCAGACGGGACCAAAAATCACCCGAAGAATTTTTCTCTCGAAGCATCCTAAAGCGTTCTCGTCTGCCTTTGACAAGGTCCATGCCTCTGCGCCTTATATAAGAACCGGGATCTTTGAAAGATTGTGCCTCTCGTGTTGACGTAAGAGTTTTGCACTATTCTTTCAAGAACGATGTTGAAGAAGTCGCATGACAGTGCATCGCCTTGCCTAAAACCTTTTTTGACATCAAATGTATCGGTGAGATCTTTTCCGACCCTGATGGAGCAGCGTGCGTTCTCCATCGTCATCCTACACAATCGGACAAGTTTGGTAGGGATGCCAAAACTAGACATGGCTTTATAACTCCTCTCTATATATGCTGTCATATGCGGCCTTAAAGTCGATAAAACAACACACCGTCAATATTTAGTCTTTACTGGTGATCATATTAGCGATACTTAACAAACTACGGTGGCCATTTCTCCTTAGAACCAGTCAGAACTTTTGATTTTTTTTTTTTTTTACTCTGTACGAACCATTGCCAAGGGAACCATCCAAAGAAAATGCCTCTTTCTAAATAGCTTGACAACCACAAAAGTTAGTGGGTTGAATTCCTTTAAATTCTCAAAAGGCTTCCCAAATTACTCAGCCGATTAGTTTCCTCAAATCTTTCCAGAATAATGCTTAAAAGTGGGTAGAAAATTAGTCAACCTTTCTTCCTAAATTCCTAAATTACTGTATTTCAATATTTTTTCACCACAAAAACAGCAATGCTAACGATGCCTACTTTTGGTCATAATAATTATAATTTTCCCAGTTGCCTATACAACACACCCTGTATAATAAAAACCTGTTGGTGACAGGAAGATATAAAATTTCGGAACCTTTTTTGAAGAAGAATAAAAAAAATTATCTCCTTGTGATTACCCTGAAAATATTAAAGTTGAGGGACTTTTGATTTCTGGTCTCCTTTATTTTTCATTGCGGAAACGGCAAAGTGTTCCGGAAATTGTGGATACCTGGTTCCTACTTACATACATCTCTCTACTCGCTTTGCTCCAATCGAATTCGTCGGATATAATTTGCACTTAGGGATGGAAAAAGCACCTTTTTTTAGTTTGACCTTTTTTCTGCCGCATAGAGAATGAAGACATTTTTTTTTTTTTTCTTATCGAAGCCTGACGCTGGCGTTGCGTTGTTGTCCCAGGTGAAGAATACAATCTCATAAAATGGGACGATGCTTGGAATATTGATGAGGGACATTATGCTCTAAGGAGATGTGAATTATACTTATCTAGCTGTGAGTTCTGAAAATGAGTTTTCTTGCTTTCTTCTCTAGATTTAAGAACGAAGCTTTAATTTATGTATTACTGTAAGAAAGCAATTTATTACCGATGGAATGGGCGATGATGGGTGAAGGGGGGATGGGATGTATGCCTACCTGCAAATGAAATTTTCGCGTATAAAAAAATTTTGATTGCCCACGGAGTAGAAACATATTTTATAGATACACATACTGCGGGTACACCTACCTACCTTTTTTCCGCCGAAAATAATGTCTCACTTTATTCGCAAAAGGGAAAATTGGAGTCTTCTTCAAAACCTTAAACCAAACCATGTATGAAACACGAATTTCCGTAGAAGAGAAAGAAAGAAAGAAGAAAAAAATGAGAAAACATTCAATAGCATCCTGAGGCACGTTAAATAAATGCTTTGTGATAAAAACATTTTAGAATGTTGGATGGGTGTGAACCATAACATTAACTGAGATAAAAGCATGTTTTGCTGTGAGCTCTTCCGCTTTATAATAACTTCCTTAGAAGGCTTTTTAAAGGTTCTTTGAGTTGGAAAATAAATCCTTAATGAGAACATCCAATTGTTGACAACAATAAGGAGTGTAATCAATATTTTCTGGAACCTGTGGAAGACTGTAGCTGGAAGACATGTTGCATGTCTATATATGAAATTGTAAGGGAAGCTGATTGTGTTGGAAAGCAAGTTCATTCATACATTGTGTGCCCCCGGAGACTAGCGCATTTCTCACAGCCATGTGTTGTGAGGGTATGAGGGGGGACCTACCACGGTTAATTGACAAAGTGCTTTCTATGGAAATGAATTTACTATCGGTGGACTTGCCAATTTCTCGGAAAAAGCGATACCCGGAAAAACATTTTGGTTTCTGTTGGGACTCGAACCACGAACAAGTTGTGAAGATATTTGATAATGTTTGTTGCTAAATTCGAAAGAAAAACAAGTGAATATTTTGTCCTCATCTCCCATTTTCTACTACAAAAACAAACGGGAAATTTCATAAATCAAATCAAAATAGATATGAAAACTTTAGTGTGCTTATATTCGCCAATTGATGTCGGTGTATGCGTTTCTATTTTTAATCATTCTCGCAAAGATTCAGAGCTCAATTTTGTTTTGCCAGCTAATAGATGATATCAAGAGCTAATAATCCTCTGACACCCCACCCAAGCCCGTTAATCAACAGCATATTTCCAACACTCTCTTTGGTCAAAGGCTTTTAATCAGTCCTAGACCAGTATGCTTACTCACATAGCACATTCCAAATGAAACCCGATTATTTGGCAAAAATCCAACATTTTTTGCAAATGCGGTGAATTTTTTGATTTTTACCTGCATGTTCGGAAACATGAATTTATTTTTCTGTTCTAATTGGAGTATTTAACAATGATATGCAGCCTGGCCTTGGACATCGACCTCCCTTCAGTAAAGAAATCAACTAATGCGTTACTAGAAAAATTTCTAATTTTTTAAATATTTTTTAACTTCATTTGCCCCACACGTTTGTAAATGTTTCACTGATATTGCTTCCCCTTTTTTTCATTCGGGGAACCTACGGCTGTATAAAAATTGTGTTTTAGTTGGAAAAGGATCCAATTGAATTGTCCCCAATAACATTTGCCTCATGGATTCTAAAAAAACTAAGCTATTTTCGTATTCCAAATTGTCTGCCACGGCAAATCTGGCTTAATTGGAAGCATGTTTGCCTGTAACCGGGGAAGCTCGTCGTCTCAAAATTGTCACAAAATAAATGTTTTTCACGGATATCGCCTAACAAGTAATTACACACTGTCAAGAAAAGCGCTTTCCTAGGCCTAAAATTTTGTGCCGCTTCCGAAAGATTGAGCTATCTTTCGGAATCGGCACAAAATATAAGGCTCTGTTGAAATGCGTTAGACACCGAGGTTCTTATTGCTTTGTTTTGTTTTTCAAAAACTGCATTAAAAATTTTGAGTAATTATCTCTGCAATAGGGTTCAAATAGTAACTACTGATCAAGGTGTTTCCAGTCCATTTATTGTTAACCGTGGGGTGCCTCAGGGGTCAGTACTAGGACCACTTCTTTTTTCACTTTTTGTCAATGATCTTCCAGATATTTTCCATAATTGCTTCATCCACTTGTATGCAGATGATGTGTTACTTTATATTTTTAGAGAATTAGGGTTAATGGATGATTGCTGTCCGTATTAATGAAGATCTTATAAATATTCAAAACTGGGTGCTTGAAAATAAACTACAGCTAAACCCGTAAAAAACCCTTAGTATGATTTGCTCGAGAAGTGAAGTTAATCTTGAAGACTTTTCCAAAATCATATTAAACTGGCAAGTTGTTGACTATGTCTCAAAAGCAAAATACTTAGGCTTCCAAATTAATTGCAAACTTACTTGTTGTGACGCTATCTCTGAATCCATAATACGCGTTTATAGTAGTTTACGTTCTCTAAGGTCTTCTTCAAACATCTTGGATCCTGCTTTGAGAAAATATCTCGTGAACAGTCTTGTTATGCCCTCTCTTACTTTTGACTGTAATGTATACCCTTCTGCCTTCTCTTGATTATGAGTGCAAACGTAAACTTCATGTCGCGTTTAATGATTGTCTACGTTTCATACAATGTATTCCTAAACATGAAAATGTGTCAAATTTACATACTTCGTTGTTAGGAATTTATTTTGATAAATATTTACTGTTCCGTAACGTTATTTTACTAAATAATATAATTCAAAATAGAAGCCCCGAATAATATGAAAGATTATATTTTTCCCACTAAAAAATTATTCGAGTATATGAAATGTCAATAAAAAAAAAAAAGTGTAGGTACATATACACTGTCAGACAAAATAAAGTGCAAATGCACTTGACTCATTTTAAAAATGCAGAGAATAAACAATGAGGAAGATTAATCACTCTATTTAATGTTACTACGTTATATTTTGTCATTGTTTATCAAACCTTTATAAATACTCCGTTATTTTTTCTCTCTTTTAAACATGAACTGCATTAATTTTCAAGCAAATGACATTGAGCTCGGACAAAATAAAGTGCAATTTTTTAATACATGTGCAAAGTATAGCTAATAATAGTCAAAAATAAAAATTTAAGCCAAAATGATCAGAAGGTGAGGTTATCTTATGCCCGTTTGCAAAAATTTTGTTTCAAGTTGAATTTTATTTTCATAAGCTTTGACATGGAACAACTCTCACCCGAATTGAAAGAAGTTTTAGTTTCGGACCGTTGACGTGGGTTGACCTTCCGTAAATTAAGTAAAAAATATAGTCTGTCAATATCTGGAACCAAGAAGGTTTATTTGAGCTTCATTAAACGGTGATCTGCTGCCAGTTTTAGAAGTCAAAGTGGAAGAAAGAGGAAAACAACACCGCAGAATCACAATAGAGGCCAGAAAAAACCGTTATCCACAGCTAGAAACATTGAAGAAGACCTACAATCAGACGTAAGACCAAGGACAGTCCAAAGGTGTCTTAATGAAAGTGGGCTACGAAACTATTTGGCAAAGAGAAAACTTTTGCTATGCCAAATAATTATAAAAAAAAGACTTGCTTTCGCAAAGAAGTATTTAACAAGACCACAATCGTTTTGGGAAAGCATAATTAGGCTTCATGAGTCTAAATTTGAGTTAACAAATTCCAAATCAAGGAAAAGAGTTTGGTGCAAGCCCAAGGAAAGACTAGACCAAAGATGCATTAAAAAAATCGTCAAACATTGTGGTGGGTCTATTATGGTTTGGAGATGTTTTCCCTTTGGTGGCGTTGGGAATATTGTCAAAATTGACACCAAAATGACGGGTTCTCAATACGTCAACATTATTAGAGAAAACTTAGCTTCTTCGGCATCAAAAATATCGCTGGACAACTACAATTTCCAGCAAGATAATGATCCGAAGCATACTTGCAAAGTGGCAAAGCAGGTTTTCTCAAAACAACGTGGAAGTATTGGAATGGCCACCTCAATCCCAAGATCTCAATCCGATAGAGCATCTTTGGTCCATATTAGATGACAGAATTCCGTTAGATGGTCGGCGAAACATACCATCTTTTTGGGAAATCCTCCAATTTGAATGTGAGAGGATTCCATCTGAAATTTTGAGAAATCTTGTTCGCAGCATACCAAAACGACTTGCTGCTGTTATTCAAAATAAAGGAGCAGTCACCAGTTACTGATTTCCTATGAAAATATATGTTTTTTTGCTGATGTTTTGAATTTGTCTTCTCTTTTTTCATGATTTGTTGCAACACATGTTTTTTGTTATTTCAATTTTGGTTATATTTTGTTTATGAATACTGATATGTTTGTAAAAGAACTTAAATAAATTAAATAAAATGACTTTTTGAAGTACAGTTCATGAAAACAATACAAAATAAAGTGAGTTAGTATCTTAATTCCGGTTTGCACTTTATTTTGTCTGACAGACAATTCAATTCTTTTCTTAAGACACCTAGCAGCTTTTGTTTTCTTATGCCATCCACTTACATACGATTGAGATGAACAACTACAAGCTTTTCTCTCCGAAAATTACGATTTCAACATATCCAGCGTCCGAAGAATCGTCAGTTTAGTCAGCATCTGCAAAAATTCCAGATCCAGCTATAGTTAGATATTAATAAAATCTTTATACACTTGAATTTTTAACAAGTGTGCGCTTTCTAAATACATGAGTGGTGGAGAAGTTGTTTTCAGGGAAAATGAATCGTTTTATCTACTCCAGCAGTCAGTAGCCACCAATTGTGACACTTCCTTCATTTTGTATACACAAAAAATGAACACATTTCTACGTTTCTTAACAAAAAAAATCTAAAATTGGAAACCATGCATACAATCCAATCCCAAATTAAAATAGCAAATGATCTCTTGCATCATTAAAACGGACAAAGACGGCCCTTTTGAAGATTTTGTTAAAGGCTATCTAATATCCAATGACCTGTTGATTGCAATTTCATAAACATTCTTCCGAGAAAATTAGTGAAATTGTTATTAGTTTCAGAACTGAGTCGATAATATAATTGAATGAGAATGTTGTGAGCATTCGTTGAAGAGGATTGGTATAAAACTCAGTCATTACGATTCAATTGAAATTTGTACAATTGTACAAGGTGTGGCAGGTAACTTTACTGATTTTTTTTTTTGCATGCCGTCGACACCGTTAGTGATTGGACCAAAAAATGGCGTATCAAGCTCAATGAAGCTAAATCTGCACATATAAACTTTACAAATAAAAATTTAAGCTACGTTCAAATATTCATCAACAATCAAGCTGTACCCTACGCCAATACGGCCAAATACCTTGGGATGAATTTGGATGCAAAGCTAAAATGGAAAGAGCATATCAAAAAGAAAAGGGAAGAGCTCAACTTGAAATATAGAAAAATGTACTGGTTACTCGGTAGAAATTCGGACTTATCTGTCGAAAATAAAATAATGCTTTATAAACAAGTACTTAGACCTGTTTGGACCTATGGAATCCAATTATGGGGCTGTTCAAAGAAAACAAATACTGAAATCATCCAAAAGTTCCAAAACAAAGTCCTTCGTGGAATAGTAAATGCACCATGGTATATAAGAAATAGCGATTTACATCGTGACCTACAAATAGAAACGGTTACAGAAGTTGTAAGAAAACATGCTGTATCACACAATCAGCGACTGCATAGTCATATCAACTCTGAAATGGAGTCCGTATTAAATACGAGAGGCAATGTTCGGAGATTAAGAAGAACCAAGCCACACGAGCTAATGGCCTAAAAGTCATGGGAAGCATTAAAAGTTTAAGCTTCCCTTAAAGAGATAATATTATTGAGAAAGAAAAATCTGTTGTCGATCGTTATAGATTGGTTCTGATTATGAGGAGTTTTTAGTGGGTAAGAATCCCACACTACTTGGTATCGAATACTACTAAGTGTCTTTTGAAGATTTACTCCTGACAAAAAAAAAAAAAAAAAAAAAAAAAAAAAAAAAAAAAAAAAAAAAAAAAAAAAAATCTCAGAGACTAAGTCGCACGAAGCTTAGAGCAAGCTCATTTGTACGTACTTATCTACGCTCTTCATCATAAATGCAAGTGTTAGGGGTTAGAAAACACCAACACCAGCACAAAGAGAACGTATAGAAAATATATATATGAGAAAAAAATACAAAGAGTGACATACAATATAGAACACCTAACATGAAATACAATAATAAATTAAACAAAATTACTAGAAATAAAATAAAGTATAAACTACAAATATTTTGATGGACAATAAACTAAGAAACATTGAACAAAAATCATGCATGTGGAGCACTGGTTTTAAATTTTTGTTTTAAAGTATATTTATTAATGTTGAAATCTAAATGAAGGGAGTTAGAATTGTATAATCTACTCATGCGCGATAGCGGTTCATTCATGCCGTAATTGGTTCTATGATGGGGGCAATGAATCAACTCTAAATTACGCAAGCAGTGAGATCGAGACGAGAGCAAGTAAGGAGCATCTTAGATAGATGCTGCATCTATAAAGCCAGTCAAAAGCTGATGAAAAAATACTAAACCATTGTTGATACGTCTTTGACTAAGGGTTTGCAATTGCAAAAGTTGAATTCGATGTTCATAAGGATGTAGATTGAATGGATCTTCCCAAGGAAGACCCTTTAAAGCAAAACGTATAAATTTGTGTTGTACTGCCTCAATACGATGTTTATGAATTTCATATAGGGGAGACCAAACTTGTGAGGCGTACTCGAGATGAGGGCGAACATAGCAGTTATACAAAGATAGTGTTACATAAGGATCATCAAATTCTTTTGACCACCTCTTTATGAAACCTAGCATAGAATTTGCTTTCCTTACTATTGAGTTTATGTGCTCACTAAAATTCAAGGTTAATATTGAAGTAAACACCTAGGTCACAAAAACTTGAGACATTACATTTGAAAGGTTAATAACAAAAAAAGTAGTAGAGATATCTCTATAATTTTTTTTCCTTGTGTCACACTTTACACATCATTTAAATTTATTTTTCAAACAATTTTAAAGATGGTACTGTACAAAATCCGCCCCATTGTCAAAACTCTGAACAAACCGAAGTCTGAAGTTTCGTTCAACTTTGTCTAGCATCTCGGTGGTAATTTCGACTATGGCACGCCGAATATTGTCTTTAAGATGAGCCAGGGTCCGTAGGCGATCAGTATATACACGAGGGATTTTAGGTAGTCCCATAAAAATATCGTAATCAGCAAAATCATGTGACCGAGCAGTCCACGGAAGGGCCCCTCTCAAGGAGATGACGAGCAACAAAATCCCGTTCAGACAGCTCTTGCACCACAGCGATTTTGTAGGGATGAAGTTCAACTTCAGAGTGCAGAATTGGTTTCAAAGATCGGGCTGACATCCTAAAGTAGCAGCATGATTGCGCGCTGAACGACTGGGAGAACGAAAAATGCGCAACACTGAAACTCGCCCTAAATGTGTCCGCCCAATTAATAAAGTCGATTAATGACCGGGAACACGACCTCCAGGCGGAATATTGAAGTGAGCGCGGAAGGCACGTTGAGTTGCCACAAAGAAGCGGTCATTTGAAAAAAATGTTTCGGGGGCAAACGCACTTTGCTCACCCGTCCACTGCATGATTGTTACCGACGGGGTCACAAATGACCTCCTCCCCTTTCTAAAGATAGATATCACACTCTGTGAATCCTGTAAAAAGATGATCTCTCTAATCCCGATCTGTTTCTAAAGCAAGTCTCATAACCCATAAGCCCATAACTTTGCCTTTCATGGAGTTCTTTTATGGACTCACTAACTTATTTGATTATTGTTGAAACACTTGTTAAGTTTATACTTGCGACCAAAATTTCGAAGTAATCTAGTTTCGATATTAATGTCTAAAGAAAATATGTTTCAATAAATTATTATTCTTTTGTTTATTCTATTCGAATCCAGACGTTTCATTTTACTTTGCTAAAAAAAAATCAAGCAGATTCTTATCCCGATTTGGAGAATGAGGAGGAAGATGACGTAACGACACAATTACAAGAAACTCCAGAATCCATCATGAACCGCCGAAGCGAAAGGATCTCAAAGTTGCGTAAGGTTGTATACAACGTTGAAAAGGTAAATTTTTTAGAAGATCCTGAAGATTTGGAAGATGTTTTATCCAGAAGTGACAAAGAAAAATGGATAGAAGCAATGCAGTGTGAAATGAGGTCATTTGAAGAAAATGATACCTGGAAAAGTGTAGAGAAGCCCGCTGGAGCCAACATTATTAAGACAAGATGGGTATTCAAGACGAAGAAGGATGAAAATGATGTTGTACGGTACAAGGCTCGATTAGTGGTGAAAGGTTTTACACAGAAGAAAGGTATTGATTATGAAGAAACCTATTCACCTGTCGTGAGGTACTCTTCTATCCGATATTTGATAGCATTATCAGCGAAGTACAATCTTCAAATTCAACAAATGGATGCTATTACTGCGTTTCTCCAAGGTGAGTTAAGTGAAGACATCTATGTTGAGAAACCGAAGGGACTTTCGATAGGAAGAGAAGGCCAAGTGATGAAACTCAATAAAGCTGTTTATGGTCTTAAGCAGTCAAGTTTAGTTTGGAACACCAAGTTGGATCGAGTTCTTCAAAAGTTTGGAATGAAGCGTTCACAAGTGGATCCTTGTATCTACTTTCATCGAAAGAACAGAAGCATGACATTTTTAGCAGTTTACGTTGACGACATCCTTATCTTCACTAACGAAACGACATTTTGTGAAAATTTGAAGCTGAACTTGATGAAGGAGTTCAAAATGAAGTTCTTGGGAACTGCGAAGAATTGTTTAGGTATTCAGATTTCTCGTGACAAAGATGCAATTTATCTAAATCAAGAAAATTACATATCTGAGATGCTAATAAAATTTAACATGAATGAATCAAATCCTGTAGCAACTCCTATGGATATCAACATAAGACTAACAAAAGAGATGTCACCCAAAACTCCAGAAGAAGAAAAAGAAATGGCTAAAATTCCTTACCAGCAAGCAATCGGAAGTTTATTGTTTGCAGCACAGTGTACGCGACCGGACATATGCTTCGCAGTAAACAAATTGAGCAAATTTAATAACTGTCCTGGTAAAGAACATTGGGCTGCTGTGAAGAGAGTATTCAGATATCTCAAGGGAACAAAAGCAGCCAAATTAAAATTTTCAAGAGATGGCTTTTCTGCGTTCAAAATTTATTCTGATTCAGATTGGGCAAGTGATTGCGATGAAAGAAGATCTGTCACAGGCTACGCTTGTATCTTACAAGGAGGCGCCGTGTCTTGGGCATCAAAGCATCAGCCAACTGTTGCTTTATCCTCAACAGAAGCCGAATATATGGCTCTTTCGGCCTCAACTCAAGAAGCAATGTGGATTCGTGGCCTCGAGAATGAACTGAATCCACATTTTAATAACTCGGCCATGAATATATATTGCGACAACAAAAGTGCAATTCATCTGGCATCGACAAGCAAGTACTTATCAAGATCCAAACATATTGATGTTCGACATCATTTTATACGTGAAAAAAAGAACATGAATATTATCACTTTCACTGGAATTGGAACTGAACTTATGGTTGCAGATTATTTAACAAAACCTGTTCCAGCTGAAAAACATAAATTCTGTTGCAACAACATGGGTTTATATTTGAGGTAAATTTTGTTCGAGGGGGAGTGTTGAAACACTTGTTAAGTTTATACTTGCGACCAAAATTTCGAAGTAATCTAGTTTCGATATTAATGTCTAAAGAAAATATGTTTCAATAAATTATTATTCTTTTGTTTATTCTATTCGAATCCAGACGTTTCATTTTACTTTGCTAAAAATTATAATGCCGGGTATTTATGAGATAATGATTTCTTGCCATAAAACGTGCTCTCTCGATTAGTTCTTTCTTCTTTGGAATCAGAAAACGAAACTGTTGGTATTATTGAGAGAAATAAGACATGTACCGGGGCTCCCCGCTCTGTTACTCACTTTACAATTCAAAATACATTTTTTCTATCACGGCACGATCTCGATTGAAAATAGTGCATTTCATTTAAGATTCCTTAATCCGAAGGTTAACTTTCCAATTTGAGATAGAGACTGATGCTTTAAAAAACTTGTACACAAATTTTCTTTGCGTAAGAGGTGTTTTATTTTTGTCCGAAACTGGGAGTATCGATTTGACTGCAGTCAGTAATAACTTTACTTTACTTTTATGTGTTTTATATTTTTGTAACCAACTTTGTTTAACTTTATTTGATTGTCAGTATCATTTTTAAAAATGACCATCAACACATCTGACTTGTGGAGAGGATACTAATTTGATCAGGCAGAGTATTGCCTATAACACTGAGTATGTGAACATTGTTCAGACCGGAGAAGCAGTCCCCAGAGAATACTTTTTTCACGATATCTCCAACTTGGCACAGAATACACTAGGCACTCGCTACCTTATATCAAATTCATCTCCATCCACTTTTTTCCCATAGCTGGCTACCTACATACCTCCTTCCTTGGGTCCACAATGGATCCAGGGAGATAGCTGTGAGGTGATGTACGTCTTCTTACCCATGTTTCTTTTCTTATCTCTCCGTGTCCACTTTTCAATCCCAATTGTTTGTTGTTGAAAAGAATTTATTTGTCTATTAAATTTGACCATCTCAACTCAGCTTACGTATTCCACGAAAGAGAATAATTCACTCAAAAATAAATCAATCGATAGCAAAATAACATAAGGATGCAATCATTTGTGAGCATCCTTTTCGTCGCAGATCCTTGGAGAAACCTTCCGACTAAATATTTAATTAACTTGTTGATTCTTATACCCCAATGTACTTATTGGCAAAACAATAATAATTATTATTATTATATTAACGCTTCTTACTTCTGAGAGCGCCTAATTAAAATTTCATTGTACTCATACTAATGATTGAGAAAGCCTGAGTGATTGATTATTATTATTTATTCGTCGCGTAGGTACGGTTTGTCCTTTGGCGTTAATGGCAGCGCAAAAAGTAATTAATTATCCTATATCCTGGCCTAGCAATCGCATACCCGATATCAGATTATCGGAAGTGCTAGAGTAAGTGAACAATCATCGACCAAGCTCTCTACACACCTAGAATTTGTACAGTACACCATCATAGGACGTGTGCTTAAAGTTTGCCCAATTAAATTTTTCCACCTAGTGAGTTTAATTTGTTTTTCTACAATCCTGCACGAGGACACAGTAAGCAGGCATATCATGATATGATGCTGGAGGCTGTGTATTTGTTTTTCTAATTTTTTTTTTCGATGCATTTGCTGAATGAGTTTAATTTCGCTGATTTGGTTTTGTTAGTTGTTGTGCTTGTTTCGACCAAATCATTCACTGTCATCATCATATCGGAATTTGCATGACGTTGACTCGTGTTGATTCGAAAACACATTATTTGTTCACTTGTTCAGCAGTCAGTGTACTGCCACTTGTTTGTTAGTAGATAGTTGAAGTTCTACGTGATCAAATTGCCGCGGAAGGTCCAAATGATGATGCATACCTTTCGAATGTATTCCGATGTAAACATTTAAATTAAACTTGGGTATCACAAGTGGCAAACGATTTGGGTCCCTTTTTTTACTTCGTTGGATTAGATCGATTGTTCGCATGGAGATGTGAGAGTGAGATAGACTCATAAGTCTGAAAAATGTGCTATTTTCAGTTTTCAAAAAAAAAAAAAACATTTTGTTAATTTCTTTATGCTTTGTACAATGCCATGTTCGTAATGGTTCGCATGTCTGCCTGTTACAAGTTCGAGGTTCGAGTTCTAGAAACATAAAATTATTTTTCCATGGCTATCGACTTTCGTGAGAAGTTTGCTGGTCTCCCACGAAAACCTCTTTCTCACTTAGCCTTTCGGAACAGGCAAAAAGTTGTAGATCCTTTCCATTTCTTGCAAGGAATGGTTGAGAGAAAAGCTTAAAGCTACGAGGCTTCTCGCTCTGTTGAACCGCTCTATTTAAAATAAATAAATAAATAAGTAGAAGCCCCTGGGCCCAGCGCATTTCTCACAATTATGCCTTGTGAGGGAATGGAGGGGACCTACAATTTTCTGCCGGTTCCGAACGGCTAATCGAGAAAGCGCTTTTCATGGCAATGAATTTACTAACGGAGGACTTGCCAATTCCTCGCGAAAGGCGATACCCGTGAACAAACATTTTTGCCTCTGCTGGGATTCGAACCTCGAACCTCGCAGGTGGACATGCTAACCATCACGCCACGGGTACCACGCGTAACCGCTCTATATATTTGATTATTATTGATCGACTTTCATGAGAAAATGGGTGGTCTTCCGTGAATAAGTTTACTGCCACGACTACGAAAAGCGCCTCTTCACTTGCCCGTTTAGAATCGGGAAAAAGTTGTAAGTTGAGAGTAATGCTCTAATCTACGAGGCTCCCCGAGCTCTATTGTCCCGCGCTCTTTCTTAATTTTTATTCATTTGAGCAAAATCTTGCGAAGTTGACATGAATCACAAAATTATTATGAGTATTCCAGCAAAAGAGCCCCATCAAAGGGAGACCGTAAAATTTCTGAGGGTTGACTTCTTAGTTTTTGCAGGAAACAAGTGAAATATTGGTCAACATTCACACAGGATATCACATCATACTCCCAGATTTCCTTAGCCTTTTCGCTAACTTTTCTAATGCTCAAGTCAAAACTCCCACTCAATGGCACAGGCTACAAGGGATTTCTTCAACTAACGAAGCTTTTATGAAATAGTTTATGTGTATACAATTTCTATCCAATTAAACCAATTTTATCAGCCCAGATCAATTCCGTTTTGAAATATTGCTGTGCTTAGACATAGAAAATGGCCAGTTAAGCTCTTTTGAAAGAACAACATTAAATGCCTTTGGGATACTTCGTTGTCTGTGGCTAGCCAACAATTTGGATATTTTGACCCTGCTGCTTCCTCAACTTTACTCCTCCCTTAAAGTCTACCAAATAATACTCATACACGTACTCGAAGTTATAAAATAACTCGGTCTTACCTTACCTAACCTACCAACAAACAAAATACTTGTACGAATCAGCAGAAGTTGCATAGTTCTCAAATTGAACACTGAAGGCATGAAGCTTCACTTCAAACTTAATATTCACTCCGTAAGGTTCCATTGAATGCTCGACTCTATCAATTTGTGTACCAAACCAACCAATAGAATGTGTGTTGGTTTGTGTGTTCGGTTGTGTAAAAACAAAGAGTATGTCTATTGTTCAATATTTCAGTAAAACTAGATCCAGAAAACATTTTGCTCTTTCTTTAAGGACTCTCGCACGCACACACACACACACACCCACACTCATCACAACACAAACACCATGGATGCTGATCAGCGTTGCCGCAGTAAAAATTTTTAAGGTGCCATTTTCGGTAACCAAAGGTGCCACCAGTCCTTCAAAGGTAGAGAGATATTTAAAAACACAAAAAACAAATACTTTCCCATAAAGTATCATTACGATTATTTGGGCATGAATTAGTAAACACACACACGATATGTATGTTTCACTACTTGAAGAAAAAACATTCCTTTCAGTCTTTTTTGGATGACTTTATTAAGTTTTGTTCATGAAAATGTATCAAGCTCTTAAGGTGCCAAATGAGAGCTAAAGGTGCCAAGGTGCCAATCGAGACTGAAGGGTGCCAAAATGGCACAATTGTGCCACTTCGGCAACGCTGATGCTGATGCTCGAGGGCAAAAGTCTCTCCTGAAAACTTTATTTTACAAACAAACCCTCAACTTGCATAAACAATCAATGTCGGCAAAATGTTCGTTGGGAATTTGAATTCAACAGGATGAATAAGTAACAAGGTTCCAGTGGATTTTTATTACCTGATATCCTCTCATATTTATTATTCATTTTTACTTGGTGGTAGTCTTTTCATTCTTTTTTTTTTCTTTCTTTTGTGGAGATGTTGTTCATCTCTAGATGAAGAACAAACAAGAAGAGGTTTTCAGTACAAAGAAATTAGCTACCAACCTGCGGGTACGTGCGGTGGTAGATCCATAAATTTTCGTTAAAGTTGAAACAGTATACCCGATTAATCACATTACGAATTTTAAATTACAACTTGCGCAAGTGAGTTTTGATTAGTTTAAAGTTTAAAGGCAGAAAAGTTATTGTCGGTAATAAGAAACAAATTTGTATAAGAGAGACTTTGTATCCTTGGGACTTGGCTGAAGTTAAAGTTGAAGGATATAACGAAGGAGTAGTTATTGAAAACTCAATTTGATGGCTTGATTAAGCCGTTTAATTGGCCTGTGAAGATATCAAAGTGTATGGGAATGTAAAGCATCAAATTGCGATCATGAATAGATAATTATGAAAATAATTGCTGCGTCACCAGTCACCACTCACCAGTACTTCGCTGCCGCCATATTATATTTAAAGGTGTAGTGAAAATGGTTCGTAAACACGATTGATTTGCCGAAATAGCGATAGAGTTGTCGTGTTCGTCGTATGGTTATCGTGTTGTAGTTGTAGTAGTAGTAATGAAATTAGGTATCGTAATTGCAACGTAGTTTTCGTCATCGCAACAGAGTTGTCGTAGTCATGGCAGAGGTGTTTCTATCGTTACCACGTTGTTATGAACTATTGCTGCAGTCGAGTCGTCATAGCAGGAACATCAATTCCTTAATCGTTTTAAAAATTTTCATTAGTTGCGATAAAATATTAATTGCGACTGTATTCTAAAAATCGCGACGAAATTTCGTAGTCATGATGCATGTTCATAATCATCACTAAATTGTAGTAGAGGAAACATATTTGGCATAAGCCTGACTGTATTCTCGTCATGGGAACAAAATTAAGGTAATCGCGAAGAATTTGCCACAAAATTGTCATAACCTAGTAAGTGAGGTTATTGTTGTGAAAGCTTTACAACGAAAGCGTCAAAATTTGTTTGTTCTCGTATTTACGACAAAATTGTTTTAATTGCTAAAAAAAAAACCTCTAAGCTCGACTGTGTTGCAGTAATCGCAACAAAATTTCGTTATCATTGAGCATGTTTATTATTTTCACTAAGTTGCCGTAGTAGAGACAAATTTCGTATAATCCCGACTGTATTGCCGTCATAGAAACTAAATTAATGTAATCGCGAAGAATTTGCCACAAAATCGTCATATCCTCGTAAAATATTTTTGAAGGCTTTAAAACGGAAGCGTCAAAATTATAGATATTGCGACACAGTTTCAACGTAGCGTCATACTGTTTTTGATCGCGTAGTCACCACAAAATTATCTGATTTTTTTTTTTTTTTTTAATTTTAACTTCGACTGTGTTGGAGTAAACGCGCAAAAATATCGCAATTACGATAACTTCTTGTAAATATCAACAAATTGTCTTATTTGTCAAGGTAACGACGAACTTGTCGCGACTGCATTGCCGTCAAGGACATAAAATTAAGTTGATCGCGACTTATTTGCGACAAAATCGACATAGTGGAACGAATTTGGTTGTTTTTGTGAATGTGTTGCATGAAAGTGACAAAATCACAGTAACCGCGATTGCATCTTCACAGTAGCCACAAACTTTTTTTAGTAGCGTAATCAAAGACAAAGTTTTACCAAAATGTTGCCAACCGCGATAAAATGATCTATAATTATTTCAATTGCGACAAATTTTTCGTGAAAGCGATAGAATTTTGTTCTCACAAAATCGTATTTGCGATAAACACAAGATTATAACAAGCTTAAGTTATCCACAAATGTCTTTTGCATTAGCATCTGCTTTATGGTAGATTCGATAAAATTTAGTAATATAGGCCTTCACTTCACTTGCGAGTCTCAATAAAACGCTTTTTTGGCTATATTCACTTACCAAGTTCACTTTCACATAAACTCCATTTACCAACCATCCCTGTTGTTCACTTCTGCAAGTGAGTTATTTTTGTCCACTTACGCATTACGCTATTCACTTTAGAGTTGTTGTTTTTCCATGAGCGATGTTTTGCGATGTTTTGCTAAAGTGAATATAAATTCCAAATAAAACATGGCTATAGTTGAATTGTTTATGATAACGTGAAAGTAATCATAATCAATACAAAATAATTATCATCGTTACAAAGTTATTGTAGCAGCGACAAAATTGCTGTCTCTGCAAACAATGACAAAGCGACAAAATCGCACCGAAGGCGAAGTTTTATGACAGCGACAAAGTTGTTGAATGATAAAGTTGTAGCGTAATTGCTCTCAGGTTGTAGTAATCACAACAAATCGCCCGTTATTCTAGTTGTATCTAAAGGGTGTTTTTTAGAGGTATAGAACTTCGTATTGAAATAAAACACAAGAAAATCGTTTTAATGTCCATCAATTTGGCTTTAATAGAATATTTTGGATAACTTTATGCCATTAATGTTTAAATATTATTTCGGGCATGTGGCCACCGTGGCTGGCTCGAATAAAGCCAAGTTTAGTGGTCCTATTTTCAACCACTTGAACTTGATCCATTCCATTCAATCAGAAATTAGCCTCATCACTGAACAAAATTTTGCGATGAAAATCAGCATAGAGATCACCAAAATCACGACGCAAAATCACGGCGCATTGCATAGGCTCGCGGCGCAAAATCTTCCATAAAGTTGATTGACAAAGATCCAATTGCTGTGCACTGTGGCGAATCGATTCATTCGGGTCCTCTTCAACACTGTGGTCTACAGCGTCAATAGTATCTTCGTTGCGCACTGTTCGACTTCTCTGCGGATGCGTATTATCACATAAACTAAAGTAAACGTAGTACGAAAACGATCCACGGTTAGCCGAATTAATTGCTCTGATGGACGATTGTGTCGACCATAAAATGGACGGAGCTTGCGGTAAACTTCGCAACCTGAACCAATATTTTCGAAATAAATTTGCACGATTTGCAAGCATTGTTCTTTAGTCAACCTGTTCATGATAAAAAGGCAAAGCGAACTGAACATAAAAGGCAATAGAGTTGGTCAATTTGACTACAAGATGTCAGTTTTATCCATATTTGAAAAACCAACTTCTGAAAAAATACACCCGATAGTTTTCGTGCCACACATTGTATTGAAACGAAATTTCCATTATCGCCTCAAATTTATTGTAATCTCGAGAACGTCTGGGACGTCCTGTCGAAATTGTCATGTTTACCATGCAATTGTTTTACAATCGCTACAAAATTGTAGTATTTTTTAGCTGAACTGTGCCCTATTTCACCAACTCACAAATTTGTAATTACAAGCGTTTTTTAACAAAGTTTGTGAGTTTTTTTAAAAATGTTGCTTCACCAAACTTTGTTAATTACAATATTGCAGTTGTATTTTACAAAAGGAAATTTGTGGAAAAATTTCCTTTTCGGTTTCACTAATACAAAATTAAAGTTGTACTTTACAAGTAACAAACTTGTTAATATAACACTAATTTGTGAGTTTTCATTTCACCAATGAAAATAGACTTACAAAATTTGTTAAGTTTGTAAGAATATTCTACAGGTGAAGGTAGACGTGTAATTTTTGTTACAAATTTGTAATTCTTTACTTTCATAACAAAAACGTCTGCGACAAAGCCATAACAGCAGCGAATGTAGCCAAAGTGAATGATATTTTGATAGTGAAAAAAAAATTATGATATATTTGAGTTATTTCATTTTATTGAAAAATTTCGTCTCTGTCGATGCAAGGCAGAGGAAATAATTTCAATTATTGGACCGCAAATAGCTCACTCGAGTGAAAAAACAGTGCTTTAACAACAAGTCAGCAGTTTCTAACAACTTTGCGCTGGCTAGGGAATGGAGGACAATACCATGAAGTTGCCGATATTCACGGGATATCTAAGTCAACAGTTTGCACATAGAGTTTGCACAGCAGTCGTCTGTTTAATGTTCGATAACGTTGTATGATGGCCTAACGAACATCAATATTTTCAGTCTTTATTGATGAGAAGCACTTGAGACTGTAAAGAATTATGAATGTTTTTCCATTCTCATACTTTGTCTGAATGTGTTAAATAACCGGAAAACTTTCCGAACAATATGTCTTTTCAAATATTTTATTTTATTTGTTCATTTTGAGGTCTACGCAGCACAACGTTTAACAATATTGTGAAAAAAGTGTTATAAATAACAAGTTATTCTTGATGCCGGTGCAACAGGAATTTTGAACACTTGTGACCTACAATTCTTTTTTCTACAGCTTTATTAGGATCGATCACAAGTTTGTGAACTAAGATCTTGCAATTGGTGAAACAAAAAATGGGTTTACAAATTTGTAATTGTAAATTACAAGTACAAATTTGTGGTTGTAACTTTCATTTTGGTGAAATAGGCCACTGATCTTCCGTCAAAGCGCAGTCGTAATTGCGATAAGGCTGTTGCAATGGCGATTTTTTTTTTTTTGTTAACGAAATTAATTTTGTTTTATAGGTTATATTGAGCTTGTGTTCTCATGCTGGTCTGAACCTCACCAAGAACTTGCTGACACTAAAAGATTCGAATCCTTCATTAAATTCTCCCTAGACGTACATTGTGGTACCCGTGGCGTGTCCACCTGCTAACCCAGAGGTTCGAGGTTCGAATCCCAGTAGAGGCAAAAATGTTTTTTCACGGGTATCGCCTTTCGCGAGGAATTGGCAAGTCCTCCGTTAGTAAATCCATTGCCATGAAAACCGCTTTCTCAATTAGCCGTTCGGAACCGGCAGAAAATTGTAGGTCCCCTCCATTTCCTCACAAGGCATGGTTGTGAGAAATGCGCTAGGCCCAGGGGCTCCTCGCTCTGTTGCGCAACCCTATTTATTTTATTTTTTGTACATTTGTGTGCTACACTCACAAAAGCTTCTTTACATCATTTCTGCGTGTCTTTTAGTGAGTGGCTTGTTTTTTCCTGCAATCAATAAAACCTTTCGACTAAAGAACAAAGCCATCACTGTACACAAAAAGGGGGGGAAACGCAAATTAGGTTAAGCACGTATATTTTTTACTTCCGGTCTCTTCTCATGTTTTATCCATTCCATGTTTGGGTTCATGGTTCCAATCCCACAAAGGGATTCTTACTTAAAATGTTATATCCCTTTGAAAACGCGTTGCGGTGCAGCTGATATTAAATCAAATTGTGGCAATTCAAAATCACGTATGGCATCGTGCAGAGTATGAAATATAAATGTCCTCTGTGTTCAGCAACAAATCTGGGTCTTTTTTTTCTTTGGACTATATTACTTTTGAAACAGTCTTCTTTTTTAGTATAAAAATAAACTTACACTTTATTCAAAACCTTGAGGTTTGTGTAGTAAGCATTTGCACAGGTGATTCGGTTATTCCAACATCTCAGTTTTCATATCAAAAAAACAATGCTTAAAAAAGATTAACATTATTTTCACTGCACTTAAGTGCCTTTTCAAACTGTGTTTACTGCAAAACATACTGAAATGAAAGCCGATTGAAGTGCAATGGATTAATAAAATCTATGAAAACCCAATTTTGTGTTTGAAACATAAACTAATTTTAATTTGAAATCACTGTTGTGCAATGAAATGGTACAGATAATATTATCTGCATAAAGCCACTTTGGGAACTTTTATTAACCGATACGTGTGGGGAAAGTGCATAGCCACTAAGCAAATAATTAAATTTATATTAATTACACTTTCGTCGTTCAGCCTGTTTAATTCACTGTGAGATTCATAGACTAACCTTTACATTAGAAATCCATAAAAGCCTAACACCCCTGTACATGGTGTCGCATTTGCCCTGCGAACAAATAACTAACTAAGCGAATGCAATGTTCGCAAGGTCAATATTGAGTGAACGCATTTGAGCTTTATTTGGTAACGAAGAGCGGTTGCCGTTAATTGAATTTGACCGACCATCGTCAATGTTAATAATTGAGTGATTTCAATTAAACGATTATATTTTATTTATCCTTGCTTTTAAGGATTAGGCTATAAATGGACGTGTATCTACTTGTAAAGGCTCAGCTTGCCAGTGGATATTTTTTTGTTATTGCCTTCCAAGTCTTCGTGGAAAAGCCACAGGGCTTTTTGTATAGCCTTGCAGGTGTTCGTAGAAAAGCCACAGGAAGCTGTCATGATACGTTTCCTAAGTTCCCAGCTTGGTTCCTGCTTTGCAAAGGCGATGTCTCGTGTCTTCTACTGCAATTTTCTGTTTTTACGAGTATTAACTTTAAGAAGCATTCGTTTCATCGGTCATCCTGAAGTTGTGCTCTAGAAAAAGTCGTACTAAAATGATAAAAAACCTTGGATGTCAAGATCATCAGTGGTTTAATTTTTTATGATGCAATGCTGACCTGCCTTCCCACATCACTCCAAGAGTCTTGAATTAATGAGACGACTTCTTATAATACTTATAAAGGACTACTCCCTTTCCAATTATTTTTCGCAGCGTAGCTTATAGTTGTTCGAGTCCACTTGAAAGATCAATGTTGTAGTCCCGCCATTTTGATTTAGCTTTGGAATAATCGCATCCAACGGTGGTTATACAGATGCGGGTAAAAAATTATGCTGCTTGCAAAATCAGGAAAGCTTTGGTGTGAGTTGTGACAGAGACAGTTGCTTTTTAAGCCAAAGCTATGGTCTTAATAGTGCACATTGTTATGTCAATGATAATGAAGTGTTGACTATAATGAACATCAGCACCCGGTATTCCAAGAACAACTCCAACACATAGTCAAAAAGTAATATGTTCTTTAGAATTTGGTGAACGAAGTAATCGGCCCTATCGTGGTAACCGTCGGCGTCGGAGCGGAGTTTTCTCCGCAACGCATCTTTTTTCGGAGATTCAATTTTGCTTCGAAGTAGTTGTCGTCGTAAGAAATTTTTCACAAATGCGGCAATGCATTGCATTCCCAAAACTAAAATCTCCGCAACAAAAACTTATCGGAGAACGTCGGATCGTCCGATCGGAGAACTACCACGAAGCAAAATGTCTCCGATCGGAGAGAATTCCCCTCCGACGGTTACCACGATAGGGCCGAATATTGTACTTGCGTTAGAGTTTGTTGCGCCAAACAATTAACGTAGGAGATGGTTGCTGTTGTAATATCCGAAGTTATAGATCCAGAGGCTCCTTTTACCTAAAGACTCATTGCTCACCAAGAGCTCTCTTACTTTAGACCGCCGCGACGTGACTGTGCCTTGCTAGCTTTCGATGTTTCAATATGTTTCATCTGAAGAAGTTTGCTATTAGGGATCACTCCTAGATGGTGGATGTCATTTGAAAAGAAATGAGCAGGTCTACTTCTTGCGTTTTGGAAGAAAACAACATCTTATTAGCTGTCAATCATATTGAAAGATACCTGTGCTCTGAGGCATAGAGCTAAGAGGCTGAATACAACAAAAGACTGCAGTCAGAGAATGGAGGTTCATTAAGCTATAGCTTCATATCATGTATGCAAGCCAAAGTTTGCAGCTCACCAAATATGGCTCTGTTGGTGCACTTGGTGTAATGTGTCTGGCTGATGGTTCCTCAAAGGTAGAGAACCATTTTCAGCAAAAAAAAAGCATGTTGGAAAAAATGTGACTTAAGTGGTTTTAGAAATGACCGATTGGTTTTTCCATTTGTATCGCCCTTTGTGAGGAACTGGCAATTTCTTCAATAGTAAATTCATGCCATGAAAAGCACTTTCTTAATTAGCCGTCCGGAAACGGCAAAAGTTATAAGGCTCTTCCATTATTTCGTAAGGCATGGTGGAGAGGAAGCGCTAGGCCCTGGTACTCCCCGCTCCGTTGCGCCGCCATATTTATTTTGATTTTTTCCGACACGCTGCAGTTGCCCTGATATGTGAAGCGATTGTCGCGTCCCAAATTGTGAGTCCTGTTCCATAAGAAAGTTCCATAAAAAAGTTCCATAAGAAAAATTTCGGAGAGTTAGGTTGTTTGGGATACACTCTACAACGACGGTAGGCTTTTCCGTGCTATCAACAGCTTCCCTTCCGTTAGATAAAAAAGTTCTCTGCTGCAGCAAAAAAACTAGGGAAGGCCTGAACTCCACCTTGGTTTTGTTGTAGCCCTTGTCAGCTGACAGATATTTTTTTTTGTGCTGTTCAGTTGTTTCTCCTTTTTAGGTCTGGTCAGTGTCTGTAGACCAGACTCACAAGTTCCTGCCGTTCCGGTTCAACCACCATTGGCTTTTCATATGGTGATCGGTCGCCGCCGAACCTGTTTCCGCAGACCTCTTTCGAGAGCTAAGGGTGGATTTTTTTTTAGTCTCCATAAACCTTCCCCTAAAGCCTGTTCTCATTTGCAGATAATCTTGGAGCGTACATATAGGCTTCAAAATATTTTCTCTAACTAGCTCGTGAAACATCTTCTGGCCTATTCCTTTTTGACACATCCACCAAAAGGTTGCAATTGTATTCAACACCTTTAGTCACTAAAATGTGTTCTTTGATCTTAACGAAACCAAAAGCCTTCTCACCGTGTTCTGCTGACGTAACGCTTGGATATCTGTCCATCAGAGGGCAAAATCTCTACGGATCCTGTGGAAGCACAATTTCGATCGGCAGGTAACTTAAAATGAATATTTGAAAGCGCATCACGGCGACGCGTCGGCGTCGTACCCCAAAAGTGGATGGTAAGTGTGAAGCAGTTAAGTGGGGGCGCTGTGATCCCTTCGAGATCACGATGCTCGTAACGCCGAAAAAGAAGAAGAAGAAAAATCATAGTTATAGCTACAAGAATGTTCGGAAACTGCACCTCCGGCCTATGATTACATCTTCAGTTTCATAAAGGGGCATAGTTCGAGCTCCTGCTGATTGCGAACGTCACGTAAAAAACTCTTCTTATTCTCTTTGATAATTTTTGCTGATTGGTTTTTAGTTTCATTTGCCCCATACGAGGCCAGTCCGATAAGTACTTAGCCTACAGAAGAAAAAAGAAAATATTGGAAAAGTAAAAGTACTACACTATAGTAAGTTTCTCTTGCGGTAGTGGCGCTATTGGGCGGGGAGGCTAAGTACTTATCGGATACTTTCACCGAATATTTAAATACAAACAGCCTAATGCAAAAACTGTATTAGGTACTCTTTGCACCAAATATAGAAATGGTCACCGGTAATGGTGGCTGAAAGTTACTCATTTCCTTTCATTTAACTGGACAATGGAAAATTTTAAGTCAAAATCATTAAGACTGTCCTTTTTGGTTTGAACCATCATGAGCAAAACATTTCCTGTGCACTTTTCCTATGCATTGGTAAATGTGTACCACAAAGAGGATCCCAAATATCTGGACAGTTCCTCTCTACAAACCTCTCGTTGCGCTTATGTTTTTCATTAAAGTAGCCACACCACAACATACATTTGATGATTAGATTCAGTTCTATGGCAGCAGCAATATCCACTAGCATCCAGGCGAATCGAAATCGATAAACCCAATTATTTTGCCCTATCACGTTTGTCGACATGTGAGGAGATAAAATAAATTTTGCATCGACATATGTCATCATGATATTAAGGTATTCCTACTCGTATTTATTTACGTATGGAGAAATTTCTAACCCTTTCGTTTAAATATCGATAGAGTAAAGTGGGTACCTATACCTTCCCAAACCTACTCTATCAATTGTTGGCACAAATTCATCTCGTATGGTATTCTACATATGATAGTGTTGGGGTCGAGAATGATCACGTTTCATATGTCATCAATTGGACATAAAAAAAAGCAGTCACATACGAGAGTATTATGCATTCAGATAGTGGGTTATTTTATTATGAAAATGTTACCAATTATTTCACCGCAACTAAGTCACTTAAGAATTAAATGGAAAATTTCAATGGGGAAAATCAGATATATGCAGATTGTTCAGTCAGGTCCTTGTGATGTTTTTGATGTTTTTTTGGGGGGAGAAAGAACAGACAAACACGAAAAGACAGAGGACTTCCTTGAAACATAAAACCCACAGATAAAAGAGGAAGAATAAGAATAAAATTAAACACATTTGCCCGACTCCAGCTCCCAGCTGCCAGCTACCAGTTCCAATACAGAGAATTAAAATCCCTCTCAACGTTATTTGTCATCGAGCTTTTTACACAAGAATTAAGGACCGTGAGGGTTTTAGATTTATTTAAGATTTTCAAATCCATGAAGATGTAGAAGGTGACGTGTACGGTACAATATAAAACCATTTTCAGAATTAATGTAATGAAAAAACGTGCTCAGAATCTTATTTGCCCACAGGCAAACACGTATTATTGATAAACATGATGGAGATCTATTCATTTGAGAATATTCCATCTGCTTTTTTGGTGTTGGTTTTCGCTCTTTTGAAAAAAATAGAGAAGAAAAAACAAAAAGAAGGGAACTAAAACAAAGAATGATTTGGATGTTCCAGAAAAGAAACAGGAGAAAAAAAAAACCAATCGATTGGTGGCAATATCAGCCACCATCATTTGAAAGCAAAATATCCTTCTGATAAATAAATACCCTATTGGATTTACGTTTCATACATGAAATTATTCCCAATTTTTGTGTATTTTTTATATTTTGTTTCATTCGAAAAGGATATGCAAATTTCATTGTTTCATTTTCCCTTTGGTTTTTTTCTTTTGTATTATACTTTTTTTTTGTTCACTGCCCAAGGATAACATTTGCAAATGGATTTTTCGTCCTTTGTATATTTTAATAATATTTACGATTACATAATTTACGATACCTACCGGAAGAATAATGGAAACAGATGAAATTCATATAAAGCTGGCGTGGATTAAACTTACGCACAATAAAAAAAAAACAACATAAAAACAGAAGCTCAATTCTCTTACATATTTTATAATGATAAGTATGAGCAAGGATGAGTACATTTAATGCACGTATGGACACGCATAATGCTAGGTATCAATGCGTGATGTGAGAAAAAGAAATACAAACGAATGCTTTCATTGTTGTTTCAGAATGCTTACACGCGTTTCTTAAGATTTATTCTCTTTTTTTTTACACTTAACGAGGAATTCGGAGGGTGACAGTTAATAAATAATAAATAATTAATTTAGAATTTATGCAACAATGTCATATCAGGTTTAATTGCATGATTGTTGCTGTAAACACAGCTCTCGTTTTGAAGAACGTTTATAAAATCGAACCTTTCTACTGCATTGAAATCTAAAATCATAAAGTGGTCTTCTGGATACGTCACTTAGTTGAATATAATTTTTACTAGAGTAATCGTTTAAAAAGTGGAGTTAAAATATCCGACTATTCCAGATTGTTGGTAACTACGGTCTTAAGGGGTTTCTATTGATTTACTTGAGTTTTCGACAAGCTTAGGTTGAGTTAGGTTGAATGGGGGATTCTGTTGGATGGGGGAACACCTTCCCCGGATCTTAAAGGATCCATTGTGCTCCACCGGATAACGTAGGATAAGGGGTAGTGTTGGTGAAGGAGGCGATATTTGATTTTGATTTTGGTGGGGCTACCGCCCCATTTATTAGCTTAATACAAGCTTAAAATAACTTAAACATACTAAACTTACACTAATTAAAACTAATTAAAACTAAATTAAACTACAAGGATGTGAAATGGTTTAAAAGGAAGACTTCCAGACAAGGACTTGGAAGATTGAGGTCGAAAAGAAAAGGAACAGAATTAATCTTACTCATCATACGGGTAAAGGGTTCGTTGAGACCATAGGATGTCCGATGAGCAGGAAGGAAAAAAAAAATCGGGATGATCTGACGTTTCGGGGATTAGAGGAGATAAGGTCTAAAAGGAGGGAGCAGTCAGTGTTACCAGTTAAAAGTCGGTGAATGAAAATGATGTCAAAGACATTCCTTCTGGTTTCTAGGGAGTGGAGATTAATGATTGCGAGACGTTCGCGGTAAGGAGGCAGGGTGAGAAATTTTCTTACATCGTAGAGATCCCGAAAGGCAAACAGCAGAAAACGACGTTGAACACTTTCGATCCTTGAAATATGAACCGCTTGATATGGAACCCACACTTGCGATGCATACTCTAGGAGAAGGCAAACATAGGCAATATAGAGGGATTTCGTTACAAGGGGGTTGTGGAACTCTTTGGACCATCTCTTGATAAAACCAAGGGCGGAGTTAGCTCTTGATATTACCTCGTCAATATGGGAACGAAAATTTAATTCGCTGTCGCAGAGAACTCCTAAGTCTCGGATAAGCTGCACACGGTTTATAGAAATGTTCTGAAGATGATAGGATCTGGGGGGAGGTTTA
This sequence comes from Melanostoma scalare, assembly GCA_949752695.1. NCBI lineage: Eukaryota > Metazoa > Arthropoda > Insecta > Diptera > Syrphidae > Melanostoma > Melanostoma scalare. The sequence goes on from OX456986.1 coordinate 18,953,370, forward strand.
TTATACTTTTGCGAGAAAATGTTATTGCTTCGAACGAATGAATCGAGGTCATTTTGAAGCAGGAGTGAATCTCGATCGGAGATGATGACTTTGAAAATTTTAGCGTCATCCGCGTAAAGTGAGATAGAAGAATATTGGATGATCTTTTCGACATCATTAATGGCCAGGATGAAAAAGAGGGATCCAAGATGGCTGCCTTGGGGTACACCGGAGGTTGCCACAAAAGGAACTGAAAGAGTTGAACGGAAACGAACTCTATATTGGCGGTTATCCAAATATGAAGATATCCATTTGATTGTTGTTTACTGAGATTATTTGTGTCTCACTGAACGATTTGACCTGAATTTTTTGATGTAGTCCAGTGGACGGTTTGAGATGTCGTAGAATTAATTATGCTTGACCAAGTTGGACGATCGTCGTGCCCTTAGCGTAATCGTTAGTACGTCTGTCTGTTACGTTGGAGGTTCGTGGTTCGATTTGAAGAAACATTAGAAATTATGGTTTTTCACGGTCATCGTTTTTCGCGAGGAGTCAGTTCCTTAGATAGTAATTACACAGTGCCATAAAAGGTGCTTTCTTACTTAGGCGTTCGGTGTCTGTATAAATTTGTAGGCCCTTGAAATGCGTTAAGGCCTGAGGTTTTCATGTCTTTTTTCCGCGACCCTATCTACTTATTTTCTTACTTATTTTATTTTAGTTGGACGGTTAGCGTTTAGTTGAAGAATATGAGTCCTCCATTTGGATTTCTTCTAAGTTTAATATTTCCTGATTATTCAATCAATTTAAAATTAAAATTAAGGCTGAAGAGGAATGAGATATTTAACTAAATCGCCCAATTCTTCAAGAAGTGTTTTCCGAGTGCTGTTTTCATGGAATGGCCCAAGATCGGGCTCGGAGGGAATGGAGTGAGCCATCTCCAGACTCCACGTCAGGTGGTATCATCCTCTACACAAATCTGATGTGCTTATGGCCATTCTCATCATGTAGGTATTGGGTACCTAATAAGTAGTGACTCATTAGAATTCCTATCAACAAAAAGAGGCTGCTAAGATGGAGTAGAACTCTGTTTCCTTATTCGACATGTCTGATCATAGGTTCATATAAACCTAACAAGTTGGCAGTTTTTTTGAAGGTTTTTGTGAATTCTCTTCTTTTCTAGTTCTAGTGGCTTGACTATAGAGATGTTTACCTTTCTGGAGTCGAGTGATGTCTCAATTTTGTGAAGTGTATCCGCCATTTCATTTTGATTTATGTCATGGTGTCCTGGAACCTAAGTTGAAGATATGGTATTCATTCTTTTTCTTTTTTTTTTTCCTTTTTCCTGCGGAGTGGATCAGAGTTCTTCCCATTTAACTTCTTTGTTCTAGTAATGCGCTAGTGGCGTACGCTGTTCATTGTTATCGTTTTCATTGTGCTGAGCTAACTTAATTTGCTGTTAAAGCCTAAATTTGGTGACTAACAACAAACAGAAGGAAAAAGTTTTATCGAGAGTATCGCCTTTCGCGAGGAATTAGCATGTCCTCCGATAATAAATTCATTAGGTCCCGGGGCTCTCCGCTCTGTTGCGCAACTTATTTTTTTGTTTTAACAGCTAGTATGTTGTTTGTTTACCATGAGTTGGAGAGCTACTGTTATTAATAATATTTTCTGGTAAAAGCCATATTTTCATCTTTCCTTAAGGTGTATCTTACACCCCTAATGAACAAAGTAAACATGATAGGACTTTAAAAACAGCCTTGTGGGAGCTCTGTTTATGCTAAAAGTGTCTCTGATGTGTGCGATTGTTCATAATTAGCTGCTTTGGCTTCTAAAACGGGCTAGGGTACATTTTCAAAGTTTTTTGACCGATTTTTCTGAAGTTGTTTATAGAATACCAAAAAGTATTCTGCTTATAAAAAATTCAAAAAATCGATTTTCTTAAAATTCTAAATAGACGCTCCCTCAAAACAATTTGTCTTTAGGACACACATTGCTTTAGAACAGGACAATGAGTTTGATCTTGTCATTGAATCGTTCGATAAAATGCTTTTTCTTACGATGCCACTAGCATCGTTATTTCGAAGGAATTACAGCTCCTTCACTTAGCTGCTTTACACGTAACGCGCCTATGAAGTGCTAAATCTACTAAAATCGATTAAATCTCTCACTTATATTTTAAAAGTACTTAAGCACCTTCAGTTCTCCATTGCTGTTAATTCATTTTCTTAGAACACTTGGAAAATCGCTTTTATGAAGTAGTTTTCTGATGTTTAATTTCTAATCATATTTCTGCTGGAAGTCATCTTTTATTTTCGGATCTGATTTTCCGTTCTCAAATTGATTAGCATATTTTCAAAAGATTTAGACAATAATAACTCATTTAATCGCATGAAATTCCTTGAGGCTCCCTTGTAGGACCGCTACTGTTTATCATATTTATGAACGATTTTGCTTAGTTAATTTCTAATAGGAGCGTTCATTTGAGGAAAGGATTTTCTGAATGAATGTACCTATTCCTATTGAGGTCGACTTCTTCAAAACATGTTATTTTGCAAGCAACTGATCGCCAAGGAACGTTAAGGAACAGTCCGACATTAAAACGGTCTTATATCTTATTCATTGGAAGAAAAATTATTCATTGGAATAAAATAATGAAAAACACTTAACCCTTCCTTCACCTGAACGATTCAATTGAAAATTCTTTTTCCATTTCGACAAGCATCGTAATCTCTAAGGGATTACATCTTTCTCCTTTCTCTGCTTCACTTTAGGGCTGTGACGTAGCTTTGACCTCAAAAAGCATTGAAAAGCTTCTTGGTTTTGAATTGTTCTATGCCTGAGGCCAACCAAATGCGGGTGTATTTAGTTGCACACCAGGAGTGTATCTATTTCTTTTAACTGCGCTAATATAAGCTTGTTAACTATCAAGTCTGTGAATTCCAAGGATCCAGCAGTATCTGTCACTTCCAAAAATACTGTAGACTGTATTCGGAAGATTTGCTTTTTCCTTTCGTGATCTAGTTACTGGCACCATCTTGTTTGTACCAAAAAACAGCAGTTTAAATTACAGTTCATGTGAAAAAACCGCGTCATGGGTTTCATTTGTACACTACTTCCTTGACTAAAAGTGTTAATAGTCCTTTGGAATTAACTTTTCTTGTTCAAAAGAAACTCCATTAAGTTTCATATGTCTGCCTACGCCATTCATTACTTAAAATTCCATTATAAAATTACAACACTGACAATAGCACGTTTGGTTTGGTTTCCACTGTTCATAATCAGTTACTTCTTTGAAAAGTTGTTTTTGCAGCTATCTATTTGTTGGCGTTGGAAAAGACAGTTCATCCCACAGGAAAAGCCATAGAGGAAGAAGAAGAAGAAGAGTAATGAACACACAAATATAATTAAAAATAAACTTCCTCATGATGCTAGCCCACATTATTCTTTTTCATTTTTCTTAGTCATGTATGAGCAAACGCCTGGAATTTTATTTTGTGTTTATAAAAAAGTATCTAGTGTTGCTTTTACATATATGACTAGCAAAAACTTCGTAGGCTTTTGTTTTGTATGAAATTAAAGGAAATAGGAAATTAATAAGTATCACGTCTTTTTTTTTTTAAATAAGAATCGTTTGGGTTTGGATTGAGTTAACTTGCAATGAACACATTGAGAGCCATTTATACAAAAGACGTTTGTTAGTTGAAAACAACTTGTATGCAATGTTTCTTTGACACTACAAATAATACCACAGCCGGCTGCAAATAAAAAGAGAAGCCAAATATTACTGCTGATTGATTGACTTTTCGAGTATCAATTGGAGCTTTGATTCCAGCAGGAGTTCGAATATGTTCTCGAAAGACCAAAAGATTTCGAGATTGTCCCCAGTGTCCACGAAGTTCAGCGAAGCTCCCTTATTGTCCCGAAATCCCCTCTAAATAAACAACAAAAAAGTCTGTATTTTTTTTTTTTAAATGCCACCAAAGCTTGCACTCCTCCGCAAATGATTGAAAATATTAGCATATGTTCGCAAATACTTGCAAATGCGTGCGAAAGTCAGCATAAGACCGTAAAAGTCCCCGAATGTACGAAACGTTTGCAAAAGTTGCAAATAACCGCAAATATCTGCCCATGTCTGAAAAAATCGAAAAGCTAAATCCTAATGCCGAAGCCGATTGGCCTTGGGAGTATCATTTTAAGCTTTGCTTGGAGTAGGAGATCCCAAATTGTAAAAGACCACAAAAGTTCGAAACTGTCTATAGTGTCCACGAAGTTGCTCAGTTTCCCTCTGATCAACATCTTAAAAAATTCGTCGATTTCTTCGAGAATTTGCGAAACTCTGCAAATCTGCGCACATGAGTGAAAATTTTCGTATTTGATTTGGAAACGCCTGGAAAGACGTGAAAATACCCGTTACAATCAACAAGCGAAAAATTTCCCTTTATATTTCCCAAATCCCGCTAATATCCGCAAATCTCAGCAAAAGACCACAAAAGTCTACATCCCCAAATGTTCGAATTGCCTGCAAAGTTACAGATTTTGGTAAACGCCTGCTTATGTCTGTCCAACTCGGAGATTCAAATGCTACTACTATACTACTATAACTACTGCGATCTATTTTTCTTGTATCAATTAAAGTTTTGGTAACTTAAAGACTTTGTGAATGTCCGTAAAAGAACACAATGGTTTGCAAATCTTCGCAAAACCCCGCGATAGTCCGGTAATGTCAAAAAACTCCGCAAATATTCCCAACTATTAGTAAACGTTCGCAACGGTTGGAAAAGTACCATAAGTGATCGCAAAAGCTACCAAATATTTTTAATACAAATAAGGGAATGATTGTTGATTTTCTTTCTTGGTATGGTGACGGTGTGTGTGTCTGGTAGGCTTGAATGCCACCGTTCTCCAAAATGTTGTTATTCTCTCGTTGATTTTTTCACCATAGCAAAATTATTAAAATAGTTGCTACGAAAGCCTGCTTCCATGCGAAAGCTTGGCTCCATTCGAATTTTGTCTCTTAGTAAACTTTAAACATCTTTTTATTAAATGAAATATGCGTGCCCACAAATGCACTCGTTTAAATGAAGTGAACTTATTGGCAAAATGGACAATAGAGAAAAATAAGTTTACTGACTAGAAAAGAAATCAAATGATTGTAAGAAATGGTGGGAACTTCTTTAGATTCAATTTTCTTTTCTTTCCACTTTCCCAGAATGTAACTTTCATCACATTTATTTCTTAACAAATAGGTGGTTACATCAAAATTATATACGAAGCACTCTGTAATTACATCAGCCTCAGCCTACGCAAAAAAAGGGAGTCTGTTTTAACCTCTCACACAAAATTAAATCACATTTTTACTGCCGCTTTGAAGCACGTACTATAATTATTCACACCTGCGTGACAACATAATTACATGACCGCACAGGATACTTTACACATGAATATGCAAAGGTGGTGTTCCTGTGGTGATACCTTAAACTAACGAGAGAACGAGAAGATAATCAACTTTTTTTTTTTATTGTGTATTGCTTTAAAATACTTGGCACGTTTTTCTTTTTACAATGGGTACGTTCATAACCTAATTAGGTTTTTTTTTTTACATAGAACTCGGCTATGTTTGACACAAAATGAAAAAAATAACAATGCATTTTGTTGCCTTTTATGTAAGAAGAAGGAGAGAAGGAAGGTAATTTTAACAACAGCAATTTCAATTTGTGTCCTTATTGAAGTTTCAGAGCAGCCACTTCATCAATCTAAGTGAAAGTCTTAAGTACCTCATTTAAAAAAAAAAAGTTTACTTCTTCTGTGCTGATAGAGTTTAGAGAAGTCTTTCAGTTCAGGAATAAAGGAAAAGTTTTTCCATTATTGCTATTCCTTTGGCTTGATGAGGTTTTTTTCTCTGTGGTTGGCTACTGCATTGCACAACTGGTAGTTCACATTTTCAATGGTATTACTGGTGGGGCTTGGATTATTCTTTTTCGGAAAATTCATGGTTTGAAGTATGCTTATGCGATTGTTAATTTATTAGACCTCGCTAAATTATGAAAAAATTATGATTCGATTTTAAAGTAATCAAATTGATTTTGTGTCTGTTGCTACGTTTTGAAAAAACAAAGTATAATGCTTCGAAAACTTGAGGCCTTATGGAGAACTTGGATAAAGAAATGGCTATAACACGTTGCTACACGTAGGCAAAAGTGCCGACTCGACTTCTGTCATCACCCCCACCCGTGGTAGGTCATAGTGACTCACAGTCAATAAAAAATTTTCTGGAATATATTTTAACACAATTTTCGTAATATCAAACACTTTATTTTTCTATCATCAGTTGAAATATCGTTTATCATTTTCTTTCCAGAACAAACTGTTGTCAAATTTAAGGTAGGTACCACTAAAGAGGGATCGAATTTTTTGTATAAAGTTCTTTCATTGGATGGTTGCATTTTTCTTAGCAAAATCGGGAACGTTTTCGCTGTTTTTAAAAAACTAGTATTGAGTCAAAGCAAACCCTGTATAGTCCTCAAAACTTAACTTAAAATGTTTTTTTCGTCATATACTTTTTAATAATCATAAAAAAATCATCATCCCACTACAAAAGGTTGAGTAATTTAAAATCGTAATAAAGTCATCACGGCATGAGTGAACAGAGGTGACAACATCATTTCTGAATACTGTTTTGAAAAATGAATTGAAACAAATGCCTCCCCTTTCTCATTAACCAGTTGAAAGATGAAGGAAATTAACAAAAAAAACACAACACCCTTTCCTTTCACAGCATTCCAACAACAAACATTTTCCATCTATCTTAACTTGAATCATCCAAAATTATTCATCACTCCATGGTTATGACAAAACAGAAACAACAAAAGCATAAGCACAACAACTTCCTCTTCATCCATCAGTTGTAGCTCATAATTATTCTAATGGCATCAACACCGCCCGTTGACGTTATCACTAGGTTTTATAAATGAATCCTGAGCAAGGATAATACTCGCCAATGGCGTTATAAAAAAAAAAAAAAACAAGAAACGAAGTGAAATAAAAATAAAAAGTGTACCTTGGCAAGCACGATTTTCACGGCTGTCGACAAATGTTTCATGTTTATCCCTTAACAAGGACGTGGCTCTAACATTCTCGTAAGTTAGCCTTTTCATATTCCCTCAGGTGTTGGGGTTTTCGTTTTTTTTGCAGGACGACAAAACTCTTTCGCAGTTTCTATATCTACATATCTGCAGTGGTATTGCATTAACAACCTCTCTGCATGACATTCTAATGATGTTTTCTAGGCAAAATATTGTTACGATGACGGGCAGAGCGAGGACCAGGTGTTGTTGTCGACTTTGCTCGTGCATAGAAAACATAAATTTTTTTTCACCCATTTTAGTATGAAAAACCTTTTTGGCATCCTTCCTGCATATGGATACTTTATCATTTTACGTGGTTTTTGAAAAATTTGCACGTCCACATGGTTGTGGTAACAACGACGAGCGAAGACAAGTGGTTAACGCTCCTAAAGCAACAGAGGTAGAATTTTGAACTAGATGTTGTGCCTTAGGAATGGCTAGAGAAGTTTTTTTTCATTCCTCTGCAAATTTTTTTTACATAAGAGAGAAAAACCGTTTCGAATTGAAAAGTGGAGGAGCCGCAAATCAGGTTCTAAATTACAAATATGCGTTGCGGTAACTTGTTACATCTAGATAGACTTTTTTGTACAATTTCGAAGAAAAAAAAAACATTTTTGAAGAGAATTTACATAGTTGCCCCTATCACAAGGCCTGCAATGAGCAGGGCCGGATTAACCCTCAACGGGGCCCTAGGCAACCATCAATTTGGGAGCCCTTTTTCACGTCTGTTCTCTTCTTTTTCGATTAAAATAAAAACTTATAGATTTCATAAAAATTTTAATGTCAGAACGTTAGAATATCAATAAAACTACCATCTATATACATTTTAAATATGTAATTTTTTACATTTGTTTTCGGTAAATTCATCAATTATATTATCAATATCAATTTTCTTCAAGAAATCTGACTCAATGCAAAGTATACCTAAGCGTTGTAGCTTTTTAGCATCTTCGATTTTTTTTAATTGCGAGAAGAATCGTTCGGCAGAACAATTTGTGATCATCAATGTTAAAAATATCCGAAGAGCTATTTCTTTGTTAGGAAATAAATCGGCTAAGTGATCTTCCCTTAGAATCTTAAACAAATGACTATGAGTTTTTTGGGCATCAGTGTATCTGGAGTTCACGTAACTTTGGAATTGTTTCATTTCAATGAAAAATTCTTCCAAATCTCTGGAATAAAAACGACCTAAGTTGTTTGTAGCTTCGTTGAATTCTCCATCACTTAGAGAAAAGTTGATGAAAAATGCAAATCTCTCTGAAACTTCCATATACACTATGAAGATTTTTTATTTTTTTTTTATAATTAACGCGCACATCAAGGGGTTATGACTACCCTTATAATGTTATAAAAACACAGTGCGAGCATTTAGGAAAATAGGAGAGGATTTGAAAGAAGACACCGATGCACGTTGCTTTTGAGCCTTTGTGAATCGTAATGCAGGGGAAATACAGAGCCAGGTAGAGCATTCCACATTCGGGTGGTGCGACTGAAATACGAATCTCTATACTTGACTACGTCCGAAGTTGGGCTCAAGGTAAAACTGATGAGCATTCCAAGCGAGGCGGGTGTTGCGGCTAAATTGTTTCAGGGGAGGAATGCAACTGGCTACTTCACTAGAGCACTGCTTGTGAAAAAAACGATAAAAGAGAGTGAGACAGGCAACGTTTCGACGATGTTCAAGAGAATCAATCGATTCTACGATTGAACTATCACCTATCAATTTTAACGCTCTATTTTGTACCCTATCAAGCAGACGCAAAGATGTTTGTCGATGATTTCGAGGAAACCTTTAGTCCTAAAATCATCGCGAGGCGAAAATTCTACTTCTGAAGCATTTCCGTCATTAGATTGTTTTTTTCTACGACGAGTACGTTTTACGTTTTCTGTATAACCTACATCATCATCATCATCATCATCATCATCAGGTCCTGTAACCCCGCTCGGGGCATAGGGCGTCAACAAAACGTCTCCATCCTTCTCGATCTGCAGCTAGTTACCTTAACTGTGGTCACGTCTTTCTCTGGGATAATAATTATTATTAGCCTAAGTTTCCAGTTTCCACTTTCTGCGCAGAGCGCAACCTGATTGAGGGAATGCGTGAACTGCAATCATTCTCTTTATAGAATTGACTCAGTTTGAGATTAAGTTTTGAGCATTCTTTTGCTTTGAAAGCTTACTTTTGGTCTGGCTGCATCCAACTGACATATCGTTTCATCAGCAGTTGTGCTCTCGATAGAATTCAATTTAGCTTTTTCCTCGAAATCATTGAACTTTTCTCGGAATGAAACTAAACTCTTCTAACGATCCGTACAAAAAAGCACACGTTTGCAAATCTGCTTTTTCACTTAGCAATGACTTACTCACTGAACGCATAGCAGTCAAAGGTCCATAAAATCAACATGAAACCAAATTCAAATTTTAGCATTTTATTCGCGATACACGTCGCCTCATAACGAGTATCAGTATTTTGTGATTCATCATCAGCAATGATTTCTAGAGCCTCTAATATGATATCAAATGAATCGTAAACTGCATTCGTCGCATTCGAATGTGCTTCCCAGCGTGTAGTTGACAATGTCTTCAAAGTTTTCTCATTGTTTATTTTATTTTTTAATACGCCCCAACGATAGTTGAAGGCGGAAAAAAAATTATATAATGTCTGTGTAATGGCGAAAAAATCTACTGCATAAAAACAGCACTTCATAGCATGCTTTCCAACCAAATTAAGGGAATGCGCGGAGCAGGGAACATAGATCGCATTCTCATTCGAACTCAATATTCTTGCTTGCATACCTTGGTTCGAATGGTCCAGTTGAATTTTGACATGGGGATGCCCCATGTTCAGCCAAAGTATTACATCTTCTTTAGTAAATTTTTCCCATTTTTCTGGATCGTTGGAACGGTTGAAAATTTCTACACCTTGATTTTTATGTACACTTTCGCCCACAAGAGATTGGTTTGAAGATTCAGGTGTTGAGCTGACTGGATCATCGTTCAATTCAGGACAAGTTGCAAGTCCTTGACTGCCTGATGAATTTGGTGTTTTTACCTTCTGATGAAAATAATTGTCGAGTTTTGGAACTTTTTTAACACTGCATTTGTTCGTGATCGTTTTTCTTCGGCAATCTTCCTTTTTTTAGCACCACTTAATTATGAACGAGACATTTTTTAAACATAATAACAACTTAAGACGCTAACGATAGTTGGAGTATTTACTAGTGTATTGCACTAAAACTATCACTGCCAAAAAATGATAGTCTCACTACGGTAAGGAAAAAAAACGCGGACTTTTAGGTGATAGTAACAAGGATATTTTATTCACTTATTCACTTAACACTATGTAATTGTTTCTTTTTTATTATTCAATATATTCTCCTTTCACTTCGATACACTTCTTTGCACGCTCATACAATTTGTCAAATGTGTTCGAAATGTCCGTTTTAGGAACCTTGTCTAGATCGTCGGTCGTCGTCTTTTGAATGCGGTGAATTGAGTTTTATTTATTTGAGTAGAATTTATTTTTAGTTCTTATTATTAATGTTATGTTTGAAAGAAAATTTTAGAAGTCTTTTTAATTTTTCGGGGGGCCCTAGGCAACTGCCTAATCCGCCTACCTGATAATCCAGGACTGGCAATGAGTGTTATTTTAAGTCATACATTTTACTAATAAGTTTAAGGAGACAAACTAATCCATCAATACTTTCTGTAATGTCCATCCATGTTTATCAAAATCCTCTTAAGGACATTTCGCAAGCTATTTAATTTATTTTTGACGTCAAAGTCACAACAAATTAGTATGATAGTGTGTAAAATGTATGTTACATCATCTTGATTCGTGTCTCTTTATTAAAGCATCCATTATGTTGTCAAATGTGACATCCGCACACTGTTGCTGACTTATTCATAAGAAATCTCAAAATAAAACTTGTTTTTTTTGCTTTGTGATGGTCTTCGCGTCATTTATGAAGTTCTGAAATGATAGGAAAAAAAAGGGAATTATCTTTTTATTATCTTTTGTGCGGTGTTTGTTATATTTTGTGTTTACTTACCATCAGATTCCATAAATTCATATCTCTAACAACCCATGTGATTTTGTTAACATCACAGATTACATTTATGCCCATTTGATGTTCTTTTCAGTCCTGCGTGGTCGTCCTAAGTTGACTGAAACATCCAACTAGGGAATTTATTTACAAGATGCTTTAACACCCTCTGTGAATACTCGCACTCGCACACAACCAACGCCAACGGAAGGAAAATTACATAAATCACATGCTGACAACGTTATTAAATACTAATAGCGGTTTGAATGTCAAAATCAAATGGCCAGCCCAGTGCTGACTTTGGTTTAGCAGTTGACTTTTATTGATTTGCTGAATCGGACTTGTGGGAAGTGTTTAATATTTGACGGGAAAAATAGCTTGGTTTTGTTTTGATTTGGTATTGGAATCTGTAAACGATTGATTATGAAAATTGAATGCATGACTTGGTTGCAGCTGGCACGTATTTTCTTTGTGGATTCTGGACCATCAATTTTGCATATAAGAGTCTTTCAATGTGAATTTGCTAAACCTACTTTTTAAATATTTTTTTTTTTAATGTTTGTACTTTGGATTCCAAGGCATACGAACTTGCATTTTCTCGCTGGCGATTTATAAAGGGTTTTCCAATAGGTATAATATGATTTTGCAGTGGCGTTTCGACCATTTGTAATATGTCATGTCATGTCCTGTCATTTGTTTTTTATTGCATTCAAAAGTGTTTACAATTTCACCATTGGACCACCGCACCGTAAACGTTATGAACTTTCTGATTTTGCCTTGAAAGAACTTGAAATCTACAACGATTTTTTTAAGAAAATCATCTTTTCCGATGAGGCTTACTTTCATTTGCCTGGTGCGGTAAATAAACAAAACTGACGATGGAAATCCACAAAATATTCATGAAAAACCATTACATCCACCTAAATTCACAGTTTGGTGTGGTTTTTGGGCTGGTGGAATCATCGTTGCGTACTTCTTTCAAAATGAAGCTGGTATGGTGTAACTGCCAATGGAGAGCGGTATAGATCGATCGAAACTTTTTATGGCAGAAATTGGAGAAGTTGATCTTGACAACATTTGTTTTCAACAAGAGGGGGCTACGTGCCACAAAGCAAATGTAACAATTGAATTATTGCGAGAAAAGTTTAGAGATTCGATTATTTCAAAAAATGGTGATATTGAATGGCCTCCAAGTAGTCGTGATTTAACACGATTAGTCTATTGCTTGTAGAGTTATTTGAAGTCATTAGTCTTTCAAAATAAAACAGATTCTCTTCAAGCTTTACAAGTCAATATTGAACGTGCCATTCATGTTATACGACTTGATTTAATGGAAAAAGTGCTCGGAAATTGTGTTCATCGAATTTTTAGCAGCAGAAGAAGTCGTGGTGGCCATTTGAATGACGTTTTATTTAAAACTTAATTGTATTGATTGAACTGCACATTAAATAAAAAATATTTATTATATATATATATATATATTTAACAAAAAGTGTGATTTTTTCAAAAAAGAAATCATATATCACTCTTATTGGAAAACCCTTTATATGTAGACTTTGAAAAAAAGTAGAGAGGCAACAAGTTACAGAATCGAGGACTCGATTCAAATCTGAAATGCTGCAGAAGCAGCAAGGTGAACAAAAGAGCAGAAATGAAGAGTTGAATGGAGCAAAACGTGTAAATATTGCCTACAGAAGCTCATTCTGATGATTAAAAAAAAATAGACTTTTGAAGACATGGTAGAAAAGTTCAAGAAGACATCTGGGAAAGAGTTGAATTTATAGAACACAATTGGCAAAGCTGAGATTTTACTTATTTCGACAGTAAGCTGCAGAATGAGGCAAAAGAATTGAGTTTGACTAAAAAGTTTCAAAGGGGAAAAGCATTAAAATGTGACTGAAAAACGGGGCAAGAAGCTAAAAGGAAAACAAAGTGAACCATTGCTCCAAGGAACGCAGAGAACCGGTGGCCACTCAGTGCCAATAGGTGTTGTATTTTGAATTTTGAAATTTTGAATTCATTAATTTATTTTAAAACCAAGCCACTTGATCTAATAAGAAAAGCAAGCGAAAATTTTGGAATGAAGCTCTAAGATGTCAAATAATGAGTCGCATAATCAAACCATATACAGATGAGACTAAATCTGAAGATCCAACAAAGAACTGAGTTTTGAACAAACATACAAAGCAATCAATCCATTTTATTTTGAAATACTTAGGTGAGGTTACGTATGTTAAATACTTACGTCCATTGAAAGGAATTTTAATTATGTGTTAGGCATAACGTTTGGTAAGAACTTTAAAAAGTTCTATCGAGTCGTAGGAAATTGTAATTTTTTTTACTAAGCTCCGTTTCTGTAATTTGTGTTGAAAACTTATTGCCCTGACAATCGATCCTCAATTTACATCTATGGATCGCTACTGGTTTTATGCACCTACTTACAAAAAATGAAACTCCCTTGAAAGTACTCAACAATAAATTTAAGTAATTTCAAACGAGACCTCGGAACACTTTGTGAACAAACGAAAGAATTTAATTTTTGCTACCAGGCAATCAGAAATGCCAGTAGGCCTTTGGCCAGTCTAGCTAGTTTCTTCACACCACTCAGTTAAGCATTTAATCACATGTGTGCTTGTGCTTCTCCTTTTACAAAGCAAAGTGAAACAACTTCCTCATGAGATTTTTGCAACAACAACGTAGACATGATCATAGAAAACAGCAGAGCAGCAGCAGGTATACTTTCATTTTTCTATGGCTCTTGCAATCTGGCGCCAAAAGAAAACAAATTGTGTGTGTTTCTTCTCTTCCAAAGCAAAGCAAAAATAAAAAACAAATTTCAGTTCGTCATGGGTTTCTTATACCAGCAACGCAGGAATGATACCAGGCGATCATAATTAACAGCAGAGCAGCAGCAGGTATACTTTACTTTTTCTTCAGCCTTAGAAATTGGTCAAGAGAACCAAACCAAAGCAAAACAAGAGGAACTTCATAGAGATGTGTCACTCAAACAAGCAATTAGGGATGTGCTGTTGAACGTGAGGCTGTTATTTTGAAATTCATTTTTGGAACGAAGTTCCTTATCGGGCGTTGTGAAAGGGGGCTAGACGGAAAAAATTCTTACGAAAAGTTGTCACGACACTTTTTGCTGTAGTAAGCTATTGTAAGCTCTGCGGCCTCGCATGTTTCTCTGTCTGTTTCTCTCTGTCTCTCTCTCTCTCTGTCTCTCTCTCTCTCTCTCTGAGTTTTATTACAATTCCTTCACTAATTAATCGAAAGGAACTTCGTTCCATCCGGGTGTCCCTTGACACCTCTCAACTTTTTTTTCTTTTTTTTTTTTAGATTTCAGTGGAAGAAGTTTACAAAAATGTTGTCGTTTTGCAGACTTTTTAATAAATAAACATTTCGCATCAATAGTGGCCAATGGATGCGCTGAATAAGAATTTCACACAGTACGCAGAAAGTAGGACCTGATTCCTGCAGCCTCGCTGCCGTTGTATTCCACGCAACAAAGTCTCAAGTATTAGCTCTATTGATTGCTGAAAATTTGATTGAAAGACAACAAACAAGGAATGCTGTGTCTATTGAAACAAATATGAAATTAATGTTTTACCTCTTATCGATTCAAAATCGAAGAAGCACACAAAACTACAATTGAACCACCTCAATGTGTTCACGTAAGTTACACATCTCTAGTACGATACTGTTGTATTTTGTCAATGTGTTCGTGCTTGTGTTATTGCTCTTCTTCAATTCTTTATTTCTCACTTTGTGGATTGTGGCACCAACAAAGTACCTTCTGGCTTGACTACAACTGCTTATTCTGTTTCCCTGCACCGAATGATTTGCTTTGTTAAGTTTTATCATTTCAATTATTTCTAATGCAGCGATTTCTTTTATTTTTTTTTTCTGGTTTTTTAACTTACTTAAATTATCCTGGTTTCTTTTCTTTGCCCTTGTACCAAAATGAGAAAAATCATTTAATCATGCAGAGAATCGACCGAAAACCGATTAATGTATTTTTTTGTGTGCATTAAAATTTGTTTTAAACAAAATTGTTTTTTACTTTTGTAAAATATTTATGTCGGAAAATGTTATATTCGAATCAATGGTTTTTTACACCTTGATTTTAAGTTCAGAGTCTCAGTCACAAATTGTTGAAGGAAATAATTTCAAGGTTAAAAAATATACCTTACTCGAGACAATCCAATAATAAAATTGAAAAAAAATTGTTTATTTGTTTGGTGTTAGTGTTTTTAAGTAAAATGCAGGACACCTGTGTTTGATGAACACATACAATTTTATCGAAAAAGATTTAAATGCTTGAAAATTTACAAAATGTAAAACTGTCAGTCTATATTTTGTTTGTCAGCTTGAACGTAACTTCGTATTTTCCAAAACTAGAAGGTTCTAGAAATAACGAGGAAAAGTAATTAAGATTGAATGTAACGAAATTTTTTTATTCATTTATTCCTTTCAGAACCAAGTGACTTGGTGAAAAAAGAAAGACGTTCGAAAATTCTGAAATGAAAATTGCAGCTGTGAGAAATGGTGTTCTGAATATGAGGAATGAAGGAAACTTTCCAACTTCGAATAATTTTGTCCTTACATAATCAGGCTGTACAAAAATGGAACTGAATCTGAACAACAAAGAACAGAGTCTTGAACAAACTTCCAAAAAATTAAGCCATTTTATTTGGAAATACTTATGTATGTTAGGTTACGTAGCTTAGGTTCCTACGCTGATTTTAAGGAAATTTACTACGAAGCTAAATATAAAGTTTGCTAAGAGTTCTCTTGAGCAGATGGCTAGGATTTTATACACCTACTTTTTTACGAAAAGTAAAAATCCCTTGAAGTATGCTCCAATAAGCTACACATCACATAACGAACATTTTGTAAAGAAAGACTTTTGTACCAGCTGAATTTTGGGCTACCAGGCAATCAGAAATGCCAGCAGGGTCTTTTTTCTTGTCTAGCAAGTTTCTTCACAGCACTCAATTGGTTTGTGATACGCATGTGTGCGTGCGCTTCTTCTTTTCTAAAGCAAAATGGAATTGTAACATGTGTGTAAACTTCATAATGGGGGTTTTGCAACAAAAAGGTAGTCAAAGCAAACCGTAGAGCAGCACAGGTATACTCACACTCTTACAGTCCTCTTGGGCTCTTGCAATTAGGCGCCAAAAGAAAAGCAAAGCAAAACCACATATTTTGTCTGCTATTCGCTTATAGTAGGTCCGTTCGTTGAACTTTCCCCAGGGTTGACCCAGGTTTTCTTGACAACCCCATGAGTTGTCAAAAAAAACTGGGTTTTCCAGTCCTCAAAAAACGCTAAACCACAAAGCGCCACACATCCCTGTCATTTAAATAAATACACATGCCATTTGACAGCCCTCAAATCGCCACAGCAAAAAGCTAGGGCGAGTTTGGGGAAAACCTGTGGCAAACCTATGGCTCAAAAAACACTCAATTTGACATTCAGTGCGAATTTAGGTTTCTCAAAAAACGCTTTGTGGCGACCCCATGGCGACCCTAGGGCTTCAACGAACAAACCTAGTATTAAACATACCTTTTTTTTATAATGCAAAAAGTAACGAAATAAAATGAGAAAAAAAAAAATAACAAAAATGAGGAAAAAAAATGAAATAGTAATAAAAATTATGAAAAATACAATCTGTAATGTTATATGGAAAAAATTGATTTCTTGTTTTATTGCCCAATGCGGGTGGAGTATGTTTAAGGGTGGCTTCCTTTCAGAAAATTAGATGTTGGTCTACTCTTGAATAAAATGGTAAGTATGAGTGAAAAGAATTAAACCAGCACAGTTGGAGCAATTGAAACAAAAAGACATGAGCAGGATTCAAAATCTGTTGGCATTTTGAAGAAAACAACTTTTCCTGTCTTATCAGTCAAAGTGGATATGATAGAAGATCATCTTGAGGCTTACAATCAATCCATTGATGAATCTGTGACAGTTGGATACTAGCTTGGTACTTACTATAAACTTTGTATTGCCGTCTTCGTAGTTTTCAAGACAAAACTGATTAAAACTAAAACCCTCAGAAGACAAAATGAAAATACTTTTAGAAGAATCGTTTCGTATGACAAAAGTCGTGTTCCATTGTTTCTTCCAAAATTTTTTACAGTACTTCTTCACTATAGTTTGTCATATTAGCAAAAGTATTTGATGACAGCTAGAACCACGTAGGTGAACATTACCAGATCCAATGGAGTACGTCTCATGAATGAAACATTGAAAGCTTATTCATGATATCCAATTTGAGGTCTGCAGAATTTATCAAAAGTTAACATCTATCTGAAATGATATTTCATGTAGTTTTTCTAGATTGTGAGTACTATTGCAAAAATTTAATCTAGTTTTATAAATTAAGTCATCAAAACTTTGGGAGAAATTGGGGTAAACTTATAAAATATGATATGTAGGTAGCAGACATTTTTCCTACTAAGCTCATACATTTCTCTTGAATTGAAAAACAATTTGAAGACAAACCGACCAGGCAATCAATTTTTCTTTTGGATTCAAGTTTTAGTACCCGTATACTTTGTAACAAAAAACCTTAAAGTATATTCAACATTCAAGCAGAGCTAATTTTCAATTCAACATAAGACACTCATAGCATACCTGTCTGCATTGCCAAAACGAAGAAAAATGACTATTTTAGTACCAGTTGAATTTTTCGCTACCAGGCAATCAGAAATGCCAGCAGGGCCTCTTTTCTTGTGCAACAAGTTTCTTCACACCACTCAGTTTGTCTGTTATACACATGTGTGCGTGCGCTTCTCTTTTTCTTAAGCAAAACACAATTGAAATATGTGTGTAAACTTGGTCACTGGGTTCTTGCAACAACAAGGTAGTCAAAGCAAACAGCAAACCAACATAGGTATACTTATAGCGCTCTTTGGCTCTTGCAATTAGGCGCCAAAAGAAAAGCAAAGCAAAACCACATAGTTTATGTGCTTTTCTCATAAGTGTTTTTGTTTCCACTCTTTCACAAAGCAAAAGTAGAACGTGTATTTCCACTTCTTAAATGGGTTTCTGTACAGCAACGCAAACATGATACCAGGCGATCATAATAAGCAGCAGAGCAGTAGCAGGTATATTTTAATTTTTCTGCGCCACTTGGCAATTCGGACTGGGAGCCAGAAGAGAACCTAAAACAAAAGAAGAAAAATTTCATAGAGATGTGTCACTCAAACATACAATTAGGGATGTGCTGTTCAACATGAGGCTGCTATTTTGAAACGAATATTTTTTTAGTTTTTATCAAAATACTTCTTGGTTTGATCGAAACTATTATTGATTTTTCTTTATCAAAAAATACATATTTTACAAACGATATCCACCAGTAGATATAGCACTAGCATCCACTAAACACATAAAGCATTAGCAGTCGAATTACATAGCATGACTTTCCGGTTGATTTACAAAATATTCTTAGTTGGCTGCGCAAGTTAGCAAACATTCTAATTAATAAACATTTCAGATCAATGAAAACGAAAGAATTTTCTGTACAGGGTTTCACGTTGTACGTAGTACTTAAGACGTGATTACTGCAGCAACATTGGAGTGCAAATAATTCAGCAATAAAGTCTCAAGTATTTAGCTCTATTAATTGCTAAAAGTCTGATTTAAAGGTAATCAAGAAGGAATTCTGTTTTCATTGAACCGAAAACACCTTTTTTAAATCTAAAGCGGGGAATACACGATACAATTATCGTATGCGACTTGGATCGCATACGATCGAGTTTGGTTTTGAGTTCAAGGCATTCGACACTGCGACATCGGTACAGCGGTTCACTTCATGCACACACACGATATAATCTACCATGCGATGTACGATTATCGGTACGATAATTGTATCGTGTATTTCCCACTTAAAATTGCAGAGATACAAAAAAAATTCAACCACTTACTTTCAATGAATTTGGTCACCTCAACTCGTTCAATTGAGTTACACATCTCTAGGACGAAATTGCTCCCTTTTGTTTTCTCTGTGTTAGTGCTGTTGATGGTGACTGGTGTAGTTGTTCTTCGATTCTTTCTTTCTCACTTTGTGGCACTAACAAAAGCTTTCTGCCTAGACTATCGCTTATTCTGTTTCCTTGGTGCCCTGCTTAATTTAGTTTTCATCGCGCACTCATGCACTGCGCATGGAGGAGTAGGATTCGTTTGCTTGGTTATTGTGACAACTTTTGATTATTTTGATTATAGTTTTCCGCGAAGCAATTTCAATCTAAAATATTTTTTTTTTTTCGATCGTTTTTGGAAACTTTACCAAAAAACACTCCTTGGGCTATACCTACGGAGAATTGAACGGAAACAAATTAAAATTTCAATTTTCTCGTTTTCAATTAGTTTTGTATTCAAATTAATTTTTAGTTAAATATAATTTAGTTAGAAATCGGCAAATTTCAATCAAGCTTTTGCTTATATCTTGGAATTGAGTTCGCAATCTCGACATGATAAGTTTTTGAAAAGAGAAATAAAATTTATTCGAGATATACATACATAACTTTACAATAAAACTAAAAAAAAACTATTCGCCTTTGGTGTAATTGTTTTTAAGCAAAATGCAGGTTGCGTGTGTCTGAGGAGCAAGGAAAAATTTTGTCAACCGAGATTTTAAGGCAAACAAGTGTTTGAAAATTTACGAAATGTCAAACTGCCAGAAGAAAATATATTTCTTGATTGTCTGCCTGGGACGTAACTTTCTCTTTTCAAAAAATTAAAAGGTGCAATTTTTAAAAATAATGAAATAAAGATTAAGTGTGACGAAAAATTTTGAATTCATTGATGCTTTTAAAATCAAGTGACTTGATCTTAGAAAGAAAGTCGTGTGAAAACTCATCCAAATATGAAACTAAATCTGAAGATCCAACAAAGAACTGAGTTTTGAACAAACATACAAAGCAATCAAGCCATTTAATTTTGAAATACTTAGGTTAGGTTAGGTGCCTACGTTACGTTCATTGAAAGGAAATTTAATTAGGTCTTAGGCATAAAGTTTGGTAAGAACTTGAGATTAAGAAATTAGTTTGCGCTACCAGGCAATCAGAAATGCCAGTAGGGCCTTTGTCTTGTCTAGCAAGTTTTTTTTCACACCACTCAGTTTAGAATTTAAGCACATGTGTGCGCTGTGCGTGTGCTTCTCCCTTTACAAAGCAAAGCGAAATTTCAATATGTGTGTAAGTTAAAAACCACTTCGTCATGGGATTTTTGCAACAACTACGTAGACATGATCATAGAAAACAGCAGAGCAGCAGTAGGTATACTCACATTTTTCTATAGCTCTTGCAATTTGGCGCCAAAAGAAAACAAAAACGAAAGCACATAGTTTGTCTGGAATACGCTTGTGTTGAATGTTTCTTCTCTTCTAAAAGCAAAGCAAAAATAGAAAAAAATATAGTTCGTCATGGGTTTTCTTATGCCAACAACGCGGACATGATACCAGGCGATCATAATCGAGAGCAGAGCAGCAGCAGGTATACTTTACTTTTTCTTCAGCCTCAGAAATTGGTCAAGAGAAGCAAACCAATGCAAAACAAGAGGAACTTCATAGAGATGTGTCACTCAAACAAGCAATAAGGGATGTGCTGTTGAACGTAAGGCTTTTATTTTGAAATTAATTTTTTTTTTAGATTTCAGTGGAAGAAGTTTACAAATGTAGTGATTTAGCAGACTTTTTAATAAATAAACATTTCGCATTAACAGTGGCCAATGGATGCGCTGAAAAAGAATTTCACGCAGTAGCTTGGGCCGCATTCCTCGCTGCCGTTGTATTCCACGCAACAAAGTCTCGCGTATTAATCTCTATCGATTGCTGAAAATTTGATTGAAAGGCAGCCAACAAGGAATCCTGTGTCTATTAAAACAAATGTAAATTGTTTTACCTCTCACCGATTCAAAATCGAAGAAGCACACAAAACTACAATTGAACCACCTCAATGTGTTCACGTAAGTTACACATCTCTAGGTCGATATTTTTCGATGCGTTTGTGTTGTAGTTCATCAATTCTTTCTTTCTCTCTTTGTGGATTGTGGTTTGTGGCACAGGCACCAACAAAGTACCTTCTGGCTTAACTACTGCTTATTCTGTTTACCTGCTTTAGTTTCCATCGTGCACTCGTACGCTGTACATGTAGCTAGAAGTGCTTTGTTGGCACGTTGAGCCAAGTTCTTTCATTTCAATTCTTTCTAATGCAGCGATTTCACTTTTTCTATTTTTCTTTACTTCAAAGCATATTTAAATTGTCGTGGTTTCCTTTGCTTGCAATTGTACTGAAAAGCGAAAAATTTTTTATTTCTACGGAGAATTGACCGAAAACCGGTTAATGTAATTTTTTTTGTGTGAATTAAGTTTTATTTAAACAAAAAGTTTTACTTTTTTACCATTTTGGAATATGTCAGAGATTGGAATATTTGAATCAATCGTTTTTTTATATTTAAGTTCAGAGTATCAAAATCATAATTGATGGAAATAGTTTTAAAATTAAAAACTACCTTAATAGAATCCCATAATAAAATTGATAAAAACTATTTGTGTCTGGTTTTAATGTTTTAAGCAAAATGCAGGACACCTGTGTTAAATGAACACATACAATTTTTTCGAAAAAGATTTTAAAGCAAAGAAATGCCTGAAAATTTACAAAATGTAAAACTGTCAGTCTATATTTTGTTTGTCAGCTGGGACGTAATTTCGTATTTTCCAAAACTAGAATTTTTTAGAAATAACGAGGGAAAGTAATTAAGATTGAATGTAACGAATTATTCATTTATTCCTTCGTTCGAAAACTCTGAAATGAAAATTGCAGCTGTGAGAAATGTTGTTCTGAATATGAGGAATGAAGGAAACTTTTCAACTTCGAATAATTTTGTCCTTACATAATCAGGCTGTACAAAAATGGAACTGAATCTGAACAACAAAGAACAGAGTCTTGAACAAACTTCCAAAAAATTAAGCCCTTTTATTTGGAAATATTTATGTATGTTAGGTTACGTAGCTTAGGTTCCTACGCTGATTTTAAGGAAATTTACTACGAAGCTAAATATAAAGTTTGCTAAGAGTTCTCTTGAGCAGATGGCTAGGATTTTATACACCTACTTTTTTACGAAAAGTAAAAATCCCTTGAAGTATGCTCCAATAAGCTACACATCACATAACGAACATTTTGTAAAGAAAGACTTTTGTACCAGCTGAATTTTGGGCTACCAGGCAATCAGAAATGCCAGCAGGGTCTTTTTTCTTGTCTAGCAAGTTTCTTCACAGCACTCAATTGGTTTGTGATACGCATGTGTGCGTGCGCTTCTTCTTTTCTAAAGCAAAATGGAATTGCAACATGTGTGTAAACTTCATAATGGGGTTTTTGCAACAAAAAGGTAGTCAAAGCAAACCGTAGAGCAGCACAGGTATACTCACACTCTTACAGTCCTCTTGGGCTCTTGCAATTAGGCGCCAAAAGAAAAGCGAAGCAAAACCACATATTTTGTCTGCTATTCGCTTATAGTATAAACATACCTTTTTTTATAATGCAAAAAGTAACGAAATAAAATGAGAAAAAAAAAATAACAAAAATGAGGAAAAAAAATGAAATAGTAATAAAAATTATGAAAAATACAATCTGTAATGTTATATGGAAAAAATAGATTTCTTGTTTTATTGCCCAATGCGGGTGGAGTATGTTTAAGGGTGGCTTCCTTTCAGAAAATTAGATGTTGGTCTACTCTTGAATAAAATGGTAAGTATGAGTGAAAAGAATTAAACCAGCACAGTTGGAGCAATTGAAACAAAAAGACATGAGCAGGATTCAAAATCTGTTGGCATTTTGAAGAAAACAACTTTTCCTGTCTTATCAGTCAAAGTGGATGTGATAGAAGATCATCTTGAGGCTTACAATCCATTGATGAATCTGTGACAGTTGGATACTAGCTTGGAACTTACTATAATCTTTGTATTGGCGTCTTCGTAGTTTTCAAGACAAAACTGATTAAAACTAAAACCCTCAGAAGACAAAATTAAAATACTTTTAGAAGAATCGTTTCGTATGACAAAAATCGTGTTCCATTGTTTCTTCCAAAATCTTTCACAGTACTTCTTCACTATAGTTTGTCACATAAGCAAAAGTAGTTGATCACTGCTAGAACCACTTAGGTGAACATTACCAATCCATTCAGATTCTCATGAATGAAACATTGGAAGCTTATTCATGATATCCAATTTGAGGTCTACAGAATTTATCAAAAGTTAACATCTATCTGAAATGATATTTCATGTAGTTTTTCTAGATTGTAAGTGAGTACCATTGCAAAAATTTAATCTAGTTTTATAAATTAAGTCATCAAAGCTATGGGAGAAATTGGGGTAAACTTATAAAATATAGGTAGCAGACATTTTTCCTACTAAGCTCATACATTTCTCTTTGAAATTGAAGACAAACAGACTAGGCAATCAATTTTTTTTTTTTGGATTCAAGTTTTAGTACCCGTATACTTTGTAACAAAAAATCTAAAAAAGTATTCAACATTCAAGCAGAGCTAATTTTCAATTCAACATAAGAAACTCATAGCATGCCTGTCTGCATTGCCAAAACGAAGAAAAATTACTATTTTAGTACAGTTGAATTTTTCGCTACCAGGCAATCAGAAATGCCAACAGGGCCTCTTTTCTTGTGCAGCAAGTTTCTTCATACCACTCAGTTTGTCTGTTATACACATGTGTGCGTACGCTTCTCCTTTTCTTAAGCAAAACACAATTGAAATACGTGTGTAAACTTAGTCACTGGCCATTGGGTTTTTGCAATAACAAGGTAGTCAAAGCAAACAGCAAAGCAACACATGTATACATATAGCCCTCTTTGGCTCTTGCAATTAGGCGCCAAAAGAAAAGCAAAGAAAAACCGCATTAGTTTGTCTGCTATTCTTATGTGCGTTTATGTTAAACTCTTCAAAAAGAAAAGCAAAAGTAGAATGTGTGTAAATTTCCACTTTGTTATGGGGTTTCAGTACCAGCAACGCAAGCATGATACCAGGCGATCATGATAAACAACAGAGCAGTAGCAGGTATACTTAAATTTTTCTATGGCCCTTGGCAATTCGAACTGGGAGCCAGAAGAGAAACCAAAGCAAAAGAAGAAGAATTTCCTAGAGATGTGTCACTCAAACATACAATTAGGGATGAGCTGTTGAACGTGAGGTACACATTTTTTTTTATTGACTTTTTATTGTTAGTTGCAGATCGATGGTTTGTTTGTTTAATTATAATTTAGATTGATTTCTCTTTTCAAATAAACATCTTCTACAAACGATTCCCACCAGTGGATACAGCACTGGTATCCTCTATAAATAAAAAATAGTGCGTGGAGTCTCTCCGCGCGGAAGAAGTGAAACTTCACGTCAAAAACTAGGTATTAAATATTTTCTATTAGGTATTTCATTTGAGGAGAAAAGAAAACACAACCCTACTTTCAATGAAGCAATCGAAGTTGATTTTGCAAGCACAGACACGATTTTCACACACACGGCGCACAAATTGAAAAACTATTTAGAAGAATTTAATGAGATCTTGAGATTTTTCTGAAGAAATGAATTACAAATATATTAAACGCATTAAAATAAACAAAAAAATAGTTTTAATTTGATTTTCTCCGAAAATAATTTAAACTTCCACCGAAGAACACATTTCACTACAATTAAGTCGTCTGGCTGAATGCCGAAAAGTATGCAATCGATAATCCGTGTTAAACGTGTTACGCATCGATCTTTGCAAATCGCATAAGAAGTTTCACTTCAAAAAAAGTATTACCAGTCGATTTACCCATTATCCTCCCGTTGGCGTTGGTTTACAAATGTTTTTAGTTGAGTACGAAAGTTAGCAAACTTTCTAATCAATAAACATTACACATCGAAGAAAACGAAAGAATTCGCTGAGCAATAGTTTCATGTTGTACGTAGTACCTAAGACGTACTGCACATATATTTCAGCAATAAAGACTCAAGTATTTAGCTTTATTGATTGCCAAAAGTTTGATTTGTATTTGTATTCTAAACAGAATCGAAAACACCTTCTTTAAATCTTAAATTGCAGAACTCCAAAAAAAACCACTTACTTCATATCTCAACTCGTTCAATTGAGCTACACATCTCTAGGACGATATTGCTCTCTTTTAATCTGTCTGTGTTGGTGCTGGTGTTGTTCTTATTCGATTTATTTTTTCTCACTTTGTGACACCAACAAAATACGTTCTGGCTAGACTATCGCTTATTCTGTTTCCTTGGCGCCCTGCTTAATTTAGTTTTCATCGTGCACTCGTGCAGTGCACACTGCATATGAAGGACCGAGAATTGCTTCGCTTATTGTGTCAAGTTTTTATGATTTCAATTATTTCTGACACAGGGGCCTCGGCCTACACTTTTTTTCTCTGTCTCTTTTTTTTCTACTTCGAAGCTTACTCAAATTGCAGTAACAAATGATAATGTCTGTTTTTTGTGTTCATTTCGTTTCGTTTTGAGAATAAAGTTTTTAGTTCAGCTAGAGATCGGTTGATTTGAATGAAACTATTTTTCGTACAACGCCTGTCGTAATAATTTAGGACGCCAAATGAAAGGGACTAAAAACATTTTCGTAATGTTTTGCCACAAATATTTAGAACTTGATAGTAATTTTGTCAACACTGCGAGTTTTCGTAACAAAATATTTACTTCGAGAGCGTATATGATTATTTTTTTTTTTTTTGTTATTTGCGTCGAACTTTCAACCTAAAGTTAGCTCTTCGTTTGTCTGTCTGGAACTAAAATTTTTATTTTCCAAGATAAGAGGTTGTAATTTCAAGAAATTATGAATGGTTAAGATTAGATGTGAGGATAAACTTTGTAAGATTTGTTTCAAAACAGCTAACTCAATTACAAGCGTAAAAGTACTGTTCTCAATATGAGGAATGAAGGGAACTTTTCAACTTAAATAATTTTTACTTGCGTATATTTTTTAACATACATAAGACAAAACCTATTTTGATAATCCAACAATGATCAGAGTTTTTTAGAAACTTCCAGAGCAATGTAGCCGTTCTATTTGGAAATACTTTTAGTTTTAGTAGGTTATATAGTTTTTTTAGGTTATATAGGTGCCTGAGTTGATTGAAAGTAAATTTAATTGCTTAACGTTTGGTAAGAACTTTTAAGAGTTCTCACAAGTCGAATCAAATTGTTTTCTTTTATTTACAGGGCTCCTTTCTTTCTTAATTTATTTCTATATGTTTGAAGACTAATTGCCCTGACAATCTATTCATCTTCCATCTGAGAATTGCTTAAGTTCTATGCACCTACTTTTATAAATAAAGTAAAAAAAAAACCTTGAAGTATGCTGCAATAAACTAGAGCGATTTTCAAACGAGCACTTCTCACATAACGAAGATTTGGTACCAGCTGAATTTTTTGCTACCAGGCAATCAGAAATGCCAGCAAGGCCTCTTGTTTTGTCTAGCAAGTTTCTTCACACCATCCAATTTGTCTGTTAAGCACATGTGTGCGTGTGTTTCTTCATGGGGTTTTTGCGACTACAACGCAAGCACGATATCATACGATCATAGCAAACAGGAGAGAAGTAGCGTATACTCACATTCTTATTTGGCGCCAAATTGCAATCGCCAAAGAAGAATGTGAGTATGCTAGCTACTGCTCTGCTGTTTGCTATGATCGTATGACATCAACAGAAAACCAGTTTCTTTGATATACGCTTTAGTGTGTTTTTTTCTCCTTCAAAAGCAGAACTAAAATAGAGCACAACAAAATTGAAATATGTGTGCAAGATTCTTCATGGGAATGAAGAAATAGCAAATAAGAGAGCAGAAGCAGCAGCCTCTTTTGCTCTTGCAATTAGGCGCCAAAAGAAACCCAAAGCAAAACCACATAGTTTGTCTGCTATTGGCTTGTTTGTGTTTCCACTCTTCCAAGACCAAGTAGAATGTAGAACGTGTATAAAAATTTCCACTTGGTTATGGTTTTTTGTACCAACAACGCAACGCATCGTAGACATGGTGCCAGGCGATCATGAGAAACAGCAGAGTAGCAGCAGGTAAACTTTCATTTTTCTACGGCTCTTACTTACTTTATATGAATTTAATCATCTCTTCTCATCTTATTCAATTGAGCTACACTCCTCTAGGACGATATTGTTGTATTTTGTTTCGCCCGGTGTTGGTGCTGGTATTGTTGTTATTCGATTTATTCTTTCTCACTTTGTGGCACTAACAAAATACGCTCTGGCTAGACAATCGCTTATTCTGTTTCCTTGGTGCCCTGCTTAATTTAGTTTTCATTGTGGGCTCGTGCACTGCGCATGGAGGGTAAGATTGGTTTGTTTGGATATTGTGTCAAGTTTTTATTATTTCGATTATATTTTTGATTTATTTATTTATTATATATATATTACCAAGAAACACTCGTATGGAGAGTTGAGCGAAAACAAATTATAAGGCCAATTTTCTCGTTTTCATTTAGTTTTGTTTTTTAATTAATTTTTAGTAAAATATATTTTAGGAAGAAATCGCAAATTTCAATCTTACTTTTGCTTATATCTTGGAATTGAGTTCGCAACCTCAAAGTCATAAGTTTTTGAAGGAAAAAATTTTGAAAACAGAAATATAATTTATTCTACATATAACTTAACGATAAAACTGAAAAAAACTATTCGCTTTTGGGTTTAATGTTTTTAAGCAAAATGCAGGTTGCGTGTGTCTGAGGAGCAAGGAACAATTTTGTCCAACAATATTTTAAGGCAAACAAATGTTTGAAAATTTACGAAATGCCAAACTGTCAGCTTAAAATTTATTTCTTGCTTGTCTGTCTGGGAAACTTCCAAAATGCAAATTTTTTCCTGGGACGCAAAAAATTTTGAATTCATTAATTTATATTAAAACCAAGCCACTTGATCTAATAAGAAAAGCAAGCGAAAATTCTGGAATGAAGCTCTTAGATGTTTTGTTCTGAATATAGGCAATAAAGGGAACTTTTCAACTTCAAATAATGATTTGCATAATCAAACCATATAAAGATGAAACTAAATCTGGAGATCCAACAAAGAACTGAGTTTTAAACAAACATACAAAGCAATCAATCCAATTTATTTTGAAATACTTAGGTGAGGTAACGTAGGTTAGATGCCTACGTTCATTGAAAGGAAATTTAATTATGTGTTAGGCATAACGTTTGGTAAGAACTTTAGAGAAATCTATCGAGTCGTAGGAAATTGTAATTTTTTTACTAAGCTCCGTTTCTGTAATTTGTGTTTGAAAACTTATTGCTCTGACAATCGATCCTAAATTTACATCTATCGCAGGATCGCTACTGGTTTTATGCACCTACTTACAAAATATGAAACTCCCTTGAAAGTACTCAACAATAAATTGAAGTAATTTCAAACGAGCCCTCCGAACACTTTGTGAACAAACGAAAGAAATTAATTTTTGCTTCCAGGCAATCAGAAATGCCAGTAGGCCTTTGGCCAGTCTAGCAAGTTTCTTCACACCACTCAGTTAAGCATTTCAGCACATGTGTGCTTGTGCCTCTCCTTTTACAAAGCAAAGTGAAACCACTTCCTCATGAGAATTTTGCAATAACAACGTAGACATGATCATAGAAAACAGCAGAGCAGCAGCAGGTATACTTTCATTTTTCTATGGCTCTTGCAATCTGGCGCCAAAAGAAAACAAAACCATATAGTTTGTCTGGAATAAGCTTGTGTGTGTTTCTTCTCTTCCAAAGCAAAGCGAAAATAAAAAACAAATTTCAGTTCGTCATGGGTTTCTTATACCAGCAACGCAGGAATGATACCAGGCGATCATAATTAACAGCAGAGCAGCAGCAGGTATACTTTACTTTTTCTTCAGCCTTAGAAATTGGTCAAGAGAACCAAACCAAAGCAAAACAAGAGGAACTTCATAGAGATGTGTCACTCAAACAAGCAATTAGGGATGTGCTGTTGAACGTGAGGCTGTTATTTTGAAATTCATTTTTCTTTTATATTTCAGTGGAAGAAGTTTACAAAAATGTTGTCGTTTTGCAGACCTTTTAATAAATAAACATTTCGCATCAATAGTGACCAATGGATGCGCTGAATAAGAATTTCACACACTACGCAGAAACTAGGACCTGATTCCTGCAGCCTCGGTGCCGTGAATGTATTCCACGCAACAAAGTCTCAAGTATTAAGCTCTATTGATTGCTGAAAAATTGATTGAAAGACAACAAACAAGGAATGCTGTGTCTATTGAAACAAATATGAAATTAATGTTTTATCTCTTATCGATTCAAAATCGAAGAAGCGCACAAAACTACAATTGAACCACCTCAATGTGTTCACGTAAGTTACACATCTCTAGGACGATACTGTTGTATTTTGTCAATGTGTTCGTGCTTGTGTTATTGCTCTTCTTCAATTCTTTATTTCTCACTTTGTGGATTGTGGGTTGTGGCACCAACAAAGTACCTTCTGGCCTGACTACAACTGCTTATTCTGTTTCCCTGCTGCTTTGCTAAATTTAGTTTCCATCGCGCACTTGTGCGCTATACATGTAAGGGACCGAATGATTTGCTTTGTTAAGTTCTATCATTTCAATTATTTCTAATGCAGCGATTTCTTTTATTTTTTTTTTTCTGGTTTTTTATCTTACTTAAATTATCCTGGTTTCTTTTCTTTGCCATTGTACCAAAATGAGAAAAATCATTTAATTATGCAGAGAATCGGCCGAAAACCGATTAATGTACTTGTGTGCATTAAGTTTTGTTTTAAACAAAATTGTTTTTTACTTTTGTGAGATATTTATGTCAAAATATATTATGTTCAAAAGAAAATAAAAACGAAACCACATAGTTTGTCTGAAATACGCTTGTGTATGTTTCTTCTCTTCTTAAAGCAAAGCAAAAATTAAAAAAAAACTCCAGTTCCATGGGTTTCTTATACCAACAACGCAGACGTGATACCAGGCGATCATAAGTAACAGAAGAGCAGCAGCAGGCATACTTTACTTTTTCTTCAGCCTTAGAAATTGGTCAAGAGAAGCAAACCAAAGCAACCAAAGCAAGTATTGTAGTCTTGTAGCTCATCGTGTTGAA
This sequence comes from Melanostoma scalare, assembly GCA_949752695.1. Taxonomy (NCBI): domain Eukaryota; kingdom Metazoa; phylum Arthropoda; class Insecta; order Diptera; family Syrphidae; genus Melanostoma; species Melanostoma scalare. Next base: position 18,983,642 of record OX456986.1, read on the forward strand.
TTTCGTAACTGGATTTAAACTAACTTCTCGGAGCTAGAGAGTTGAAATTTGGACCATAACTGAGAGGCTTGGATGACAATTGATGAACATGATGAAGAGGAAAAATGAAAAAGAAGGGAGTAAGATTAATTAAACGAAAACGACGAAAACAAACAGAATAGAAGTTAGCAGCAGCTTCCCAATGAGAGAATTGCAGAGATGCATTTAATTTGGACTATAGTTCGGAAGTGGATGACAATGCATGAAAATGAAGAAAAAGAAAAATTAAAATTATGAAAGAAAGATAAAGAAATCGAAAATCATTTATTAAGAAAAAAATGGTCTTAATTTAACTTCTTGTTTAGACACGATCGCAAAGGAAGAAAAAGAGAGGCAGACCAAAACACTCTTGGTGCAGACAAATGCAACGAAATTTGTATTTGGTTAGATTCCGACATGAAACTATCCAATACCGAGAGGATAACCGATGCTTTTTGAGTTCAACGCGGCTTACCCCACGATTGGATCACTAATGTGAAGCAGTTAAAATGGAGAGCTATGATCGATTCGAGATCTTGTTTTTCTTAGTGTCGAAAAAGAAGAAGAAGGTGGTTTCAAACTAACTTCTCGAGATTTGAAATAAGAACTATTGGTAGGAAGTGCGTGAAAATATGAAAGAAAAAGTAGAGAAAAAATCAAATGACATATTTTAAATCATTTCCAAAATTACATTCACATAACACTAAATGCAGAAAAAACAGTAAAATAAAATAAAATTTGAATGTATGTACCATGTTTTTATAGCGAACTAAAAAAGTATAAAATAGTTTTACTAATTCTTATGATTATTGATTATGTAATTGACTTATGTATCAATAAAGTTATAATAATAATAATAAAATAATTCTTATGACGGATTAAACCACATCCAAATAGATAACTTTTTCCTAACTGAGCCGAAAATTCATACTTAGCAACTTTTTAGATTTGAAACCAAAAAACATTTGGCGAATACATTGCAGACATTTGATGTTGTGCATTGCAAGTGCCTCATTTTTTTTTTGTTTCCAATCTTACAAGTTTTTTAATAGCTATGAAATGCGATTTTGAGGAAAATTTGTGCTAAATTTTTAGTAAACCTATGCATGGTTCAAGATGATAATTATATTCTTTTAAATTATATTCAAAAATCAAATAAACAACAATGAAAGCTCTGCCTTTTTAAAAATATTCAGAAATTAATCACTCACTTAAGTGGTCATACAATTGAACATCAGTTCAGAACTCGGTATACCGATTGGTTCCTGGTTTTAACACTTCATTTACATAGTCGGTGGGGAATTTTTAAACAAAAAATGTGAAAGCCGTCAATGAGAATATTTTATGGTTATGTACCTACAATTCGAACGAATTTCTGCTCTCTGATTTTTGGAATGCATACAGAACACTGCATTTGAATTGTAAATCAACGACTAGTTGTAAGCAACGCATAAAAGCTTGTGTAAATTCATGTTAAGCCTTTAACCCACTACTTACTTGTTTTTTTAGATTATTTGTTCATATAACTTAAAATCTCAAAAACACTGATCAAAAAAATGAAGTTGTAAATGGTTTTTTCCAGCCAGAGCCGAAATCTCAATATATGTGCTACCCAAATTTGTTTATTATTTATTATTGGCAGATGAGGAAAATTAAAACAACAATGGGTCTCATTTTTTTTACTATACAGAAAATCAATTTGAATGTCATTTTTAGGACGAAGTAAAAGGAACGAAAGCAAAAGTTAACAAATGTTGGGTAATTGGAGCGGGCTTTTTATCTCACGTATTTTCTCAAAAGAAGCAATATTACAAAGTACATGTGTTTCGTGTCTGTATAAATGGAAAACAAATTCTTATTGCAAACACACATTCAATATGATAGATGACAGATGACAGAATTCAAATGACTGATAGCAAAACTATACAGGGTGTCCCATAATTCGTGTGCCATACTTTGGGATGTGATTCCTGATCATATTCTAGAAAAAAAATTGTTGTGCAGTTAAGTCCGCTTTTAAATTTTGACATCATTTTTTGACGATTTAAAAAAATTCTGGCTTTGGTGATCTTGATCCGTGTTACGCTCCATTTCTCTGTCAGTACCGATAGTAGAGAGAGAGACCTCATTACTGGCTTTATTTTCCGTAGAAATACTAATCTTTAAAGCTGAAATTAGATTGAACTGATGTGATTTTGGGGTTGCCAGATCTTTAATTTTAAATGGTGTTTAAGTTTTCTTCCCCGATCGAAATTTTGACTTTGAGGTTAATTTTTTTGCAAGAAATGCTTACTAGCCACAAAATTTTTTTTCTGATGAACAAAATAATAATGAAAAAATATCAGAAATAAGTGCACTCAATAGGGGTACACCAAAGTTAGCCTTTTCTTAAATCGTCAAAGTTGAAAAGTTATCTTTTCTGTAAAGCAATTTTTTTTCTTAGGAAATGATCAAGAATCGCATCCCAAAGTAGTTAGCTAGTTAGTTGACTTTTATTTCAATACATAAATTTTTTTTACAATTTAAAGCTTAATCTAAAGTCATATTGGGTTTGACCTTTGGCCGTCTACCAGGTTGAGAAAGTATAAAGTTAGTTTCGAATTAAAAATCTAAAAATCTCCTTCTACTATTCGCTTTCTGTAACGAAGTGCTGCCACTTCATACAGAAGAATCATATAAGATATCTCATCCTATTTCTCCATTTAAGATACGTAAAACTTCATTCTCCTCTATGACACATTTTCCAAACATTGATAGTCTAAATTCTTTTAAAATTGGGTAAATACCAAGAAAATGCAAGACATCCTATTTTCTATTTCTATTTTTATTTTATTTATCTAAAAGCAATTTTACAGCTAACAGATATAGCACTCCAAGAATGAATCATTAAAATATGAATAAGTACAATAAATCTTAAGTACAATAAGTTTTAAATTTACTTCGACTAAGGATTGAGAAATCAATTTCTGAAGGCACTTCATTGAAATCAGTTATACATCTTGATAGCGTTTCATTACATCCATAAATTGTTCTATGCACTTTTTGAAATAGGAAAATCCTTGTTCTCGTGGACCTGACAGGTACATGAATAGGTAATAGAGCAAGGAGTGTTGGACACTTTATGTGGTAGCATAGTAAGTCTCTTATGAGCATTACACCATGCATTTTTCTTCTTGATTCTAATGATTTAATTCCAAGCAATAAGCACCTAGCTTTGTAATCAGGACAAAAACCCCAGCTCATTTTGTTGAAAACATATTTTGTAAATCTTCTTTCAACCGATGATTCTACCCTGTCAGAATTAACTTTAAACGCGGGACTCCAGATTACATCAGCGTATTCCAAAAGCGATCTGACAAGAGATGTACACAAAGATAATAAAACATAAGGATCTTGAAAGTCTTTGCTATTTCGTTTTATAAATCCAACTAACGAGTTAGCTTTTGGTACTAAGAAATTAATGTGGTTTTTAAAATTTAGTGAGGAATCAAGAATAACACCTAAGTCCTTAATGTTTGAGACACGATCTAAGACATTAGATTCGATTGTGTAATTGAACCGAATACTGGTACATTTGAACGAGTGAGTGAAATAATGTTACACTTTTTTATATTAAGTTTCAAGCAATTTTCGTGACACCAGCGGGAAAGAGAATCAAGGTCCCTCTGTTTCATATTGCAGAGGTCAAAAAGTATTGGTAAATCAGGCCGGTGAGGTATATAATTCAAATGGACAATTTCGCATCTCATTCTGAAGATATTACTTATTTTTTCGATTGAGTAGCTATCGAGGAAATATTTTTTTTCCTAAGCAGTGATGATTTGGCTTCTTCAATATATTGGTCATACATATCTCTGCCAAGGTTCTCCAATATTGTGTTGAATTCTTCTTTTGAAAGTTTAGGTTGTTCGATAACATTCACTGTCAGATTCATACCACATTCGGAAGCTAATTTCTGCCATTCTTCGCAAATACTTTTACTTGATTTCTTTAGTACTACTTTTGGTATTCTGTATTCATTCATCTCTATTACTTTCAATATATAGCATATAGTTAGGAGTATTTTTTGGTAGCTGAAATGATCTCTTCAAGAAGCAGCGCAGAAATTTTTCCACCTCATCGTAACTTTTGAAGCCCCATACCTGGGCTCCGTAGAGTATTATTGTAGCTGCAGTCGAATGGAACAGAGTTTATTTTACACTCGGTGATATTAATTGTTTTTGAAACAACGTTCCCAAATTGCGGAGATAGCTCTCTTACCATCAGATAGTTTTCCGACAAAGTGCGGCTTTAAACTTTAAGACGATGATATTAGAATGCCAAGATATTTATATCCAGTTTCCATTTTTCCAACCGTGAATGGCCACCTCCTGCATTTATAAATATCATCATTTTGGATTTTTGCAGGTTAACAGTAAGGTTCCAACGTTAACAGTATGCGCTAAGTCGGTTTATCATTAACTGCATTCCTTGGATAGTATCACACAAAAAGCCTATATCATCTGCATACATCAGTGCAGGAATTGTTACATCATAGAACTTAATTCCACATTTAACATCCTCGATTATATCATTAATGTATATAATGGAAAGCAGTGCACTTAGGATACAGCCTTGTTTAACACCCATTGACGTTTTGAATTCCTCAGAGATTAAACCTCCATCCCAAACATACGCATTGTTCTCATACAGATCTCGCAGGATTTGTATAGTTTTGCTTGATACACCGATTTTGAAGAGCTTGTAAAAGAGTGCTTCACGTGGGACTGTATCAAAAGCTGCACGAAAATCTACAAAAAATGCTTATAGTATCCCAAAGTATGTTACAAGAACTACGCCTGGTGACCCGCCTGGTAGGTAACCTACTTCTAAAATAGTGATAATGAATACAATCATTTATTGATTTGTAAATTGACATCACTTTACTGTCTCTGATATCGCTTTCGCTTGGTAAATTCGGGTTATTAGTGTAGTTTTGATATACAAAGCTAGAATGCCAACGCTCCAATGGTTCGATTGAGGTTGTGTTACAGAGCACAACAGGACCCCTTCCTGAACCAACCTCCCTCAGTATTTATGCTGTATTCAACAGCAAATTAGAACCGGACTTATTACGTGTCAGGTTTTGTGCCCAAAAATTAGGATGCACTCCACATGAATACAGAAGAATTACTAATATCTTTTCCTGTGTTATGCAGTGATGGTAATAAACCAAACAATAAGGAAAACTCAGCTTTAAAAAGTTAAATCTTGTTTGATGATTTTAATCCGTCACTATAAATTTCGAAATAGTTTTCATAAATTTTTGTCACAAAATTAAAAAAAAAATAGAAAAAAAAACTTTCTCATGAGCTCAGACAACTGCAAAAAGGACTTCCTTTATAAAAGTTGTCACTCTTCATTGCTGTTTTAATATTTCATTTGAAATTTATATTTGCAACTCCAACGGACTGTCCCTCTTGTAATGACAAAATAAATTGTTCTAATAATAAAACCGACTTCACAACGATGCGGGTTAAAAACTTTACTCCGGACAACATTTCTGTGTCTATTACTGCCATTATTTAGTTGTTGCATTGATATAATGGAAACAATAAGGAAAACTCAGCTTTAAAAAGTTAAATCTTGTTTGATGATTTTAATCCGTCACTATAAATTTCGAAATAGTTTTCATAAATTTTTGTCACAAAATTAAAAAAAAAATAGAAAAAAAAACTTTCTCATGAGCTCAGACAACTGCAAAAAGGACTTCCTTTATAAAAGTTGTCACTCTTCATTGCTGTTTTAATATTTCATTTGAAATTTATATTTGCAACTCCAACGGACTGTCCCTCTTGTAATGACAAAATAAATTGTTCTAATAATAAAACCGACTTCACAACGATGCGGGTTAAAAACTTTACTCCGGACAACATTTCTGTGTCTATTACTGCCATTATTTAGTTGTTGCATTGATATAATGCAGAGAACTTCCAAACAACAGGATATTGTGTCATATATCATCGAAGTAGTCAAAACTCAGAACAAACCGCAGGATAGTTTGATATTTAATGAACAAAAACTGGCTACAAACTTTTAATGGGACGAAAAGGACAAAAAAGTCATCTGGGTGTTGGAAAATAATAATAATAAATTGTTTTAGTTGTATATAGTATGTGTATGATGTGTTTTTGAAACTTTTACAAAATGAAAAAACTTACTATCTTTAGACCTGAAAAATATTCATCCTCTAAACGGAAATATGAAGATTATTTCTAAGCGGACATTGAAAAATAAAGAGCGAACATGACGATGCACTACGTTCGTTGTTTAGATAGTAAATCGATAGAATTCAAACAATTTGTTTTATATGCAAATCCTAGCTCGTGTTACAACACAAACACAATGTTTCCCCCTTTCGAAAGGCAGCCACAAAAGTATAACAGAAATAGAGAATGGTGTGTTTTTAGATGACTATCGATACACCCATGTCGAGTATTATTTTAGTAGCACTACATCACTCGCTGGAACGTTGAACGTTGCAATAAAAAGCCTTACATCAGCCCTCCCAGCCAATGCTGTACATAAATTGCGCAAACTATCAGTTTACCCTCATTTAAGGTTAGGCAAAAGGATACACCATGAACCAGGAATATAGAAATTTATTCTTCCATGGATATCAATATTCAACAGATGTTTTATTCCCATAATACTGCCAATAGGCGTTTAATTAATTCTTCGGAATAAAATTCAGTCTTTGAGTAAGGTGGGTGCTGTGTGATGTAGTTGTGCTGGTGTGCTGTTTACTGTGTTTATCAGCGCTGGATGAACAACTTTCAGTGTTGTTTGGTAATTTGTGAGAAATAACTCTGCCAATATCCTTGGGGATGGATATTATATAATTTATATTTATTTGGTGGTAAGGAAGTGGTTAGCAAAGAAATGAAGTTATATTATTTATTGCATTCAACCATTACTGTTATTGCTTATTTGGACATTGAATTGCTAAGCACTTTATTGTCTATAGATGTGTCGTGTCGAGGCTTTCTTTTGACCTGGGTTCCATGAAAAGGAAAAAAAAAACTAATCATTTATTTTCATTTGAATAATTTTTGTGCTCCGAGAGATATTTGCTATACTCTGTCCAACAAAGATTGTCAGTACAGGGAAGATAGGACGTTGGCATCTCACTTTGGCTGCAACATATTGCATAAGTCTATCACACGTGAAAGCTCTTTCAGCGTTCCCATAGCATGTATAAAAAATCATACTAAATCGCTTCAAAATGAGAGAGAAAAGTACCAGCGCTACCACTTTTGCTTTTTAATTTCACAATTACGATTTAAACAAAAATTTGATCATCTTTTTCCACACCACCATGAGGTAAGATAATAGGTGCGTTTTTTTTTAAAAGGTATCCCCAGTAGGCCTAATCCTTTTTTAACAAAAACAACATAGATAACAAAAAATAAATATAACTTCATTTATTTAAAAATAATCTATTTAACAATATAAAAATATACATTTCATATCAAAAACATCATAAAATAATTTTAATTTAAATAATTGGATACTTACATCTATTCAATATAGAAAAAGATCTTAATTACAATCTGACGAGTAGTTGCTAGTGCTACTATCTTCGTTCAGAGAATATTTCACCAAACAAACACTTTGTAATAATAATACACTTTTTTATCAATTTTGCACTTCACTTCTTTGAACACAATTTCCCACAACACAAATACTTTGTAATAATAAAACACTTTTTTATAATTAAACACTTTCTTGTGATCAAACACTTTTTATAAATCACTTGCACTTCACTTATTAACAAAACAACCCGAATAACGAATCCTTCCTGAAAGACAGTTGTAATCAGTGGCGACACACGTGCATGAAAATAATATTGTCGTTCAATATATTTTTCATTTCCAACGTCCCACATCATTTTTCATAACGGATTTAAATGGCTTTTCTGTACATTGTACAACCAAAGTGAGAAATATCATTATATAGTTGCATTATAACGTATTTGCACACAAAAGAAAAAAGTAAAACAACATACACTGATGGCAGTACTTACATATTAAATTTATCTCAAAAGCTTCAGAAAAGCATTATTTTTCAAAGTTCTTTAACAAACTCTGAAGGAAGAGTTGTATTATTTCGGTCAAATTTGGTCATGGCAACGCCGTCTGAATGTACGCATTCTCATTGCACTCAGCAAATAAACGAGGGTTGAATAGCAAACACAAGTCATTCTGCCATCGACTGTGTGGCAGACAAGTTGTATGGGGGACTATCGCAAAATTTTTATTAAAACTACATGAAAAACTCATAGGTAGGTCAGTGGGTTGTTTTTATTTCAGTGGGCGCTACGTACATTATTACTTCTGTGGTGTCCTGAGAGCGTTGACAGGCACCACAGTTTCGAAAAAAGCTCTCCCATAAGGCCTGTACTGACAATCTTTGTTGGACAGAGTATAGCTGCTAGGGAGTTTGTTAATTTTGTAGGCTCCTTTTTTCGTTTCGCAGAACCTTGCGATAGAACAGTTATGTGGACACAACTATTTTTTGGTGGTCAAAAACAAAAGGGTCGAATTGATTTAACGGAAACATCCCTGCCCTCTTATATTTTTCATCTTATCGTTAGACTTTAGGACCTTAATGTCTCTATACCCTCGACATCTAACATCGTCAGTGTGGTTTCTACCCTCCAGCGATTGTTCTTTTGAAACAGTCACCCAATACGTCAAACTGAGAGAATCTGGAAAACCAGTGGCAATAGCGATTTTCATTAATTGACAAAGTTGCAACCTTCTCACAAACTTTACGATGAGCTTTCTGTTTTTCAGAAATCTTTGACTATTGGTCGGTGATCGCCGATAAAAAGTCGACTTTGAAAAGTCTTCGCCGAAGCATAAAAATAATTAGAGAGATCGTTGGCCAACTTTCCAGTTTCGTCGCCCAGCACATCGAACTCCGACCAAAGGTAATGGAAATTTTTACAAATCGCTGGGTTGCAACAGGTCGCCTTTAGAGGAGCTTCTTGTTTTTGTGTCTATTCGTCTGCCGATGAAATAGTCAAATGAAAAGATCGTTGGCCAACGATTGGTTTACTAAAATATTAATATAGAGTATGTTCCATTTGTCGAAAGCCCCACAGGTCATCGAAATTCCTGTTTAAATAAACCCGAACCTATACAGTTTCATTATTCCACAGGTGGATTGAATGCTAAGGAACGAGTTACCACTCATTGACTTCCCTCGGTATAGCAAAACCAAGAAATTCAAATTCGATAAGCTCTTCAACGTTGAGCTAAGTAACAAAAAGGCATGGCAAAGTGAAAAAGAGACCTACTCAATTAAGACCCATGCAATAAAATGGTATACTGATGGCTCAAAAGCAGCGGAGGGAACTGGAGCAGGAATTTTTGGGCCAAGAACAAAAATTTCAGTACCTATGGGAAGAATGTCAAGCATATTCCAAGCAGAAGTCTATGCAATACGCAAATGCGCGGAAGTAAACATTGACAGGAAATATAAAAACAAACATATTGCAATAATGATGGACATTCAAGCTGCAATTAAGGCCTTAAGATCCTACACAATCTCCTCAAATCTTGTCAGCGAATGCATTGACAAATTGAACAAACTGGGTTGCAACAAAAAGGTTACAATCTACTGGGTACCAGGACATGTAGGAATCATAGGCAACGAACAGGCAGACGAATTGGCAAAGACAGGAGCCGGATCACCACTCATAGGGCCGGAACCTTTTTGTGGAGTAACAAAAAGCCACATCAAGAAAGAAATCAAAAAGTCGGAGGAAGACAACAGAGCTAAACACTGGAATGACCTCCCCAAACTGCCCCAAGCCAAACTTTTACTTGGCACTTTTAACACAAAACGTTATAAAGACGCACTAAAACTAAGTAGAAGCAATGTAAGAATGCTAGCCGGGTTCTTAACCGGACACTGCAGGCTAAGAAAACACCTAAAAGAACTAGGCATAGAGAGCGACGACCAATGCAGATACTGCAATACGAACAAGAAGAGTCTCCTGACCAACGCTTAGGTGACTGCGAAGCTCTAATACACCAAAGGATGAAGTACCTAGGATCCTACTACGTAGAGGAGAAGGAGCTTAAACTCCTAAGCGTAACCCAAACACTAAGTTTCATCAGAGGAACTAATCTGGATGAAGTACTTTAATTAAGGAATACCATTTAAGAAGTAGGGGGTACAATAGATCTAAAAAGGTCGAGGTGCAATACAAAACCCCAATTATTCATTCATTCATTCATGCTAAGGAAGAGCCTTGTTCATACCGCAGGACCCAGATTATTTTTTGATGGTACACTTTCCCACATGTACCTACCGTAGTGTCTTAGGTGTAATGGTAGTCTTGTCTGCCTTTTACAAAGGAGTTCGATGTTCATTTTCAATTGTATTTCCGCTAGTATCACCTTTTACGAATTGGAAAAGTCCCCAAGTCCAGAACAAAAACAGTTATTTAGTTGGTATTGCCTTTCGCGAGGAACTGGCAAGTCCTCCGATAGTAATTTCATTGCCATGAAAAGCGCTTTCGCGATTATCCGTTCGGAATCAGCAAAAAATTGTAGGTGCCCTCCATTCCTTTCAAGGTTTGGTTGTGAAAACCCCTCTGTTTACTTATTTTTATGAACGATAAAACAAGTTCTCTTTTCTATAGCTGACCCTGCATCAATAAAATCAAAGTGTTTTAATTTATTCAGTGCCATAACCTTGAATATTGTACTTAACGTATAAGAGCAATTTCATGCGACTCAGTCATGTTCATTTGTTAATGTTGGTATACTCCTTGAACTACTTCTGGCTCAGCGAGTACATGGCTAACAATACAACAAAACACTGATAAAATCCTATTAAAATGAAGTTATTCTCACACAAGACATGACTTTTCTACGTCCTCGAATAAAATCAACAAATACAAATCGAGTTCCTTGGATTGGAACATTTTCGTTTTAAAAACGAGCAAAATAATAGAACGATAATAGAATAATCGTATCGTAAGGGGATTGATGGAAAAATAATGACCAAATAGTGTGAGCGAATTTCGTCCAACAGATGTTTATGTTCACACATTAAGCTTAAATAAGCTCTGCCAAATGGATTATTCCTTGATAGGAGATACAATTCAATCGATTTGGGATAAGAAGATATTTATAAAGCCATCGATTTAGAAACTCTTATTCTTAAGAGGGAATACGTACTTAATTTATCTTAATGTGACAATCGAAGAAATTGTTAAGATAAATTAAAATGTTTTTGAAAAGTAGGGGACGACATATCATTTGATGAAGCACTTCATTCAAAATAAATAGAAACTTCCTGAGTTTAATTTCATAGACAAAAAGAACCAAATCACACGACGACTTGCTGCATGTGTCTGCAAGTTAAACTTCTTTGACAAATATTTTCCAAAGAACTTAATTGCAATTTATATAGAAGCAGAGCCTTTTCCAATAACTATGTCACAAGATGTGTGTCTCTTGTAGTTTATTCGATTTCATTAGTAAACCTAATTGTTCCTTTTATTCAAATTTATTGCCGAACACTTAAGTGATTTAACAGCATGCACAGCACAGCATAACGGAATGCAATTTTCTGCAACACTAGATTGAGATGGTGTATATAGAGTTAGTGAGTAGACAGCATCCAGAGTATATCTGTGGGCTGCAACCTAAGAAGTGGAAATCTAGGCCCACAGAGAAAGAGAGAGGAACTCACGATTGAGCTATAATTTTGGTTGTCTGCATCAACTCCTTACTGAAGTTTATCTCTGACATTTTATCCTACTTTATAATGAATAATAATTTATGTAGTTGATTCTTCGTAAGGAGAGTTAAATTTGTTCATAGTAATGGTTCAAGAGAGGGTAAAGAACGATTGAAATTTATTCAAGATGGCAAGAACCATCACGAGAACTGATTTGTATAATGACTTTATAAAGGTTTTCTGCTTCAAATAAAATTGCAGAATAAAGAATTTTTCAAATGCGAAACAGAACTACATAGTTGAATTAATGAATCGAAAACATTTAAAGAGTTGAGGTCTCCTCTTAGTCTGTGTAACCTTACCAATTCAAATTAAATTACAACAATAAATCTAAATTAACAATAAAGTTAAATGAATAAATAATATTTTTTGACTTCCCAGGTCCTGCATTTGAATGGGCGACTTGTCAGTTGTCCCACGTACTTCGATAGATTGCAACACGTGTGACAAATCGCCAAAATGCAGGACCTCGTACTTACGTTGTCCTCAAAATTTCGTGGACTAGAAAAAAGCCTAAATTTTTTTACATTATGTACATTGTAAATACCAAGCGCTACCTGTCTGCGTTTTTTGCGATTTCTGCAAAATTTGCACAAAATACTTTCGACTGACGAAATGTCGAAGCAAAAGTAGCATTATTACACATCGATATCTATCGAGGCTTATTTGTTAAGCCTGGATGAAAAATGTGCAACAAAACTACGGAAGGGACCTACTTATTTTTGCATACTCCAAACCTCACCAATCCAAATAAGGTTAGAGTAATAAAGTTTATGAATGCAGTCACTGAAGTAAGATGGATAGATCTTAAAGAAATGAAGCTTTATGTCGATGTCAATTTCAAACCTCACCAATTCCAATAATTTACAACAATGAAGCTTTCGATAACAACCACTGAAGTAAGAAGTACAAAAGCATCTAACTGATAAGCCCGTTGTCGTTGATAAGCCCCGTTGTCGCCGAGTTGATGTCCTTTGATCTCTTAATCTTCCTCATCTTCTTTTGAGTTTTTTTAAAATTTGTTTCTAAGTGGAAGAACGGTGAGCCCTTCGAAATCATGATGCTCATATCTCTGGAAGAAGGAGTGAGCACTTTTCATGGTTCCCTGCCAATGCGTGAAAAATTAGTGTGTCTGAGATTCAAATCTCGAACCTAAAGAAAGGAGGAAGAGGAAGATGAAAAGATAGAAGAAGAGGAAGAGGAAGAAGAAGAGGATTAGGAAGTGAAGATGAGGATGAGGATGAGGATGAGGATGAGGATGAGGATGAGGATGAGGATGAGGATGAGGATGAGGATGAGGATGAGGATGAGGATGAGGATGAGGATGAGGATGAGGATGAGGATGAGGATGAGGATGAGGATGAGGATGAGGATGAGGATGAGGATGAGGGTGAGGATGAGGATGAGGATGAGGATGAGGATGAGGATGAGGATGAGGATGAGGATGAGGATGAGGATGAGGATGAGGATGAGGATGAGGATGAGGATGAGGATGAGGATGAGGATGAGGATGAGGATGAGGATGAGGATGAGGATGAGGATGAGGATGAGGATGAGGATGAGGATGAGGATGAGGATGAGGATGAGGATGAGGATGAGGATGAGGATGAGGATGAGGATGAGGATGAGGATGAGGATGAGGATGAGGATGAGGATGAGGATGAGGATGAGGATGAGGATGAGGATGAGGATGAGGATGAGGATGAGGATGAGGATGAGGATGAGGATGAGGATGAGGATGAGGATGAGGATGAGGATGAGGATGAGGATGAGGATGAGGATGAGGATGAGGATGAGGATGAGGATGAGGATGAGGATGAGGATGTGGATGTGGATGAGGATGAGGATGAGGATGAGGATGAGGATGAGGATGAGGATGAGGATGAGGATGAGGATGAGGATGAGGATGAGGATGAGGATGAAGAAGAACAAGAGGAAGAGGAAGATTAAAAGCTTTATCCATCAATAACTACAGCCGGTTTTGCTTTTATAACTTTTCCATTCAACTCACCAAACTATTTTCCCAGAGTCACTTAATTTTTTCAGCAATATATTGCTGAACATTGGATTACATCCTGCCATGTTCAAGTCTTTATCTTTCTTTCAAACATCTGGAAAGCTACAGCAAAAGAACTCCGAGAAAAAAAAATTAGGCCATACTTAGGTAGGCATGAACCTATCTGAAATTATGCGATTTTGGAGTAACTTATTTTGCTTGTTGTGTGTAAGTAATTTTATATGAAACAAAGCTTTAACATTCAAAGTAAACCTTATTAGCAAATGATAGCTCTTCTGGTTCCGCTATCGTCAATTTTACCCCCACCAGGGGTAAGAGGTATTTGTACTGAAGTTAGATTCTGATAGTTCATTTCAAGTGTCTTTTGTAGTAAGTGAAGTATACTTTGGTCGTCATGGTAAGACTAAAACCACACTTCATTTTTCAAAACAAATAGTACACTTCCTTTAAAGAATGTTACTGGTCGTTTAGTCTGCTCCTTTCTTGAATCCAGTATTTCAAAGAAAAACTTAATTCTTCTAACATTTTTCAGTCTTCTAGCTAAATTCAAAGTAAGCACCTTACTTTTTCACTGTTCACTTAACAAAATGGGCAAATAAACCACTGAGTCTTTTGAGACTTTCACAAAAATTATACCCTCTTTCAGTCCAATATCAAATTAATGCCATTATCATAGCTAATATTTATGTATTCTTTCTAAATTGAAAATGATAACGTCACAATAGCGCCTTTCTTTCCGTTCGCCATCGAAAAGCTTATCAAAATAAAATTTGACACCAACCGTTGTAACTTTCACTCCCTCTTGCGTTAAAAATTATATTAAAACGATAAAGACAACCCCATTCTTATAAAATATTTCCCACAATGACCAAAACATCAAATGACATCTTTTTTTATGACAAAAATTGAATAGAACAACCGTACTCATCATTATGACATAATAGCTTGTCACTCTTGGAACCAGTAAAAGAAGCAAAGAAGAAAAAAAAAAGCATTTTCTAAATAATGAATAAGGAGATTTTTATTTAACTTCCTTCTGTTTTTGTGTGCAGATGAAATCGTTGTTGAAAAACGACCATGAATAACATCCTCTGAAATTTATTTTTTTTTCTCACAAACGCCATACAAACATAAACCTAGTTCATTCGTATACAAACATACATACGTATACATAAAAATAGAAATAGAAACAGTCAGTCGTTATCTTTAACCTATTCGTAACGGTTTATGTTCGTACTTCCGAAAATATTTATTGTTATTATAGACGTAATTAATCTAACAAGTATCTTTTAACTGTATCTGGGTAGTATATCCTTTTTATAACAACCGTTTCGTTTAATGATTATACTTCCTGGGGTATGGTATAGAGAGCGTAAAATCAACTCGACCATTAAAACAACTGCTTTTAGTAAAATTTCACAAAACCAAAATTATTGTCCGATTAGTTATTTTTTTATTTTTTTATTTTTTATAGATCTCAAGGATTGACTGGAGTTTGTTTTTTAAAGGAAGAAATCATTGCTCATGATTTATGTGACATTAAAATGACTCAATTAAACAGTCTAAGCCAGTTGACTCCCAAATGTCGCTTAGGACTGAACCCGAGGTGTGGTTCAGGTAAGTACCTTATTCAATATTATCATATGCTTTCTTTTTGGGTGAGTTGTAAGGTAGGCGTTCTTTCTGTTTGTAATAATTGCCACTGTTTAATCGACGTAAACCAAAGCTTTAATTTCCATAGTCATTTTCTCTTCAATGTAACTCGACGTTAAAAGTATATATCCGAAATTTTCTATACCTCTGCAATTGGATTTTTCAGAGCGATAGAATCTTTAAACAATCACTAAGGAAAACTGTATTAAGTTTGCAATAGTTTTGGGGAACAAACAGGATTAGGATGGCAAGTAAAAATTAGTTTGTTTGAAGAGTTTCAACTTATTTTTATTAACTTTGTCCCGATACTTTAGCAACACACTAAAACACTTTCGACCCCTCAAATTTTAAAAAAACTTGTCGCTTGTATTGGTCTTTACATTGCCAACTGAACATATATTCAAGTAGGGATAGGAACTCTCACCTTCATATTTCGCTGTTTTAAATTTAAATTATTTACAATTTTTCCTGTTTTATGTGTGTTCCCAGTATGGTTGTGTATATTATTCCATGCATTTCTGAGTTATGCTGTGTGAAAAAGATGTGCACGACTGGGTCGCACGAACATGCTTATGTGTACTAAGTACAATATTTGAATTAGATGCAAATATTGAATGATATGCGAAGGTTTTTCTGTGGTATGTGATTGCCAACTGATTCAAAAGTATAGAAATGGGAAAAAAGTGTAAGAATTTTTTTTTCGCTTCGAATATAAATCTATAGATGCGATTTTACATCAATAATCCACAAACACGATATATGTACAATAATTTATCAAAGAGTTCAATTTGACTTGAGGGCTAATTACCTAAACATATGCAAAGAAAATTGGTTGTTAGAGATTAAGTTTTCTCTTTACTACCCACAAAATTGTACCTTCATCTGTCATTTCGTGTTTGAAAGTGATTGGAGTTGAATTACGCATACGTTAACGAGCAATACGTTACTGAATTATACGAACTTTGGCATTGCGTTACGCTTTCGATCAATGTCATCGGTAATCGAACGGAATTTGATTTGACCAGCCTCAACTTACTATCTCGATCAAATAAATAAAACAAACAGGGTACCGCAATAGAGCGAGGTGCCCTGTAGCCTAGCGCTTTTTTTACAAGAAAAGGAAAAGGCCTGCAGTTTTCTTCCGATTCCGAACGGCTAGTCGAGAAAAGGCTTTTCATAACAATGAAATTGACTATCGGAAAACTTGTCAATTCCCCGCGAAAAGCGATACCGTGGAAAAACATTTAGGTTTTTGTTGTGATTCGAACCACGAACCTCTCGCGTAACAGGCAAGTATGCTACCATCACGCCACGGGTACCACACTTACTCGATCACTGATGCCTTATAATTCGGCACTGATTTGTCTTTTTAT
The DNA here is from genome assembly GCA_949752695.1 of Melanostoma scalare. Lineage (NCBI taxonomy): Eukaryota > Metazoa > Arthropoda > Insecta > Diptera > Syrphidae > Melanostoma > Melanostoma scalare. The sequence goes on from OX456986.1 coordinate 19,000,505, forward strand.
AGTATAACATAACATTTGTCTAAGTAAGTATTAAGGCACTTCGCGTTTCGCTACGAAAAATGGATAAATTGTTTTACTTTTTGGCACTAAGTAAATGTTATCAATAAATTGTTAACATCAATGCCTCACCGAGTGGTGCCCGTGGCGTAATGGTCAACATGCCTGCCTGTTACGCGCATTTATCGAGGTTCAAATACCAACAGAAAACAAAAAATGTTCTTTCATAAGTTTCGCCTTTCGCGAGGTATTGGCAAGTTCTCCGATATTAAATTCATTGCCATAAAAAGCGCTTCCTCCATTAGCCGTTCAGAACGGGCAGAAAATTGTAGGTCCCATCCATTTCCTCACTAGGCATGGTTGTGAGAAATGTGTTAGGCCCCGGGGCTCCCCGCTCTATTGCTGCCACCCTAAGTAGGTATTCAATGCCTCACGGAAATCATTTGATTTGAGAAACGACATGGTGACGGCACATAAGGAGTACGGCTTATACCATTGATTCGTTGAACGGTCTATGATTGGATGATCTTAAAATTAGCGCTAAATTATGGCACTTGTCTATATGCACCAAACGCGAGCTTACCTGAGTCATTTGAGGGATAAAAAAATGTCGTGTAGTTCTTGCTCGTTCACTTAGCACAATTTTTTGAGTAGCTTGAGAGGAAAAACAAAGCGTGTGAATCGTGTTGGTTCGTTCAAAACGAAACCATTTAGTCATTTGTGATGAAAATTGTAATTGTGTTTCTTTCTATACAATCCAAAACGAGTTAATTGCAGTCATTGGAGTTGAAAACCTCGTGTTGTTGCTCGTGTTGGTTCGTTTCAAATGAAATTTCTAAGTCATTTCTGGTAAAAAAGGTTTCTTATTTGTCAATCTAAAATTGGCACATTAATTCAACTTGAGTTGAAAATCTCATGGTGTTGGCTGACTTTTTTTCAAATTTTAAGTTGTTATTAGTTTTATCATTGAAATGCAATGTAGGAAAAGTTAGATAGAGACATAATGGGCTTAAAATTTGCTCGCCATTATTTTTTTATCTCAAGTTCTGAAACTGAAATGCACAGTTGAAATAATTTTATTTTTTTACCACAGAAATTGCAGATAGAAAAATAATGACAGTAATTTCTATAAGTACCGTTGAAACCAAATTTCGTAATGTTCATTTTAGGCATGAGAAACATCCAGTAGCTTCTTAGGAATCACTCAATTTGTTTCACATCTTAAATTTTATCAAAATTGTTAGATAAATTGTTCAATAAATTCGTCAAAAACCAAAACCGTTATATTGAAGGAATCCGTCTTATTCTGGCTAAAGCAAAACTTTAATTTCTATTGAAATTGCTATGTTCTTAGTTAGAAGAAATTGAGACCATCCTTTGGGGTGTGGTTCGATGAACCTCAGTACGATCCACTCCACAGACACAGAGACTTCCCTATTAACGTGTTGCCTATAACGTAGTGGTTAGCATGTCTGTTGCCTGTCTATAGCTTTTTAGTATGAGGTAAAAATCACAGGAGCATCCATGAATTGACACTAGAGTAGCTACACTGCCATGAAAAGTATTTTCTCATTTCGACTTTCGGAACCTACACAAAGTTTTGTGTCTCCTTCTTTAGTCACCAAGGTATGGGTGAGAAATACGCTAAACCTAGGGGCTGCTCGGGCTCTGCTGTGTCACCCTATCCATTTACTCATTCTATTATCGTAATTGTGGTTGTCCACGCATAAAAGCAACAAAAAATCCATTGAAACGGTTTTTTGGAATTCGGACAAAAATTCCCTCGAAGCCAAGCACTGTTTATTTTCTTTCATATTTCTTCCTTTACGGAGAGGCTTATGTTATCCTAATGGCCTTGAGCCACGTTACGAACAATGGATGGACGGGGAGAAGTATCTTTGTTTGCAGACAGGCAAGCTGTGCTTAAGGCCCTTCTCAACCCTCTATAACCACTTCGAAAGTGATCCAGGAATGCAAGAGCTCTCTGAATGCGATCGGATGATTAAATTCCTTGAGTCTCATTTGGGTTCCGGGCCATCACGGCATAACTGGAAATGAGATCGCCGATGAACTTGCTAGGTAAGGATCTCAGAAGCTGTGAAGATCACAACCGTAGATGGCATGCCTCCATTGGATGCAGACAGACCAAACGTATGCTCCCCAACGTTAGTAAGAAGACTGCAACATTTTTGCTAGCTCGTAGCAGAAAAGACTGTAGAAGGCTTATTGGCGTTGCCAGCGGGCACTTCTCTTTTGCCAATCATTTAAATGTGTTAGGCTTAAGTGATACCACGCTCTGTGAATCTTGTGGAGAAGATGAGGACACCGCAGAGCACTTCCTCTGTGAATGTCGTGCTTTTTCTCGCATGAGGTTACAGATACACGGCGCAGACATGGTGTGAGCTGGTAACTCCTTATCATGGCAGCGTCTTTTGGCTTTTCTCCGAACATCTGGAAAGCTATAACAAATAGAAGGTTGCTAACTGGTAGTAAAATGGAAATGGTATTAAGGTCTGCGTGCTCCAGCTGGTGTTTTAAAAACCTCCAACAGAAAAAAAAAAAAAAAAAAAAAAAAAAAAAAAAAAATTCAAAACTTCACCTCAGAAAGGGTGAGCAAGCCTCTTAAATTTTTCAGTTAAGATGACTGGAACACGTAAAGTGCGTGGTCTGGTTCATTCTATTCTTAGAGGACAACGCATACCAACCGCAACCAATTTGACGAACGTAAGACTATGGAAAGAACTGGTTGGGGCCATATTGAATGTTGGTACTCTATGTGATTGAAGTAAAAAGGCCAACTCCCTGACTGGCTCTATAACCAAAGTCCTGCAAACATTTAAGAGTAGAATATTAATTTGTTTGCACTGAGTCCTTTACGCAGCTTACTATTCAAATAACCGGTAATTTGTATAATGGCTTGCCTAACTTGCAATACAAATTTTTAGGTAGTGTTAGCATTCACTTTGCCCGTGTTTTTCCCCACTGGGAGTTCAGGATGTGAACATTCTTTGTGTTTCTCGATAGCAAACCCTGTATTTGAAGTTAATGTTTGAATTTGAGGTTAAACCTTTAAAACAGTGAAACCCCATAACATCTTCCAGCAAAGTGTAACTTCCCTCTATCCTGTTGGGAATAGGTGTACCTGTGCACGTATACGTGGCTGTAGAAGCTACTGTTAAAACTAGGAAAACTTTATTTCTTTCTTATAAATAATCAAAGAGCCACAAAACTCATTAATTTTCCAAAAATGCACTCATTCACTTTGGCCGTAGTTCGAAAACTCATCCATCGAACACCAGTCGTTGTATATCACAGCAGAGGACAAAATAGTCCACGAGAGAGAGAGTGAGAGAAACAGAAGAAAAAAGTAGTCACCAGAACCAGATCGAATTCTCGAATATGTGAGTTGACTTTTCGCATGAAAAGTTTTAATATCAAATGATGCACGTATTGCAGATACTCATTTGGTATTCCCTTTTCTACATGGTTAATTCGAAATGAATATCCCAAGCGAGTCATATAGTATGTGTAGTGTATGCGGACACGTTGAACAGTGAAATAGTGCCCGTAGGTGAATACGGGGTCACAAGTCGATATATCAGAGGCGCGCACAAAAACTATATGCAGCTCTGCACTCGTACCACCATAATTGGGTTGTTTCGCTGGTGGACATGAATAAAATATAACTTTCGGTTGTCACTGTCAAAGCACGGAGTTTACATGCATTTAAGGACACGGATTGTATGTCAGAGAGAGGGACTACTGTTGCCGAGTGCCATCGCATCGCCACACGATTCGAGGATTTACAACATGTATCAGAGAGAACTTACAAGGATTCGGCAGTGGGAATGACATGGATAAACACGAGGTATGCAATCAAAAAGAATGTGTACTTAAGGATGAAATCATTTCCTTTTTGGCGCATGCAATGCCACGGGATGTTGCAATGTTTACATTCTTTAGCGATGATACCTTCGTTTTTTTGGCATGGAAACTGTTTTTATTCTTCTTTGGGCTATTCGACCCATCCCGTGTTTCAAACAAGTTAACGCTCTGGTAAACCATAAGATAGATATTTGTTTAAGGTTTTCCAAATTAAGTTGGGTCTAAGTTGTTTCCTGGAAATTGTTGTCAAACGATGATGTTGACTTTTCTATGAAGAGTTCTTAGACTTAATTTTATTCCAGTCGTTCCAGAAAATAAATATACATTCGAACTTTTTCATTTTAAAAATTAATTCAAATGCTCAAGCTTGGCCCCTAAATTATACCTTAAGCTTTGCCTGGCTTACGGACGAACTCATTTAAAATATTATCATCATTATCAGTATTCAGTTTTTTGTTTTTTTTTTGTCTAACCTCAATTTTACAATGCTCCTGAAAAGAGCGTCAGTAACTTTTGTCATTAGAGTAGAATTATTCATTGGTTAAATTAAAACCAAAATACATTTCATCCTCAACAAGTAAGTAGGTAGTACGTAGGTAAGCGTTAAGTACCTAAGTTTATCAAAACCGAAACAAAATAATGAAAAAAGAAAAGTTAGAAAGCTTAACAGCTATGAAATGTATTTCCAGAGAACGAGTTATTGTGCCATAAAACAAAATTCTTCTCCATTACCCAATTAAAATAAATATTTATGAGTTGGCAATTTATCATCAAGGGTAAGGGATAAACATTACTTGTGGGTGTTGTTAACTTCAAAAGTTTTATTGAAAGTGAGGTTTTTGTTTTTGGTTTTTTTTTTTTTGTTGCTTTGCTGTTTCGCTGTCGTCTGTCATGATAATAACCTTTTTTAATTGTGGCAGGCATACCCGAAAGCGAGAATAATTAAATTGATACTAAAAGCCAAATTAAATTGACATCTCCCTATTTAAACACAAAAGTACATAAAAAGGACTTAAAATAATGAAAAATATTGCCTTTGATCTTTAAGGGTATAGCACAGGCACATTAGGGGTTTTAAAAAAAAAAAAAATTATTTGTGGTCCAAAACTAGTTCTTGAGTGATGTTCATTATTCCATCAGATTCCTTCTCGAAATGTTTGATTTTTTTGTTTGAATTGCAAGTGATTTGAATATTGTTTCAATTGTTTGATGTTTTGGACCTTAAGGTTTAAAGATAAAGTGGTCCTTTGAAGCAGATAAAATGATCGTGCCTCGTTTTTCAGTCCCTGCTAAACTTCTTGATTGGAAGACGTTTTTTAATCCCTACTGTTTGATTTTTTGTCCAATATTTGAAAAAGGGAATCGATACTTTAAATTTTTACGCCAGCTGAATAATGCGGAAACATCATTTCAGCTATTTCTAGGTCTACAAAATGTTCACATAGCAAGCTATAAAACAAATATGTCATCTTCGGCCGCAGAGGGTTAATGTTAGGACCTCCAAACCGCCTTTCGAAAGTCGTTCTCACTTTGTTTTTGGTCCAAAAACTCTGAACTATTTACTCGTAGCTATTTAGATTCCAAGTATCCTGGGAGTAATAAGTTGAAGAAGCCAAAGTCAATTAAATATGTCAAATGTCTTGACTTGAATGTCACATTCATTAGGATAATTCTGTTGATATGGTTCTAATATTAACAAGGGAAATTGATTTAGTAGCGTAGATAAAACGCTAAGAATATATTTTTGGTGTGGTTAGGAGAGGTGTCTTTAAAGTTCAAAAATTGATGTCCCCTATCAAAAGGCCCGTAGTAATGAAATTAAATGAATTTTATGCTACGAAATTTGCCACTGTTGATAAAACTATACATACATATGAATATATGTACATTATATGTAAGTTTCAAATATTTGTTGCAAAACATTCAGTACGAAGATGTTTTTAGTCCTTTCTGTTTGGTATTCGAAGTCCAAAATAGTTAGTTATGGCCTTGTGATATGGGCAGATAGTTCTTAAAAAACTTAACCTCTAGAGAAAACAAACTTGCAATGTGTGACTAGGTTTGGTAAGTGTTCGTAAGCAAACAAATAACTTGCTGAATTTTCGATGACGAGAAGGCACCCGACTGTGACTTGGTGACAGTTCGGATAGGATGCGATGTCATAGGCTTTCACTTTCAGTGTAGACTTCTTCCCGAAATCCTCGTTGCATATCTGGAGGGATGTGTCTGCAAATGATTTCAGGTGTCTAAGAAGAGGCTTATCAAAAATAATGCACATTTTCAGAAACCAGATGGGCCGTAATACAGAGACGTCTTTTTATTGATTTTATTGAGGATCGCCTAGATCTTAACTATTTTCCATTTGCTGGGAGGGCAGCAATTGTTGAGGCAACTGTTCCGAATAATTACCAGAAATATCTTCACTGATTGATGAAACAAATGTTGAGATTTTGAATTGTTCTGCAAATTTTTTTAAACAGCTTCTATGCAGAGTCTTTCTTCAGGCGTGTTGAGGTCATGGTTATCGGTGGGATCGCTGGAGGCGCTGCCACCGCTGTAATGTACGGTATGGCGGATGGCTTGTGCTAGTGGAATTGAGAAGCTGACTTGTTTTATGAACCCATGGTCTGAGGTTGTATTTGATTGGAAGTGCTCCTCAAAGGAGTTGGCAAATCCCTTCGCTCCTTTGTCGGTTGCTTTCTCACTAAGGGGAAGTTTTAAAGATGTTCTGCTATCGATGGAGTTTTAGTTACGATTCTTCAAGAACCTAATGTTTGAAAATAATGTTCACTAACCACGTTGGCTAAAAACAGCTAGATGATATTCAGTTGCTTTAAAGCATTGAAGCTACTTTTCCAGCTGCTGTCTGTGGTGGTAGAGACTATTCATGTAGGCAGATAAAAGCTGCCTTTTTTCACTTGTCTGCAAAGCAAACTTGGCACTTTTCGGGTCGTCAATGATAACACAAGATAAGTTTTGTTTGTCGCAAGTGAATTGTATTCGCACAAATCAGTTTCGTTTCAAATTTCATATAAAATGTGTGCAAAATGGAAGCCGTAGAAGTTTGCGATCAGCGTTGCGGAAACAGTAGATGTCATTTAACACTTAAACACTTTTCTCATGTTAATAGCTAAGTCAAGGCGCGCTTAAACACAAGGCCGATCGACAGTTGGAGCCATTTCATTCGGTTCGAATCGGAGTCGACTTTCGGTAAGTAGAATGGCCGATCGGGACGTCCGCCGCACACTAATTTGGTATAGCCGATCGGCATGTACAGATTGGTGCCATTCGGCATATTGGGGACGCTCATTAACATTGTCTAAAATGATTCTTATTGCTCAGCGATCAATCACCACAGTAACTGCCTGAACAGAATGGCGAAACTGTAGCTGTAGTACGCCGCGCTGTCAAATCAAAAATCAGAATGCAGCTGAGGAATGTAGTAAAGCTCGTCCACAATGGTGTAGCGCAAGATGTCAATTTTGCGGAGCCATTTTGCTTTGTTTTTTTTCTGTGTGAAACGTCAAAATGTAGCGCTGCAGCGCGCTCAAAAGTTGAAGTTGAGTCAACTTGTACTACCAGCTACAGCTACCGCTACAGCTATTACTACGCATTGTGTACACTCTTATGGCATCTGCTTACTTTCGACTTTGACAGCGCGGCGTACTTCAGCTACAGCTACACCATTCTGTTCAGGCAGTGTGATGAAAATCTGTTTTTCAGAGCGTTGAAGCTCTCACCATTCTGATATTGCGACTGATCGTGATGGGTAAACTCAACCATCCGCACTGACTCGTTCTACTTGAATAAGAATTAGTTTAAGCTTCAAAATTGTTTATTTTCTTTAAAATATTCACTTTTTTTATTGTAGCTTGTGCGCATGAGAAAAACGTTTTTTCAATATGATTCACATTTCGAACTAGTACCATATTTGTTTTTCCTTGAACACATCCTCAGTTAACGAATCGTCAACTGTCAAACATTCGTTGATTTCTGGTATGTCAAATGATTGAAGTCTTCTTCTTTCATCTTCTGCGGCAATTCTGTTGTTTTCACTTTAATTTCTTAAAAAAATGTCTATTTTAATAAACATTAAAATCTTCTTGATTTCGTGTCCGTATTCCTTCTTTGAATATATTTCAATTTGCAACTAACGTGTTAGTGCTTTATATCAACAACAATATTACTTCCAGGTAAGTTTTTTCATCTTTATTTTTCATACAGAAAATCTGAAAAATATAAAATAAAATATAACGAATTTACAACGCTCATACGCCACAGTAAACAAGGAAAACCTAATAAGCGCAAAGATTATACCTACCATGAAAAGCTGAAATGGTTCTTATTTGAGTTTGGTTCTTATTTGATTACGATTGTTTTCTACTGTTTGCTCTTCTTTCTCTCTTGACTTTATAATTGAAAATGGTTAGGGTTTCCTTTCAGAATCTTCTAATTAGTGTAGAACATCTGGTGCTTTTCAAATAAATATAATTTTTATTGGTGATGAATAGAGAAAAAGTTTATTCTTCGAATGGACTCGATTTTTAAGGGACCTTAGGTTCAATGATATCGATCCAAAGGTCAATGTCCTCATTTCGAGGGGTACGGTCGCCCTAGTGTCTTCTTTTTCTATTGCCTTTAAGGTGCTATCCATGAGCATCGTGAGCTCTTGATCTCGAAGGGACCACAACTCACAGGGTGGGATAAAAAAAACACGCTGTTTAAATCGAAATAAAATACTTTTTTGTGCGAAGTGCTTCTTTAACTCATTGTTTCATTCTGCTACCAAATAAAGACAACTGCTCTTTAAATCGAAGTTTTGAACGCATTTCATTAATAGTCTGTGACTTGTCGGTTTCATTCCAATCAAATAGCCATTCCTCAAATACGTTCCTTTGTATTTTGCGAAATAACAAGCAATTAAGAGCGCCATATTACTCGCGTAATGCAGGATAAATACCCGTCGGAATAATATTGTATAAAAAGTAATGGATGTTTATTGTTTTGTGTCAACACAATATTATTGCCATCAAGTTTTTAATATTTTTTTCTGCTTTTTCAGAAATAAACGTTTACAGTTTTATTTATTCAGCATATGATTGTAATTCTGAAACAAGATCCCACAAAATATAGTCCTATCATTATGAATTCATTTTATGTAAAAAAAAAAAATAATAATAAAAGGGATTGCATTGTACATAATTAAATTGTAGATCCCTTGATATTTTCGTGCCATGAAAATTTACACTCCCTATTAACTTCATTCAGTGATGCGTTAATTTCAAAGGTATTCAAGGAGTTTATTTGCAGATTCTGATGAAAACAGCTCATTAAAAATAAATACTATGCACTTATTACATCGAGTGAAAAACCAACAATGTCATCCGTTCAGGGAAATGTAAATGCACAACTGAGTTGAAAGTACAAATTTGTTTGCAAAGCCCATAGCTGGTGGCGTGTCGTCCAACAGCGTAATCATTTCATGACAATTTATCGTTGCTCATATTTAAGTTCTTGTGAAAAAATCAAATGCACTGATTCAAAGTTGATGAATATTATTAAGCCAAGGAGGTCGTTGTGATTCATTTAACATACATACGTATATGTACTATATTTAATCATTTCAATCACATCCTAGCACAGTTAAAGGTCCTGTGCAGTGTGCATCATATGCAACTCATTCATTACTATCAAAACAATGCGACGAGATTCTAATCAATTCTGTCAACAATAGAACCACGAAATTTACGTTCTTATAGTTTCCCATCTCTGAGTCTTGTGTGTCAGAAATTTGATTCAGAAATTTCACTCCATTGCATTTGGGTCGAATGATTTATTAGAGAATGCCACGTTGTGGACGTGTCCTTTATTATTCTGCACTTTACATCCGCAAACATTGTGTAATGTTCATTCAAAACAAGCAAGCATATGGCCTTCATAAGCATCAACTGTCACCATCTATTCGGCGGAATAGCAAACAAAACCTAGCCGGATATTTTGCATGATTCAGTAACTCGTATACGTGATTTGTTGCATTTGATTGAGTTTTTGGCGTCCCATATGGGTACCATGGTAGCGCGTATAGCGAATTGTTACATTGTATTAATTTAGGTTCATATTCCCTTTATGTTGTGACCATATCGAATTTGGTTCTTTCGACAAAAATAAAGCCTTGAAGGTGCGCACCATTGAAAAGTGTGTTGAAATTTCGGTATAAGAATGCGTTAATTTCTCTCGGGTGTGAATTCATTTCTCCAATGCGGAGAGATAATACATTTACCGAACATAATCCTTTGGCAATAGTGTCACATATTTGAAACAAATATATTTGGTCAGTGCTAAAAAATCTTGGACATCCCTTGACAAAGTGGATAAGGTTCTTGCACTTGGTAAGAAATCAGCTTTGGTACAACTTTCCAATCAGTCCTGAATTAAGTTGACGTCTTATTCTCTATCCAATTGAGGTCCCTTTTTTCCAAGGCCATGGAAACGTTGATAAACCGTCAACTTATGAAATATCTTGACGAAACAAAAGCTTCTTATTGACCGTCGGTATGACTTTCGAGGCAAAAGAGCCACTGATGATCTGATGGCATATCTCACCGTAAAGTGGAACCAATCTTTGTTTTTGAGAAAGTAAGATTATCGCCCTTGATATTGCTAAGGCATTTGGAAGAGTTTGGCTTCTGGTTATCTTATCGTACTTTTGGTATCGATGAGTCTCTTGGATTAGAAATTTAATTTCTGATCTTTTAATACGAGTTGTATTGGACGGTTTTACGCCTCATACTGATCACATAAATGGTGGTGTGCCGCAAGGTTCCGTTTCGTCTCCAGCTCTCTTCTTTCTTTTCATAAATGATCTCTTTTCTGAAACTTCTAATCCTCTTAACTGTTTTGTTGAAGACTCAACCAATAGTTCCTCATATTAGTTTCTAAATTCTCATCCGTTCGGATGTGGAACGGGGACGATTGTGTGTAACTAGCTCATTGAATTCTGACGTTGACAGGATAGTTACATGAGGTAGTAATTAACGAGTGCAATTCAATCCTTCGAAAACTCAATGATTTTTATTTGTCGTCAAAACTTAACCTTCCCCCAATACCTGTATCGCCGAAAAGCTGCCAGTACTTGATGTGTCAACGATAATCTTCGTTAAAATGATCACATACCTTAAGTGCTGCTAACTACTTAGGCTTTTTTAATATTTACAGGAAATTTTTCACCCCCTTTGATCTGGCTTTTCATAAAGTATACATCCCTCCCAAGTTAGAGTAGAATTCACATGTTTGACCAGGTGCTCCGCTAACAGCATTGCGCCTACACTATAGATTACAAAACAGAGCATTAAGATTGATAGATGACAGTTTAATTGTTGAATCAATTGATTCTCTTGGCCATTGTCGTAACTTTTCATGGTTCTCTTCTATCGGGTCTTTTTATTAAAAATATTATTAAAATAGTATTTTTCCCCTTAAGCAATTTAACCGCAATACACGCCTCGCAAGGAATACAAATCAGTTTACATTATGCCCAATTTCAGGCGTACAGTGAGATACAGAGATTCATTCCTCGGTCGAACGACCCCAATGTGGATTGCTTTACCTAACTATGTCTCTCCCTGGTATTGGAAAATAGAGAAATAATGTTTATCGGCACCTTCTTTCAAATCCTTTACTACTTTTCTGTGTTGATAATACTAAAAGGGTTTTCTTACCCCTTGATGTGCGAGATACATTACTCACTCATAAACCATCATCATCATCAGATCTGATGACTAAGTTCAAATAGCTATTATTTCAGCCATTAAGTGTTTATGTTGTGTTGTTGTGATTAGCTTGAATAGTTTAATTCATTTTAAACTGCGGCAGCCCCATTTGATACCAACATATCAAACCCCCTTTAAACTGTCGTTGAAATAATTTTTCTCCAAGCAACTGAAATGTAGCAGCCTGATGAATGAAGTCCTTTCGATATTTATGTCAAATTTGAAGATCATCCAGTGGAGGTATTCTGCAAAACTAATTAATAATTTTAACATTCACAAAGGGGACCTAGACACGCTTCACGATTTCTTAAAATTCATTTGATTTGAAAAGAGATATCTTTTTGACTCCCCTTGAAGAATCCATTTGAATTATTTTAAGAATATGTAACACCGTTTTCGTTACTACACGTGTATTTGCAATTGTGGTCACAAATTACACGTCTTCTTCTTCTTTTTCACTAAGGGTGATGTGTGCATTATGATTTCATAGGGATCACAGCTCGCCAACTTGTCTGCTTTACACTAGTGATGCGCCTGTGGGGTGCGCCGCCGTCTACGTGTGTAAACGTATACAACGTGCTAAAAATACACTTGTATTCAAATACACGCCTGTAATCACGAGCTCTAATAGTAACATCCTAAAATTTCTTGGAAAAGGATACCCAATCAAAGTCTTAATTTGCAATTCCATAACTGAACCCATAGACCACATTTAAAAGCTTAAAAGCAAAACCTTGTTAATTAAAAATTATAAAAAGTTCGAAAAATATTCTGTTTGCTTTAATTCAAACCATTAACCTTCCCATAAAGACTGACTTAGAGGCACTTCACAAAATTAGACCTTCCAATAGGACACTATAAAAACACTCAAACTTAATGATGATCTGTGAGTATAATTTTAAACCAAAATTTTAACTACTCATTGTTTCTAAATAGACTCCCTTAAAAACATCCGGGTTTAATTTTAGGAAATCATAAATAAGATTAATTTAAAAAATCAACTTCACTTCAAACCTAACATCGTTTTGGTCACACTTCAAATCTGTAAGAGTTCATGGTCATGGTTAATACAAGAAACAAAAACGTCCACTCTCTAGCTTTCTACTCTCCAGAGACTCATTTCCGCCTTAATTATGCCAAAATGACCTTTTCATTTTTTCTTAATTCACCACTCAAGTAGGTACGTGAACGTAATGTATTTCTTTTACGTTCAAAAAGAAATTGAAAGTAAGTTCTCCTTGTCACTTTCCTTGGGGGTCGAAAATAGCAGCAACGACGATGAACGAAAACGAAGACGATGAGAACGACGCGGTTGTAGGTACAAGTACCTTGTAGGTATGAAATTTAATTACACTGACTCCTTGAAGGTTTATTTTTCATTCTGGAAAAAGTTTCGTGTGGTATGTTGTACGAGTGACGACGCCAACATAAGTGTAATAATTTCTTCAAAAGTTTCAACCACCAACCATACTCACCGTGTGACCTCGAACTAAGAAAATAGAAAAAAAGAGAAGAAACAAAACTTCGCCAAAATGATTTCGAAAACTTCAAAATGAATGAATTTAAATTCACCTTAACGAAACGATATCCTTAAGTAAATGGAAAACTTTAGGGAAATTATTAAGAAGAAGTTCCTGCAACTTGCTGCTAAAGCAAAGTTTTGCCTTCAAAACTTTTCAGAACTGTTTAATTTTTTTTTCTCTCTTTTTTCAAAAAATCAAGAACTTTTGAAAAATTGTATGAGAGTATATGGCTCTATGGCAATGGCAGTATAAACAAGAAGAAGATTCTTTTAAAAGAAATCGTTTTATCAATGAACATGGCTGTCATCTAAGAAACTTCAAACGCATATATCCTGATTTAGATGGAAAACTATAAGAAATGATATTTAAGTTTATATCACCACTCCGAATAGTAAGTACTTACTTACTCACCTTAGAAACATGAAGTGCTTGTACTGTGAAAAATAATACTAAAACTTGAGTCGTAAACAAAATTTAACAGAACGCTGGTGATAAAGTTGTTTACGATCTCTCGACGCATACTTTTGGAGAAAAACACTCTGGAGATGAAGTTTTGTTCAACACAATGCAGTCCCTTTTGTTTTTGTGGATTGCTATATTCTGAATTATCATTCACACTGCAATTTTAATGTTTTAATACTCGGCTTTGGTGGTGATGGCGGCAATGCGAGGGTGGTGAGAATTGACTTCGTAAAATGAAAAAAATAAAAAACTACAAAGTCATAATCGCATAATAAGTTGTGAACGAAATACAAGATACGAACTTTGCGAGGTTTTGAATTGCATTCTTGAAGTAAACGACCGCAGATTATTATTATTGTGAATTTGAAACAAAAGATTAACGCATAACTTTATCGTGGTTCATTATGGGTTTGGGCGAGATGGTTTATTGGGTAAAGTTTTTGAATAGTTTTCTGCATTGAGCTTGTTGTGGTCAGGGCTCAGGGGGAGAAACTATTTTTGGTGCGCATATACAATGAAGTAGTTTTGATGTACGAGTAGTTGCCATGGTTATGGCCAACGAAAGATTAAAACTCTTATTGATGCCATTAAGTTAGCAGTAATATTAAAATTCAGAGTTAAGAGTTTTTGGTTTCTTTTTGGCTTTTAGTAATAATTGAAGTATCTATTGTTTTGTGTTTTTATGTAACAAATGATGCTGATTATTTTGGAAAGAATTGGAGGGAAAAGAGTGACACGAGACTTGATATTCATTTTGGGTTGGAGAAAAGAGATTTACTAAAAATCTGCATAGGTGTTTCAAAACTTCATTAATTGGATTAAAGGACTCTTAGAAGACAAAGTTTAGTAAGGCCTTCCAAACTGGTCATTTTAAAAATTCTGAATACCTGTATATTTGGTGAAGTGTTTATTAGTTTAGAAATAGATGTAAATCTGTTGGTAAATTTGTTCACTATTCACTACTTGAGTGTCCTCTAAATTTATACGGTTGCCAAATTCTAAAGGAATTTAAAAAATAGTTGTTAGAATTCCTTAACAATGTTCAATCCAATGTTTAAACTGTTCTTGCTGAATGGTTTGACATCTATTCATTCAATCATTAGGATAAGTATATAAAACTAAACAGTTCGTGTTGCTCTAAGTGCTCCATGTGCATCATTTGCTATTTTATTTGTTCCATTTCCTCCTTTTGATTCATTTGTTTTTTTCTTCTTCTATTTATTGCATTCACTTCATGTATACGTGTTGCAGTTCCATTTGCTTTTATTTGACTCCATTTGCATCATATGGACTATTTGTTTCATGTGTTTTATTTGTTCCATTTTTCTCACTTGATCCATCTGTATGCCTTACTCGATCAGTAAATTTTCTGCTTCTTCCATTCGATTTATTTGCTCCATTTGTTCAGTTTGTCTTTTTTTTATCTAACTGGTCCAGCTGTGTCATTTGATTCCATATACTTTTTTTGCTTCATTTGCCCATTTGTTTCATGTATTCCATCAGTTTCATTTGTCCCATTTGTTGCATTTGGGCCTTTTGTTTCATTTGCGCATTTTGTTTCACTTGCCTCGTTTTTTATCTGCTCCATTCGCTTTATTTGTTTCATCGGCTCTATGCTGAATGTTTTCCATTTCTCATATTCATTCATACTTAAGACAGATGCTTGTACTTCTTGCATTTGTATAACTTAAGCTTCATTTATTGACTTACTTACTCAAAATAAAGCTTAAAGCTTACGACAAGTCTTGTAAGGGTCGGGCCTTAAGACAGGGACTTGAATGATTATAATCGAGAACATAAATCATTAAATTGATTTAAATGGTAGTTCGTGGAAAGTTAAAGGCGTGAGAATCTAATCTCTTAAATAGCAATTAATGGAACTTTTAAGGAGGTTAAAAAATAAATATATTAAATAGAGTGGCGCAGCAGAGAGAGAAGCATTCCTCACAACTTTGTCTGGTGAGGGAATGGAGGAATGGAGAGGCAATGAATCTACTATCGTTGGACTTGCCAATTCCTCTCGAAAAATGTTAAATGCTTATGAATCCAAATTATGTCAAAAATATCCCGCCTAAAGAAATTGTAGATAAAAAATACAGTTGAGAAGACGTTGTTAATAACGTCAGGAAGAACAAAGAGCACTAAAGGACGTTGAACGCTTAACATCCTAGACATGTGAAATGCTTGATAAGTTGTCCATACTTGTGATGTATACTTAAAGAGAAGGCGAGCATAGAAACATTCTAAAATCTGTTGATTGCTGTTTGATAAACTCTAGGGTAACGTTGGCTCTTGATATGTATTCGTCAATATGAGAGCTAAAATTTAGATCACCATCACATATGACAGTTAAATTACGACTTAGCTGCACACATTCTATGATTGAAGATCCTGAAGTTAATAAGATCAAAGGTGTGGCTTTCAACACATTCGAAAAAAAAGGCTATAAGCTCGGTAGAAAATTTTTACTGCACCTAGAGGCGAATGAATTGAGGTTCGTTTTGAAACTGGAGAGAATGACGAACAGAAAAGAGCTACATAGAATTTTATCAGTAGCAGCAGCAGCTTAAAGGAGTTAAGTTAAGAGTTAAGACGTTTGAACTAAGATCTCTACATCATGAATGGCGAGAATAAACAAAAGGGGTCGAAGATGACTACCTTGAGGTACTCCATAGTTGGTCACAAAAGGAACTGAATGAGTTAAACAGAAGAAATAGGCAGCTATCTAGACACAAGTAAATCTATTCAAGAAGGTGAAAAATCGAATATGGATAACCTTAAATGAATGAAACGGTGAGAGATTCTCTTGAAAGGCTTTCTAAAGTCAGCAGTGCCGAAGTCATCTTCGTTGCTTCAACTGTTTCATTTGAATAATTTTTGCTTAAATTGTTTCATTAGCTCTATTCGATTCATTTACTTTATTTTGTTTATTTGTTCTGTTTGGCCTATTTGCTGTGCTTGCTCGATTTGCCTTAATTTTTCATGACCTTTCCTTCTTCGATTACATAAATTAAAATTCTACAAAAATAACCTATAATTGTGCAATCTGCTACTTTTTTTAAGTCGTTGTATTATTTTCAGTAATACCCGTGGCGTAATTCTTAAAGTGTCTGCCTGTTACGGTAAAGGCTGGATGTTCGAATCCCAGACACATCAAAGAAAAATAGAAGTTTTTGCAGGGGTATCGCCTTTCGCAAAGAACTAGCAATTTCTCCGATAGTGATTCATTGGCAGGAAAAGCGCTTGCTCCCTGCCGCTTTAGCCATTCAAAATCGGGAAAAAATTGTTGGCCCAAAATAAAAATGTTCGTAAGCTAACTAGCAATTGACCTACGACTTTTGATCCTAAGGCAGTTAAACCTTCACTCTCATTATTTCTCACCTTGTGTTAGTTCACTAACAATCGAGTATTTCAAAGTATGACAAAGCAAATTATTATTCAACAAATTTAGATTGAGAGAAAACTGTCTTGTTGGATTCTCTAGTGTCTATTTACAATTTAGAAATCCAATTTATTTTAATGAAATCAAGTTTGTGTTGAATGAAGAAAGGCATAAAACCATAATTACAGGCAATCCCAACATAAATCCTCAAGAGATCACAATGACAAACAAAAATATAGAAGCATTTTAATTAAACTCAAACTGATGAGAAAAAGGTTAAGCTAATCTATTTACATTCCAAATGCGTGCCATTTTCCAACTCGTTTGTGCTTAAAGTTTGACTCGTTATTCGAGATGTTGCATTTGCTTAAAAGATTTCTCTTTGATAATAATCTACCAACAGAATACTAATGTTCTTTACGCACGTTTTCTAAAACAAACCATAAACTTCAGAGCAGACAAACACCCTGAGCTGAGAGTAGGTGATAGTCTTTAACAAAACATCTCTCTCTCCATTTCCATGTGAAATCACAAATTTTTGGAAAACGTTTCCATGCAATTTACAGTAGGTAGTAGAGGTGCCTTTACCTGTACCGAATTGAGTATTTCTCTCTACCTTAGGTCTTCACCGTAAAACTTCATTTACATCGCTATCATCAGAAAAACCTACTCTAAATTCCCTTTTGAAATTGCAGAAGGCAATTCCCAAACCAGGTCATCATCATGTCGTATCCTTTGCACCTGATTCAGGATTCTGTTCTGTTCTTCCTGTGCTCTGTATGCATGAATAATGCATCTTTGTTAACCAGAGTAAGCCAATGACATATTTTATTCCGTGATGCATTCTTCATTGATGCGTGAATCTTTACCAAGAGTTATCGTACAATTAAAACCGAACAAAGGTTGGCTATCGTTGTAGTTTATGCACAGCTAACTTTGTGTTATAAGAGGGAAAGGAGAAGAAAAACTTACACTTAGAGAGAAGGGCCCACCAGAAAACGAAATTATTTTTCTTTCTGTGGAATGCATAAATTTGTGATGGTAAATATTTCGTTGGAAATTTCACTGGTAACCTTCTTTCTTTCTTAATTTTAAGAATTAAAAATATTTACGTTCTAGAGAAGTAAGCTGAAAATGATTTTTAACACTTTGAAACAACTACGAAGTATCTCTTCATCAAAGGCGTACAAAAATAAACAGAACAATCTGAAGGATGCTCTCTTCGTCAATCATTTGAGTCTGAATTTATTTCCAAAAACTAAATCTATAAGGGCCAGGTTTGACAATACAACAACAGCATAATCTTAGTTCTATTTCGATATATATAATAGTCTAGAAATGAAAGAATCCCCTTTTGACGTTCTCAATTATTCTTTTTCCATTCGAAATTCAAGTATTATTTATGTATCAAGAGTTCATAAGGTCACTGAGTTCGTTTGCTTAAGATTGGATGAATTGAAGGGGTTAACGGTATCGGATAAAATTAGGGTTGTAACAGCAAACCCCAATGCATAAAATATTACTTTCGTTGTTCCAGGGTTTAATTACTTCACGTTTAACTTTGTGGCTTGTATAAATGTTTGTCGAGGTGAAAGTGCAACAAAGTTGTGCTGTAGTATATGCAATGCAAGGTGAACTGGAATTGGATAAAGAGGTTAACAAGAACGAGCGAGGAGTGTTGAGTAAAGTAAGACACGTTGGGAATTATTGAGGTATATGCAGTATGCTGGATATTTGAAACATTTTAAAAGTGTTTTATGACAGGTATATAGAAAAACTAGTATTCTTTTACAAAACAAGACTGTAAGAAGCAGCATTAGAGAATACATGTGTTTCATACTGTGCATAACAACGTTAGACTGCAAAGTTTCATTAATTTTTTATTCACTTTTGGGTACAAAGGTGGGTAAGGAGCAATCGCACTCGCACCCTTCGGACATAACACCAAAATTTTTGCAATAAGCAAGGAGTCTTCGCTTGAGTGCGTATTGTGAGTTTATTGAAGTGAAACTTCTTATGTGACTTCCAACAAGGTTGCGTTAAACGTTTAACGTGGATTATCGATTGCATACTTTTCAGCACTGCTCGCAAATTGTTCATATAACAGTTGTATCAATTCCGCGTCATTCAGCCAGACTATTTAATTGTAGTAAAATGTTTCACTTTTTGTTCGCTTGACGTGATAGAAGGAAAATTTTTCGTTCAAAAATGGTACTCCTAACTGTTCTAGTGAGTCATTTAGACAAGAGACGATCGTTATAAGAATTGACAACAGATCATGCTCAACCATGAACCAAAAACGAATGAGAAAAGAGATATAGTTAAATCTTTTAAGGATAAATTAGGACCTAAATGTTCTGTTTAGCTTTACATTTTCTATGAGTATGAGTTCTTATACAAGGATCAACAAGAAAATGTAAAGCTAAACAGAACATTTAGGTCCAACTTTTTCCTTAAAAGATTTAACTATGTCTTTCCTCATTCGTTTTTGGTTCATGGTTGAGCATGATCTGTTGTCAATTCTCACATAATAACAATTCGCACATAATCGTTTCTAAAAATATAGTTTTTACACAAATAAATAGTAAAGGGTTGCACAACAAAGCTCTCGGAGTAGGGCATTTAAGGGACCTATGATTTTTTACCGATTCCGAAAGGCTAAGTGAGAATGTGCTTTTCATTACAGTGTAATTACTCTCGTTGGAGTTGCCAATTCCTCAGGGAAGACGATACTTATGAAATGCTTTTAAGATTCGAATTTTCAACTCCCACGTAACAGTCCGATATGCTTGCCATCGCGCAGAAGAATCGAAATTTAGTTTTTAGTCTCAAAATCAAAAGGCAATCTAATAATGCCTGAAGCTGAGAGCGTTTGATTAAGAGCCTTAGATTCTGCAATAGAAGTTATTTAATGAATCGTAACTATGTCAATGCCAAGGCAAAGTAAAAGTAATTAAAGAATAGGTCCTATAAGGTAGTCTTGTGGCACTCCACATTGGTTTGTCCCATAGTTGTTAATGCAATTTTGATATAGATGTACTTACAGGACACTGCCTACTAGGTAGACACGCCAAAAGACTTGCAGTCGTATTTATAATCGCATTTTAAACTCCGCGAAACTTTAAAATACGCTTATTCTTTGATTAAAACAAAAATCGTATTTATAATCATTTTTCGTCAGTGAATAAGGGCTGATTAGCTTAAACGCAGAAATGCATGTTTTAAGCGTGTTTTAAGCGTGTTTTAGCGCATAAATGTCATTTGATTTTGGGTATTGAGTTGTCATTCAGGGGTTTATTTACAACTTTGAGAATCTTTAAAATAACTAAAATGGAAATGTACTCAAATTACATTGACTTTATAAATAATTCGGATGTAGTAAATGTGTTTTCAATTGACAGAAATATGAATTGTTTTCCTTTTTTGTAAATTGGTTTCTTACAAATTTTCCAGTTCGGAAACGTTTTTGATTTTCCTTTTTTGGACAAAACAACAAAATTAAAGCCAAAGAATAATAGAATATATACATATATATAGATCAACGTATATTGCGTGACCTACATTTCATCTTCCATAGGTATAAGAAAATATAAACAAAAACAAATTTCTGTTGTCAGTTTTAACCATTGAGACCCCAAATAAGAGAGTTTCTTTATGATTTTGACATAAGGGATGATTAACTAGTATGGGATAAAAAAAGGATTATAAATAAGGATTTTTTATTCACTGATTAAAGTCTTAATAAGTTCTTATTCACTGCATAACTTATATGCGTTTTAAGCGTGTTTTAGCGAAATCTAATAAATACGGCTGTTGGTGTCTACTCAAATGAATTCTGCAGAAGCTGCATCATTGTATATAGAAACTATAGTATTATTATGTAGACTTTTTGACTGGTAGCGCACCTATTTTCTCCGATCCAACTTAGCAGTCTCCGTTCCAAGCCATTTGTTTCACCATTGTGTGTAGAGAAGCGAAAGCTGCGCCACCGTGCTCCTCCGATCCAAAGCATTGTTGAATCGTGTTTTGAACTTACTATAGTTTCTATATACAATGGCTGCATGGACGAGAAGGAAGAGGAGATAATCTTTGCTCATGCCCTGCACACAGACGGAAAGCGCACCTAGGTGATTACTTTTTTGGCGACACCAGCGATTTAGTTAATAAAGACCCTAAAAGTCTCTCCCTTTTCAAAAAAAGTTCTGGATGGTTTGACTAACTGGTTATCAACTCGTTAGTCCAGGTTCGATTAGAGGGTGTTTCAACCTTCTGGTCTCAGTGGTATCACAATGGACACTCTGTGGTCTAAGTGTGTCGGTTTCCGTATTACTGACAGCTACATCTAACCTAACCTAACTTAACCTACATTTTATATTCAACGCAACACAATCAACGGTTTGTTCTTTGCATATCAACTTCATTTTTTATCATAAGGAGTAAAGGAGCTATACACTAAAACGTGTAATTGAATTTTCCGTATTCTTTGCATTTCGTCTTTATGAAAACTCATGAAATTTATCTCAAATGAAAACAAAACCTTCCTTTAATTATTAGCATTATAAGGCCTGTGTCTGGCTAAGATTACTTGAAATTTTTAATAAAACTCTGAATTGTTAATTTTAAAATATAAACACGAATACACTAACTTTTCACACATAATCACAGTTATTCTAGATTCACAAAGTATGCCCCAGGGCTGTTATACAAACGTTTCATATCGAAATAATCACAAAACAGCGAACAAATTTGCATTGCAGTGTGCATTTTGCAATCGTTTGAAATTTTATCACTCATAAATATTTACAAAAAACTAATGGCAACATTTGCTGGAGTGCGAGTACGTAAAGTACCTACCTTTATAGATAGATAGATAGATATATTTTATTGTTTGAAAGAAATTAACAGAGTATACAATAATTTTTAAGTCATTACACAGCGCAGAGATATGATAACAAATTTATCTTACTACCTACACACATGCTACAACATCATCGCATCATCATCGTCTCTATGATTCGGTACTGTGATGAACGAACAAAATGTGCATAAACTCTGTCGAAGGATTCAGCTATACACCTACACAAAAAAAAACAAAGCTTTGGTTGCCATCAAGTGTGCAAAATTCCCATCCACTGTTGTCAATAATCGTTATTTCTGCATGTTACTCGAAATTTTATGATTATTACTTAAAAGTGTGCCGCAGTTACAGCAACAAGCGCATATGTATTATCCTTATCCAATTAATAGCACGCTGACTCACATTCAGATAGGACAGGAGATACTATTACAAGAACCTTTTACCATAGCATCAGCATCACCAAAGCATCATCGTCTGCTGTTGGTCGTGTCATTTTTCGACGTTGAAACGAGATCGTAAAAATTTAAAATCAATCGAATTCTTTGTTAAGTTAAAGGGATGTTCCGGACGACACAGTGCCATGATGCCGTGCGGCGGATGACATGGAAACGGTCTTTACTAATTGTACCTACCTACTCGTATAAAGATATAAACTATCAATTATCCTCATTACATGCATGTTGGTTCAATATATGGATGGAAACTGTTGTTCGGAATTGCATCTGAAGGATTCTCTGCAGTATGTATTCGTAGTATAAACTCGACCTGGTTTGTCTACAGTGGCGATAATTTTAAACTCGTTTTAATAACACTGGGAAAAAACTCAGGAGACGGCTTCTTAATGAGATTGCCGTTGTCCTTAAATGAAAATTAAAAGTTATACGACATTAAAAAAAGAAAACATAAAACTCACAGTGATGGAGGAGTTAAGTTGGGGTATTACATGTCATTCGTCTGTATAGTTGGACTCAGACATGGTTATTTTTTAAAAGCGATCAATTAAAAATAATTTGATACTTAAGGAGTTTAATGGCTCATCATGACTATTTCCCTGATCTCTTTAAAATGAAATGTCGTAGATTAAATTAAGAATTATGACCGTACTTTTTTCTTTTATTTAAATTCGTTAAACAAGAAACAATTGAAGACTATTACATTTAACATGACTCACTCTTCACACAGGATCTGCTTCGTTTGAATCGCATAAGAAAAGTTGACTATGTGGGCTGTGGCTTGGATGAGTTGAGAGCCTGGCAACTGACATATTTTTACTCTTCGCTATTAGCCAAAAATCCTGGGGTCGAATTACCGCACAACGGATCGAGTATTACGTGACTGAATTATATTTTTTGGAATTACTTCTCACGTTATGGAGCACTTTAGTACCACAATTTGACATTATTTCATCAGTATTTGAACCAATTGAATCGAAAAATGAAAATCAGACTGATGTTGTGCAATATGGATCGAATTTTGTAAAAAAAAGTGTTCACTCACTCGATCACTGATGCGGTAATTCGGCCCCTGTTTTCATTCATCTCAACTTTTCCTGATGGTTTAGCCTGGGGCCTGTAACACAAATCTAAAAGTCAAGAGCCACTTGTAGGATAATGTCCATTACAATTGTAAGAAGATCAAACAAACTTGTAGCTTTGTGTTACACTTACACTTTTCATAAGGGCTTGCAGTTGTGTTACAGACCAATGATTGCTAAATTGGCCTTAAAAAAAAAAACATACCTTCATCACTTGCTAGTTTCAAACTTTTACTCATCTTACTCACTTTTGAATCAAAGTTGTGTAAATTTACCAGGCTGGAAGCTACATCAATCTTCCTATTGCATTCTCAAAGTCGCATACATCATCGACAGTGATATAGCTCCTGTTCGAATATCTAATGAAATTTTTTTGATAAATTTCAACATCATAACATGGACATATTTCTTAAAAGCAAACGAAATATTTATTGAGTGTAAATATTTCCCTAAAAGGCTTATAACCTCATCACTTTAAAGAAACACATATATTATACCATACGACATTATATTATCTACTATGAATAAACGCATAGGTAATTGAGACGCAATAATTTTCGCCTCAACGATAAAGAAATCCCCAAGGAGAACGACACATTTTCAGCAATTTAAATGTGATTTGTCTGAGTGAGTAGGTAGGTATGTAGGTTTTTCAAAGCAGCTTATCCAGGAAGATTTCTTGTTCCCATTTGTCAGAGAAGCTATAGAATTTATATTCCCCCTCATAGAAGAAGAAGAAATATACTATTGGAATTGGTACACACCTACTCCCCACATTGTGTGTGTCTATGAAATATGTGTTACCAATTTATTTCCATACTCGCGTTAAATGATGATGCACAGATAGATTGTAGATATATAGACAAACGAGTTTTATTGCTTTCACTTAGGTTCTATTTAGAGGGTAATTTATAATGAAGGCAAATTGTATCCTTTGTGTATAAGATGGTATACTGTATAAACATTATACGGAACATACTGGGAGCATACGATAACATACTCTTTTTCCATCGTTATTGACATCCTTGAAAAAAAAATTTTCAGCTTGTTAAATTTAATTCGCTCTATTTACTTTGTTCTGTTTGGGGCTTTATAAAGGAAGTGCCGCTGTGTGTCTTGAGTGAGAATAAAATCACCGATTTAGTGTGCGTGATGGCAACTAAAGTGATTGTGTATTTGAGTTGGGATGAGAAGATAAATGATTTTTTTTCTAAATTTATATTTCTATACTAATATGTTTTATAGACAGGAAACGTTTGTATCTTTGGTGTATCTCATAAACACAAGAACTACAGGACCGATTTTAAAAATTCCTTCACCAAATGAGAGCTATGTTATCAGCGAGTAGCATGGGCTAAATTGTATTCTCGTATTCTTACAGGAGCAGGTGAAAGCGAGATAAACCGCTCACAAAGTTGAAAAATTGGAGGAAGAAGTTAATATGTGGATCGAATAAAACAATAAAACTGTGATTTTTCTTAAGGTGCGTCCACACTAATACTGAGCGGCACATGCCGATCGGCAAAACCGATTGACGTCCCGATGGGGTTTCCTCCTAACCAATAGCCGACCCGAATTTGAACCGAATAAAATGGACCCGATTGACGGTCGACAAATCATGTATGCACTTTAGGGTGCCATTGTTATAAAATCTCCACATAAAAATATCAAACCATCACCACCTAACTATTTTTAGAGATAATAAGTCCAGACCGTTAAAAGAGACAATTTGTTCCTCACCTTTGTTCTGAAATTCTACATCAAAATCTGTGCGCGTTTATATAAAACGCAAGTGAGGCACGAAGAGCATGGGCAGTTCTGAGTCGTCACTCCCCATGGACGAAGGAGAGCCTAATAATAATAATAATAGTGCAACAAACCAAGAGGGATTCAGTCAGGATTCTACAGAAGATCCCTGGTGGTGGGAGATTGAAAATCAAAATTTACTTTTAGACGTAGTAGTTAGTGATGAAGTGGAAAGCAGTTCAAGTGCAAGTGCATCGGCTTTAGCTAGACACCAAAGTGTTTCGCCAGCAAGTGAACAAAAAGAACAGAGAACAAACCAAGAAGCCACCAAAGTGAAGGTGCAAGTGAAAGTTTAGCAATTAAGAAGAGTGACGAAATCGAACAGGAAATCGAAGCTTAAGTTCGCAAAGAACAATCATTGGAGGAATTCAGAAAGGAACTAAAAACGAAACGAATGGCTAGACAGACTGCGAAAACAACTGACCGAAGAGGGGGACCCAACAACTCAATCCACAACCCCAAGTGCTGTGGGGATTTCCAAGGAAGCTTCAGCAAACACATCAGAGAAAGAGAAACTTCTCGAAGAAAGCGATCAAGTGTTCGCATAACAAATATCTAATGATGATTTAGCTAAGGCACAGAACACTTTAGATGGCAAAGGCAGAGAATTTATCGCTATAAACTCAATTAGGAAAGCAAGTTGTTTCTTTGAAGGATGTGGTAGAGTGCTGCAAGAAATGAAAGAAAGTGGGTAGAGTGAAAATGTTAGCCAAGTCTAATAGAAAGGTTGATACACAAGTAGTTAAAACGGTTAAAAGAAAAGTATGATAAACAAATTCAATGCTGAATACGAGAATTAAAAAGGAACAAAGCACTGGCTTGATTAAAAAATAGGGAAATGTCTAGGATTAGGATCGATGAAACGAAAATGCGTCACGATAAAGAAACATACCCATAAATATCTAGGATTAGATCGGCGAGAACACTGTTTTCTACTCTCGGTACCCTCTTTGTGAGATTCTTCGTTGTGTTCCTACTGTAGTTTAGGCATTTTCCATATGTATGCGCATTGTGTAGTGCGATAGTAGATATTTCTATATCGACAGCGGAACCTCGTTTTAAGACTTGTATTTTCAATGTCAAACTAGCGTGGTGCCTGTTTTAAAATAAAAAGATAGCAAACAGTCTGTGGTTCCCGTGGCGGAATGGATAGCATGTCTGCATGTTACGTGGGAGGTTGGAATTATCACAAAAAAAAAAACAAAATATTTTTTTCCACATATATCACCATTCACGTAATGGGTAAGTCCATTGATTGTAATTTCATTGCCATGAAAAGCGCTTTCTCGATTAGCTTTTGGAATCGGCTGAAAATTGTAGGTTCCTTCCATTCTCTTAGAAGTTATTGTTGTGTATTCTGTGTTTAATTTAGTATTTAGTATTTATTAATTCAATCTACGATCTCTCAATCAACAGATTTTTAAAATGTAATATTCATTACAAAAATTCAATTATAACTTAATTTAGAAATGATTATTTTCCATTAGAATATTTTTAAATTTTTCTCTGGGAATGGCAACGTCAACATCTTCATAGACTAAATTGAACAGCTTGACACAACGAGAGATAGGCTCACGTTGTCCATGCAACAATACAATAATACATGTGTTTGCGCCTTCATTTTACATACCTTTTGTGTAAAGCAGGCATGTTTTACTATTAAAGTGAAACTTCTTTAGCACTGCTTGATTTGAGAATTCGATGAAACGAAAAAGCGACACAAAACACAAAAATGTTCATGAATAGGATTCAGTCTGCGAGAGAATGATGTAAAACACAAGTATTTTCTATAATCTTAGTCTCCTCTTCGTTTTTCCCTTTGTTCCAACTTTCGTAGTCTTTTTTGCCGTGTTTAAATTGCGTGAGCACAATTTTTTGTTTCATTTTATATTTAACTCACTTTTTCATGCTTTTTTTTTTTCATTCACAGAATTTATGTATATTCCTACTACGTTCCGCCTATAAATATGCAAACGAGAAGATGTTGCATCAGAGGAAAATCAAAATTTAAATCAGCAATTCCGTCAATGGACAACAGCCTTGTTGGATTTTGCATAGTACTTCTTATTCTTAGTACTTCTTGGTTAATGATGAATGGAACGATGAACTGAACTTGGCAGTACTTCAGACGCAGATGGTCCAATGGAGCACGCCTAGTAATGTTTCGAACGGAAGTGCACCCAAGGTTGCTGTCAGCTTGCAACAAAAAGCTCTTAAGCCTTGGAAAAACACGTAAGTTTTTTTTTCTCATTACAGCTTTTAAAATTCATTTTGATTCTTTTTTTTTTAATGATTCCACTTTTATGCTAACCAATTACAATCAATCCCCAAAATAATTTTTTAAGTCATTTACATCCTTCGAAATTAATCTAAGATTAAAACAATTTCATCCTCAAAATCAGTGATAGTAAGTACTGTATTTTCTGGTTTACATAGACGAATTATATACGAAAAGATCTTCCAGAAAAGTACTATGACTTACAAAGCATTCTCATTTTTCTGTTCCATCAATTATTTAAATGCTTTGAGCTCATTTAATTTCCTCTATGTCTATGTAACAGGAAGTTCCTTCTCAAGCACAATGAGGATTCAAGAAAGACATTTTCAGATTAGTATGTTAATCCATAACATTACTGTACTACATACAGCTATGTAAGTACTGTTTGAAGTTATGCTATTAGGGTGATCCCATTCGATTTCCTTTTCTTTAAGGATAACAATCATTTCAGTGTTAAGGAAGAATATTCCGGTCTTGATGGCGAAGATGATAATGACTCTGTATATGGGTGGGTAATGAACGGAATATAATATAGGACATATCTACCAAACAAGCAGCCAAAGAGATGCTGATAATAACCATCAAGTTATTAATTTTTATTACTCCTCTACCACACCACCATAATTGGGCTCTAATGTGTGATTAAGCTTGTTAGTGGTTGAAATGATAGGGTAATATTATGTTGTTGGTTTTGAAAAAGGAAATGCCATTTTATTGAAGTTGAAATTTATAACTTAATTAGTGGTTTTTGGCATGTATTCAATATTCATTTAGCTTTTGTTGATTGAATCAAGGCTTGCATGAAAAAAATATTTTGCATTTCTTCTAAGAGCACTTGTGCTTGCGGTTGACCTTCTTTTTGAAATCAATATTACGATGACCCAAAAATCAAAAGAATGGTACTGGATTTTCAAATGTAAAGGGGCAGAATAAACCATAATATGATGTTGCACATATTACTGAAGATGTATTGTAAATGAAAACTTACGACAGGTGAAGATTTTTTGAACTCTTTGTTGTGTGTATGGCATTTAAGTCTGTCTTCTAAGTGAGGAATCGCTATTCATATTCCGTTAAATAAATAAATAGGGTGGCGCAACAGAGCAAGAAGCCCCAGGGCCTAGTGCATTTCTCACAACCAAGCTTTGTGAAGGAATGGAGGGAACCTACAATTTTCTGCTGATTCCGAACGGCTAATCGAGAAAGCGCTTTTCATGGCAATGCATTTACTAACGCAGAACTTGCCAATTCCTCGCGAGAGGTGATACCCGTGGAAACAATTTTTTTCCCCATGTTGGGACTCGAACCACGAACCTCTGGGTTAACAGCAGACATACTAACCATCACGCCACGGGTACCGCAATCTTCCACATCTTCCGGTGCCAATTCTAGTTTCTAAGACCCAAATTAGTATAGTGTTGCTAGTGCTACGTTTACTGTAAGTAAAAATTTGCTATAGCCAATTACGTGTCAGTTAGGCTATAACAACATTTTCTTAACAATATGTCCGGATCATATCTGCAGTTTCCGTTTCTGTCCAAATTTGAGTAAATCTTCAGCTAATATGACTCGGAAAACCTCAGGACCCAACTCATTTTAAGAGCCCTCAAGTATTTGACAATTCCGAAATTCTGAGTGAGAAAGCTGGCAGTTCTTCGCGAAAGGCGATAACATTAAGTGTTTCTGGGATTTGAACCTCGAACTCATATATATTAAATAGATATTCTAACCATTATGCGACAGGTTACCACTCTTTAACTCCAGGGTACGATACCAACTCCCATACTCTAATGGCTATTGGTTTCGTCACAAAATCATCGATTGAAGATTTTCTAAAAATTTTATCTAAATCGGTCTAGTTTTTTTGGGACTACCATTTTGACGTGAATCACAGGAGTTCCAAATATGAACGTAAACTAAGACGTTTCGCACTCCAACATCACAAAATAGTGTTCTGTCCTTTGCTTTCAATCAGAACCAGTTGAATCGTTTGATTTTCAATATTTCTATTGTTGCTAAGGAGAAAGTTTGGCTAGATGTGATGTCTTATTCTAAAGACTTCAAAAGATCCAACCTTGAAATTAAGGCAAGTACATATTGTCAAAGCTTTCTGAGAGCTACACGTGTTGAGAGGTAAAAATTGTACGTTTCCTGTATTCCTCACAAAGTACACCTAGTTATGATAAATGCACTACGCCCCGGGGGCTCCCGGTCCGTTGCGCCCCTCTATTTATTTTAATTTTTGATCAAACGGAAAACTAGTCTTATCAATCGCTGTTTCTGATGCTTCTAAGAAGGCAAATGCGAAACAAAACCTAACAAAAAGGTCACCTTTTAGAAGACCCAGTCCTGCAATGCAGCGCAGCGTAGAGGAATTGATCTTATTTCAAGCGAATGGGGAATACTCATTCGAAATAAAAATATTGACTGATCTTTGATTATGAAAATTCAGCCAAGAACTTAATGAGGTTTTACGCGACATGAGCATAGCTAAAAGAGTAGGTATTATGTGGGTACGATGGCTGGAGCATGTATACATTGAGCGAATGGATATCAACGCTGAAGCTTGACGAGTTTTTGAGGGTACGGAGACGGAAAATTACAGAAGTGAACGATCTCATCTTAGGTGGCGCAATTAGGTTGAAGGGACCTCACACGACTAAAAGTGCTAAACTCGAGAGAGCTCATATGTGAGATCGGAGTAGTTTGTGATGAAAAATTCTGGTTGGGGCTTATGTTAACCCCGGACTGTAATGCCTCCTAAGTATGTTTTGAATTACGTTCAATTTGATGATGAGTTTTTATCAGCTTCAAGTTTTCTGCTGCCCAAAGTCTTTTACTGCTTGCTAATTTGCTTGTATCTTCTGTATAGTAAAACAGTGCTACCATCTCCAATATTGCATGTGTGTGAATCTCTAGAATAAACACCCTACAGTCGAAAAACTTCAAGAAGCTAAAGAACTAACAAAAATAAGTAGGAGAGGCAACAGAAACTCAATACTTTACTCATTTATCTTAACCATACCTTGTGAGGAATGGAGGGACCTTCAAATTTTTTTCTGATTCCAAAGGGCTCAGAGAAAAAGCGCTTTTCATGGCAGTGAACTTACTCTCGGAGGACTTGCCAATACCTCTCGAAAGATGATACCACAATCAAATGGTCGAATCTCAAACCTTCACGCAGCAGGTAGATATGCTTACCACTATGCTACGGGCAACACACCATCTAAAGAACTCCTAAAAGTAAAAGGGTTTGAGCGGTTAGCCAGGCATTTAATGCAATCGATAAAAGTTTCCAAATCTACTTTGCATATTCTTCCCAGAAACAGACTGGAAAACTTTCCTTCCCTAACAACAACACCGAAGAGTAAAAGGAGTAAAAAACAAATTAAAATCTTCACACATTAAGCTAAACAAAAAAAATATCATCAAAACGCTTTCAAACAAAATGCAGCGTCAACTCTAAAATTCTAACTAATTAATTGCTTTTACTCAGCGTGATGTATACGTGCATACCTTAAGCTATATAAAATGTACACAATTCCTATGTAGGAAAACCATGTCAAGTGGTTTCTTCAACCGAAAATATGCGGTGTGTCCTTGCATTTCCAGTTGGTTGATCATTGTGGCACTAAATAGCTTCGCAAACACTACATACCGCTTTCTCATTACGCCGGTGCAGGTACTACTCCTAATTGTATAGAGCAAAATTTAATGAATATCATGCAGGATGGAATTAAATGGCATTTCATTGCTCCAGCAGTCCTTTAAGTTATGCGACCGCACGCCCCAACAATTGTGTCTCCGTGGACACAACCAAAATTGTCCAGAAAATGTGTGTTATTCTGCTCTGCCCAAATGTATGACATTTTGACCATGGCAATCCACAAAAATGTCACACGGGAACTCAGTTTTTGAAAATGCTGAATAGAGCCAAGTGAATTTAGTTGTTTATTTGGGAAAGTGAAACAAATGTGAAGTTATACTTTATTTGCAAATGCGTTATGTGGTTTTCTTGGGCAATTGCCCCAAGCAAAGCAGAATTTCTTTCTCGTATTGGCAATTGATTTTTTAGTACTACTCCCGTTCTTTTGACGTGTGATTGATCATCATCATTCATAAAACCCATTGAATCTCTTGATTTGTGCACGCGTCATCGAACTCGTAATGGATAATTGCGCATTTATCTTTCTATGGTTCGCAGCAGCAAAGCGTTCACTAATTGTTTCTATGTGTGTCGCTTTATCATAAAGTCAAAAGATGATTTATCAAGAATTATTCATAAAATCTTTCATAGAGCGAGAACAGACATCATTTCACCCAAGTACCATCAATATGGATCTCAATTTACTGATATTGCATCCAATAACCATCATATCATTTAAATGGATGACTTTTTGCCCCCGAACCGAAATCAATTGCTATTACCACTGAACCAGGGATAGAGAACAACATTGCTCTTATTTGATTTGATATTTTTTTTTTTTTTGTATGCCTATAAAAAATCAGAGCATAACATCCTCCTCTGTATTTTCTGGTCAACGTTCTATTCGTGTCGTGTATATGTATTGAATAAACCCAAGGATTATGCAATATCCCTCGAGCAGGAATTTCTGAGTTCAATTTAGCCGGGTTTAGCGGTGTATATACTTTTTGTCCATGGTATACTATCGATAAAATCGTATATTGGTACATCTTTTTTATGCCTGTTACTTCGGGTGTTTAATCAACATTTTCGATATGAATAAACACAATTCCATTGTTCCGCTATGAACATCTGTGTTTTTATTTCGCAATTATGTCCTTTTTAGAAGAACAGAGAGAGAGGCAGAGGGAGAGAAAAACACTCCGCACTCCAAATCGATGTGCCTGAATTCTAAAACAAAAATAGGTATACTAAACGATTTTTAAAAATCGGTTAGTTCTTATGAGAGCTGAAGCCTGAAGGACCGTGAAAAAAAATCAGCTTTCCCTTTCAGCAATTGGTTATAACCATAAAACCATCTACATCGATGAACAAATATTGCAGAGTGCATGGAAAGGAGAGAAAGGACGAACGTGTATCCATCAGCACACTGTAATGCTTTTATTGGTCACGTTATAATCTTATTGGAGCTTATTTTTACAACGCAGATAAGATCAACAAATTAATGAACTTGTACGAATGAGTGTCGTCTCCTATAGATGGAATAAAAGTTCATGATCCATTGTGAGAGTTTAT
Organism: Melanostoma scalare; assembly: GCA_949752695.1. Classification (NCBI taxonomy): domain Eukaryota; kingdom Metazoa; phylum Arthropoda; class Insecta; order Diptera; family Syrphidae; genus Melanostoma; species Melanostoma scalare. The sequence continues at coordinate 19,033,220 of OX456986.1, forward strand.
CAAATATTGTTCTTCGTCGGAAAGAGCTTACGTTGGCGTTGGTGCCTGTACTTTGTCAAGAACTTGTATTTCCAGACAGTTTTTAGACATTTTTAACTATGTAAGAGTTGTGAATACGAGGAAAGAATGATTGTAGAAGTCTTTGAAAGTGAGAAAGCTTTTGACATAAACTGCGACTCACTTGATTGAGAACGCTCGTTTTGCAATCATTTTTCTCGAACATTACGGGTGACCTTTGTGTAACTCAAGGGGTCTAATGGTTAGCGTATTTGCCTGTTTCGAAGTTTGAATCCCAGAAATACTCAAATTTCTTCAACGGATATTGTATTTCGTGAGGAGTTGGCAAGCTCACCGCGAGTAATGAGCGCTTTCTCACTTATCCTTTTGAAATCTGCGAAAACTTGTAGGTCGCTCCAAGACATCATCGCTCCATGATATGGTTGAGAGAAACGCGCCCTGGGGCTACCCTTGATTTGTTATTTATTAAATTTTTTATCAATTCCTTAATATTCCTAATTTTTTGACTTAAACTACTGAGCCCAATGGCTTTTTTTTGAATATAATGATGATGATGTCTATTTGTGACGTGGGAGCTCTAGGTTCGAATCCCATAAACATAAATGGCAAGCCCTCCGAGTGTTGTTACATTGCCATAAACAACCCTTTCTCGTTAAGCTTTTCTCAAGATTTTTAACCGAATCCTTAGTTTCTTTATTTTTGGAAAATCTGTTCTTGTCCATAGTCTGGAGCATATTCGGACTGCTTTACAGTTTGAAAAACAATTGAAGATGTATGGTCTTAAACTGGCAGTGTGTGCCTGAGTTTCTAAGTTTTTGCGTTCAATTTTCACTCAAAAATTAAGCAGAGGACTACCGCGATGCCTACTCCTACAACTACCTTTTCAGTCACCTTGAAGAGTCTCTTGGCATTGGTTTGACTATATGCTTTTAGAGCACAGGGGACTACTCCTTACTTAGATTTCAATGATTACGTTCGCGCCGCCCCGATAAAAAAAAATATATATAAAGCCAATAGAGCAAAAAAAAAACAGAATCCAACATAATTTTCTAAAAACCGCCAATGACAGGTGGTCTTCTTTAGAAACATGCCGAGTCTCAAGAAACATTTGGCCAGATATTTCCAAGAAAAAAACAGAATTTCTACTCCAGCTAAGCAGACCTCGGCTCTCTCTGTTGATTGGCATTCTCACGGGCCACAACTCGTTGGGTACCCACATGATGAGAATGGCATTAGAACATCCGACTTATGTAGAGGATGCCAAGATGAGGAGCCAGAGGAAGGATCATTCCACTTCCTCTGTGAGTGTCCTAGTTTGGCCCACACTCGGAAAAAAACCCTCGGAGAATACTTCTTCGACGAACTGGGCGACATCTTTAATCTCCCATTGAGCAACGTCCTGAAATTTACTCAGGGCTCCAAATGGTTTGTTGATTCCCTACCCTAATAAACCAATTACCAACCCAACCCTCTACCTCTCCAATCCTCCCATCTCATCATCCTCTGATTTTCCCGGGGAGCCCAATGGATCCTTGAGATCCGAGTGAGGTGCTGTCACTTGTGGCTGCACCCCCTATGCAACCTAACCTAACCTAGATTTCAATGAATCCATTTTGCATGTCTGGATATATGGGGATAAGATTGTAGAAGAGTGGATGGAAGTGAAATTATGTTGGAGTCTAAGAGTGAAGTAGGCCTCCCTGAACCATCCGAAACTCTTAATGAATTTTCAAATTTGATCCACTGGCGAATCCCAGAAGTCGAGACTGGGGTATCGCCATAATAGTTCTCTCCGCGATCTCCTTTCCTGGTGTAATCCAAACCTTGGAGTTCACAGGGGAACTGGAAGTGGGGAATTCCTCTGCTTTCTTGTGAAGCACTCTCTTCATTAATAAGGCGTGCAAATGCCCAAACTGTTGAGTTGTCACCCATAAGGGAGCCACAATGTGGAAGCCTGCTTAGTTAAATTAAAAATACAGTTTTTTTTATAAAAAATGTCTCACCACACGTTTCTCTTAAGCCGATAATAATCTTTCATAAATGACCCCCTTTCGTTGGTAGCTCTAAAGAAGTGTTAGTCAGTTTTGTTCTTCAGTTGAATTCGAGGGATGAGATGGTCGCATTGACCAAATTTTCCACCAATTGGTTTCACCGTTTTCTGGGACCCTTCTCAAGGTGAAAATGTGTGTTGAGTTGAGCAGCTTTAATTTGCTGCTGCAACTTTGCGGTTACTGCTGAATTGTCAATGTTTTCATTGACTAAGTGGCATGTAGTAAGTCCTTTGAACTTTCTCTTTTAAGACTTTCGAAATTAGCAAAAAGTTATACGTAGGTATTTTCCATTCCTCACAAGTGACTGTTGAGAAAAATACACTAGCTTGTTGTGCCGAAATACACATATAATATATGTATTTTTAAAATATGAAATTTTGACAAAGTGTTGCAGTTTCTTCAGTCTTAAATATCAAATTTCATCAAAAATCTCTTCAGTTTTTAACGTGACAGTCGGATTGAAATGGTTGTATGGAATTGCAACCTACCCCATCAACCGTCAGAAATATTTGGTGCTTAGCTAATTGAAAACGAAATTAATACCCAAGCCCCCCATCACACACAAAGCTCGATTCTTTGCCTTCTTCGAGCGCACTTAAACGCTCTATCGTCTTACGTCATCCTATGTAAATCACCAATTATCTTGTGTATTCAAAGCTCATTTCCATGACAGCAAAAAAAGTCCTTGAAAAAAGTAAACACCAACATGTTCGAGATCAAAAGTACTTTAGAATAAAAATTACAACCTTGCGTCTCCTAATCGAGCTCTAAATTAAAAGACTTTCTATGTACCGAATTGCTATTGAACCGTTAGCACACATCAGATTTTTACAATGAAAACGTTCTCGCTAAGGGTGAGATTCCATTTAATTTTTATTTTTGTCATCTGCAAATGGCTTTATACACTTCCACTGCTGCACATGTCTAACCAAGAACCATAAAAAATTGACTTTAATACGAGCAAATGCTCCAAATGTCTTAGGGTTGAGTACTCAATTGCAATTTCCCCTTCATTGTGTTTTGTGTCACTCAAATTGCAACCATCAAGATAAGTGCTTTTGGAATATTGTTTCACATCACGAGAAACACTGTCACCGAACAAGAACCAATTTCATGCAACTCGGTCAAGTTTAAATGGGAAAACTTTTATAGGCAATTTGAATTTGTTTTTGTTTTTTTTTTTTCTATTGTTATTATTTGTATGTAGGTTAAGTGTAGGTGACGTCCTATTAAAGGAACCAAGAGTAGACTCTTTGAATGGATTAAGTTTAAGGACAAACCTTTGTAAAGTAACCATTGAATTTCAACTGACCTACATCAAAGTTTGTGTACTTGAGGTGTATAGGTATAAAGTTGAATTAGTCTTAAAGGATGCAAAAGAGCGTTCACTCAATTTAACCTTTGAACAATTTATACATTTCTCTTCGTAAATTCCCCCTCCCCCCCCTTTTGATATAAAACACTGTAGGTTAGTTTGTAGGGCTATTACTTCTTTCGAGTAGGGCTGTATGAAAGTTATGCATTTAGCATTGCTGTCGGTTGGACAAGGTTTTCTATTCAGTTTCTCTCATAGCCAAGGTTTTTCATCGGAAATGACTGCCTAAAACTAAAGGAACTATTAATCGCCGCCCCAACTAAGTTCAAGATTATTTTTTATTTAATATTTGAAACAAAATTAGTTTTGAAAACAAATTTCAACCTTTTCGTTGACAAGGCCAGTTGAATATTTTTTGTTCAGTAGCTGTCTTTTTGTAAAAAGAAATTCAAAATGCATTCCTCTTACTTCAATCGAACTTGGTTTAATTTGGTAATGATCCAAATTCCCATGTCATTAACATGATGACCTCATTGATTCCTCTGTTTTGTTTTTGTATTTTATTTAGTTGAAGCCTTCTGTACACTACAAACACATATCCGTCCTTGGGCCAATGATCCCGATTAGAGAAAATAGTTCACACTCTGTTCGACGCGGTGGTTCACTGCATTTCTTAACTAGATTTCGCTACAAAATGTCATTAGGGCTACATGTTTGTATCCTGCTACAGGAGGCAAAAAACAACTTCCTCTTCTATGGCACCATGTAGGAAACCTATTGAAAATGTATCCTTTTCTCTTACAAAACAGGAAACATGTCTGAAACTCATAACAGCGATGCAAGGGACTATGAAGGTATCAGGCTTTTGAGTATAAGCAGGGATACAATCAGCACTGTGTATTTAGTGTCCATGGGACTTTGCAGTCTTATTTTGGATGTTTGATTTTTTTTTTTTTTTGTTTTCTGTTTTCAGTTGCAAACACATGCGACGAAAGAGGTAAGGCTAAAGGCTTGAGGTAACATTTTCATACATCATTTTAGGAAAAAGTAAAAGGTTTCCTGTCTGCTAGAGACATTTAATTTGTTTTTCAAACTACGGTTTAAATATTCTTAGGGAACAATTTATTGTTTAGTGAAATAGAAAAGAATTTTGACACATCATTTAGCTGGTTGCGAATTGCAAGTATATTTTTGAAACCAAATGAAAAACTATAGAAAATATCAAAAATCTCTGAAAGCGTAGTTGACTGCTTATTGATTGACTAGTTAGTAGATTGGCAGAAATAGGGATTCTAAGCAATCTAGCAACCAGAACCTTATTAGCGGTAGATTGCGGAATTTCAACCGTGCGTTTAAGCTTCATCAAGACATCGATCCTTTGCCGAAACGGTTTGTTAATTGATCTTGTTATTCCGTTTCTTCCAGCAACACGAGCATCGTGATGCCGAAGGGACCACATCTATCCAATTTACTGCCTCACACTAGTGATCTGTTCGGGTGGTACGCCTCGTTGACCTCAGAAAGCCTTGGCTAACATCCGAGATCTCTGAATGCAGATGTCTTTGCATTCGCCAAGTACCAGGAGTGCTTTGGTCGGTTCTTTTTATTTTCTAGCGAATCTGTCTGAACGTTGGCTTTTTGACTGGATTCTCTGAATTACTCTTTTGAACATGACAATTCCAACAGATGCGGTTTTGCTCTATTTCTTTTAACACTGTCAAGTTTTGTTACTCCTATTGTCATACGGAGCATCTTCAGCTCAGAGCTGGCATATACTAAGATCTAGCACTCCAGAGTAATCAGAAGAGCTTATCCACGTATTCGTTGATTCTTTAAGTCGAAATCATCCTCTGTGAAATTCCACATAGCTCTGGGAAACCTAAAATGTCCGTACAGTCACTCATTGCTCGTGTTTTCCATTGGCCATTGGTCAACATTCGTCCTTACTAATTTGAAAAGTCATATCGAGTTGATCGAGCTCAGTATCCAGACGTGTACCAACAGTTGCAATACCTGTGCGCCGGCCGCCAATTGGACACCAATCAAAATCTATTGAAAAACGGAAGAACAAGCCCACTCTCTTTTACTAAACCGACGATATCCAGTCAATTAAACCAAAGGAATTGTATCGTGGGAAAGTCCTTTGGTGCTATGCTTAACGTGTTGATTCCCAGCTTTTAAATTAGCCATTTGCCTTAGACACCTTTTGCGAGTTCCGATAGAAAGGGAGACACTCTAACTCGTAAAAGGGAATGACGTGCAGCTGTCAATTCCATTCCCACACCTCAATTGAATTTTTAATTTTGTCAAAGTGTGAAAATCAAATTCAGTGCGCAAAATTATTGTGTTATGCAAAGAGAATCACTGATGAGCAAGGCTGATGTTTCTTACAAACTAAGCCCAGAAGTATAGTTAAGGCACAAGAAATCAGTGGTTTTCATATTCGGTTCGGTTTATCTCACATCAAGACGCAATGGCATCAAAAAAGTTATGCGAGTTCGAGGAATTATTTGTTCCACTGTTCAACGCTCCAATAGTCAAACGGTCGTCATTAAATCCGCGAGCTCTAAAATTCTTTTTATTTGCGTCTTTAGCACCTGCTCTTCATTTGATTTTCTTAGTCCCCACCCGTTTCATGTTCACCTGGGAAGAATTGGGCATGAACTCAAAAGATACCACAACAATTTTTGGCATAACCGGCGGTTGCTTGATGACTATCTTCATAACTATTTCGATCCTTTGGAATAAAACAACGATCAACAACATGCTCAACACACTTCACCGTTTATTTCCGGTTACAATGGACGAACAGCACAGCCTAGACCTGCAACTTTTTGGCAAGAAAATGATTAGAAAGAATAACATTTTCAAATGCCTCATTTTGACAGCATTTTCTGTCTATGCTCTTAATCCTCTTTGCATTTCACTTTTCAAATGGGCATTTTTGAACGATGGCTATGTTTTCGTGTTTCCATATTGGCCGTGGTATTCCCTCGAAAAATCAGCATTTCTGCCATACGTCCTTATTTCTATTGCTTTCAACTTTATACTCTTGCGGGGTGTACCTATATTTATGTCAGCGAAGAAATACTTTACTCAAATTTGATTATACAGCTGTGCATGCATTACCGTTACTTATACACTTCAATCAGTAAGCTTGATGCAAGGAATGAATCTGAGACCTGTGGCGAGTTAAGAAAACTAATCGGGTTACAATGTGAATTGGATGAGTAATTATGTGTCTTAGAACTGCAAGGAACGACATGTTTCGATCAAAGGTTTTTTTTTTTTTTTGCTTGGTTTAGGATTTGCAGCGTCATCGACAAAACGTTCAGCTTGAGTTTATTCGTGAGATTTTCTGTAGGAAGGATCATACCATGCCTGTTTTTGTTTGCAATGCTGCGTGCAAAAAGTTTTTACCAAATTCCAATGTCTGTGGTGAGCATCGTGGGATCTTCGTTGCCAGTTTTCCAAAGATGCGTCCTTGGACAGCATATATACGAGGCTGTGAGTAAAATTGATTAGGAATTTTGATTGGGTTGACTAATGTCAAAGTTTTAGAACGAGAATCTACTGAATGCAATATATGACCACAACTGGTACGAAGGCACACCGAGGTACAGAAAGACGATTTTAATTATGATGATCAGAGCTAACAAGAACTTGGAGCTTCACGCTGGGATGATCGGCAGGATAACCCTGGAGTGTTTTAAGGAGGTGGAATAGACGAAGTAGTGGTTATTCAATTCAATCATATTTACTTCTTTTCCAGATTGCTTTTTCAACATATGAGATTTTCACGTTTATGTGCAACTTTATCAAATAAAAAAGGAAACTACAACGCCCAAGTCAGCAGATCTTCTTCGCCTAAGGCTCACATGGAATCAATGATAGATTCTAGTTTTTTTTTTGGTGCACTTTCGCTTTGTAGAAGTGTTTTTTTTTGCAATAAAAGTTTTTCCTGTTGTTAAAAGTGCCTTTTAAGTGGATACTTCTTTTCAAAGTTTGCTTCAATGAAAACTGGAGTTGAAGTAAACAAATAGTGAAGCTAATTGGTACAAGGTAATGATTCCATTTAACATTTGCCACTGCCAGGAACCTACTTTATAGATCATACATCTACCGCTGATGTAGATGTATGATCCCAAACAAGATATGATTCCCACACATAGGGAATTTGAGTTTCTCGTTATCTGTGGGCAATCGAATGCTTGTGAGATATGTACATCGGAATTCGTCTAGCTCTGACCTGAGCTTTTCTACTATGTCCGAGATTAGTACCAGGCGTAGTACGTGTAGTGCCTGGCATTACTTCGCTAATGTCTGCAATCCGTGTAACTCTGACCCGAACGACAGCATCTAACTGATGAGCCCACTGTCGTACCTGTCAGGCGAGAATTCTATACCACTGAACCACCGATGCAAGGTTCTACAGCATCTAACTTCGAAAGCACTTTCGAGAATCTGAAATACCCGACATCACAGTCGAAGAAGTTAATGAGACTGTTAATAACTCCAAAATGGTTAAGATACTGAGTCAGAGGAGATACCATAACAAGTGGTAACAAGTGGAACAAGTGGTTTCTGTAAGGGAAGGTCTACAACTACTAATCTAATTGAGTTTGTTTCCTTCTCTCTCTCTGCAATGGAAAAAGGAAACGAAGTAGACGTCATCACCACAGATTTCAGCAAAGCTTTTGACAAAATTTCTCACTCTGTAATCCTCTTTAAACTTTCATTCCTCGGTTTCAGTCCTATCCTACTTAAATGGATCTGCTCATATCTTGACAACCGCAAATATAGAGTTCGTTTCCGTTCTACTCTTTCAGTTCCATTTGAAGCTACCTCCGGTGTGCCCCAAGGAAGCCATCTTGGACCCCTCTTTTTCATCCTGGCCATTAATGATGTCGAAAAGATCATCCGCTATTCTTCTATCTCACTTTACGCGGATGACGCTAACATTTTCAAAGTCATAACCTCCGATCGAGATTCTCTCCAGCTTCAAAATGACCTCGATTCATTCGTCTTTTGGTGTTCTAAAAACTTCCTTGAATTAAGCATTGCCAAATGCGAGGCAATAACTTTTTCTCGTCTTCTTCTTTCTTCTTTTCATTTCCGGCGTTACGAGTAGTGATCTTGAAGCGATCACAACTCTCCCACTTTTCTGCTTCACACTAGTGATCCACCTGTGGGGTACGCCGATTATAAACAATTTTTTCTCGTAAAAGTAATAAACCTCCCCCCAGATCCTATCATCTTCAGAACCTTCCAATAAACCGTGTGCAGCTTATCCGAGATTTAGGAGTTCTCTGCGACGGCGAAATAAATTTTCGTTCTCATATTGACGAAGTAATATCAAGACCTAATTCCGCCCTTGGTTTTATCAAGAGATGGGCCAAAGAGTTCCGCAACCCCCTTGTAAGAAAATCTCTCTATATTGCCTATGTTCGCCCTCTCCTTGAGTATGCATCGCAAGTATGGGCTCCATATCAAGCGGTTCATATTTCAAGGATCGAAAGTGTTCAACGTCGTTTTCTGCTCTTTGCCCTACGGGATCTCTACGACGTAAGATACTTTCTCAACTGGCCTCCTTACCGCGATCGTCTTACAATCATTAATCTCCACTCCCTAGAAAACAGAAGGAATGTCTTTGACATCATATTCATTCACCGACTTCTTACTGACAACACTGACTGCTCCTCCCTTTTAGACCTTATCTCTTTCAACACTAATCCCCGATCATCCCGATTCTTTTCCCTTCCTGCTCATCGTACATCCTATGGTCTCAACGAACCCTTAACCCGCATGATGAGTAAATTAATTCTGTTCCTTTTCTTTCCGACCTCAATCTTCCAAATCCCTGTCTGAAAGTTCTCCTGTTAAGCCGTTTCTCATCCTTGTACTTTAATTTAGTTTTAATTAGTTTAAGTTTAGTGTTTAAGTTATTTTAAGCTTGTATTAAGCTAATAAATGGGGCGGTAGCCCCACCAAAATTGAAACATTGGGCTTAAACGGCTCGCGAATCTCATCTTCAGGCTTATAAAAGTTTATAAAATTCTCAGCATGTTAATGCCGTGAATTTAATAAGTGTTGGTACAATCCGACCAAAAAAATTTGAGTTTTAGAAGTGTTCGACAGCATCTAACTAATGAACCCACTGTCGTTCTTGGGAAAACCGCAAATTTTCGATGTCTTTTTGACTTATTCGAAAAATTATAAAAGGTGATAGGCTGCGTAAGTGAAAGAGGAAAATTTACCCTCTACCAATGTACAGTGGAAAGAGAGATTCATGAAGTTGCGATAGCTACCGTTCTATCAAGCTGATGTCCCACACTTTGAAGATCGTTGAGCGGGTTATTGAATATTCAACTACTCGATTTGACCTTTGCCTTGAACAGTAGACCTCTTTTGGGAGCTCGGACAGGAAGAAAGTTGGTGTCAACTTACTCTCATAATTTTGTACTTTGTCCAACAATATGCATGCACTCAAATATTTTATGTGGAATAGTGCGAAGCACGAAAATTATAAAAACCAAAATGCCACAGGCCTAGAGCTTGAGATTCTTACAAAAGCTTTCTTTAAACTCAACACCTGGTATAAATCAAAAGACTTATTTTTTATTTCAAAGCTATTTTCATATCACGAGATAACAAACTCATATACCCTTAAACTCTCACCTATTTAAAGTGGCTCGATAAAATTTAATCCCACCATAGCTTGCAGCTGTATAAAATACTAAAAAGTGTTTTCGCCGGCATCAATTTCGAGCAGATTAAATGGAAAGTCAATTCTCTGCCAACGCGAACAAGGACTTTACCTGTTTTTATACAGCCAACAACCAACAACAGCAAAATACAAAAAACAAATCTTATTTGGCACTGTCACACTATTGAATCGCAAATAATCATGCCGTTTCGTGTTTACCACTCAATGATTGTGCAGTTTCCATGAAAATTGCATTTGGCTGCGGCAAAAATATGGAAATGGGAAAATCCAGATGTCATCTGGTGCTTTTGAAATCTCCTTCAAGCTATTTAAAATGCAATGTTCATCCTCTTCAAGTTTATATTCAGATGAAGCGACGAGGTCTGTTGGAACAAGAATAAAGGAGCTGAGTTTCCCTAAAGCATATCAGTTTCAATTGACCGCACTTATTCGTTCGCTGTTGTTGAGAGGAGATTGTAATGGAAAGTCATGAGAAAATGTTATGTTTCTGGGATTTTTAAAGCTTTTATTGAGATAAAATGTATCTCTTTCGGTCTAAGCTTTTCTAAACATTTTATTGCTATGACTCTTGGAGAGTATTGGTTCCCTGATCAAATGACTTCGTTTTATTTATTCAAATCGATAAAGATTTTGAATGGCTTCTTCTTACTTTTAACGTTCACATTTTCTTTTGCTTGTTTGTCTTTTGCTGAGATTTTAATTTCCAATAAGAAGAAGATTTCCTTGTGTCCCGCAGGTCCACCTTTCTTTGCTTAGCATTAATTTTTGTTTAGCAATTTAATTTTAATTAAGAAGCAACGAAAGTGCACATTCAATCTCAAAAAACACGCAATAATCAAAAGTTTTGCTATCCAATTGAATCGGTTCATTGGTTTCCTTTTGAAAGTGGAAAAATCATTACCGACAAATCCTCATTTTCAGTTTCGCCCAGCTAAACATAGATACCTTTGCTCCAACCCATTGGATTTTCATTTATACATCAAATTAGGTATAGTCTGGCAAACTAAAACCAAGAAACAAAAGAGAAGAAGGAAACATCTTTAACCAAACACACGTAGGGATGCGAATCAATTTTAAAACGGACTTGTAATGAAAATCGAACGAAAACACGATTTCCGTGTGTTGCAAGTGGATAAATAAATAAAATTACTTTTCTAAATGAGCACACTTTATTGAAACGAAGTAGCATTCTCTCTTAAACTAAAGAAGAAAGGAAAAGAGTTTGATTAAATGTTTAATAATATAACAGAGTCGTTCCTGAAATAGGTTTAATTAATCTTAAGAGTATTTTATTGTTAAGAATCTCCTGTTGGTTCATCTTTGGATTGGGACTGAGAGCCTTTGGTTTCATTTTCATTAGGAAATGGTAGGTTCTTAAGACGGGTTACCATTTCTGCAAGGGACTCAGTGGCACTTTCGGTTTTCTGTACAGCAACACGTTTTCGGCCTGATGATGCACAGAGCTTCGACACTGGTTGCGACTTCACTTTGGTCGTTGATGGGGTTGTATTTTCTATTGTTTGACTAAATTGAGGTATAGAAGATTTTGAAATTGCACCTTGTGATTGGGCTATTTGACTGGGTGTCTGTGTAATTACGACTCTCTCTGAGATTTCTTCAGATACAATGCTAGTGCAAGCAACAGTCTTTGGTGTGGGTGGTATAGTGGAGCCAGCTAGCATTTCAGGTTGGTCTTCTTTGGCTTGTTTGAGTGATGCCTTAAGATTTTTACTCTTTTCACGCTCGCTCAGATGGTCGATCATCATCGATCCACGGTCAGATGTTTTTGAAAGTTTGGTGAGAAGCTGGCGACCTTCTTCTTCAAGAATCCTCAGACGTTCTTCTCTGTTGGTAGACATCTTGGCTACATTTTCTAAGCGGTCTTCAATCTTTTGGTTGCTGGAATTATCTCGCTCTTCACTGCCATACTTTTCGTGTAGGGCGTCTAGCTTAGTACTGAAAGTAGTTCCTCGCTCTGAGTTTTTCGAAAGCTTTGAAAGGAGAAGTTTACTCTCTTCTTCAAGTCTCTTTAAACGTTCAGCACGCCTTGATGTGTAGTCCTGTTCTGCTTGTGTGAGAGATTCTGATTCAGTTTCTTCGCTTACAACAGCTTCGGCTCCTATCTCTTCTGGTGCACCGACTTCCTCGGTATTGCTCTCAAAGCTTCCTTCACGACTCAAAGCTCGTCTTGAATGAATTCTCTCAATCGATGAACGAAGAGAGTTTCCCTTGTCCGAAGTTCTTTTGATTCGATTCATCAATTGACGGCTTTCTTCTTCTAAGCGTTCTAATCTTTCTGACCGTTTTCTAGTGTATTCCTCTTCGCGGGCGGTAAGGCGAGCTTGAGTAGACTTATCGTCGTTGATTTCTGGAGCAGAACTGGCTCTTTTCATACGCTCTTGAGCCTTGATTGATACGTATTCATCCAAAGGTACTGCGAATTGTGTTGGAGCGATTTCATCTTGGAAACGACAGAGTTGAACTTCCAAGCGCTCGCGATTGTCAGAGGTCTGGATAACTGCAGCTATGAGTGATTTACACTGCTCTTCAAGTCGATGAATTCTGCATGCTCTTTCTTTTTGTGTTTCATCCAAACTTTCTTCCTCTTCTTCTTCTTCTTCTCCCTCTTCTTCTTCTCTGTCGTTATTGTTGTCTTCATTCGAAGATCCTCGTGTCTTATTTCGAGACCTTCTTGGCCCTTTCTTAGGAATAGCGCCCCTAATCGATGTAGATGGCTCTTCGTCCATTAAAAGCAAACTATCATCATTTGGCCAGTTAACAGCTGGTGGAGCACTACTCCATCGCATTTCTTCGGTTCCATAGTAACCGGACCTTCTGGGAGAAGTGCTTTGCATTCGCTTAATTGTCTTCTTCACTTGGAAAATATCAGACCAGTCTTTAGTCGCTGCTACAACCTTTGCACCGGTGTCATCCTCGTCCGAACCTGGTCCATCGCTGTAACCACTCTCTGCGGAGTTATGTGCATCCTCTAGTTTCCTCCTAGCAAACTCTCTTCTCAAGTCGTCACATACTAATTGACTTTCATCATTCTTGGCCCTAGCTGCGGCCCACTTTCTTCGACAGTACTCCAACTCATCTTTTAACTCACTCAACAGACGCCGTTTTTGCTGCAATTGGTATCGAAGAATCTGCTCCTGAGTGTGTAGTTGGCGATGTTGACGCTGCATCTTTCCAACCAAATGCCAAGTTTTTTGCAACTCCAAGCTAACTGTACTTAGTCTTTTTTCTTGTTCGTTCAAGCGGTACTCCAAATGACAGTTTAATGTCCTTAGACGGTTTGTCTCCTTAACAAGAGATTTTTTCTCAAGGATGAGGTCCTGCAAACGAAAAGGAAAATTCTTTTTAGTGAAATTTTTTTTTTCAACACAAAACAAGTTCAATTTGCTTAGTGAACCCATCCCTTTTCAAATTTTTTTCATGCATGTGTACTGTTATTGCATGTCCCCGAGCATATCCGTCTCAGGGATTTGTAGCATTAAAGATTTAAAAGTAATGAACAGTGCTTTTGCAAGTGAAGAATAAGAAAGAAATTTAAATTGATTCCCGCTGAGAGTAATATCAGCCCTCATGACACTTTTCACGAGAAACAAAATTAAGTTGTTCACCCTTTTTGCATCTCTTGTACCTTATCATCCCCAATTTCAAAGGAATATTGATTTATTAAAACTTCAATTCAAAATCATGAAAAGGATTAAGGCAATATTCAAACAAAAAACTGATTGCATAAAGTGATTTCACACCTCCACAAAAGAGGATTTCCCTTGCCATATTCAGAGGATAATAAATTTTATATCATTTCATTGTGTAATGGAATTGTGGTAACTAAACTACTCACCTTGAGCTTTATATAAGTTTTACTGACACTCAATTCAGCCTTTGGTCCATTAGGTGTTTCCACTGATTTAAAGCAATCCTCACTTTGGCCATTCTCCTTAAATTGAACTCGCTCGATTTTATGATGACTTAGTAGTTCCATCATCACTTTCCAAACTTTAGGTAGGTTGCCGATGATTTCTTCGGCGGATGCAACTTTTGCCATAACTCTCGGCTGATTGTGGTCGAGATTTCCTTCTTCTTGTTGCTTCTGGTGCTGATGCCTTTGCTGCTGCTTCTGTTCGTCGTTCTCATGTAAGGATTCATGGTTGTCGGTGGTCGCGGTGGTGTTGTTTGTGGTTTCATGGCTGCCTCTGGCCGTTTGTTCAACATTTCCGTTAGAGGAAATGTTGGCTTCAGTAGTTGGCACCCCGCAGACAGTAGTTGGCGTTGAGGATAACGATGTAGCTGCAACGGATGCTGATGAGGGATGTGGTGCTGCTGCGGAAGTTGCTGTTGTGGCAGAAAGGCCACTACAATATTTTGTTATATCACAAGAATTCACATCGTCGTCTTCTTCATAACATTTCCTAGTCGTCTGGGCCACAGTACCAGGAGCATCGGATATGCATGATTCAGATTCAGAAGGTTGAATATTGGCCACAGCCGCTTGCTGCACAAGTTCAAACAGAAGCTTAGGCAGGGTGGCACCATCGAAATTCGCCTCCTTTGTGGCCATATCGTTGAGAAGGGTTCGATTCTCTTCTAACATTGTTGTAAGTCGATCGATATCTAGATTATTTGTTCCATTAAAACCCATTAGCATCTGGCTGAAAAGCTACAAAAAAATAACAATGAAAACGAATTTATTATTATCGTACTGTGGCGGTATATTTGCCAGTGGCTATTATGTTGAAATTGTGTGCTGAATATTATTTAAAATTATTTACCTTATTAACTACACCCATCTCTTCTTTCAGGGTTTTGTTTTCAAATCTATGTTCACTGCATTGTTCTTTTAAGGCTATCATCTCTTCTCTGGCGGTTTCGAGCTCCTTCTCAAGTCCAGCATTGCGGTCCTCGACGGTTCTAGTTCTGCGAATTGTAAATAAATTTGATTTAAATGGATTGCTAAAGGCTGGTAAAGCTATGAATATAAAAATATTGTATTAAAAGGTTTTTTGTTCAAAGATCAACAACATGAAATTCTAGGAAGTATTTATTCCTGTTTACTTATTCCTAGAGAAAAACTGATAGCTGTGCATGTAAATAGTGGAATTTTGAATTCATTTTGGAGTGATTCTGGGGATTACTTCCACTTCTTTGATGGATTCTATATTTAAGCAGAAAATTCGTTTGAAGGCTATTTTTTTACTTTAGAGCTTATATTTCTGGCGAAGAACTCACTTTCAAGTTGTAACCAGGGTCCTAGTTCTCAGACCATACGTCACATACAATGCATGACATTTTCAGTGCATGTTGTTGGTAAGTAAAATGACCTTTTGGTCTTGAACACTACACCCGTTTCCACCTGGAGTTAAAGAAGTTTCCTTCCAGAATGGTTTGAGTTAACCAGCATAGTAGTGTTTTCACCTGAAAATAGAAGTTTTGAGTAGAGGATTTGGTTTCAGAGATTCTAAATCCAAACCAGATGTCTCCGACGACATATGAAAAATTTCGATCTCTCTCTTTTTTTACTCTCTTCCACTCTCAAACGTCAAACTCATTGGAAAAAAGCACAAAAGTTTTCAGAAGATTTCGTCAATGTTTCGTTGAAATCTGAGACGGTTTGATTTTGTATGGTAAATCGTTTAGTTTTTATTTAGGTTTTGCGGAAGTTTTGAGTTGAACTAGTTTAAGTGTCAGGTGAAAACTTGGTATAAAACACGTATCTACATTGTGTGTTATTGTTTTAAGCTCTGTTACAATTTCGTGTTCAAAATTATGCCATCAAGAGCAGTTTAATGCGGTTTCAAGACTACAGATTAGGTTAGACTGTATTATGTTGAACTTGCGTAGCTCTGAGGGCACTACGATGTCGAGATGAAATCTATTGTAGTTCTTTTGCTCTTGAGTTGAACCAGAAGCTATTAATCTTCTGTCTGAGGATAAACTTGATTTTATCTAGGGGCATTATATCATATTCAAGTATTTGTGCGAAATGACAGGAATTTTCCTTGCTAATTCGTAAAGTTACATAATTGTCTCTTGGATCTTATGACAGGTAAACTCAGTACCTTTAGGGCAACTTGGCTGTCCGAGAAAATGAAGATTGTTTTGTTTTTTGTGTTTGATGAACTTATTATTCTCGAACACTGATTAATTGCAAAGACATCGTTAAGCCTCAGAGTATTGAGGCTTTTGAAAGTGTCATCGATGCTTTTACGTATTGTTTTTTTCGTGCATATCACAAGATTTGGTCCAGCTATTGAAGGGAAACCTCTTTAAAAATGTATCAAGGAGACACACTCAAAAGAATAGAAAATAAAGAGTTGCACTGGGGTACCACAAGGAAGCTCAAGGAAGCTCAATGCTCAATTTTATTTACAAGCTAAAAAATATAGACTCATACGCTATTTTAGCGGCTGTTTTTGGCTGCGTTATTTAAAAAAAAAGTTAAAGTAAAGTCTTAGCCTAAAAAGATGTGATCGACTCCTTTAGTGATAAAAACGTTTACACCAATTGGAACCCCCAAGATTTAACGACAGGCAAAGGTCTTAATGTTCTTCTTATATATGGCGCAGAGGCGTGGACCTTGTCAAAGGTAGACGAGAACGCTTTAGGATACTTCGAGAGAAAAATTCTTCGGGTGATTTTTGGTCCCGTCTGCATAGATGGAGAGTGGAGAAGAAGATTCAACGACGAACTGTACGGGCTGTACAGCGACACTGATCTGGTCAAACGAGTCAAGGTCCATCCAGCGGCTTAGATGGTTGGGTCATGTAGAGCAAATGGACAACAACGCTCCGGCTCGGAAAATCTTCGAATCCAATCCCGAGGGACGGCGCAGTAGAGGAAGACCGCGAATCAGGTGGCGCACACAAGTAGGAGAGGACCTCAACCAACTTGGCCTGCAAAACTGGAGGCAGCTAGCTAGGGACCGAGCTGGCTGGTGAAGCATGTTGGTTTAGGCCCTGGTCCGACCCGGACTGTAACGCCACCTTAAGTAAGTAAGTAAGTAAAGGTCTTAATGTTACCCATCGCAATTTGTCCATAGTTTGGTGTCTGGTTAAGATTTTTTTGTGTTTTTTTTTTTTGTCAAACTATGAATTTCATATTGTTTTGGATTACGTTGTGTGTTGCCTGTTACGTGGGAGGTTCCAGATTTGAACCTCACATACATCAAAGGAAAAAATGTTTTTCGACGAGCATCGCCTTTGACGAGGAATTGGCAGTTTCTCCGCTAGTAATTTCATTCCACGAAGAGCGCTTATCGATAAGACGTTCGAAATCGGGGGAAAATTTGAGGTCCCTTCCATTCCCTTACAAGGATGGGTGAGAGAAAAGCGTTAAGTCCCGGGGTGCTCCGCTCTGTTGCGCCATCCTATCAAAAGTCATCTAATTTAACACTCGTTTTTTAACTGGTTTCGATACAATCAACGAATGTTTTTCAGAAATTGTTATATGTTTCTTACTACCGGACATATTTAAAGTCAATAAATGGAAATGGGCAAAGAATGTAAGTGAATGTAAAACTTTCATTGGGATTCCTTGCAACTGAAATCCTGAATGGAAGTTTTCTTTATTCACATAACGACACAACTTTAGAACTACGATATGTGAGTGTCTTTTTAATTATAAATCGAACCCGTTTGTCAATTCACAATTCTATTAAAAGCACAACAATGCACTCATAACTCGTATCACTAAAGTCGCATTCTATATTCACAAAATTAAAGAAATGCGACAGAAAATCTTTGTTATTTTCTTTTTCCGCCAGTGAAGCCATATACCTCACCCATTATTTAAAGCAAATGACTCATTGTCAGATCTACGACACAAAACCATTATTATAGGTAAACAGCCTCCGTGAGAGATTTATATAAGGAAAAAACAACATTGATCACCAACAAAAGAAAATAAAGTAAAAGATACAATTAGATTGATTGAATCTATCTATACAGAGGCAGGCAAAGCATTAGTGCTCGTACCCAAAAGCACATCACAAGATGTCACAATCACAAGTTGTCTTTCAGGTTTTTTTTTTTTCATTTTTTTTTTCTTTTAGTATTTTATTTATTTTTCATTCACTTGACCTTTTTGTAGTGGTGGGAAGGAGGTAAAAATTTTCAATATCAAAATGTGATTTTCTTTTATACTTACTTTCCTTTCTCAACCTCAAGTTCATCCTTCTTTATTGATATCTGGCGTTCAAGATTTTCCCTCTCTGCTGCGGAGACTCTTGCCCTTTCTTCGTATAGTTGACGTAATGTCCTCATGTTGGCTAGTTGTCTGTCGTATTCTTGGCGTAAGTTGTCTGACATTAATTTAAGTTCACGCTCGGCTAATGAGTCTTCGATCTCACGAAGTTTGTCTTTCAGCTGTTGGAAAAAGAGGAAAATTAATTTTTACAACTTTTTGTTTTTGTTTTTGTGAGAATTTTGTGGTTCCAAGAAAATGTGCAAAATATGACAGATTGTATAAAAGTTTGGCAAACTTAAGATATTATGTGAATTCTTTTGATGCATTTTTACCTAAATTAGGTCAGATTTGTTTTGACATCAAAAATGTTTTTGCATTTGTTTTCTTTAAGGATAGTTTTTGTCATGTGTATGTGTTTATATTTCTACATCTGTAAGCAGTTTTTAAGCTTTGTTGAACACGGTAGTTTCATTGCAAAATTAGTCATAAGCATTAATTTTGACAGCGATTTTCTGAGATGAAGTATCTCAATCAATCATTCGACTTTTAAAAACACGGGAGTAAAAATCGCTATTCGACTTAGAACTTTAGAGGACTGTAAAATTGTGTCTTTCATCTTCAGTTGTGTTTGCAAATTTAAGCTATTTAGACAAAACTCGACATATTAAACCAAAATAAGTCATTATCATATTTTTAACACAATTTGGTTTTGGTATAGCGAAAAAGGTAATAAGTGTCAATTGTTTTTACATTTTGATTGATTTTTGAAATATTTGAAGCAATTCGAAACAAAGCTAATAAAAATATAGAACTTTCTGACGAAAATTCGTCACTCTGATCAAGTTTTGTGCTTTGGTCATTTTCGAAGCCGGTGAGAAAGGAATCCAACTATTGTGATAAGCTCTAGCATATAGAGCGTACATACATATAACAGAATATTGATGGCTAATAGCCAATTCTACCCTTCTTTATTATCATGTATATATACAGCCTGTTATCTATTTAACATTGTCTACAAAAAGGAGCAAAAGAAAATCTGTATAGGTTTAATCCATCCACCATTTATTCAAGTGGACTTCGACAAAAAAGATTCTAGTATTGCGATTCTGGATTTTGAAAGCTTACTTACTTACTTAGGTGGGCATTACAGTTCGGGGTGAACCTGGGTCTCAATCAACATCCTTCTATAATGACTTCGAGTTTCGCACTCTAAGTCGGTTGAGGTCTTCATCCACTTGATTGCGCCACCTAATACGAGGTCTTCCCCTTCCGCGATTTCTCTGCAATGTGCTTTCGAAAACCCGTCGAGCCGGAGCGTTTGGGTCCATCCGCTCTACATGACCCAACCATCGTAGCCTCGCGATGCGTACTCTTCTGGCTATGCCCATGTCGCGGTACAGCTCATACAGCTCGTTGTTGTATCTTCTTCTCCACACATTGTCTTCGCATACGGGTCCAAAGATCATTCGGAGAATTTTTCTTTCGAAACGACCAAGGGTTTCCTCATCCGCTTTCGATAAGGTCCATGCTTCCGCGCCGTAAAGCAGGACTGGGATGATTAAGGTCTTATACAAGGTTACTTTGGTTTTTTCTGGAGAGGGTTTTGTT
Organism: Melanostoma scalare; assembly: GCA_949752695.1. NCBI lineage: Eukaryota > Metazoa > Arthropoda > Insecta > Diptera > Syrphidae > Melanostoma > Melanostoma scalare. Next base: position 19,053,135 of record OX456986.1, read on the forward strand.
TCTCAATTGCCTTCTTAACCCAAAGAAGCAACGGTTGGCAAGAGTTATTCTCCGTTTGATCTCCGCCCTGATGTTGTTGTCCGTGTCTACAGCAGATCCTAGGTAGATGAAGTCCTGTACTACCTCGAAGTTATGTCTGTCTATTGTGACGTTTTGTCCAATTCGTCGATGTTCTGTGTCCTTGTTTGATGACAACATATACTTCGTTTTGCCCTCATTAACCATCAAACCCATTTTTGCCGCTTCTGTTACTCGCAAAAGCACCTATCACATCACGCTTATTTCTTCCCATTACGTCAATATCGTCTGCATAGGCGAGTAATTGTACAGACTTTTGAAAGATTGTTCCTCTGGTGTTGAGGGAGTTTCTTTCAATCTTTTCAAGTATGATGTTGAAGAAATCGCATGACAGTTTGTCGCCATGCCTAAAGTCTTTTTCGACATCAAAGGTCTCGGTGAGTTCTTTACCGTACTTGACGGAGCAGCGTGAATTCTCCAAAGTCATCCTGCATAGTCGTACGAGTTTTGCAGGGATGCTGAAACTAGACATGGCTCTGTACAGCTCGTCTCTGTAAATACTGTCATACGCGGCCTTGCAATCGAGATGGTGAATATCGATATTATGTTCTCGGGTTTTTTCCAAGATCTGCCGTAATGTGAAAATTTTCACATAGGTTTAATTCATCCACCATTTATTCAAGTGGACTTCGACAAAAAAGATTCTAGTATTGCGATTCTGTATTTTGAAAGCATTTTGATGAAAAGATAGGGCTTCCCAACTACTCAATTCATTCATCAGATTCTATTCAACAATAATAACCAATCATCAAAGCTAAAAACAAGGGCTGGAGTTCCACAGGGTTCAAAGCTTGATACACTAATCTTCAACATTTAAACACTATTGACTGCTAATAGACTAGAAACTCACAGGAAACTCCATGCAATGCACGACCAGAAGCTGCAGTCAGAAACATCAAGAAGTGTTCATTAAGAACACTAAGCCCTCGCCAGAAAAAATAGATCATGTAGATAAGCTCCTGAACCAAAAATTATTTCGGATTTACACGGTGAACAAAATGAACTGAAATTGGTATTTAAACTACCGCATAGGCTTGCAACTCCGGCTTACATTTTTGGATTGTTTTTTGATCAACAGATCTCAATATCGAGACGTAATGATAGAATGCAGATGCAGCTGTGGTCTCCTTCGGCAAAATGGCTTGTATCTTTACCTGTTGTCTGGGAGGTTCGAGGTCCGTATTCTAGAAACATAAAAGAAAAAATTGTTTCAATTTTCGCGGAGAATTGCCATGTCCTCCGAAAGTAACTTCACATCGCCGTGAAAAACTTTTTCTAACGTTTTCGTTCAGAATCGTCATAAAACTGTAGGTCCTCGAAATGCGTTAGGCCCCGAGGTTTCCATAACTTTATTTATTTTTTTTATTTAGTTGCCGCTCTATGTAATCGATATGTTTATAAGGGAAAACCTAAATATGGGGACCCTTGTTTGACCCTCCTGCCTTCGACTTGTCTCGAAGACTTCAAATCCTTAAGTATGTTAACTTCCTAAGCAGCTTGAAGAAGTTTCAAAATCAATTGTTACGATTTTTGCTTACGAATTTTCTGACTCTTTGTGGGCTCTCCAAATGTTCATAAATCCCTTACCTCTGGTGGGGGGAAATTTAAGAACCGCGAGCTAAAAAGAAAACACTGAGTTGTACGGTCGGTATGCTGTTTTATTCGAACTTATTGATTTCTGTAAAATTGAACGTAATTCATAGCCGTAAAATGTTTACGGTGCGCTTCCTCTCTACATTACCTTTTCTGCAATAAAACTAATACGCAAATACATTACGTTTAAAGCGAGTAAAAGGGTTTCATGTGTTTTTTTTTCTCAATCCTTACGGTGAAAGAGGCAATTCAAATAATTCATGAAATTCAAATACTATTTTTTAAAAACAGTACTTGCATTTTACAAAACCCCTTTACAAACCTAGAAAACTATTCTTTCACTTAAACTTTGAGTTAAAGTTCGAGACGGCCATTGAAAAAATACCAAACCAAAAGTCATCATAAAAATATTCTAAAAATTGTTTCTATTTTTATTTGAGAAAACTTGCAACAAAGGAACCATACTGCTTCATTAAATTATGTAAACAAGGAAATTTATCGAGAAAACCGAAAATAATGTTTTTTGAATAACTCAAATCTAAAATAAAACCGGTATTTCTACAAACGTCTAGTTCTTAATCAAAAACAAAACACGCAAAATAGTGCACTTGAAAAAGTGAGACCTTGATGTAGAAGTCTTCAATTAAAATTGCACGAGTGACACACCGAAATAGTAAATTTTCTTACAAATCTGGTTCAAGATCAATAAAAACCTTGAGGTGTTGAAATGATCGAGTGAGATTTTCGACTGAACTTGATGCTCTTCATCAATGTGGGTTATGGACTCTACAATCGTAAAACACTCACCTGTATAACTTGTTCTTCTTTCATTGAGATCATTTGTTTGCAACACGCTACCACTTCCTTCAAAGAAACAACTTGCTTTCTTGTAACTCCTAATTCAGTGTGCAGCGATAAATTTTCTGCATTTGCCATCTGAAGTGCTAGTTGTGCCTCTGCTAGATGGACCTTCGGATTAGTACTTTCAGAGACAACTTCATCGTCAGATATCTGTTGAGCGAACACTCGATCGCTTTCTTCGAGAAGTTTCTTTTTTGTTTCATCTGATGTGCTTGCTTCAACTTGCTCGGAAATTTCCACAGCACTTGTGGTTGTGGGTTGAGTTGTTGGGTCCCTCTCTTCGGCCAGTTGTCTTCGCAGTGATTGAATCTCCTCCCGAAGATCATTCACCGCTGTCTGTCTAGCCATTCGTTTTGTTTTTAGTTCCTCTTTGAATTCCTCCAATGATTGTTCTTTGCGAATATTAGCTTCGATTTCCTGTTCGATTTCGTCACTCTTCTTAATTGCTAAACTTTCACTTGCACCTTCACTTTGGTGACTACTTGGTTTGGGAGATGTACTCCTTGTTCTCTGTTCTTTTTGTTCACTTGCTGCCGAAACACTTTGGTTTCTAGCTAAAGTCGATACACTTGCACTTGAACTGCTTTCCACTTCATCACTAACTACTACGTCTAAAAGTAAATTTTGATTTTCAATCTCCCACCACCAGGGATCTTCTGTGGAATCCTGACTGAATTCCTCTTGGTTTGTTGCACTATGATTATTATTATCAGGCTCTCCTTCGTCCATGGGGAGTGACGACTCAGAACTGCCCATGCTCTTCGTGCCTCACTTGGGTTTTATATAAACACGCACAGAGATGTTGATGTAGAATTTCTGAACAAAGGTATGGACCAAATTGCGACTTTTAACCGTCTGGTCTTAAGATGTCGAAACAAAGGAGTTATGTGGTAGTTGTGCGATATTTCTATGTGGAGGTTTTATAACAATGGCCTTAAGAAAAAACGCAGTTTTTTATTGTTTTGTTCGTATCACATGTTAATTGCAAGTAAATCGCAGAAATAATATTTTTGTTTTCTTTTTCAATTCCGCACTTTTCGCGATTTTTTGTTCAAAGAAAATTCAAGAAAATGTGAAAATATATAATTTTATTTTTTTCCTCAGTACACACGGAAAACGGAAAATTTCTTAAAAATTTAGTGCAACTAGTAGGATATCTCGTGAAAAACTGATCTATTTTTAAAAATGTTCTCTTGTGCTTCGAGATAGATTGTGTTGGCAGTTTTTCTTTTTTGTGAGAATGAAAATTCTTCATTTTCTTTGTATAGGTCTCCCGCGCGCGTAGTTCATAGGTAAACCTACTTCAAAAAATGTATAGATACACGTATATAGAATGTAGCAATAAAATTTTCATCTATAGAACGTCGTTTTTTGTAAATAAGTCGCTGCTGAAGAATGAAAATCTCAACGCGAGATAGAAAACAACTAAAGAAGAGCGATCATACACCGCCGCCACTTCTGCCGGCCGTGGTCGGTAAGCACTTTTTAAATTAATACCGATTAAACTATGCGCTGCTAGCTATGCACTACACGCTCGAGTACGCTGACTGTTAACTAGAGTTGGCCATAAGTAGAGACTTGTTGTGACCGTTTTTGTAAAGTTGACATCTGCTGCATGGCAAATTTCCGTGATTACTTTTGTGTTGGGTTATTCAGCCAGGTGTGCTAGTACAGTACCACTGACCAGTGTTGTACACCTTGAATGGAAATAGTCATGAGAAATGGCAATTATATTTGAGTGCAGTGATTTTATTGCAATTGCATGGCTGTGCAGCGTGAAGACATCACCAGAAGAATTGTTAATTAAATCATTACACATATATGATTTAAAACGATTTTTGTTATTTGCTAAGTCTTTTGTTTGATCTAGTGTGTGGAGTCATCGTTTTATAATATTTTTGGCTTCACGATAAACTTAGACGGGAATATATGGGGCTGTTAGGTAAGCGGTAAGGTATTGCGTTGGCATCGGTAAGACCAAATTTAATGAGTTTGCTACTGTGGGACCTAATTCAATGGGTTTTGGAATTAAAATATAAAAGGTTTTTGAGAAGAAAGACGGATGGTTCTATCGCCAAATTTTAAATTTGATTTTTAAATTCCAATCTGGTTCTGGCACAATAGGTTTCATTCAGACACCGCAGTGCTCAGAGCTGAGCAAGCTCTACCCGTCCCGTAAATTTAAATTCCAGTTTTTAAATTTTCGAATATTCACGGAGAGCACCATTGATGTATATAGTATAAGGGAATTGAATGGGATTTTTTATGCCTGCTTGACGCTCTACTCAGTCCTCTAACTATTTCGAAATTAATTCAATAATACAAAATTTTTCTTAATGCGTTTGCGATACTAGATTCATTGGTTTGTAACATTTGAGTTCATATAGGACATGAGTTTGCTGGAATAACCTACCACACAAATATCTCAACCGGAACATCACTGCTTTGCTGCTTAGTTAGAGCTTCTACTGATGGTCTAATCTCTGTCGAAGGCAAGTCCCCCAACCTGGGGAGTTAAGTTAAGAGTTCCTCTGGGTGAGGGGTAGGCTTCCATAGATTGCATGTTTTCATAGAATGAGGACAGGTTATATAGGAAATGGAAGTAGAAGACTTGTTAATGGTGGAGTAACCTTTGCTTTGCCAAGCATTTCAACTCAGGAGGGATAGAACACTCTGTTAATGCTGTGGAAAGAATGATGTCAATTCTGCTGCAAAGATCCGGCATTTACTCTGTTTGCAAACTCAAGGCGAGTACATGGTAAGCTATCATGTACTCGCCAGCGTCTCCTGACTAAAATCTGAAAAGTTGTGTCAAAAGAAGACTGGTTTTGATATTTGAAATAAGAGCCAGAGATTTCGACGATCTTATTGCTTAAAGATTTAAAGTTAAATATTGAGCAGGCTCTTGAAAATGGTTTGAGTTCCATCCTTGCCTCAGTAACGTTTTCATTATCATGCTTATAATGGGGGGTGTCCAAAAAGCTCCTCGTTACTCATAAATAAGATAAGTATCGCTGAAACCGAAAGATCTCCCACCCTCAGTATTTTACAGATAACACTTTTTGGGATGACAACTGAAAAATGATTAGAACTCTTTTGCGTCTTATGGCCTGGCTATAATCTAAGAGGCGCTCCTGTAACTTAAGATAATTGATCAGGAATACTAAATCTACTTTTGCCTAACACCAGTATTTTCATCACTAATGCTCAAATGAAGTCATCTGTTTGCCCTTTATGTGTCACACTTTTAAATATGAAGTTTTGTGGAACTGGGAAACATTACCTAACTATATTTCCCTATTGCTTTAGTCAGTTGATCTGATTTTTGCTAACGATGTTGCTTAAAAACTGGGAAAGCAATGATCGAAAGCCGAGTCCTTTTCGTGGTTTAATGCCATTTTAGTTTACAAACAAGCTCAGCTTTCAAATTGTTTAAGCAATTTGTTCACCTAATACGCTAGAAAGGGTTTTGTGTGCGTACTGAAAACTCTGTAGTTTGTGAAGCAATTCGCTTAGGCAGTTTTCTTCCTTGTTACTCCATGACGATAACGATGTCGATTTTCAGAATTCAAGCACTCTTCCTGTAATTTGTAGATGAGTTTGTGTATGTGTATATGTTCCTTATGGGATCATCTCTTTCAACTTAATAGCCCTTCTTTTGTTTGAGTTTTGTTACTTTGATCCGCTTAATATGATGATTTTAAAAATCTTTGGCTTACTCTTTTAAATTACTCGCTTTGTAACCTCGGAAGGATCACAGTTCTCCTACTTATCTGTGATTCGGTCTCGGGTTACGGCACGTTGACCTCAGAATGCATCGCCTAAACTCCTGGTTTTCGATTCTTCCAAGTCTGATGCCAATATAAATACCTTTCCACATATTTAAGATTGGCTGCCCATCAAGCAAGCTCTTTGAGTATAAAACTGTTATGAATGGTTTACTTATACACCCGATTTAAATTAACAGAAAATTGTAGTGTCTTAGTCTATATCTTCCTAGGAACAGTCGAGAGAAAATATGCCCTGGGAATTATGCAAGAAAAAATAAAGTTGAACTCGAGGTGGCCGTGCGTAATGGTTAGGTCCTCTACATTCCCTAACAAGATATGGTTGTGGGAAGTGCGCTGGACTATCCATTCTTGCGCCACTTTGTTTTTTTTTTTTAGTTTTTGAAATGTGCTCCCACTAAACTCCCAGCAGCTTTTTATCCGTTTAAATACACCGAAAAAATCGTAAACTCCGAGCAGTGAACTTCATTAGCAGCAAGTTGTGCGAATGGCCTTATTTTTTTCGAAACATCCCGTGCCCATCCGTTCGACAATTTTTTTTTTTTGTGTTGTAAAACCAACACGCAACTGGCATTTGTTGGATCTTAAGAGAAACGCAATTTCATTGTGTTGCCACAGCACGGATGTGCGCTTTGGCCCTTTCAAGTCTATGTCAATATTTTTTGTTTATCTCGCGCATTCAGTACGAAAATAGACACAAGTCGCATTTTTAAATTTAGATATAGGCATTTATAAAAAACTACTTTAGTAGGTAGAAATCTATCTTCACATTAAATGGCCACGATCAAAGCATAGACAGACAGACAGACACACATAATGAAAACATATGTCTGGCCAAAGAGAGGCTAAAGGCATTTTCAGACAGTGCTATAGCGTGTGCCAATAGAACAGATTTTTCTATGGATTTATAGTTTTATCGACTTACTCTTCAGAAATACATTCTTATTCATAATGTCAATTTCATCACAATTATCTTATTTAGCTTGTGTGTGGCATCAGCTGAATTTTGTTATTCAATTTTTCTCGTGAAAATTATAAATAAATGTTGGTGTTAGATTTTTAATAGGTTGGTGCTTTTTAACATTTAACCAACACAAATTGAGTCACCTGAAAAATGTGAAATTTTTAACCGATATTAATTGATATTGTTGTTAAAGGATTTATTTAGTCACCATGGATGCTTGATGTTGTAATAGATGATGTCTTGATTAAAAAAAGATTTATCGTTACAGATCGAAATTGTTATTTAATAAAATCTTACATTATTTTGCTAGGCAGCTAACTCGGGCGTATGTGGAACAAAAAAAATAATTATTTGCTGTGGGAAATGAAGATAGCTTCGATTTCTTTAAAAATTGCTTAGATGACAATGGGTTCTTCTTAACCCATTTCAACATTTAAATAATCCAACAGACTGAGTGGTACCCGTGGCGTGACGGTTAGCATACCTATCTGCCTGTTAACGGAGAGGTTCGTGGTTCGAATCCCAACAGAAGCATAAATGTTTTTCCACGGGCATCGCCCTTCACGAGAATTTGACAAGTCCTCCGACAGTAAATTAATTGCCATGAAAAGCGCTTTCCCGATTAGCCGTTCGAAACCGACGGCAAATAGTAGATCCCCTCCATTACCTCGCAAGGCATGGTTGTGAGAAATGGGCTAGGCCCTGCGGCTCCTCGCTCTGTTGCGCCGCCCTATTTATTTTTTTTCACAGACTGCTAAAACTCTCCTATCTCGTGCAAAATGACACTAGCTCTTGGTTCTGATACTATAGCTTCTTTGCACTATAGTTCTACCTTTAGCTGTCCAATTAAATGTCCAGAAGCTACATAAAGATTCCCTTTCTATGTAGTTTACTACACCAAAGGCGACGTACGATGTAGGCTGATCGAAGAAGAGTTTACTTATACTTGCCGTCTTGCCGGGTAAGTAATTCGTTTCTTTTTCAATGTTGTTAAGTGCATCACTGACGAAACGATTGGGCCATCCAAAAAACCATTTTTGTGTATATGTCCTTCAAAGTCCAACGAAAGAAGAACTGATTGGACTATGGGTCTATATATACTAGGCGCCCTGTTAGACTGTTCAGGTTTGTTCAGTTTTAGTTAACTTTTGTGTTTACAATTTGTTGAAGTGCATTATGAGTAACTTTGTTGGAAGCAGCAAATTTTCATTTGAATTGACACTAATCTTCTTTTTATAGCTGTCAAGTTACATATCTGCAGATTCAGTCACTGAATTTGAATAAATAAGTGAAACAAAATGCAGCTTAGCTCTTTTAAGATTGCTGAATTGAGATTGTGCTGTTGCTCAGTTTCAATATTTCCTTATCCTTTCTTTACTTCTTCGTATAACTTTAGTATAATCAAAACAGCACACTTTTTCTTTTTTTTAGCGAAAGGAACACCCGGTATAGTTTCTTAATTCACCGCAATGCTTTTAATATTTCATCGCCAAAATAACTCTATCAAATCCAACAGCCTTGAGCTAGAAGATACTAAATCAGGCAAATTACACCCCTGCTGTTGCATAAGTGCATTTTCTTGTCTTCCTTCTTTTTTGCCAAAGCCATCCGCAAGGTACACCCGGAGCACTTTTCCCGAAAATAAATTACTCAAGGTACATAAATTATTCAGCACATTGTGGCTTAGTTACAAATAAGGCATCAAAAGAGTCCTAACAGCCAACTGCAACACCATTGTATTTGGTATAAGTTTTGCACTTTCGATGCAACAGTAAAGAAAGGCAATTGTATAGAAGAGTCTATAGATGCGTCCTTTCTACAGGGTGTTGTAGAAAATTACTTCGGCACCTAATTATAAAAGAAAATTATTCATACAGGCGAATTGTAACGTGCTTGACTAACATTAAAAATATTTGATCAACAAAAACCCAATTCTAGTTCCAGTTTCGAAATGTGTCCTTTCAGCAAAACCATACTCATTGAAGCGAAAGGCCAGGCTGCAATGTTTTGATGATTCAAAAAACAAAGCAACCGAAAATTCAGATATTTTTGGCACAAAACTTTCAAAACATGCAACACCCAGTAAGAGTAGCAACAACACAACACAGTCAACCGAGATAGGACATAGAAACAAATCATCGCGGACGAAAAAGTATTGTTTGCCAAGTTAGTTAGATGGTTTAGCACTTATTCCGTTGCTCTTTTTTTTTTTTTTTTTGGTTTTCTTTTTATTTTGTTTGTATAGAAAGTTACTCCTTGGGTTTTCATCAGAAGCGATTGCTCTTTCTACTTTCGGATGTCTTAGGTGAACAACGCAAAGTAGCAAGTTTTTGGTAAATGGTGGTTAAATAATTTCTATTAAAAGTACAGGGTGAGTTGGAAGTGAGTATAAGTATACATTAAAGTTGGCAAAGTGAGACGTGGCTGACTAATATGGAGGCAGCATTTTGTAGTTACATACCGTATATTGTTCAAGTTGATTCTAAAATCTGGAAAACAATAAATAAAGTTTATGTTTTGTTTGTAAAGTTCAAATTACATGGGTTTTTTTGGGGGCAGGAGGTGTTGTTCCATAGAATGGAAGACTAGTAAGTGGAATAGTGATACTGATTAATGTAAACTAAAGTGGGTCTTGTTACCTCATTCTCAGATAAAGGTTAGAGTTTTGTTTTTAAGCGAAATAAGAGTAAAATGTGTATACTGTATAGTTTATGAAAGTAAAGCCGGAAAGAAGATTTTTCGGTTTTTTTTTTGAGAACACCGTTTTGAAAAATTGGTTAGAGTTTGGGAGTTTGTTGGAGGCATTTTGAAGTTTTTAAAGTTGTGAAACGATTAGATTTTATGCTGTTCCAGGAAACAGAAGGAAATAGGTGTGCATTACAAATAGGGTTGAATGTGGACTTCCAACGAACATCTTTCGATAACGACTTCGATTTCACTTTTGACAAGGGTTTAACCTTCTGCGAATTCCCTGCAATGCGCTGTCGAAAACCTATCGAGCCGGAGCTTTGGTGTCCATCCGCCCTACATGTCCCAGGAATGGCGATGCATACTCTTGTAACTATCTCCATGTCACGGTACAACTCATACAGTTCGATTTTGAATCTTCTCTACATAGAGTCTTCATTTACGGGATTAAATATCATTCGGAGGATTTATCTTTCGAAACGATCAAGGGTTTTCTCACCCTCTTTAGATAACGTCCATGCCAAAGTCTGTCCACTTGAAACCGTTCAACACCTTCTTTCCTCATGCCCTACACTACTTCATAGGAGGAAAACTCATCTCGGTGAATTCTTCTTCGATGATACTAGCGACTTAGCTTACATAGACCCTAAAAGTCTTTCGAAATACATTAAAAGTTCCACGTGGTTCGACTAGCAGGTGATTAACCGGCTAGTCCCGTAATGGAAGATTAATAAGTGATCAACTCGTTAATCTTACATCGGGTTTCTGAGATCAGTAGGTGATTAACTTGCTGATCTCTGTGGTATCACAATGGGCCCTTGCGGCCTAAGTGTGGCAGGCAATGTACTCATTGGCTGACAGCCACTTCCACCTAAACTAAAGTCTGTCCAACTAATTGTACACTGTGAACTCCGCTTTTTACGTTACATATCCCATATAGTGGAGTTGAAAGGCTGAGCTTTGTTACATTCCCAGATCTGCTTGAAGTTCGTTTGAAATAAATCAGTACAGGAATGGACCTATTTTTGATACTTGTCCAACTTGATTGTTTCCATCGATTGAAGCACCCTTTAAAGGAGAAGGGAGAACATTTTGTTTTGTCTCATTAACTATAAGGTCCTACTGAAATCGTTATAAGACCAATCCACAAGCCCTAGGTACAGAATAAGAGCATAAAAGAGAGTTAATTGTTTGTTTTATTTTTCCACTTTTCACTTTCGCACTGAACCAGACAAACCCATTGTGTAGGATACAACAAAACTAAAACTTCAGTATTTGTACACTTTTTCGATTTATTTCAATTGATATTAACCTCCATTTTCGCAAAATTGTCAACATAGTTTCATTTTCTTGTTTGTATTCGTGCAAGTCATTTCCGGTACATCTTGTTTGGGTTGCTCAAAGTTAAACTCAGGGGGGTTTAGGTTTATTAGTGCACAACAGCACTTGACAATTCTATCATATTCTAAATGTTTAATATTTAAACCTTTGCAAGAAAATGTCTGCCGATTGGAAATGATTTTGTATCTTTCTCGCAGCAGATCTATAATTTTAGTTGCAATTGTACTCGAAACTTTTTTAACTTGCTCTACATCATCGAAAGTGTTGCTATCTACATTTCCCTTTTTATAATTATTCTTCAATATTTTTCGAACAGATAAAACCACATTGTCTTTTTCAATAAACCTAAGAAATCCACTTTGGGCAATTATGTTCTCGTCAGAATTATCTTCTCTGAATCCCCTGGACACGTAAACGATAGCACCATATGGCGAAAAAGCAATCAAATATTTAATTGTAATATGATTGGTCTCTAATGGAAAGGTTTCTCTTCTTCTTCGCTCACCTGACAAAAAAAGATTCAAGTTTATTATTCTTTTCAAAAGTCTACGAATTATATTTTACTTGTGGTTTCCGCTTCCGTTTCCAAGAAGTGTATGATAACAACGCACTTATTTTCCATTGATCTTTTGAAACAACCTGGTGTTTTCGATAGCCATATTTCTTTACTTGGCCATTTGACAAGTGCACCAATCTTATTATAAAAATAGAGTATGTTTCGTTGGTAAACAGTACTGACCTCTTCCTCTGATATCCTGTATTTGAACTTTAAGTATAGCATTGATTGATCGAATCTAAATTTCATTAATGTAAGAATGAAGCTATCGAAAGCACTTATATTCTCCACTAAAGTCTTATTGATGTCATTCTCCACTAACTGGTAAAGCTTATTTAAGACTTCAAAATTTGGTAATCCAGTAAAAAAACCGACTTTTTCAGTATCATATCGCAACGCTTCAATTCCAGTATCCTGGCAACGACCTTTCGTTTGTAAATCCTGGATCAAAGCATCTTGGTTTTTAATTTTTTGTTCACAGGAAACAACGAGCTGAAAAAGAAGAACGTGGGAATGTTGTGAATAGCGAACAAAGTATTATGATTCTAAATGCCAAACGTATACCTACTTGCTTGAATGTTTTGACTTTTTCTTCTGCCATCTCCTTTTCTTTTTTGTACGTTTTTATCACTTCTTTACTTGCTCTGAGTTGTGCTTTCATACTTTCTAATAAAGTTTGAATTCCATCCAAATCGCGAGTGGATTTTAATTTCTGACTGGAGGTGTTTGAATAACCACCGCGTTTATTCTCTAATGAAATAAATTCTGATTCAGGTAACATATCTTCGTTTTCATTTATTGCAAGTGGATTTATATTCATATTCTGACCCGCTTCATCATTTTCGTCATTATCTTCAAGAGCAATTTCATTTTCACTCATATCAAAAGGGTCTTCATTGGAAATCGATTCCTCGTCATTATCATCACCATCATTCTCATTCTCTTCAATATCTTTATCGTCTTCATCCTCAATTACTATGGCTGCAGATTCGAACTGGTTTTGTTCATTAATGGAATAATGCTGCGTCCTCGACGTAGTGTTTTCATGTCCCATTTTTAAGCTTGGCACCCAGTCCGGATTAAGGTGATCGCCCAAATAAGCTGGGCGGCCTATTCAAGTAGAGATTCAAGTATTAACAAAGCTGGAATGTTCATTCCATAACATACCTTTTCTGAAATGCTCCGAGCAAACCCTAATATTTTCCAAGGGTGTCGTTTGCAAGTCAATATTTTGAATAGCAGCCAACCAAGCGTTCTGGCGTCTAGTGGTAATTTCACTTAATTCTTGAGTTTGCTTTAAAATAGAAGGTATTCGATACAGTATTACATATGGACTTCCAATCTCAACGTTTTTGCAATTGATTACACTGCATTCCATTTTTATTTATTAACCAATTTTTAAAAGTAATATTTTTGTTTACATTTCTTCGATGCCTCGACTTCTGACAGTTTGGTTTCGGGTATTCCCTTGTCAAAAAAGAAAGAGACAGAATTAGAGTTTTTGCAGAATTTTAAAGGTTACAACACACGAAATCTCTCAAAATTCATTTTAACGACGGAATAGCTTTTCGAGACAATTTGGAATTTGTAAAAGTAACAACCGTTATTATGTTGATAAAATGAAAGAAAATTGGAGTGAAAAGCGAAAAACTGAAAGAACAGTTTCAGTTAAAATAGAAACGTTTAACATTTTCACCTGACACTGTTTAAACTTTCGTTTTTATGTTGGAAAAGTAATTTTTTTAATATCAATGCTATTGAAATTTTGCTGATAGTTTCAACAGCTCCTTTACTATAGACCAATTCTCTCTGAATATCACAAGTCACAGCGTTTCAATCAAATATAACCTTTTTCTCAGTACTTTATTTTTAAGTCCTTTTTCAGTGTTTTTTTTCTTTTTCATTGTTGTGACTTGTAATATTTGAGAAAAATCAGACTGCTAAAGTACCCTTAAAAAGTATTACCCCTTAAGTTCGTAGATAAAGACAACTTGGGTTTCTACTCTTCTGCATTAGCAGATGCATGTAAATCCAGCAAAAAACTATGAACTACGCATGCAGAACTGTTCCAACCAATGGCAATAAAAAGAGTGTTCAATGACCTGTTCTAGAACAGTTTCAGACAGAAAAGATCAGACTTTTGGTGTTCAATGAGAAATTTTCTGTTCTTTTCTGATCTTTTTTGTGTTCAATGAGCTGTTCTAGAACAGTTTAGCACAGCATTTTCTGCACCTCCTTTTGAGCAAGTGCAAGTTTGGTGAAAACTGTCAAAAGCAGCTGTAAACTTTTTGCTCGTAGTTTTTTAAGCGCATTGTAATTTTAATTTGTTGTGAAAAGTTCAAAAAAATTTAAAAAAATCAGGTGAATAACACCTAACCTTGTACTGAAAATAAAATTACTTATTCGTGACAAAAATACGCTAAATTAAATTGATATCTGAAAAAGAAAAATTGGTGGTTGTTTTTTTTTCGTTTTTGTTGTTGCTTTTTTTGACAAGTTTGCTTGTTCTAACTTGCCTGACGTTTTTCACTGCTTCTGTGCTGTGCTGTGCTGTTCTGATCTCAAAAAAGCCATTGAACACATCTAAAATCTATGACATATGGTTCCAACCTAAAAATCTTATCCATATTTATGTAGTTCTTGAAGCACCTCGATGACAACAATTCTGCCGGCTGTTGTTTTGACTTTTCGTATTTTTATTTTTTATATTCCACAACAAAATACAATTTTTAGTTTCTGGTGAAATAATTCTAATTTTTATGATTTTAGTTATAAGTTGACTGTTTGAAAAATGTCAACAAAATCTTTGCACTTGGAAGGGCTCAAAGAGCTCTTAAACCAACAAAACCCAATTGCAGCAAAGGAATGCATCGACAACGTCGTCAACTTCTTCGATTGTCCACTTTCTAAAGCTGAACTTGGTAAAAATGAACGTTAATTGTTTAAATGTTTTTAAAACACTTGTTTAATTCATTGTTATATAGATTTGGCCCTCGAAAAACTGTTCGATACAGAGTATGGGACCATATTCTTCTTGAGGAATTCACTTAAGCTTAAAAAGCTGTTTCAAGAAAGTAATGTTAATATTTTAACACTATGGCACAATTTGCTAACAAAGAATGCTTCAGGTGCCAATTTTTCACCATACTCAGCCAACATAATTCAGGTAATGTTAATATCTAAAACTATATATAATGATAAAAGAAAAAAAGAGAGATTTCCTTTTAAATTCTAGTGCTGCATGACTTTTGTTGCATCGAGCATTGCTCCATCAGCCAAGGAACGCGAAAGAGCTGTAATGGTTCTCCAACTTTTGTTCCAAAACAAGTTAGTGGAGGAGGATCTTGTAGCTGGGGTCTTGGAACGAGTCCTCAATGTCTTTAACATAAGAAAACCTCCTGAACTATTTACCAATCAGGTTTTTAAATTGATAGGTATTATATTTCGATGTTATGTTGCAAACGTCTCCGAAGAAAGCGCACAACGCATAAAAATCGAGTGCTTCAAAACCATTGACGCGAACTTGACCAGCCAACAAGACGTATTTATAAATTTGTTTATATTGTAGCCCTTGCCTAAGCATTTCCTTTCAGATTCGCTACCGAGCTCTTGGGGGTGCCATGGATTGTCTTAATGACTATCTCGTTAATTTTGCTCCTTCACCAGAGGCCGACCCAGATACATGTGATATTTTGTATCGCTATACCAAGACTTTATCCACACTTCCTGATGACATCAAACAAAGAGCCACTTTTCGTTCCGGCTTAAGTGTTTTTACCAATCACTCGAGTTTGTTTTCCAAACAGATTTATCGTGATTTCAAGCATTGGCATGTTTGTCTTGGGAAATGGCTTGCCTCTAGTGTGGTTGACGAACGTCGCTGTG
Organism: Melanostoma scalare; assembly: GCA_949752695.1. Taxonomy (NCBI): domain Eukaryota; kingdom Metazoa; phylum Arthropoda; class Insecta; order Diptera; family Syrphidae; genus Melanostoma; species Melanostoma scalare. The sequence goes on from OX456986.1 coordinate 19,068,889, forward strand.
GTATTTTGGGATCCTATGCTTTTCATGATATCATGGCCAAAGAGCTGAAGAATGATGAAATCAACTCGAAAAATACACTTCAATTCATTTTAGATGATTTTCGGAAAATCTTGGAGTCTCCAACATCGAAGCCTCAAGAAGCTCGAATTGCCATTAGAGGCTTTGGTATAATGTCTATGCTGTGTAAACGTCATCTTAATGTGATGCTTGAAGACATGATTGCACTTGTTGTACAGAGATGTGAATTAATATTGTTGGCCAATGAAGATGCAATGAGAGATTTGCTGGATCATTTTCCAGATTACATTCAAGCCTTGTCAACAGTGATAAGAGAGCTACAGGAACCCCAAGTTTCAGATATTTTAGGTGATAACTTGAGAAAAATAATGATTCGATTAATACGTGACTTCCATTACTTGCCAACAAGTCACTGCTCCAATGTTGTTCATTCCTTGTGCAATGCCTTCTACGCTGTGTACTCCACAGACGTTACACTGCTTGAAAGGTTACTCAGCAAGGTGAGTGAAGTTGCACTCATTTTTGAAGCTACGATACTATATAGCTTTTCTTACAGGTAATTTTTGAAGGCGTTATATGGACATGTTCGCATAAGCACATATTCGATGCAAACGCCGACTGGTCGGACAACATCGATTGGAAGGATAATATCACTTTCAAGTCATACAGCATTCTTTGGCATGCACTTTTAGATGAAAAATCTTCTTCGCGTTTATATGACAAATCAGCTATTGTGGATCGAATTTTTGATCACTTAATGGTTACGCTGTTTGAGATTTTGAACAAACTAGATCTACGAACAAAAAAACGTGTATACACCGGTGAAGATGGCAAAGATCAAGAGTTCCACTTTTGTGACCCAAATTTTGACCTGTGTCCGATTCGACCCAAGGACTTTCACATATTCATAAATTTAGTTGACTTCTACAGAGACATTTGGCCGAAATTTAATCGCCAATACTCACTTACATGGATCGAAGAGTATTGTAAACGAATAATACAATTCGTATTACGAAATCCATTGGTCAGCGGTTTTTTGAAGCTTCTTGAAGTTGGAATCAAAACGGCTGACTACTTAAAGGTTTTCGATAATAGTTCAGTGCCAACATTGGAAGTTAGTCTCGCTCATGCACTGAGAATAATGATTGTGAAATGCCAACGAGTCTCAGGAGAGCTTCAATTGTCTACGATAGAACTTGTCCTCCAGTATCCTGTGATGTTTTACAAAACTTGCCTAATCGAAATGATTCCAGTGCTTGAAACCGCCCTGGATTTGGGAAAGTCGATGACTTGGATAGCTTTTCTGGCGATCGAATGCTTGGAGAAGATATCTGATTTTAATGAAAATGAGCATTTGAACAGTCTTTATGAAAGAGTTCTTCCATTGTTGGATTCGTATCTGCAAGGACACAGTAGCCTTGAATATCTCAGTATTCGAGAGGGACGAGGTGGAAATAAGTTGCGAAAGGCAACAGGCTCGTCCAATAAATCGAGTGGAGAAGATCGTGGTATTCAAGCCAAGATAGTATCTCTACTTGGAAAGTTAAACCCAGAAGCTGCAGCTATGCTCGTTTTAAACTCTGCGAAAAACGAAAACCTTGTAAAATGGGAATCGCAAAAATGTATTCACCTCCAGTTGAAGCTTCCCGACATTTGTCTGAAAATTCACTTAGATGCAATGGTGCCACGAATGTGTCATCTGGCCTTGACTTCGAATGATCGACAAACGAAAATCGCCTCCTGTGAGGTAGTTCATGCATTGGTGTTGTACTTAATCGGAGCACGAGCCAATAAGGGACAAATTTGGAAGGAACTCTGTACGCAAATTCTAGTTTTAGGCTGTGATGGAGACTCAACAGTTCAGCAAATGTTCGAACCTCTCCTCATGCAAGTAATGCATTTTATGTCCAAATACGAAAACTTAGACAAGGGTGTGGAAGAGCTGATGGACGCCTTAATGGATGGCATATCGAGTAAGTCCAACTTCGGTTTGCGGGATTTGTCGGCTTCTTGTTTGAGAGAGTTTGTGGAATGGAGTATTAAACAGACAACGCCGCAGCAGTTAGCCGCGTCACCAGTGAGTATCGAGATCATATTGGGAAGACTAAAAATGTACAGCTTTGATTCGGACGTTAGCAAGAGAGTAGGATCAGCATTGGCATTCAATAACCTGTACCGCCAGTTGAGAGAGGAAGAGTCAATATGTGATAGGTTCTTTGTAGACCTGTTGCACACATTCTGTGTAAATTTTAAGCTTAGTGAAGAACTTACCGCTTTACCGCCGAATGATGATATGAACTCTGATCTGGAGATGATTTCAGAGGCCTTAGATCACGTGGTGAGAGTACTAACAGAGCGCAATGATATTTTCAATACGGAATCAAGCAGACGTCTTGTTCCAGATGCTTTGAAACCAGGAACTCTACAATATGTTTTGAAATTTTTGATTTTTGAGTCTGGATCTAGAAAAATCTTCTACCGACGGAAATGTATCAAACTTGCCCATAGTCTAGCTCCTAAAATCACTGGAATGGGAACTCTATGGGACTTTTTTCAAACACAATCATTCAGTGATGATCGTTTGCGTGAGGTTTGTGAGGGAACAGTTGCAGGATGTGGTATATGCGCTCATCCTGACATCAATTTTATAGCGGTTATGAACAATGGCAACCCAGAAAAAATTCTCTACAATTGGATGGAGTACTTTCTTGGCTCACTCGAATGTTACATATGGTTACTGCGAGAGAAAATCATTTCGAAAGGCCGTCGCTTCTTTAGGGAAACCAATATTCTAAACACCATAACTAACTACTTGGAGAAAATCTGTTGGACTAAAACATGCGACATAATTGATATTGCTTCAGGATCCAGCTCAGAAGTGTCCAACAACATGGAAGTTCTCAAGTGCCTTATAGCAATACATATTGTTGATTTCCTAACAGAGTTTTTAAATTCCCAATGTGCTATTGAAGAGGGAGATGCTTTTTGGACTCCAAAAACAAAACAATTGCTACAAGACTTAATTTTGCAACTCATCTATGAACCAGAAAAACTCAATTTGGACTTCCGTTTGGAAAAAATATTCTCTGTACTTGATGTGAAGGCAAAAAAAATCTGCAAACAAATACAAGATAACTGTCCGGACAGACACTTTTTTGGCAAACTCAATGAAGAGATGTTTGTAACTTTAGTACGGAAACTTGACTTACTTTCGCAAACAATGAGTAACTTGCTGAAAACAAGAAGTGCTATCATTTCAACTCCAGATTATGTTGACGGGATAATAAACATTTTGAAAATTACTAATTTCACTGAAATGGATGCCAATAGCCGACAAACTTTGGTAACAATTAGTGAGCGGATCATGAAACTTTTGTTCAATGGCATGAAACGGATGAGTCTTGGCAGCTTAATCTCTGTTACTTTGTCGGAGAGTGTTAAGGCTTTTGCTAATAGTCTGATTTCCATTTGTTTTGCAGTCAAAGATTTTTCTAGTGAAGTTATAGAGTTTTTGCTGGACCAGACGGAATTGTACACATCCAATCTCGATTCGAAAATAAAACAAGGCTGGATGTTCTTTGAACTATATGAGAAGGCCATATATCGGGAGGCTACTCTGAGGTAAGTCAGAAATAAAAAAGAAAATATAAGATGTAAGATTTTTCGGATAACTTTCGTGTCCACAATCGAAATGTCCATGTGTATTATTGGGGTCTAATGAAGGCATACTTTAGTTGCTCCTAAGAGCGGCCTCTACTTGATTAGCTGCTATTCTTTCAAGGCAAGTTGAACTTCAACAGTTCTCTGACTAGTTCTTGACAGTGCTCTGGGTTCCAACAAGCCTCCATGTCATTTTCACTAGTCTCTTCCCTTAATACAAGCTAATTAAGTTAAATTCTTGACGGTAGGCGTTTTAGTGGCCGATTGAATTGTGGTGCCCATGGATGATAAATTTCAACCGCCTTCTGGTTAATTGGACAAACCCTTAGCTATTTTTATCACTGTATTTCTCCAGATTTTTGTTTTCACTCATTTATCACTATATTTTATCCCGTTCGAGGTTCTCCTCGAAAGAAAACTGCAAACTGATTTTATTTTTTCTTTACAGCTTCTTCGAAAAGTGTTTTATTCGGTTACCGAATTTGCAACAAGATCAACAATCATATGTACTAAGAATACTAACAGGGGTTCTTGAATATAAAGGAAAATCTTCTCGACAAAATAATACGATCTTAAAGAGCATAATCGATTCCTGTTTCGAGAATCTACAAACTCTAATCACTACTTACGCACAAAAAGAAGAAGAATTTTATTTCATCGAGTTTTTAAGAGCCCTGTCGTCTCTTCTTAGCAGTAAACCTATCGTAATGAATGAACAAGTTCCCGCGTTGGGTCAATGGATTGTTGCAAAACTAAGCTCTTCACAATTGAATCTTGAGAAGAAGTGCAAGATTATTTCATTGATCCCTCTGCTAGTAGACGTGACAGACTATGAAAACATCGACCTTATGAACGCTCTTGAGCAACTTCAGTGCCAGCATTTTCCCTTGCGATCAACAGAATTCTCAAAGAACAGCTTGCAAGAGACAAGTCTAAAATTTGCTTTTATTGCTCTACTAAATGCCTTAGTTATGTCTAAGTCTTACGTTATTTTAGAGTTTCTCTTCAAGTGCACAGCCTCTGATGAAATACATTTAGTAGAAGATTTAATACAAAAAGAGCTAAAGACATTCACCAGTTGCTTATCCGATCCTCAGCAAGTAGAAATGTTAAGTCGAACTTTGACTACTGTTCTGAATGAAGACTATGAGCCAACAATCAGATTAACAATATTTCGGCGTTTTTTACTTAACATCTTTACCAACTGCAGCGAAGAAGCACTTCTAGATTTATTCGAAAAGAAAATAAAACAAATCAACTTGCTGGTGGAATCTAACTACAGGATTGGCAGTTCTGGTAGAGCTGTGGAACAGGCTTTGATAAATCGTATAATTGGATATGGATTGATAGAACATTTTTTCGGAACTGTCCGTAAAGAGTTGTATTGGTCTGTTACTTGTCCGATTGCAATTGAATTGCTAGGACAGCCAAAATCTGAAAGTGAACTTGTGGGGACGTTTACTAAAAAAGCGTTTTACGTGCGAACGGAAATATGTTCCACTGACAAAAAAGAAGTCGTAGAACTATTTAGGCAGTATCAATGCTCTGCTTATTGCGCACTTTGTTCGTTGGTCAGCAATACACAAACTGAACTCAAGTTCTATTCCCGATTTTTATTTGAAGAGAATTCAAGAAAAAACGAACTCATATGGGTGAATCTGATTGATTGCTCTCCAAATAAACACTATTGCTTTTACGGTCAGGAGATGGAAGAGTATGCAAAAATCAAGAAACGATTTGTTGCCATTAGACGTCTGGACGTTCGACCCTTAGCTACACTGACAACTATTACATCGTCAAGACGATTACAAACCCAAAATGTTATGCAATCTAGTTTGAGTCAAGATGTCAGTGGAGTAGATATGACTTCATATTCGGTTCGAACACATGGAGATGCACTTCGACGACAAGAAATAAGATCTGCTGAAGTACAATCCGTACGTCTGGAAAGTCATGATGTAAATAAGCATGAAGTAATGGCTATGCTCTGTGGTGTCATTAAATTTATGCACACAAATAATATAACACCTGTTATAACGGACGTCAGTATTAAGCGGTCTTATCCTTGGGTTCAGGCAATAGCAAATAGCATTGGAAGTTGTGAAAATCATAAGAACGTTCGAGTGTTCCTTGCCCAGGTAGTTGATAATTGCATAGAAGTTTTTGATCAGTTCGCTCATGTTCTGTTCAAACCCATTTTGAGGATGCTGGTGGATGAATGTGCTGGAACAACTTTGAACTTTTATGTCACCGACATGATTGCGTTGCTTGTCACTTGGAGTAAGTATACTTATCAAAGACTTTTATTTCATGCATTTTATATTCACCGCTTTTGTTTTATTCAGGTTCAAAAAAACTGCACATGCCTCAGGCTGCGGATGAAATATCTCTCGTTCAGGAACTTCTTAAATTTGTCATGAAAAATGCTTGGAATGAAACCAGACAAATCCTCAAATTCAACTTAGAAATCGTCCAAACCATGTTGTGTGTATGGAAAGATGAGATTGCTGTTCCAAGTAGTTACTTGCTCGACATGATAACACGCAGTCACCGGAACGATAGCAAAGCTAACGAATGTGGAATCGTTTTCCTTGGAATGTTCCTATCGAACGAATTAATACCATGGACGGATCAAAACAAAGTTTTATTCATAAATGCGATGCTTACAAACATTGAAAACAACTATTCAGAAGTATACCAACCAGCTGCTTATTCTTTGGGTGCTGCTTTGGGTGCATTATCGAAGATCGGCGACCAGGAATCTTACGATAATTTAAACCAAGAAATACAAAATCGATTACATTCTCTCAACAATAAAAAAGATAGAAAGTCCGAAAAACTTTTTACGGACATCATTTACAATATACACAAAACAAGTCCAAATATTGTCGATCGACTACGGGAGGTTATTTGCTTCAAGATACCCACAGCCATCGGTACAACCAAACGTAGCTATCTTGAAATGATACTGTCTCGAATCGAATCGTTTGAAGAAGATGACGTCTACAACACAATCATAGGAATTGGAATCAAAGACCTGCTAAAACAACCTGACTATCAGTTGCTGGCATTACACATTCTAAATCGTGCTCTTTTTATGTTAAAAAGTCGAGATATCAGGTCACTCTTTGAACTCGTTGAAGATTCACTGAACTTGCAAAGAGTAGACTGTCGTGATATTGCCTACGAGATTTGCATATACGCAGCCCAAAACTTCACTGACGAGCTTAAAACTAAAGCTGTTAAGCTTTTGCTAAAAGGAACAAGTGATCCTGAGGTTGAAATTCAAAAACGAATCTATCAATTCTGGTCAAAGGAAGACCAAATATCTCCGAAGATTATTGATCGAATAATCTACCTTTTGCAGAACTACGCCATCGATGCAGAAAGGAACTTTTTAGGTCTGTGTACTCAATTGCTTCTCGAACCGGCCATTGAGAGTTCTGAATCGAAAAAGCAAATATTTCAGTTCGAAAACGAAAAAGAATCCAAATTGCATGAATATGTCATCAGCACTAAATTGAGAAGTCGCGCCACATTCACTTTACCGCCAATGTTTGCCGAGTCTACACAAGCTCGACCAAGCCTATTCAAAGCTACACAATTGTGCAGCTTAGTTCGAGACACTATCACCAATTATGCATTTGAACCTACTCAAGATCCCACAGCACTCACTCAGGCAAGAGAAAACTTCAGTCTTCAAAGTCAAAACTCGATGCCGTTTCAGATTGCAACCCAAGTTTTGAATAGAAGATCACAAATGGTGGCTCTAGAAAATCGTAAAGAACATTCAGTTGGCTCACTTCGACGTCGTCGTTTTCTCAAAGATAGAGAAAAAGAAAAAAGAGACACTGTGTTACGAGTTATTAGTGTAAGGCAAAAGAATGTTGAAATGGCGGCTCGGCGAGTGAATGAAAATAATGTGGGTCTTTACCGTCGCTACCGGTTTGGTGAATATCCTGACCTACTCATCAACAACCTTGCCTTTCTTCTTCCACTACAAGCATTGGTACGCAGGGATCTTCTTTTAGCTAAGCAACTATTTGTAGCGACATTATCAGGAATTGTTGAATCGGAAGAGTGTGATTCTCGAGCTTTTCTACGGCAGATTGATGAAATATTTCAAAGTGCTTTGGGAAGCTCCGTGAAATGTGACCCTTCAGTTTTTTCAGCGTTTCTAGAGGTTAGTTTACTTAAGCCTTCTGCCTTCAACCTCCCGCCGGATCAAGTAGCTAAAGTTGCAAAATTGACGAAAAACCTAACAGTTGGTGTACTGTACTTGGAAAACCGTCTCATCGCCGATTGGGACCATGAAATCGGAATGACTTTGGAACCGGCTCACTGGCTTCAGCTAGCTGATATTTATAGCTCCCTTAAAGAATACGAAGTTGTTTCAGCAATCTTCGCTGACAAACTCCGCACTGACCCAAGACTGGCCAAAGCAATTGAATTGAGGGCAAATGGTCGTGCTGATGAAGCGCAGTCTTTGTTGGTAGAAGTTATTGGAAGAAATGTCCACATGGAACACTATTACGCCTACAATTGTTATTATGACTGTTCCATAGAATTAAGCGACTGGTCGCACGTAGACCAAGCCATAAACAATGAGATCGATGATCTGGAAGAGCTCTGGACAGATAGTTACAATATGAACTTCCTCCTGCCCAAACTTATACACGCAAAAACACAACTGTTGCTCGAAGGTGACACAAGTAGCAGGGCTTTTCTGAAAACAATCACAGAATGGATGATAATTCCGGATAAAGCTGAGTACATAAAAAGCGAATTCTGTGAGGAAATTATGATGCTTTCGATAGCTACAGAAGATTTTCGGCAATGTCGTGTGCTTTACGAGAATTACTTAAAGAAATTCCTAAGAGAATGGAGCATTACTGATTCACTTTGCTCTAAGACTAAGTTGGATGATCTACTCGGTGCACAAAAGGTGGCTGAAATCGATTATTGCGCTCAGAAGTTTTTGGGAGGCTTCGATGAAGTATGTACGGAAGAGGTTTGCAAGAAGTGGAACTCATGCAACATAGACCCAACCGAGTCTTTGCGATTGTGGAACACTGTTGTGGGGTACAGGAAGTACATAGCAGCACTTGGTGCTAAGATGCTGCATGATGCAAGAGGTAAATACCAAACATATTTGCATACAATTTTCTGATCTATTCATCTATTCTTCTTTTCAGTTCAAGAACCACAGCAATATTTACGCAAATCTATTTATCACATGACTACCCAGCTTTTCAATGCTGCAGAGCATCAGAAAAACTTTACTCTTACCCAAAAAATTTTTGATCGTCTTGTTCCACAACGCTCGGATCCGGCTGAACTGATTACCCATGAACTATGTAAAATCAAAAATGTGTTCCTACAAACACATCGCACTCCCAACCGTTTTGACTTTATTGAAACAGCTTGGAAAGCTGTTTCAACTCTACTGCAGAAACCTGTCGTTGCTGATTATCCAGAAAAGCGCGTGGAAGTTTTGGGTCTTAAGTCAAAAATTGCGATGGAGACTGTCAAACGTTTTGATCAGCAAATGTTTGATAAAGCAGCCGAATCGACCTTAAAACGAATTCTCAATAATGACGCTTCAGATGATCTTAAACTTGGATTTATTGAACTTGCTCTTGAATCGCTAAGGGCCAGAGTATCTGTAGCACTGAACTCGCCTTCAATACCTTCAAATGTAATTGCTGAAAGTCATTTCAGTTTGGCACAGTTTTCATATGATGTCATAAGCCAAGTCGAAGCAGATAGACATCAGAAAGAAGAATTCGAAAAAATATTCATCGACTCCGTGTTGGAAGGAATGAAGCATGGTTCTAAAGAAACTTGCCAACTCTTTCCATGTGTCCTTCAATTACCTTCAATAGAGAGCGGTGTTTTGGGTGACTATTTTAAAGATCGTTCAGTTGATGTACCCGTTTGGACGTATTTGGCATGGATACCACAAATTTTATCAAGAATGCAGTTGATTGAACCATGCTATTTAGATGATATCGTCCAAAATATTTCTTCGAAATATCCGGAAGCTCTGCGTTATCCTTTCACAACTTGGTACAGGCAAGCTTGTACTCAGCTGAGCTTAACAACTTCACTTGATGACAATAATGATCGTGGAGTTATTCGGCAAATATTGGAAAGTCTTCAGCATAAGCTTTGCGAAAAGTTTTCTAAAAGCTTTAGGTACCTAGCTATTCCTGAGGCTTTTCTTTTAGCTCAACTTGAAAGCTTCGACAGAGACGTGCGCAGTCATGCAAACATCAATGACATGCAATTCACGAAGTTCACTACTATTCTTCTAAAAGATGTTTACTGTGAGGAGGAAGGCTTGCAAGGCGTTGCTTATCGGAGACTACTGAAGTACAAATCAGAACTGGAAGCTTTAAGAGACATGTCTGTTACCTGCGATGAAGAACGTATTCGAAAGTCATTGTCTGATATTGTACGATCACTTCGCAATCATCTGAAAACACCAGAGAGCAGTCTACGATTGGAAACAATTTGTCCATGGCTAGCGAGCTATCAGTGGTGTGGCGAGGAAGAATGCATTGAACTTCCTGGGCAGTATGCTCATAACTCACTAGATACTAGTCCCAATGCAACCGAGCATATTAAAATTGTAAGATTAGGCAGTAAAATTCAAGTTCTTGTATCACAGCGCTATCCCATTCGAATGTCTATTCATGGAAGCAATGGTCGCATTTATGATTTCCTTCTAAAGCATGGAGAAGATCTTAAGCAAGATCAGCGAATACAGCAAATTCTTCAGCTAATGTCTCAGAAATTGCGCGAGGATCAGAATTGCCAGTCCCACAACCTTTATATACGAACATATCAGGTCATTCCAATCGACCGGAACTGTGGTATGCTTAGTTGGGTCAATAATACTGTCTCTCTACATGACTTTATTCTAAATTGTTTCGATCGGCAGCATAGCAATAGTCGAGAAATAATCGAACAGACAATCCATGAATACTTGGAGTTCATTGGACGTCCGTCATATGCTCTGGCGAAAAGTGGAAGCCTGATCTATGGACTCTATGGAACAGCTGCCAACAAGTACACACGAGAACAACTGCTTCAAAATTTACGAGCACTCGAAAATCGTATAGACCATGACATTGTTAAAAAAGCTCTCATGGACATGGCGTTATCGCCTGGATGTTTTTTTGTTTTGCGCAATAATTTTGCAACCACAATGTCTGCGATGAATATAGCTCACTGGGTTCTGGGCATTGGAGATCGACATTTGCAGAACTCTCTTGTCAGTGTAAGAGATGGCTCTATGACTGGAATTGATTATGGATTTACATTTGGCTCTGGAACACGTGATCAAAAAGTTCCAGAGCTAATGCCTTTCAGGTTGACTTCGCATCTAGTCAACGCAATGGCACCATTAGGAACATCAGGATTGATCTTCAAATGTATGGTACATTCACTTAGAGTTTTTCGAAATGCAGATCGACTTTTGTTGGCGTGCATGGAGGTCTTTATTCGTGAACCGTCCGTCAATTGGCTTGACATCGCTAAGAAGAAAATGAATGAAGATGACGACCAAATAGTTTGTGACTGGGAGCCAAAAGATCGTATTGACATTGCGAGGTGCAAGCTGCAAGGTTCCAATCCAATGTATCTCTTTGAGAGGGAACTCAATGTGGGCGTAGTTTCTCGGTAAGTTTCAAAAGTGTGTTTTTTATTAGATCAAAAATTAAAATCACTTTGTTTTATTAACAGGAATATCGATTATCTGGAAGGCTATATGAAGATCCTGCGAGGCCACAAACAATTCAACATACGCTCAAGACTACCCAAGGACAAACTAAGCATAGAAGATCAGGTTAGGTGTTTGATCGACCAGGCCACAGATCCAGCCATATTGGGTATATCTTACGTTGGATTTTCGCCTTGGATATAATTTGTGAAATTTGTTGCCTTTTTAATGTTTAAAAAAATTAAAGGTTTTATAATTGTTTCTAAAAAATGATGGTTGGTTTTTCTTTTTTTAAGTTGCATTTTCAAGAAAAATTAGGTGTGGAAAGGAAAAGTAGAACACAACACCGATTATTATTCAATTACTTTATACTTTTAATATAATACAGGAGATAGAAATGGAAGTTTATTGTGTTTTTCACAATTTTCTAATGCTTCTGACATTTTTTCGAAGTAATCGAATCCAAGTCCAACTTTTAAGGTATTTTTCTAGTCACAATCCATAAAATATGAGCAACAATAAAGTAATGTAAGCAATAAATCAAATCATTTTCACATAACAAAAAAGACTTCCTTGAAGTATGCAACACTAGCGATCGCATTTAAATTCTCAAACATGAAAAACGAAGAAAAATGAATACCAGCTGGTTCTGCACCAGGCAATCAGAAATGCCAGCAGGGCCTCTTTTTTCACAGAAGGTGCTGTAGGTGTGCAGCATTCTTACGGCTGCGTTGGTGTGGGTGCTGTGGTGGGTGGAGACAGACTGCATTACCTACATTCCTATGGCGCCAAATTGTGTAAACAAAAGGAAAGTAGTAGATTTGTGTGAGCCAAACAATCGACTATAGTGATGTGCAATTTATTGGCGGCATTTTGTGAAATTATTTTTTTATATTTGAATTTCTTATTAAAAACCTATGCATTAGTTAGTAAAGAATAGGTTTGAATTATTATTGCAGCCATATGCTTGTTGGTGGTATTTTTCTACATGTTCAAGCCTTGAAAGACACAATCAACATAAATATCGATATTGTAAATATCGAAAGAACTATTTCACACAGCTCTAGTTGCTGATTTGAGCCACACATGCCCACTAAAATACTGTTTTTTGTTTCCCTCTGCTTTGTTTGTGTATTCTTTTCTTTCTTCTTAATACGTCAATCGTCACACGTAGTAAAGTGCCTGCTGCTTTTTCTGAGTTCTTATTACTTATTCCTAAATTCATTTTGACAGTATGGTGTGCAATTTCAGAATTTTAGGTGTTTTCAACTTAATTATTCATAAAATAAATGATGAAAAAGCAGCAGTTATTCCGAAATGTTTTTATCCATCACTGCAAACACATTTGATTTGATTTTTCCAGTGCTTTTTTTAGTTGCATTTTGAAATTTCCGGCGATTATTTATTGATGCATTCGTTAGTAATTAAGCAACATAACCTTAAAAGCTGATTGCCCGATTTTAATCGCTGTGACGTATGGATTAATTAGTGATAACATGTGTTCTCTTTTTAAAGTTGTTATCAAGGTTCAAATAAAAAATACATACAATAAAGTTAAATCTTATTAAAATAAAAACCGTCATTTTGTTTTTTATTTACATAAATAAAATTGAGCTTTAGATATGAGTCATTTTAAATTTGGCGTTTATATTCACTGCACTAAGTTCCGTCACTAAATATTTGTATGAGGAAGGTAATTCTATTGTGCCCACGCCCTTTCCATCTCCACACAGTTTGCATGTTTCTGGTGTATTTTCAAAACCAGTCGGTGTTCGTTTACTAATTTGTTTTATGGGCGCTAAGATACTTCCACATTTTTCACACGCAAGGGCATACGACTTGTCTGAATTATGAAACAGTCGATCTTGTAACAAAAAAGCACAACCATGTGATATCAAAGCATCACGTTCCATCTCACCAAATCGAACACCACCACCGCGCTTGCGACCTTTGATCGGTTGCTGTGTAATTGCGTCTACTGGTCCAGTTGAACGGACTTGCCACTTATCGAACACCATGTGACGCAATCGCTGATAGTGCACAACTCCAAAGAAAATATCTGCCGTCATTTCACGCCCATCAATTCCGCTGTACAAACGTTCAGTACCATAGTAGTTATAACCGCCCATTTCTAACAATTTGCCAAAATAATCAATGGCTGTGTGTTTTTCAGTAAATCGAAAGGGGGTTGCGTCATGGACGAGCCCGTGCAAAGCGGCACTTTTGCCCGCCATTGTTTCAACCATCATAGCGATTGTCATACGTGAGGGGAAACCGTGAGGATTGAATACAATGTCTGGTATAAGACCTGTTTCCGAAAATGGTAGATCTTCAGCTGGGTATTTTCGTGAGCAAATGCCCTTCTGACCAGCTCGTGAAGCAAACTTATCTCCGATATTCGGAGGACGAGGAATTCGCGTAGTAATGCACACCATACGTGGTGCATTGGTCTTGAAACTTCCACAATAGCGAACACTGTCAATAACACAATCTTCCTTCTCATCGCTGTAGCAAACCTTGTATTTGTATTCTTCGGTGTCGAAGTAGCTGAAATAATAAACTTGGTTGGCTTCAAGCGAAAACATTGTAATGAACATGAACTCACCAATACAACACCGATTTGTAGCTTATTTGGGCTCCAGCTTGTGGTAGCCCATCATTATCAATATATTTAGCTAACTCTGTATTATTCGGATCTCGTGCAAAGTAATTAGTTCCGGTCAGTTCCACAAACTTTGATTTATAAATACTTCCATAGGCAAAGCCTCTCTCGTGGGCAGCCTTATTTATTATCATTGCATCTTCCATGTCATAGCCTGTGTATGAAATCACAGCCACTATAGCATTCGTTCCCATTGCAAAATCGTCCAGCCCAATGTTATCATGGTGCACCGGGCGGAAAAGAGGCGTTGCTGGTGTTTGAAGTCGATACAATTTGTTAGCCGCTTGCTTAGGCCAGTTGAGACAAGGAGTTCCCATGGTTTGCTTTCCCATCTGACACTGGTACATATTTCTAGAATCAGATTAGGTACACTTTTTTTTGTTTTGCAACGAATGCAACATTTTGAAGCTTACCTTGGTGATTGATTTAGATCAGGCATTGGAATTAAATTTGCCAGATTGCTCATGAAGTCAGTTTTTGAAAGCTCCAAGTGAGTTGTCACTCCCGGATAAGATTCGCTTTCATCAATAGCAATTTCCATGTACACCTGTTCCAATGACCCAATATACTCAATTTTTCCCAGAGCTATGTTTTTCACAGGTCGCATCATTCGCGACGGCCCAATAAACAAAAACAATCCAGGAAATTGTCCTTTCAGTTTCGGTGGTATGTATGCAATTTCCATCATCTCTGGGAGCTTGCCATCAATCTTCAGACTTCGAAGCTTATCCACAATTCTTGTGGCATCAACTTGCCGAATGAAGCCAAGGTGTTTCCCTTCCAACATTACTACAAGTAGCTTTGCTGACGCATCAAAACAAGGCGAATCAAGCGGAATTAATCCAATGTCTATGAGAGCTTTAGGAATTGCCTGAAAAAAAAATTAACCTTTTATTCAGAACAATTACCTTGATGAAAACAATACCTTAATCAGATGTGCAGGTGGTGTCATTGATATTTTACAAGTAACAGTCAGGTGATTCAATAAACCACATGGTGTTCCATCAGGTGTATGCACAGGGCAGATGAATCCCCAAGCATCGGGCAAAAGCTGACGAGCCTCTGTCGTTCTCATCGTAGTGAAGAACGAACCACGATGCACTGCTCGAAAATGTGACATATAACGCATTCTATTAATGTTCTCCGCCATTACAACCAATCCCGAACTTTGCATTAAGCCCAGTCCTGACCGAGAAGCGGCATTTCCAGTGGCTAGAAATGATTCCATTCCCTTCGACACAAAACCCGCTTGCTTCAAACATGATTGAATGATCGCAGCATTCATTACAACACTAGGATTTTCAGCTCTTTTTAATACGAACTTCCTAGCTAAATACAGCCACAAATCAATCCGATCTACAAGGAATTTTTGATATAAATGTCCTGATAATAAGACTTCTTGCATCATGACAGAATCTACATTTTCAATCTTAAATTTATCCTGAGCGCATTGGAAAAGCTTCTGCACCATAAACACAATCAGATTAAACTTATCCTCAAAAGTATCTAAGTGAATGAGGATACGATCTCTTAGTATGAATTCGGTTACTTCTGCGGCAGTAGCCCAACTAGGCAAATTATTAAATCTGCTACGGAATATTTCGCCCAAGTAATCTTTGCATTCGGTGTGCGAGTGCAAACCTTCGTTGTGAACTTCCCGAAGCATTGTTTGCAGGCAAGACATGTAGTACTGGTCTTCTTCGAAACCACTTATTAAGCGCTTGTATATCTCCTCGTCGGTGTAGTCAACTAAACATTTCAAGATCAAACAAACTGGTACATACGACATGGATTTTTGTTGAGCGAACATTAATTTCGCTGTCCCATTATTCAAAAAATGAAGCACATTATTGTAAGAGACTTCATCGCATCGTACAGAGCGTATCAGAACTCCAAGCTCACTGAAACCTTGACCGCGATCCTTCCATGTAGTACGTTTGATTGCAATCGGGTAGTTTCGTCGAGACATCATAAGCATACGAATAATTTTCTCATTTCCTTTGATTATGAAAATACCACCCCATTCGGAATCATGCTCTCCATACTTCACCATCTCTTCTGGAGTTAGATTACCAAGGTTACAAGCTTTTGACTTCAACATAATGGGAACTTCACCAAGTTCACAATCAATGCTTGCATTTTCCATACCATTTACAGACCATCCCACTCGTACGGTGCACATGCCACTGTATGTCTGATGCCGCTGTCGTGCTTCCGATGGAAACACCTTTCGGTCTTTCACTTCTATTACAGCAAGTGGAACGCTAGGTTTTACTATCACTATATCTTGTACAGAGAGGCAGACTTTTTCACCAGCTTTGGTTTGAAAATGAAGTGGAGTCATATGTTCTGCACTTTTTTTCAATCCAAATCGAAGCATTTCATTAAATGAGTCCAGATGAGGAGCACCCAAATTGTACAGGTGCTGTACATCAAAGAAAAAATTTTAGCTTTATCATCTTTCTGGGTTCTATATTCACTTTTCTTACCTCATTCAATTTAGGGGGAAACTTTTTGAATTCCGGACGGGAATTCGTAAGCGAAGGGTAGGTTTTCATAGTTTTAATATTAAAAATATCAACTTTACGAGCTAGTAAATTCACGACTGTTCTTCAAAAACAAAATTGAAATGACAAGCACGTGTGTTGTTTTCGGTTTTTGTTTCTGTCAAGTGTCAACCAGCGAGGTGCGACTTTCAGTGGAATGTTATTTTCGATAGAAATCTCGATATATCGATCGATAGTTCTTCAACTTATCACGAAACGGATCGGGTAATCGAATCGATGCAATTTTTTATTTTTATTTCAAGCATTGTATATCTAAACTATAGTAATTTTACTGGACACCTTTTTTCATCACCTGTATTGATCGTTAGGTGGCGCAACATCGCGTGGGGAAGAGCGAATCAGCTGATGTGGAATGTTTATTTTTAGCGTGCGTAAGAAAGAAAAAAATATATATTTATATATATTCGTTTCCTGCTCTTACGCATATAATTTTCTTCCTTTTCAAATACAGTCTTGTGGAATACATTCCAACTTTTGTGGCGTAAGTTCAATTCCCACTTTGTCACCGGAACGGGTCAAAGTAATAGTACTATAGAATTTATATACAAAGTTTCAAGCAAAATTGAACTTATCGTTTGAAATATTTTATTTTCATTTTGTTTGTATTCCACTGTATCATCCATTGTAATGTTTTGGGTGATTTCGCTTTCAGCGTTTGATGCAAACCTACTTTACTATCGTCTTACATTCAGGCAGACAGCAACACTGCCATGTCCTTGATCTTAAAGAAAGCTTATCCTATATTTGTTAGATAAAGAAATTAACTAACTAACTAGCTAACTATCATCTGACAAGTTTTGGTAAGTTTTTCCGGATTTTAAACACCTAAGTACTTGAAAAACGGAAGTCGTCAGAACCGTCACGGGATTCAATGTCAGGTTAAAAGTTGTTTCTGGGGAGAGTTGAAGGCTTGGCAACTCACATATATTTGCCAGAAACACCCATCGGAAAGAATTCCAACTTATATTTGTCTCATCTTTTCCTGGTAGAATTCACTGATCGATTTAACGGTCACAAAAAAATATAAATTTAATAGCAAATATTCTATCAATTCACTATTTTTTTTTTTTTTTTTGTAAAAATATGCTTTTAATTATTTGTCATCGATTGGTGTAGCATTTGTTCTCCAATTCGAAAGAAAACATAGCTATTGACCCTGATCACAAGTCTCGTCGTTACAATTTCGAACTACGAATGTCAAAAAGGATCATAGACGCTCTTGTAGTGAATGTTTTGCTACGAAATTTGTCACTGTTGAAAAAAAATAACAAGTTATCTGTCACAAAACATTCATTACGAAGATGTTACGACTGGAGCACTGGACATGTCAGAGGGGTGATTATTCCATTTCAAAATTTTATCTTGATCGCTATAGCTTAGCAGGCACTTGAGACTTTTCGCATATTTTTTCGTTTTCTTTGCACAAGCCATAAGAAAATGATTTGCTTTATTTTTCAACGGATCGATAGCGCATTTTCAAAGTTGTAAGATCTCTTTGCTAATACAAACTAAACGACTAGACTGATTTTTCTTTTAATTCTCTATAATGTTCCCAGATATGGACTTCAAAGCTTTTATAGAGCACTTACCTTTGAATATTTGTCCATTTTAATTTAAATAAAAAACCTCATCAACAGATTATTCAATAATGTTTCCCTTTATTTCAATTAATTGGTATTTATAATCGCTTTGAAGAACTGCTGTTTATAAATTATTTATATAATTACATCTTTTCCGTGTAACAATTTGGCGGATGGTACTTTCTTTGCCAAATCTTTTATATGCTTGCATCGTACGTTCACTTATAGTTCACCATGCACTTTTTGTCTGTAGTCACGCTTCAAATTTCTATTTAATAAGTATTCTCATTGATTGATTATTATTGATAAACTTTGTTTTAATTACAATATGTATACTTTCTTACGTTTATAATATAACACTTTAATTTCAGTTTTGTTTTTGTTTCGGAGAGAAGAAAGCGTCATTTATAATACTAATTATTAATATCGGCTATTTTTCTTTAATTCATAAATCAATACACGAACTTCTGACATGTATCAAAAAACATTAATATTTATGTGTTTAAAACATATAACAATAGTAAACGCAGGATGCTCAATTTTATTTTTGATAAAAATACATGAGAAAAGAAACAACTTATAGTTGGCTTAGAGATACATTATTAGAAATTAAGGATTTTCCTTTTAGTTTTTGAAATATTTCTATTGCAGTGAATAATACAGGTAAATGTGATAGTAACGAAATAAAACATTAATAGTGTATATTTATAATGCAATCTATTTTTGTTTTTTTATTATTATGAAATTTAGTTTAACAAGAATGAGACTTTTTATAATTAATATATATTTTTTTTTGATATTAATTTATAATATTTTATCAATAAAACATAACATTTTTTTCTTTTGCTACAACGTTTATTACTAAATATATTTATTTATATGTGTTTTATATATATTTGTTTTTCATTTCAATATCAATTTTAAATCAATTTTACTTCTGTTTATATACCATTCCTTCAATTATAGCAAATTGTATTATCTAGAATAATAATAATAATTCCTTTGCAAAGTTTATTGTTACAGTGTAACATTTATATTGTTTTCTTTGTTTTTTATTTTTACTTTTCTTTTCTATTCTTTTCAATAAAATGGAATATTTATGTGACCATGAATCCGTGGAAAATATGGCTTGAAGAAGTGCTGTATAATAAGAGAGAAGTATATAGGGAAAGACGATTCCTAAGCATTTGCTGTGTTCGAGAGAGTTGGTTTTTGTTTTTTTACTTTGATTATATCTTACTATAATTTTGTTTCTTTCATATAATTTTTTTTTATCTAAATTAACAGGTATGCTTAGAATTGGTCAGCGAGAAGATCGCATATTTCGCGGGTAACTGTGTCCTTACTGGCTCGGATGGTTAACCGGAACATCTGAAAACAAATAAAACGTTTTATTGGAATTCTCAAATTGAATCTGATAATTTTTTGAAATATAATTTAATTCTCTATGAAGATAATTGTCACCGTAAAATAAAAACTTTTTTGTACATAGTTTCACAAGATTAAAAAGCTGTGTTATGGTCACACTAGTATCCTACTCATCAGTATTTCAAAAACAAAACCATTTTTATTCAAACAAAATATTTGGGCACGAGATGGGACATAGTGCATTTCTCTAGACTATTCCAATGCCAATTGGAGGGGCATATAATTTTCTGCTGGTTCCGAATGACTAGGAAAAGACTTTTAATGGCAATTTCCAGGAAACAATGATACCTGCCAGCCAAAAAGCCAATCGATTTCGACTTTCCTAGTCCAGTGGATTTAGATTTTCAAGTTGTTTATTCAAGCATAACCATGCAACTTTACCATATTACTAAATTCCCTAAATTCTGAATGAAACTGTGTTACATATTAACAGATTTTTTTTTAGATTTACCTGTGCTTGTTTATTAGGTTCCAGTCGTAAAAGACAACCTACTTGTTGAGTTTGAGTGTGTATAATACCCGCACAAACCATATTATCGGGATTTGGGTCCACACTAGTTAACAGCTGCATACCGAAACCCATCAGTTTATTTCTGGCCCCTTGCAAGTCTAACGGAATTTGTGCCTTAAAGACTTTTTGTGCCCTCTGTTGTTCACTGCAAAAATGTTTTTTTTTTAATTAGAAGTAAATAACGTTTTTTTACATCAACCAACTTACCCGCCCAAGTTCTTCCATCGAGCGAAGAAAGATTCTGCATTCATTTCGGTTGGCTCAAAAAATTTATTCACAGTCAGGGGCATTTGAACACTAAATTTTTGTTGTACACCATTGTAACGGAATGTCACTTCAATGGTAGGGGCATCACAATAGTCTTCTATGCATTCAGCAGTTAAAAGTTGTTGAATCTGTGCTCCAGCTTCGAGTGTCGGTTCTACAGGTTTCATTTGAACATTAAGCTTGAGCGCATTTTCTGCTGACCATTGCAACACGGGTGTGAAGTTCTTTCAAATCAAAGAGGAAAAAAATATATAAAAATAGTTTGTTTATTTTCTATAATCCTTCTCTTGTACTTACCGTTAGTGGAATTTGAGTTTTGTTGCCATAAAACAATCCAAGGCGGCCAAGATTCTGTCGAAACTCACTTTTGACGCCGATTTGTATCAAGTCGTTCTCATAGAGGACACCGTTGTTCTTGAAAAGGAACTTCTTAGAATTGTAGATCGCTGTACTATTTGTTGTCGAATTTGAACCATATATATCGCCAAGCACATCAATTAAAGTTCCACCTGTAGAGTTGTTGTTAGTTGTCGCAGATGGTGGTGTACTTAATCCAAGAAGGTCCGCATTTGCATTGCTGTTGTTGGTCGCTCTGCAAATAACATCAAATTAAATTACAAATTATTTACTTTGGAAAGATTAATGTCAATACTCACTTATGATTTACGTGTACATTGTTTAAGGTTGCTGGGGCCGGACTCTTTGACTCTCGAATTTCATTTTCCGGCACGCGACCAGGCTTTTTCTTTTTGAGCACATTTAGAATGGAACTTTCCCTCTCGGGGAACGATGGCATCTCTTCGAGTACGGTGGCCAAAACATCGGTGGACGCAACAATACTCAACTGAAGGTATTCACTGGCACGTTGCTGTAGCTCAGCATCGGCCGATCGTAGATTGCTATGTTGGCGAAACACTTCCTGTATGTTAGTGCGAATCTCAGGAAAGAGATTTATGAACTTAATGTATGTTGAAAGGAGGAGAGCTCGTGTCATTGGAGAACAAAGATGATATTTTGAATGCAGGAGCTTAAACTGAACAATGGGCGCTGAACGAGAATCGCCAGCAATTAAATTGCCAAATTCACCCAAAATATAACCACCAACTTTGACCATGTTCTCATGGCATGCGGGAGCTTGTAGAGCTTCAAATACTGTCTTAGCAGCATATCCCTGTACTTCTTCACGATTGATTACAATCTGGATGACACGGTACCAGACTTCTTCCGAGACGTAGTCACCAGCTATGCGAATGAGGTTAAGAATAACATCAACGTACCTGTAAACAAAAACAGGCGGTAATACATTCACTTAATTATTAGCCTAGCAGTCACATCTGTTTTTCAATTCTTACCATGTGTAGTCAGTTGCATACTTTTCTGCCAATATCGCCACTTTCAGCACCATTTCTTCTCGAATGGAGTAGTCAGCAGTCTCCAAATAATTAAGCATTTCTTGAACAATCTCCTCGGCATTCGTACGGTCACACATGGCATATAGCAGGTCAACAGCCTGTTGACGGACTGACACATCCTTTTCCATCTTAACAAACAATTATCCAATCAGAAAATTAAAACACAAACAGTCTCAAGTTAAACGAACCTTCATGGATAGAATAACAACTTCTTGATGTTTTTTAACCTCTTCGTGCGAGAATTCTGACGTTGCTAAATGACACATCGACTCCAAAGCCAAATAACGTAAATTCGTCTCGCGATTGCTCAAGAACTGTCCCAACTGATTACAAGCTCGCACCAACAAATTTGGTTCACTATCGCTGTGTATGATCAAATTGATCGCTTCAAAGAGAACAGCATTTTTAGCATTCGAATGCTGAACCTTCTTGCTCTTTGGTGGTTCTTGCGCCTTATTCAAAATTGTTTCCAGTGTTTCACTGAGACGTGCACGAACTCCTGGCTCTTCTGTTACTGGATTATAATTTTGCAACAATCTCAACAGTTTCACTGACAACCATGGTGCTGGTACAAAATAGTACGTGTAATCCTGTAGGTCAGTGTAACTGGCAGTTACAATACGTGATAAACGAGAAACAGCAAGGTTGACGCATCCCTTATATTCGTCAGGATTTCGCTTCACGAGTGCATCTATTAACGATGTGGCCGCTGTCACCACACCCATGTGTTGATCGTTGAGCAAGTGTATAATGCGCGATGTCCATTCACCACCAGGAATAATGTCGGGACTCGATCGAAACAGACGCAACAAGCACAGTGCTGCAGATTGTTTTACAACATCCATTGTGTCACTTTAAAATGAAGGAACAGTATAAGAAATGCAAAATTCGAAAAAATTAAACCTCACTCACCCTGACACCAAGAGTTTTGGGATTTCATTTGAAAACGATTCAGCCATATCTCGACTGCCAATATTGGCAATGCATTGTAGTGCCAAGTTAACATGGACTGGGTTCCTTGATTGCAAGTCGTTTTTGATAGATTGGATAATCAAACGAATGAGATCACTATTTGTGTTTACAAGAACGGAGATAAACAGATAACCCTAAAAGGAAATTGTGTCAAAAATATTTTACTTTGTTGGTTAATTATTAGAATCCTCTTACAATCTGTTTTTCTGAGTATTTATTCGATGACAATAAGTTGACAGCTTCCATGTGGCCAAAATCGATGTCATGGCCAAGAAGGAAAATAAACAGCAGTTTACAAACATACTTCTTTTTTTGATAGCCGTCGAGGGTCTTATCACCTTTGAATTTGCTTCGTATATTGGCGAGTTCTTTGTTTATTCGCTTTACCTCTGCCTCTTTACTTTTACCTAAAAAAAAAGATAGAGATTAGACCAAACAAAACAATTTGTTTACATTTCTGAGGTAGCTTCCGTTAGTAAGATTAAATAAAAAGATATTTCTACTATGTTGGCCAAGGAAGTAATAAAAACGGCTGAATAATGTGTATGGCTAAAGAGTAAATCGAGTATTCTTATCTTGAATCAAAAATAAAACATTTAGAAATACATAGTTTTTGGAACTATGAAAGAAAGTAAGTTTTCTTACTCCTACGAACGACGCGACGTGACTACGCTTTATAAGCGTATATGTTCCTTCCCATATGACTCTTCAAATTGCATTATAAAAAGCATAACTCAAGCCTGCCTGCGGTTTATCTCTCTAAACTAAAAGTCAAGACCCAAGATTATTATCAAAAGAGAGAATATAAAAATAAACATTACCCTCATGCCTACTGAGAGTACACGAGTCTAAATTAAATTATAAGAATAGATTTAAATTGTTTAATTCGATGATGCAAATGCATATACAATAGGGGTTCATTATTCAAGTAAAATGCGTTCAAACACACAGTTGTTCCAATAAGTATTTATTTGAATCGATGTAAAATTACACAAAAAAAGGACGAAAAAAATGTTTTGAAGAACATCAGGTGAGATTTAATAGTGGTAGTAAATTTGCATTAAGTTTTGTATATGCATGTAGCTTGTTACTATCATTTATGATAAAACATCTTACATGAGTTCATCTTTGGTGTCGAGTACCTACAGAGGCAAACCATGACAACAGGAAAATAATCCTGGTATTTGCTTTATTGCAAATCCGAGATCTTCTTAGAGCGATTAGAATCTGAAACGCTTGATATCTTTCCAAAATATTGTTGCTTACTCCTATGGATGGAATTTGAACAAACTTCTATATTTTTTTTTTTATTGTGAAACACTATCTTGTTTAGAATCATAAATTTATTCATTCAACGGACGATAACATTCAATCATAGTTTCTAGTGAATGAGTTTAAGAAAAAGTATTTTAAAGACATACAACAACTGCAAGATAAATCTTAAAGCCTCTTTGAAATAAGTCGTCTACAATTTGCACTCGTTCACTCATCTTAAAAAAAAAACTTCTTTTCCGAATAAACTAGGCACTATATCAATTATCTGAATACAAATTTTTACCTTTCATAGTACACAGGATATTATGTGCACCAACACTGAAATGGTGTCATGATGATTTAAAAGCAATAGCTTTCTGTGCCCTTTTGTAACGAACTAAGTTGTGTGAATAAGCAGAAGCAGTAAGTGGTTGACTCGGAAAAGAGTGTTAATACAATTACTGTGCTACTCCTGGTTGTTAGTGCTTTTCTTTTTCACTCATAACAGTGAACAAACTGAACCCCTTTTTATCAGTTTATGCATTTTAATTTAACTAAAAAAAAGTATACGATGATAGGTAAACGGTTCTCATCATCATGCGTCTTCCAGCGTTGGTCTATGATGATAATATTTAAAATGTTTTAACTATCAGCCCTATTATCTTAACAGATCGGAACGAAATTCATTCCGATTTGTACGAAATATAAGATATTTGTATTATGGTAACGTTTCCGATTGCTTAATCGGACATATCTCCGAAAAGAACGAAACAATGCGATTAGAATTTCAAACTCACCGCAACGCGTCTAGAATTCATGCGATGCTTTGCGATTAAATGTGAAAATGGTGGGAACGCATTCGGAATTCATGCGATGCATGCCGATTTCTTGGTTTTCTGTTCTATCCGATGTCTCCGACAGCAAAGTAGTCGCGGAAGGGTTGTACGTAAACAAAAAAAAAAAGAAAAACTTATGTCAACTACATGCGTCAGTGTTTCCTTTACGAAATGGATACCATAAACAAAATAAATGTTACGATCGGAACTTCTCTACGATCGTATGTTTCTCCGATCTGTTACGATGATAGGGCTGTATGTGTTTGTAAGGCCCATTGCTCCTTTTCAAAAGTAGCTAGGAAAGAGGAAAAGTAGGTAATTTCTCAAGGATTATATCACGGGCGGCCAGAGGAAAAGAAGAAATATAATTTTCCAGCGTGAAAAATCCATCCTAGCCGTCCCATCTTTTGAAGATTGCTTCAATTCTATTCTTTCTGTCCTGACTTATCTTCCACAAAATTCATATATTTCCATGCGTTCGTTTGTGTCTCCTAACTGTCCTCTGTTTTGCCACGATGACTTTCCGAAAGCTACTCGTATGTTGGAATCCTGCCAGATCATCTAAGATAGTGATAAAAAAGTGTTTAAACATGAACTTGACTCGAATGTCGACAATAAAAAGTCAACTCGCCACTAGCTGCTCTCAAGGCTATTTTCACTTCATATTTTGTTCTCGAAAGAGGCCTTAGAGCTTCCTTACAAGGTATGATTGAGAGAAATGCACTAGGGCCTAGAGCTCGATCTCTACTGCGCCACCTTTTATTTCAATTTTCAAATATTTAAGACAACTTCTACTAACACATATCTATAAGTTCCCCTTAATGTTAACATTCAGTATCACATTACTGTTTTCAGCTTTGACTACCTTCACTTATTTATGATCTATATCATTACTGACGGCAAATATTTCAAGCAAGTAAGGCGAGTTCATATTAACATGTTTGTTATATGAAAAAAAAACTTGGAGGCGTTTTGCATCACACTTTGACCCATAATTGTCATAAGTGAACCTTTAATAATCTGAAAATTTCTATTTGTTGCCTTTCAGAATAATATTTATGTATGTAATGTTATGTGTATGTATTTCTGTTTTCTTGATTGCTTTTTTTCAATGAAACTGTATATGTATATTTATAGTTGATGTGCCCCATCTCTTATGTTGATAAAACAACTGAAGCTTGATAATTTTAGATGCGACAAGAACATACGCACGATATACTTGTTTAAGTATAGGCTGTGAATATTGGCAAATTAGCAAAATGGTAAATACGACTTAAATAACATTGACTCCAACGTTTTATAATTATTGTAAATTGTTCATTTCACTTACTTGTCAATCGTTACACCAACTTATACTATACATGCATTAACCTATTAATAACCTATATTTTGTACGCGAGCAGACAAAGTGCTGAACGCGCTAGCATGCAAACAAACCAGAATGCATAAAATCGAATCGGCATGAAAACGATTGTTATTTTTTCAGTTCTTGCTCAGAAGTTCGTTTAAAAAAGGTCTGTAACTATATTTTGTGTCTGAGAATATATTGTTCTTTGTCAAATATTTGATATCAGTTAAATCAATAAGCAGTTAATTGTAATTGAGTGCCGATTTGTAATTGAAACACTTCTTTGTTATGAAGGAACTTAGAACATAAACGGAAATACAATTATAAAATATCTGATGCTGAAGAATAATTAATGTAATGTACATTTGCCTTAAAAACAGAATCATCAATCCCTATTCATTTCTTCTTTAATACTTTATCAGATACATATAGTCCAACGCACATCTTATCACAAAATATTATCGTTTATACATTCCAATTATTGTCTTAAAAAACACCCCTAAATAAATAGAATCCAACAAAATTATCTCCAATATCCATTAGATATTAATGAAGAGTTTTACTATTTTGTGTTTACTTTCCCATAGAAGCAATACCTTCTTATCGTCTCACTTGATAATGTTTACTTTTATTTGAAGAAGGGAAGTTCCTCTTTTTGTTCTACGTATTACCAAAGGCTTTGTTGACCCTGTTATACTGATGGTACAATGACCACTTCTCATCAATCAATTAAGCATGAATATATTTTAATTTGAGAATGAAAACAGAATTGTAACTATAGGTACTCACAGTTTCGTATGTCCGATATAAAGACAGCAAGTCCTCGCATTCCATCACCTCTTACGGGCGCCATTGTTGTAGTTTGCTTATTATTTTTGAAAGTTTTAAGTATTTTTAAAAATTAACTTTTCACCGACTTGTTTTTAAGAAAAATTAGCACAAATAGATTATATTGTGCCTCAAGTCAACAAACACCTGCAAAATTTAAAAACATTGAAAATGCATACTATTTGAATTCGTTAAATTAAATTGATGAAATAAAGAATCTAGTGTGTAATCCATCAATCTCCATTAGTAGGCACATACATACATCATTTCTTCATCGGATTGGACCGTCGATTACCAGAAGTTCTTATGCATGTAAATTGATTCATGCTCA
Organism: Melanostoma scalare; assembly: GCA_949752695.1. Lineage (NCBI taxonomy): Eukaryota > Metazoa > Arthropoda > Insecta > Diptera > Syrphidae > Melanostoma > Melanostoma scalare. The sequence goes on from OX456986.1 coordinate 19,096,289, forward strand.
AGTAAGAGCAGTTTACAAGTAGTTTACAACAAAATTATGTAATTGGTGTTCCCTTACTTTTTTCTTCTATTCTTTTGTTCGTTGGCTTTTAACGACTCAATGACCGGCAGAAGAGATACAGTCGTAACTGCGCATACATATAAGGCGTAAAGAAGAGTATTAAAAAGTGACTTAAAAAATAAAGATTGCAAAATCAAAAGAAAGTTCTATGCAGTGTGTGTTTACACTTACAACTTTTTGTGAGCTAAATGTGGGTCGCATGATCCCTACGGAATCAATCAAAATAGAGCATGCATGACACAAAAGGGAAATCAATGAACCCCACGCCAGTGATATGAAGGGAGTTGCTACAAAAAATATGCCAACGAAGCAAAACCAGCAGCATTTTATGTAAAATTAATTGTCAAACGAACTGTTTGATGCCATAATCTCAAAGAATGAGTTATGATACTTCAATTATAGACACTGTCGATAATAAAGTGTCAATAAATGAAAATTGTCTGAAGATTAAAATTTTTTATTAAGGCATTGCTGTGTGTTATAGAACACTTGGTACCAGATGAAGTACCGTTTACACATTTATGGGTTCTCGAATTATCATTTTGCTTACTATTTTATTGCCCAGCTGTTAATTTTGAAATTCATCAAACTCTGTTGAATAGTCTTGGCAAATAAATAGCATTTTGTTTATACACAATTTTAATAAGAATAAAGTTTACTTCTAACCGACTTTTGCTGAAGAATTGGCTTGGTATCGTATTGGGCTATTAGTTCAATGCAATACAATTTTATTTAAGCTATTCTGATCCTTACATGGTCCTCACTCGGTATCTAGTTACGTAAAAAAAAAGTTATAGAAATGATAGTTTGTGCTCTAATTTAGTGGTACTATTAGGATGGCCCAGGCCTCAAGGGATACCAGAAAAAACTGATGAAAACTGGTGATTGTTGAACTGCATGAAGACTCACTTTGAATTCCTTGAAGTTCTTTGGGGCCGTTTTTATTGGAAGGCCTACAAAGTTGCTAAAGCCACCCTCAATACCAAGGAATGTTTTATTGAATGAACTGTACCCTTTGAGATCTATTAGAAATTATTTGATAGTGCTTGGAAAGGTACATAATATGTAGGTCAGTTTCTATCGATTTTGTTTTGCAGTAAGACTCGAAGAAGAATAAAATCAGTTACTTGCTGATTGATTGATCAGTGAGAGAAGGGTCAAGTGCTGATCCTTTTCTCGCTAATTCGTCCGCTTTTTTGTTTCCTGGTATGCCACTGTGACCGGGAACCCAGCAGAGTCTAACGTTATGCTGTGTGCCAAGAACCATTAGCCCTTCGCGTTAGCAAAAAACAAGCTTTGATTTGACAAGAGTGGCAGAAATCGCTTTTATTGCTGCTTGGCTATCAATGAAAAAAGTGATATCGTTCATATGAGGTGTTTCATTCTCCCAATCCTGTCTATTGGGGAAGCTAATAAGGATTTTTTAAAATCCAGATATGGAGTTATGCAATCCGTGCAGATATTTTTGTCTGCCTATCGTGTTAAAATCTGTGCATGTCCTGTTTGGCTGGTTTTCTTTCACTGATTTAGCCTAAGTGCGCTGTTTGCTGCCAATTCTTGAACATAGAAATCAAGGGGTGTGAGATTGAGGATTACTTCCAAGCTCGCGGTTGGTGTAGTTCTCATTGCACCAGTTACGCAAATACAGGCTGTGTTTTTTGTGCTTTGGTTAGGGGTTTTAAATGCGTGGATTTTTGCAGCTCCTTCTACCAAACCAAATTACCAGGTCTAACAATGGCAGTTTACATCCACATGATGATTTTAGGATTTGGTCCCCAGTTTTTGCCAAAAATCCTGTTACACTAATACAGTGCTATCATGGCTTTTTGTATCTCTCTCGTATCTTGGGACCCCAGTTCAGTTTTTTTATCTAAGATCTAGGATTATTCCCAAGTATCTGGCTTGATCAGAGATCTTAAGTGGGGTTCTCTTTAGTCTTGGCATCTCAAAGGTAGGTAGTTTTTTTCTATTTGTGAAGCGTACCAAATCTGTTTTGAGGGAGTTAACTGCAAGGCCGCATCTTTTTGTCCAAGCGCAGACCTTGGTAAAAGTGCATTATTCAATTGTTCGCTAATAGTGGTAGAAAATTTTCCCGTCGCCAGAAGAGCTAGATCATCGGCATAGGCAACCGCTTTGACGCCATCATGTTTGAGAGTTATGAGGATCTCATTCATGACCAGGATCCAGAGTAGGGGTTAGAGGATACCTCCTTGTACGGTTCCTCGTGACACACACTTCCTCAAGCTCTCTATAAGTAAGAGTGCATTTCAAATTTATTCATCCATTTAGAATGAATTCACGTTGATTTATGTTTTGTAGTTTTTTTTTTTTTTTTTTAGAACAATTCTATGTTTTTTCTGGGGTTCTGTTTTTTTGATAGCATTGTCAGATTTTTAATTTTTCTCATTGATGGCACAATTTCTCTTTCCTTTTTTTTAACATTTAATCCATCGATGACTTGGTTTTCCTCCCACTCACTTGAATTAGACACGGAACCGTTTTTGGAAGTCAACTACTACGTGGCCCGTTGCTTCATTAGTCTCTAAGTATGACCTCTTTGGGAGTCTTCAACAATTTGCATTAGCTGGCGGGTTCGTGTACCGTGTAGGTACCGTACACAGGTCAACAAGTTGCCTGTGTAAAGATTTACACCATTTTTATTTGATCGTGCAAAATTTCTACTGCCACCAATAATGACATTAGAAAACAAACACTGTGGTAACATTTTCCGGAACGTGTTTCAATGATCACCACGTCCGGCGGCGCCCCATGCGTCACCTAATGCCAAAAATGCAATTATTGTGAGTACTTTTGATATCCAATGCTCGACCAAATCGATTTTATCAAATGGTGTACCCAAATCTTTGTTAAAGGTACAATTCACTGACGATATAACTCTAATCCAATATTTCATAAACAAGAGAGTGATGTTTTTATGTCATGACCTTTATCGCTGCCGCACATTAGATTTGGGCCTATGACTATGTACCTGGCACTACTAGGTACACTTGTGTGTACATATGTATAAATATTCAAAACGTGTTTGTAGGTATAATACAGTTGATTCATTGTTTTACTCCGGCAAATATGAGACTTTGTGCAAAATGAACACTTTTTAGAGTCACTGTTGGCAAAAAAGAAAAAGAAATTAAAGAAAAAAAAAACTTGATTTGATAGCAAGAGAAGACGTCATGACCTTTTACTTTTTTTGGGATGGTATTGCAATCGGCGATTACTTTGCTAATATACTTTTTGAATATCTTTTGGCAATTCACTTTAAGCAAAACGAAGTAAACAGGGATTCGATGATTTAATCAGCCAAAAACAAAAACCTTGTATAGAACATCTATACGAAAAAAAAGTGTCACCACCTCCCCTTTTTGATAATCTCAGGAAATGATTTCCCCTCCTTGTTCCAAACGATTTATCGCACTTTTTCGCACACACAAACATATTACTTTTTACTGCATAACTCCCTTTATTAATTTAAAAGAAAAAATGGGAGCCTCCAGTAGATGAATTCATAGAAAATAAGAAATTTCCTCACATTCCACACCACTGTCGCCCCCACTTTTCTTTTTCTTTTTCTTCATCAGCAATGTAGCAACATTTTTTTTTTTTTCGTATTGTATTTTTTTGTGCTTCTATGTTGACTCTTCAGTCCAATCCGATGATGTGCAAACTTGCAAAAGATTTTTTATTAAATAGATTTTGAACATTTTCTAAAAATTGGTGCAACTTTGTAAGGTTCTTTCAATAATTTTTTTTGGAAACCACCGGCTTTTTTGCGACTGTGCACGTCGCTTAAAAAACACACAAATATGTATAAAAATCATTCATGTTCGCCCCGTTAATTATTCACACATCACACTGCAGTGCAGAGAAAATCAATTAATTCTTTTTACTCACTTGCAAGATTTAAATTGCATAAATCTGCGGCTCAAAGTAATGTAGAGAAAGCTGAAAGTGATTTTATATTATTATTAAAACACTTTGATTGAGGAATATTAGAACAATTTATTGATTTTTCTTTTTGTCACTGAATATTTTTCGTTCTGATTTTTTTCTTCTTATTTTTTTATAAAACTCTATTCGCGGCGAACGATATCCAACATATCCAACCAACGACGACGACAAGAGCGAACCAACTCGGAACTCGCCCAACTTTCAGTTTTTTGACACTCCTTTGCGCCTGCTGTCATTTGGTTCTCGGCTAAAAATATATATTTGTTATCTCCCTCTTTTATTTATGTCGTTTGATTCCGATTTGGTCAAAAAAGTTTTACTTTTTGAAGAAGTTTCAAATAAGAACAAAATTTAAAAAAAAATCAGCTCAATTGAAAAATGTGGAGCTAAATAAAATTAACTTAAGAAATTAGTTACCGCAAAACTAGAGAGCACTTGAAGAAAGAAATTGTTGGAATTCGCCGTGTGCGGTGTTTATGAGACAGTCTGAAAGGAAATTTTTTATTGGTATAAACCAAAAATTTTTTATTTTCGTTTTTGATACGCGAAGTCTATCGGTAAGTAACTGCAACGTTTAGCTCAAAGTAGAACTAGAGGAGTTTCCTATGCTAAACTTACAGCCCAATCCTGTTCAAAGTAACTGATCACTCGCAAATCACAACTTTCCAGAAGAGTCACAATTTTCCACTCAACACGCAAATTGTAATGTGGTTTCCGTAACTTTTGAAACGACAATCGTCTAAATTCTAGACTTATGAGAAAAAGCTAGAAAACCCAAACCCAAGTAACCCCAGACGAATGGCCTAAGAGGCTATGGAATCAAGGCCATGCATTTAAATTGGGTAAATGAAATCAACTTTCAAAAAGACATGCTATGAAGCTCAGCTAAATGAAGGTAGGTACTTTGCAATCAAGGTATATAAATAATGAAGGTTATATCAGTATTATTTTTATTTAAGTGTTTTCTGTGCATTCATAGGGGAAATCGTTAGTTTGGAAACCTGCTACGAGATTCCTAATACACCGACCTGATATATTTAATGAATTTGATATTCGTCACTCCACACTTCATACATTTTGGCAAAAGATAGGTACACCTAATTTTGTTTTTACCTATGTTCATGTAAATAGAATTTATTATTTGGTTGTTAAAATTCAACCGATTTTAGTTTAGTAGAAACTTCCATTAGTGTAAGAAAGCGTTCCATTCTGGCGTTCCATATCTTTTGACTTCACAAAGCTTCGTTCGCGTACTGTAAACCACCATAAAATGCGCCGAAGTCATAGGTGTGTTTCTTTACTGAAAATTCGTCAAAACACAGTCTAATCCTATTCAAGCACAGCGATTTTTCGTAGCTGTGCACAAATGAGAGTGCTCACGAGAGAGTAAAAAGTTTCCCCACCCTGCGAATTTCTGCCACCAAAATTTCTGTGGACAGAAATCGTGCACAACCAAAACAAATAAATACAACAACTCTCAAACTCCCAACTCTCAAACGCTGCGAATGTTTTGTTCAAGGCATTTTTTACTTTTTAGACAATTATGCTCTTTCAGGAAGTTTCTGAGAGGATTTTGCTCCCCTCCATAAAATATGACAGACTGAATTTCTGTGTTGCACAAAGTAAAGAAACAGACATCATATTCACAGCAAAAAAGAGTGCGCTCACTGAAAAGTAAAAATATTTCCCTACACTATGAATTTCTGGGCGTAAATCATGGACTTTCAACAACCTTAAAACACACGATTAATCAACCGTTGTTGTCAACTATTTTCAAAAGTCGTTCTTTTACTTTGTGCTAATTCCGTCATTGAAAGATTTTTACTCCCACTCCTAAAGTATAACAGAAAGAATGTGAATTTTTTCTGCAAAGTAAACAAACAAACCTAAAATTTTGTAAACAAATAAAAAGTATTCCTATTCCACGACCGAGACAACGATTGGCGGCAAAAATTTCACAAACCAAAACCAACAACTCGTTTTTCCTGACTATTCTTATTTAATCTTAAAACTATTATGGAGGACTTAAAAATAGATTCCCTAGAATCCCTCGGTCCGTTTATAGCTGCAAAGAATAATGCAACGAACACTGTTTTCATTACCGACATTCCACAAATTTGCAAGGAAGAACCTTGTGTGTTGGGAGTCGATGAAGCCGGTCGAGGTCCAGTCCTTGGTCCAATGGTCTACGGAATCGCATTCTGTCCGATAACAAAAAAAGAAGCTCTTGTCGACTTGGGTTGTGCTGATTCCAAGCAGCTAACAGAAGAAAAGCGTGATGTAATATTTGATGATATGAACAAGAAAGAATTTGCAAATTCTTGCATTGGTTGGGCAGTGGAAATAATTTCTCCAAACGTAATCAGCAAAAGTATGTATCGTCGCTCAAAGTGTTCACTCAACGAAGTCTCAATGAATTCAGCAATTGGGCTAATACACAAAGCAATTGATGCTGGAGTTAATATTGCAGAGGTGTATGTTGACACTGTAGGTCCTCCAGATAAGTACCAAGACAAGTTAAAGAAAATCTTTCCTCAATTCGAAATAACAGTGGCAAAAAAAGCTGATTCAACTTATCCAATTGTTTCTGCGGCTAGTATATGTGCTAAGGTAACAAGAGATCATGCACTCAAAGTGTGGAAGTTTCCTGAAGGCTTGACATTGACATCAAAAGATTTTGGCAGCGGGTACCCCGGTGATCCTGTGACTAAAAAATTTCTATCAGAAAATATTGACATTGTATTTGGATACCCTCGGTTAGTAAGATTCAGTTGGTCAACAGCTGAAAATGCTCTGGAGGGTAAATCTTTGAACATGAAATTCGATGAACCAGATAGTGATAAACCCACTGCATATGCACCAGCAGCACAAATAACAAAATTTTTCAAAGGATCTACGAAGAATGGCGAAGTGAAGCGGGAGCAGTGCAGATTTTTTAAAGAGCGTTTCCTAAATTCTGTAACCGAGTTTTGATTGTTTTTGTTTTGATAATAAAATGATGCATTAAAAGTTTGAATTATAGGTATTGTACTTTTGATTTTTAAACCCACATCTTACTATTGCACAAATCTTGTGTAGAGTAAATCACGCCTATTAGAAGGCCTGTCATAGCAATCTTGGAACACGAATGCCAAAAAGTACCCGTGGCGTGATGGTTAACATGTCTGCCTGTTAACCCAGAGTTTCGTGGTTCGAATCCCAACAGAGGCAAACATGTTTTTCCACTGGTATCGGCTTTCGCGAGGAATTTGCAAGTCCCCTTTAGTAAATTCTTTGCCATGAAAAGCACTTTCTCGATTGGCCGTTGGGAACTATGCTGACCCTTCGTCGTTGGCTGGTATTATTTCTTCGTCCAAAGTGTTCATCACGCTTAGGTATCTTGGCTCGAGGCGTTGGTCCTCACTAGTCATCCTTTTCACCATGATTGGTGTGGTTGTTGATATCAGCAGCAGTTTTTTTTTTTTACTGTCAATAACACGTATTGATCCAAGGGCAGCATTTTGGCTTTATCATATAGAAGCTGGTTGCTTGCTGTAGTGTCTTTGGCGCTGGTGGTCGAAAGTGAGGCCGGTGCAGTCTCAGAATTTTCCTTTCGAAAAGTAAGAGCTCTTTCATCGCTGTCTTGGAGGTAAACCAAACTGGGCTGCCATAGTTGATGACGGATCTCAGCAGTTGCTTATACCTTACCCTTCAAAGGGTGGAAAGCGAAGTTAGCTTTCTTCAGTACAGCACGTGAGTGCGGGTTGAATCTAAGCACCTCGTGAACTAAGCACCGCGTTGCTGAAGTGATAGTAATGAGTCACGGAAGTTGATTTATGAATTTAATAGTAAAGTCGGAAAAATATAAGACGATTACAAAGTGTAAAAACGAAAATTAAATTGATAAATTGAAACTTAGAAGCATAGCCGTTATTGAGTGAAAGGACAGAGACCTAAAATATTAAAATAAATAAAGTGGTATTGGTGAATACAGTACTTATAAAGTATTATTCACATGAGAACGACCAACGAACGACGAATGAACGAAAAATCGTTAATTTTGACATTTCATTCACATGAGTGTTTTACATTCGTCGCGAATAACGAACACAATTTACATGCAAAACAAAAATGGGGAATGATTTTGAGGTTAAGCGCGCGCGAAAAATTTATTCGTTGGAGTGTGGAGTATGTGGAACGAGAATAAAGTCTGACAGCTCGTACCTACTAGATGTTTATTCGTAACGAATAAACTTTTTTTTTCAATTTTTTTAATTTTAGACACAAAAATAAAAGTTTATCCACCTAAAAATAAGTATGAACTATGTTTCCATCGTTTCCAAAAAAAAATCGTGAGGAATTTATGCTTGTAAGGTACTTAAAATCACATTTCTTTATTTATTCGTCGTTCGTTGGTCGTGCTCATGTGAATAGTCCTTAATACACTTCGCACAAAAATTAAGGGAGCAGAAAAAAAATCCAAATTTTTGGGGGATTTTCAACAGGCTGTAACTTATACAAAAATGGTCGTACAGCAAAAAAAAAAAAAATAAATTGTAGCTCTAAGTGTCTAGTTTTCGAATATGAGTTTGAAATTTTTTTTTTGAAAATATTTTTCGAGTAATCATAAGAAAACCACCGAAAAAAAAATTTTCGAAATTTTTTTGTTTTTTTTTTTAATCTACAGGGGTGGAAAATTTTTTTTCAACTTAACCTCTATATTGACCGCATAGCTTGTTTATTCAGCCATAATCTGGTTTTTTAAAAATCTCGATACAAGCATTTCTCGCTGAGATATCGGTATTTGAATGGAAAAAGATCATTTTGTCTTTGATTACCAATATCTCAGCAACCAATGATCGCACAGAAATTTTGAGGTTGGTTTCAAAAACATAAATAAATTCTCTACAAGGATTAGCAATCGAGTTTTTAAAAAAAAATTGTTTTTCAATCATTACATGAATTTGAAAAAGCAACCAAAAAAGGGCTTTTTGTGTTTTTTTGGAAAATTAAGCGCCCAGTCAAAAATATTGCGGAAACCACTAATGTTAAGTGTGCCTTTTACTGTTCAATGTACCCACAAAAACCCTACGAAGTTTCAATTTAATCCAGCCAACCGTTTTTTTTCCCCAATTCATCGAATTTTTGAAAAAATTAAAGGAGCAAAAATTTCGAATTTAAAAAAAAAAAAAAATTGAAAATTTAAAAAAAAAAAAATTCCAAAATTTTTGTAAAAAAAATTTTTTTTTAAATTTTTTTTTTTCAATTGGCTAAAAACTTCAGAAAATTAAAAAAAAAAATTACCCAATGCGTACCACTGGTGGTTGCACGGCGGTTTTACGCTTCTTTTGGGCTTGCGCACGAGTATATGTGTGGTTTTATTAGAGATTGAGACCCTGTGGTTCGTCACTTCCACAGTATTTTGTGACTCCAAACTCATTCTCCGAAGATTTTGTGTGTGTGTGTGCAACCACCACGTGGTACGCATTGGGCAGTTTTTTTTTTTAATTTTCTGAAGTTTTTAGCCAATTGAAAAAAAAAATTAAAAAAAAAATTTTTTTTACAAAAATTTTGGAATTTTTTTTTTTTTAAATTTTCAATTTTTTTTTTTTTTTAAATTCGAAATTTTTGCTCCTTTAATTTTTTCAAAAATTCGATGAATTGGGGAAAAAAAACGGTTGGCTGGATTAAATTGAAACTTCGTAGGGTTTTTGTGGGTACATTGAACAGTAAAAGGCACACTTAACATTAGTGGTTTCCGCAATATTTTTGACTGGGCGCTTAATTTTCCAAAAAAACACAAAAAGCCCTTTTTTGGTTGCTTTTTCAAATTCATGTAATGATTGAAAAACAAATTTTTTTTAAAAACTCGATTGCTAATCCTTGTAGAGAATTTATTTATGTTTTTGAAACCAACCTCAAAATTTCTGTGCGATCATTGGTTGCTGAGATATTGGTAATCAAAGACAAAATGATCTTTTTCCATTCAAATACCGATATCTCAGCGAGAAATGCTTGTATCGAGATTTTTAAAAAACCAGATTATGGCTGAATAAACAAGCTATGCGGTCAATATAGAGGTTAAGTTGAAAAAAAATTTTCCACCCCTGTAGATTAAAAAAAAAAACAAAAAAATTTCGAAAATTTTTTTTTCGGTGGTTTTCTTATGATTACTCGAAAAATATTTTCAAAAAAAAAATTTCAAACTCATATTCGAAAACTAGACACTTAGAGCTACAATTTTTTTTTTTTTTTTTTTGCTGTACGACCATTTTTGTATAAGTTACAGCCTGTTGAAAATCACCCAAAAATTTGGATTTTTTTTCTGCTCCCTTAATTTTTGTGCGAAGTGTAGTATAAATAAAATGAGTGGATGTGCACAGTGTGAAAAGGCAATAGGCAGGCAAGACAACGGTTTTGCATGTAATGCCTTTTGCAAAAAAAATTTATTGCAATAAATGCGTCAATTTAGGGCAATATGAGAGTGGTGTTTTGAAGCACAAGAATATTATATTTATTTGCGATGAGTGCAAGAAGTATTTGAAATTGATGGTGTCAAAAATGGACGATGTACTCAAAGTAGTAAATGAGAATAGAAAAGCGTTAAATAAAATTGAAGATGTATTGCAAGTGGTAAATGAAAATAGAGCTGCATTAAATAAACAGGAAGTTGAAATAAAAAAAGTTATGAGTTGCATTAAGTTAATGAGTGAGAAAGAGCCAGCTAGTGAAATGAAAAAAGTAAACAAACCAAAAACATATGCGGAAATTAGTGCCGTCAAAAATATCCCACCAGTTGTAGTGATGCCAAATCACAATCAAAATAGTGAAAAAACGAAAGAAATCTTAAAAGAAAAAATTAATCCAGCAGACCTGTCGATTAAGGTTAGTGGAATATCTAAAAGCAAAAATGGTGCAGTTTATGGTGGATTTACATGCATCTGCAAGTGCGGATGAAAATCGAACAAAGACACAAGATGTAAAATTCATACTTGTCTGATAGAGAGGGAACGAACTTCCTAGTTATGGTTGCAGATGAAAAATTATGGGTGCAGATGAACACGTTCATCTGCAACCATAATTTTTCATCTGCAACCATAATCCTATTCGTCTCTCTTTTTAACCTTTGTGCTTTGTAATCTTCATCCGTCTCGCTTTACTTTTCTGAACTTCCGCAGTTGCAGATGCATGTAAACCCAGCATTAATAAGATGTGAAAATGAAGAATCAACAAAAATAATGGAAAGTGAAGTAAAAGAAAAATTAGGAGAAAATTATAAAGTTAATGTCCCATCGTTATACGACCCAAAAATAGCGATAATAGGAGTTGATAAAAAAGTAAATGAAAATAATCTGATTGAAATTATAAAAAAACAAAATAAACTAGATGGAAACTTAAAGCTAATAAGGTGTTATAATAACTATAAGGATTCAAATAAGTACAACGCCATAATTGAACTAGACAGTAAATTATTTAAAGTCATTTTAGAAGCGGAAAGACCTTGTTTGAATATTGGATGGAATAAGTGCACGGTTTACGATAAGGTTAATGTAAGAAGATGTTATAAATGTTGTGGGTTTAATCACAAGGCTAAAGACTGTACGAACAAAACTAGTTGTCCTAAATGTGGTGATGAACATAAGTTGGAGGAGTGCAAAAATGAAAATAAGCAGTGTGTCAATTGCATATTAACAATTAAAAAACTAAATTTAGATATAAACCCGTGTCATGATGCTAGAGACATTAATTGTCCAGTGTACTTGAGAAGGGTAGAAAGAGAGCGTGAAAAAGTTTCTTACTAGCAACCAAAGTTTTTTGAGTGTATTCAATTAAATATTCAAGGTCTGACCAATAATTTTAATGAAATACAAAATACTATTTATCAATATAAGTTCGATATGATTGTGTTGACTGAAACTCATGTTGGAACTAAAATAACTAATAATGAAATAAGTGTTAAAAACTATCACATAGTAAGATGTGAAACTACATCCTCATATACAGGGGGAGTAATAATATATTTAAAAGACTGTTACGAATACCCTACTGTTATTAAAAGTGTTCAAATTGGGTTGATGTTGTGGATTTTAATAGTAAAAATAGAAATTGAAAATAAAGCAATTGTGTTCCTTACTGTGTACAGATCACCTAGTACTTCTATTAGAGACTTTTGTAACTGCATTTGTGATTATATAGATGACTTACCAGATAAAAATATAATTATACTTGGAGATTTTAACATAGACTGGCTGGAAAATAGTATTTATAAGAAAGAGATTGAGTGTTTATTTGCTGAAAAACTTTGTAAACAATTGATTGATTCCCCAACAAGGATAACTCCTACTACTAAGTCGCTCTTAGATTACGTGGTTTCAGATATAAAAAATCTTGAAGCTAAGGTTCAAAATGACATTAAAATCAGTGATCATGAAACAATTTCGTTTAAAATTAGACATGAAAATAAGTACTACAAATCGAAGAAGATAAAGTTTGTAAAATATAATAGTTTCCAATTTATACAGTCAGTAAGGAGAAGTGCAATAAATAGAATAGGTATTGCAATACAGTGTAATGATGATATGTGTGATTTATTTGAAACTGAAATGATAAATGTTATTAATTCTTTTATGGTTGAAAAAACTGTTAATGGTTGTGAGCAAAAGTGGTTTAATGATGAACTCAGAATGCAAAAGTCACAAAAAGTTCAAAGCCATTTAAAATTCCTGATGACTGGACAAATTGAGGACTGGGAAACATATAAAAGAATAAGAAATAAATATAAAAGAAATTTAAATAAAACAGAGTGTGAATACATAAAAAACCAAATAAACGGAGCAAATGATCAAAAATCAATGTGGAAGTGTATAAAAACCCTAGTCATAGGAAATATAAACAATGAAAAAAACTTTATAGAATTCGATGGAATTAAAATTAAATGTGAAAAATTAATACCAAACAAATTTAATGAATACTTCGTAAAAAGTATAAAAACAATAAATAACAGTATTCCAATTGAGCCATGGTTGAATAGAGTAGAAATAAGTGAGTACAATTTTAAATTTAAAACATTGGAGTCTATTGAAGAACTTTTAAAAATTATGGAAATGTTGCCAGATAAAAGTGATTTCAATTTTATGAGTAAGAAAATGTTGAAAGATAGTTTTGTTTATATTGGCCCTGCACTTTTAAATATAATTAACTACTCATTATCAACTGGAGTATTTCCAAGAAATTGGAAGACATCGATGATAGTTCCTGTACCAAAAGTTGAAAATTCAAACAAATGCGAAGATTTTCGACCAGTTAATATGCTGTTGCATGAAAAAATTTTGGAAAAAGTAGTACAAATTCAACTCGAGAAATATATTGATGAAAACCAAATACTTATGGAAGAGCAATCGGGATTCAGGCAAAAGCATTCTTGTGAATCGGCCCTAAACTTTGTGATAGCAGACTGGAAAGAAAAATTGCATGAAAACAAGAAAATAGCAGCTGTGTTTCTTGATCTTAAAAGAGCTTTCGAGACGGTTGACAGGAAGATATTATTGAAAAAGCTATATACTTACGGAATAAGAGGGGTTGAATATGAATGGTTTAAATCATATCTTTCTGGGAGAAAGCAAATTGTAAAATTTAATGATAATTTATCTTTACCAATTGAAACTAGTATGGGAGTTCCCCAAGGATCAATCCTGGGTCCACTCTTGTTCTTGATTTATATAAATGACATAAAAAAAGTAATAAAGCATTGTCAAATTAAATTTTTTGCTGATGATGGACTGCTGTATATTGATGAAATTGAATTAAGCACGTGTAAGAGTAAACTCGTTGATGAAATCAAAAGTGTAAAAAATTATTTAAGTATGAATAAACTTATGTTGAATATTGAGAAAACAAAAATTATGATATTACCTGAAAATAGTGCAATAACACAAATAGAAGAATTTGAATGTGTAAATGAAATTAAATATTTAGGTGTTATAATAGATAGTAAACTTAATTTTAAAAAGCATTTTGAATATGTACATAAAAAAATTGCCAAAAAAATCGGTTTTTTTCGTTATATAAGAAGAAAATTATGTATTCCAATGGCAATAAAAATTTATAATACTATTATAAGACCCCACTTTGAGTATTGTCCAACAATACTATTGTTGGGTTCTTCAGGTATGATAGAAAGTCTGCAAAAGCTACAAAACAAAGCAATGCGTTCAATTTTATATTGTAATAGATATACATCCATTCGAAGTATGCTTGAATCGCTTAAATGGATGAACATTAACCAAAGAATTGTTATGTGTACACTTATTTTTATATTTAAAATCAAAAATAATATGTTACCTGATTATCTTAGTAGAAGACTAACAACTAGAGCCAGTGTACAGCCGTATAACTTAAGAAATAATAACAACTTAAATGTGCAATTATTTAGAAATCAAAAAACACAAAACATGTTATTTTATAAAGGAATTAGAATTTTTAATGAACTTCCAAATAATATGAAAACGGAAACAAATATTTTAAAATTTAAAAGAGATGCATTGGTATTTGTTAGAACTTATTATTGAATTTAAGTTAATTTAATATTTGATAATTATGTAAATGAAGTTGTAAAATAGCAAACTTAAGCTAAATAAACTTAATCTAATCTAATCTAAAAAAGTTGATATCTAGATACTTCACGTTCAGTTGGGCAGTCAGTCTGGTTCCATCGGGTAGCGATAATGATGTTGCTCTGCTTCTTCCAGCAGTATGGCAGCCTCTATTGACTCCAGGCCTTCTGAACCAGACGAACTCTGATTTGGCTAATTTGACCCGTACACCCCACTTACTATTTTTTTAACATCGTTTTGATGTGATGAATCTTGATTTTTAATTTTAACTGTTCTGGAAACCCACAACTTTCTTTAATATTCAAGTTTTTAACTAAAGCTTAAATTAATAAATTCCAAACACACTTCAATTCATTTCATAATGGCGAAAACCTCTTTTACTCTCAATCGCATGATCAGCGATTTTTCTATGTGTATAGCTTACATAACCTCTGTCTGTTTACCATTGAATCTGTCCAACTTATTTGACTAGACTTGGTACATCACCTAACTCAACCAAGGTTCCCGATCTTCCATTCCTACATATGTATATTGCAAGGTCCGTTTAATTATTAATAGCCTATCTTCATCTAGGGGCCGGCAAACTGGTACTTTGTGATGACGAGAAATGACAACTCTTGTTCAAACTTTTGAACTAAATCCGTTTTTGCCTTAAATAGACGTAAAATAAATTAGGAACATACATACTTACTAAAGGTGATTCAATAGAAAAAGAAAAGTTACTGCCTCAATCCGAAATAGATTATAGCATTGACTGATGACATCGGTTTTTAGTCCTACCGTGTTCCGTCCTGCAAGTATGTCTTCACATGATTGTTATCAAACGTACTCCAATCTTCTTTAACATCACTCTTCCTCACCGTTCTGTTCTTTCGCCACACTCAATCAATTTTCCATTAAGGTATTTTAAAGACAATCCTCATATATATTCGTTAATTTAATTGTTTTCAAGCATTTTCCTTACATATTTTAAAATTAAAACCATGACAATATTTTTCATTATTCAATATGAAGTCCTAATGAGCTTCGTCTTTTTTATGTAAATATTTTATTCATTACTTTGTAACTGCAGTCGAATCTCAAAACCGTCTTAGATCGAGAACAAAGACACTGCCGTCTGAAGCGCTAGCTCCAACTTTTGTGCCATTTGAGTTCCAGCAAACTTCAAATATACCACCAGTACCTTTATAACTGTGAACTAGTTGGCCTGTCTGAGTACTCCATATGTGAACACATTTGTCAAAACTTCCCGAAGCTAGATGTTTGCCATCTGGGCTGAAAGCAACTGAATATACTGGTTCGGTGTGCTTAGTTAAGGTGTGGATACATGCGCCACGTTCTACATCCCAAAGACGGACTGTAGAGTCAAACGATGCTGAAGCAAGAATCAAGTTTGTGTTGGGATTTTGAGTGCCAGGCCCTGTAGGCGACCATTTGATGGTGTAAATCTCCTTGGAGTGCGCTTGAAGATCATGAACACAAGTGTCATTCTTCATTGACCAGATCTTCAAAGTCATATCGTCAGAGCATGATGCTAGCAGTTGTCCTTGTGGATCCCATTTGATCGCATTTACTTCGTTCTGGAAAAATTCAAGAATCAGAAAATTTGAACCCGTAACCTTTCTATCATTTGTCCTTACCGTGTGGCCTTGGAACGATTTAATAGGTTTCTCAACTCCCAGCTTGCAGACGTGAATACGTTGATCAGTGCTACAGGATGCAAATGATAGATTGGTTTGCCAATCAACATCCAGAGCGGGAGCATTGTGGAATGAAAATTGTTGGGTGCACTGACCGGTTGCTGCATCCCAAATGATTGTGGTTTTATCTACACCCGCCGATAAAATGTAATTGCCGCGTTTGTTCCACTTCAAGGCGAATATTGGTCCTTTATGCTGTCCCAACGTCGAAGCCAGAACTCCGGCTGTTGTCCAAATACGAGCATACCCATCATAGCTTCCCGTTGCCAATAGAGTTCCCTCGCACTACAACAATTATCATAAATAGCTGTCTGTTATTTCAAAACAATACTCACATTCCAATCCAACGAAGTGACATCTTTGTTACTAGGCACTTCGGCACCGCCTTTTTGTATGCAATGACGCAAAACCAACTGATTTGGACTCGCTGTCGTCCCAGACATATCCCATATCCGTGCGGTGCTATCACCAGATCCACTAGCCAACAGATCCCGACTCGGGTTCCATGCGCAAATGAATACTTCGCTTTCATGGCCGCGTAGAACAGTAGCCTTTGAAGCCGGTATCTCGATGTTTTGATCAACGTCCATTGACTCTGTAGTTGCTTGAGTTGGTTGTTGTTGTTGTTGCTGTTGCTGCTGCTGTTGCTGTTGTTGGGCTTGCTGTTGCTGCTGTTGTTGCTGTTGAGCTTGCTGCTGTTGTTGTTGCTGTGCCTGTTGTTGTTGCGTAGTCGACGTCTGTGTTGTAACTGGAGTCGAAGAAGTCACAGTTGGTGTTGATGTTGCTGCAGTGCTAGTTGTCGTAACAGTAGGCTCCTGCTCCGAACCATTAGATGCCGATTCTGATGGTGTTGTTTCCATTTTAATGGCTTGTTCCACTTTAACCGGTTCATTTTTAACTTCGGCTTTCACTGGTGGCTTTGGTGTTTTAACTTCTGGCATAACGGCATCAATTAAACTCAGTCCTTCTATTGGGCGTGAGACATCACCAGAGTCACCAACACTCCATTCAATCTCTGTGTACATCAGACCCTTTTGGAGAATCGTCAACAAAGCAGCCGGAGGCACAAGAGCTCCATTAATATTGCTTTGAGATATGTGTGATTCCACACCAAATGTAAAAGCTGAATGATGGAAACCTAAAACAAACCAAATATTGCAAGAAGTTTGGCTGTCAAAATCGAAAAAGCGCACAAACCTGATTCCTGAAGATAGCGATATACAAGGAAATTCACTTCATCGCTGGAAAAACTCATTGCGAACTTTTTTTTACTGTAAGCCACACAATGAAAGCACTTCTTATATGCTTTTATAAAACAGAGAATTTAAGATACAGTTTAATAATTTTGCCAGAACCTATTTGCTATTTCTTTGTAAGTTTTTTGTCACTTTAGCAGTCGCCGGGGTGTCAATTATGAAGTCTCTTTAATTGTACGAGATTATTGAAAAACTCAACTGGCACTAGCTTCGGATCGTTTAATAAATAAACTAGTCCAATCGGAGTTGTTCTGAAGCGATACCTGTCGGTGAAGGTTTGTAGTAAAGTTTAATCTTTTAGCTGTTGAAATAACAACTTGCGACAGTCTGTTTATTGCAAAAATAAAGGAATGTAGGGTGAAACAAGGCTTAAATTCTTTCGCTTTATTCAATAAAATACTATATTTTTTCGCTCACATTGCTGTTTTCTGTGAAAACTAAATTTTCTTTGGTTTTATGGCTTGAAAAGCAGAATATACCGATAAAAGAACTTTTTCCAAAAAAAATATCAAGTAACTTGAAAATCAAAGTATACTGATGAAAGAGCTTTTACAAAAAAAAGCATCAATCAAAAAAACAAATATATTTACCAAACATCTCAAAAATTGATTTTTTTTTCAGTTTGTATTCAGCTTCCACCCTAATGAAAGACTTATGCTTTCACTCATAGATGTCACTCTACTTCCTCTTAAAATAGTTTTTGACTCAAGACCAACTTCACTTGACAATTCATCGCTTCCTCCTTTCTTTCCGTTTAAAATCCCGCAAAGTGTGCTTGTTCTCGATCCGAGCTAAGGCCGATTTTATACTTATTTTGGCAACTTGCACTATAAAAAAATAGTAAAATATCATCAAATATGTCCAGCAAAGCCGAACTCGCTTGTGTGTACTCCTCCCTCATCTTGGTCGATGACGATGTTGCAGTTACCGTAAGTAGAAATTCAAGATTCTCTGCCTATAGTAAATTTTGGTCATCAACCAAATCCTTAAATATCTAAGTGATTATCTGCAATCAGATAAATGTTGTAGCAGAAAACACTTCGTACGTGGTGAATCAATCGTTTTGTAACTATAGTTTTGGTTATTTTATATATTCTAGGCTGAAAAAATCAACACCATCTTGAAGGCCGCCAATGTTGACATTGAGCCTTACTGGCCAGGCCTTTTCGCAAAGGCATTGGAAGGTATCAACATCAAGGATTTGATCACAAACATTGGATCCGGAGTTGGTGCCGCCCCAGCTGCTGGAGCTGCCGTCGATGCCGGTGCAGCTGCTGCCCCAGCTGAAGCTAAGAAGGAAGAGAAGAAGGAGGAGGAACCAGAGGAGTCAGATGATGATATGGGTTTCGGTCTTTTCGACTAAAAACCTCCACCTTTGGCATTTTAACTGCGACGTTGACTAATGTACTTTTGTACACGTTTTAATGTACAAAGTGAAATAAACAAATTTTTACCGAAAAGTGAAACAAAATAGTTATTTTTCTTATGTTGTGTTCAAATGACAGTTTATTTAGATTCGATAACTTCATTAAGGACATGAGTTATTTCTCGAAGGACTTTGCCGTTGATTTCCTTAAGGCCGATGCTAATGACCAGCTCCGTTGGACACTTATTCAGGTTCGACTTGTTTACGAGAAATTGGATTGCACTGCGCGCCTCATCTGTATCAGTGCCAAATGTGTTCGTTACAGTTATTGGAATGGATGGATCATCATAATTAGGTGGAGGAACAGGAGCAGACACATCACGTTGCTTTTGGTCAAACTGCACCGTGAAGACGTTGCACATCTTCTCGTACTGGGTGATGATGAGTAACCATTTGTTGACGAATCGCTGCAGCACGAATTCGGTACGTGTTCCATTTATTTTAGCACAGAACTGCGCATCAAATCCTTTTGTGTTTGTCTTGCACATCTTATTTTTGTAGTTTTTAATAATTTGTCGTTTATTTTGTTCCTGGGTTTATTAATATATTTCTCGCGTTTGATTTTGATTTTCTTTTTTGCAACAAGCGGTGATTTGACAGTTTTGCATTCGCAAATGTCAGTAAAAATCTAGAGATGGGCGATGTTATCGGTGTTTTAATGTGGAAATCGATAATTAGGAGCATATTCTGAAAGTCTCGTTATCTCCGCAAGTATCATGGATGATTCAACAAAACTTAAATAAATAATAGTACAGACAGCTTTTTTTTTTTGTATAAAGTTTCTCTCGAACAATTTGTTTTTGTTTGGAACAATTTTTTTCGATTTAATTTCATGCCTCTCTTTTTATCACATTTATAAAATTTGTCTAGAAAAGGTGAACTAAATCGAAAGTGTAAAGTTTTGAAGAATATTGTAGTTTCACCGCTTCTAGTTTCATTTAACAGATGCAGTTTTATAGCAGATCAGATTCAGTAATCGGATTCAAACTAAATTGAAGTGCGTGTATCAGTGTAAAAATGTTAAGAATTTGTAGCTATGGTCTTGGTAGATTCCGTTGAAAAACTGTGATAATGTTAAAAAATTGTTTTACGAATTTTGTAGAATTCCTTTCAAGATTTTGATGCTTCTCGATAGGTTTTATTGATATTAGAAGACATCTGCAATTAATGCAACCTCTTCTTTTGCCGTTTTAATTCAACTGCTGCGATTGTGATTGCAAACCAGTGTCATGATTTTACATATCAGCCAGAATTCAAACAACTGGGCAGATCTGCATTTAATTAAAACTGCTTCTTTGAAATTTTGAAGTCCTTGTTTTTTTAGTTGGAAATGTCTTTTTTAAATAGTAAAAACAAGCGCTTCGATGTAACCAAACCCTCAGACTTCTTCCGTCATTATTCTAAACTGTACTAGATTACAGGGCGATAATTGTCATTAACATCGCCCTTTTCTTTTCTTCTATTCGCTGCACTTTCTACAAAATGTAATTTTCTCTCCTCGTCCTCTTTACAACTTTTCTCTTTTTGACATTTCATTTTAATAGCGAATTCTTCCATCTATTTCTATCTTCTTCTTTGATCAAAGCGAAAATATATTTCAGTTTTCAGCAGTCGAGCGAAATACGGCGATTGCGAGTGACGGCATTTTTAACACATCGGGACGTGCTGAACAAAAAGTTTGAATAAATATTACTCCACTTCTGTTTGAAATTAATTAATTGTCGTAAAATAAAAAAAATTGTATTAGAAACCGTTCAGTGATAATAAACCATCAACTTGGTTGTCTATTGCGTAGTCGAATCGATTTAAAAAGAATTAAATGATTCATTTCATGTTTGTGTAGCTTCCTCTTCTCCCTTCTTTGTCTCTTTTGGCATATTATACGAGTGTTGTCTTTTATTTAATTTTATTTTTTTCCATTGGAAATCTTCTTAAAAATAAATGACGAGAGCAATTATTATCCAATTCTTTTATTGAAAGAGGAAAAAAAGGAAATTGTTTAGTAGAAATTTCTTAATAACGCGAGTGTTTTTGTGAATACTTCTCTGTTTTGTGACAAGTGAAATAAGATAGATAGTCTAGCTATAAAGTACCTTAAACCAGTGGAGCTACCACATTCAAACTTAAGCTAAAAAAGGGGAAAAATTGCACTCAAAAGAAAATACATCAAATTCCAACGCATTGCAACACCACCAGTACCGCAACAACAAGAACAACAACTAAATTTTACAACCACCAGCAAAAACAACAGCGACCAAACAACAATGGCTGTTGTCCGCAAGAAACAAGACGACAAGTATTTGAAGGTCCTGCGAGAGCTGGTGGCCAGCGGAAGTGGTGGCAATCGTCAGTGCTTCGATTGTGGACAGAAGGGTCCCACTTATGTCAACATGACCATTGGATCGTTTGTGTGCACTCGATGCTCCGGAGTTCTGTAAGTGAATTTTAAAGATTGATCTTTTAATTATTACCTAACTCGTAAGTCCTCAAGGATTTTTCTCTATATGCACAGATACCTTTTTACTTTATGGGCATTATGTTGGTAAGGACAGGGAGAGAGAGAGAGAGGAAGGAACTTTGTGATGTGTGTGCCTGTGGGCAGTGGAACACTTGTTGCTGATTTTGAATTCACAAAGCGTGTAAAATGTTTTATCACAAACTGTGCACTTGTGCAGGAAAACATTAGCGCATTGAAGCTGGAAAAATGTTTGTTCCATTTAAGGCATGATAGTTGTTGTCGTTATCGAACTAAAGGTAGGCCGTACTGAACACGAACCCAAACCCAAACCCAAACCAGTCGAGTTGTTGGGAAAGTCTGCAGTGTCGTTTATTTGTAGGAGCTGCTTATCAAGTCGGGTTATGATTATTTCCTGGGAAATATGTTGAGGTTGTTGCTTGTGATGTGATTGTGTATCCGATAAAGAGGCGGGTGAACATTTTATGTAGTTTCTCATTGAGAGAAAAAAAAGATACCTAATTTGTGTGAGGTTTTTTTCATTATACAATTGACAGATTCAAGATTGGCCATCAACGAAAAACCTTCTATTTTAAAAAAAGCTTAGAGGGTAAGAAGGTTTTGTGTTCAAAAGCTTTTTGTTAGTGATCGGTATATGCAAACCTCAACATCGCTACTTAGACACAAGCTGCTGGATGATGGAAAACTGGTAAAACAAAGTAACATGCGAGCCTTTTGTATAGGATGCCATCATAAAGAATTACAGAATCCTAAATATTCCAAGTGCTCCGGTAATTTGGAGAAAACCGCATTCAAAGGAGAATAGGCTAACAAAATTCATAAAAAAAAGTCGTTTTTAATCGAAATTAGTTGTTTGTCAAACAGTTTGCTTCGAAAACTTATTTTTCAAACTACTCATCGATGATAACAAGTCTGTTAGTTTACTTAAGTTAATTAAAAAGGAGTAGCATAGGTATGCCCATGGCATAATGTCTGTTACGTGGGAGTTCGAGATTCAAATTGTAGGAACCTACTTACTTACTTACTTAGGGGGGCATTACAGTTCGGGGTGAACCTGGGCTTCAACCAACAATCTTCTATAACGTGTTCGATTTCGGGCGAGCTCTCTCTAGTTTCGCACTCTAAGTCGGTTAAGGTCTTCATCCATTTGATTGCGCCACCTAAGACGAGGTCTTCCCCATCCGCGATTTCCCTGCAATGTGCTTTCGAAAACCCATTGATCCGGAGCGTTTGGGTCCATCCGCTCTACATGGCCCAGCCATCGTAGCCTCGCGATGCGTACTCTTCTGGGTTCTGGCTATGCCCATGTCGCGGTACAGCTCATATAGCTCGTTATTGTATCTTCTTCTCCACACATTGTCTTCGCATACGGGACCAAAGATCATTCGGATAATTTTTCTTTCGAAACGACCAAGGGTTTTCTCATCCGCTTTCGATAGGAAAGCGGATGCTTTCGCGCCGTAAAGCAGGACTGGGATGATTAAGGTCTTATACAAGGTTACCTTGGTTTTTCTGGGGAGGGTTTTGTTTCTCAATTGCCTTCTTAACCCAAAGAAGCAACGGTTGTCAAGAGTTATTTTCCGTTTGATCTCCGCACTGATGTTGTTGTCCGTGTCTACAGCGGATCCTAGGTAGACAAAGTCCTGTACTACCTCGAAGTTATGTCTGTCTATTGTGACGTTTTGTCCAATTCGTCGATGTTCTGTGTCCTTGTTTGATGACAGCATATACTTCGTTTTGCCCTCATTAACCATCAAATCCATTTTTGCCGCTTCTGTTTCAATACTCGCAAAAGCACCTATGACATCACGCTTTTTTCTTCCCATTACGTCAATATCGTCTGCATAGACAATTATGTACAAGTACAAGTACAATTATACAGACTTTTGAAAGATTGTTCCTCTGGTGTTGACGTTTGAGTTTCTTACAATCTTTTCAAGTATGATGTTGAAGAAATCGCATGACAGTTTGTAGGAACAGTCAATCGATTTTGTACGGGTATCGACCTTTGCGAGAACTGAAAAGTCCACCGATAGTAATTTCACTGCCATGAAAAATACTTTCTCGATTATACTCGTTCGGAATCGGCAAACAATTGTAAGTACCCTCCATTCCTTTCAAGGTATAGTTGAGAGAAATGTTCTAGGCCAAGGTGCTCACGCTCTGTTGCCGCTCTAAAAAAAAACAGGAAAAATATGTGCTGACACTTTTAATTGCATCACTTATTTAAGAGTGATCGTATTATGGTCGCTACACTTTCAATTTGGAAATATTCAACACTCCTCCGCGCCCCCAAGCAGCTCTTCGGCAATGATGACACATATTCCGTTTTTCCCTGATCCTTTCCTTAGTAAAACATCATGTAGGCATTTGTCTTTGCATAAGAAAAAAAAAACTCACCCGATTTTGCATTTTGCCATTTTGCGACACAAGATGCCGACTCATTTCCTATACTCATCCAGCTCGGAACCTCTACCTTCATATAGTGAATCGCCGATAATCAGCCGCCGCGCCGCCGCCGGTTTAAAACGACGTTTCTTGTAATCCGACAAGCCGACACTGCTGAATGTATGTACACCAACAATATTTTGGGATATCTTCACTTGATCTTGCAGTAATTCAAGCAATGTCAGTCTCTATAGTCCGACAAATTCGATTGTCTGACACTGATCTGCAAAACTTTTGTCGAATTACTTTCAAACTATCAAATCCTAAATTTCCAATTCGTCGCACAACCTTGCTAGCTCCCAAAATCTGTGTAGCTCTGACCAGAGCTCTTGCACTGGTTTTCGGATTGATATCATGCTTGGCAGTGGAAGCTTCTGGGTTGTGCCAACCCACCAAAACGCTTTTTAGCAGTACATTGAAACAAATTTTTGAATAGCCGAGTTCACAGACTTCGTTTGACAGATGGTGGATGGTCGGATGTAGTTTGCATTCGGACTTATCAAACTTGTCGTCCAACCTTATGAGATATATTTCTCCACTCCGTCCAACTTCCAAATTTTCAAAAATATTTGAAAACCATCCCACATTGGTCGTTCAAACCAAAGTCTGTCGATTGTACAGTGTGAACTACACTAAAGTCATGTAAAACGTTGATGATTTTATTTGACATAGTGGAAAAAATGGAGCAAATGAAGTCTTTTTGGACAACGAGGTTTGGCTAACCTATGAGTGTATTCAAATAATACTTCCCGACACGATGATAAACCTTACAATTCTTTATCAGCCACAGTTGTCGTCAGTTTAGGTACATTCGTAATCACCCCCATTAACAATTTTGGACTACAAATGACAAATAGAGAGGACTAAAAACATATTCGTTATTAGTATTTTGCAACATATATTTAGAACCTGTTAATCATTTTATAAGCAGTGATAAATTTCATAGCAAAACATTAGGTCCGTTCGTTGAACTTTCCCCAGGGTTGACCCAGGTTTTCTTGACAACCCTATGAGTTGTCAAAAAAACCTGGGTTTTCCAGTCCTCAAAAAACGCTAAGCCACAAATCAACACACATCCCTGTCATTAAAAAAAAAATGTACATGCCATTTGACAGCCCTCAACTCGCCACAGCAAAAAGCTAGGGCGAGTTTATGGCAAACCTAGGGCAACCTTAGGGCTCAAAAAACACTCAATTTGACATTCAGTGCGAATTTAGGTTTCTCAAAAAACGTTTTGTGGCGACCCCAGGGCGACCCTAGGTCTTCAACAAACAAACCTATTCACATTCGTAGTCCGAAATAGTTACGACTGCCTTTGTAGGAGCCAATAATCTCCCCAATCATCGCACACTGGGGCAGCTCCATTAGATCGGTGCACAAAAGTTCACTTTGAAATTTTGGATACACAAACAAAAGCTGTTACTTTTCATAAAGTAAATTCATAGTATATAAAGATTTTATGTTTTTTTTTTACTATTTCATTGAAGCTATCGAAGTTGAAATTTTTGACACATTCTCAAGTTTCGATATCTTGAAAACGAGTGAGCTATCGAAAAATTTTATTTTAAATTTTTGTAACAAATTTTTTCGGCTTCAAGTATCGCTATCGAAAAATTTTATTTGACATTTTCGTTATATTTTGGCCTAATTAAGCCAAAATCATTGTCAGCTTGCGGCGCCAAAAATATCGTACTATCCTGAATATGAAACCGAACGATTTTCTTGGTGTAAACACGTAGATTTTAGATTTAGGGGACGGGTAGAGCTTGCTCAGCTCCGGGCACTGCGATGTCTGAATGAAACACGTAAGTTTATATATTAACAACTTAGCAAATTAGTCTTTTCTCAAAACAAATTTGATTTAAACCCATTTTTACTCTAATATTTGCAAGGCTTTAAAATACAAGGAATCACTTTAAACTGATCAAAATAATCTATCGTCGTGTTTTTGATTAAGCGAAAATAAAACGACAATGCATTAAATTCCAAAATTCGTTTATAATTAAAAAAACTAGATTTCAGCATTCTCTTCACTTTTTTTTCTAACCATAAAGACACTTTTATAGCCCTTTTAAACGGTCAGCTCTCAGTTCAATTTTCAGTTCAGTTAAAAAAAGTCTGTGTAAATAAACGTCAATTCGATGTTCAGTTGAGTTTTCACAAATCAGTGCTGAACAATAATCTTTCCAAATATTACCTCAAAGTTTTATTTTATTTGTGAAAAATCAAAATCAGAAAGAAAACCAAGAACTGAACTGAAAACTTATGTGAATTTCATCAATTTCAGTTTCAGTTAAACGTTTTTGGCAATCAAGGCCCTTTCAGACGATCATTTCAGTTTCAGTTTCAGTTGAGGTATCAGTTAAGCTTTCAGTTAAACTTATGTCTAAAGACCCTTTTAGACGTTCATTTGTCAGTTCAGCTATCAGTTCAGATGTCATTTCAGTCAAAAAGGACAGTGTATTTAAACGTCAGTCCGGTGCTCATTTGAGCTTTCTTTTTGCTGTGAGAAGCCTGTATTTTGATGATAGTTGTTTAACTTGAACCTGGACGATTGCTTTCAGAGTCGAATCGTTTAACTGTCAGTTAAGTAAAACGACTACGATTATGATTTAACTTATACGAACCAAAACTTGTCCTTGATTCATATAAATTCGTCTTGTAACTATATCTAATTTGTCTATGGACGGCGTATTCCACCGGGCGATTACCAGCGTGTAGCAGATAATTAAAGTGTGAGAGATACGATCCTTTCGAGATCACGATGCTCGTAACGCCGAAAAGGAAGCAAAATAAGAAGAAAAAGTGTATGAGTAAAAATCTTTTGTCAAAAAGTTTTCACAAATCGGTGCTGAACAATCTTTCGAAATGTCAACTCAAAGCTTTGTTTTCCTCATGTAAGATCCTCTGCCATTCCATGATGTAATCATCTTTTGCTATGTGAAAAAAATAAATATTTCTGCACAATGCAAGCAAGTCGTTGAAATCAATTTCACAAACAGAGAACATTTTTCATTATGTCTGCGGCTTTTGCAAAACTGCGTAATTATTCTTGTTAATCAATTACGTTCGAACAATGATTTCTTTTTTATTTTGTCGTATTCAATAGCCGCGCATTGTTAATGTCAAAAACCTGTATTTTGAGTCACTTTAAATGAACGTGATTCAACGAATTATTATTGAAAGAATGACCAAAAACAAACACTGGGATTTCCAAAAAACTCATGGTGTTTTTATTTAAATTGGGCTTTGAAGATCTACAAATCTACAAATTATGTTTCGAGTTTCCTTATCACTTAAATTTTTTTTTATTATTTCAACCATAAGAGTCATCATCTGTTTAGAATTTCGTGGAATTATGATAATGTATGTGTTTAGTGGTTCTAACAAC
This sequence comes from Melanostoma scalare, assembly GCA_949752695.1. Lineage (NCBI taxonomy): Eukaryota > Metazoa > Arthropoda > Insecta > Diptera > Syrphidae > Melanostoma > Melanostoma scalare. The sequence goes on from OX456986.1 coordinate 19,123,604, forward strand.
AAATAAACCCAAAAAAAAAACTGCAAACATTTTGTTTAAAATTGAAACGAAACTAGATTTATCAGAGTAATGCGATTCGGAAAGTTCGACCCGGAAAGAGCGATTTTAAGCATTTGTCAAGTCTAATTTTGAATTGAATTCGTTTGTACCTACTTCCGCTTCGGTTAATGGAGCATTAAAAACTAAAATCAAATATTAGATATCATAATCATCACAAAAACAGAGGAGAATAAAAAAGGCATCATCCTTTGATCCTGTTGTTGAGTGTGAAAAAAGTGCAGCGTGTGTGTAAATCAAACGTGACTTGTATAAATGCTTTTGTGCAAAAACTCTTTCCCCAGAATCAACTATTATTATCGATGCAACTTTCACAGTTTTTAATCGTTTGTTTATTCGCACCAAATCAATAAAGAAAGAAATTATTTCAATAAATAAAAATGAAAATGCCTCTCTTATAAGCACATGAACATGCTACCGTAATTTTCATTGGAAATTTACAAAAGATCACGTTCGTCAGCATTTATTTCAAAAGTTACGTGATCTCTCCGGAACAAAAACTAAACTCAACATTCAACGGCTTACTGAATGACCAATAACCCACCACCGCTCTCTGTAAAATGAAAAACTAGGGCGAATTGCCCTAGTTAGCCCCGGTAGCATCAAGACACCTTAGTTCATTTTTAATTCTGACTGAACCTGTGCTGACCCAGTTTGACAGTGAAACTACCTCGACCACGGGTACATACTCGTACATTATATGCATTTATTCGAAGCATGTATAAAAAAAAATGCAACTCTTTACTTAGTCTGGATTTGCATCTTTTAATTTCATTCGATACGTTGATTTCTTCCAATGACCATGACTTTGAACTGAGTAAAGGAGTGTTGCTGGTTGCTGCTGAAGGTTCTGCCTACATAAAAAAAAAAAGAAAAAAAAAACGTACACATACAATTAGTATGCAAAAACGTATTTTCAACTTTCCAACATTTATTCAAGGCAAGAGGCGAGCTCTATGCTCTATGGAGATGGGTGTTCCAGTTTGGTTGTGATATGAGTAATGAAGGGAGAGAGTGTGTTAAAAATTTCATTAGATGGCCAAGACAAGACATAGACACTGAAACCTTTCATATTTATACGAACATATATGCGTAGCGTGTGTAGTACGCTTGTTATAGATTTTTTGTTTTCTGTTTTTGTAAAAACAACGTGAGTGAAAAAAAAGAAGACTTATTTGTGTAAATACCTCCGGGCTATTATTTGACTTTGCAGTGAAAGCACAGTCGTGTTGTGTAATCCGGAATTCAGCAAACAAAAGTGTTACTCTCGAGCAGGAAGCAACACTCATTCAACTTCAACATACGAATTTGGATCTGTTTTGATGGCTCTGTAACTTGTGAAGTTTCTCTTTCTTTTAAAAGAAGAAAAAAAAAATGATGTTTGCTAGTGTGGAAATGGTATAAAGTTTTGCAATTAAAAAGGCTGCAATAGACTGTGGTGGCATGTTTCTTTTTTATTTTTTTACTTTAACTTTATCTTGCCTTTTGAGCATCAGTCTAATTACTTTTGAAAGTATAGACGTGTGGACTGTGCGTTTCGTGTGTGGCCTTCTGGTTTTCTTTCATTCGAAAGACTTGGTAGTCAAAGCTTTGTTTGATATTTAGCTATTATTTGATTATTTAAGTCGGCATTACATAAAATGTAGGCCTACCATAAATTGCTATGTATTTGAAGAAAATCATTATAGTTAAGACGTACTCAATTTCAAGCAAGTGTAATTAGAAACTTACTGTGGCTAGGTTTTTTGAGATGCTCCGAATGGCTATGCAATTTATATCCTGGCACGCTGATGTCGTGGAAACAGAAAGCCTTTTGGCTAAATCATGAGGAGGTGGTGGCTTTAACCAAATAAGAGCACGAAACTGCAGAGAGCTTTTCTGAAAATCGAAACTGTTGGTGAAAAATCTTGGTAAGCCCTGATATAGAAATTAAGGTCGGCATTGGTGCATTAATAGAGTGTACAGTGGATAGCCTCGAAGCTTGGGTTCAAATCCGGCGTCAGACATCTACTTTTATTTCAGCCTCCCAGTTTCATCTGGACGCCGCGCCGGCCGCCATTGAAGTAATAAGTGGAACAACCACGGTGTCTCTTCAATGGGGCCACCAAAAGGGAAATTTGCTACCCTTATAGTACAATGGCCCAGCAATTGAGTGCTACAGCTAAGTATAAGCCTCTTCCTTAAAAAAGAAAAAAAAAATAAATCCGACTATAAGTCTTGCTTACTGGCTTAAAAGGGAGTGGCTCTGCAGCCTTGAGTGGAACCAAACCTCAACCAACATACCTTCAACACAAACCCAATTTCTAGCAAACCATATCCATTTTTGCGCTCTCACTTAGTTTTAATTTCTATTCATTTGAAGACGCCTTAAAGAAGATCCCTTTTTTTTCTTTTGTTGTGTTCAAAGACTCTCGGGCTGGAGCATTGGTGTCCATGCGCTTTAAATGTCGCAGCCGTTAAATTCGGCTAGGTTCGTTAAATAAGACAAATAGGACAAAAATAATGATAAATTATTGGTTCCTCTCTTACTACCAGGTATCAAAAGTAATATACCGAGCACTTATTATTCAAAATATTTTGTGGATATCGACAAAGGATATCGGTTGTCATATTAATGAGTATTACAGAGCTTCGGGGACTAACGCATTCCAGGAACCTTTGATTTTATTCATATATCGAATAGCTGAAAGTAGGAGCACTTTTCATTGCAGTGTCACTACTCTCGGAAGACTTGCCAAATCCCCGCGAAAGGCAAGTATTGCCAAGTATTGCGTGGAATAATAAAATTATGTGGTTCTGTGGTTCGAACCTCGAACTCCCAAGTAACAGGCAGACATGCTAACAACCATTGCATCAGGGTCACGCCCCTAAAAGAAACAGCAATGAAGAATTTAAATTCATGATCAAAATTTAAAATTTATGATAAACACTTGCTGAAAAAAAGAAGATAAAAGCTGGTTCTTCGATTTTCAGCATTGATTTTAATGTAACGAGTGATAGGTACATCCTTCCTGGGCTGAATAGTATTTTTTCGATAGAGTTAAGGAAAGTGACGAAAGTTGAAAAGAAAAGTACAGCTGCTACCTGGATAAAGATGCGGCTGAAATTTTGGTATGGAAATTAATGAACGATTTGTAAAGAAAACCAAACAAAAAATAGAAATTCATCATCAATATCCCACAAATGAGCCAAACTTTTATCATTATTAGTGACTATGACTAGAAACGTTGCAAAATGGAGGCAATCTCGCATGTTTCTTGCTCTCTCGCTACGCAATATGTGACGTGTCTATATGCACCCAACACTAGGTTACAGGAGTAATTTGAGGAGTTAAAATCGGTCGAGTAGTTCTTCGTATTAGTTCGTTTTTTTTACACAACCCTCTTCTGAATAACTTGATGGTAAAAACAAATCGTGTGAATCGGGTTAATTCGTATAAAACGAAACCACTCAGTCATTTCTGATGAAAAACTTAACTGCGTTTCTCATCGGTCAATCTTAAACAAGCTTACTGCTGTCATTTGAGTTGGCAATTCATTTGGTGTAGCTGGTCTTGGTTCCTTTAAAGTCATTTCTAGTGATCAATCTTTAAAGAGCTGATTAAAGCCGTTTGAGTTGAAAATAGGTGGTGCGCGCGGCGTAGCTACGAAAAATATGTTTTTAAACGGGTATCGTCTTTCGCGAGGAACCTGCAAGTGCTTCGGTAGTGATTACATCGCCATGAAAAGCGCTTTCTCGATTAGCCCTTTGGAATCGAACAAACAATTTTTGTTCCCATCCATTCCTCACAATGCAATGTAGGGTTGCTGGAAATGGACTAGGCTCCGTGGCTCCCCGCTCTGTTGCACTTCCCTATTTATTATTTTTATTTTATTTGGGTGAATCTTAAGCTGTTATTGAAAATGCATATGCGCACTCTAACCCCAATTTTCTAAGAGCTCGTTTGTTTCGTGCTGTTGCTTGGATGATTATGTCTTAAAAGCTTGACTCATTTCTGTATTGTTAGCTTAACATCGATCCTTCACAGTTCTCCACAAAAAATCCCAAATGAGTAATATCACTGCTTCGAGGCGGTTAATTGTTTTCGCGCTGATAACACTGATAACATGATTTGGCAAATCGGTATGCATGCGATTGTGGCATGGGCTGTGTGGCATGTCTCGTCCAAGTTCATGTCATTCATCTCAGTAGAAAAATGTCGGTAGTCATGGCTCTGTAACCATCCAGTTGATGGATACGTTGTTCCTAGCCTCTAATTTCCGAAGACAAAAGGTCCAAAGATGCCACCGCTCCAAAATTCGGACCAAACTCTGATGGAGAGACTCAAATGAGATAATTTTTTTTGTTAACGTAACCGCTGAGATGAAAAGGCGCCTTGTCACAAAAGGTGTTTTTCGCTCAAAATCGTTGTCCAATTCAAGTTGCTCCAAGTCCAAACTGCGATGTTAAAACGAAGTGGATGGTCGTTTTGGCCTTGTAAGCTAACAATCTTATATCTTTGTGCAGAGTTCTCCTCAGACTAGTTCGTGAACCGATGATACACCATAATAGTTAGGGGCTAAGTAAAATGTTTTCTTTGTAAACTTAACATTCACTACACTTTAACACTCAAGTAAAATAAAAATGTTGAAAATGCATTTTGTCCTTAAAAAATATATTTCACCAGGTAAGATGCACATGCAAATTTCCAAAAAAAATTCCCAACTGCCGAAAATTTCAGAAATACTAAAATCGATTTTTCAACACAAGTGTATTGAAAACTGTGCAAAACTCCAAACACCGAATTGAATTGTATTGTAACTGAAAAAGTAACAATTTGCCTCTCATGGATATTTATAAGCTTCCTTTATCCATTGACATATTTCACAGACAATGGAATTGCACGTTTCGTTGTCATTCACCTCTTCTCGTATTGAATGCGATTTTCATGGAGGTCGACATTTGTGTGATCCCCTCTGGTAAAAGTGAATGGCACATAAATAAAACTACACAACATAAGCCGGTGCTATAGTTACGTTTGTACAAGAACCAAAGCTTATAAGACACACAACTGTTCCAATAGGCAATGTGTGTTCAAAGGAACCCATAAAAACCACCATCGCACACAAACACATTTCATAGTTTCGTGGGGGCGATGTGATTCTTTTTTGTCTGATGTTCGACGACTCTGCACGATATGCACCTTTTGTACAACGCAAAACAAAGTCTTGCTACCAAATCTGAAACTCGGAGCCGGTAATCTGAATATATATGTACAAAACATACAAACGAAAGATCTCTTTTACAGAATAAAAAAAGAAATCAGCAAATCAGAAAATCGTGCGCACAGCAAGATTCCTCTACTCTACCGGTGGGTGACTCATTTACACCGAATTTTATTATACCAATCGGCCGCTTCGCGTGCAAAGATTTCGACAACAAAAACAAAACGAAACTTTACAAAATGAAAAATTACAAAAAGCAAAAGTAGTTTTTCGCTTATCTTGCTCGCTCTTTTATTTTTGTAGAGTACGAGTATTTTGCTGAATCTATAATTTTGATCGGACAAAATACGCCATCAACAACTACAACTGTCTGCGACGCGACGCGACCGATGTAGGCTGGCTGGGAAAAAAATTAGTGACGTATGCGCAAAGGTATTTCGCGTAGTCAACATTGCCCTGTGTATTCGACGGATCAGAGGCAACAAACAAAAACTCACGCAGACAAGAAAAACTTTGATCGGTGAGATTCTTGAGAATCTGGAATTTTCAGAGGCTTTTTTTGTTTTTTTACGAGTATTTGTTTTTAGTTAACAAAGGCAATCTAATGAATTATTCACATTGCAATAAAGTGATTCACTTGAATGGCAACGGCAATAGAATACAGTGCCAGTCACTGCGCTGCGCCGAGCCGCCGACCGGCCGGCTGTGTTTTACAGGTCATCGGAACATCAATGCTTTAAGTTGATGTCATGGTTGGTTGTTTAGTTAGTTAGTATTGAATTTTTTATTAGTTTATCGCAAAATAAGTCAAAACATTTCGGACGTTGGCCTTTTGTTTGGTTTTATTGCTATGTCGGGGTATATTTATCGAATAAATTGCTTTTGCCTGTATTACTAAAACCAGCGACCTTGATCCTTGAGTATCAAATTTTGTGGTACCTAAAAAAGTTTCATATGATGAAAGGAGATCTATGAAACATCCCAGACTCCTGTAACAACAGCAACGTTTCATGGGTTATCTAAATTTGAGCCTGCATAGAATTTCAGTTAATCAAACATGAATATAGGTGAACTTTGAGAAAATTGCGTGAGGCAGCACTGGCACTTAATTCGACAGCTAGGTGGCTGCACTTAAACACTAAATTCGACAGTGAGGTAGCACTTTGGCACTAAATGCGACACGAGGTAGCACTTGGGCACTAAATTCGACAGTGATGTAGCAGTCGAACACAAAATTCGAATGCGAGATACCACTGGACACTAAATTCGACAGTGGGATGGCACTTGGACACTGAATTCGACAGTGGGATGGCACTTGGACACTGAATTCGACAGCAAGGTGACACTTAGACACTACATTCGACACGAATTTGCACTGATCACTAAATTCGACACTGAAGTAGCAGTGGAACACAAAATTCGAAAATTAGGTACCACTGGATACAAAATTCGAAAGTGAGGTGGCGCTTGGACACGAAATTTGAAAGTGCAGTGGCACTTGGACACTAAACTCGACAGCGATGTAGCAATGGACACTAGACACTAAATTCGGCAGTGAGGTAATACTGGACACTAAATTTGGTAGTGAAGCAGTTTATACAATTTAACATTGATGTGGCACTAGATACCAAACTCTACAATGATGTAGCACTGGACACTAAATTCGACCGAACCTTATATAACATCTTTATGTGGATGGATGACTCGATTGTTTACCTAGATCACTCGAATACTAATATCTCGATTATTGCAACTGTGTCCATCCACCGTATACTCACTAGTGGATCGCTAGTGTGAAGCAGTTAAGTGGTAGGTTTATGATCACTTCGAGATCACGATGCTCGTAACGCCGGAAAAGAAAGAAGCAACTGATTGCGACTGTGCCCATCACAAATTGAGAGATGCAAACAAAAAGAATAAACTTGATTGTGCTATTGTTTCAAGTGCCTTTCAAGTTCTAAATCATGTGAAAATGTTCTAAAGAAAACTTTTAAAGTGTGTTAAGAGATCTTTCATAGAAGAAAATGTCTTTAGTATAAATTAAAGTAGAATTCTTAAATGGTTTGTAATCTGGGAGGAGTAATATTGGTACATGGGTTTATAGAATCATCTTTTTTCACCGCTAAACTAGTACATATACTGTAAATAACATTTTTTGTATTCCTCTTAAAGCCAATGTGTGATGATAAAGAGAAAATTCTTCCGCTACTTTGCTTGGAATTTCAAAGAACCAATAGAATACCCGAGAGTTTGCAATGAAAAAGCCATCATTTGTTTTGCTATTTCTTGTTTTTCTTTATCGACTTTGAGCTGTGTTTTTTGCTGATTCTGTTGTTGTTTCCCATCCATTCTCGCCATTTGTTGAAGAAGCCAACAAACTATCAAGAAGTTGACGTTAGAATGAAAGCAAAACCTAGTGGTTCTTAACGTCAATCAATGTGTCCGTGTGGCATTCCTTTGCTCACTGGCATATGAATGGAATATATAGACAGTCGCTGCAGGTTACAGTTGGTCTTATGCGGATATAAAAGTTATTTCTTATTTTCCGCGTTTTTGTTTTTGGATTAGTTGTTGTAAATGGCTCAGAATCTTTAGTCGTGAGAAGGTACTTACTATTGATTTTCCTTCAAACACATTGCTTAGAAACCTTTCCTTTTAATGAACACAAATCACTGCCATCTGCACGCACAGTGATCTCAGTTTCAAACTGACATGCCATTGACACAGATTCGTCGTGTTTTGTTGCAATTGACCTTGGTTGCGAATTAAATATACTTTAATAAAGAAATACAAACATCAATCTAATTTTCGAGTATGTTTTTCATTGTTATACATGAACATTGAACGAGGACATGTTTCATCATCAATTTGTTCAATGAACTTGAAAAACAACACAAGTATGTATAAGTGTGCTCAGTGTGCTGGAGGAGTATGCTTTTCTATTTTAAACAATCAATGATTGGAAAACATGGCAGATATACGTATACGAGTACTAAGCACAGAGATCACCGCCATTGAAAATCGAAGAAATCAATCAACCAACAGAGCATGACATTCCAATTGCTATAGTCTGGTTCCAGTTTGTTTTTTGTTTTTTTCTGGACAAACAAACGAACCTGTACAATTGTACACATGTTACTTCTGTTTCTTTATGAACAAATAATGTTGCAAAGGGAATATGAACGACATTCCCCAGAAGCATGACGTCGTTCAAGATGATTAACCGCTGCAATTGTGCGCTGCGTTCTGAAAAATCATACCTATACTCCCGTTCTGGAATTCCTAAGACTTTTTTCACAATCAAACAATGTCCGACTTATCTAGTGAATGATCATTTCCGTACGCTACTCTGCTCTGTCGGCTGTCTTCGATGAAAATATTTTCAATGTAGGTACCTTTACTCGTATCTTTGAGACGCCTTTCATACTTGTGTATCTTGTGGAATGCAAATGAACCACCTCTAACCTCATTTCTCATACGAGATTCTGGTGTCGCGTCCACGGGATCACAGTCTGTTGCTCCCAATTTCCATTAATTGAACACGCTGATGCTCTTTGAAATTGTCTGTTGGTATGTGTGGATTTTTCTGATTACACTGCAGCCGGACTCGGATTGTGTGTAGAACATCTCTCTGATATAGCGGTTAATGGTCATACCGGCCAACACTGGTATCAGTTAAAGTATGTCTTCTGTTTTTTGTTTTGTTTTCGGGAGGGATATCTCTGCTTGGTAGCTGGTGGGGTTTTTGAACTTGTATTTTGTATACCCGCATCGTACCTATTATATTTAATCTATATAATTTCAGCCTTTTAAGTTTGGAGTTTAAATTTGTTTACTGTGGTGCGTAGATGGCCTGGCCATGGTAGCATAGCAATAGAGAAACATGTTAGCAATTGTCATTTGGAAATTGCTTTGAATTATCTGACAGAGGCATAGTTGGGAGTCATGGGTTGTGTTTCCGTCGTGCGTCCGTCGATTAAATGAGCATTTGGAGGTGCTGTAATTGTAGGTACTAAGTACCTACATACTTTGACAACAATTGTTACCGGATGCAATGCAGAGGTGCCGGGAGTGCGGATTGCAGAAGTCAATGGACTCACCGAAGTAACCAACGACTGCTCGTTTATGAGTGTTTTAGTCCACATGGCTTCATCGAGAAACTTATCTGCTTTCAGTCTTTGAATTGAGTTTTAGATTCAACAATTGCTGGGCAGGTTACTGTGTAAAACAGTCCTTCTACAACCACGCAAAATGTAACCTTAGCCTGGGAAATGAAAGATAAATAATATCGCCATCTCTAGTCACAAACCTGACTCAACACTTGACTTGTTAGCGAAGTTGTTTGGGTTAGGTGTTGAACTAATGATTTTTGTGTTTGTTTTTTCCCCTAAGATTTACAATATCGAAAGAAAAAATCTGCAGGTGCTTATGTAAATTCAATTTAATTTAATTTCTAATTAACCGCTTAGCAAAACAGCAATTCAAAATACCTACAACTGTTTTGATCTTAAGCCTGTCTGCCTGTGGTGCTTAGGTAATCGAAATTGAATCAGCTGATTAGTTTTGGTTTGAAATTTTCCATTGAAGTTATTTTTTTTGTGGGAAAAATACCTAATCTATAAAGAAGAGCCGCGCTCAGATTGTATGAACTCTTTGCATGCATGACAAAAGGTACTACTGATAACCTGTTGCATTTATAGAATGCTGCTGTCAATTATTTTCATATTCACAAGAATCTACACTCTACAGTGTGGTTTACAAAATGCTTTGTTAAATATTACAAGCTGACTCCCATATCAGGAGTTGTCTGGTAATTAACTAATTAGTCAATTTATTTTTAATTAATACTCGTATATAGTTAGAAACGCTTATTAATTTAAACATTTGACTAATGAATACTTTTTTTTATTTCTTTATAGGTAAGTTAACGCTCTTTACCTTCCTCTAGTAGTTAGTAAGTAAGTACATATTCATATGCAAATAATACAATCAAAACTCAGTCACCAGGAACTAAAAGTTATCCTCTAACAAAACATTTAACTGACTCTTGTCATAAAAAATAGAGAGTTTAATAAGACATCAATGACAATCTCAATGCCCATCCCTTTTCATACAAAAACGTCGTTCTTTAATTTCAAAATATGGAAAAAAGTATTTTTCCGTAGAGATACCCACAAAAAAGTTTTTTGAGATCTGGCCAGGGTCCCTAACCCTAAAGTCACGTCATTGTCTGATACTCTAAGCCGTATCTCTTGGCTAGACAACGACAACGACAACGACAACGACAACGACAACGACAACGAATTATTCTGTCCATTTTCCAATTTCTTATTCCAATATATGAAATCGTTTAAAAAACCTTACTACATTTCAAAACTAACATCATCGGCGTGCACAAACATTATTTTGAATTAAATTCATTTGAATTCAAATGTTTCTCGCGGTTCATTTTATTTATTCAATTTGTCATGTGTGTTAGAAAGAGACAAGCGTCTTTTGAAACTCTCAAATTCTCTCAAACTGTAATGGCCGACGACAAGTACTGACGTTTCGATGTAAACTAATTCTTTTAAGCGATAATTTGTTAAAGATCGACTTTAAATTCACAAATTCTTTTCAATTTATTGTTTTAAAGTAAATGTGAATCGAAATTTAGTTCGCGGAAAATCATTTTTTGTTTTAATTAAAATCGCGGTGGTGCGTGGTGTGGAATCGTAGTGTTAATTGTGTTTTGTCAATCGTTTTCGCAGATTCGCTAGTGTTTCAATCGGTTTGTTTCTGAAATAAAGTCTTTAAAAGAAAATTTTTGTCCGGCAAGTGTTTGGTTAAAGTTTCTAAAATTGCTGTGTTGCGTTGTGGTCAAGTAAATTTGTTAAATTTTGCTCCATTCAATCTAATTGATAAAGTTTCATGTCTCTTTCGAGTGTATGTGTGTAATAAATCAAGATGGCCGTCAATATAGAATTTTCGCTAATAATTCGTGTTTTTCTTTCGATTCCACTTGTTTCGGTTTTGAATATTGATTCAATTGTGATGTTTTTTTTTGTCCCTCGCGGGTTTGAGAATCTGTGCTTCTCTGTTTCGTAGTTAGAACCCTGGAATTGTGATTTGTCGTGGTGAGTAAACCTACCAATCTTTGTAAATGTTTCTTTATTTACATTTTTTGCAATAAAAAACTGCATAGAATTTTACGACAATAGTGAATAAACACATGTTTTAAGTGCCTTAGGACCTTTCAGTAGAGTTTGTTGAATTTATACGAAATTCTTACTGCGAAAGACATTGTCAACAAATATAGCGCATTTTTTTCTGACCATTTTACTTATTTGGTGTTTGTTTTAAAAATTAACATTAACACTTTGGTGGGAACTTGAGCTTACTTGTGCCGTTTTGTGTGTCGAATCTTTGCCATATTCAATGCGCATATACATATGTTTTCAGGGGAAAACAATTGAATAGATGATGATAATTATCAATTGTGCTAATTGGAGATTGTTTATGTTTTTGATGGGGATGGTGTGCATGTATACTGAATTAATCGATTTGTTTTTCGATTATAATTAAATTATTCATTAACAATTAAGTATAACGATTCAAACGAAATTGATTGTCACATTTACGTTCTGCTTATAAATTTATTGATTGGTTTATTGGACTTGCATTTGAGTATGATTCTGAAATAATCATTAAAGCTTAGTTGTTGTGAATAATTTTCACACACATAAGAAAACACTCAGATTATGCTGTTAACATTGTTTATACTCTAATAGCAAAGCATTTGAGTATCTCACTAGAAATTCATGAATGTAAACTATTGACTTGAACTATTGAGGGTTTGAATCGCGTAACTTTTAAAACGACTATCGTCCAAAATGTTGGTACTAAAGAAAAAAAAAAATAGAGTGGCAAATAGAAAAAAAAAAAAAAATAGAGCGGAGAGCCCTGGGGCTAAGCGCTTTTCGCTTAGGTATACCTTGTGAGGGAATGGAAGGGACCTACAATTTTTTGCCGACTCCGAATTTGGCTAATTGAGAAACTATTTTTCATGGCAATGAATTTCTATGGGAGGAATCGCAAAATCCTCGTAAAAGGCGATACCTACGAAAAAACAATTTTCCTTAATGTTTCTGGCATTCGACAGCAGACACGCTAATCATTACGCCGCAGTTATTTCACGGCCTGAATCGCTTAACTTTTAAAACGACTATCGTCTGCAATTTTGGTTATCAAAATACGTTTTTCAGAGCTCGAAAAAGTAACCAAAACTTATGAGAAAAGTACCTGTCATTCAATCGGTGATAGTGAAGTCACATGGAACAATATTTTGACATAGATTGGATCGTCTTCAAAATGTTACTCCAACTGGCCCAGACTATTTTAAAACATACACAAACAGCTTTGATGTTGAGTCTTTCGAGCTAATCGCAACAGTATGACTTACAACTCAAACATTTAATGGAGGCCTTAGTTTTTACATTCGAAAAAGGAATTAGAAATAAAAAGTGTCTAAATCCAGAGTGTGTTTGACTCAGCGAAACAAACGTATGCGTAGTTGTTAACTGATTATACATTTCACATAGCTACCCGTATGTTTTCCAATTTATGGAGCTCAATAAACGCTTGTGCTTCCTTCTATAGTGTGATTACTCGTAAGCCTCAAGTGGTTGACTGAAGTGATAAAAAAAAACTTTTTTAGACGTCTGCCTCTTTCTCTTTTTTCTATGTGACACTCGTGACACCCGACAAACTAATCACTAGGGTTATAAAAATGCCACTTGAGTGTCAGAAACAAAATACTGCATACGGCAGACGGAATCGTTTTTCAAAAATATTAAAAAAAACAAAATTTTGTTTTCCGTATCACGAAAAAAACCATTACAATTAGCTTTGCTGCAAAATTTGCTCTCAATCAATTCTCGCTATTCAAGAGTCTAATCAAAACAAAATAAATAACTGGTATTTCTGTTGATTGATTCGAGTGAGTCAAATCGAAAAACCCCTCCTGAAAGTCGTAGACATCCCAATTAAAAAATACCATACACTCACACGTTTTTTTTCCTTCTGCTTCTCCAGAAACTAGGTTACGGAAAAATAAATAAAAAAGAAGCAGAATAGATGTCCAATTCAGGCAATCTAATTGCATAGGAAGTGAGATTGATTCAAACTATAATTTCCCCTTCAGATTGATGTTTCTACAATTCCCTGCACTCGAATTAAAAATACATTTTTATCACACTAAATATTTCCTGCTCGTATAAATATTTGAAGTTCTTTTTGTTCTAAGTCTCATGCTTTTTTTTGTGTTGAACAATGTGAGGTAGCTTCAGATAACGCAGTGTTTTTTGTTTTAGTAGCAGTGGCGCGGCACTGCGAATTATTTAATGTCAAATTGGATAAACTTATCGGATTGGCAAACAAATGATAACTTACCCTCAAGTGTTTGGACACGAAGGACGGTGAAAAATGAAAGAGCGATAGTTACTTCCGCAGATAATATTGGTGTAGAAATAATGCGATGTACTTAAGCTTATGTCGCAGGATATTGTCGGCACAGTGTCGTCATATTCTTTAAGCTTTTGAAACACTTAATTGCGTGATGTTTTGTTTACCATTGTTTTTGTTTGGATAAACAAAACGGTGGTTGATGATAAAAAGCTCAACTGTTTCTTGAGTGCGAAATGAAGCATTTTTAAAAGTGAACTGCCTCGTGTTTCTAAACAACGAGTGTGATGTCATTTTTACAATTCGACAATACGACGTAGTTCTGTTTTAGTTTGATTTCAAAACTTAAATGAGCGGAAAACAACTTGTGCATGTTGATAGTGGTGTTACATCTCATTAAAATCCTCAGAAGCTTAATCATCTAGAAATGCTGAACTATAAACCGACCGACTACGGTCATCTTCACAAGCAAACCTTGAACAACATGCACTCCATTCGCTTTATCGATTTTTTATGGCCCCATACGAGAATTGCTTCATAAAAATGTTGGTATTATTCACTATTTATTTATTGGCCATGAGCATTGCATTTTAAAAATCCTATCTAAACCCACCCTTTAACTATAAGAAGGGCAGACTCATTTTGTTTCTTTTAAAATTGCATAAAGCTCAATTCCTTCTCCGTTTTCACCCCAAACCACCATAAAATCATTCCAGTTGCTAAGGGGCATAATAAAATCTATTTCTACCTCCCTAGATCTAGCTTACTATTCTATATATACTAACGTCAACCATTAAAAGGTTGCCCCCCAGCTACCACCTTCTGCCATTGTAGGTCTTCTAATTGCCAGCTAGTAGTTCACTATCCGTGGGTAAGTAGAATGATAGGGATTCTCTTCTATGGCAGTGCACAACTTTGGTTACACCGTCGAGAACAAGACCAACCGAACACCGTATTTGAAATTACTTAAAGGATTCTACGGGTCGTGTGTTTTTTCTTTTCGTTGTGTTTGTGTGTGTGTGTTGTTGTTGACCCGTGTAAATGGTGTATCGTCGGATAAGAACAAGCAGGATACTATAGGATATTTTATATCGAAGCGAATTTAATGTTGCCCAGGGTTTGCGTTTAAAGCCTTGTTAAGTGGTTGTGTTACTATAAAAAATAATTGTATATTATTTTTGTGTGCAACACTTTGTGAAATAAAGTAAGTTATTCTCTTCTTTTTTGATGTTGTTTGTGTAACGTTGAACAGAAGAACAAGGATATCTTTAAGTAGATGATTATGAGCTCACATGAATTTGTGGGTAGAGTCAAATACATCATTATATGGGTGATAATGTTTCTACGAATTACTTTTAATAGTTTTGAGTTTTGTGTGTGTGTGGCTTTTGACTCTGGGTTTAATCTGTGCAATCTTGGGTCTGCCGTTTCTATTTTGGTTTGTTATTATTGTTATGGACTGTTACCAAATGGTCTATTGCAGATTAATGGTTTCTGGTCGGTCGTATTAGGCTTAAGGAAAGAACATTCAAAGGGTTTATTGTGAATTAAATTAAAAAAGGTCTTCGTTAAACTGAGAATGCCTGAGGCCTTTTTTAATTAAAATGTTGCAATAAAAGTTTAGCTCGTCGTTACCGCTATTAAAAATTACTCGTAATAAAAATAACTTTGGTAGAGGGGGACGTTTCCTGCTGTCTTCGAAGAATGTAGAGTTTTTAAGTGCTTGTACTTTCGGCAAATTACATATGTAGGTAGTATAAATTGGAAAAGGAAATATAAATATGTACAATTAAATTGCGGCCTTTCTGTTTATATCTGAAGAATGTAAAAAAATGAGCCCATTGCTTAAGTCTGCGTCTTAAAGAAAATCGTTTCATGATGTTATGCAGCTGTCACGTAAGTTTGCCATGAAAAAAGGTAAGGTCCCCATTCATTCTGTGAAAAAAGGAATTAGGGTAAACGCACTAGTAGCCGGACAGTGTTAGTACCCGGACACATTGACCTTTTTTGCGATTAATAGATAAATCACACAAAAAATTCACAAATGTCAACAAACACGGGTCCTTCAATGTGTCCTATACATGCATGCAAAGTTTCAGGTACTCGAAATGCGTACTTTAAGAACTACGCGTTAAACCTTAAGCAATAAAATGATTGCTTAAGGTTTGAAGGTGCGGTCTCGTTGTCGATTTAGGTAAAAAAAAAAAATAGTAGGAACAGTTTTTAGTAGTAAGCAATTGGACAAGTAATAGTTAATTTATTGTAATGGAAAGTCATTGATTTCGTTGGAAATATGATTAACTAAAACAATTTGCAAAAAAAACCGAATTTAATCAAATCTTTGCCATTATCTGTGGTGTCCGGGCACTAAAACCAAAATTGAATACGTTTTTCAGTACCCAGACATGTTGTCCGGGTACTAACACAGTGCGATTATCATGCATGTTCAGTACCCGGACAGGGGTTGTTTCTTAAAATTATTGTGTCTGGATACAAAAACAAAAGCGTTCGGATACGAGATCAGTCATTTTAAGAGATCAATCATTGAGAGATTTAATCATTTAAAGAGACAAGCCCTGTATGGATACAAAAAATGTGCGCTTATCTTATATTTTTAGTATGTAGAGAGGGCTTGTCTCTCAAAATGATTGTGTACGGGTACTAAAACAAAGGCATCCGGGTACTGGATTTTGCTGTCCGGGTACTAACGCAAACGGAACTTTTCTGAGTTGTTATTTTATTAATTTTAACAATGATCTCTTTGCAATTTACTTGAACGCCATATTATTGAGCAATATCTATATTCTTAAAATCAATAAAAGATTCCGCGGTAGAATTTATGGTTACAAAATGGTTTGAAGTCAAAGTTGAGAAAAAAGTTAAGTGTCCGGGTACTAGTGCGTTTACCCTACCAGACTTTTAAATGGAATATCAATTTTTTTTACCTACAAACAAACGAACACTTATGTTCTGTTAATATTTCCGCTCTCAAAGCTTGGTGTTGGTTCACCGTCCTTTATGAATAACGTTCTTTGGGACTGATTTTTTTTTTTACTACTAAATAAGTGTAGAATATTAAATTAATAGATGATAACGACTGTAAGGTTGGTTGCAGAGAAAAACTTGAAAGAAAATATAATCAGACTTTTATTCAATCCATGACCATACTAATTTCACGGAACGAATGTATGAAAGCTTAGATTGAGCGTAACTAAGCCTATTAACTCAATGTCAAAAATTATACATTTGTGTCTGGTGTGAACTGGAACTCGATGAAATAAAAAATTCAAGTTTCATTCGCTTTGAACAAGTGCAAGCAGATTGTTGAAAATCACAGAAAAAGTGATGTCATTTTGAAAGTGAAAATTAAAATTTTAAACATTTTGGTCAAGTAAGACAGTCTTAGAGTCAATACTTGGGGAATATTATTTCTATATGTGTCTACTCCTACTCGCATTTAGGTTAGGTAAGGTAAGGCTGCCAGGAAACTCACTGCCACACTTAGACCAATATTAGGTCCGTTGTAATTCTATACGAAAGATGTGAGGTTGTGCCTCAATTAACCATTTCGGAACGCATGGTATACATGTGTACCAGCAAAAGTTGAAACATTCCTATTTTGATATGAGTGCGATAATATATGTACCAGTTCATCCGCGTGTGTGGTGTTGTATTGTTTTGTCTTTTACAAGGTGCATATTACGCCACTGTACCACAAAACATCGAAAATGGTATAAGTAAATTCACAAACCCTTCAAACACTTCCTCATAGCATATTGGCTCCACCTGAGCTCGAGTCTACAAATTTTATGATGAAGCAGATATTTTTTCGAACTCGCTCGGTTGCGAGAGTCCTCAAAAATCTCAATATACATAAATCCGCTGGTCCAGATGGTATCCCCGCCGTTGTTCTTAAGAGGTGTTCTTCTACGCTGGCAAAACCACTGCGTAAACTTTTCCATTTTTCCTAATCTGCTGGGATTTTCCCCAGCAGATGGAAAACTGCTTTTGTCCAGCTGGTCCCTAAAAAAATCGAATCTACCTCACCGTCCAATTGAACTAACGTCCCTTCTTTCCAAGGTCATGGAAACGTTGATAAACCGTCAACTTGAAGAACGAAAGCTTCTTAATGACCGTCAGTACGGCTTTCGTAGCAAACGGTCCACTGGTGATTTGATGGCACATCTCACCGAAAGTGGAACCAATCTTTACATTGTTTTGGAGAAAGTAAGATTATTGCGCTTGATATTTCTAAAGCATTTAATAGAGTTTGGCATCAGGCTCTTTTATCGAAAATAAGTGCTTTTGGTATCGATGAGTCTCTTCTTCGTTGGATTAGAAACTACCTTTCCGACAGTTCAATACAAGTTGTATTGGATGGCTTCAAGTCTGATACCCACTTTATAAATGCTGGTGTGCCCCAGGGCTCCGTTTTGTCTCCGACTCTCTTCCTTATTTTCATAAATGATTTCTTGTCTGAAACTCCTAATCCATTTAATTGTTTTGCTGACGACTCGACCCTCAGCTTATATTCGTTTCCAAATTCACGTCCCTGCCTTTCGGATGTGGAACTAGAACGGTTGTGTATGATAAGGTCATTGAATTCTGACCTTGACAGCATTGTTACATGGGGTCATAAAAACCGATTAGAATTCAATGCTTTGAAAAGTCAATGCTGTCTCTTGTAGTTGAAGCTTAACATTCCCCCATTGCCATTATCCATGAATGGTACCTGCTTCCAAGAAACCGAAAAGCTGTCAGTACTTGGTATGTGTGTAAACGATGATTTTCGTTGGAATGACCACATATTTGAAGTCGACAAAAACGCTGCTAAATGCTTAGGCTTCTTGAGACGATGCAGGAAGTTCTTCACCCCTTCTGATCTGGCTACAATATAAGTATATATACTAATATAAATAAGGCCTTCATCCGCCCAAAACTGGAGAATAACTCCCATATCTGGTCAGGTGCTCCTCAAACATCTTTGCGCCTACTTGATAGAGTACAAAATAGAGCGTTGAAATTGATAGGTCATAGTTCAATCGTAGAATCGATTGATTCTCTTGAACATCGTCGAAACGTTGCCTGTCTTACTCGCTTTTATCGCTTTTTCTACAAACCGTGCTCTAATGAAATAGCCAGTTGCATTCCTCCCCTGAAACAATTTAGCCGCAAAACCCGCCTCGCTAGGAATGCTCATCAGTTTTACCTTGAGCCCAACTTCGGACGTACAGTCAAGTATAGAGATTCATACTTTAATCGCACCACCCGTATGTGGAATGCTTTACCTGGCTCTGTGTTTCCCCTGTATTACGATTCACAAAAGTTCAAAAGCAACGTGCATCGGTGTCTCCTTTCAAATCCTCTCCTATTTTCCTAAATGCTCGTACTGTGTTATATTACATTATAAGGGTAGTTATAACCCCCTGACGTGCGCGTTAATTATATATAAAAAAAAAAAAAAAATGACACTTATTACGGAGCTTATATGCATTGTGCAATATGCTTGGGGATACGAAGTGTCTTGTGGGCATTTAGGTTGAAGTAGATAATGAATGATAAACCAAATTCAATGTCCTTATGCCAATTTATTGTAAAAAGTCTGTACGTTCATAATTTTTTAAAAGAAATAAAATCATAAAGTTTGGTTAGGTTTATGTTCTGACAATCGATGTTGTTACCTCCACGTTTAGATCAATGTGGATCGATTTTGATGCTCTGTGGCGCGTTATACAGAACACAAAGGAATATGTTTTTGCAGATATCAGTGTAGACAGTGTTTAGTTTTTTATCATAAAAGCTATTGTTACTTGAGTCTTGAATTCGGTAGGCCAGGTTTTAATGATTTGAATTTATAACGCTACAGAAAATGTTTACCTTTTATTTGAATGATTAAACGTGATCGAAGTCCGAAATTGTTGATTTAAAGTCGTTTCAAAGTCTAGACTTATTATTGGTGAAGAGCATTACGATTAAACAGTATTCAAAGTAAATTTTTTTTTACAATAGTCAGGAACAATTAGTCCTAATGGTTTGGGTTCCAAGTTATCATAAATGACGAATAAAATATTACCCCATGTCCCTATAGTTTGCTGTCTTGTATATTGCCAAAGCTAATAGTAACTTTAACTTCGTTAAAATTCGAAAAAAAAGATTTGATCCCTAGCTTTCTTAAATCAGGTCTTTTACTATTCAAATCGAATCTGCAGACCGCACTATTTTATTGAAGACTTTTGCATATTGTCTGTCTATAAGGGGTGCACAGAAGGCATAATAGATGGCAGCATCTCCATAATAAAAATCGGACTCAAAAGATTCTGTCCAAATTTTTTTTTAAATTGCAGATACTGAAAAGCGAACTCAATTTCATTAGGACTAAAAATCTCATGACACCACACAAACTTTTAACAGTATGACGAAAGCGCTGTAGGTACTAACACAATTATCGAGCTGACACCAGTGAGGTTTCATGATTAGTCCCAAGTGAATGACCAAATGTCCTTCAATAAATATCCGATTAATTAACGTACAAAACATTCACCTAAGAACTCAGTACTACAAATTAGATTTCTATAACATGACCCACCTCATTCAAAATTCATTATCAGTCCTTGTTAATCCAACTTTAGCCATCAGCATCACGTTCAAAGTCAAAGCCAACACGTGCCGACTTCTACACTCTAGAGGATAAACTATCAAAGTTATGACATTGCGGTTTTGTCGCAAACAGCCATGTAACTTCCGTTTGGCCTAAACCTTGTCTGGCGCCGCAACATTATCGCAAATAATCCTTTTTCATCGCAATCAACATCATTTGTTCTTAATTGTGGGACAAATTCTGTCACAGAGCCTATGAAAGAGGAAAAAATAAAATAAAAACTAAAATCGATACAAATCCCCCTTTGGTCTTTTGATATTGATGTAGTTACATCATACAGCATAAAGCATAATGTCACGCCTCAAGCCAACATCCTCGCTCGTCCATTCCTTATGTTTACCCCGGATGGTCTCAAAGAATAAAACAAAACTCAACAAATCACTTCCCATGAAGGGTGAGGAAAAATAAAAAGTTCTGTAAACTTATTACATACACTAAGCTCTGCGAAAAGAATGATAAAATATTTAAACAGAAAAAATAACAAAATTCCTTTTCCTTCAATCTTTGTCATCGTGGTGGTTGGTGGTGGTGTTTTATTTTGTCTCCGCCTATAGACGATTCTAGATAAAATTCCTTCATCTGCCTATTTTTCTTTTCTGTTTTTTTGTGCCTTCTTTTTCAATTCGTGATGAAGAATGTAATGGAAGAGATGAAAGATGGGAAACAGCCAAGCAATTAGTCATGATATCCTTTTCTTGGCAATGACATCTTAAGTCAACCAATAAGTGAAGCCAAATTGCCTCCAAGTCATGTCAGAGCGTATTCCACCCGCAAGATTCCATCTTGCTTTATTATTAAGCCTATGCAAGTGTACAGTGTACACATAGCTATGTAGTGTATGAATGTATGTTATTTTTAATTTATGTTTTTAATTTATGACAGATTTTTCTACTTTCCTTTGCATGGTATGGATGCTATATGGAACAAATTTCTGTCGCCAAATACTTCTACGTAAAATCTTGAGAAAATATTTGCAGAAATAATTGAAATGGTTTCGTAGTCACCATCACCAGTCATCATCACCACAATAAATGCGGCTTTGTCTTATGTAAATATTGAGTTTTCACCCCTTTTTTTTGTATTTGTTTAGTTGACATTTTGCCAGAATCAATTGTTGTCTGCCTGTTGTCGCTGATTGTTCCTTAAATAATTTGTGAATATAGTTTCCAACTGGCTAGTGACGTAGAGTGTTGATTTGAGACAGGCGTGATTATTTAATAATGAAAGTATATGAGGACAAATGAGTATGATCTTTCTAAGCATCTTCTAACGCCAAAATAAGTTATTTGCAATTTTGCAATTTCAAAACAAAGTTTACCCTGAAACCCTTGACAGACCTGAACAAAGGTCATCCTGTTAGAATAAGTGCTTTCAAAGGGCTAGGACATTTCCCTTTGATTTTTAAGTAGTTGAAAAGGTTGTGCCTGCAATTCCCGAATACTTTTCAGGCGAACTGTCAAATGAGCTGATTTTGAAACGGCTTTGGTTGGGTCTTCTCCTAACTTAAATAAAGGTTTTTCGTTTTTAGTTCTAAACAGAACACCAAGCTCAGACTGAACACCGGGAACGTGTTCTGAACTGATAATTTTGCTGCTTTCAGTTTCTTGCTCAGTTAGAGTTACCACGTTACTACAATGGGTACATAGAGTGAAGAATATGTCGCTGAGATGAAAAAGAAATGCTCTAACATTTTTGGCAACTCAGTTCACAAGTTCATTGTTTAGAATTGAAGAAGAAAACACGGAATGAGTTGGTGTTAGCTCGACTATTACAAACAGTGTAGGAGTTTTCTAAACCATTGATTCAATCACAGTATATTCTGGATGATTTAGACGAAATAGCAAACTTGTACACAGTATAGTCTTGAAGCTAATAAAACTGCACACACTACGCCACTTGATGAGCTCTTGTAAGCAAATATTCTAAAGCATGTAACTAACGTTGAAAATATATTAAAATACATTTTTGGATAGTGCTAACGAAACCTGCACAAAAGTCCCCCAATTTATAAGAAAAGTAAATTCTTGGAGGAATCAAATAAGACTGCAGGTGCAGATGGCCTTGATGCCGAACTTTTTAAGGCAGCTGGAGATCAGTTGGAAAGGAGTATGCACCAGCTGATCTGCATGATGTGGTCGGAAGAAAGCATGCCCGATGAATGGAACCTCAGTATCGTATGCCCGATCCTAAAGAAAGGAGACCCTCACAATTGCGCCAATTATAGAGGGATAAGCCTCCTTAACGTCGCTTATAAGATCTTGTCTGCTGTAATATGTGAACGTCTGAAACCCCACGTCAACAACTTATGATAGGTCCTTATCAATGTGGTTTTAGACCAGAGAAGTCCACAATAGACCAAATTTTCACATTACGGCAGATCTTGGAAAAAACCCGAGAACATAATATCGATATTCACCATCTCTTTATGGATTTCAAGGCCGCGTATGACAGTATTTACAGAGACGAACTGTACAGAGCCATGTCTAGTTTCGGCATCCCTGCAAAACTCGTACGACTATGCAGGATGACTTTGGAGAATTCACACTGCTCCGTCAAGGTCGGTAAAGAACTCACCGAGACCTTTGATGTCGAAAAAGGTTTTAGACAAGGCGACAAACTGTCATGAGATTTCTTTAACATCATACTTGAAAACATTGTAAGAAACTCAAACGTCAACACCAGAGGAACAATTTTTCAAAAGTCTGCACAATTACTCGCCTATGCAGACGATATTGACGTAATGGGAAGAAATAAGCGTGATGTCATAGGTGCTTTTGCGAGTATTGAAACAGAAGCGGCAAAAATGGGTTTGATGGTTAATGAGGGCAAAACGAAGTATATGCTGTCATCAAACAGGGACACAGAACATCGACGAATTGAACAAATCGTCACAATAGACAGACATAACTTCGAGGTAGTACAGGACTTCGTTTACCTAGGATCCACTGTAGACACGGATAACAACATCAGTACGGAGATCAAACGGAGAATAACTCTTGCCAACCGTTGCTTCTTTGGGTTAAGAAGGCAATTGAGAAACAAAACCCTCTCTAGAAAAACCAAGGTGACCTTGTATAAGACCTTGATCATCCCAGTCCTGCTTTACGGCGCGGAAGCATGGACCTTATCGAAAGCGGATGAGAAAACCCTTGGTCGTTTTAAAAGAAAAAATCTCCGAATGATCTTTGGTCCGGTATGCGAAGACAATGTGTGGAGAAGAAGATACAACAACGAGCTGTATGAGCTGTACCGCGACATGGGCATAACCAGAAGAGTACGCATCGCGAGGCTACGATGGTTGGGTCATGTAGAGCGGATGGACCCAAACGCTCCGGCTCGACGGGTTTTCGAAAGCACATTGCAGGAAAATCGCGGAAGGGGAAGACCTCGTCTTAGGTGGCGCAATCAAGTGGATGAAGACCTCAACCGACTTGGAGTGCGAAACTGGAGAGAGCTCGCCCGAAATCGAAGTCGTTATAGAAGGATGTTGGTTGAGGCACAGGTTCACCCCGAACTGTAATGCCCACCTAAGTAAGTAAGTATTGTCGTTGGCGACTTTGGAAAAGTTGGTGATCTATTTGTTGGCTCAAGTATTGGAGTTTAAATTTGGCTGGATTTGTCATGGCCAATTTTTTGCAAATCTATCCGTCATTTTTACATAAGTATCACGGTGTTCCACTTCATAGGTTGGTAGTTGCGTCAAGGATCAAGCAGTCTTTGCATTCCATTTGCTAATAACCATCCTTTGTTCATCTGTCGAAGGAGTTTAAACAATGCCCGTTCCGTGTTTCAGTCCAGTGGTGATTACGTTTTGTATTTTCCCCTTCATTATCTTCTTTTTTCTTTTTTCTACACAGCTCACAAGACTTTGTTCGGCTTATATTTTAATAATTTAAACCATTTTTCTCTGGTTCGGAGGCGCAATTTTCGTGATTTTTCCCATTTATTTGAGCAAACTGGCAGCTCTGGTTTTATTCTGCAAGCAGCATCCAGTTCTTGCCTAAATGTCTCGAAGAAGCTCTTCATCAACTGAGGGGCTGCGTTCGCTGTGATCACAGTGAAACTTAAACTTTCAATTTCGTCACTCTTCACAAAAATGTTTATATACCTTAGGATGCTTCTTTGACACAGTATATTCTTTCCACTGAAAACTTGGGCAGAAAACTAGCGTGATTCTTATAAGTCACCAACGGCATATTACGAGTTTTGTGCTCTCGAAGGGATCGCAACTCTTCCGCTTGTTATCTTCATACAAATGGCCCGCTTATAGAGAACGTCACGTTGAAATCAAGTCTCCTCGTTTGGTTCTAAACACTTTCCAAAGTTTTTGGTTTGTAATCAGACATTCGTTTCTTTATATTGCTTCACCCAGAACTGTACCTCGTGCTTGTACCTCGTATGTATGAAAAGTCGCTGGATTTGCTCCTTCCATTTCTGCTTTCTGGAGTGCGAATGTTAGTTTTATACTGTCATACTTTTTGGCACCACATTCTGTAGACACAACATACGCAATGTTGTCCCACCCCAAGCAAGTAAGCATATTTACCTTTGATATTTTTCGCACACTGTACATGTAGACCTACATTCAATGGGCCAACATAAAAAACATTTCTCAATACACAGCTTTAATATCAATTTTGCTGATTAAGGCACATCTTACCTTTATCGTTCATTTATACCCTCTGTTTAGTTTAAGGTATATGTCTATATGTCCAAAGCATTAAGTTAGCAATGTTTTACTTGCCACATTTTTTTTATGGAACTTGACATGTAGTGAAAATAGGTAGTAGCCCATAATTTAATCACTTGTTCTTTGACGACAAATTACCAAGTGTGTTATTTGGATTCCCTCACCAGCGCAGCGCCAGCGGTAAGGAGCCATTTGAGCCAAGCAATAAATCTCTCGACTTCCTCCCGTTAGCTCTACCGCTTCACACAAGTACAACAAAATAACTTTTTGTTTTTAATATTCTGGTTTTGTACCGGAACTTCCGCCAATGTGAATCATTGTGGTCGATGAAGTACGACGTCAAACGTACCCAACCGCTCAGATTATGTTCAAAATCCAAACTCAAGTACATACCATCGTTGTTTTGGAAAACCTTTTCGTTCAACCTCCAACCAAGTAAAGGACAAGACGTGTTTTTTGAGACAGAATTGCTTACATGCTTCAGGGAAGTTGAGTTTATCCATCACATTCTTGTTTTTACCTCATCTAGTACTGTGGATTGCCGTAGTCACTCTTACTTCAGTCACAGAAAATCACATTCACTTCTTTTTGAATTGACCATGTCAAACTTCTAAATCTCGTGCAGACAGCCATTTCTGACAAATGTTTGTGCATGGTGTTGCTTTGAGAACGTGTTTTTAACACTTGTAATTTTTGCAAAGCACGTGCTCTTTCTCCATTTTTTTCACACCATGGCGTAAGCCATTAAAGCAGGCCATTGGCCTACTTCATTTGCTCACAATTTGTCACTTACCGGAATTTATCCACACGAACTGTAGAAAAAATGGCAAATTTTGTTTAATCACAACCAGAAAGTGTATGATCGTTGATAGGCAAGGAGCATTTGTTTTTGAAGTCATTTTTGTTTGACATGCACGCACAAAAGTATGTAAGTACTTTCGATGCTTTGTTTTAAGGTGGAGGTACACCTACACCTTCTGTCGACTTGAGTAACCATTTTCTGATTGACGTGTTTCCTTTCCATATCAAAACAAAGCAAAGGTACCCGTACTCGCATCAAATCAATATGCGAATCAAGCCACATAAATTCAAATTTGAAATGCTCGCACTCTCGTTTCTTCATTTCTATGTTCGTAGAGTCCTATGGCGTGTGCTTTTAAGGAAGTTTGATCACAGCTAA
Organism: Melanostoma scalare; assembly: GCA_949752695.1. NCBI lineage: Eukaryota > Metazoa > Arthropoda > Insecta > Diptera > Syrphidae > Melanostoma > Melanostoma scalare. Next base: position 19,149,835 of record OX456986.1, read on the forward strand.
TTAAACAAAAAAGTGACTAAAATGCTAATGACTTTGTGTATAGTGATTGGGGTACCAGACAATAGACAACTTTTCGCTTTGTTTGCTTAAAGCAACATTTTTATGCGCATATAATTTTTGTTGGTTGACTTATCGAAATCAATCTGTGTGACAGTCACGAAGAAACCAAAACACATCCGTAGTTGTAATTAAAACCGTCGTAATTTATGAACGAACAGGGGCGGTATTCGTGTTATCATCTTTGCATAACCTTAACCGTTTTGACATTTGGCGCCTTGTGATAATGTAATGCAATTGCAATAAGGAAAAAGTTCTTTTGTCGTTCTTTATCGGGAACAAAGCCAGAGTGGCTCAGTTATTATCATTTTAATTATTTGTTAATGAGTTGATTCTTTTTTTAAGTGCGTCTAGAAATAAATATATGAGATAACGCATTCTGCTACTGGCGCTTTGTTATCGGCGAAAATAATTACTTTGCGGCTTTGAGGATAACGTCAAGAACGTGCGTTTATGACCCTCGTTATGTGTATGAAAAATAATTGTGTCGGGTTCATAAACGATCCTGTTTAACCAAATGCGCTGTTTAACCTTTGCTAGGCATTGGTATTGGAAAAGAACTTGTATGGAAATTTAAAGCAATTTTGAGGGGGTAGAGTCAGGCTAATCCGATCTCAATCACTGGTATTCATTTATAGCAACGTGAAACAAAGGCGCCAGGCGACTCACTATTGAGAAGCCGATAAATTGAAGAGTGATCTCTTCAATATGACGTTGCTTTCTCGTCGCCGCCGTTGAAAGAAAAGAATCAGTCACTCATTTGCATGCTTAATCAATGGTGGAAAGCGAATCGCCGGATCACTCACTCACTTACTTACTCACTCACTTAGTTACTCCCTCACTTATTTACTCGCTGATATTTTCACTCCCTTAAGAACTTGTTTACTTACCCACATGGCCACTCACTAATTTACTCCTTTAAACACTCACTTACTCATACTTGCTGGTCAACTGTCTCACTAACTCACTTTCTTATGGGCTTACTAACGAACTCGTATACTTATCCTGTCACTCAATTACTAACTCGCTTAAAAGCTGACTATCTTAATAGCTTGTTCACTTACTCACTCGTTTACTTGTCCACTCGCTTTCCTAATCATTCGCTCACTTACTCGCCTAAATACTCACTCACTTCCTTAATTACTTCTTTAATTATTTACTCACTCATTCTTTTAATAATTGGCTCACTTTCTTCCTGGCTCACTTATGTTGCTTTCTATTGGACGAAAAGAACCGTCCAGGAGCACCGAGGAGCATTCTCAATCCGTGACAGCCACTTCTCGATTTGAAGTGAGAATCCACTCAAAAAGCACTAATACATGTTACGCAAATGTCAAAAAGAAAAGTTTCCCCAGGAAATATTTTTTATGTGCTATAGGTGTTTCACTCACACAAAGACAACACGTTAAATTGAGCAGAAACAATTTTTTGTGTTCCATTGGTTTTCAAAATGAGAACGATGAACCAATAGAAAGCGACATTACTCTCTGGCTCGCCTACTCATTGGTTTCGTTCTGGCTTATTTACTACTTCGTTTACTTTTTCACTCGCTCATTTACGAATCGACTCACTTACTCACTCAATCTCTTATCCATTCGCTCAATTAATCACCCGCTGACAGACTAGGTCACTCACTAGTTGGCTCATTTACTCACTAGTGTAAGTACGAAATCGCTCGCTCTACAGGCTAGAATAGTTTTATGACATCGATTTCCTTTCAGAAAGTTTTTCATGCAACTCACATTTTTAAAAACTCAAACTAACGAAAAAATTAATCGGAACTGTTTTAGTGTATCCTTATCCGCTTGGGTTGGTACACTGGACGTCTTGGGTTCAATCCTCGAGCGAGGAAGGCCAATTTTCTCAGTTAAATGTGAACTGAAGTCATGAGGTTAAAAAGAAACAAGAGTACTATCAAATTTTACTTTTTTTAAACTTTTAAACCTTTCCAAAAACTCTTGCATCATGACTCGTCCCAGATTTCAAATATCAATAAAAATCAGTGGAGTGTCATGAAGGTATTTTTTGATAGGTGTCAAAACTTATTTCTCGTTTGGCGCAAAAGAACCTTTGAAGCTTTCCTCTAACTCAATATCGAAGGCGCTTTCTTTTACAAACGAACTCCAGAATCAAAGTTCTGCTACGTTAGTTTTTAAAATTGTTTTTTTTTATCTTTTTTTTTTAATCAAACACAAAACGAAATCAAAAGTCTCGCTCAGAACATGACTTCCTAGAGTTTTGTTTCAAACTTTAGCACAACTATAATAACTACTTACGCTTTATCTTTTGTAAGTAAACTTTTTTCCAATTCAATCCAAACGAACGTAATCCCTGCTAAGAGTCGAAAAGGAAATCTTTTTCTTTACCGCCGCGCCGCTCTAGATAAACCCCTATTATTTTCATTTGAGTTGAAAAGAAAGGAAGAAGCCTTTGAAATAGCCAATGGACACCTGAAATCGCAGTCAATCGGTGCTATACACAAATAAAAACACTTCATGGTCACTTATTTTAATTAAAAGAAACCCCACAAAGGAATCAACTTTTGCCTTTGCTTTGCAAGGGGCACCTCACAGAAAAAAAAGGAAAGGAAAAAATATAGCGAAACCAAGGGAAAAATGAAATTTGAAAATCCATCAGTGGCAGGTATATGTAGGTAGTTATAAAATCCTACACTACTCGTCAACGTCATATATACACACTCGCTTAAATTGCACTTACGAAGAGAAAACGTTTAAACAAAAGTTGATTCGATAGAAGATAGTTTGCCTGGGTTAGACAATTTTTTACCCTTGATCGCTTGATGGCTTTAAGGTGTTTTGGGGAGCAGAGACAGACGGCAGGCGGGTGACGTTGTAGTTGGCTATGGCAATGGCTTCGGCACATGTGGGAAATCAATAGAGTGAAAACGATAATAACCTTTTTTTTCCACCGTGCGTCTTCGTCGTTGGTCGTTCTTCTATCCATTCATGTTCTCAAGGACTACATGCAACTTCATGAGTCTATAGACACAATCACCCGACAAGGTTCATTAAATTCAACGTCCGACCCCGGCCTGTTGTTGTGTTGTAGGAGGAAAAATATAAAAACAATAACACAAAAATTATGTGAGCATGAGCGAGCTGTTGTTTCCTTTATTCTGCTATTTTTTTTTTTTGTTATTAGAAAGATATTGTCACCTGCTTGGGTATAGTATTCCATGGTGAAAATTATGCCATAAAAATGTGTGTACGACTCACAGGAAATTAAACGAGACATTCTTCGAAAAGGTAGGGGATTGGATTGAAGGGTTGGAATGTCATTAATGAGGAGCACCACACGCTAGTTGGTTCTTAATACAGTTCTTAATTAGAGAATACCGTGCTCACTGATTTGATGTTTATTCAAAGCCATGAACTACACTCTCACTGTCAAAGTTTGGTATAAAAATTCTATTTAGATATGTGTAGGGAGAACGTCTAATTGTTTCGTTGTTTTATGTAGAAGAAAGGGGAAACACATTTGTTAAAATTCCAAGAATATCAGCTTTTGGAATTCTTAAGTGTTTTTTGTGTTGTTTTTTTTACAAACTAAACTTATGGTGGGGTGGACTGACTTAAAACTATTTGCTATAGAAATTAGTTCCACGTAAGGTGGTTGTCGCATGTGACAGCTACATTTTGGTAAATTTTTCATGGGATAGAAATTTAATTGTCTTTGTCTGTCGAAATGAAGTTAACGTTTATTTCAAGGCGAAATTAATTTGTTAAAACCTATATTCCGTATGAGAACGTAATTTCGCCTACAATGGAAAAATGATTGAGGCCAACAGAATCATAATGTTCCACAGCACCACCGTTTCGGAAATCATTATCATTCTAGTCATCTCATTTCATAAAAGATTGAAGTATGAAGTCAGGAATTGCTAAATAAGTGCAAAATCCAAGCATTGTTGAAGTTGAACAAACAGTTAAACAGCTAAATAAAATAAACATGGTAGCACAACAGAGTTCGGGGATCCCCGGAACCTAGTGCATTTCTCTCCACAGTAATCGAGGAGACTTTCAAATTTTGCCGATTCTGAAGGGTTAAGTGAGAAAACATTTTTCATTTCAGGGTATTTTCTTTTAGAGGACATCTAAGGAGAATAACTGAATATTTCTGGGACTCGATTCCATTACGCCACAGGCACGTTAAAACTTGCTATCCACAAAATTCACAATGTATTTCAAATTGAGTTTATTTTAAAAAACTGTGTACCGTAAGAAGTTATACTTCTTTGGTGAAACACAATAAAAATGGCTTAAGTTTTTAGCCCGTATTCCGAAATGAAATTCGTAACGTGTGTGAAATTTGCAAAAGTACATTCGAAAATGGAAACCCAACAATATTTTTAACGCCTTAGTGCCCAGCCTTATCATCAACTATCATAATCTCATACACTGTACGCAACTATGGGCTGTCAGTGTGGCGCCTTTATCATGTCGCTTATTGGCTGTCGTCGTACCTTCATCGTGTCGCTTACTTTGATGGTGAAAACACACCGGAAGCCAGGTGTGCGTGATTTGACCATGTAACTTTTTGTCTGTCGGTGTGCTTTCAGCATGTCGCCTTTCGGCTGTCGGTGTGTTTAGTTTAGTTTAGTTTAGTTTAGTTTATTTTGCCAAAGTAAGACAACATTAATTATAAAAAACAAAGATTACATTACATAGAAAATAAAGTAAAATACATTTGTTGTACTACGTATTATATGGAAACAATTTTTTTTTTTCATTAATAAATCGGATTTGCTATGTTAGAGATTTGATAAACAAAAGAAAGTCAAGAAGAGTCTTCAAACATCATTCTATTTAGGATGATTCTCCGGAAGTTTTCTCTATTCATATTTACATTGAACAAGTCAAAATATTTATTAAATGTTTTTGAACATCTATTGAAACATTCATGAGAAGCATAATTAGTCCTTGAGTTGCTCTCCTTTAAAAATTTGGTATGTCGTAAAGTACGAACGTTAGGATTTACAGATATTTTGGAACACAAAAATGATGAGTTAATATTTCTATTTAAAAGATCGAACGCAAATAAAGCTTCGGACAACTCTCTACGATTTGCAAGACTGCACATATTAATAAGATTTAGTCGATGTGCGTAACGAGGTAGGACAAAACTGTCGGGATTCCATCCAAGACCTCTCAAGGCGAACAACAAAAATTGCTTTTGGACAGATTCAAGTTTCTTAATATCAACAGCATACAACGGAGACCATATTACACTACAGTACTCTAACAGTGACCGGACCAATGAACAATATATAGCTTTAGTGATGTAGGGATCACTAAATTCCTTGGATCTTCGCTTAATGAAACCAAGCATAGCCATACTCTTGGAATGAACTTTATCGATATGATGTTTAAAAGTTAGTTTTTTGTCAATTAAAACTCCTAAGTCTTTTACTACGTCAATTCTAACTAACTTATGTCCGTCTATGGAGTAGTCAAAATTTATTGCACAAGTTTTTCTTAAAAAAGAAATTATATTGCACTTCTCCACATTTAACATCATTCCGTTAGCTTTACACCACTTAACTAGGCTGATTAAGCATTGCTGCAATAATTGCGTGTCGGCAATGTTTTTAACTGTATGAAACAACTTTAGGTCGTCGGCATACATCGAAAATCTACAACATTCAAACAGTAAGGGCAAGTCATTTATAAAAAGGAGAAATAAAAGTGGGCCAAGATGGCTACCTTGGGGAACACCAGAAGTTACATTAATTTGACGTGACAAAACATCACAAAACTTGACACACTGCGTCCTTTGCGACAAATACGATTGGATCCACAGTAATAAAGTGTCATGAATGCCATATTTTTTTAATTTAAAAATAAGCAGATTGTGATCAACCTTGTCGAAAGCTTTGCTGAAGTCAGTATAGATAGCATCAACCTGGTTCCCTTTTTCCATTTCTAAGAGAATGAATGAGGTATAATCTGCTAAATTGGTAGTTGTAGATCTACCTTTAAGAAAGCCATGTTGATGCTCGCTTAAAACTGAAATCAGCTCAACGTTCAGCTTGTCAGTTACCAGTTTCTCAAATAATTTGGGAATAGCTGACAGGATTGCAATACCTCGATAATTTTTGATGTTGGATCTGTCACCGTTTTTAAATATTGGCGTTAGAAATGAGTTACGCCAAGTACTAGGAAATATCCCATTAGACAGGGATTGGTTGAAAAGTTCAAGCAAAGGCTTGGAAATAGTTTCAGCTGTGTTTTTTAAAAGGACGTGTCTAAATGCACCCACAGTGTAGTTCGTTTAGGTGGTGTTACACCGCACTTTTGAATAACCAATACACCGCATTTTAAATAATGAGTGGAAATAAATGGAGTAGGTTCGTGTTACACCGCATTTTTTTAGAAATCTCTCAAATCTCTCAATCATTTTTGAGAATGCTTTTTAGTAGCTTTTCAAGTATAAAAACAGTATGAGTAAAAAAATATGCGGTGTTACACCGCATTTTTTAAAAATATCTCAAGTCATTTAACAGAAAAAAACCTTTTTTTGTAGCTTTAGCTGTAGGCCATCTAGCGCTGTATAGAAAAACAATGAAGGAGCTTTTCGCTATCATTTGGTTACAGAACCAAATTCGCTATGGCCATCTAGAGTTGTATAGAAACATGAAAGAAATAAGAAAATAGCTTTTCACTATAACCAATCAGAAAGATTAAAGTGATGCCAGATAGTAGCTATTTTCTGCTACTTTGTTATTTTTTGAAGAATTTTTTAAAACTCGAAGGAAGTTACTTATACTCGTATCTTCGTAACCTTCTTCTGTGTTTTAAGTAAAAACGAATTTTAAGCCACTCCTTCCTTTAAACAACTCTCCTTCGCTATGCTCTTGATAAATATTTTGCCGATTCAACTTTTTTGCGGAGCTCGGCATAGGCTGACGCTTACACCTTGGTATAACTTTCGTAACTTTGATGTCTTGGGTTTTAATTTTGCTGAAAAGGTAAAAAGTCTATGATTTGCAGTTCCTGCATAAAAGAATATCTAACTTTGAATATGTTTCTTTCTCTCTGTTTTAAAAGCGTTATTGCTGTTTGTCCTATTCTGTGGACAGCCCCGGATCTTAAATTTTTTTTAGACGGGGCAAATACTGAAAAATGCCGCCCCTACCAACCTATGTGTATTTTTACTTTTATCATCTTTAAAATTTCATCAGATGTCGAGTAAACTCGCAAAGTAATATAATTATTTGAAAGGTGCGACAGTTCTTCACATTTTGTCCAATCAAAACAATATTTATTGACCACTTTGTTACCTTTAACTCTTACAAAAATATATCGTTGCTAGTCTAACATATATACACTTGCGAGTGAGATAAGCTGCGATATAAGGTTGATCAGTGTAAGAAAAGATTGAAAAAAGTTTAAAAACGGTGCCTTCCATAGTACCGTCGACAGTCGGCTGCACGCGTCGGCTGCACGCGTCTCTGCACGCATCTCTGCACGCATCTCTGCACGCGTCTCTGCACGCGTCGCTGCACGCGTCGCTGCACGCGTCGCTGCACGCATCTCTGCACGCATCTCTAAACGCATCTCTGCATGCATCTCTGCACGCGCATATCTGCACGCATATCTGCACGCATATCTGCATGCGCATATCTGCATGCGCATATCTGCATGCGCATATCTGCACGCATATCTGCATGCGCATATCTGCACGCATATCTGCATGCGCATATCTGCACGCGCATATCTGCATGCATCTCTGCATGCGCATATCTGCATGCGCATATCTGCATGCGCATATCTGCATGCGCATATCTGCATGCGCATATCTGCACGCATATCTGCATGCGCATATCTGCACGCGCATATCTGCATGCATCTCTGCATGCGCATATCTGCATGCGCATATCTGCATGCGCATATCTTCATGCGCATATCTGCACGCATATCTGCATGCGCATATCTGCACGCGCATATCTGCATGCGCATATCTGCACGCGCATATCTGCATGCGCATATCTGCATGCGCATATCTGCATGCGCATATATGCATGCATCTCTGCATGCGCATATCTGCATGCGCATATCTGCATGCGCATATCTGCACGCGCATATCTGCATGCATCTCTGCATGCGCATATCTGCATGCGCATATCTGGACGCATATCTGCAGATATGCGCATGCAGATATGCGCATGCAGAGATGCGTGCAGATATGCGCGTGCAGATATGCGCGTGCAGATATGCGCATGCAGATATGCGCATGCAGATATGCGTGCAGATATGCGCATGCAGATATGCGCTTGCAGATATGCGCATGCAGATATGCGCGTGCAGATATGCGCATGCAGATATGCGTGGAGATATGCGCATGCATATATGCGCGTGCAGATATGCGCATGCAGATATGCGCTTGCAGATATGCGCATGCAGATATGCGCGTGCAGATATGCGCATGCAGATATGCGTGGAGATATGCGCATTCATATATGCGCGTGCAGATATGCGCATGCAGAGATGCATGCAGATATGCGCGTGCAGATATGCGCATGCAGATATGCGTGCAGATATGCGCATGCAGATATGCGCATGCAGAGATGCATGCAGATATGCGCATGCAGATATGCGCGTGCAGATATGCGCATGCAGATATGCGTGCAGATATGCGTGCAGATATGCGCATGCAGATATGCGCATGCAGATATGCGCATGCAGATATGCGCGTGCAGATATGCGCATGCAGATATGCGTGCAGATATGCGCATGAAGATATGCGCATGCAGATATGCGCATGCAGATATGCGCATGCAGAGATGCATGCAGATATGCGCGTGCAGATATGCGCATGCAGATATGCGTGCAGATATGCGCATGCAGATATGCGCATGCAGATATGCGCATGCAGAGATGCATGCAGATATGCGCGTGCAGATATGCGCATGCAGATATGCGTGCAGATATGCGCATGCAGATATGCGTGCAGATATGCGCATGCAGATATGCGCATGCAGATATGCGCATGCAGATATGCGTGCAGATATGCGTGCAGAGATGCATGCAGAGATGCGTTTAGAGATGCGTGCAGAGATGCGTGCAGCGACGCGTGCAGCGACGCGTGCAGCGACGCTTGCAGCGACGCGTGCAGCGACGCGTGCAGAGACGCGTGCAGAGATGCGTGCAGAGTTGCGTGCAGAGACGCGTGCAGCCGACGCGTGCAGCCGACTGTCGACGGTACTATGGAAGGCACCGTTTTTAAACTTTTTTCAATCTTTTCTTACACTGATCAACCTTATATCGCAGCTTATCTCACTCGCAAGTGTATATATGTTAGACTAGCAACGATATATTTTTGTAAGAGTTAAAGGTAACAAAGTGGTCAATAAATATTGTTTTGATTGGACAAAATGTGAAGAACTGTCGCACCTTTCAAATAATTATATTACTTTGCGAGTTTACTCGACATCTGATGAAATTTTAAAGATGATAAAAGTAAAAATACACATAGGTTGGTAGGGGCGGCATTTTTCAGTATTTGCCCCGTCTAAAAAAAATTTAAGATCCGGGGCTGTCCACAGAATAGGACAAACAGCAATAACGCTTTTAAAACAGAGAGAAAGAAACATATTCAATGTTAGATATTCTTTTATGCAGGAACTGCAAATCATAGACTTTTTACCTTTTCAGCAAAATTAAAACCCAAGACATCAAAGTTACGAAAGTTATACCAAGGTGTAAGCGTCAGCCTATGCCGAGCTCCGCAAAAAAGTTGAATCGGCAAAATATTTATCAAGAGCATAGCGAAGGAGAGTTGTTTAAAGGAAGGAGTGGCTTAAAATTCGTTTTTACTTAAAACACAGAAGAAGGTTACGAAGATACGAGTATAAGTAACTTCCTTCGAGTTTTAAAAAATTCTTCAAAAAATAACAAAGTAGCAGAAAATAGCTACTATCTGGCATCACTTTAATCTTTCTGATTGGTTATAGTGAAAAGCTATTTTCTTATTTCTTTCATGTTTCTATACAACTCTAGATGGCCATAGCGAATTTGGTTCTGTAACCAAATGATAGCGAAAAGCTCCTTCATTGTTTTTCTATACAGCGCTAGATGGCCTACAGCTAAAGCTACAAAAAAGGATTTTTTTCTGTTAAATGACTTGAGAAATTTTTTAAAAATGCGGTGTAACACCGCATATTTTTTGACTCATAATGTTTTTATACTTGAAAAGTTACTAAAAAGCATTCGTTTCTGTCAAATGATTTGAGATATTTCTAAAAAAATGCGGTGTAACACGAACCTACTCCATTTATTTCCACTCATCATTTAAAATGCGGTGTAGTGGTTATTCAAAAGTGCGGTGTAACACCACCTAAACGAACTACACCGTGGGTGCATTTAGACACGTCCTTTTTAAAAACAAAGGAGGAATGCCATCGGGACCACTACCTTTGTTAACATCGATGGTTCTAAGATTACGGATAAGGTCGTCCATAGTGATTGAAACAGGGCTTCGGCTAACATTGTGATCCGTAATGTAATTAAAATCATTGCTGTCAAAAGTGATTGGATTTGAATACACAGATTCAAAAAAAGAAGCAAAAAGTTCACATATATCAGATGTATCCGAGCAAACACTACTTCCAGAGTATATCGTAGAAGGGAAGTTAGTTACGTTGCGTTTATTATTAATGAATTTATAAAAGTGACGAGGATTCTTTTTAATAAGAGATCCTGATTTAACCACGTATCGGTCATAACATATTTTGTCATACGATTTGAATTCAGAGTCATAACTCTGAAAAGTTTCGTAGTCAGGAAAATTGCCCGAGGCTGTCCATTTACGATGAGCTTTGTTTTTACGATTTTTTAAGTTAATTAAAACTTTATCATACCAGGGAGGGGCTTTAGAAGAAGTGATAATCTTTTTAGGAACAAAATTTTCACAAACAGAATTTAAAACTATTAGTGTGTGTGCCTTCGTCATGTTACTTTTTAGCTGTCCCGTAAAATTTTTACTCTTATAATAAACGAACTAAATGAGATATTTACATTTATTTGTAGCTCACAGACAAACATATGCTAAACGGCACTTGCTTTTGAAATGATTCTCAATATCGTAAAATTATATGGTGATCATGATCACTTTGTGTAGATGAAAATCGTAATAGGTACATTGTTCTCCTTTCTTTGATAAATCACTCTACTCTGTATCTAGTATCTACCTTACTTTGGTAGCAATGGATTGATTGACAACCCATTTTGGAAAACATTTTTGGACTGAACTTACAGCGTTATTGATTCCTACAAGAGAAGCGAAAAATTCCATTGATGAAGCAAAAGAATTCCATTCACTTTCCATGTCTTTCGAAAGACTTGCCAATTCCTCTCCAAGATTGATACCAGCGAATGGATACGACTGGGTATCGAAACCACGAAATGAAATTTATTATCTTTTGTAAGTTCGATTATTTGTTCTTCTTGTTTTGACTAGCCTCAGGTGGCACAAAACTTAAAATGTATCGTTTTATTTACGAGATTGACAGCGCTCGCGTAAACAATTGATAATGCAACGATATCTCTTCAAAGAAATTATTGCTTTACGCAACATAAAAAACTGCTATCGTCTGAGGCGATAGACCACAGATGATTGAACATATGCTTCGTGTAGCATGTTTAAGGGTCAAATGGTGATGAAGAAACGCCACTAGATCGTTTCATACATTTTTTGACTTCAGTTTATATTGGGGGACAAAATCAGTTTTAATTGAAATCGACACATTTGTCACTAAAATGGAAATTACGGGACGTTGCAAGTAAAGATTTGAGAAATTGTGACCGCGGTCACAGCGTGAAAGATATTTAAAAAATTAATGTAAACGATCACACTGCCCTCACTGAACGCGGTCTATGAAATAACAGCCATAGAATACCATTACTATCTATCGAACTTTAGACTATAGACAAAAAGAAGAGACCATAATGAAATTTATCTGAAGCAAAGTTTTGACGATATCGTCGACTATAGACGGTAGTACGACAGTCGTCTTGGAAGTTACGCGGTTAGAACCCAGGTATTATTCGATTTAAGTCTGTAATTAATTTTTTACTGTTGCTGCGATTTAACTCGGCATCGAATGTACGAATAGACACATGGGTAGCGCTACATGCAATTACGAGTATCAACCACAGTGCCTAAACAGCCACTGATTAGGGATTGGGAAAATCGGGAAAATCGAAGCGAATTGTTTTCAATTCGATATTTTCTCCTTCAGCTTCGAGTTATTGAGTTCCAGAAGATTTGAAAACTATACTTCCACAAACGGATAGTCTATAAAAATATATTTCTTATGGCGTTTTTGGGAAAAAATATACAAAATTTTTTGCAATACGATACCCGATACCCGACACCCAACACCCAACACCCAACACCCAACAGCCAAAAAGCGATATGATGAAGATTACTGTAAGTTTGAAACTGCTTGTTTGATTTCAAAAATTCTTGCACTATAAGAACACCCGACACTCGACACCCGACACCCGACACCCGACACCCAACACTCGAGACCTGGCAACCGACAGCCAAAAAGCGACATGATGAAGATTGCTGCGATTTTAAAACTGCTGGTTTGGTTTCAGAAATTATTTCATGCTATATTATTTTATTTATCATTCCTAACAAAAAGTTACGACGTGCGGGATGAAATCTTTAGCTTGTTTTTATATCACGCCAAAGAAGTTATCTTCTTGTGTTCGTGCATGAGTATACAGAGTATGAGCACATTTTTTTTAAATTCAAATCATCTTCCTTTTTATGCTGTTTTGTCACTTATCAACAACTTCTTCTTCCTTTTCCCACGTAACGAACATCGTGATCTCGAAGAAATCACAGCTCTCTCATTTAACTACCGCGTTGACATCAGAATGCGTCGGCAAACCTCCCGATTTTTAACTGTTCCATGTCTGAGGCCAACCAAATGAACATTTCGTTTCATTTGTCTGTACTAGGAATAAAACAATCAACAATAACAAAATGAACAAATTGACATTTGTCCTTCGAAGCTCCATCCACAAAAAAGAAGCTGTAAAAATTCACTCAGGAAAAAGCGAAACTCTGATAACAAATCAAAATATTATAAAAATACAAAGAGATGAAAGCAAAAACAATAGGTATCAGATCTGAAATACATCACCACAAACAATTCGCATCGTTTCCTCAGGTCACTGTGTTTTATTATTTTGGATCAACCGTGTTTTGAGCACAACTTTTTCAATCTAAAGTTTCCAAAGCATTGTAAGTTTTGAACAGAGTTAGGTGCCTTTTCCATAAGTTGAATCAATGAATTATGTGAATGGTAATACATCGCCATTACCGCAACTGCTATTTTTTGCTTTCTATGATTGAATGATGAAGTAACTGCTCATGTTAACTTTGATTTTAGACATTTTCACCTACAATTTTTCTGTCAAAAGTTTTGATTTACAGCTGAAATTCATCAAAACAAGTTTCATCTTATAGGTATCAAGATAAGCGAGTCTTTTAGTCTTCCCACGGTCAAATACACAATTTCAATTATCATTTTCACCGCCGAAAATCGACTACTTTTATATTCACACTGACAGCCGTCGACACATAAAAAAAAGGACTTGTATTTTCGACTCATAACAGCGATTACCTTTTAAATTTAATTGATTATAACACCGCCCGCAAAAGGCTCTCATATTTACATATTTTTAAACCTAATCATAAAACCAATACTCATCTAGATTTTCTTTTTTTTTTCTTTGCAGGTAAGTTTGAGTTCTTTTTCATTATCTTCTAAACTTTGTAAGTAAAAATCATAATCGATTCCCATTTATCATTTAATGGTAAATGGTCCTTTCATTCTTTCCACTGATTTGCAAAACTTGAATTGACTAAAAATAATAATTAAAAAAAGTTCAAAAATAAAACAAAATTAAACTGAGCTCTATAATTAATTTGAATGACACAATCTACCCAACCGGTTCGTTAGCTAATTCAGCGGCTTTTCACTCCACTGTGAGTTATGTCATTCACATCGAGTCTAAATTAGCACAAAAGGTTCTTTTCTTTCTGCGACGACGACGACGATGATTCTATTTGATGATGTCTATATTTGTATCATTTATGGATCTATTTCCTTTTGTAGCCGATTAACTGTTATGTTTTCTTACAGCAAACGAACATTTCTTCTTTTTGTTATGAAAATGGAGACATAGACAGAATCATCATGGCAGGATATACTCGTGTATTATTATACATGTGAATATTAAGCGAATTCTATTCATCATTTCCTGACCATTAATATTTGTGCCGGCATTTGTTTTGAATATTTGATTTTGTTTTTTATGACCAAAACATATGCATATAAACAAAAAATTACGTCATGGTTTCTTTGTATAGAATTCCAGATTTGTTTTCTTTTATAGAAATTAGTTAAGGGGTGTTTGCCTGGTTTGATATTTCGTCGTCATTAAACGAAAGTTAACCTTTTCGAGAAGAGAAAGTCGTCGACTAATGTGTTCTATAAGAAAAGTTCTTATTAAAAATCGATTATTTTATCACGCTGTGTTGTGTGGAGAGGAAAATTTCCAACATCGATTATTCTACTGTGTGAACTGTTATGTATAATGAGCCTTTGAATGATGAAAAGATTTTTCAACTTGGTTGATAATAGTCAAAACGATTAGACTTAATGACGAGATTACAGTCAGACGATCTTCGAACAGAGAAGGAGAGGCTGACATTATAAGGTCGCGTTGAAAGCGATCATTGATGATGAGAAGTTTAATATGTCATCTGGTATTTCCCAACTAAAAATTAACTAGCCATAGCTGAGTTCTAAGGTGTGTCGGGTAGTTATAGATTGTTTCAAAGACAGCAATTAATATGCCCACGTTCACATCTCATTAGTTTGTGACAGTGTCATGTAAAGTTGTGTGAAAGGTTTCGAGATTTGAAAAACAAAGAAAATGGCACTTGTATTTTTTTTTTTATCATGCAAATGGAAACATTATAATATTTACCATTGATTTAATGGGTTTCTTTTCATTTAGCTTAGAAATTAATTCCATGCTTGTTATTTTTCTATTCAATAAGGCTTCTAAATAATGCTTGCTTACTGAGCCATGTAAATCAGTTTTGATAAATAAGCCAGCTAAGTTGAGTAAATGAATAATTAAATAAATAATAAAAATAAATAAATAAAAAAATAAATAAATAAAATTATTAATTAATAAATAGGGCAGCAAAACAGACCTCGGGAAACCCTGTAGGCTACCGCAATTCTCTGAACCACACTACCACATTCCTTGTGAGTGAATGGAGGGGACCTACAATTTTTTGCCGATTCCGAACGGCTAATTAAGAAAGAGCTTTTCATGGCAATGAGTTTACTAGCGGAAGACTTTGCAATTCCTCACGAAAGTTGATACCAGTGAAAAACATTTTTTGGTTTCTGTTGGGAGTCGAACCATGAATCTCCCGTGTAACAAGCAGACATGCTATACATTATGCCACGGGCACCATGCGAAAGTCAATACTCGCAGAAAAACAATTAGATATTTGTGGGATTTGCACTTCAAAATCACAAGTAACAGGGACATGCTAACCATTACACCACGGGCACAACAGATTAGATGAAATGTCTGTTTTATTAAACTACAAACGAGTAAATTGCCCACCTACATTCATAATCTGCCTGTCAGAATTTATCGCATAAAAACAAAATTCAAAACCTAGCCAAGGAATGTCAGTTGATTTGTATAAAACTGAATGAAACAGACATGTGTTAAGCACAATGGGATTTTTCCCATTAATTTTAAAAGAGAAGGTGAGAGTAGTTGAAAATTTTGCTGCTCCCTTTTCAAAGACTCGTTATCGTGCTTTAAAAAGTTTTGGTTTAATGGCTTTTCTGATTGAATTTTTAATCTTCAATTTTGTGTGTTACTTTCATGTGCAGCATGTGGAATTTTGAGTAGCTCTCTAATAAATCTGTGGGCAGACAATGAACTGTCACAATTTACAGCCGGGACGCTGCATAATTCACTGTTGTACACGATTTACTGTGTTTGACACATTACTGTGGAAGCGATTAACTGTGGGGACAATATACTTTGGGGACTTTACTGTGGCGTGTCGATACGGCATTCAAGATGTCTTTTATCCGTTTTAGTTTCTGAACGATGAATTCAAATTGGTTTCTGATCTTGTCTAGTATGTCAAAAAATAAAATAAATAGGGTGGCGCAACAGAGCGAGGAGCCCTTGGGCCTAGCGCATTTCTCACAACCATCCCTTTCGAGGGAATGGAGGGGACCTACAATTTTCTTCCGGTTCCGAACGGCTAATCGAGAAAGCGGTTTTCATGGCAATGAATACTAACGGAGGACTTGCCAATTCCTCGCGAAAGGCGATACCCGTAGAAAAAACATTTTTGCCTCTGGTGGGATTCGAACTCGAACCTCTGGATTAACAGGCGGACATGCTATCCATCACACCACGGGTACCACTGTCTAGTATGTCACCTGTTCTTGAAATTTTTCATTGGACAGCTGAGTTGAACATACCGAAGATTTGAGGAGACCTTTAGATCGCTTTGCCGTCTACAAATGTTTTGCTATGATAACAACAACGCTGCAAGTATTCAGATCGCTTAGTATAGTATAGTATAAAAATCGGACAAATAATTGAATAAATAGGGTGGCGCAACAAAGCTACGGATACTTCGGGGTCTTACACGTTTAAAAATTGAACGCAACAACGCAAAAGCTCGGTGGAGTACAGTCCCAAAATTGTAGTCTTTCACTCAAATTTGTTAAAATGGCTGGCATGCTATCGGATAACTGCGTGAACACAATGAACTGCAAACGCAGCCGCAGCCGCAAGAATTAAAATAAAGTTAACTTATGCGGCTCCCGCTTGCGTTGTTGTGTATAATTCTGAATTCACGTGTAATATTTTAAGGTTGCGGCTCCGTATGCAGCTGTGAATCATTGTGTTCACGCAGTAAGGTGCATTCAGTTTGTGTCTTTTGATGATTTTCTTTGAAAACGATATGTGTCGTACCTCAAGTTAGTCTCTTTGGACCTCTTTTTTTCTTCTTATTTCATCAGCAGCAACTTCGATGTGTTTTTTTGCCTTTTGCTTGCTGAACTTTTGAACTTAAATATTTGAGTAGATTGATGTATAAGACTCATTTTGAGAACATAATATGGACTCAGTGGTACCCGTAGCGTGATGGTAAGCATATCTGCCTGCTAAACCAGAAATTAGTGTTCGAATCCCAACAGAGGCAAAATGTTTTTCACGGGTATCACCAGGAATTGGCATGTCCTCCGTGAATAAATTCATTGCCACGAAAAGCACTTTATCGATTAGCAGGTCTCTCACAAGGCATGGTTTTGAGAAATTAGCTAGACCCTGGGGCTCCTTTGTGGAATCGTAACTGTCTCTTCTCCCACGTTCATTTTTGGAATCATTCACCCATGAACTCCTCGTTGTCTGAGGCCAATATTATCTTTCGTTGTTTGTTTGAGCTCATCATTCTCTTAAATCAAGTGGCTTTCGATCGAATCTACAATTTTTGTTAACCTCGCAGCAGCAACTGATTGCACTTGTCTATTTTTTTTGCTTCGAAACAAAATTTGACTACGATAGACGAAAGAGGTTTTCGATTTTAGTTACGAACAGAGCGAGAAACTGCAACTTATAACATACTTTTCCCACACAAGGAGTTATCGCTTTTAGTTCCGAGCATCGAACTGAGACCGAACACCGTAATCGTGTCCTGAACTCAGCATGCCGATTTGGTTGTAGTCAGATTCTTGCTCAGCAGCCCCGTCATTTTATTTTGAGCACATAGAGTGCGCTAGGGAAGCCTATTCCTTAGGCTTGAAGCGTTCAGATGTCCCTGAACTTTAAAAGAAATACTTTCACGCTTTTAGGTTCACTTTTCGATCTCAAAAAGAACTAAGAAAGAAAAAACCCTAAAGAAACTATAACAAGAGCTACTCACATTTTAGTCAGTCAATTGAATGATCTACGATAGGTTCTCACAAAAAATATTATTGCAACCAGTCTCTTGACTTCACTTCAAACTTCATGTTGTTTCCTTACATAAGTGGATTAAATATTTGCAATAAAAATAGGAACCATATAATGAGTGGCATCCTTAAAGGTTAATAAAGGAAGTTCGTATGAAAAATCGTAGCCGACCTACCCAAGAAACACGCCCCTCCTCCGTCATGGATTTCAGCATGTCATTGATATTTTTAGCCCCAGGTTTCGCCTGAGTCAGTCAATGAATGAGTCCATCAATCATCGCTTATTATGAAAACTTAATAAATAATTCATTTTCATTATTTTTTTCTTTTTTTTCTTCCGTGACGAAAAGTCCATGGTCTCGCAACCTCTCGTATAAGGAAGTCTCAATTTCAATACACAAACTTGAACAATTGCTCTTTGAGCGTACGATATGAGTGAATAGGTACTTATGTCATTGCGAAACCCTCTGTCGGCCTCATAGATTATGTTTTTTTCTTAAATCGTTTACCTTTTTCTTAATACGTTAAGTGGCTTCCTATTTGCGTTGGGTGTTTATCGATATTTTAAGCGCTTCATTCACTTTAAATGTTGATATTTGCTACTTAACTCAAACACAACCAATGGCAAAAAAGCATTTCAAATTGCGCCTCTTATCTAATGCTTCTAAATAAATAAAACTCTGAACTTTTGAAAGCATAACCAATCATGATTACTTCCTATTGTTTGCACTTTGTTACGCATATCTCGCATATAAAAGTTGAAAATTTTAATTAAAATGCTTCGCTTATGTGCTCTAATTTGTGTTGTTTGTACTGTTTTTCGTTTTATATAGACAAAGCAATTAGTGAATGCATATGAATAATATTTGCTCTTTTCATAGAGATTATATTCCAATTTGTTGGTAATTAATTTTCAGAACAAAGTAATCCTCTTACCCCCCACAAACATGTGCTTTTATTGGTTTTAGGGAAAGTTCTGGTAGCCTCAAACCATATGGGGTAACGCGTAACGATGCACAAGCTGCGGGGAATCAGTGTACTGCTTCGTGTTTTGCAATATAATTACTCTATGTTAAACCACATTCATATATATATGCGCTTTTCGAATTTAATTTATGAAAAGTGCTTTGATAACCAACACCTAAGCAGAACCGCACTCAATCAACAATGTTGCATGTTTGCATTGCATATGCAGCATCCATGCTGGTTATTTAAATATTGAAGTTAAGTTGGAGGAAACTTGATCAGACATTTGAAGGTGCTGTGAGAGCGAGATTTGCAAGGAACTCTTGATTCGAACTTTCTTTACCATTTTCGGTTTCATCGAAGACCTCTCTCACAAACAATCGAAAGGATGGTCGCATCAGCTCGAGTCAGGATGTGCAAGTCAAGTATGTAAGGTTATGATATGTAGTCTAAATATAGACTGTCTATAACGACCGCTAGTCAAAGGTACATTAATTGAGAGATGAAAAGAACTCGAATTTACCACCACTTATTGCTACAACACAGTGCGTTTTTTTTTAACCAAAGTGCGTCACGGAAATATTTGCTTCCTCAGCTAATTTATTTATTTACCCATACCCGCATAAGCCACGACACACTGGTGTGAAACACACACCGCACTCATGCTGGACTGGAATGCATTTTTGAAAAATCAATCGAAATTCCGCGTTGCTGCTCTTCCATTGCGCATTATGGAACAGGGTGTTAAAAGTAATTTCCCAGCCTTCATGTTCTGACAAATCTGTCGGAATGTTAGGAAGGTCACATTTTTGCCAATAAAACGAAAAAGTTTTCCTCTCGAGAGCAATCGATATGAGTGTTTTTTCGGCAATTTACTTCATCCCACAGGATTGAGACACTCGATAGAAGCCCATACAAGTTTCTATTTAATTTTTTTCTCTCTCATCGAAAAGGCCAAGGATTTTTACAATTTAATTTCACACCACGAAGCCGATTAGTAGCATCACGAATTGTGGTGTGCACACTCCTACAAAATCGCAAGTGTCACGTTCAAATGCAAGTGAGACACAAAGCTTTGCCCGCTCTAAAAATAACACACAAATGGATGCAGCTTATAGCCAGTTACATACAAAATCATTTATATGATGCTTGGAATGAAAATCTATTGCGTTTTATTTAGTTTAAATAATAAATCTAACTCTCAACTGCGCGATTTATTTTTGGTATTGCAAACGAATCCGCCAACAAATATGTGGGGCGTGTGTATATGTGGGAAAGAAGAGAGCTTTGTTTAGACTTTAGATTACTTTTGAGCGAACAGACACTACTGCACACTGTCTGCTGCCTTGAACTCCTTTTGCATTCTTGGGGCAAGACTAGAAATAAACATGGAGTTCGCTTGCAGTTATGTTGTGCTAGTTGTGCTAATTTACTTAAAACGTTTTGTTTTTTGTTGCTGTTTTTGTTTGATCTGTGTTCTTTCTTAAAGGCGCCAATGAGACCAGTAGTCTCGTGGTGAAAATATTTATATATATTTTTTTCTTCTTATTCTCTGTGAATCCCTGATGAGGAAGAAGAAGAGGAAGAAGATAGCCATTTGATTGTGGGGCGGAAAATATTTTAGTTTTCATTATTTATTACGATAAGTCGGGCGGATGAAAATTTATTTAGAATCGCTGAGATTTGTAGAAATTGTTTGAAATATATTTTCACTTGATTAATATTTTTTTTTTATAAACAAATCTGACGTGTTGTTTGTTTATGTTGTGAAAAATAAAAATAAAAAATTGCTTCGTCGTGAGTGTGTTGCTGAAGCATGATGTTTGCAAAAATTTATTCTAACTGCGAAGATTGCAATGGCTTCGACTGTGTGTAAGTGATGGGGAGAGAAATAAGGGGCTGCTTAGATGATTATTAGGTATCGCTTATTGTTTTTTTCGATACGTAGACCGTGTAAACCTAATTGACCCTGACAATGTTAATATTTTGTTAATTCTTTAATAGCTGCTACATGGGTGGTGGTTACAATCTTAATTGTTATTTTGAGTTTAAATAACGTGTAGGGATATTTTCGCCATCGCTTAGTACGTTCGTAGATCCAAAAACTTTGGGATTAACATTAAAAGAAATCTTCTATGAGCAAATTTAATTCTTATCCTTCGAAACTAGCTTTTGAGTGACCAGCAATCGGGCTTTGGACAAAGTCACACTTGTGTCTCTGCTATTCTTAAGGGGCCCATAGAAGGCGTTGCGTCTTGCGTGGGACGCGGCAACTGATGCGGTCTATTTTGACGCAAGGAGCGACTCAATAAATACGTTGCGGTTTGCGGCGGTTTTGTATTTGCTAAAATTTACTTGAAATAGGCAACTCAAACGTCGAAACAACTAGGGACGAGTCGATAAGTCACTATAACTAGAGATGGGAGAGGTTTTTGGTGTATGTGGTATGGAGATTGTACGAGCATTTGCTTCAAATACCCCGTTTTCAATTAGGTTATATTCACACTTTAGATCGAATCAGTGTATACTTTTTAATGATACTTTGAACATAGAACAGCAATATTTTTGACATTAACAACCCAACTAAATGAATTCACTTATTTTTCTCCGTAGCGCTTATGTTGTTAACGAATCAATGATTCCTTTGCAAAAAACTATAAAATTTTGCGTTCCACCGATTCTAGGATTGGCTTTTCCGTTTCGACAAAGATGTTCACTAAACTGTAGGAATGCCACCATGCAAAAAGCGCTAACACAAATGAATATTCAACTACATAAAGTTATAAGCGATACAACTGGTACCTGCTACTGGCTTAAAAAAAAACTCGACTAAAGTTCTTTACTGTCGTTATTTATCACAGTAAAAATAGGAATGGTCTTACAATGGATAGAAAGTTCCTTCATCCGCCCAAAATTGGAGTATTGTATAACTCCCATATTTGGTCAGGTGCTCCTCAAAAATCTTTGCGCCTACTTGATTGGGTACAAAATAGAGCGTTAAAATTGATAGAAGATAGTTCAATTGTAGAATCGATTGATTCTCTTGAACATCGTCGAAACGTCACCTGTCTCTCTCTCTTTTATCGCTTTTTTCACAAACAGTGATCTAGTGAAGTAGCCAGTTGCTTTCCTCCCCTGAAACAATTTAGCCGCAACACCCACCTCGCTAGGAATGCTCATCAGTTTTACCTTGAGCCCAACTTCGTTCAGTCGCACCACCCGAATGTGGAATGCTCTACCTAGCCCTGTTTTCCCCCTACATTACGATTCACTAAAGTTCAAAAGCAACGTGCATCGGTGTCTCCTTTCAAATCCTCTCCTATTTTCCTAAATGCTCGCACTGTGTTTTATAACATTATATCATTGATTTTACTAATTTCTTAAGTTGCGTCACTTTGCCGAACGGCTCCAATCGCCGCACGCCAATCGCCAATATTGAATTAGTGTGAACGTCCCAATCGGCCTTCCTACTTACCAAAAAGCCGACCCGAATTAGAACCAAATGAAATGGATCCCATTGAAGCGCTGCTTAGTGTGGACACACCTTTATTCTTCAAAGTAAAACAGGGATTCTTTTGCTATGGAGAAAATGTTTGTAATGGTGAAATGAAGATGGTGCTACCATTGATTTTGGAAATCGTTTTTATAGAATCGAATACTTAAAAGAATTAAATTCCAATGTATTCGATAAATAAAATGTATTTTTAGGCTTTAAAAAGTTGTTTCGTAATAAAATCCTATCGAAACATCTGTTTCTGTTATTTCAGCAGCATTATTGTGGATTTAAATACATCTGCAAGTCCATAGTCTGATAGAGAGGGATAACACCTTTAGTTATTGGATGCAGATCAAAAATTGTAGGTGCAGATGAACATGTTCTTCTTTTCTGCACTTCCGTAGTAGCAGATGCATGTTAATCCAGCATTAGCTCCAATCCAGCATTAGCTCCAATCCAGCATTAGCCCCAGTTAAGTCACATCTCCGAGATATTAGTTTTCCCAACCCATCACTATCAACAATAAAGAATTTCAAATTGGTTTTGACAACTAACGTCACCGGGTTTGCCGCCCGAAAAATTTGAGATTTGGGCTACTCGTCACGTTGCGTGCGTTGCATGCGGTGCCTATAAGTCGCTTCGGGCTGTTAATTGGATGCGCAACCGCACGCGGACGCAACGCGTTTTGTGGGCGGGCCCCTTGAAAGTTGCATATGATATAAGGGCTACAATAAATAAGGGCTCTCTTTCCCGTGAAGTACTTGAACTTGAACATTGATTTGCCCAAGGCAAAAAAAACCAAAAAGCCAAAGGATGCTGTCATCAAAATCAAGGGACCAGTTTTGGTTTTTAAACACAACGTCCACTATGGAGGATCTAGAGATCCAGTGACCTCAACTTTTAAAATTGCCGTTTAGCCCAGGTACGACAATTTGCTTATCAGTTAGATGTTGTCGTACCCTTCTAAGACGCGAATTTTTGGTCGGATTGTACCGACACTTATAAAATTCACGGCATTAACATACTGTCTATGTTTATGTTTTCTTCTCTATATCTTTGTTTTTTTAATATCGAATTCTAGAATAGATGTTCTATCACGTACTCTCAAACACTCTATTTTCATTTCAATCGTAATATCTAATTCAAAAATTCATTTTACCAATGTGCGTATATACATTAATCTAGCTGTTTCAAAAAATTACAAAGTCCTTCAGCTAATGACCCAAATTCTTACCAATCTGACGTTCAAATTTAAAAGATGAGGTTATATATACGAAAAAAAAAATTGTATTGTGTGATATACTAACCACTTCATAACAAACCGCAATAAACAATTAATTATTACTTAAACCAACTTTTAGTACAAAAAGCTTAATGAATTCAACCACAAAGTATTGTGTCTTATAACTATCATGGGTTAAGATCTTATGTTACTGTTTTTATGGACGTTTCAATGCCTTTCTGGTCTAATAAAGCCGAAAATCCATAAACAATTTTCATTAATCTGCACCCACGTCATCGTAAACCATTTAGATCCTCCTACGCACATCACAAACTCGTAGTGCCGCTGAACCACACACAAGCAGAAAGAAGCATGTCAGGAATAAAGTCCTAATTTCATAGCCACATCCAAGAACAATTTGCAATAGACAGTTTCGTGGCCGTGCTACTGACTCTTTTTTTTTTTTTGGTTCTTTTTTGTGTGTTGTTGTTATTCTCACTGTTTTTATGAAGCAACTTTTGTTTGGGTGGAGTGAGGGTGGGCGGTGTTCTATTTTTTCCCATTTCGACAACAACTATTCATATTTACTATCTGCAAACTGACAAGCTATGTAATTACAAATTGAGTTGTTCCTTTTTTTATTTTTGTTTTTTTCTAGATTTGGGTTTAGGGAAATGTCTTTTTGGCTTGAGTGGGAAATTACCATTTTATTGTTTTTAATGTCTTGTCTATAAAAAAGAAATAGAAATCATACAAATTTAAAGGGTGCCAAATATCTCGATTGGGATAAGGATAGGTCTTTGTCACTTAAATGTGCTCCCTAATTGATACCCAAGGGTACATTGGGCTTTTACGACTTCCTGTGGTTGGTTTTTGTGCTGAGTTATGTCATCTACATATTGGTCCCTTTCACCAAGCATAATAATACTCATATATTATTTAATGTAGTCTCTTTATAGCCTTGGTTCACGTTCTCTACGAAATCGGCCCACTTTGTTTTATTTTTATGACTTTAACAAGATTCAGGAACAAACATGTGCAGTATCGATATTTTCTGCTTTATTTTTTCTTTCGTCAAAAAGGATACAAGCAATAAATTGAATAGCATGGAAAAGAGGATTAAAGTCGATTAAGTTAAGTTTCAGAGCGTCAAGGATGGGAAAACGCTCATCGATCGCTTTAAATTGATGTCCAAGTCGTTTAACCCATGAAGTGTCTATCAAGTTTGAAAGTTCCCTGTCGCGTTCAGTTAAATGCCGATATGCCTGTGTGTTGGTAAGCATAAAGGACTTAATTCTTTGTGGTAAACCGATTTATGTGAAGGCTTTTTGCGCAATCAATTAAACGTAATTGGAAATTGGCTTACGTAGAATGAAGAACAACTGACCGTTACGAACTTGTATTAACGGTGGGAATTTTCCACGAAGAGCAGTTAAGTTTTCTAAAAGATTTTGCAAACACTACCGAAATTAGTGAAACATAGAACAAGATTTTACTCTTTCATGAACTACAAAAACCATTAATGGCAAGCATTTAATGTCTTATTACAAAGTTGATATCGGGACTTGAAGATCATCTTGATGTGGCCAATGAGACGTCAAATTGAACTTTTACGGAGTAGAAAACACATAGGTAAATTTGAAGCCGTTGCATTTAAAGCAATTTATAAAACGGCCAGAAAGTAGAGGGCCGAAATACCGCACACGTTTTCGAGTAATACGAGACGGAATTATCTGAGTTTGGCATTACAACTCACGCTATTGAGCAATTTAACATAATCTCATAATTTATTGATTGGAATTTCATTGAATAGCTGGGCGGCCGACTGATATTGTGTAATTTGGGGTGAACTTTGAAAGATCAATGCCACTCAATCGTTAACTGTCGGTTTTGTGTCTTAAAACTGCGTCGCTGAATAAGTGATGTCGGATTAAAAGAAACATATACTAACATGTTGGTTTACCACAAAATTAGAGCAAGTGTTGGTATTATGGCCCCTTCAGGCTAATAGTGTCCCCCCATTCATTTGTTTCTATCATTTCTTATTTTCTTTACAACGTTTATTTTTTTTTTTAAATCCCTCCTAAAATAGTCTGTAGTTAAAAACAATTAACAAAAAAAGATAAAAACGAATTAAAACTGCAGCATTGGTTACAAAGACCGTAGGCTGATACACGAAACACGATACATCTATAAGAGACACAACAGAACAATTAACAAATGACAACAGCACGCTGTTGTGCGTATAGACGGTCTCCCATTTAGTCCCAAACAGCACTCAACTCGACTTAATTGCGGTGTTCTTAAGGTAACTGATGCTTCCGAGTGACAAGGTTGAAAATAATTTCATTTCATTTACGTTACGAGCATAATGATCTCGATAGGATCACATCTCTCAAACGTTTATTTTTCTAATCAAGGCAAAACCGAAGTATGTGCTGTCATCAAACAAGTACTGAATTCTATTCCGGCGTTACGAGCATAATGATCTCGAAAGGGTAACAGCTCTCCTACTTGACTGCTTCACATTAGTGATCCCTCGTAAATACCCCTCTTATGTAGAGTATTTATGATTTCTGCATATGAATATTTAATAACTGGTGATTTCTCTGATAGTAATTTCATGCCATGAAAAGCTCTTTCTCGATGAGCCATTCAGAATCGTAAAAGAATTGTAGGTGTCTTCCATTCTCTCACAAGGTATAGGTGGGAGGAATACGCTAGACCCTGGAGCTCCCCGCTTTGTTGCGCCAACCTGTTTATTATTTAATTTTGTTTTCATCTGTTTTTTTTTTGTTTGTACAATGAATAAATAATTTAATTTTGAATCCTGTGCGACACTTTCTATTTTCAAAATTTTATTGTTTTCTTTGGGTTGACGCGGATATAAATTCAAATTCAAAAGTAATCCGCCAAAAAACGATAACCTGATTTTTAACATTGCTAAAAAAAGTCATAACAATAACCTCTGGAGATGAAGATTGACCTTTTTGGCATTTTTTTTTCTTTGTTTTGATCTGAAAACGTCCCTTTTCCCCAACTGTGGACGTGGTACACATCCTTTTTTTGTATTCATGTTTTTTTCAAACTCTACTTTGTTTTTGTTGAACGTCATGACTTGGCTGCCTTTTCTTTAACAATTCAATATCTTTTCACCCTGCCCTTAAATTTTCCGATGCCAAACAATGTGAACAATCACTCTACCCATAAAAAGACATCATATAGTGGCAGGAGATGTAAACAGTTTTGAACCCTCATGGGCTCGACTCATAAATAAAAAATGAAATTTTAAACGACCGAAAAACACAGTAACATTCTTCAAAAGGCTTACACCTTCCATATTCCAAAACCAATTCTTATTTTTATGGACTTGAAGATCATCTTTATGTAAACAGCTAATACCCTACGGATAACATTTCGCACCTTATCCACTGTTGTTATCAGATGTTCTCCTGTTAACATGCCATCGCCATCGTGTAATTTAAAATCGGTTTTATAAGTAAATTGAAAGGCATTACAATTTCAAAGACAACAATGAAAACAAAACCAATATTTTCTTAAATTTTCCCAACGATGGCAATGTTTGGAAAATGAAAAATTGAATTTCAAAAGTACTGTATCAATTATATCAATCAGTTTAACTTGGTAAAGTGGTGTTTTTGTTGTGTTGTTTTAATTTTTGGTCTCCATTTCTGTGTCTGTTCGGTGGGAAATCCAACATTGTTTTATTTGAAATTAATTCTTTAAACAAAATCGTAAAGAATATGAATTGGAAATTCCATTGTTTATTGCCATGTGTAACGACAATGTCTAGACACTCACACTGTGGAGTGAATGGACAGGATTGAATCTTTAAAACAAGTAGTGTCATTGACATGGGCGGGTGTAATGCAAGTGATTTTGCATTAATTTACTAATAAATCATTGAAAACTTCACTTTAATAAATCATTCGAAAAGGATTTCTGGTGAACATTCTTTTATAAATTCCAAGAAGACAACAGAAATTCCAATCTCACACAACGCCCTGGTTGTCATGTGTCTATTAACAATGAACTTATGTTGGACATTCATACGTTACGAGCTATAAAGGCAAATCAAACGCAATCTTGTTTTTATTTGTAATAAATCAGTATCATTTGTTTTGTGTAGAACAAAAAGGAAATGTATTATAATGTTGATGACATCTTAACTAGCCTTGTATCTGTCTGTATACTCGTATTATAGAACTAAAATGGAAAACACACATACATCAAGGAATATGATATTCTTTTCGACATAATGAATTATGAGCTGAGATGTGTTGTCGTGATTAGTATAAGCGTGTAGTCAATCAGTTTCTGACACATTTGTTCGATTTTTTCTTGTTTATTGTTCAGAGTACAAGCTTACATATTGGGAAAGTTGGTAAAAGTCACACTAAAAAAAAAGGTTATTTGATTTTCCAAGGTCAAGTCGGAATTATGCTTAGCAAATCTCCAAAAAGCATGGAATCTTTTTCTTTTGTTGATTTCGTGTGTGTGCAAGTTATTTTAGGAATTGTGGCACCAATTTGGATGTCATTAGCAAATTGCCAAGTGACATTTTGCAAATTACTAAATATCATGCTTCGGTGGTAGGCAGTTAAACAATTTGTCAATGGGATTATCCGACTAATAATATTATTAGCTCGTTTTGTCGAATACTGTAAGAATCGATTGTTGCGTGAAGAGTAAATGTTGTTATGAGTTAATAGCGTCGTCGAACTGAAAATCAGAGTTTATTTCTACTCAGTTGAGTGCTTTGCCTCAAAAATGGTTTTATATTTATAATCACATACCATCTGCAATTTTGTAGTTTTAAATACGAGAGGCAATTTTCGGAGATTAAAAAGAACCAAGTCACACGAGCTAATGGTCTAAAAGTCATGGGAAGCATTAAAAGTTTAAGTTTCCCCTAAAGCGTTTATACTATTGAGAAAGAAAAATCTGTTGTCGATCGTTCATAGATTGGTTCTGATTACGATTAGTTTTTAGTGAGGTAAGCATCCCACACAACTTGGTGTCGAATACTGCCAAGTGTCTTTTAAAGATTTCCTCCTGACAAAAAAAAAAAAAAATTTTGTAGTTTGCGTTCTCATTTTCTCATTTTCATTTCTGTCTGTTGACAGAACTTTCGTTGACAGTGCTGATTGTTGACAGAGAAAGGTTTTCTGTAAAATTACACAGACACAAAACTATTACGTTACGTCAACTGACTGCCATTCTGTTCTTGGCATTTTATGACAACGGAAGGTTTTTAAATCACTTTTGCTGTAAGTGTTGACACCATGAACTTTTCAAGGCAGCCACTCTCATATTGACTGAGGATGGATCTCCACAAACTGACATGATTGCCTACCTTAACTCGACAGTGCCCGCGATTAATGGTTACATAGTGTCTTTACCTGTAGCGTGGGTGGTTCGAGGTTCCAATCCCAGAAACATAAAAAAAAAATTTCCGCGGGTATCGCCTTTTATGAGGTATTGTTTGATCCTCATATTGTTAATTCATTGTCATAGAAAGGACTTTCTCCACTAATCCGTTCGGAGTCGGCAAAACATTGTTGGGTCTCTTCCATTCTTATTTTTATTTATTTTATTCCACGACTGAGTAAATTCACAAGTTCTCTGATCATAAGCTCTTAAATGAGACCATTCCATCTCAGTATACTGAAAAGACTAAATGTTGTGAATTTACGTTGCGTTACAATTACGTTACGCAACGTGGTCATTATTACTGTTGCTTATCATAGTCCCATAGTTTTACAATCAATACAGTTTACATTAAATGGCATAAAACAGCCGCGTTACTTAGTACAATAAAATTACTCTACGCTAAATGAAATGATTCCTCTCTCTTACGTTACGCCACTTGGCTACTGTTACCAGCGATCCCCACACTCTGGTGCTTTTGAGACCACTACAATTTTGCTTTGGCTTCGCTCCTGAGTGTTACTCACTTTGAAAACGCTTTATTTTTTGTCTCTTTTATTTCCATTTCTTAGTTGTATCTTTTTTTAAGTCATATTACGTTGCCTTGTGTGAACCAAAGTAAAACTGAAGCAAAAATGACGACGTGAAGAATGTATGTTAAAAGTTACTTGCTTTAAAGGGGCCTGAGCTATTTATATCAAAGCAAGTAACGAGGATTGTTCAGCCAGTTTCAATTATAAGCTTTGAGTAGAAGTCTCGTGACGTGATATTATATATCAACCGTAATATCGAAGCGTAAGCGACATCTGCGGTTATAAACGTCAGACAAAAACGAAGCCATAAAGTTATAGTGTTTCAGGCATATCTAAGCTTCTTTAGGAGAGCACTTTCATGCCTGAACGCAGAGAGATTTATATTAACTACGTTTTGTTACCATTACATTTCATCACAATGGTAATTTCGTACAAGATTGTATTTGCTTTTCTAGGTTACGTTACAAGTACATTTCTTTACATGGCTTTAACTATTTTTCTTTAATCAGAATCACCCCAATTACATATGTGTATATGAAAAATAGCTGGAGGTCAAAAACTCATACTTACGTAACGTTACAAGATCAGCATCATTATTAAGACATTAAGGGGACAAAATTCAGCACGACCGGCTCAGTTAATATTGTCATGTTCAAAGGAGAGATCCGCCGAACCCCGTCCAAAAGGCAATAACGTACAACGTTTCAACAAATTCGTGACGAAAAAGAAAAGGCAGGCCAAAACACTTCCTGGTACAAGCAAATGCAAAAACAGCAGCATTTGGTTGGCCTCAGACATGGAACAATCCAAAACCGGGAGGCTTGCCGACGCTTTCTGAGGTCAACGCGGCGTACCCCACACGCGGATCACTAGTGTGAAGCAGAAAAGTGGGAGAGTTGTGATCGCTTCAAGATCACTACTCGTAACGCCGGAAATGAAAAGAAGAAGAAGAAGGGGTTAGGCCACCCTAGAGGCTGAAAAAATAGGCTTTTTGGAGATTTTTTTTCAGAAATTCTACAAAATAAATCGAGATAACAAAAACGTGATTTTATTATTTATATCAATGACTGCTTACAATAATTTTTTTGAAGCGATTTATTACAAAATGGCTGATCGACTGTGCAGTGTTTTTGCGACGACATCATTTTTTTTTTTTTTGAGGTACACGGCCGGACCAACAGCTCATGTAATTTTTCAAATAATAATGAGCAAATGGATTTATTCAATTATATATACTAACTGCTATAGAAGTACGTAGGTTTTTTGCGATATATTGATTTTTGGCCAGACGGCCTTGTAATAAAATTCGAAAACCGATTACCTAAAGGTTTTTCTCGGCCATAATCTTTTGGGACATGATTTTTAAGGTCCTAAGGGACCATTTGGAATTAAAAAAAAAATCTATTTTTCGAAAATTCTAGGGTGGCGTAACCCCTTAAGCTCTACCGCACGGGCGGATTTATTTGTGGGAAGCTGATAAGTGGAAGAGCAGTGATCACTTCTGGATCCGAAAGCTCGTAACTACGAGGGAGGGAAAAGAAGATATTTAAGCTTAGAATGAGAGAACAATCAGTGAGCAATCACAATAGATCAATCTACATAGAAGTTACATTACGTTACATAATCGCCGTTTCTCTTGATATTGATAGGTTTTCTGTCTTCTGGCTAGATTCTCGTTAACTTACATGAATGCGTTGGTCTACCTTCTTTCCAGCAAGAATTCAAAGTAAAAATAAAATATTCATTAAAATATTCTCTTTGACAATCTATTTAGTTCTTTTATTTTCACTCATTTGTTATTCACGCATTTATAATTTATTATTCTTTTTTTTCTTTCTAGGTAAGTGCCTTTTATTTAAACTACTTTGTTTTAAAAAGCAGTAAGTATGTCTGCAAAAAAAATGTTAAATTAATGAAAACTCAACCCAGTTGCACCCTGAATTTTTGATCAATCAAAGGAATCATCGCCCATTAGTTTTAAGGATTCGTTTTGCTTTCTACATCATCGTTTAATTAATCGTTCATCCTAACAAGAAAACATATTTCATTGCAATTTCATTTCTTTACTCATGTTTTCTCTCTCGTATACTACAAGAAAAGCCAAACAGAACATGCTCTTCTATCGTAAGTTAGCAGCTCATCATTATCATCTGCCGTCTTGCGCGCCGTACCGCCTTGATATTAATAATAATAATTAATTCCGGTTAATTTTCCAAGTCCGCCTCTAGGTACAAGGCAGCGCCTGTTCGTCCGATGCACATGCGGTAGACATTTGTCTACAAGTTTATCATATCAGGGGCGGTGGGTGTCGCGTCTCACGTATAAGACTTCATCAATTTGAAACCAGCGTTATAAGCGCTAGTAACGCGACCAACGTAATACACTCTGTTAGCTGCTTTTCCAACTTGGATTTCTTATACCAACTTTAAAGTGAAAATAATGTGAACGCGATTGTGAACTTTTTTTTTGTGGTTTGAAGCTTGTTTAACCTTTGATACTGAAGGCATCCTTAGGTTTCTCTGAAAAATCAAGTTGCTGAGTGTTTTCTATTTCAAAAGTATTTTATTTATTCGAATTGAGATATTCTATTGTACTTTTTTTTTTTTTGTTGTGTTGTGTTGTTTTGTTCATAATGCGGCTTTAAGTTGCATCTAAGTGAAGTGTCAGCACAATAGCAAAGATATAATTAAGTGGAAAACTATATAGTTTCCAACAGCGAGTGTGATACTCACAAACAATTGGATTTCTTTACGAGGTTAGGTGGATTAAGTTTCTTTGTTATAAAGCATATATGAGAGAATTATAATTGCGACTGTATTTTTTGTTGTTGTTTAGATAGTAAGTTTTGTTAAACGAAGGACATTTGAAGAAGACACTCTTATTGTATCTAAATAAAACCTTTTCAGACTGTTGTGTGTAGGCAGAGGTGGCCTATTTGAAGATCTTATTCGGAAAAGATAAAAGAAATGCGGGGTTTTGGTTGCAGATAAACTGAAGGGTATACACACGTATAATAAGCTTTGTGTAAAGAGTGAAGTGTCTTTCTATGTCGATGAGCGATTTAGTATGAAAGGTTGGGCTAATCTTTGTTTATTTATTTTATTGCTAAGTAGGCGAGAGGAAAGCTTTGGTTTATTTAAGTCAATCTTTGTCCTCTAATTCTTTTATTACGTGTTGAAATTTTAATTTATTTTATAGAAAGTCTATGGTAGGCTTTTCTCTAATCTAAAGGGGGAAAAAACGAGCTGAATTCTTCCAAATCCTCTGGAAACTTTCAAAGGGATCTATGAGGAGTGAAATGTGACTTTTTTTGAATTCTTTACCGTTTTATACCGCAGCTTTTTCTAGTCCAAATTGTTTCCGTTGTCGTTACTGTCCACAAACCGTGGCTCTGTGCTTTTACAGCCTCATTGATTCATGGACTTCGTTTAGCCAACTCGATAGCTTTGTGATCAATATCATTATCAGAGTCTAGTAGGGAAGCTATTATTCCTACTCAAAATAATACTGTGGTTCTTTTCCGAATTTCAAGGGTTGCATTGGTAGTTTCAAACCTTTTATTTTTACTTTTTCATTCGTTTTTGCTAAAGAACTGAATAGGACCTTTCGTATACAGAATTTTTTAATATCTTCGTAATTTTCAATCGTCATTTAACGTGACTATAAACCTGATGAAACCCTTTTACTTCCCTTAAACGTATTGTATTTAAGTGGATGTTATTTCTTTGGACATGTGCTGTAAACAGGATGTGCACAACATAATTTGTTTGCCTATTCGTATCGCTTGCAGCTGGTAATTTATTTTCAATCATTGTCGAATACTATCATTCTTAAATAAATAAATAAAGAGGGTGGCGCAACAGAGAGGAGCCCCTGGGCCTAGCGCATTTCTCACAACCATGCCTTTTGAGGGAATGGAAGGGACCTACAATTGTCTGCCGGCTCCGAACGGCTAATTGATTTATCCTTATATAAAATTCCAACAGATGAATTAGTTTTTCTTGTCAATGTTCTTTGATGATTAATACCGACGGCATCTAGTACCTGAGAAGTCTAAGGCCAGACGAGAGGAGTTATTGACCAGCGTCGTCTGCTCTAGGAATAAAACTGCCCAATTAATATTGCCGTATGGAAGCGCGACGGTCACGATTTTTCTTAAATACTTTCATCAATGTGTTATGATGGATAAGTTGCGATGTATAAACCACTCATGGATTCAGTTCCACAATTTTTTCCTTTTATTCGAGTGACAAATCCGTTTTGGATCGACTAAGGCGAGTGTTTATAAGTTGGTGCACTTACTAATCAAAAGTTGTTACGGATCAGGGAACAAGTAGATGTAAATAATAAGCGGAACTACTTATACCTAAGTTATTCATGTCGTTTTGAAGCATGAGTTTTCGTATCCAAAAACTTTTGAGCAGATTCAAGGATGGATATTCTGACGGTTCGGTTTCTATTCACAAATACTACTTGTCTTCCAACGAATGAGTAGCTCCTTAATTGTTTCATCGTCCAAAATTCCGTTTTCCTTAATTTTAATAATATGAACTAAACCATGAGATAAACTTCGACATCTTGATGAATAACTTGGCGTTTAATCGTTCGACCTGAACATCTTCTGAAACATATTCAACTTCCTACAAGCACTCATAAATCCATCATAAACTCACTTAACAAGTGTCAACAAATAATACACACAATTTCTAATCCTCTACGGGCTACCCTTTGTTCAATAAGCAACTGACAGACAACCCCATGTGTACTCAACATTTATAATGCGTACAAGTAGGTGTTTGAAATGTACCTTGGTAGAGCATTGTGATGTATGTGTCTGTGACACAAGTGTGTCATATGCTTTGACGCATTAAGCACAAGCATGTCAAGTGTTATTTGAATCTATATTTTGTCTCCCAAATGTGCCGTAAGAAGTAAGTGAACTCCACGCTATGGCTGGGGCTGTGGCGTTTTTCTTTTCTTCGTTAACTGTGTGAGCCCAAATTTAATAAGTTTTCTTGAAGATCGCTTATCCCAATCAATCATTGTAAATGATTTAAGTGGCGTAGTCTTTTGGGAAACTTTTCTCATTAGAAGCCAATTTTATAATAAAAAGACGTTGTAACGCCCATGCCATTAGCAATTCGAAAAGATACATGCGAGAAACATTTTTGAAATTGTTCTGTAGGTGTTTTGTTGAACACATGGTGGTTCTCATTTGAAACTTGCACCACATCACAAATGGCCCCAAAATCACTAGGTCAATTCTAAAAATAGTCACAAACAAATTGACACTACGAGTACTTGTTGTGTGTATTGTGTCTACGTATGTTAGCTAGTTAGTTGCCCTCTCACGCTAAGCTTCTCTATCTGTCGCCTTTTATTACCAAAAATAAAATAAATAAGAAAAGATAATAATGATAACCAGCCAGAGTGAACACATAAACTAGGCTTAGATTAATCTTTCAAATGACTACAATCATAAACTTGTTTACGATTACGATATGAGAATGGCAAAAGAGAAATCTGTTTTTATTATCGGGGGAGTTATACTCGCACTATCAAGAGATATGCTTTCCCAAAGTATAAGCCTCCTCGAGATTAGATTAGACAAACTGTGCAGTGCATACAATTAAAAAGTTTCACGAACGATAAATAAATGCACTCGAGTAATAACTCAAGTGGTCAGACTGAAGCGGATCTTTCTCCTTAATGTCAAGCATCTGTTGTTGCGAGAAGCCATACAACATTAATATCAAAGCGAAACCACTCTAATCAAGCGTATTTGTTCGTCGTCATGTGTGTAGCATGGTTGAATTAATGACGTGATCACGAAGTTGTAACGAGTTAAATATGTGTACACTGCAGTTTTTGCAGTTTTTGCCTGTTGGCTATACTTGCATCTAACAGTTAGTGTTTGTCTATCTATCAAGGTACAACTTTCTTTATTTAAAATGTGTATAACATTCACCGGAGAAGAATTATGATTGTTGGATGCAGAAAACCTGCAGAGCACCTTTCTTCATGGCCTGAGATGCAGTACGTCGACTCCAAGAGAATGCAAATTAACTCGCTGATTTTGCAGAAAAATAAATTAAAACCAGCTAAGGCTGACTGGTGGTTACTGCTAAGCATTGATTTAACAAGATTTTCATTTAAGAGGTCTATTTGTCGATACAAGACAAATTAAAATTTGTATAATTCATCTTTCTGTTTCTATAAATAGATGGTGATTGTCGTTTGTGGATGGCTTACAGCAAATGGAAATTATTTGATAGATTCAAGTTGACCTTATGTATTCGAAAGCTAGGTATCAGGAAAAGTTACTCATCATCCTGTGCCATCTGTTGTAGAGCAGTAGTTCAGAAGGTATAACGTGGATTTAAGCACAACATAAATTCATTTATTCTATGTACGAAAGTTGAATGAGGGATCTTTTCTTAAGTGTTTGCTACTGCCCCATCACGCTTCTGAAGTAATACTTACAAAGATCGAAACTGAAATGTGTCATCACTGCCCTACTTCAGAGTTTCTGTAGTTTTTTTTCTTGAAAACTCGCCTATATCCCGTATCGGCTCCATGAAATTTAAGCCATTTTTAATTTTGAGGCTGTTTTCAACCAATCGCTGCGTGTATTGAAAATGTGCACGTATGAACAGAGTTAGTAGTACCACGTGGAAGCAAATTTAATAATTAAAATGTCGTTGGTGTTGTTACAGAGCTGAAATTATTTTAAAGAGAACAATGAGAACAAATAACTTAAATTTAACAGAAGAGTGTTGTCTTTTTTGTGTTCTTAAAAGCAATTTTAGCCGCTGGATGTGTCGACTGCAGAACTGTTAAAGAATGCAATCTTTTATGACTTCAATTTGAAAGACTACGTTCATTGAATTCCTTCTGAGATTTCGACTTCAAAATATGCTCTCAACATCAAAATATTCATTCAACATCGAATTTTTAGAATTTTTGCATCTTTTGCATTCTTTTACAATCTTTGCATTTTTTTTGGCATCCTTCCATTTGTTTGCTGTCTTCTTAGTTTTTGTAGTGCTTGCATTGTTCTGCAGTCTCAGTTTATTTTCTTTTGCATTCAATGCATTCCAGGACATTCTTTTGCTTTGATTTTCAGTCTCTGTAATCATTTGTATGAAGTCTTTTACTTTCTATACCTTTAGTTCGACCCAGCTTATGAATTTCCCAAAAATTGGCATGAATTCATGTAAATTCGTCAGATTCATACGGTTGAAAATTAGGCTTGTCCACAAAGGGTCAATATATGTATATAAGATGCAGAATACTAAATGTAAAGACGTATAAAAATGCAATAATTGGAAAAGATTGCAAAAAATGAAAACGAATACAAAGATTATGAATATATTGCAAAGAAGACTTTTAAGGAATGAAGAAGTCTATAAAGACTTCGAACGAAGCAAAGACTGCAAAAATATAACAAGACGAGAAAAAAGTGCGGGGATTGCAAAAAAATACAAACGAATGCAAAGACATTAAATGAATGCCCATGTTGCAATGAGGACTTTTAAAGATTGCAGAAGACTACAAAGCCCTCAAACAATGCAAAGACTGCAAAAATATGCCAAGACAGCAAAAAAATGCAAGAATTGCAAAGATATGCAAACGAATGCAAAGACTCTGAATGAATGCCAATGTTGCAAAGACGACTTCAAAAGAATGCAGGAAACTAAAATGATTTCAAACGAGCGAAAACTATAAGAACTTGCCCAGAGGACGAAGAAAAGATGCAAAGACTTTTGGAATATATTTATGAATAGAAGTTAAAAAAAAAAAAAATTACCCTGGCGTTTGAAAACACATAAACGCAAAGAAAATACTCCTTAAATATTCTTGTTGACTGGCATTGGTTTTAAAATAGTAAAACAAACAACAACGTCCCACAGAGTCTTAAAATATTCTGTTTCAAGCTTGGAGTACGAGTAGCTTAAGTAAAGACATGGTTTTTATTTCACAATCTCACTAATTAAGTTCCAATTTATGTAAAACAAGAAAATTAACATCATTCAAGTGGCTTGCGTACATTAAGCTCATAGAAAACAGTCGTTTTTATTCATATTTTCTGCCTTGAGATTTTGAAGATTGATATCTTGACTAAATCGCCGGATGTCACGGTATAAACATGTCCATCCCAAAGCTCCATTGCTAATTTCAACCTCTTTGAAACTGAAACTGAAAAAGTAAAAGAAAAATCACAGTAGCCTAGCCCCAGCCATCCATACCCAAAAACCCATTACTGTATCCAAGGAACATCAATTTTTTTTCCAATCGTTGAGCACAACTTCTCTATACTCTTAAGCAAACCAAAGTTAAACCAGCGAACCACACCGGCAATGCAAGAAACCAACAAGCCGGCATATAATAACTCAAACATCCATCAAACCACTCACCGAAGCAAGACCAAACTTCACGCTTTATGCCACCAGATCCAGAGTCAAATGCCAAAGCGAGCACTGGAATAAATAAAAATACGCATACACCACAACAAGGCGGGAGGGAATATGGAAAATGATAAAGAAAAAAAAAAAAAAAAAAATTAAAAATACTATGTATTATCATTCTAACAATAAACTATTGCCGTAAAGAATGCTACAACAACAAAGAGCCATTCGTGTGCACACAACACGATGCCGCGCCGCTACGCTTCCTGTGCATGTCACTTGCTTTAGAAGCGTAAGTCATATGCATACGTATACTTTGTGGAATCTAAAGTCAGAGCCTAGAGAGAGACAAAATCCATCTATTTATGGTCGTTGGATGCAGTGAGAAGGTTATTTTTCACTTTCATCGAGTCAAAATATGGAAATTTTCCACACCACTTACATATTAGAACATTGGTTGAAAAGGGGGTGGCGGTAGGGGGTAACAGGAGGAAGGCAGTATACGACTACTCTTTGAAGCGGCTTTAAAACAGACACAAACACATAATTCAATTTAATTTTTATTGGATAGAAGCTCTAAGAAGCGCCTCTTGCTCTGACCCTTGCAGCTGATGGCACCGTTAAGATGACTCCAATTACAAATTTAATTACTAAGCCAGTTCAGTAGAACCAGAAAAAAGAGGTCAGCGCCATTGGCGGCATAAAGTAGCCCAGTCTGGTCAGTTGTTCTTTCAGGATAACTATACGCCAGATAATACCAACGTACAAGATGTATGTGTGTGTGTGTGTGCGAGTTAGGGGAGGGGGGGATTAACTGTGGCAACATCAATTCCGACATCATGGCATTATATTATACGCCATTCGGGTCCCCTATTGTGCTGGACGCGCTCAAAGTGATATAATTATCCATCACGATAGGTGACAACAGAATAAATTGAATGACGACGCGACACTTCATGGAATAGGATGTGAATGTTTGTAAAGAGAGACCAAGAAAGAGGAGCTTCAATTCAACGAACAATTAATTAGCTGGAGGAAAATATAGAATGTGTAGTTTGGTCTCGGAATGGATTAGCGAGTTAAGAAGAAAGAATTAGTAAAGAGGTTAGTCATGTATTCAAGAACAGTAAAGTAAATGTTTAATGTCATCTAACTGTCATAGGGAATATGCAGACAGAGCTCCAGCTGACAAGGTAACGAGTACTTTCTACCCCAACAAGACAAGACGATTTGCGCAAAAGAACAGATTACTGCGGCATCGGAAGCGATTAAATATAAAGAACTGTGACAAAATGATAAAGGAATAAGTAGGAATGTCCTTAATTAATGATTACGAAGACAAATGTTGCTGAATGACGCAATGTAAGAATTCAACTTAAATATGTTCTTCTAGTAGAGGAAAAGTGGGAAGGGTAGACTAAGGTATGTTTTTCAAATATGTTGTAACATAGCTATAACTAGCCCGCTCTGAAGTAAGGCGAATAGTAATTGCAGGTCATTTTCTTTCAAGTTTTTCAAATAAAAAGTGAAGTGCTCCATTAATTTTGAATGAATCGGAAAGATTCTGCTTCTAATGATAAAATTACTAAAAAAAAAAAAAAACTGCAGTTTCAAAAGTGAAAATCAAGTGCTCAAGTGGAGCAAATAAAATAAAGCTCATTGACTAAAAATAACTATTGTAATGGGGGTAGAGCTTCGGGTAAAGCGTTCCACATTCGGGTAGGGCGGCTTAGTTATGAGTCTCTTTAATTGATTGTACGTTCGCAGGTGGGCTCGACCTAAAACTGATTGGTATCCTTAGTGGCTAAGCTGCGGCTTAATAGTTTCAAGGTAGAAATGCAACTGGCTATTTCGCTAGAGCAGTGTTTGTGATAGAAGAGACAGAAAGATGTTATATTTTGACAGAGCACCAGAAAATCAATCGTTTCTACAATTGAAATATCACACATCAGCTTTGGAGCTCTTTTTTGAACCCTAAGGGCACGATTACGTACTAAGTGGCAAAGCGTCAGAATTAGAAAAAAATTAAAGACTGAGCGGCAGTGAGATGTTGCCTAGTTTTTAATTTTGTTCCTATTTCTCCTACTTGCCGCTCAGTACGTGGCCGTGCCCGAAGAAGTAGGTCCAAGGATGTTTGAGAAGCGCCTGACCAAACACGGGAGTTGTTCTCTAGCCTTGGGCAGATGTAGTCTTTATAAGTTGAAGCCAGATCTGGAGGGAAAATTTCCTGCATCTCCCTAGCGACTTGAAACAATGACATTTTCATACAAATCTTGCAAAATTATTTTTAACAGCGATACTAGGTCTTTTGCCCGTATAGGTGAAATATTATTGTACACTTTTTTACACTATTTGTGGTACCCGTGGTGTGATGGATAGCATGTCCGCCTGTTAATCCAGAGGTTCGAGTTCGAATCCCACCAGAGGCAAAAATGTTTTTTCTACGGGTATCGCCTTTCGCGAGGAATTGGCAAGTCCTCCGTTAGTATTCATTGCCATGAAAAGCGCTTTCTCGATTAGCCGTTCGGATCCGGCAGAAAATTGTAGGTCCCCTCCATTCCCTCACAAGGGATGGTTGTGAGAAATGCGCTAGGCCCAGGGGCTCCTCGCTCTGTAGCGCCACCCTATTTTTTTTTTTTTTTTTTATACTATTTAAGTTGTTAGGGCTAAAAATAACAAATGAGATTTTTGTGATTACCACTCCATACCTAGTATGTCAATAACTTCATTCATTAATGAAAATAAAATGCAGAGAAAGGTAGACAAAATGGCGCCCTGAGGAATACCTCTGTTCACTGTTTCTAATCCAACAAGTAAAAAACTAATCCATGTCAAAAGATTGATATGAGAGCCTGAGGTTGAACTCTATCAAATGCTTTAGAAATATCTGTAGCAAAGTAAGAGTAAAGTCTGTAGCCAAACAAGAGTAAAGTTTGGTCCCAATTTTCGGTGACATATGCCATCAAACCACCAGACTTTTTAGTACAAAAACCGGACTGTCTATACTCAAGATATTTCATGATTTGAAATTTATCAACTTTGCATACATTAATAGAGGAGGTGAAGGTTCAACTTTTGAAGAACAGCCTGAACAAATTCAGTTGCATATATGTGCTCGGGAAGCGCAGAAGAATGAGATGGATAGAAAAGCTTAAGCAGTGGCTTTGTCAGTGTAGAGGAATACTTCTACAGAATAAAGGTGGAGATACTATCTTTGAAAACTGTCGCAACCAAGCGTATAATGGAATGGAATGACCTCCCCAAACTGCGCCAAGCCAAACTTTTACTTGGCACTTTTAACACAAAACGTTATAAAGACGCAATCTAGGTAGAAACAATGTAAGAATGCTATCCAGGTCCTTAACCGGACACTACAGACTAAGAAAACACCTAAAAGTACTAGGCATAGAGAGCGACGACCAATGCAGATACTGCAACGAACAGGAAGAGTCTCCTGGCCACCTCTTAGGTGACTGCGAAGCTCTAATACACCAAAGGAAGAAGTACCTAGGATCCTACTACGTAGAGAAGAAGGAGCTTAAACTCCTAAGCGTAACCCAGATACTAAGTTTTATCAGAGGAAATAATCTGGATGAAGTACTTTAATTAAGGAATACCACTTAAGAAGTAGAATACCACTTAAGTAAGTACAATAGATCTAAAAAGGTCGAGGTGCAATACAAAACCCATATTATTCATTCATTCATTCATTCAAGCGTATAAGGAATATCTGCTTCATGATCGAATTTTCGCTCTCAAATGTTGGGAAGTGTTGAGCTATCAATAAATTGAGCTATCAGTAAATCGATTTTTTCGATGAAATTGACGAACAGAGAGTCATTGAAGATGAGCGTTTTGAGTGATGAATCGGTGATGTCCTTTAAGTTTTTAACAGAAGACCAAATATGTTTGCTTCCTTTTTATTACAAAAGCATTTTTTGCCTTACTTTTCGGCAGAAACTCATGCATATATCGTGAACAAATTTGATTCTACTGAATGGTCGTTTGAAAGTTTTGGAAAACTTACATCTCTCTGTCCAGTCACGCCTTTGAAGCTCGAATCGAACCACGGGTATAATACCTAGTGGTGGAATCATGAACTAAAGCAGTCATTCGTAAAAAGAACGCGACTTTCAAAGTATGGTCAAAAT
Organism: Melanostoma scalare; assembly: GCA_949752695.1. Lineage (NCBI taxonomy): Eukaryota > Metazoa > Arthropoda > Insecta > Diptera > Syrphidae > Melanostoma > Melanostoma scalare. The sequence continues at coordinate 19,192,168 of OX456986.1, forward strand.
GCCCCTCTTTTAAGGGAGAAGAATCAGGAACGCTCAGGAGATTCGTTCACCGAACTTAAGTAACGATGCTTCTTGAGGATGACGACTAAATTCTGCACAGGTGGCTTCAATATTGTGATGGTCTATTGAACGTACCTACAACTTTCTCGAGAGCACTTTCCCAGAAGTTGAACCCGCCTTAACAAAGGTACCCGAGATTACGGGCTCCAAAAAGAGCCACGGTGCTGGGCCAGACGAGATACCATGTTAGTTTTGGAAAAATGTTGGAAACATCTGATTTAGATGGCTCTCGAATCTGGGAGCGTATCGGAATCCCGCTTTTTAAAATCCCGTTTTTTAAAATCCCGACAAAAAAAAGTTTATAATCCCGTCTTCTTAAATACCGTTTTGTTAAAATCCCGTTCGTGACAATCCTGTTTAATCAAAATCCCGTTTATCAAAAGCCCGTCTTTTAAAATCCCGTTTAATCCCGCTTAGCCCGTTTTATATTTGGATAAGTATTATTCAATATTGTTCGTTAAAACACTACATATCAGTTCTCAAATGTTGAAAGTTTTGTTGTCTGAACATTTTTTTTATTAATACCATTATACAGAGAAACTGGGACAGATCTTGCAATATATAACTGATAACTATTTTTCTTGTTGCATTTTCTGCATAAAAAACTATTGCGTAAGCAAGAGAACAATAAAATTTCTTGTTTTGTTTGAAAAGTTTTTCAAAAAAAAAAATGTTAATAAATCAAGAGCAATATCCAAAATTATGGAAGCTAGAAAGACGTTGAGTAAAACTGAATATTTGCGTCGTATAGCTACCAATATTCAACTGTAATTATATTTTGTTATTTTTTGTTGTGATCTTTTTTGGAATTACATTTTTGTTATGTATTATGTTCTTTTCTTTTGAAACAATAATAATGTTTGGAATAAAATTATCTAGACCAAATATTCTTCTTCTTTTTTATATTTAATCCCGCTTTTGTATTCAACACCAGGTGTTTTATTTTAAAAATCGCGCGATTTTTAAAATAAAACACCTGGTGTTGAATACAAAAGCGGGCTTATAAGAACGGGATTTTAATAAACGGGATTTTAATAAACGGGATTTTAAAAACGGGGTTTTAAAAAAGCGGGATAATACAAAACGGGCTTAAAAAAAACGGGATTTTAAATGCGGGAAAATAAAAAACAGGATTATAAAAAACGGGATATCGAACCCAACCCCTCGAATCTCATTTCCAAGTTTATATTAAGTCATAATTTGCCTAAGCAATGGAGAAATAGTCACCTTCTACATATGTGCGAAGGGAAGCGAGATACACCGAGAGGTGGTAACTACCGTTTGATCAATCTGATGTCCCACATTCTCTGAAGATTTTATCAACCGCGGATTGGGTAAATAACTGCAAAAAATACTATGTATACTTACATTCATTGGGTGGCGCAACAAAGCCGGGAGCTCCGAGGCCTAGCGCATTTTTCACAACCATGTCTTGTGAGGTAATTTTCTGCCGAATCCGAAAGACTAATCGAGAAAGCGCTTTTCATGGAGTGAATTTAATATTTAATAATTAATGATAAACAATTCTGCTTTGTCACGAGTAAGTCAACAACAGATGCAATTTCAAGTGAAAGGATCCGTTTGGGAAAGCATAATGACTCATGAAAACTACGATTGTTTATACAAAAAGTTTTTCGCAGCGGTTTTTTTTTGTAAATCGATGAGAAGCTTTTCGTCCACACACCCGTTATTTACTTAATTGAATCTAACAAAAATTATCTCTTTTTAGGTGGGCAATTCAGGCCTACAATTTTTTACTAGCGATGATAGTTTTGACTTTGCACCAACTGCAACGTAGTTTTTTTTATAATTAGCACGTACATCAAAGGGTTATGAATACCAAAGGAGCTTGCCAACCAAACTCTAAATATAACCAATTAGTAGCGCAATATTTTCAATTTAGAAGTAAAGCTTATCATATTAGGAAAAATCTTCCACTACTCGTAAAAAGCTGTTCGCTTTATCCTGACCTTGTGGCGTTTGAAAATTTTAGAGGGTTCCAGTTGCCTCCACTTCTTTGAACCATCTCCATACAAACTTGGCTTAATACGTAGACAAATTCAAGGATATATCAGGTGTTTTTGTTCATACCTTATACATGTTTGTCGTATTAATAAAACAGACAAAATCATCTTCAAAGCTCACAATTGAAATGAATTCTAAAAGCCAAACTAAATACAAACTGACTTTGCAACTCAATCATATTACCACCTCCGCTGATCCCTTCATTTGTACAATTCACACTGCGCCAGTTGTAGGTCACTGTCTAATTAGCACGCATTTCAGATTACTGCGCTAATTGGCCACATGTGTGTAATTTGCATAACACCGAGGTAACTGGAATCACCCTTCATACGAGTATAGTCAACGTGAACTTTTCACCTTAACAAAATATGGATAATGTCATACTCTCTGTAGCAAGGGTGGTTTTCCATCACAACATTGCCACTAAACCGCTTAAAAACCCCCAAGCCAACTGTCAAGACTAAAAAAAATATTGTCACTTAAAAAGTCTTCTTTTTTATCCTCACGCTTAATACTTTGCAAATTGCAGGTCATTTAACTTAGGCACTCTTCAAAGGAAGAAAGCCCTCAAATAAATGAGCAAAAATAAAAAGCAAATTAAAGAAAAGATAAAAAAAAAATGGAAAAATCTTCTTCTGATGTTTTTCGTAGCCGGTCGTTGCGTTCATTCCGGATGAATAACCGCGGGTGCTAATCCTAGAGAACAAGCTCTTTATTATCCTCAAGTACACTCAGAATTGTACGATAAATTCAGCAATTAGGAAAGAAAGGAAGAAATTGTTTTCTCAAAAAATAGAAAAGGAAAATAATAATTAATTTGAAGCTATGATTATTCCCTTTTCTTCACGGTCTTGTTATCATTAATTTGTATGCTGCGGCCGTGTGAAAACGAACGTGACTAATATGTGGGCAAAATTAAATTTTTGTTGAATCATTCATCTCTTCGCACGATTTTGGGTGGAATTGGTCTTAGGTCAGCCTATTCATTGGAAGCATATTGATGTGATGAATCGATTTCAACACGTCCCGGCGGGCGTATAAACTGTGAGGTTTGAACTTAATGGCTAATTGGGTAAAAGTAACAGAAGCCTATGAGTTTTCTTTTCAAGTCTTTCTTTTCCACCAGTTGCCACCTTTACCACATCACATCACACAGAAAATAAAGTTTTCTCTTTTTTTTATTGCTCGTTAAATGTGAGAAGTACAATTTCAAGCTTGAACACTCGCTTTATTGTTTCACCTGTTTATTGTTTTACTCACAAAATAAACATCAACTCTATTCACATTTCAGTAGCTATTTGAAATCCCATGGCTTACCGCGCACAAGCTGCCATAAATCACCAATAAACCTCTAAAATATTGAACCATTTCAAACAAGACAATAAAACCAATCCAAGCTGATCTAAGTACAACACTCACACACAGAGTTGCCTGCATCACCATAAAACTTGATTGATGGTGATTACGATTGAATGAGCAAAATACCTCACTGTTACCATCTATTTGCCTTTGCCCCTGCCATGCTTCTCTCTCTCTTTCGTAATTAAAATCAAATGAAACGAATGACTTTTGGGAATTATTACACATTTATGCAAGCCTTGCAGTAATTAGGATATTCATTAATTCTAAAGCACAGTTCTGCCAAAGAGCACATTCTGATGATCCTTGTCTCTCGGCATATCACAGCATAGCATAGCATCCATCGCTTGTCGCGTCGTATAGGTATGAAAGGAAGGTTTTGTATGTGAAATGATTTCACCCGTGAAGCCCTTTGCGCTTACAGTTCTACCGATTGATTGCATTACTCGGTCAGAGCGGTGGAAAATCTTATTCTCATTACGTTTCATTAGGCAAATTGTATTGACAATGCTTCGATTCTTCGAATGAGAATCATTTTCAATATCGGAAAAAGGAAAAGTGAGTTCTTGGAGGACAAATATATGTAAAAAAAAGACGATTCCCATAAGTCACTACAGCAATGAATTAATGATAATAATTTCAATATAGTTATAGGTTTGACTGGAAACCGTTTCGTGTCGTTTGATTCTAATTTACTTTCGTTTAAATTGAAGTCATAAATAGTGACAAAGCTCTACGTTTTCATCTCACAATGTTCGACTTTGAATATAATTTTTTTTTTGTTGTGTATGGCAAGTTATAAATTGAAATAATGTTTAACGGTGTTGAACTAATAGCTTGGGTCAATGTCAGTGTGGAAAGCATGTCACACTGTGTATTTAAAAGAAAAAGGTTCGTTTATGGGTGTTCCTTTGTGATGGAGGGTGTTTAATGGTCTTTGTGGGTCGAGATTTTGTTGCTTCCGAAAAGGATGGACTCGTTACTTTGATTTAATATTCTTGAAGCTCCTTTGCGCCTACGAAAATAAATTGTAACATCTTCATTTTTGTTAATTTGGGATGATTGATGAGTAACAAGACTATAACGCTTCAGTTGGTTCATTAGACAGCATTTTAAAACATTTATCACATGCGATAACGTCAATATTTTAAATTATAATAGGGTTTTTTGGTGCTTACACTAAGTAAGGCACAGTTTTGAGTCGTTAACTCAGAGCTTAGTAATGACTCATGGGGCAGTTTATCAGTAAAAGGACTCAGACCCAGAGAATTGTGATTTGATATTCCATTCTAGGAAACATATTATGACATTCTGTCAGTTGTAAATTTAAACCCATCAACTCTTACACTGACAGTTGAAAAACTCCTTTCTGACAGGCTTTCTTTTTTAGTAATAAAAGTAAGTTTTTTTTTTAAAAACTTTTTTTAAACATACAGTTTTAGTTTTTGATATTTTACGAAAGAACTAGTTCAAACAAGAAATATAATCAGTAAACTAGGTTACTTTTTTTAGAACTTCTTACGGAATCTAGTTCAGTAGTTCTTTTTGGGACAACATATGTATGTATTTTTCAACGCATTAGGCAGAAACATTCGAACGGTATATGGTATACCATCAAAACACTGCATTCAGGTTTAATCCAGCCCACTTCAGCACTGAACTGTGAACTGAACTGAAACCTGCCTAGCGTGTAAACATACCTTTTATCTTTTAGTGAACTAAACTAAATTAGGTCAGCAGGGTCCATTAAACTATATGTACAATGTACATTATTATGAACTTATTGCAATCGATGAATGGTACTCCTCGAACATATTGGGCGTACAAAGTGGCTGGTCCCAAGCTATGCGTGCGTTTATCCAACCGTGGGCGGTAGTGTTGCAGTGGAAGTGTTTAGTTTTTTAGGCCTCAAGCCCATGGGTTAAAATTCTGCACCAGGTATCTTCTTTTTTTCGGTCTCATCATTTCATCTAAACGCACAGGATTCGCCTGATCATTCATAAATTTGGACTTGATTTGCTGTTTTAGAAGAGGCTAATAGAAGTTTGGGTTTTCACTGTAAATGAAGTCCGATGCTAGTGCCCCTACAGGATCTGCACACCTTGTTCTACTGGTCAACCGGCTTATCATCCAGCAAACCGTAAATGCCATCTTTTCATAACCGCAGCTCAATGAATGACAAAAGTGAGACATTCACATTTTCGAAATTTTCTGCAGGGCCTTTAAGGGCATTTGATCTCGCCCTATTGTCACTTCTCACATAGTAATGCGCCAAGTTATGTGTTCGTCATACTCGCTACACAAGTTGCCCTTTGCTGAGCTACCGCATTTTCGTTTTTTTGCATCTTTAATGATTTGTGAAGCTCGATTTTATTAAGAGTTCTTAGAGACTCTACCTTTCGTATAGCTGGGCAACTCTTTCGCATAAAAAGACATTTATTCTGCGCAAAATAAACTGTCTTTGTTTAAAATTGCTGACCCGCCCGGCGTTGCTCGGTTATAATTTATTCAAATAACACAAAATTGCCTGAAAACAAAAACTGCCGGAAACTCCCACTCGACTAAGCTGAAGATAACCTGAAAGTTTTTAGTTTCACGTTCCCGATGCATTGGAAATATGGGAATGAAATATTGTCAATGTTACCGAAGGATAATGTGTAGGATTCCTTTGTTGAATGTGAAGTAGTTTCTAAAATTCTGTTTCCGTGGGAATTCAATGTTTTGAATAGTTACTCTGCTATTAAGAACGAAGAATATAGATAGATAGCTTTTACCCGCGGCTTCGTTCGCATTGAAGCCTTTAAATGAGTAAATTGGAAATGGATTTCTGTAGGAATTTGGGGCTGAAGTATAGTCTATAACCTTTCTCATGCTGTCTCTGTACCAAACTTGATTTAAATCGGTTCAGTAGTTTGGGCGGGAGATGGTAACAAAAAAAAAAACAAACATACTTTCGCAATTGTAATATTAGTAAGGAGTAAGGACTCCCGTTCTCGTGGACATATGTGGAAGATATTTCGGAATCGGTACAATAGTTTATAGGTTCCCGTTTCGGTGGGAATAAAGTAATAAAACATATGTCCTTCCTCAGGCTCTAGACTCTCTCTGTACCAAATTTGATTTAAATCGGTTCAGTTGTTTGGGCTGGAGATAATAACAAAGAAAAGCGGACAGACAGAGTAACTTTCGCATTAATAATATAAGTAAGGGTTTGGAAAGGAGTTTTATTGTTTCATTCCCCCTACCACATATTACACCCTGCTTGGAACTCGCTGGCTTACTTACTCACTTTGGTGGGCCTTAATGTTCATGGTGAACCTGGGCCTTGACCAACATATTTCGTTAACAGTTTCGATTTCGTGCGAGCTCTCTCCCAACAGAGGAAAAAAATGTTTTTCCACGGGTATCACCTTTTCGCGAGGAATTGGCAAGTCCTCCTATAATAAATTCATTGCCATGAAAAGCACTTTCTCGATTAGCCGTTCGGAACCGGCAGACACTTGTAGGTCCACTCCATTCCCTCACAAGTCAGGAATGCGCTATGCCCTGGGGCTCCTCGCTCTGTTGCGCCTCCCTCTTTATTTTTTTATTTCTCTCCAGTTTTGTAGGTCTTCTTCAATTTGATTGCGCTACCTAAGACGGGGTCTTCCGCTTCCGCGATTTCCTCCAATGTGCTTTTGAAAACCCGTCGAATTGAAGCGTAGGTTCCCTTCCGGTCTACATATCCAGCCACCGTAGTTTCGGGATGTGTACTTTTCTAGCTATGCTAATGTCGCTGTGCCGCTCAGCTGATTCCGAATGAGTACACATTTGCTACAGGATGCCTTTTCAGCAATTTGCGATAAACTAATCCTTGAATAGGTAAGGTCGTTACAGATGTTTGGGTTTTAAATCGCAAAAAAAGACATTTGTTTAAACTTAATCCTTTTTAAGGCCCCATTCATTACGACCAATATAATCTTTTAACCCAAAGAGATCAAATCTTTAATTGTGTAGTCCCTTTTCGAATCAAAAATTCTAGTCTAGGCGAACAATTCAACAGCAAAAAGCAGCACACAAATAAAAAATGTTCATCAGTTGAATGTCTTAAAACTTTTTGGTTTAAATATTTCATCATAATCCTCGTAACGTTGTGTTCGAGCTTAAACCATGTAAAAAACACATCTCCCATTTACATATAAAATCCGCACAGATAATACTTTCCCCATAAATAGTCAGCAATATTAAGCAAAACACATTTATTATCCTTTTCATTGTAAGGAACCTTTTCATTGTACAGAACCAACCAAACTACCATCAATAGTTGGTTTCGCTCGCTTCCTTCGGTGCTTCTGCTATAAACTCAATTAAGACTTTCCATACTTTTCATGAGCCACTGGAAGAACCCCAAGGGTTAACCACACATAAAGCACAACGAGAGAATAAAAGCAATTTCCATCTTCTCTTGGTCGTACCACTTCCGGGTAGAATTTTTTCGATTTCATGAATTAGTTCATCTGAAACTAGGAAGTTCTTTGCACATAATTTAAAGGCTAGGTCGTCCATCTAACAAATCAAAAACCATTCCCAGCGCCTACTGCAAATTAATTTGTTTAGCCAAGGATTTGTTATTTCATGAACACAGCCGGTAAATAAAACCTACTCAACTATTGTGCTAGTTCATCAACAAATAAAAAAAGCAAATATTTATTTCGTTTTTGAAAGAAAAAAAGCAAGACCTGGAAGTGTAAATAGGTACTCACTATACTCAGCGATTGCTTAAAGATTTTTATTTCATCTCTTCTAGTTTGACGTTTTTTCTTTCCACTTAAACGGCTTACGAAGCTTTATTTATTCGCGTACAAAGCAGAGACATCGCCATATGACGTTACTCAACTTCCAAGAAAAAGAAGAAATAGTAATAAAAAAAAAAAACAATAATAAAACGTTGACTAATACCGTCATGGCATGTGCAAAATTAGTGTCTACAACGGCGCCTTGTCTGAGGAAACCGAGTGAAGTAAAAAACCGACACAAGCAAATTGAATTGAAAAAAAAACAAAAACAAAAACAGAGACAGAGAAAAACAAGACCGTTTGTAGAGGAGGTACAAGTTTGATGTATGTTTTGTAATGAGACTTTTTGTTAATTAATTATGATATATTGGGAAACACAATTGCTAATAAGGAGGAAATGCAATGGCGATTGAGAGCGTAATTCAGCAACAACTGAAGGCCGCAAGTGAACAAAATCAGGTGCGTCCGTTGAACTGTAGACGTGTGTACCAACAAAGAAAGTGATACAATGAAGATTGGATCAAAGCTGTAGATTCTGAGGAAATAACACTCACACAGTGTATATCAATAGCTGCCATGATACCCATGATACCTCACACCTGACAACAATTAATGTCCTTTCTTATATGGGAACTCAGGCATCTGTCATCAATTTAAATTTTTATTTTTCAATGAAAACATCTTTGCATACACAAGTGAATCCATTTATATTTTGATTTCCCAAGATTGATTTCCAAATACGACGTGGGAGTCCTGAAAAATGTAATTTACAATTTCCCGGAAAGATGTATTACGCCAAATACAAAGTACTGTTCAGATTCTTTCGAGCAAAACAAATCATTTAGGGAATTGCAAATTTGCAAGTAACTGATGAATTGGCTAGGGATGGTTTTCACGTTCCATGGCACTAGTAGCAATGTACTGCGAATTCTATTGTGCTACTGGCTGGTGTGAAAGCTGTCTCAGAACTGATTTATGATGGGAAATACCATCTTATCTAACAATTTAGATAATCCAAACCACGGGCAACGGAAAGTCCTTACTTTAAAAAGGAAGACCTAAAAAATAGACTTTTTCATTCACTTAAAAAATAAATCTGAGGTTGAAAACATGTTGTTTACAAATAGACATAAAAATAAATAAGCTCGAAGAGGACCAATGCCTAACCTAATGATCTCAACCATAGCTCTTGAGGAATGGAGCGGACTTAGGAATGATTGCATATTCCGCATGGCTTAGTGGTGAGAAAGGGCTTTTCATGGCAATGTAGTCATAATAATTTGCGAAAGATGATTTCCATGGAAAAACAATTGGAAGTTCCTGTGATTAAAACCTTGAACTTTCCTTGGAAAAACAATTAGAAGTTTCTCTGATTCGAATGCTACTTAGGAAGCAGACATGTTTATTCTTACGCCACGAACTTCGTGTTGATAAATATTGGCTATATATAATGAAAAATAACTGAACAAACTCTTAACAAATCGAGAGCAACAGCACAAGTCTTATCATTGTCAGTTAAGATCAAAACTCTCCTTCTCTTTCTTATCGAGTAAGATCAAACGAAAAAATTTACTTCTTGTCTCAATCGCTATAAAAGTTTGGTTTGTGAAACTATTTTCTTTGATTTATAAAATGTTTTTCGTTATTTGAATACTAAAAACTCGCGTTGGCACAGATCATAGTTTTTCAACACTTTTCCAATTTAACGTGAGGTGCCTCAAGGTTCCATACATGGGCCGCTCTTGGTTTTTTAACTTATTCTTAACTTCATGCAATGAATACGAATGTGAAGACTTTTAATTGTATTCTAGGCTAGGCTATATGGAGGTATGTGTACTTCCGGGCTTTGTTTATCACCAATCTCAGAAGTTCTGATGTCTCTATTGCTTCCTAACAATTCTTTATCCAACTTTGCTCATTTTCGTACCAGAAACACACGTGGCACTACCTAGCCATACAAATTTGTGAATCGCTTTGCCAAATCATCCTTATTATTTAGGAAAGATTGTTACAACTCATGAAACTTTCAACTATCTGATGACAATAATCTTTAGATATGTTTTGCAGTTTTAAGTCCCGAAACCAGAAACTTATTTAAATTCCTTTCCAACTCTGAGCATATCTTACTACTGTCATCAGAAGCAAAGAAAATGGAGGATTTTTTTGAGTTGAAAACACACAATCAATCTTGAAGGGAAGTTATCATAAATACCACAATGTACCAAATGCGGTATTGGTCATAGGACCGTAATTACCTTCAGATGACAACCTACTTCAAACTTCCTTCGAACAGAAATATTGTTACTAAGCTTAGTTTACCGTTTGACAAAATGTTAGCTATTTCAGTATACCGTACCCGACGACACTTTGTGGTAAGCTCCTTCATTATTTTGCACGTGAAATGTGTCCGAAATAAGTGGCCACGTGGCATTTCGCCAGCCAGCAGGTTGCCATTTGGCCTTTGTTTCGTATTTAAAATGTTCTAAAACGGAAAATATTTTACCTGTCCAATTATGGGGGGAACCAAAGAAAATATTCAATCGATATAATGACTTGAAAGTATCTCAAGGATGTTGACCACCTTCAACTGCCTGACTAAGAGCTACGAGCCAGCTATGGTTGTTTGTTATCGGGGTTAATAACATCTGGTGCAAAATGAAGAAACAAAAGAACAACATTTTTCATCGTCGTTTTTCCTTCTTCTTCTTATTTACCTTGTTATTTGTAGTCGATATCCGCACAGCAAGAAAAAAGAAGAAAAAAATAACATAAGACCATGAACTAAACATCTAGAAACCCTTCATTGACGTCATATTATGCTTCTGCCACTTTTGCATCGACACCGCACAATATCATGAAAAGGTCAACTATTAAAAGAAATCCGATGAAATACTCAAGAAACGTTATTTTCCCGTCTGCTTCCAATACGTGTTGTATATAATTTCCGGTTGAAGGAATTTATTATCTGCATTCTTTATTCTCTTCCAGCTACCGTAGAGTTAGCTTGTTGAAATTTCAAGACGTTGTACATTGCCTGACTGTTTTTGTGTGTTCTTTTTTTTTGTCTACCATCGTTTAGTTGTTCAGTCAGCAGGACGATGACGATGACGACGACGACGACGAAGACGACGGGAACGAACGGATGTTGAAAAGCCAGAAGAAACAATTAACTCAAGCTGTGGAATTTTTTGGCATGTGCGTCGGTTTTCTCTGGGGCAGCACAAGCACAGTCAGCAGGCAGGCCGCATTAGCAGCAGCCGTTTGAAGTTCACCTGCCAATCATTAACTTTCTAGACTCGCGCTGGAGCAATGAATTATCGTGCAAAGTCTGTGTTTTTGGGCAGATTTTGGGCGTTTGTTGAACGATTCTCGTAATTTAAATCATTTTGGAAAGAGCTTTAGCCTTTTTGATTGATATCTATTGGTTGAGCACAGATGTGTGCTTGGTTTTCTGATTCATTTTTAATGAGACTATCTACCTGCCTTCGTGGAATTTTATGGTTTGGTTTATAAATGAGAAAGAGGTCTTTGCAATTTTCAATAAGTATTTAAGTTAATTTGCAGAAATTTGAATATTTAAGTTGGAATGAGAAAATTGTAGCTGTTGTGTGATTTGCTTCGAAGTTAATTTTTTTGTCAAGTAGGTAATTGTAATCTTCGTCTTCTTCTTATTAATGACAAGAGACCTATTCTGTGCGCTTCTGGCTGAATACTAGAGAAGGCACCCTTTGAGGCGAAGTTTTTAGAATTTGCAATTATCCCATTTTAGTAAATTGCTCGACTTCACTCAGTTTCTAATCTCTGTTTTTAGTTCTGCCCGTGGCGCAAGTTCATCGATAGTAAATTCATTATCCTGAAAAGCGTTTTTTCGATAAGCCGTTCGAAATAGGCCTAGAATCTCATACAACTCCGACAAGCATTTTCCAACATCGTCCTGATAAACGGTATCAGTTTGGGCGGGATACTTAAACTCCAGATGTATCGCTCATCCCTGTTAAAGGTCTCATAAAATGCAATGAAAAAATGGTTTGTGTAGATATTGTGAAATGTTGGATTTGGTTAAAAATTAGGTTGATGGTAGAACTGGAATTGCACCTAAAACGGTCAGCCAGTTTGTCAGCAAATGCCTTCAAACGCTTACATTATGCACTTGGCCGGATCTTGTAGACCATGTTTAAAAGCCTAATGCTTCTGTAGTTAGTGCAGATATGGCGATCACCTATTTCACAAATCGGACATACATACATATAGCAAAGACCATAAACTCCACGCGCCAGGCATACTTTAGCTTGTTTCTTACCGAAAGATGCCTTAACGTCGATGAAGACATAAATTTTACTGTCAGGAGGAAGAATCCAATCAACATGGACGATGACTAAGAATCGGTGCCGTCCTCCAGACTAAGAGAAGTAAAGCTCTCGCCATATCGAAACAATTTATTATTTGAATGAATGAATGAATTTCTATTTATTTATACAAATATTACAAATTACAATTATTACAAATATATAGCATGGCTGTTTGCCGTCTGCCTGATTGACAACTTTTTATTCTATAAACAAATGTATATGTCTTTTACAATCTTTAAAAATTTTCATTAATAATTCTGTTTCTGTATTCTAATGCAATTTTACAATATTTATACAACAGGGGAGCATCTACTTCATTTAGATGGTGAGTGATCAGCTCTTCTGATAAAACATCGGTTCCAAAGACATGTCTTCTTATTTCTCGTAGCACTGGACATCTACCCATGAAATGAAAAATGTTTTCTCTTTCACCCATATTGCATAATTCGCACATCAAAGGTAACTCTTCTCTATGGGGAATAAAATTTAGGTTGAGCAGTTCTCCTCTAAGTCTAAATATCATAGATATTTGATCCGTTGTTAGGTCATCTCTGAAGTAATTCTTTTGATTAAGATTGTAGTTCAGCTTACTGTACGACATTCTATAGATGGATTCTTTTGCTTCGGATGTGCACCTCAGTCTATATCGATCGTCTACTGCAGCAATCAATTGGTACATACGAGGTCTCCACGTAAGATAGTCTTCAGGTGCCAGATATATACCTTCTTCTTCAGCTAGCTCTAGCCACTCTCTGAACCAACCTGATTTTCTCTGTATCATCTGGAGTGCTGCTATTTTCGGGAGACGCTCATCTGACATCTGCAGGACGTTACATATGTAGTCAACATTCAACTTCAGTGTTTTAATAAACAATGGAGATATTCCCGTTTCCAGTATTAACATGTAGTTCGGTGCGTTCGGAGGTAATCGAAATATCCTTTTTATATAAAATCTAAGCAATTTTTCAACGGTTTCATATTTTTGGCTACCCCACACCTGCGCTGCATACATTAATGTTGACTCCGCTATCGATTCAAATACTTTGTATTTACTGCTGTGAGCTATATTCTTATTACTGAAGATGTTTCTCCATGCGATATTAATTGTAGTTTTCGCTTTTTGCAATTTATCTGCGAGATGTTTCTCAATGCTGTTTTTATTGGTTATATTGATGCCAAGATATTTATATTCTTTAACCACCTCTATTCTTTCATTATTGTAAGTCCACCGTTCAAGATTACTTACTCTTCCTCCACCTTTTCGAAAAACCATTACTTTCGACTTCTCAAGACTAACCACTAATCTCCAGGTTTTACAATAGATACCTAGTTTATTAATCATGAGTTGTAACGATTCTGGTGAGTACGCAAACAACACTAAGTCATCCGCAAAAAGGAGAGCCTTGATGAGCATACCAGCATATTCTACTCCTCCTGGAAGACAATCCGTTATATCGTCAATAAAGAGTGCAAATAAGCTTGGACTCAGCATACAACCTTGCCTTACTCCTGTCTTCGTTTCAAACCATGTCGAAATGTTTTCTCCATCCCATACTGCAGCCTTGGTTTCCAGATACAGATTCTGTAGTACTCGTCCGAACTTGTATGTCATTCCCAATCCAAACAACTTGTACATCAATGCATTGCGGTCGATCGTATCGAAAGCTGCCTTAAAATCGACAAAGAAAACATACAGCTTTTTGTTTCTATCCAAATAGAGGTCAGCGATACTTCGTAGTACAAAGATGTTATCAATGGTGAAATATCCTTGTCTGAAGCCAGCTTGAAATTCTTTCAATAACTTGTGTTCGTCTATCCACATTCTAAGTCTACTTTGCAAAATTGATGTAAATATTTTGTAGGATGTATTTAAGAAAGAAATTCCTCTATAGTTTGCCGGGTCCATTGTATCACCTTTTTTGTGGATGGGAAAAATAAGTGCTTCTTTAAACTCCTGCGGTATAAACGGCATATCGAAACATAAATCTAGTTAAACCGCGGGTGCAGAAGGCCTTGACGACGAACTTTTCAAGGCTTATGGAGGATATCAGTTGGAATGGAGATTAGTTGATGTAAGGTTTTGGCATTCCTGCAAATCTCGACGATGGGGAATGACTCAATCTGCTTCGTCAAGATGGGTAAAGAACTCATCGAGGCCTTCGATGTCGAGGAAGGCTTTCGAACGAGGCGTCAAACATTGATGCTATTTTTTAACATAATATTGTCCAAATCTCAAACACTAGAAATTCGTTTAAAAGTCTGTACACTTACTCGCTAACGCAGACGATATTGACGTAATGGGCAAAGGCAGACTTAATATCATAGAAGCTCTTGCAAGCCTTCGATCCGCTATAGACACGAAAAACAATATCAGCGCGGAGATCACACCGAGATATACACTTGTCAAACACTGCTAGTTCGCGCTTGGAAGGCTCAACAGCTAAAAGTTCGTTCTAGAAAAGTCTGAGTATAGAGGTTGCGCGTATACAGTACTGCGATAGAGCGTTACAATGGGAGAAGCGTTTGAAAGTGGGAAAAATGTTTACATGCTTTCTTATTCACCTGCGTACAGTGATGCGATATTTGATGCGACATTTGCGACACGTGGTGTGATGGTTAGCATGTCTGCCTGTTAACCCAGAGGTTGGTGGTTCAAATCCCAATTGAGTCAAAATGTTTTTCCACTGGTATCGCGTTTCGCGAGGAATTGGCAAGTCCTCCGTTAGTAAATTCATTGTCATGAAGAGCGCTTTCTCGATTTGCCATTCGGAACCGGAAGAAAATTGTAGGTCCCCTCCAATCCCTCACAAGGCATGGTTGTGAGAAAGGCGCTAGGCTTTGGGTCTCCTCGCTTTCTTGCGCCACCTTTTTTATTTATTTATTTGCGACATTTTCGTAAGGTTCTCGCAATGGATTTTGTGCGAGAAGTTTTTGTTTTGACGTGTTTAAAAAAATCAGACCAGTTGATTTCAGTGCATGTGTTTCGACATGCAATTTAATCAATTTAATTATCTAATTTATTATTTTCTATGACAATATCGCCTTTACTGTGCAAAATTTGTCGCATAACTATCGCATCTCGAATTGCTTGTCGTATCGCATCGCTTTCTGAGCCTAAAACCCTAAATCAGAGTATGTATTCCTTTATAAAACCTAATGGCACTCATCAATTCCGTTTATAAGACTTAATATCAAAGTCACTTAAGCACAACGAACACAATCATTTATTAACCAGCTGATTACCATTGAAAGGAATGAATAATGAAGAAGTGTTTTTAGTTGAAATCGATTGATTGAGTGTTAACTCGTATAGATCTTCTTTGTTCTTTCATTTCACAATCATCAGCACATTAACACGTAGCTCGTCCCAATGCTTAGCTAAACAAAAAATATGAAAAAAAAAACATGGCAATAAAAAAAGTATAAATGGTTGCTCATACGCCCCCGTGAACTCAATAATGCTGCTAACATTTATTTATCTTAATGTTCGCCGCCCGTGAGTAAAACCAATCCATCTTTCAAATCGCTCATATACACATCTTTTCAAACTTATCCCATTGGGTTCAATCTGAGAATCTCTTTTGCCGCATCGAGCGTTGAGTGTCACATAACCTTTGTTACTTCCTTTCATGAAGGTTTCTGTTTTTTTTTTTCATCTTCAAATGGCTCGGATAATGTTTCCTTATTCCATTGGGTTCTCGTTTCAGTTCGCTAAATTGCTGCTTTGTTGTATATGCGTTCGTGAATGACAATTCGCGTTTAATGTATCCATCCCCAACAAAAAAATAAGAGAATCTTTGTGAAAATGTTTTTATTATTCCGTGTGTACCTACAACACCAACGTGTGCGAGACTCTCTAAACAATCCCCAAAGAATTACTGATCAAAAAAGGAAAAGAACATGAATATGCTAATAATGAGCAGTGAAGTTATTTTACAGAGACTTTGCCATTTTGTTTATCTTTTTTTTTTTAAATTTTACCCAAATGTCAGCTGTGGTGTTGAGGAGAGACGGCTAGGAAGTTTGATTGTGAATTGGTAAAGTCAAGCCCACACTTTGTTAAAACACAAAAAGAAAACATAAAGGTGCTTGACCTAAAAAGGAAGCATTTGCCGTGAAACTTTTTTGAGCGCTCGCAAAATAATTCAAATGCATTTCGTTGTTCTTCTCGCCTTGTTTGTAAGATTTTTATTTCTTTTTTGCGCTTCTATTTGCGGCTAAGAGCGCAACCTGGATATGGCTACAATGTGTATGGGGAAGACTATGATATGATTCCGTGGTTTCGATAATACTGAGTCATTTGTGTGCGGCCTCGCCGAACCAAATTGTATTTATGTGACTCAAGTTTGTTTTTATTCGTTCGATATGTTTGCTGTTTTCTATTTGGTTTTTTAGTGCATACGAATACGAGTGCTGTATAACTGCGCTGTTTGCATTTATGGCGTCGTTGTGGAGCGTGGTATTGTTTTCCATTTTCAAGTACCAAATTTATCTTTTGGTTTGCTTTGGGGGTAAAATTCACTTTCACCTTCATCACACAGCATGTGGTGTGGATGGTGGTGTGCTGCCGCGGCAATAAAAGCTTTTCAGCGGTCAATCAATACTTTCACTTTTTTCTTTCTTTTGAATACTTAATTTGGTAGTTGAGTAGGTTGGTATATGTGAGAGTGAAGGTCAATTTGGTTATTTTGAACATGGAAAAGTAAGAGGCAGAAAAACCAGGAGGTGCACAGGACAGTTAATTAATGAATCTGCACAGTAAAGTCCTATTAGGGAATGAAATGGGATTTATTTCATGTCAAGAAGATTATTTTTTTATACACACTGATGGTCACTGATGCGTTATAATTTGAGATTAGGAAAATGATTAAGTTGAAAGGTTGTTTTTTTCGTTAAGGTTTGTTGCCATTAGAGCTTTGTACTTAGTCTTCTTTGGTTAAAGAATTTGTTTCTTGAATATATGGGTACTGTCATCCATTTCTATTTCTTTCTTTATATCAAAGTTGTTGTGCCCGCCGCCATTCATGGATGAGATTACGCAGCCATAAAAGCATCGCAAAATGCTCCGAAAATCAAAGCAGATCTACAAAAAATGTAGCAGATCATGAAATAGACCATAAAGATTTTCATTGATATGCTTTTTTTTTAAATAGAAGAGAAACTTAACGATTTTCAAGCCCCATACACTGCTTCAAAAAGCGATGTACTGCCATAAGTTCTGACCGCCTTGCTTTACTCAAGGGTATTTTTTATGAATTTTAAGACCAAAAGCTTTTTTGGAATTTGAAAAATTCTGATTCCATTTCATTATCCGAAAACATCTTCTGTCGAAGAAGTTAGTAAGACAATCAGGAATTTCAGAATAGGCAAATGTGCTTGGCTAGACGAGATATTATATGAGTTTTGGAAAAATTTGGGAGACATCGCATTAAGAAGGCTCAAAATTTTTATCTGAAAGTTTTTAACTTAAGAGTTACCTTTTACCAGTGTTCAAAGGAAAAAGAGGTACACTAAATTTCATGACCGGTTGTTTGTGGCGGGCAAGTCATCGACTGCTGTAATCTTAAGTAAAAGGATATCAATGTGAAAACATCTTGATTTTTTAGAAGATATGTTATCAGCACATTGATTTCGTAAAATAATTTGATGAAAAACCACGAGATCTAATTTGGATGGCCTCCAGAAGACCCCCGTAAGGACCCCCGAAGGGTTATTGAAGAAATGTAAGAAAGATCAGTTACGATGGTAAGATGTCGAGCTGGAGACAATGAGGTGGAAAGCGTGGAGTTCTCAGCGTAATATTTAGCGTGTCTGTGTGTACGACATTTGAGTCCCAAAATCATGAAAAAAAAGTTTTTCCGCTGATATATGTAACCTTTTGCGAGGAATTGGCAATTTCTCTCATTGTAATTTCATGTCATGAGAATCTCTTTTCAGATTAGCCGTAAAGACAGAATTGGGACACGTCTCGAGCCTTCTACTCTTAATTTCAATCCTTGACTTCCTGCTGGAAGATAAAGAACAAAACACCAAAGTAAAGGGTATTTTTTTTAGAGGTATAGAACTTTGAAATGAAATAAAACAAATACGATTTTTTAATTGATATGAAATTTACTTCATTCGACAATCTTCTGGCATTATAATTTAAATATGATTTCTGGCGTATGACCGCTACAGCTGGCTCGGACGTAGTCTAGTCTGGAGGTCTAATTTTCGATGACTTTTTCCAACATTTGTGGCCGTATATCGGCAATAACGCGCCGAATATTGTCCTCCAAGTGGTCAATCGCTTCGGGCTTATTGGCGTAGACTAGCGACTTCACATATCCTCACAGAAAATAGTCAAGCGGCGTTAAATCGCACGTTCTTGGAGGCCAATTCACGGGTCCGAAACTTGAAACTATGCGGTTACCAAACGCTTCCTTCAATAAATCAATTGTGGCACGAGCTGTGTGATATGTTGCGCCGTCTTGTTGAAACCACAACTCCTGCACATCATGGTTGTTCAATTGATGAACGAAAAAGTCAGTAATCATCGCTCTATAGCGGTCACCATTGACTGTAACGCTCTGTCCAGCATCGTTTTTAAAGAAGTACGGACCAATTATTCCACCAGCCCATAAAGCACACCACGCAGTCAGTTTTTCTGGATGTAACGGTGTCTCAACATACACTTGAGGATTATAATTACTCCAAATTCGGCTATTTTCTTTATTCACGTATCCAGTCAACCAAAAGTGAGCTTTATCGTTAAACAAAATTCGCTTTTGAAAATCGGGATCGAAGGCTTTCAAAATAAATTAGCACAATTTGGAAGTTGTTCAGGCGTCAGCATCTATTCATGTTGAAATGCCGAACCAAACTAAACATAAATCACTTGACAGCTGACAAAATGGATGCCAGTTAAAAAAGTGTGGCCAATTTAAAGTTCTATACCTCTAAAAAAAACACCCGTTACATCAACTACCGGGGCCGGGGGCGTAGTCAACGGAAAATCTTTAATTAAAAGCAAAGTTTTTCAAATCGGAGGTTCAAATGAAAACAAAATAAGTCCTCAGATTGTTATTTGATTGTCCTGAAAAGCGTTGATCAGCCAGCCGTTCGCAATTGAAAAAAAAATGTAGGCCCCTTCTATTCCAAGGTTGCGAGAAAAGCGCTAAGCGCTAGTGTGGGATGCCTTTTTTTTTGCGTCATCATGAACACCCTTGGTTGTTGATATGGGACGACAGCACGGGACGAATTACCGCACACGTGATCGAGTAATACGTGACTGAATTATGTGTTTTTGGAATTACTTCTCACGTTATGGAGCACTTTAGTACCACAATTTGACATTCTTTCATTAGTATTTGAACGAATTGAAGTCGATAAATGAAAGGCAGACTGGTGTTGTGGAATATGGAGCGAATTTTTTAAAGCAAAACAGTGCTCACTTACTCGATTACTGATGTGGTAATTGGGCTCCAAGTCTTAACTTTTTTTTTTGTATCGTTTTCTGATTTTTCCGAGCGTAAAACATTGCCACGAAAAGCGTTTTCTAACTTTGGAGCTTAGAATCGCCTTAAAATTGTAGCACTTTGAAATGCTTTAGGCCCCGAATTTTCCATAGCTTTGTTGCTCCCTATTTATTTGTATTTTATTTAAAAAAAATTTTATTTTCTTATTTTAACACGACTTTGCAACAAAATTAACTTTGTTTTTTTTTTCTCTTTCAGGTAAGTTTCCAAATTATGCGGTTATTTTGAGAGTAAGAATAGACTAAGAATTCTTTAAAACATTTTGACTAAGGGTTGCAATTGTGAAGTAGAGTTTTTCTCGATATGTTGGACGCGTGGGTTTGAATTCTGGCGGAGTATCACAGTCGGATTATTTGTGTAAAGATAAGTGAAAGAGCTGTGATCCCTTCGATATCACGATGCTCGTAACGCCAAAAAGGATAAAGAAGGAGTTCGAAGTCCGCGCTGGGTATTCTTGTTTTTTTCAGACTCTCAGTGTCGTATCTACACCTCATTGGAGTGAAATTGCAGCAACGTGATTTCTGGTAATACAATAGACCGGTTCTTGTTGGTCTGAGTGCTCCAGTTAGTTATTAAACCTCCTTTTCTATAAAAAAAAACTTTTGATTGACAGAATCCATTTACTATTCTGTTAACATTTTATAGGGTGTTCCTTCAATATGGGCCTTGAACACCTGAAAAATGACATTGGGTTACATTGAACCCCTTCCCAGCATAAGTTTTACCCTACGACTCAAATAAAATGACATGTACTTGTATATACCTTCAATTTCAATCATTGAAATATGTTTTCCTTTGATATTCATAGCAATGATAATGATACGTCTTTCCTTTTTAAACTGCAAAGAGAAAAGACATTGAGAAGAGAAGAAACAATCAGCTTAATGAAAACAAAATGCATTCAAGACATGACGTCTTTCATCATTGATTTTCCCGCCATTCTCATTTGCTTTGTTATATGCATTCTGGTATATTTATGACAACAACATGAATGTGTATACCCACTCGATGGCCAATTTGACAATTACATTTGTGCCTCAATCATTCAAAGTGCCAACTTGAAATTTGCAATTGATTGTTGCTTTGACTATAGATTTGTATATGCCCCCAGAGTATTGGTTGGGTATTTCTTATTTTGGGTTTGTGTGTTGGCGTCGGACGACCAAGACGACTTCGTCATCATCATCAGCATAATAGTCGTTGGTGTCGTTTGGTCGGGTTGGTCGGTTTTGTCTTGAGTTCTATACTCATTCAGCATCGCCCAAAGCGAGAATAATAAATTATTCAAATTGCCTCATGATGCATTTTCCTTTGTATAGAGACTAACATTTGCATTGGAATTCCATTTGTATGGAAAGCAATTTCGTAATAGTTGGTGACCCTTGGAGCCCTTAGAGGATTTTGACACTAAGTAAAGTTCTTGAGGGGAGTAGTTCTTGTAAAATTCGTGTATTCGAAATTCACCGGCTCTGAAATTGCGTTTGAATTTGAATATTAATGTCGGTGACGATGTTTCTTCCTTTTTTGAATAAAGTCGATCAAGTCTCAACTTGAAGATGACAGAATGTTTTTATGTGTCGAAGGTATAAACAAACTTGAACTTTCTTTTACTACATACAACTTTGATCGTTTAGATATCCAAAAGGGACAAGTTCTTATCTTGAAACATCCGCCTCTGGATTAGGAATTTCCACCATTTACTCCATTGACTACAAACCGCAGCTTTAAAAACTTTTTTACTCGTTATTTTCACCCACGAGCATCGTAAAAGCATAACCATATTTTATTATCATAACCCCCAAGGACCAGAACCTTTACACCCTTTTAAATCGTCCATTTTATGGATATGAGCCAACATCACGAAAAGCATAATGCCAAAAGTTGTATGTCTATGCCATACAACAAATTATAAGCCTCCATCTTCATTCAGACCTGTTGTCGTACGCCTACAACACGGAAAGGCCATTCATTATCTTTTATCCTTTTATTTCAATGCATTTTCAATTAGTAGGATTTCCTGCTCATTTGCTTGGCTCTGCTCTGAATGCGCTGACCCACTTTTGTGCGGGGTTTTGTCGTCCAAAACGCCGTAATCCAAGTGTTCTCGATGTGCACTTTGGGAAAGTTTCCATTACAAGAACGACTATGAAAACAGCTTCCTGCCAACAGCACACTTAACACTCGCAATGAATTGCTTAGCACAACAATAGGAAACACAGTGGCCTTGGATGGGGAGGGTAGTTTTTTTTTTTTCTTATTCCCAAAAGGGGTGGCAGCTGTAATTAGTTTTCTCACCAGCTATCGGAACTCGATATCCTTAAAACTTTCAATATGGCAATAAATTTTTAAAGTTTTTCCATATCGTTTATTTCATGTGTCGTCGCAGTGGGACGTCATATTTCGACTGCATTTGAATACGAGAAGTTTCGTAGGCAGTAGTCCTTGACTGGGTTAAGGGAACTTAAAGTTTCTTCATATGGTTTGAGTGAAATGCTGAAGAATTTCGTTTTGCTCTTGTGTAATCAGCAGTTTTATGTGCCTAAGTTCTGTGAATATGTTTTCAATTTGACGTTGGAAGCATCAGGCTTTTAAACTTCGACATTAATTGGATTCCAGGAGAGGAAGAGAGCTGTGCATCGAATGGTATTCTTTTTACAGGAAACAACTTTAATGAGTTTTAGTCACTACATTCTTCAGATGATAACGATTTCAGTGTTTGGCAAAATCTTTAAAGCAAAACGATTTTATAATTGCCAAGTGTTACCCTGGGTTCCTTAAACTTTGAATAGTAGCACTACACTCAACGCCTTTGTAATACACCTTCTGAAGCTATTGTCATTTTCATAATTTGTGTCACTTGCTTGTCATTTTCGTCACTATTTTTTCATTTTCGTCAAGTTTTTCTCATTTTCGTCGCTTTTTTCGGCTGTCTCGTCACTTCTTGTCAATCACTGGGCTCTTAAACTTGAACAGAACTTTATGAATGAGGTACAGGATAAAACATTTGGGAAAACAATCATTTCGGAACGTCTTTTACTTCATGTGTTCTGCCAACTATTTTCAGAAAGTGCACAGCACTTGCATACACAGAAAAAATGTAATTTTCGTCACTTTTTGTTATTCTCGTCACTTTTTTTGGAATGCTGCGTTCCTATAGTTAAACAGAAGATAGAGTTCTAATGCTTTACGGGATTGATCAATTGAGGAAATGATCTTTTCGTCCTGCCGTTTTACTGCATGTGCTCTGCCAACTAAGTAACAAAAAATGGTGTCATTCTCGTCACTATTTTGTCATGCTCGTCAATTTTTCTCATTTTCTTCGCTTTCTCGTCATTTTCTTCAGTTTTTGAGGAAAGCTGGGTGGTTCATGGAGTGTAGCAGGACTCTATAATTTGAGGTTCAGGTTACAGGACAAACTACTTCAGAAGAAAAAGTCACCTCGCACTGCCTTTTTGTTTCATGGGTTCCACCAACTACTTTCAGGAATTGCAATTCAAATGAATACATTGAAAATAGTGTACTTCTCGTTACTGTAATCCTTCTCGTAGCTTGCAATTCGTCACATTTTATAAAATTCTCGTCACTTGTTTGTTTCATTCTCGTCAGTTTTTGTTTAACGCTGGGTCATTGTTTTAACTCAAAACCTTGTCGAATGAGGGATAGGAGAGAACACTTTAGGTCAGCATAGTTTTTCATCGCCATTTTACTCCACCGGTTAAATTATTCTTGGAAATGCACTACTTATACTTTTACTCAGAGCATTGTCATTTCCATCACTTTTGCGAATATCTTCAATTTCTTATTCCCGTCGCGTTTCGTAAAAAGCTGGAACTCTGTCAACATTAAAAAGACTCTCAGTTGTTTTTTTTATTGTTTACATTTGTCATCCTAGTCAATTTTAGTGGGTCGCTGAATCCCTGGTCAAAACAGAACTTTATCAAAGAACTGGGGCCTGTAACACAAAACTACCAGCACTTGTAATACAACTGACAAGTGTTAGAAACTTTGTAACACAAAGCTACATATTTGCTTGATCTTTCTCAAGTGTAATAGACATAATCCTACAAGTGCCTCTTGACTTACGGACTTGTAGCTTTGTGTTACAAACCCCAGCTAGGAATTTTTAAGAGAGAACAGTTTTTTAGTCACAACGCTCGGTGAAAATTTTCCAACGATTGCACTGTTACAAAGCAGCTGATCGCGTTCCGAGGATGTTAAAATACATAAATAAATAGGGTGGCGCAACAGAGCGAAGAGCGCCAGGGCCTAGCTCATTTCTCACAACCATTCCTTGTGAAGGAATGGTGGCGACTTACAGTTTTTTAACGGCTAATCGAGAAAGCGCCTTTTATGGCAATGAATTTACTAACGGAGAACTTGCCAATTCCTCGCGAAAGGTGATACTCATGGAAAAACATTTTTGTATCTGTTGGGATTCGAACCACGAACCTCTGGGTTAACAGGCAGAAATGCTAACCATTACGCCACGGGTACCATCTAAGATGTTATTCCATTAAAGATGAATCATTTTCGTTACAATTTTTGTGATTCTTGTCTATTTTCTCTGCACTGTTGACATTCTCTTCAATTTTTGCTATTAATGTCTTTCTTGTCATTCTCGTCACTTTTTGTCATCGTCGTCACTTTTATTCATTCTCATCACCACCTATCACTTAAAAAAGAACACTAATTCGATTTTTCTGTCCACACAAAATTCCCTTATCCCTTCCTCTAGATTTTGATTGATGAGCTTTTCATATTTCTACCTTTACACCCATGGACAAAACCCAGGAATTGGGTTACGAAGCCGTTAATCCCACGTTTATATTGGCCAATGAATTTTGACATTCATTAATAAAATTCCATTAGTGATATCTGCTGAACGGTTGTTCCCTTTCGCTTATCCGATTTATTATTACAAAACTTTCCCTGACCTTAAGGTATTCGAGTAATTATATTAACAATGACACCGGTAAAGCAAAAAATACCTTCGAGCCATGATGATGGAGCGTCATCGTCCAGCATAATCGGCCAGCTGCAATGTAAATACTTCCTTCTAAAAGGAATTTTACCCACTTTTGGCATCATATTTCATTTTGGCAAATGATATTAATCGACGAGACTTACCACCCGCTAGTGGCTTGTTCTCTTCTTAAGTCGTCTTTCCTTTCACTTCACATATCTTTCAGTTTGCGCACATTCCAGGTCGGCTATATATCTTTCGTTTCTCTGGTCAGCGATTAACCCTTTAAACTCCCAGTTGGTTGGAATCAAGAGGAGTCTTGTTCTTCTGAGATATGTCTCTGTAATTCGAGTGAGGTAATTCCCATTATGCATTTGTCTTGTTCCATACTTCTTAAACCACCGACACCGGCCGACCGCTCCCACAGGAAGATCCTTTTTTGTATTTATGTGTGTGTGTGTTGTTTTCTTTCTTTCTTGCACTCCTTTTGGATAATTCTTTTCCTTTTTTGTCTTCTTATCTGTGTCCGGAGTTTATTGCCACCCATAAATTGCGTATCGGTTTCACCCGCTTTAACAAGATAAAAACTCAATTCGATGGAATTTATTGCCCTGGTCTTGTTGGTTCCACCACTCTGATCTCGTTTTGGTTCTCTTTCTTTATTTTTCAATAATATGTTATAAGGATGATGAGGAGTTATTTTTCTTTTTCATATGGGATTACATTTTGTAAGAGGACATTGGTGCTCTTATATTGAAAGCGAGAAGTAAAACAAGTGCCATTGAGAGTTTAGAAGCGATCATCGGTGGCAAGATGCCTGATAAGATAGTTTCATTATTTTCAGCTTCTGTGCTGACATCGTTGTAACAGTTTATTTTATTACTTTTTTTTCTAGAGCAATCCCATAGTATATTTCTTTTCTCTTTTAAATTACATTTTATTGTATTCGAGTATACAATGTGGTGAACGACAAAGGACTAAGTCGGAATAGTTTGTGGCAATGGAATGGTGATACAATATAAAGGGATTCTAGTCTATTGTCCCTTCTGTCACTGTTTATATTCATTGCAATGTTAGAGCTATTCTAAAATGTATATCGTAAAATGCAGATGAACGTCTTGAAATTGTCATGCACGTTGAGAGAGGAGGAAATGAAAATATTTTAATATACCGAAGAGTTTATATAGAAATGAGGACGGGATGGTAAAAATAGTTTCATTGCACTTGCTGCTGAGTTTTTTACATGGGAAACATGGGAAACCAAATGATAGAAATTTAATTTCAAAACTGCTAACCATTGTAAGTATTTAAGATTAGGATTTGGGAATTTGTGACCGCATCAGATAAACATTTTCATGCTATCCTAGGATTTGTGGAGATGTCACTTACAATTCTTGTATTGTATTAAAAGTTACTAGGCAAAGAATCCAGATTATCATTTTACGAATAAATCAAAACTGATAGGAAAAGACCATTAAAGCTAAGCTAAGGAGTGCATTGTTAAGGGTGCACTGGTAGTTAAGCAACCAGCTTAAGATTTTCCTTGTTGGAAATTTAGTTTTTGGTTCAATTGCTTTATGGTTGCGGAATTGGATTGATGACTTTTTTTTAACTAGATAGGGCGAAGGTAGATCACTAGCACGTCGACCTGAAATATCTTTTGTGCTGTTCCCTTATTTTTAAACACGTAAAGTGCAAAGTTGTTCAGTTGAGGTCGTGTAAGAACCTAAGAATATTCGAAGAAGAGGTGTTTCTAGTATCAAAGGGACTAGTGAATCCTTTATTGAGTATTTTAGCCTGGATCTGGCTATGGCAGGGCATTCACATAAAATGTGTTCAGCTGTTTCTATGTCCTCTGACATCTTGGCTGATGCCCATGTTTTTAAGGTTATATTTGAGAGGACAGTGATAAGTGAAGAAGGCCGCAAGTAACTTTGTGTCTATGTTTGCTCATGTCAAAAATTTCTTTCATACGTCTTTGAAATAAGTCGATGAATAGTTTTGATTGGCGGTGGCCAGAAGAGTTGTTCCAGGTGTGGATCATGTTCTACGGTTCCCTGGCAACCAGTTCATGTTTAATGCTACTGATTGGGAGACCTCAGTAGGGTTCCGGCATTGAATAACTATATATAGAAGCTGACACCCAAATTAAACAACTTTCTCAAACTCGGCATAAGAAGATTGTTACCTAGCAATAGTCACACTATTTATTATTGTTTATGTTTTTGTCTCTGCTTTGCTTATTTCATACACAAACTATTTTGAAATAAGGGTAATTTGGCAGTTTAGGTTATAAAATATGTCCCTTAAGGGATTTATTTCTGAAAATGGTATTGAGAAGCGACAACAATCTCTAAATTATATGTACATAATCTGTGATAGTAAAAAACTGTGTCAAGGTAGTTTTTGTTGACTTAATTTTTATTAATAAATAATTGAACATTTACGACTTTTTTTAATGAGAACTTTCAAACTGAGGGAACCGTATTTACATGAAGTACCCATATTTATAAACTTAAACTACATAATTACATATCTACCAATCTACCCAACAAATTACTTTTAAAAGTTGGGTATGACGGTATACAACTTAACATCACCGGAAAAAAGAAATAATCTACTTAACTAGATACTTCTTATATACAAATTCATAAACTCAGTCATTGAATAATTTGCATTTATTCAATGTAATAATTCAATGACTCAGTTCTTATCATCACTTTAAAACCATTTTTAATCTTAACAACCTCATCGGTAACCAACGAAACAGTAATAAAAAATATCCATTGGGACTAAATTTGAAAAAAGGTTGGTGAATTAACTAGCTCCGACTCCGACGACACTAGCGACATAAGAACTCCTTGTGGCGATTTTCTCCGGTGTCACTTCTATATATAGTTATTCAATGGTTCCGGGCTTTTGAATTGGGATCGAGAGCCAAGTCTAGCTAGGCAGTCAGCTTCTTCGTCACCCTGTACACCTTCATATACAGGCACCCAGAAAAGAATGTCAGGCAGTTCCAAACTAGATTCGGTTTTGGTTGAGGACAGAACCTTTAGGGCTGCCTGACTGTCAGAGCAAATTAGAATGCGTGATCATCGGAGGTTTCTTTCAATGCATTCCCTGACAAAGAATTCAATAGCTATTACCTCTGCTTGAAATGTAATTGTTGTGCTACCAAGGGATATAGATGATTTGAAGTTGGGACCGAAAATCCCTGCACCTACACCGTTGCTAGTTTTTGAACCGTCAGTGTGCCAAATGTATTGGAAGTTACTAGTAAGAATCACAGGGTTCTTCCATACTGAGCGGTTAGGAAGGATTACTTCGAAGGGATGGTGTAACATTATGCGTCTAAGCCAGTATTGGGAGTACCTGCAGAATGCTCATTTTATGTCCCTGTAAGTTTTCTTCACTGGAGCTATTTATAATATGAATCTTTAGTCCGCTTAGGGCAATGGTCTTCTTTACTCTTTGGTGTAGCGGTTAGCGGAGGAAAACTTACTTTTTTCCTCCGCTTTCTAGCCCTAAAGTTGGGCAGGTGCGCAATGAATTGATGATACAGCATCTGGAATTAGAAGGAAATTCGCTATAAAAGTAATTCAATGTCTTTTTCAATTCGATAAATTTCAGCTTGCCCGAAATCGAAGTCGTTATAGAAGATTGTTCGTTGAGGCCCAGTTTCACCCCGAACTGTTATGCCCACCTAAGTAAGTAAGTAGTAAATGTCAGTTTATCTTTATTTTTGAACTCAGAACGTTGATAGAGCAATGGCTTGTAGGACTTAGCCCACAAGTATCTAAGTGTCACTTTGCCTCAAACCAAAAATAAAACGCTCACAGACTTCTTTTGATGAATTAGTGAATAAAATCGCTAAGACTTGTTAGCTTAGTTTCATGTGTGTCGTGTAATTGTTAGTACGTCTGCTTTTTACGCGGGAGGTTCGTAGTTCGAATCCGAACAGCAACCAAAAAATATTTCTTCACGGGTATCACCTTTTGCGAGGAATTAGCAAGTCCTCCGTTAGTAAATTCATTCCAATGAAAAGCGCTCTCTCGATTAGCCGTTCGGAGCCGGCAGAACATTGTAGGTCACCTCCATTCTATTCCCTAACAAGGCATGGTTGTGAGAAATGCACTAGGTCCTGTTGCGCCACCCTATGTATATTTCCTTTCGTCAATCAATTCGTTCATTCTGTAGATAGAAAAACTGTGGCACAATCAATACATCCAAACTACAGTCACAAGTTCTTATTATCGAGACGAATATTCGTTAGTATTTTTCCACTCCTTTACGCCCTAATCGACATTTTTGAAAGCTTAACTCTTCTGCATATCTCCTCCCACACAGGTAAAAGTTTTTCAATAATTAATTCAAAATGGCGTAAAGAACCACTCATGTCATAAATGTCAAGTTGAATTCGTAATGCAGCCTGCACCTGCATGCACACTAATAAGAGGAGACGTGTTTTTTCTTCGTAATTTGACATTTTACACAACGTGAACGAACCACCTTTCAAAATAAAACCCACTTAAAATGCTTGCCATAATTTTCAAGAACACGTCAAAAAGTTCTTTACTCACGGTTAATGCATAACCTAAAGACTTTCTTACTTCTTCCTTTATTTCAATAGACCACACATCCTGTCACGAATTATCCACATGCCACTTCTGAGTTCACGTACCAGCAATAATAAAGTTACAGTTACAGTACACATAAATCCCCCAGTGATACAAAAGATTCTATTATTTGATGCCACTAACACCATTTCGGTGTTCGGAGAGATTACACTTCAGTGAATTTTCTTATTTAGTCACTCTTCTTTATTTTGACACACTTCTGACCTACTTTCTGGTTTTATATATATGTACTGTATCAAGTGGAATTATTTTTGTTGTTGTGTTTCACAAATCTCAACCTGAGAACACGATATATGAACAGAACATGCATCTTCTTACACACTGCAGTTAATCCAATCAGCATTGAGTCTTAATGAAAATGCAAAGCAGGCAAAGGAACTCAAAATAGATGAACTTAAAGCAGAAAAATGTTCTCCATATCTATACAAGACATGCAACTTCGATAAAATACTATTTTCTTGCCACCCTACATCGTATAGATCTACACCTCTATACTCGACATCATGCAAAAGTAATCCGCTTGTGGAATTTGAACAACCGCACGAATTGTAGGAATTTTCTTCACCAAACTTATTCATTCACCTGTTTTGTAGATTTTCTAGATACAGAAGAAATTCCAAGTAAAATGCAATTTAAATTCATTACCATCACGTTATCTGGCATGGATTACATGTCTGCATGCCAAGCCTTTCTCTACAGGGTGTCCAATTAAGGGGCGGTACTATAGGCTATAACGAGCTGAAATTCAATCGTACTTGGTTACCACGAACTCCTGTTGGCTAAAAGCCTAATAGACTCAATAAAAGAAAGATTTGAGTTGAGTAGTTGTAAAAGTTTTATAATAAAACCTATCGGGTACTACAGATCCTCTACTTTGAATCTGATTGTCGTATTCTTTGTTTCGTGCTACGTAATACGTTTGGATAAATTTGAGTTGAAAATCCCATTTCTACATTTTTGGGAATACAAATCAGCAACTTTAAACCTTTTTTTGTAAAAAAAAACGAAAATGGATTAAAGAAAACGGGACACCTTGTCCTACGTTAAGCCGGGAGATGGATGTAACTTTTCCAAGAGATATGTACATTCCATATGCTCTGCAGATTTTCAACTGCATATTTCGGAGGAGAAAGACACGCGGGGGCACAACAACTGGCTTACGTTGTTATACAAAAAGTGTGCGGCAAAATCGTTCAACTATTGTTTGTTTTTCCAACAGCGAAATTATTGTATTTTATGCAAATGTGGCTTTTGTTATTCTTTTATTTTATTTCGTTTTTGCTTAAAATCTCCCAACAACATAGGAGAGAAAGGATTTTTCATGTTATACAATGCGGTTGTTACTCTGAAAAAATACAAAATCCCATGCAAAGCTGGGTGAAATGAAATAACAATGAAAAAAGAGAAAATGGGAAAACTGTGAAATTTAAAATGTCAACCATCTCTTATTCGCTTTTTAAGGCAAAAGGAAGAAAAAATAAATAGATAGGTTAAGCTAGATTGGAACGATTAACAAGTAGACAGACACAAAGTGTTAGCTCAATTAGATGAAACGTGAGAATTGTTGCGGCATGATTTCATGTAGAGATCTCTTGTTGATTTTCGATTTTCGAAAAGCAGCTGGTAGAGTTGGCATTTAAGTTTAAGCCAGTTCAGACAGAAAGACAGACGGACTGACATTTCGCTAGGGAACATACCTTACAATAAAAGCTATTGTTGTGCAACAAACTTTATTTAACTGGGCAGACGAGCGAAGTATTTGAGTTTGATTGGTTAATTATTAATCAGCACTTATGGTCAATTTGAAGTCACGCGAGACTGAAAAGAGTAATCTGATTGATTGAGAAGTTTTTTTTTAATTTTATTTTTTGATGAAAATTGCAGCAGGGGGCACTTCAATAAATTTTAGAGGCAATAATTATCTTTTTAGCTGGGTTTCATTGTTGTTTAGTGTTTGGAAGAAGAACACATACGGGGTGTGTTAAGAAAATAACCAGTATTTTTTCGCGGGTTTGGAGAGTCCAATAGGATGTTTTTTTGTTATGTTGGTATACATGCGCCTGAAGTATGATAAAATTTTCAACTGTATTATTTGCTCTGTGGCAGGTTAGACATGTTTTCATGCTCTGAACTCACTAAATGAAGTCAACGACGATGCAGAATAACTGAAACGTGTCATAACAGGTGAAGAAAAATGGGCTTACGGATATGACATTGAAACTATTGTTCAATCATCTCAGTGAAGACATCCTGGATTGGCAAGACCGAAACAAACGCAAGGCAAACGAAAATCGCCGAATAAATTCAAACACGTCTAACCTTTGTGGCTGCCACAGACAAAGTCAGCAATGAGTACAGCTGAAAATCTTATTATAATCCAAGAGCATGGCAATAGAACAAAATATATTTGAGTATTGGACTCTACAAACCAGGGGCGGAATTGCCGCATCAGTGATCTAGTGAGTGAGTGAGTGACATTTCTCTTTCCAAATTGGCACGAAATTATTCAATATCAGTTGCTTTTCCATCTAATGAATCGAATTCTGTTCGATTAGTGATAATAGAATGTCAAATTATGGTACTAGATTGCTCGATAAAGTATGCGGTAATGTCAAACTTATATTATTCAGTCACGTATTGCACGATAACGTGTGCGGTAATTCGACCACAGGTTTTAAAATTCTCGTCATTTTCGAAATAAACCTCATAGATTATTCATTTATTTTATTCATCCATTCAAAAATACTTATTTTACGTTGTGCTTCGAAATTAAACTATACATAGCTAGTTGCTGGCGGTAGCCCTACTTGCTAAGGTGTGTTCAAGTATTTGTTTGCTTGTTGCATTGGAGCTTGAGCGTACTCCACGATCGGATCATAAACGTGAATCAGATAAGAGGGAGAACTATAATCCTTTCGAGTTCACGCTCGCAACTCGGTAAAGGACGAGAAAGAAAAAGAAATTTAATTGGGAGTTTCAGGTTAAGTGTTTTTCCACGGGTATCGCCTTGCGTCTGGATGTGGCAAGTCCTTTGGTGAAAGGACTTTGAGAAAAGCTTTCTTGGAATTTGAATCGGAAAAAATAAGCCCTGAGGCTCCCCGAAATTGTCGCATCAATCTATTTATTTATTTATTTATTTTGTTCCCTGCTTAACTAGCGCCATCTTCAACCAAAAAAGTTTGGCCGTGTGTAGACTCAAAGCGCTCAAATAGTTTGCTAACCCTGAACCGCCTGTATCTAGGTTCTATCATAGGTGTTCTTACGGGACACTGTCTAATTGGGAGACACGCCAAAAGACTTGGTGTGCTTTCCAATGATTTCTGCAGAAGCTGCATGGACAAAGAAGGGGAAGAAACCGTTCAACACCTTCTTTGCTCATGCCCTGCACTACTTCATAGGAGGAAAGCTCATCTCGGTGAATTCTTCTTCGATGATGCTAGCGACTTAGCTTTAATAGACCCTAAAAGTCTTTCGAAATACATTTAAAGTTCCGCGTGGTTCACTAGCAGGTGATGAACCGGCTAGTTAATTAATGGAAGATTAATAAGTGATCAACTCGTTAATCTTACATCGGGTTTCTGAGATCAGTAGGTGATTAACTTGCTGATCTCTGTGGTAACACAATGGACCCTAGCGGCCTAAGTGTGTCAGGCAATGTACTCATTGGCTGACAGTCACTTCCACCTTACCTAACCTAACTAGCGCCATGTGCAAGATTTGCAAAAAGCGCACCTTTAGTATTCTAGTCCTTTTCTGGGTCTAGTGGGTTTTGCATTTTGCGTGGAAGAGTGTTTAGTAGTTACTTCGAGTCGGCGGCGGCGTATGAGGCAAGCCCTGAGACAAAAAATGTTTTCGTGTAACCCACCCAACCCCTTAAAACTGCTTTCATTTCTTTCATTAACGATTAGAAATTGTATCTACTATCGGCTCTGCTTTGAACTCTTTTTGCCTCCATAATAAAAAAAGAGGTCTTTTTTTCTTCTTCCAATTTTTTCAAGGACAGCAAACGAAAATTTTCCTATTTTGCCAAGTCTTCTCGATGAAACTTAAACCAACCTAAAATGACTACAATCCACTTAATGAACTTTTCTTACTGCTTTATTCAAATTTAATTAAAAGAAACACTCTTACACCGACTATCAGTTTCTTCAAGTAATCACAATTTCTCAAACTTGTGGTTCCGATCTAATTACCACGAGAACGTCCATATAGACAGACAAACAGCTAAACAATCCCAAGCAAATCGCATTTCTCTCTTTTCTCGAACGCAAATTGAATCCAAATAAAGACACGAAAAGTCGAGGAATTAATTTGCCCAATTAGCTGTTCGTGATTAAGAATTTGGTGTTTCTATCCAAAAAATTTCTCCTTTGGTACGAACGATTTTAATAAACTCCTTCACTTCTATTTCTGTCCATCTGCTATGCTGATTCAAACCAGTGCTAATAAGATCATATGCTTTTATTTGCTTGTGCTTAACACGAAAACACCACTCATAAAATTGGTACCAACATTGGTTCTAGACAATTTAGATCCAGCCGTCCGACGCCGACGCCGACGACAGTTGAAATGTGTTTGAAATGTCTGCTTTTGCAACACCAGAAGACAGGTGTGAGCAGAAACGGACTCAAAAACGCTTTTTAATTATTTAAATTAAAAGGAAAATTGAAAAGGTTCATATTTGCAGACCTAAAAACAACCGGAAAAGATTCAATTTAAAAAAGCACACGCAAGAACAAGTAGTTGTATCCCAGTTACACAAGTGAGAACCACTTCTTTGTATATTTTTTTTAAACTTATAAGGTGTGTGTAGTGTATACGACTCCACTTCACAGTCCGGTAGTCAAGTGACTCTGAATACTACTCCTCCATATGCCATACACAAGGCTTATGTGCCTATGAGACTTGTAGATGCAGCTAACCTAGTGTACGAGTATATCTAAAATGCATCTGCTTTGAACCGCGAGGGACGTGCAGTCGTTGTTACTGGATGCGGGATAGAATTTATGCTGATTGAGCTTGACACAGTTCCCATGTGGAGCGTTTCCATTGCGCACATTCACTATTTATAGCCTAGCTAAGGCATAGCAAGATGATAAGAGACCGTGGTAAAGAGGTTGGTGGGATATGATGAAGGTACTTCAATGAATTGCTGCTGTTGTGCCTATTTCCCTTTTGGTTTTGACGGACGCAATTGGAACGACGAGGATGACTATGATGACGACTACGACGACGACGAAAACACGACGACCGACGCGACGCCCAGTGCACTAGGCTCTTAAAACGCTTGGTCGGAGCGCATAAAGGAGAAAAAAAAAATGGTGCTTTTCATTTCACCTGGTGATGGCTTTCATTCATGCACTTCGTGTGTTACCTGAGAATTGAGTTTGAATTCAATGACGACGACTAGTATGATGTGGACACTGTGTTCTTGGCATAGTTAGATTGTTTTTGTTTCTTTTTATGTGTGTGCGTCTTTTTTCTTTTGCGTTTTTTTTTTCCTCTTGTGAAAAGAAAGATACCTTTTGTGTTGAATAGATGAGATTTGGAAAAGTGCAAAACGACCTTGTCTCGTGTTGGGTGGAAATGGGATTTCGGTAAATGCTTAGGATCGACTTTCAAATTCAACGGAGCTATCTAAAATGGGGCGTGGAAGTTGATGATGGGCTTTTTAGAAACACTTTCACAGCACACACATTTATATCACACGAGAAGGTTTAAATGGAAGGGAAAGCGTGGTTGAGGTTGTAAGATGCTTTTGGATGATAAATGGGTTTAAAAATAAGTCTGTTTAGAGTGCAGTGATTGTGTTTTTGTTTTCGCTGCTGCAGAATCACTTTT
Source organism: Melanostoma scalare (assembly GCA_949752695.1). Taxonomy (NCBI): domain Eukaryota; kingdom Metazoa; phylum Arthropoda; class Insecta; order Diptera; family Syrphidae; genus Melanostoma; species Melanostoma scalare. The sequence continues at coordinate 19,227,697 of OX456986.1, forward strand.
GCATTGTCCATTTTTCTCGCAGTTTTGCTGTGATTTGAATTTGAATTGTTGTTTTACCACCATTGCGTATGAGGTAAGAAACTTTGAAAGGAGGGCGTTTGGCATCTAACCAAATAAGCACTAGCGTGTGAATTGCAAGTAAAAATTAATTCAATTTGCTTAAAAGGAAGTTAATAAAAGAACTCGCTCCAGCTATTCCTGAAAAGTTCAATTTCACAAGTTTCAACTAGTAAATTCGTTTTGTTTCACAAATGTGCTGCTAGAAAATGACATTAGTGCCACAAGTGAGTGACATTATACAGCAAGTGACATTGTTTCACAGTGAGTGACGTTAGTATCACCTATGAGTAGCGTTAGTGCCACTAGTAAGTGATATTAGTGCCACTAGTGATTGAAATTAGTGCCACTAGTGGGTGACATTAGTGCCAATAGTAACTGACGTTGGTGTCACTCGTGAGAGACGTTAGTCCAACTAATTTTCTTGCCGCTCGGGAGTAGCGTTAGCGTCATTAACGGCTGACTTTACTGCCGCTGGTAGTCACGTTGGTGCTAGTAGTAAGTGACATTAGTGCCAATAGAAAATTAGTTCAGCGTTGAACGCAAGTTTGAACTATTAACTCACGTTTGTTCCACGAATGAACAACCTTGATTGACAGCGTTAGTGTCACTAGTGAGCAGCGTTAGTGTCACTAATGTGACGTTAGCATTACTAATGTGACGTTAGCGTTACTTATAAATGACTTTTGTGCCAATAGCAAATTAGGTCGCCAGTAAGTTAGTTTAAGCTGAATGTGGTTGTCACTTATGCTTAACAAATAATGCCAAATAGTCCGTTGATCAAAGGCCAATTTTTTGTCTATTTTCCACCTAAATCCTAATTTATGCGATAATTGAAAAAGTTCAATGCATTTCCGCCAAATTTTTTTCATACTTAAGTAAAAATTGTAGTGACACTCATTCATTCTTTAATTTTTCTCTAACATTTTAGTGTCAAGTAGAAATCTAATTTAAAAACCACATACTGGCAAAATCAATTCGATGTCATAAAATGTCCATTATGGGATGGCAACTTGAAAGTATTACTTCATTACAAGAAGATTCAATAGAACGAAACAAAAGGATTACCTTTACTGTATAAAGTAAAGCTCATATTCTTTCAAAGCATCCAACACTTTGCGCATTATTTATCAAACGTGTCAGCCCAAACAAAACTCCAGTAAATCTTATTTCAATTACTTAATCTTTTGAGAATGAAGAAACTTCCGTTTCGAGTTTCAAATTAATTCAAGAACCATTAGCAGCCTTGTTTTTTTTTCTGTGCTCTAAGTACCTTTGCTGATTAAAATTACGTCTTTTCATTTGAGTCTCTTTATACTGAAAAACAAACAAGCACTTGTATATAAGATTGGCTCTTTTAATTAAATTGTGCCCTAGTGAGCAAGTACACCTGCTTTTCCTAAACGTATGCGTTCATCCAAGGGGTAGCTATATTGAGGGTGCGATTTAGTTTCATTTTCTTTCGGGTGATTAAATGAAACGTTCCTCGATGAAATGTAAATAAGTCTTACATGAAATAACACCATCAAAGACAAAGTGACGATATTACAGAATATAGTACATAAAATGGCTCTTTCCAGTAGATGGTTTCGTTATCAACCAACCTTCTCTTGAATGTGATGATTTGAAAAATTAGTCCTTTTCAGCAAAGTTAAAGATGAAAACTTTCTTAAATTTTCATGAATATTGTTACGTGTTTTGCATCACTATGCTATTGTGTTTCAATGTCTTGTTTTTTTTAATTAATGGGTGAGAAGTTAGTTTTTAGTTTTTCAAGTGGCCTTGCAAGTTGGTTGTGTTGGTTTGTTTTTTTTTCAGGTTTTCATGTTCAAAAGGTTATAAGCGACAAGCCATTGACATTTCAAGTGTGAGGGTGAAAAATGTTCACTTAGAGTATTTAGGAAACTAAAGCAAAACTTTTCGCAACTGAAAACTTTTTGAAACAAACAGAAGGACTTATACGAAACTAAGCTCTTGCTCTAGAAATTGAAAATGGAAAAGTGCAATGAATGCTGATACTATAGGAGAAGAGTTTTGGGAACAATAGTTTGATTTGGTTCAAAATGTTTACGACTGAGTAATTCATGGTAGCATTTTAGATATTGTTTTGTAGTATAGATATGGTTAAAAAAAATTATTTTGAAACGTATGCCAAAACGTCTAATCTTTGACATCGTCACGATTTGACATTTTGACATAAATTTCTAACCGAAGCCGAAGACGAATATTCTACTTAACATCAACCTTCGGCCGAAACCGAAGCCGAAGGTTCAATAACTTGAAGAGTTTTCATTTCAGATTGACTAAAAATGAAAAAAATAATAGTTTTTTGAATTTTTTTCTAGAATAGGTTCGTTTGTTGAAGCCCTCGGTCGCCCTGTGGTCGCCACAAAGCGTTTTTTTGAAAAACGTAAGCTTGCCCTGAATGTCAAACTGAGTGTTTTTTGAGCACGGTTCTACGTTCTACGAAAAACGAAATTAAACTTTTTTCAGCTCCTACCTCGACGCCCGACAACCAAAAACTAAAACTTCGTCTTCGGCCGAAACTTCGGCCTATTTTGGCCGAAGCCGAAGGTTTATCCGATTGTTGTTTTTTTAGCCGAGTGTGGCCGATGCCGAAGCTTCGGTCGGACACTAGAGACCTTACTTTTCTTTCAGTCTCCTAACTGCATCTGGATGCAACCGTTCGTCGTCGCCCTTGACGTTATATGTGAAACTACAACCACCTTATTTCCCTGGTAGTATGGGCCGGCAATAGGTTTGAGTGTTCCCGAAGAAATAGTATTAGCCTCCTTTTTTAAATAAAAATAAAAATTGTTCATTTCTACATAGGTTAGGTGGTTAGGTGGAAGTGGCTGTCAGCTAATGAGTACATTGCCTGACACACTTAGGCCGCGAGGACCCATTGTGATAGATACCACAGAGATCACCAAATTAATCACCTACTGATCTCAGAAACCCGATGTAAGATTAACGAGTTGATCACTTATTAATCTTCCATTAATTAACTAGCCGGTTCATCACCTGCTAGTGAACCACGCGGAACTTTAAATGTATTTCGAAAGACTTTTAGGGTCTATTAAAGCTAAGTCGCTAGCATCATCGAAGAAGAATTCACCGAGATGAGTTTTCCTCCTATGAAGTAGTGCAGGGCATGAGCAAAGAAGGTGTTGAACGGTTTCTTGTCAATCATTGGAAAACACACCAAGTCTTTTGGCGTGTCTCCCTATTAGACAGTGTCCCGTAAGAACACCTATGGTAGAACCTAGATACAGGCGGTTCAGGTGCGGTTCAAACTCTTCGAGCGTTTTGAGTCTAACCACGGCCAAACTTTTTTGGTTGCAAGGCAGTTGTTACTCTCAGTCCATCTAGTGTTTGTTATCCTTGAAGCGTCTTGTCTAAGTAGGAGTTTACTTGTAGCGATAGGTGCACCTATGTTATTCCATTCTAAGCGAAGGAAAGTGGTCGTGCCCTATTTGGCTAGTTCTTCTGCCATACAGTTGCCTAGTATGTCTCTGTGCCCTGGCACCCATGAAAGGTGAATGTTGAACTGATTTGACATCTCCCTCAGAGACATCTGACAATTTTGGACCGTAATGGATTTTGTAGAGACAGAGGCAAGAGATTTAAGGGCAGCTTGGCTGTCCGAGAAGATTCGAATATCCGCGGAGGATATGACGTTTTCTTTGAGCCAAGACAGCACCTCCTTAATCGCCAGAATTTCCGCTTGGAACACACTACAATGATCGGGTAGGCGGAAGAAAAGACTGAGATTCAGTTTTTCTGAGTAGATTCCACATCCCACAACTTCGCTGGTTTTTGTATGTATGTATGTATGTCTAAAGTTATCTAGAATGGTAGTGTGGCCGATTTGATTATTGGTCCACTGTGATGTAGCTCTGAGTCGAGTAGCTGAGCTAGCTGCGACTTGTTTGCTGAAGATATCTAGGGGTGTGAGATCTAGTAGTACATTGAGGGCATCCGATGGGGTTGTCCTCAGTGCGTTACTAATACACAGACTAGCCGTTCTTAGAACTTTGGCCAGCTTGTTGTAGTTGATCATCTTGTCTAGTGCTGTCCACCAGACTATCAGCCCGTATGTGAGTATCGGTCTAATTATCGAGGTAAACAGCCAATGAATGATTTGGGGGGAGAAACCCCATTTCCCACCAATGGCTTTTTTACAAGAGAAGAGTGCCACGTTGGCTTTATTTACTCTTTCCTCAATATTGGTTTTCCAGGTCAGTTTTTTGTCAAAAATGAGACCTAGATATTTAGCCTGATTTGACAGTGTGAGAGTAACCCCTTTAATAGTTGAGGGTCTGAAGTCCGGAATTTTGTATTTCCTCGTAAAGAGAACTAATTCCGTTTTGTGTGCATTGATGTTCAGACCACAATCTACAGCCCAATTGTTGAGCGTGTTGAGTGCTGTTTGTAGCAGCTCAGCTAGGGTTTGTGGGTGCTTGCCTGAAACGGCAATTTCTACATCACCGGCATAGGCTATGGTTTTGAAACCTTACTCTAGGTCGATTAACAATGTGTTAACACAGTAGAGGATATAAAACTCCTCCCTGCGGGGTTCCTCTATTGGCCATTCTGCTTGTTTTGTAGTTCCCCATCATTTCTACATAGACAATGATGTTTTTGTCATGAAGAATTCTCTCGAATTCGTCTAGAAAATCCATATAACGTCAAGAGCATAATCCCAGATGACAATCAATTTTGGATAAGTAGCCGAAGCCATTGAGGACAATGGTAAAAAGAAATTCGAGTCAATTCAAGAAAAAGAGGAAGAATAAAAAGTTATTTTGGTCATAAGATATTTACCTTTCAGTCATTAAGAAGGAATTGAGAAGTTGGTATCGCAAATTTTTTTTTTATGTAAAAAAGAAACTAAATGAACACTGAGCTGGGAAACGCTTCAGCTCTCAAAAAATTTTCACAACAAAAAGTGTCTACAAAAAAAGAGTTGACACACTCTCCCCAACAAAAAAAATCTTTTTTGAGGAGGAGACAACCGTCTTCCCAAAGGTAAGCTAAAGTAATGCTTGTTCCTGCTATAAATTGGTTTTGCAATGAAGGGATATATACAACTCCATTAAGACTACCTTTTGATTTTGATATACCTAAGATTTTTAACTCCATTGCACTTAATACAAATAAACATCGCATGTCATCAATCAAAGCATAAAAATAAGAAAATATTCAAATAAATTTCCAATAGCATGGGACGTGATCCAATCATAAGAGAAAAAAGTACATTTCCCATAACTCAGTGTGCCAAAAACATGTTTACCGTTTGATAAAACTTTACAACGTCAGCAAACTCCCTTAAACGTTCTGCCCCATAGTTTACTAAAGATCAAAGAACTCCTTCGAAAGTATTGACTATCAACCCAAACAATACACCGTTGTAACAACAGTAAGAAAACAAAAAAGGAAAAAGAAAAAAAAAAACACAGAAAACAGAGTCGTATTTTTTAATCCATTGAATATTCACCGAATGTTTTGCCTCGTCAAGAGGGTAATTTAATTTCCCTTATCGTGACAACGTGAAATGCATTTTTACTTGCTTCGGTCGTTGGTATCTCCTTCTTACTGGAGGTATGTATATGCTCGAGGAACCCTTTTTTCTATTTTTTATTCGAATTCGATAACATTGAACGTGCTGGCAATGGTAACTCAATACCAGTAAATTTGGATTATCAGGAGTTCATTGTGTGTATTTACAGTTGGTTTCTTTTACGTTACGTAATTCGACATGAAATTTTAATTTAAATATCTTCTGTTTCTGCCAACTGAGTTGTTTTGCATAAAATAGGTACGTCGTAGTGGATTGGAGCATTGTTTAAGGTCGGGTTCATCCATGAGTACTAAGTTAACTTAAGTTCTCCTTCGAAGGCCTTCTTCTTTAAATTTATGATATCTTTTCAACACTTTCTATCGATGTTCTTTTTCCAGCTTTGCGAAAAAACGTACTTAAAGTGATTCATCGCTGATATACGATAAATTTATTTTGTGTCATAGCTTGTTCTTTAACTTCGTCATGGTTATGCAATTTTACTCAATTTTCTTTTCTTCTTTTCTTCCAGACGAGGTCTTACACCACCACATCGTGTCAAATCAATTTCAATGGCCACCTTTACACCGGACGAAATTGAATTCCTGAAATCACACGGCAACGAGACATGTGCAAAAACCTGGCTCGGTCTGTGGGACCCTAAAAGAGCAGTACACCAAGACCAGCGTGAGCTAATGATAGATAAATACGAGCGTAAACGTTATTTCTTAGAGCCAGCTAGTCCGCTCAAGTCACTGCCAAATGCAGCGAAATTGACACCCTCTTCGAATGGCTCTTCGGCTACGCACACCAACAACAATAACAACAACAACAACAACAACAGCAACAGTCTTACCAATGGTAACATACAGGCTATGAACCAAAAGAATAGCTCTCTTGACAATGGTTTTCAGAATATATCACTGACACCACCATCATCCCGATCAAATGTTAATGGTCATATAAATGGTTACGGTCCGTCGGCAATCAGCCGTCCAAATCATCAACAACTACAACAGAATGGTCATCATTATGATGCATTCTCAAATGGAATAAATGGCCTTAGTGTAACAAATGGTAATTCAAAATTGAGTTTCAATGGTTCAGCGGCCAATTCAGAGACAAGCAGCTGCAATAGCAACGGATTTACGCCAGAATCAGACTTTGTTGCTGATTTTAGTTCGGCGAATATATTCGATGCAACATCAACTAATTCTGTGGCTTCATCGGGATCTGGAGGTTCGTCTGGTACGAACGGATATGCAAAGATTCAGCCAATTAACGCAGCAGCGCACATGATGAATGGTAATGCTGGCCCACTTATGAATGGAAATGGAAAAGTGCAAAATGGCGGTGGTGGATTTGCGACGCCAACAAATGGCAATTCGGAGAATTTCGCTGATTTCGATCATGCTCCGATCTTTAATGCAGCTGGTGAGTAATTGAGTTTTGGTTTTGTGTTTTCTTTTTTGTATGTCTTGCTGATTCATGCGCAATTTGTTTAATGAGTCATACATTTTTTTTGCTAAGTCACTATCTTGTTTGAAGATTTTTTTTTATCTTATCATCTTAGATACAAAAAAATGCAAATTTGGGATTGTAAATAAAAAATTAAATATCGTTCAAAGAAAAGTTTCAGTTGAGGTACACACTGAATTGGATTTGTCTAATTAGCTGTTGTTTGTGGCATCAATGTAATGCTTCAGCTTTAAATAAATTGGCCGGCCAGGAGCTCAATTTTTCGTAATTTCTTTTGGTGCGTTTGAAAAATGTTGAGAGTAAAATTTTTACCAATGCGTTTGGGTGTACCGACAACCAAAAACCGTTATGATGAATTAAGCTAAGAATGATTTGAAGCCATACTTCTTTTGGTGCGTTTTCAAAAAATTAAAACAGTAAAAACTTTACGGTGCATGCACGTGTACCGACAGCCAAAAAACGACATTTTGATATTAGTTTTGATTTTGGTGAATGGTTTGAAGCTTTACTTCTTGATGTCCGTTTGGAAGAAAAAAAAATCGTATGCCGTTTCTATGATGTAAATTGTCTAAATTTCCGTTCTCATTATGCGCGTGTGGCGACCACCAAATCAAATCCATCTCAATTAGGCATTACACAACAATGTTCCACATTGGCTTCGCATTAGAAATTCATCATTTGTTTTGCAGCTTGTTCGTGTTCTAGCTGCGGCGCGCTCTAATCCGAGGGAGTTTGAGCTTCGAATACTAAAAACACTTATAAATAGAATGGCGCAACAGAGCGGGGAGCCCCGATACCTACTGCTTTTTTGTCAACCAATAATTTTTTGACGATTTTGAACGGCTAATTGAGGAAGTGCTTCTCATGGCATGGAATTTCTATCGAAGGAACCGCCAATACCTCGCGAAAGGCGATAACCATGAGAAAACATTTGGATGGGATCCAAACCTCGAACTGCCACGCCAACTTCTACGTCAAGGGCACCTACAATTCTAGAAACATCCAATTATTTTTCTACGGGTATCACCTTTCGCGAGAAGCTGACAGGTCCTCCGAAAGTACGTGATGTGACAGGTTACCGGTCGAAAACTGATTTTTTTTTTTTGTTGTACTCAAATTAGTGTCGAACTCAAAGTAAAGGGTTTTCCAATAGGTATGATATGATTTTGAAGTGGCATTTTGGCCTTTTGTAGTATGTCATGATAGTCATTTGTTTTTTATTGCATTCAGAAGTGTTTGCAATTTCACCATTGGACCACCGTAAACGTCGTGAACTTTCTGATTTTGCCTTGGAACAACTTGAAATCAATAACGACTTTTTTATGAAAATCATCTTTACCGAAGCGGCTTACTTTTATTTGACTAGTACGTTAAATAAACAAAACTGGCGATGAAAATCCACAAAATATTCGTGAAAACCATTACATTCACCTAAATTGACAGTTTGGTGTGGTTTTTGGTCTGGTGGAATTATCGGTCCGCACTTCTTTCAAAATAAAGCTGGCAACACCATTACTGTCAATGGAGAGCGGTATAGATCGATGATAACCAACTTCTTATGGCCAAAACTGGAAGAAGTTGATCTTGACAACATTTGTTTTCAACAAGAAGGGGCTACGTGCCACACAGCAATTGCAGCAATTGAATTACTGCGAGAAAAGTTTGGAGATCCGATTATTTTGAAAAATTGTGATATTGAATGACTTTCAAGAAGTTGCGATTTAACACCATTAGATTATTTTTTGTGGGATTATTTGAAGCCATTGGTCTTTCAAAATAAACCAGATTTTCTTCAAGCTGTACAAGTCAATATTGAACGTTCCATTCATGATATGTGATTTGATTTAGTGGAAAAAGTACTCGAAATTTGGGTTCATCGAATTTATTGCTGCAGAAGAAGTCGTAGTGGCCATTTGAATGACGTTTTATTTTAAACTTAAATGTATTGATTGAACTGCACATTAAATAAAAAATATTTGAATTTCCTAAACAAAAAGTGTGTTTTTTCAAAAAAAAAAAAAAAACTGTGTCCTAGTCGAAATATTGTTTCTACTTCAATGTTTTTGAACTTTTGACACTTTTTGACGATTTTTGACCACTGTGCGCTGCGTTGACTTCAAAAAGCGTCGGTAAGTCTTTCAATTTGAATTGTTCGGTATCTGAACTCAAGTAAATGCAAATGGCGTAGCATTTGTTTTTACTCGTGGTGTCATACGAAGCACATTCATCTCAGTTTGCCGTCTACTTAGGAATAAACTTGATAGAGAGTAACTCATTTGTAAAAATATAGAGCCAAAAATCATCAACCATCTATCAATTTTTCTATATTAAGCTCATTTCTACTTTCTTATTTAATTCCCTTAAAGCATTTTACAAATTTACGAAAAAAGTAATTATAACTTTAACCCTATTCTTCGGGTGTTGTCGTTCCAAGTTCCTTACTTAGTTCCTTAGTGGGTTTATGGTTTGATTGGGGTATGAGATTTTGGTCCATATATCTATCTATAAATGTCTTTATAATTATATTCTCCCCAATGAGTATGTAGAGAAAAAGTGTCTTGTAGCACTCATCAACCAGATCCATTATTTTTTTTGTTATTTGATTCTCTCCGAATCCTGCAACCGTTGCAGCATTCTTAGACGTATTTGAAAGAAGAAATAAGAATGAAATGGCGCCAAAATTCTTTAAGTGTTAATTGATTTGATGTTCCTTATTCCTGCCACTATAGTATAAGACTAGAACTAAATTTACCTTAATCTGTTTGAAGTTTTTCGACGACTTTCTTTTGAGAGTCTGACGGGACGATTTATTTGAATTTTTAGTTCCGTTTCCTTTGTTTCAGTATTTGTTTTTTTCGTGCAATAAAAATTGAATGGAATCCACAGAGTGGACAAAGTTTTGTAAGAATTATACCAAAAGTTTTCCCCTACTTCGACTCAAAATCATAATGTTGACAATTTAAAAGTGGAACTACGAGTAAAGTACATACATTGTTTGTACCAGAACACTTCCGTCCGACAAAGTTTCATCTGTAAAAAGAAAAATCTAACAAATTTGATAGAAAAAAAAAGGAACTTTCTGAAGTAGAGCATGTGTTTTTTAGCAGATAGAGATAGATTAAAAAGACTTTCTTAGTTTCCATAAAATTAAAAGTTTTCCCAACAAAAAAATAAAAGAAATGCTCTTACTGTCTTAAGCATGAGAGTTGCCTCTCATCTGCTGATACTCATTCATTATAATTTTGCCATTAATATAATAATATTCAAAAAATTAAAAACTAACTTCGATGTTCTTTTTTTTCATCCGTTGTGGAAAGAGTTGATGAAACTCTCCTCATCGGGTGAAAGAACTAACTTCGATGTTCTTTTTTCGGAAGGAGTTGATGAAACTCATTTAGTTTTGGGGTGGCAACTTATTCAAGAACTTTAAACCATGCGTGGCTCTTGGTTTGGGTTTGTTGTTTTATTTTACAAGTGATTTTATTTTGGCTTTGTTTTGGTTTGTTTTGGAAAATTAGCTTGTCGTTTAAGCATCAAAAAGAATCACTATTCGTTATCTGATTGTTTTCGAAACCTTTTCAGAATTTAATAGCCAAACAACAAATGCCAACAACAACCAAATTAGAACCAACCACAATAACAATAATATCAGCAGCCGCAACAACAACAACAATAATTACCTTTTTTTCGCACCCACATCTAATCAAAAACAACCACAGCAACAACAACCAAATAATTTTTATTCAAACACAATGTTCGAAATTACTAAGGACTTCAGTTCAATATCACTGTTTGGTGGTATCGATGCTCAAGAAGATGATGATTCTACTACCAAAATTATTTTCAACAATAACCACAACAGCAACAACAACAGTTCCATGCCCTTCTCATACAACAATGGAAATAATTCGAGTAGTATGAGCAGCACTAGTTACACCTGCAATAATCCCTATAGTGGGCAGCAGCAAAAGTTCACCCCACTAGCCATGGCAGCTCATGCTACGGCTATGGCTGTCCTTGGTCACAACAGTAGCAATCTTAATCACAATAGCGTCAACAGTCCGTTTGATCCTCAGCCCACTGAATGGGGAAGAGATGCGTGGCAACAGCAACAGCAGCAGCAGGAGGTGACAACGGCATCTCAGCAGCAGTGGCCCGGGTTGACAAGTCTTTCGAACAACAATATTAACAACAATACGACAATGTCCTACAATCATCCCCTCACGATAAGTGTCGCCAGCTCCTCAATAGAGGCTGATGCAGAACAAAGTCAGCATTCGAATCGAAACAGTTGGAGTAAGTTGTGTTGTGTGCTTGTGCTGTAGTTGTTATAGCCAGCCTCCCATTTCCTGAGTCCTTCTTTTGTTATTGTGTATAGAGATTTGTTTGCATTTAATTTGGAAGTTTTTGTTGTTTGTGTTTTGATTTTGATTCTTTAAAGCGTATCGTGCCCCCTTATGTAATGGCAGTTTGTAAATCGACAGAAGTATCCAATCGAGTTAAAAATTAGTTTTGCTTGTATTTTGAATATCGTAGTGGATTTTTTTTTTTTTGAAGTATATCTGCATTGGTTTGTTGTTGTTTTCAATTGAGTTTTGTTTATTAGTAATTTGTATTCATTTGTTTTGAGTTTTGTTTCTTTTTTGGCTTCATTGAAATGTTTGCATTCAAGACTTTGATTTACAGGCTGTAGCGCAATGAGTAATGCGAATGGAGTCTTACTTTGTTCTTGTGTTTATTAAAAATGAAAAATTATGCTTTTTTGTATAAATTGAAACTTTGCAGATTTTTGTCTGATATTTTTGATAATTCGAATTCCGTTTCTGAACAATAGGCGAGAGTTTGTTTTGCATAACTTTATGGGAGGGAAAATAGTTTTTTTTTTCAAACTGCCATAAAAGTAAAAAGGAATAACAATTTCTGCCGTTCTTATGTCCGTATTACGAATCATGAAACGCGATCCATGAAAATGTCAGAGCGAAATAATTTCATGCCTTGCAAAGCGTTTTTTGACTGGCTTAGACTGTTTAGCTCAACGAGCACTGTTCTAGGACATCGTTACATAATTACTAACGAAATGGCGAATAAACTGCACAAAATCGGGTCCTCAATCGAATCCACCGAGACGAAAACCTCTCTACTCAAGCCACTAGAGCAAGAAAAAACCAGAATCCAATGAAACTTTTTAAAAGCCTCCAATGTCAGGTGGTCATCTATAGAAACCAGGAACCTAATCGCAGCTATTTCCAAAATAAAAACAGAATTTCTACTCCAGCTTAGCAGGCCTCGTCCGCTCCCTCCGTTGGTTGGCATTCTCATGGGGTCACAAGTCACAACTCATCAATGAGAATGGGCATTAGCACATTCGGCCAATGTACTGGATGCCAAGACGAAGACGCAAAGGAAGAATCATTCTACTTCCTCTGTGAGTGCCTAAGCTTGGCCCAGAGTAGGAAAAAAGCAGCCTTCTTCGACGAACTCGTGACATCAAATACCTTCCCCTGGACAGCATCCTAAAGTTCATTCACGTCTTCAAATAGTTCATTGAGGGTTCTCAACCACAATAACCTAGGAAATGATCCTCTATTAATCACCTCCCACTAGCCTCTTAGACTGTGATATGAGGTATTTCCGTTAAGTTAGGTGCTGCTTCTGAAGAGCGCTTTCTGTGCATGCATGTAGGCCATCATCACAATGCTGTATTAACGATTTATAAATTTGATGCGTGTCTTGTGACTGAAGGTATTGTACATCAAAGTGGGGCTACGCAGTTAAGAAATTTTAAATCTTAAAAAAGAGAAGCAAACTAACTGATTTCGAAGACGGCCCTCAACTCGCCCTAGGTTTTCGCTAACCAAGGTCAACCCCAGGGCTAAAAAACACTCAATTTGACATTCAGGGCGAGTTTAGGTTTAATAAAAAAAACGCTTCTCCACGAACGGATCACTAGTGCGAAGCAGGTAAGTGGTACAGCTGTGATCCCTTTGAGGTTACGATGCTTGCAACGCAGGAAAAAGGAAGAAGAAGAAGAAAATAACATTATATCTACTTTATCAACTGTCAGAAAAGGAAAGCTTATAAGTTGCGAAGAGAGATGTTTGGCCGCATCTCAGGATGGAATTCTAAGTCCACTGTGGCGTATACGTATCATTCTTCAAATAAATACTCAAAATATTTGATTTCTTAATTGAAAGAACCTTTAATTTATTTTTTCAATGCTATCTATTGATTGTTTTTATTTTTATTTATGTTTTGCCTGTATAGTGCTTTTCTCTTAAAAATAAACGAAGAAAACTCTTACCGTAGTTTCAATTTAATTGATTTTCTTTTTATTTGCAGGTCTTCCAATTTCGAATTCAACAACCAGTAACTCCCTCTCATCGAGTGCCACTTTTAATTCGAGTTCGTCATTATCTCCGCCAGCCGATAGATATGCAGCACTTAAAGACCTCGACGAACAACTGCGCGAGAGTAAAGCAGTCGCAGCTGCTGCTGCCGCGGCTGTTGCCACTTCAGTTGTTGACTCCTTTGGAGGTACACAAAGTAAGTTCCATCATCTAAAAAGTTCTTCAAAATTGATTTTAATTAATTTTATTTTATTTCCATGCAGACAACTCCAATGCCAATCCATTTAAGACTGTAGTTAACTCTCATCATACACCTCAAGTCGCCAATCCCTTCCAAGGCAATCCATCACAGAATCCAGCAGCGACGAGTCTCTTTGGTGGCATACCACAAAATACACAACAAAACGGTCTAACAAACGGTTATATTGGTGGAATGCCTGTCCAACAACAGCAACAACAAGCGTTTTACAACTTTACCAATGGATTTGGAGCACCAACCAACAACATGTATTCGGCTGGTCCAAATGGTTGTGGTTTTGGTTTTGGCACAATGCAACAACCAATTGCAAATGGTGGCGGAGCAGCGTTTAACAATCCCTTTGCTGTAAGTATCGCGACGGAGATCTTTTCCAACTTTTCGCTTCTTAGTCAATGCTAGGTTTTTGTTTTTAGTTGTTTTTGTTCGTTGTGAGAATTGTAATTCTGATTTGTTTTCTTATACCATTTTAGGCAACTGGAACTTTGAACTCCAACAACCCATTCTTATGAAACACCATTCAAGGCAGGTCAACTCAAATTTAAATGCTTTGCACGAAAACTCCGTGAAAGCAGTAACATCGACTAAAACAAATTAATTACAAAAAAAAATGAAATGACGTTGTGAATGGTCGCAAGTATGTAATAACAAAAGCTTATCGAACAAATTATTAACTTTATCTGGCCTACAGCTTAGAGTTTTTCGAAAATCCATCTTCGGTTTCAAACGAAAAACGTGTAATGTAAAAAAAAAAACTAAAATTGAAGAAACTGATGATACAAGTCTAAATGAACAAGAAAATCGTTTCAAATTGAAACATTCAAATATAATTAAACAAAAACGATGCCACAATTTTATATATTACACCAATGAACAGAGGATAAATTGTTTTGTATTTGAACTCTTCACGGGAGAAGATTATGTTGAGAAGAACATTAGTTGAAGAGTGATTTGTATGATTTTAGTGTCGAATTCAGCAAAAACAATAATGGAAAAGTTTTTATTTTAAACTTAAACTGAGTCTTATAGTTTCTAGTGTGAGAGGTTTCTGTTACCAATGTCTACGTTTTTTTATTTTGTGAATTGCTTTGTGGTGTGTACCGTTTTTATTGAAACACATTTAAAAAAAAACAACAACAAATGAACTTGTATTGAGAGAGAAAAAAATACAGCATGTAATCCAAACGTGTTACTTTCGTCCTTGTAAAATTTAAGAAAAGAAACATAGTCAACATTGTTTTTCTAACTTTATTTTGTATATTGTGATAGAGTAAAATAATTGTATTAAAAAATTTTATCTTGTTTCATGAGTAAAATGAAATCTAAGCTTTTTAAGAAAAGAAAAACAAAAAATAGATAAAATGAAAAATATTTACTGAAAAATCAAACCGAAATCGCTAAAATAGAAATTAAATTTTATATAAAAAAGCAAATTAAAATATAACAAATTTTATTAAATAAATAGAAATGTGTAGTCATACTAAACATTTTTTCATATACATTATTGAGATTTAAAAAAAAGAGAAGATATTGTTGTTATAAAACAAGCAGATTGTATTAATATGAACTGGACATAGTCGTTGATTGTTAAAATTTATTAATTCTATTCTGATAAACTTTTTTTAAATTTAGTGAAACAGCAAGCAGAAGAATTGGTATGTATTGAATATTGCACAAAATTAGAATTTTTGTTTACATCAGAAACAATCCCACAACAGGAAGCCTCCCCCTTTGCTCAATAAATGAACATGAGTGTATTTATCTGGTTCCGAGTGAAAATTTCAAGACTATTTTCAGGTTTAAATTGGATTGGATTGGAATAAATTATTTTGTGTCGGTATCTTTTACGTTTTCTACACTTTTTTCGGACTGTATTCCTTTCTAACTTCAATACAATAAATTGAAAGTGCTAAGCTTCTATCACTGTTGTTTCACTTTTAATAGGCCATTATTTTTCCAGGTTCGTCCTTCTGAAAAATGATTTCATCAGAATCCATTGGAATTAATTATTTTGAGTCGGAATCTTTTACGTTTTCTACACTTTTCTCGGACGGTATTTCTTCCTTTTTTTCTAATTTCAATACAATAAATTTAATGTGGTAAAGTGTACAATCGCTTCAAACTCCTATCACTGCTGTTTTAATTTCAATAGGCCATTGTTTTTCCAGGTCCGCCTTTCTGAAAAATGATTTAGAAAAGCTTTTGTTTTGTTAATCAACCTTAGAACCTGCAGTTAGAGTATCGCTGTCGTTTTCTTTTTCTTTTTTCGTTCCTGCCGGTCTTTATACGTTCAAAATGATTAGTACAGAGTAGTCTATTTCCTTTCACTTTTAATATCTGCGCAGAGAGTAAGAATTTTCTTCATATATCTTCGAAGGCACCTTCTTATTACACTCAAAAGCGGCATCATATCACGATGTGTTTTCCAATTATTTCCACATCACCAGTGTGTAATTAAACTGTCTCCTTTCTCAAGGAAAACAATTCTGATGTTCCATGCATCAGGCATGATCTGCTTCAATTATTTTTTGAAGATAAGTTTGTGTATACATTTAATGAAGTCATCGTCTGCTGGTTTGAGGACCGACGCGACATGCCGTCCGCTCCAAAGCGGTGATAAGCTGTCACCGGGATGACGAAATTATTAATTTGCGTCTGCTTTCTCGAATCGTTCCATTTTTCGACTGGAATATTGAATTCGTCATCGTCGCCGTCGTTTAACAATCTGTACAAACGGAATGAACACTCAAATATTGCACTTAGTTTGCAGCTATGTAAGACTAAGTGTACTAAATCTTAAATTTTTCTTAAAATTGCTTTTAATCAAACATTCATTGCTTAGTCCTCGAACCCAGTTCAACGTTTCAAGTAGTTTGAAGTCATTGATGGTTTACATAGATTGAGAAACGAAATTTCTTCCCCATTGCCCCCAGTCATTCGATTCAATTAAAGAAATCGAACTTTCAATTCAACAATACGTTTTTTGAGTGAAGTAAGATTCATTCAAAATTAATGGAAAAATAATAGGTACCCTGCAAAATTAGACTTTCAGAGATATTTTCAATAGTTTATTTCATGGACATACAAAGTTATAGTTAATAATAAAAAAAGATGAATCAATCGGTTCATCTTTTGATAAGTTTGATGCGTTTTTAGGACGGCTCTATCAATAAACATCATATTAGTGTTATCTCATTTCTTTGTAACCTTAAGCAGGTTATAAAATTAAAAGTCTATTCAAGGAGAAAACTCTGTTATCCTCTATAACCGCATTGAAAGAGGTTTCGTGTTTTTGAGAAAGCTATAAATTAACATCATGTCGTGAAAACTTTTAATGAGTTATTTGTGTAAAGTTTCGTATTATTCTACTTTATGCCTTTCTTCGCGCATTCCTTTAACAATTTTGTTTTATGTTCACCGTATTCGACTTGTGATTCTGTGGGAATCTTCCATCCTGTTGCTTAAGATTGATAGCTCCTTAATTGTACATTTCTTTGATATGTACATTTGAGTTCATTGGTTCAAAATAGCCTACAGTCTACAGACAATGTAAATTTTATTTAAGATCCTTTTAAATTATTCATAAGACTCGATTATCTTTGAAACTTTATTGTTCAAGTTGAGTAGAGGGTGGAAAGAATCTCTGATGTGGAATTTTATTTATTTAGTTGTTATTCATCCTGAAAACATAACCGAGGTTTAAATTGTATGTTTTGTACCAATTGGAATTAAATAATCGACGTAAAAGACTGCTTCATTTGATTGAGAAAAGTGTGCACTTTCTTAGATATGTTTTATAATAAATGCCAAATTAAGTTGCAAAGTTCCCATTTAATTGGCCAGAATAATTTTTATTGTACCTTCTTTTTGTTTTGTTAGATAGCTAGCTTACTGTGATGTAAAGACACATTCTTTGAATTCCTGCATAACCTGCTTTAACCTTTTTCTACACGAAATGAGTTCTAAAAAAAAAAATGTTAAATTACACGCCTAGTATATTCTTTTGTTAAGTAAAAATTTACGCTTGTGGCCTTATTACAAAAACTTTAAAAATAGAAAAACAAAACAAAAACAAAAAAGACTTTAAAACATTTTTTAAAATATATAAATTAATATTGTTTTTGTTTATTATTGATCGATACAACAAACATATAAATATATTTATTTTGCTGCGATTGAAATAAAACAAAACAAAATATATTTTACGATTAAAACTAATAAGATAACATTATATTTTTTATATACGCATATAAAAAAAAAACGTTAACACGGGCAAAGAAATTATACCTTAGATAAAACTTATAAAATATGAATTTTTGTATAAACTAACTAAGAAAAATTAGTGAAAAGCTAAGGAAATGAAATGATTGTATGTTTTTTTTTTGAGTAAGTTATCCTAACACTTGATTGATTTTTGTTTATTGTTTAATTTTTACTCACCATGTACATAACTTTTTAATCCAAAATCTTATATTTTTACGTGTCAACGAAGAAATATTTGAAAAAATTATTGTTTACAATTCACGTAAAATAATAACTTCTTTATTTATTCATAACGTACTTTCAGTTATTCGTTTTTTATTTTATTTTAAATGCTTAAAGAAAACCTTTTCATATTATGTTCATCAAATATAGCATAGGTACATTTTATTGACTTTTCTTGTACATAGACTAAAATTATAGAGAAATAGTAATTATATTTAATTCTTAATTTGTGAAAATTATCTAGACTAAAAATGTAAAATGCAAACCTACACACACCCGATATAAAATGTTTATACTATAAAAAAAAACAAAAAACTACGTATTTTCTCGTATTGAAAGGATAGATATTAGATAATAAAATATTACAAAATTGTCGTCATTGTTATTGCAAGCTGAAAAGAAATTTATAGATAAAACAGTTAATTACAAAAAAAGAAGTATATTATATGAATTATTCATCTAAAAATTAAAAAAATAATCAATGATAAATTTATTTTTAAATTAAGGTTTATATAATTATTATTAATAATCTTACTAAATTAATAAAAAATAAAATTCAAACACTAAACTATGAGGAGTAAAAATAAAATATCTAGTTAATACAAAATAATTGAGGTATATAGTGTTTAAAATGAAATATTGTTCGAATGATATCTTCGTTTATTTAAAAATATATTTAAAAGAAAATAAGAAGTATTAATACAGCTTTGTTGTTTTATTTATTTATTTGGAAAACTGATTCGGTTGCCATGTAGTTCCGTGTCATCGTTCAACTTTTGAAAGGAACTGTTATCATTATTTTTCTGCTAAACACGAAAATAATAGCAGAAAAGTTTGCCCAAGGTTGAGTAAGACTGTCTTGACAACCCCATTAGTTGTTTATCAAGTCAAACCCGAAGACTTTGCTTTACGTGTGCCGATGTAATTAGGTATTGTCTTTACTGTGGTAATAACTTTTGTCGAGATTTTTTTCCATTAGGTTTGACCTCCTCCCAACAATCAAACTCCTGTGAAAGGTTTTTTCTAACAGCCGTTGGGAAACAGTAGAGAATTGTATGGAGGGGAGGTCCATTTGCTACAAGAACGTTTCAATATGAATTCAATATGATGAGGCATCTCATCCTAAGCTTTTTGCGGGTAAAATGGATAAAATGAGAATAGCACAGATACCATCCCTTTTTTATGTTCAAATCTAAAAACTTTTTCATTGTCATCGTTTTTCAGTTGAGCATATTTATAAAAAAAAAAATCTAAATCATCGTTGATAAAATATAAATAGCGAATAAATATAAACGTAATGAGTGGCTAACTTATTTTATTCTCATCATATGACTGAATAGCAAAAAAAAAAAAAAACTCCTTGAAGTATGCAACACATTGCAGAGCATCGAAAACCAATTTTGTTCAAAAATCGAAGAAAAATGAATACCAGCTCGATTTGCACCAGGCAATCAGAAATAGCAGCAGGTATACTCAGTGGTCTCGCAGAAAAAGTTTCTACACAGTGTTGACATGCCCATACATGTGCACCTATGTAGGTGTACTACTACTATGAACCGCAACTCGTGTGAGCAAAACAAAAAGTGTTTCATAGAGATGTGCTACTTAGAAGAAATTGATAGTGATGTGTGGTACAAAATGAGGCAGCGATTTGTGACATTGTGTTATCACTTTGCAATTTAGTAGGACGACCGGTGTTTTTTTTTACTGTTCTTTTTTTTAAATGTTTTATGAGAAATTGTTTGTTTCTTTATTTATAATGTAATTAAGAAATCCTTTAGAAACAATACAAATAGAAACGCTAATCAGTAACTTACCTTTTTCGAACTGTTTTGAACAGACATTTGATTGCAAATTATGTCAAAATGTGAATATAATTCCTCGTAATTATTCCTTTAACAACCCTTATGCCTCACTCATTCGCATATATGACTTGTTCACTATCAAACAGTGGTAAGGAATGAGTGTGTTCATTCCTCATGCCTACTCATGCCACTTAATAGTTTTTCAGCAAAAATAATGGCGTGCGTCGATACGAATTTGATTTTGCTTGATAATTCAACAATCGAATTTGTGGTTTTATAATAGCTTCCATGGTAATTTTTCTCATGTCAATTTAAATGTTCATATTCATATGCGTCATTTAAAAATGTCATTCGAATCGAAACTTTCATTAAAACTACACATCTCTAATTACTTGTTGTTTTTTTTTTTTTGTTGCGCTCTGTGTTAGTGTGTTTGTGTAATCTTTCTTTGTTTGCTATTGTTCCGCTCACATGGGCATATTGGCATGATTTTACTTTTTATGCAACGAGGTACCTACTGCTTCTTCTGATTCCCTGGCGCTCAAATCGAATTTTATACAATATAAATTTATTTTCGGAAGATTTTTTTTCAGTTGATAGGTTTTGTCATCCGTGTGCTATGTGCTTCTTCTGCTTGCTCTCGAATGGGTTGTTGCTACGAACCATGATACAACTAAACACGATTGCACAATCGCGTTTTCATTTTTTCCCGTTCTACACTTTTACGTCATGGAGACACACAATTGTTGTTGACAACTACAAGATGCGCCATGTATTGTCTTATTTAGTTGTATCATGATTCTGCGCAATTTTAATGCAAATTTCAGTAACTATTTCCAAACAAAAAAAAAACGATTGACAAAATATATTTACTTTATCAATATGAGTTTGATTTTTATTTTAACATGAGGTTTGTTTTGGTTGGTGTCAACGTCACATATCACAATCTTCGTATGTATGTACTTAATATGAACGTCAGGTGTCAGGTATTTCACATTTAACCCATCTTAACCTCAAAATGTTTGAGAATTGTATGCCTACAATGTTGCTTATGACCATGATTTCCAGTGTACCGGATCAAGATTATCAACCAAGAAAGCCACACTACAATGTTCCAGAGTACAAGACCTTTGGTTTGTGTTGATAAATCTTTGAACCTTTAAAGTAGAAATGTAGTGCAACAAATGAAAATGATATATGTGTAGTTTTGTTCGTTCCAGCCTTGGGTTAGACATGTATACCTGGTTGAGCGGTTTTTTGAAAACCATTGCCATTTTCAAATAACTTTGAACGTGAAGATGTTTGCTCTGATGTCTGATATATGCCAATTTTTTACTTTGCGAATAGCAGAGTTCGTTTCTCGATTATAGAACTTTAATTTTTCCTAATATTTAATCAAATTAAAAATTTCAATACGAGATTAAAATGTCTCAACTCTCCCACTTTTATATTGGTCGCCTTGACCTCAGAAAAAGTCCGCAAGTCTCCCGGCTTTGGATTTTTCCATGACTGATCCCGGCCAATTGTTGCTGCTGCATGTATTTGTTTATACCAGGACTGCTTTGGTCTACCTTCCTCTTTATTTCTTCACAAATCATGTCTGATCGTTTTAAGATATGACATTTGATGGTGCTTTCTGCATCTCTCCTTTGATTATACTACCAACAGATCAGGGCTATTTTCTGTTGTTGATATGAAGGTTCTCACGAATCCTAGTAATCCCAATTTGATTAAACTTATTTACTTCCACTTTCATGCGATACGTACCTTTATAAGCCATATGTAAGAGTTAGACGCACAATCGCGGTGGGTATTTTTCGATTACAGATGATAGTGGAGTTTTTTTTTGGCATTTTTTTAATTAACGCTACGTCTAGATTATAGATGCTAGGTAGTTAAACTTTTTACACTGGAGAAAATGCATGATGTAGCCACGTCTGAATCAGGAAACAGCCAGCACAAGTGTTTAGTATTCAAAAACTCTACTGCAGTTAAAAGTTTCGCACCTCACAAGTTCCAGGGACCAGACAATAGAATCTTCTTCTGAGCTTCAGAAATCCTCTGATGTCGTCTTACTAAATTTGGAAAATATAATGAGAAGCTGTTTGAAACTGTCACATATTTCTACAACTACGATGGAAGATAAGGTTGCTTTTATACCACTTAATTACTTACTTACTTACTTATATGGGCATTATAGTTCATCGTTCAGAGTATTTTTCTTTCGAAACGACATTTCTTTATCCGCTTTAGATAGGAGCCATGCTTCCGCGCCGTAGAGCAAGACTGGGATGATAAAGGGTTACTTTGGTGGTTATAGAGAGTGTTTCACTTTTAAATTGATATCTTAACCCAATGAAGCATTTAACGTACCTATTTACTTAGATGGGCATTACAGTTCGGGATGAACCTCGACCTCAGCCAACATCTTTCGATAACGACTTCGATTTCGGGCGAGCTTTTTCCAGTTTTGCACTCTAGGTTGGTTGAGGTCTTCTTCCACTTGATTGCACACCAGACGAAGTCTTCCCCTTACGCGATTTCCCTGCAAGGTGCTTTCCCAGTCCATGTCTCAGTAATTGTAGTCTCGCCATTCGTACTCTTCTAGCTATGCATATGTCGCAATAGAGCATATACCCTGTCGTCTCCACACATTGTCTTCGTATACGGGACCACGAAACGTACAAAGGGTTTATTAATCCGCTTTCGATAAGGTCCTTGCTTCCGCGCCATAAATCAAAACTGGGATGATCAAGGTCTTCTAAATCCAAGGTAGACAAAGTCTTGTACTACCTTGAAGTAATGTCTGCTTATTGTAACGTTTTTATACCAAAAACTGGAAAATGTTCCCAAAATTGGATCTAGAAAGCACATCGGTAAGTCTATAGATTCCATCATGCACAATGTTTTATGGCATATTTGGCTGCCAGGCTAGGAATCTCTTCAATTGACTTCTGCAGATGTTGTATGGAGGAAGTGGAAAATGAAACCATTCCTCATCTTCTCTGGTCATGACGGCTTTAGCTTTAGTTCAAAGTCACACGATGCACTTGGATTCTCAATTATGCTTGATAATGTTAGTGAATTTACTCACATCGTTGCCGTTTATCCCACCTCATTGAAAACTTCTCCAGTAGTAAATGGATGAACTAAATCCTATTACCATAACCTAACCTATTCTGATATTCTTAATGCTACAAAGACTACCCATTACAAAATCCTATGTAAATAAATTTACGTTAGCTCATTTACAATAACCACAACTTTTGTGTAGGTTCCAAATTGAAATTACCTCTTCTTTAACAAATTTACGAAAGAGTTTACTCATCTTTATGCTTTCCATTTTATTGGCCAAACAGGAGTCTTGGAAGAAAATAAATGAAAAACGAGCCACTACAATTATATTCTTTCGTATTTTTACAAAAAATCTTTATTTATTGAATTATTAAATATTTCTAACTTATGATGTATTTTCTTTCTTATAAAAGACTCTTGTTATTATTTTATTTTAACTAAACTAAATGATAATACAAAATAAGAAGACGAAAGGAAGGTTAGAAAATCATTATAAATTATATCTTTTTACACAGAATTCATTGATAAAATTAAAATTCATATTACTAACACTAAAATTTGATTTGTGAATGTAGATTTCTTTCTTTTTTCGTTTTAATATTATTTATTTTATTTTGTAAAGAATCAATGATGGTGATGGTATACAGTTCAATTATGAATAAGAGATTTTTGTTTTGTTTTTAAACTAAAGTAGATTCTGATCTTTGCTAAAGCAGCACAAACAAAACATTTGTTTATTTTTAAAGATAATAAATACTCTTGAGTAAAATAAAGAACAAATTGGGTTTAGTTTATAAGTCTATATATATATTGTTTTTATTTACTTTTAATGTTTTTTGTTTTTGTTTTATTATAGATATTATAATTTATATGTATATGTTTTAATATCATTTTTTTTTCTTCATTTCAAACTTTGTTTTGCTTAATTTTGCTGTAATTGTTCTTCGAGTTTCTTTGTGAATTTTTTGTTTTTCTAGATTTGTTTCTTGTTTAAATCAGAATAAAAATTTTAAAATTAAAATAAATAAATAAAAAAAGCTTCGCATGTACAAAAGAATTTATGTTGTCCCTTAATTTTTGTTTTTTTTTATTAACAAAAGCAAGGAATTTAGTTTATCTTTTGAGTGATAAGTGCTTATGTAATTTTTTCACTTGATAATTTTGTTTTATTATTTCTTTCCTATATAATTCATATTTATATTTTTATGAAATGATATTTTTCTTTTGTTTTTTTTTTTCCTAATTAAAATGTAAAGCAATTTGTATTAGCAAAAAATTTACAAAAATATTATTTACTTTGCATTAGAGTACGTGTTATTTTTATCTTTTCTTAATTCTTCCCGCGTCGTCGTTCGATTTTCTGTTATTTATGAATAATTGTATATTTTATTTTTTATATGTATAGAAGATCACACTACGAATTAAAAGGGGATGAAAAATAAAATAAAATAATTGCATTTCACTCCAGTTGGTTTTGGGGTTTTTCTTTCATATCTACTCTCTGTTGTCGATTCTTTAGAGATTATTTCCAAACACAAACTCTCTTCTTTTTCTATTCATAAAGCACACTTTCCGCAACAAATGTTTGAGAATTTCATTTAAAATATATAAATCCTTACACTAATATATAAATAAAATGTTAAATCTAAAATAAACGTGTATGTCCTAGTATTTCTGTTTCTAGTTGAGTGTCGATGGCCATTTGTAGGGTGGTGTTTGAGTGATCTTTATACTTAATAAAAAAGAGGATAGAGAGACAATGAGAGAGAGTTAGACAAGGGCAGTTCGCGAGAATGAAATACGTTTTTCATTGTTTTCTTTTAATTAAATATTATATGTAATTTAGATTTGATGTGGTTATTTTTTGTTTTCTTACTATTATTTTTTTCTTTCTTTTTTTCTTAATTTTTTCGTTTACTTGATGATATTCTTTTAAGCTTACGTTCCATTGGCTTTGGGCAATGATCGCACTAGATAGAGTTTTTCTCCTTGCTTGTTTGTGTAGATGGGTGCTCTTTGGTAGTGGTCGACTAATTGGTCTAAGGTGTGGAATTTACGTTGACCAATGCAGTACATGTTGTTTTCGACGTGCACGCGGAAGTGCTTGTTACGGCCTGGTGCTTTCAGGGACACTGAATAGTCACCCATCTGAAAGATACATTTTTACGGATTAAATATTGTTTTCAAATTTCAAAGCAAGCTTACATTAGTCTCGCTATCTCGTATAAGGAAATCGCCATCGTGACCATGTTGGTTAAGAACAGTGTCACACTGACTGCGCGTTATGGCGCCATAGTACCAAGATTTTCCTGCTAAATTGGGTCGTTCCATGGGTGGCATTGGAGGTGATGACTGTGGCGGCATATTATTAGGCATACCATCGTTTCGTCGATCAATTGAATCACCTCCGCTACTACCACCACCAGCACCATTGTTAGTGGCGCCGCGATACGGCGTAGCTAGGTAATCATTAAGCTCTTGTAGATAATTGCGTGGAACTAAACCAATTTGACCAGCATTGTTACGTGCCTTATACCAATCAGGATCGGAAGACGGTCTGTCAACGATTTCTAAGCGATCACCTTTTTCAAATGACAGCTCTTGATCATTATTTGATGTAAAACTATAGAGAGCAACCTGCAAAATAAATTAAAAATGTGAGACATTATTTCATATATCACTTTTAAGATCTTTTTGTTAAGGAATTGGCATATAATTGAACGATATGAACATATGGTCGCGTGGATAAGTTATTTTGTCCTTACATTTAAAATCCCTTCTTATGTTTTTATGTCATAGATTTTAACCAATCGCATTCAATACTTACCACAATATCAAGAACATTCTCAGCCATCGCATACGTATGTATTTCACCATCGTTATCACAATCTTCGGTTGTATAATTGCTGGGAAACCATCCAACTGCATTGCCACTCTGTCCTCGCCACCAACCATCGTTCGATTTTTCCAAAATCAGGATACGCGTGCCTTTAGTTAGCGATAGCTCATCAGCTTGTTGCGCCTGATAGTTGTATTTAACAATTGCAGTTCCAATTGCCTCTGATGGATCGGGTGGTAATCTTCTTGACATTGTTGGACTTTCGATTTGTCGTGAAGGCGAACAATTAGGAAGTGTCTTTGAGCCGGAACCTTTTTTCACTTTTTTCTTTATGCTGAAAAATAATTTTTTTTTTTTGAACAATTACTATAAATGCATTTGTGTTACATACATAGTTTTTCAGTTGTTTATGTTTAACGAAACATGAATAAACAGTAACATTTTTATTTGAGTTATTGTAACATTAACAAATGGTATATATGTTGGTTAAGGTTTTGCAATGTGGAAGCTTGTGGTTAATACACTGTACAGCGTTTAATGAATGATTGAACAGCAGGATTACTAATGACTTTGATGATTTGTTTATATGTTTATAGTAAGAGAATAATGATCAACGCTGCACAAAATGCAAAGCAAAAAACGTTGGTTGACATAAAAACTAGGTAAGGCACATATAATGATAAAAATAATGTTCGATGTGATTGTTAAGGTTGACTTGACTAAAGTCAACGACTTAGACAGATTGGTGACGATAGCCAACTAAGCTGTAACAATTTGCTTAGAATAGACTTAAAATAAAATAAATAATTAAGCGCAACAAGATCGAGATGGCCCGGGAAGTTAATTTCTCTTAAACATTTGTGTGTTAATGGGGGAGATCTACAATTATCTGCCGGTCTCCACGAGGTGAGAAAAGACTTTTCACGGCAGTATTGTTCTTGAAGGAATTAGCAAGGCGAAACCCCCGAAAAGCATTTTGGATCCACGTTGCTGGCTGAAGCTCTAACTTCTGACCATTTCACGTATTAAAATAATAAAACAACTTTATTGACTCTTAAAAAAGAAAAGATACACAATGTAAAAGTTGCTTTTATTTAAAAGTTTTGTGGAATATTTGTGGCAAGTACGTTTTGCCATTTCACAATGAATAGACTTACTTCAGCAATTTGTGGAAATTTATTGTGAAATTTGGCTCAGTTCGCGCTACGTCCATTTTACGGCCGACATAATTGTCCATCCGAGAAAGTTGTTCGGAACACCATGTATCGTTTTCGTACCACGCAAACTCTGATTGATAATACACATCCACAAAGACCACATGCAATACTCACAGAACAAGTTATTGCTGCTGTGGACCGTAGAGTTGAAGAGGACCCTTAAGAGTCGATTGGCCATGTGCACAGTACTTGGAATAATGGGAATTTTCAAAATTGAACTTTCCGATTACGTTTCATTCGAGCCGACACCCTGGCCGAAATCATTTTTAAACGCTAATGCATAAGAATATTTTTTACACTCAAAAACAGCATGAAGAAAAAACTGCGAACTCTGACTTTACAGCCCCGTTCATCTACTGAATGAGTATGCACCAACTAGGAGTACCGTTCATGAGTCATCTTGAATGCCCAGCATGAAGCTAATGGTATATTGAAGCACGTTTAACGCGTGTGACACGATGCAGCACAGCACGAGTTTTTGCAATTCATTGGAAACAATTGAACAATGCATCTTAATGTCACAGCCAAACGTGAAATGGAGCTCAGTCTGAAAGAAAAGTCTCGCGTGGCACAAAACCAACGCGTGTGTTGTTATTTTTGAAAATATTCGGGGTCATCCACAATTGTTTAAGCATGGTTTCATTTTATAATTTAAAACAGACAGTAAAAACAAAACATAATACCAATTTTCAAGCGAAAACAACCTTTGACAACTCGCCATAAGTAGCAATTTTTTGTTGTCGCTGATAGGTTGGTACATACAGCAGTGGAGTAAAGATGTCTAATCGAGAGAAAGGTATTAGGGTCGATAAAGTGAGCTTCACCATCCCAATGACGGCAAACTTAAGTATGATGTATGGAGTAGGTTCCACATCAGGTTTTGATGATAGCTCACGACCAGTTCATTATGATGGACTTACTTTAGCTTTGAGTTCGATAGTCATAACTTGAACTGGGCTGTGAAAGTTTTTAATCGTAAGGCCAGACGTGTGAGTTATCTTCTTCTAAGTCGGGTATCTTTTCTTCTTTCAGTTTCCCAGTTTCATCTGGATACCACCCTTGTGGTTATTAGAGAACATATAACCACCTTATTTCCATCTACTGCACCACAAAAAAGGGAAAATTGATGACTGGATCGGTAACTGTTATGAAGGCTCCAGCTTAGTATAGGAATCCTTTTAATAAAAAAAGAAGAAACAAATAGCCTGGGTCTAAAAGATGGTTGTGGTAATAAGTTATTATTTTGCTTAATGGCCGTTAAAGTTAAGTTCAAAAAGGGTATCAAGTGTCGCGGGAGTAAATGCCAAGTCCTCTCACAGCAAGAACTTATCCGCTAAACCATTTAAATTCGACTAAGAATTTGCGAATGCCACATTAACTTTGTAAATCATTAAAAAAGACTTCAAATGTGTAAAGACCTAGGACACATTTTTTCAAGTTATTGATTAACGAACTGTTTCTTCAAAAACCATTAACCTAATTTTCTATGAAAATCGATTTAAATGCTTTAATGTAAACGCACTTTCAATTTGTTCCAAGAAACTCAAAATAAGGAATCAGAAACAGGCAATTCTGCTGCTAGCATCCAGTTATTTTTCTTTTCTTTCAAATTACAAGCATCATATCGGCATTGTGATGCATTCTAAATAAGATACTTGATAACAGGGTTAACAAACTATGGGGAATATTCATAGGTTAAGAGGCACTACCTACGCAACTATCTAGCATGTGGGGTGGTTCTAAGTGTGTCAACAAAACTAAACCAAAGAAGAACAAAGCAAGCAACTGATAAAAGAATACGTAACAAAAAAGAAATAGATAAATAAAATTAAGAGTAAACAAGTTAAACAGGAATTAAATCTACAGTAACTATTAATAGAGCTTCTTTTTACAATTAGTATTTAATATGTAAACTAAGTTTAAGCCCATTCATACACTCACCTATCAAACAGTGATGGTTTTTCCTTTTTAACATAGTTACTAGGGACGTAGCCAGATTGGTTTCTATTATTTTGCACACGCCACCAGTGCTTAGAGTCGTCCAATAGCAGGTAGCGTTCATTTTTCCTTAAGTCTAGCTCCTGTGCTCCTTGAGCGCCATAATCGTATTTGGCTACTACGTAGCAAACGTCTTCCTGTGATTTTCCTGCGAAAGATAAAATCGTAAGTTTGATTTGAACATCTCATTTTGAGTGTTATTGGTAAATGCTGAGCATAAATTCCACAAGAAATTACTTCAAAAATCGAAGTATTGGACTAAAATTTAATTTTTAACAAACTATTGCTTCTGTCGATTTCTTTTTGCGGATTGAATGCTTCACATACAACCAAGTGATAATAAATAAATAAATTGATGAGAAGAATGGAAACAAAGGATATTTATGTCCTTTTTGTAATTTAGTTTGGTTTCCCTTCTCGATCAATGGTAGGTAATATTGGTTTTAATTTACATATGTGTACAAATGATTGGAGTAAATTACCGTGTTTCATGTTGCCCGCCATCGATTGTGAACCACAGCCGAGGTTGCCACCACCAATGCAGTCGCCTCCGTTCGAATTTGAATTTGTATTGCTGCTGAATGTCACACTTTTGTGCGTGCTGCAATTGGATGCCGACGATAAGTTACGATGATGATGCTGCTGGTGATGGTGTGGAGCCGGAGACCCGGGCGGCGGTGGAACTGGATAGTTTTGTTGCTGATACGTCGGCTGGTATTGTGTAGATGCTGGTGTAGATGCTTGAGAGTGCTGCTGTTGCTGATGCCATGAACCAGTTACACCAGCACCGCCACTTGGCAAATAGTGATTGCGATTTGTAAGCGCTGGAACGTTTGAATTCGTTATTGCTGCTGTTGAGGAGGAATCGGGGATATTGCGTGCAAATCGTTGGGGATGCTCCAACATTCCAGCTATGGGAAAAGGTTGGGGTGTTCTTTTTTTTGGTTGTTTTGTTTGTTTGCTTTTGTGTGGTGGTGGTTGTGGATTTGGTGGCTGTTGCTTTTTCCTACAAAAAGCAGCTTCCGCCTTTTGGAAAAAAGTGTCCTCCTGTGGTTTTTTCTGTTTTTTTGTTTTTATTTGATTGTTGTTGCTGTTGTTTGTTGGTTCGTGGAATTTGTTTTCCTCTTCAAATATACATACATATATGTATTTTCTATTTTGTTTTTCCTTTTTGTTTCTCAGTCGTTTATTGTTGTTTTTTGAAAATCCCTAGTGGATGGCATTCGTGGCCGACTACAGCGACAAGAATAAATAATTGTTATGTTGATTAAAAGTTTGCCTTTGCATTTGGTTCGCTTAGGTTTGAATGAAAGTGGTCGACGACGATGATTTGACGACTTGCATATATAATCCATGGGAAATCATTTCTAAAAGAGAGTTCAAAAAAGAAAAGAAGAAAAAAAGGAAAATTCAAATAAAATAAAAGCCAAACAAAATAAAGCACAAAATCGAGATAGCGCAATTGTTTTGCAACAAAAATAAAAACACAAATTGTTTAGAATAAAGCTTTTTTAAATAAAAGTTTAGTAGATTGTAGTGAGCCTAGCCATCTTCTCTAAACTCTCTTGTAGTTGTATGTGTTTGTGTGTTAGTAGTAAATTTGAAATGGGTTTCATTTGTAATGATAGGTAGGTAGTTACTCGAGTTGAGGTATGTCAGGAGGTCAAGAGAAAATTATTTCATTTTTTTTTATTCCACTGGGTGCACATGTAAATAACGCTGTTCCGAA
This sequence comes from Melanostoma scalare, assembly GCA_949752695.1. Taxonomy (NCBI): domain Eukaryota; kingdom Metazoa; phylum Arthropoda; class Insecta; order Diptera; family Syrphidae; genus Melanostoma; species Melanostoma scalare. Next base: position 19,258,544 of record OX456986.1, read on the forward strand.
ACAATAAATCTGGTATATGATTTTTTTTTTCAATTTTCTCGTCGGAAATTAATTAATTTTTAGATAAATAAAGTCATGGCGTTGTAGAAGTAAATGAAATTAATGCTCACATAAATTCATTGCACACACGTAGCAATCATAATACAACACAATCACATTCACTCAAAGCTCTAGAAGACTTGTAATTCAAAAGTATTTGTATGGGGGTCATTTACACCTGGAATTCGCTTTGAGCACCTAAAATAACATCAGTTCGGCGTTCAAGAGGATAATTACTCTTGCTAATTTGCTACTACTTTGGAATGAGAACAGAATTGAGAAACAAAATTGTCTTTCAAAATACCAAGGGATCATCACAGTCCTGCTGTACGACGCAGAAACATTTCAAAAGAGTCCTGCTGTACGACGCAGTCATTTCAAAAGAAAATATACTCCGAATGATCTTGGGCCCAGCATGTGAAGACAATGTGAGGTGAAGAAGATTAAACAACGAACTATATAAATTAAACTGGGACATGGACATAGCTAGAAGAGTAGAAAAGAAGAAAAGAAATTGTAAAAGGCACAACCAATTAGAATAGGAGTGCCGAAAAAAGAGAGAGAGCTGGCTCGAAGGAGAAACCAATAACTCAAAATTTTGGTTAAGGCCTAGTTTCACCCAAACTGTTAAGCCCTTCCCATAATTTCACTGTCCCGCACTCTGGCTCCGGCTCGACGGTTTTCGAAAGCACATTGCAGGGAATTTGAGGAAGGTGAAAAACCTCGTTTTAGGTACCACAATCAAGCGGAAGAAGGCCTCAACCGATTTAGTGTGAAAAAAGAGAGCGAGCTTGTCCGGAATTGAAGTCGTTATTGAAAGATGTTGGCTGATGCCCAGGTTCTCCTCGAATTGTAATTCCCACCTAAGGTGCCAGTTATAGCGATCAGGAAAACGAATCAGGAAAAATTTTCAAAATTAATTATCACTATGTTTTTGTTACAATTGAATAGCAAATGTTATACCAATCAATAGTTAACAGCCCAGAGAATCTATTTTGCAAAGAAAATGTTCAATTGAACAAATACTTTGCCGTAAAATTGTATTTTTCTATTTTCCTGATGGAACTGAAACAGGTAAATAGAAAAATACAAATTAAACAGCAAATATTTGTTCTGTTATATCTTTTTTGGGCACAAAAAATTCTTTGAGTGATTTGCCATCGATTGGTATAGCATTTGTTATTCAATTGTAACGAGAACATAGTTATTATTCCATTTGAAAATTTTTCCTGATCGCTATAACTGGCCTCTAAGTAAGTAAGTAAGCTCACTGGCGGTCACAGTGCAAGAACGATGACCTGAAATGATTGCCAGATATTCGTGGAGTTTTCCCCTAAATGTGGAGTGTATTAAACAAAACGTTCCAGGATCTGGAAGTCCACGAGACGGCGGCTTCTTTATAACCAAGACGACTACGAAGTGTTAAGAGTAGTTTGTATGAAAAAAAATTTAAAAACTAAGTTTTTACCCGAATTTTTCTGAGTTTTAAATTGCTGTAAGGCTTTTGACATAGTCATACTCAATCAAATACGCCACTTTGCCATATGAGATATGACAGATCGCAACATTGTGGTCTTCTAAGCTTTGTGTGGCAATGTTTCACAACTTACAAGATTACCATCGATTAGCTTAGTTTAACGCTAGAAAAAAAGTCCGGTCACGTAGTTCAATTTCTGAAGTTTTATGATGAAATGATTACTCCTGCGGCGATAACCGACGGACGGAGTGCACTTCCACCATACAGTAAAAATTTTCGGGTGCAGGACTTCTGAAGATGCGTTCACAATATGCCGAATGGCACCAATCGGCACATGCTGATCGATAATAACGAATAAGTGTGAAAGTGGAATCCGACTCGAATTCGAACCCAATGAAATGGATCCGATAGCCGGTCGGCATAGTGAGGAAGCAGCTTTATAGCTACTCGTTACACCAAAAGCGTAGATTTCTCTTGTTTACAAACCTACAAAAATGTATCGTCGCTAAAAATGTCTCTGCATTGGATGCTTGTTGGGAAGCTATTTTTTACGACTTGCAGACGTTACTCATGTGCAAGCCTAAATATGAAAATATTCCAAGGCGCAATGAATAAGTAAAAAATACAAAGACAAAGATGACAGCTGGTTTAAGAGTTTAGATTTTTAGCACCCTACAAATAAAATTAAGTGCTAATGAGTTGAAAATTTAAAGAATATTCAAGAGGTTCTATCTGCGACTCCAAATAAATATAACAACGAAAAAAAAAATCCAGTAAGACTTCAGCGAATCTAGGATATTTAACTAAGCCAACAAACACATTAAAAAATAATCAAAGACTCAGCATAACAAACAATGTTATGACATTATTGTGTTTGCATTCCCTCAGTAGAAACTTCAAGATTAAAATTCGTCCAATTCATTTACAGCCAGTTCTTATTATGTGGCAGTTGCATTAAGTTTCTTCTTTATCAAATAAACTAGCAGAAACTTTAACCAAAAACAAAACATAAAAGCACTTTCGACAAGACTTATCTTATCCAACTATAAAACCGCTCATCTCTCGGAGAAAAACATCTCTAGAAGAAAAACATCTTTTGGCTAAACTCGAAGTGACTTTGCACTTTCCAAACAACAATGCAAAGTTTTAAAAGCTCTTCTCCTTCATCTTCCACATTATTTAATTATGCAAGATGCAGAGACAACACACCCAGGGAGCAACAAAGCCATTCAATGTTCATATTCAAAGCAAAAATATTAAGTAGGACTTAACTCTCACTATTCTAAATGTCAGCATCAAAAAGAGCCGACTTAGCATTTTTGTGGGATTTTACTGGCCAAATTTTGTGTAGAACATCCTCCCATTGGAACTACATACATATATACCAAACATTTATCTAATTTTGCTTTTCCTTGTTTTCTCTGGATTTCTCATTCGTGCTATGAGTAAACGGACAACGGATACTACAAATGCATTAAAAATTCTTGGCTCGGTTGCAAGAATTTCTCATCAGTACACTCACAATTCACAGTGTTATTTTACTCTTTTTTTTGTGAGGTCTTGTCTTAGAGTTCAGTGTCAAAGAGATTAGTATGACTATGCGAGATAAGGGAAATGCAGCGCCACCGAACCATACAGCCATTGGGTTGGGCAGAAGTTATACACCAAAGTGCGGGAGGAAGAGAAGGAGACCATGATGGAAAATGTGTATGCTTCAAGTTCTTTAATTTTAGAAATTCCTCACACTTTCCCTATTCACTTTGTGCATTTTGTCGATTTAATTCATTGGCTTCAGCATTTGGCAGCAACATACACAGTCTCTCTCTCTTTTTCATGCTCAGTTTTAAGTAAGAAGTGCGTTCATGTTACAAAGAAATTGAGTGATTGATGAGTGGACAAACCGGTGAAACTATCTTTGATGTGACAATCCAATTTATTGCTTTCATAACACCTCAGTGATTTTATGTCTCTGCTAGGTGAACAAAATAAAACGCTATCAAGATCTTTGAAAATATACGACAGTTGAAGATGACTAGATGCGATGAATTGGCCGCACAATATGAAAACACTCACGAATTTTATCAAAAAAAAAAAAAAAAACAAACAAACAAACCTTATTGCAAAACAGAACCGATTCAAAGAACAATAAAATCGATTTTTATGACTCAAATGGAAAGAATCAAAATGATTGTGAATGATTAACCAAATGACTCTTCAAGTTTCACTTGAATTGAAACCAAAACAAACCAAACCAAACCAAACACCTGCGTTGCATCGTCAGCGAGTATCAAACGTCTCTTCTGTGTCAACACAGTAATAATTTAGCTACTTCCTGTAAAAAGGGAAAACACAAGCAATAATAAGCGTCTGCCTGTCTGTGCTGTGACAGCCTAAATATCAGATCTGGGCAAATAACATCAAACTAAGTCTCACGACATCTGTTACACCTTAAAACTTTCGCACAAGTGTTCATGGAGATCGTAGGGTTTACACAACTGGAGATCACCAGTGTAGTAAAAGAAAGATCAAACTAAAAAATGGAGCACGTCAAAAAATTTGAAAATGTCAAACAGATCACTAGTGTGAAGCAGTTAAGTGGAAGAGCTGTGATCCCTTCGAGATTACGATGCTCTTTACGCCGGAAAAAGAAATGAAGAAGCAAAAAATAAAAAGAGAAGCAAAAAATATTAAGAGCTCCATGGAAGGTGCTGAAAGCATGATCTATGATCTTCAACTACAGGTCAATGACCTGCTCTGCTCAACAACTTACATAAGTAAGCTCTTAAAAGTATCCATACAAAGAAACCTTACGAAATTTTTCAGGATAAACAAGATCGGTTGTTAACTGGTAGCAGCCCTAAAGCCCTGGATGGGAAATAAGCACTAGAAAGTGTATGAATTGAAGACCTTTTAATAAACTTTTCCGTCAAGGCTTTCTTTTAGCACTAATCGAAATTCTTTTTTTTTCTCAATATTTTTTTTGAACCAGCGAACTTAGAATTATCAGTTGAATAATATCAGAGCGTTGTAGTTGCCCAAAGCTTAAACATGGAAGATCCTGATCTTGGACCAACTAGCCATTCAAACCAAACACACGAACCGATAGCTGCGCAAACATCATAGCAATTAATTAAAGAATTTCAGTGCTGTAGTGGCCCAAGGCTTATGTCTGTAAGATTTTGATCTTTGACCAACCAGTCATTCCAAGCTCACGAGTCGATAGCTGTGCTCTGTGCAAATATATAGCAACCAGTGACTCCGAAGACCATGCCACTAAATCAGTATTTTATTTTATTTTCTAAGTCGTCTAAAATTCTCCCAATCAGCTCTATGGAAAGATGACCAAACGATAGTATCATTCCAAGCTAATATACTGTTAACATTCACTGGGAAAAAGTTATTTTCCATCGACGACCCTTTCACCAAAACAGCTATTGAGAAATCGAAACTACGAATCCGAAAATAACTAAGTCAACTTAGTAGCCTTTTCTAGACTACGAAAGACTACTTTTTTCAACCAATGTTGGCTGCTAAAAATGAAATAAACAAACTTGTGGGTTGTTGAGAATGAGTCAGAGGTGTGGTTCACCATTCTCTAATTCGATCGAAAGTTAAATTAATTACTCGCAAACAGATAACTGGTACTCATCAATCCCAAATTCGGAACGGAATGTAGTTTTATGATGACGAATATTGTAGTCGACCTTGCACTTTCTCCCACATCATGGCATTAAGCTATTCAAAATGTATGTGCACTGTACAGCATATCTGCCTGCTATGTGGGAGTAAGAGGTTCGTATCTCAAACACGTCCAATAGATTATCCATTGGTATCATACAAAGCTCTTTCTTGATAGGCTGTTCGGAATCGGCAAAATAATTTAGGTCCCATCCATTCCTCAAAAGGTATGCTTGACGGAAATGCCCTAGGCCTCGGGGCTCCCTGCTCTATTGCGCCACCTTATTTATTTATTTAGATGCACCAATCCAAAGAAGAAAAATCTTATTTCAACATTAAAGTCTTAAACATAAATTTCCAACCGTACAATTGAACTGACCTAAATCCAGAGAACAGTCATATATTTTGTGGGCACTACTTTCTTTTGGTTTTACTTTCAGATTTTGGGAACAATTCGATGTTAAATACCAAATAGTTAAGAAATATTCACTCGAATGAAACCCATGGTAAAATCTAATCAAACCAACCACACATTTGCCTTGGAAGTTTCATTTTCATGATATAAAAATTGAAAGGTTTGCTTGTCTTTTCCTTTACCAGTTTCAATTCCACAAAAATAGACAAATGGCGATAGAAAATTGCTTCTGACAATCCATCCATCGTCTGTAGGCAAACAAATTATCGTTAATTTTAAATGTTTTACCAGCCATTAGAGCCATTAAATATTTTTTCTCAATGCATTCATTGTGCTTGTTTTGAGGAAACCAAACCACTATCCGTCTACTCTTTTGGTATTTGTTGTTTTTCTCTCTCATTTTTTTCAATTTCCCAACATTTTCATATTCCAGAGACCAGAGATATGAATAGCATAGTTTTTTTTCATTTATTCAACTACATAAATTGCTATCGCCCTTCTCCCTGCACCACTACTGACATCAGAAAATAGATTTTTTCATGCGTTCGAGTTGTTCCCGTTTGCCACTTAGAAGAAAAAGAGAAAAGGGGGGAAAAAATAAACTGAATCAGGTCACCATATATGTCATTAGGGTTTTTGCCATCTCTCCAACTCCAAGCCATTCGACCTCCTCAATGCTACATGAACAGAGCACATATATTTTTTATACGCTTACCCGATCTTTGAATGTGTGTGGTGAGAAGAACGGCTGACCCAGTAAATAAATGCTGGGGTGGGTGAACCTTTAAGCTAAAACTTATAAAACTTAACAAGTCCACCAAGCCGGATAATTGAAAAGACAAAAAAATGTATGTGCTGACGGAGGGAATACAAATTTTCACAAATTGCATCCTGCGGGTGAAATGAAATGGGTAAAGATTTGCTTTTTCCTGAATTTTAATTGGGATGAAAAACTGTCGTGTGGTAGACCTAACAATTTATAATTATCCTATTCTCTGGGCAGCAGCAGAGGTTGTATCTACAAGCGGCGCGGCGGTGCAGGCGGTGTGGCAGCGTGTGTAATTACCCCTTAATCCTGTTGAGATTACCTCAACTTGTGTCGGCAAAATTGTCATCAAACCATGCAGACGAGCACAAGATGTGTATTAGGGCATAAAACCTCTGGTGACATTCGCCGTGACGATGACGAACTGAAGAACACAAAATGATAAAGCACAGAGGGGAACTTATGTGTGGAGGTGAAGGTGCAAAAGAAAATGCTTTCATTAAAAAGTGGATGACGTATATCAGCCGCAGCGATATTTGGAGGGAAAAAGATTTCGTTGATGAACGACGACGACATTTTTATGTACCTACTCTCTACCTCTATTTGACTTCAAGTGGACAGATATAGAAGATTTTGAAGGAGTCGGTCTGATCACTTCAAATAAAAAATGAGTTCTGGTTAAGCAGTGGAATTTTGTTGATGATATCCAAAAATTTGTTTTCGTTGTAAGAATTGGAATGTGGAGACACTTAGGAAAAGCAAATGATTTTATTGTTATGAGGGACCGGAGTTTGTGTTTTGAAGTTGCATCGGATTATAGGTGAATAGAACGAGTGCTCCACATTAAGAGGGTAAAAGACCGACCGACTGCTTTGCATTTGATACATTTCCAAGCTTTATTTATTATTGGGATTGAGTTTTTGATGATAAACGTTTTTGAATTAGGTTTTCAATATCCTTTAGCTTTTAAAGTGGACTTCATTCGAAAAACATTTTAAAATTTTGAAGAATAAGCACAATTTCTACAGATGATGGTTTTTTATTAAAAAGTTTTTTGTATATGGGAAAGCATTAATTTAGTTCACATTTGTCAAAATGATATTTTTAGTTTCTGATTGAAAAAGAAACAAAAATGATATGTTTTGTTTTGAAAGACCAATCAATATAATGACTGTGAGCAAGGCAGCAGAGTCCTAGACTGGGTAGCACAGATCGGAAAAACGTTCTTAAAATCACTACTAGAGCTAGCAAACAACTGACACACGGCCAAATATATCAAGTTTGCTTCCTAAGCCATAGAATATTACTTCACTTTTATTGCAACAATTTATAATAAGTAAAAATATTCAACAACGAAGAAAAAGAAAATATTTTATTTTTATTTTTCAACCTTAATTGCGAATAACTTCTGAACTTTGTGAAAAAGTGCAAAAAGACCTTTTTTAAGAATATTAAATTGCCTTTAAGGAACATGTTTGAAATTTTTCGCCTATTGATTTGTACCTGAGTTAAGAAACTCCAAAATAAAAGAGCAAAATCAAAAAAAAACAGGGTTGCAAAGCAACAGAAAAAAAAACTTGATCTTTTGTCTAATTTTGTATTTAATTTTGGTAACTTGCCAAAATTTGATAACTAGCCAAAGAATACCAACGCTGAATGATAAAAAACAAACCGAGGGATTTAATGCTGAATTTAAGAGCCTCTGCACCCATTTCAGTTTTTAGTTTTTAAAATTTTACTGTCTAAAATGGTTTGAAATTCAGCACATTTTTCCGCTACGAACTGCTGAAGGAAATAAATATGGCGGAATAACTAAGCAAAACGTGTCATTTTGTACCAACCCAGCGAAATATATCCCAAAGAAGAAAACCCTTTTCTAAGAAGCAAACAAAACAGATTTGGAGAGTGGAGATGAAGTTTTTTTTTGTCGGAAGTTTTTGCATTATATTTAAATATATATACGATCGGTGGTGCCCGTGACGTAATGATTAACATGTCTGTCTGTAACGCGGGAGGTTCGTGTTTCGAATTCCAACACAAAACAAAAAATGTTTTTCTACGGGTATCACCTCCAGTCCACGTCAGTCCTCCGAAAAAAAAATTATTGCCATGAATAGTGCTTTCTCGATTGGCCGATCGTTTTGCTTCACTCATTCACCCTTATTACGAATGGCGTTTTAATAAAACGCCAATAAAATAACTTATCTCTAGGTGCCACAATTGCCATTTAAATAAAAAAGCTTTTGAGGGAATGGTAAGAGCAATGAGGAACAGATATAGGGCTGAGCTTATATTTTTATGAAAACAAAAACTATTGCGGCTGGAGCTCTGACATTTTTTAGGCGTTTTAGTGAAGCGCCTATCGCAATAAGGGTGAATACCTCCTCATTTGACAGAAATCCCTTACTTCTGAGTCATATGTTCGGAAATAGGGAGTAGTTGAAGGCGGATAAATCGTAGGAGCATGTCTGATGAAGGAAGAGTTTGTAACCTAACTCATGTCACTTTGGCATTTGCGGAACTGTGAACAGACCGGTGCGTTGTCCTATTAAAAAAATTTTTCGCCAAATGCGTTTTTGCTTCAAATTGGCTTGAAATAGATCCCAACACCTCTGCTTAATATGCAAAGATGATTGATTTTCTTGGTTTCAGGTGTGTTTTGGTGAATCCAGGATTCATACCGGGTTACGAAAAGGAGCAAAAACTAGAAATAAATTCGTTTTTGGTCAATTGTGAGTAAATTAAATGAAATTGCGTAAGCCAGTGGTGAAAGGTTCCCATAATTTGTACAACTTCTGTTTGGTTAGTGTGACAGTTTCTTTTGTCCCCAAAAACAGTTTTTAATGAGAACTCGAAATTTACTTTTATTTATATTAACGAAAATTCCTGTAGGCGTCTATTTAAAGCTACTGACAAAATAAAACTGAAGTTTTTTTTGAAAGATGATTCTTTGCAATATAAAATTAACTTTCAGGAATTTCGTAATCCAAATTTTTAAGAAAAAAGGAAATTTTAGAACAACGGAATTAGTTGGTCTGTTTCATTGGATATCCTAGTCTAGGCCAGACTTTTCAAGTTCAGAGGCAGGAGGCTAATTACTTTTTTTATCTATTAAGTTCCGACGAATTCTTCAAAAAATTGAGGAAATTATATTTTTCTATGTGGCGACATCTACTACAGTAGCAACAGTTTGGAATTCCTATCAAAATTGAACCTGTGGATACGATCGTAGAAGAAAGTTTTGTCATTGATCTTATAAAAACTACTTTCGCCCGATTATCGCAGCTCATTGCGATTCATAGATATAAAAAGATTGGCGCTAGCAAAATACATTATCCAAGTCGCTGTTTACACATAAAGGTTGGGCCAGAACAAGGTTTCTTGTTAAAAGTGCAAAGCAAAATTAAGTTGTTGCCATTGGCTTTATTAATAAGAGCAAGCATCCCCATTGATTATATTGGACACAAAGTCGTTCAACTGGCTGCTTTGGCTGGCTTCGCATTCTGTCACTCCAATTTTCCAAGGTTGTAATTCACCCATTGCTTGGATGATATTGGCCTTGAGTGTTTGAGTCGGTTCCGCATTGTAAACATAACATCGGTGCTTCACGGTAACCCACAAAAAAAAAGTGTCACAAAGTGGTCCGAAGCGGCTAATTGCGATGCGATGGGTGCTTCATTTCGGCCAAAACTTCTTTTAAAAAACGTACTATTTCGGCTACACAGCACTCAATTTGGAAATAAAGTTTCAATATTTCCGAATATTGTTTGAGTGTAAAGCTACTCATTTAATCCCCTGAAAGTATGGTTCTAATTTTTTGACCAGATTTCAGGCAGGAAACCGTTTTCAGTGTCAAAATGACCGACCCTGTACATCAATTAGATTGAATAAGAAAATCATCTTCAGTTTCTCAGCTCATTTGTTCTACATTTTACATCAAACAAGAGGATACTAAAAGGACCGATCCTCTTCCCTTTTCCTCCTGGTGTTACGAGTATAGTGAAATTGAAGGGATCACAGATCAACCACTTAACTAAAACAAATGGGTGGCGCAACAGAGCGAGGAGCCCATGGGCCTAGCGCATTTCTCACAACCATGCCTTGTGAGGGAATGATGGGGACCTACAATTTTCTGCCGGTTCCGAACGGCTAATTGAGAAAGCGCTTTTCATGACAATGAATTTCCTAACGGAGGACTTGCCAATTCCTCGCGAAAGGTGATACCCGTGGAAAAACATTTTTGTCTTTGCTGGGATTCGAACCTCCAACCTCTGGGTTAGCAGGTGGACATGCTAACCATCACGCCACGGGTAACACTTAACAGCTTCTCAGTTCTCACTAATTAGCCGCTCATGGGGTACGCCATTAACAGACAAAAAACTATCCAACAAACTTATTTTACTAAGAACACGAGACTAAGTACATATGTGCAACCTACTCGTGCACTTTATTTGTTAGGTATACGAAAACAATTTCCTCCAAATTGATATTTTTAACTAAAAACTTCTCACCTTGACGTGAACTTGTAAACATTCCCACACTATTAGTTTTAGTTTCACATAAAAAATCCAAATCAACACTCAGCTCTCATAAAAATACACACCATGTTGTTTTGTTATTATTACCTGACAGCTCATATCGATCGAATGATAACCAAACGATCACCGAGTTGTTTTTAAAATATGTTCTGTTTACCAGCTTAACCGATCGTATGTCATATTTTCTTTGAATATATGTAAATAAATTCACCAGAAATAGCTCGATCAGTTCATATTTTCCACATGGGTGTATTTTCAACACAAACTTTGTATTTTTTTTTTTATTTTGACAGCCAACATGGCAATACTAGGCTGAGATCAAGTTGCAAATTGGACGAACGCACAAAAGTTAAAATAAACCAACTCTAATTCCAATGGCCTTGGTGGGAAATACAAATTCATGTGGCGCTGTCAAAACGTAGGTAACGCAAAGTAAATTTATTTCACTGCAATTATAATAATTATAACAACATAATCGCTAATCGCACTCAATGAAAACAACAACGCGATAAGAAAGTTTACAGCCGGCAAATAAAGTCGCATGTTTACTGAGGGCTTTCACACCATCATCGTTGACTCTTCAATCGACAATTTCATGATAACAACAACCATCGAAGTTGTAATTAGCGCAATTTGATGGCATGCTATGTTAACCCAACACAACAATTTAATGCCAAGTGAAAGTTAGTTGTTTTTTTGTTTTGTATTTTTAGTTTTTTATGATCAATCGAAAGTGTGATGGCGATGGGGTTTGATGGGCAACACAGGGGGAAGCTATTTACACGATATGTGTGGTTAATTACGTGTTATTTTTTTCATTTTTTTCCTAAAGAATTTATTGCCACCACAGTGCTCGACTTTGTATTGAAAGGAAAACCCCATTGAGTCAATGGCATTGACAGATTTTTTTTTTCTTTCCTTCTCTTAATTGTCTAACTGCTTGTCTGTCGACGGTATAACGGACAAGTGGAAGGCTTTTCTAATATGGAGAGCTCATATAACAACGCGTTTGTTTTCTTATAGGCTCTTCTTCTTTTCTTCTGGCTGGCAATCCTCTTATGTGATTATAATTCTTGAAGTGTACGTTGACATTGAAAATATTTGTCTTTTCTTTTTACGTCGCATGGCTGGTCATACTAAAGATTGCTTTTTTTTCTTGTTGTTGTCTTTATGCTTTGCACCACACACACCACGTTTGCTAAATGAAAACAGCATTGAAAATTAACTTGCATTCCAACTTGAAATATAAACTTGCCTCAGCTTAACCCGAATGTCTTGCATTGCAATTGGACTGCATTGACAGGTTTTAGTTGGGTTTTGAGTGGTGAACTGTGAATATTCTTGAGGAACTCCTAAAGGTGCTGAAATACTTATACTTATTAGTGTTCTTTCGTGATTTAAATATCTGCGAGCACTACTCTACAGTTGGGCATATGGCAAACATTTTCATCGAAAACAGACCAATGGTGTTACTTTAAGAAAAACTTGTAACGCCAGCAAAAATGTATTCCAATGATCAAAATTGCATCCAACTATTAATTGAATATCATTTTTTTTAGAGAGCAAGTCGTTTGCGCAACAACCAACAACAAAGTTATATTGACTACGGCAAGGCAAAATTAAACTAGAACAAATTTTTGACGTTTCGTTTTATGTCAGGAGAACTTGCATGTCTTGATTCAGCATTTTTGGTAAAAAAAAAACTAGCATAAGGCATTAAACTAATTAGATAAATAAATAGGGGTAGCGCAACGGAGCTTGGGAACCCATCATGGACCAAGTGCACTTCTCTCAACCATACCTAGGTGTGGAATGGAGGTAAAGACATTGTTCCTGCCAAATTTCAGACTCTGGGTCATAGGAAAACACTCTACGTGTAAGTAAGACAACAGCCATTGACTAATCACAGCGGAGGTTGCCACAATCGAAACAATCGACTGAAAACTTACCTGTACACAACTAAAAAACGAAACTAACACCCTTTTTATGGATGACTCCCTGACGTACGCACACTCAATGTGACATGTGGGGTTGAAAACATAAAGATATTCTATGAGTGCTATCAAAGATGCGGCATCAAGACTAATTCAGCTAAATCTAAATTGATTTGCTTCAGAAATTGTGCCTGTGGCGTAATGGTTCGAATGTCTACCTGTTACGGACGCTTATCTCGAGGAATCGGCAAGCCTTACGAGAGTAGTTCCACTGCGCCATGAAAAAAGGGTTTGTGGTTAGTTAGAATTGGCATAAAGCTTTAGTTTCTCAAAATTGGAGTGGCTCTAGAGTTTCCCGCTCTGTTGGGCTTATTTATTTTGCTTCAGAAAATCTCTATGAGCGATAAGACGTTTACAATCAACAACAAACTGAAACAACATCCGCATGAACTTTCCAAATATAGAACACACCTCAAACTAAAGAAGCAGATTAAGTATATAAATGTAGGAGCTTAATTCAATGAACTAATGCGTTTCAACCCACACGATACTGTTAAGAAAACAAACTGAGCCCAAATTCCGTAACTTTTCAGACGATTGTCGTTCAATCGTATACCTATCGTAGATTGCGTCGTCAAATGTTTCATATAATCTTGCCTTCAATGGTTGATGGAAAGCTATTTTACTTTTGTCTTAGAAGTTTTGGCAACTTTTCAGGGTCTTATTTGCCTAAAATTCAGACGATAGTCGTCTAAAACGTTACAAAATCCTCCAGCCCCTGTACTTTCAATCGCATCTATCCGCTGATAGAACTTTGCCAAAAGACTAAGTTGCTGCTTCACAAGCAACTAATACAACCTGCAACCAAATACTGTTTTCTCGGCTAGCCCACAATATCTAAGTTTTGAATTCGAAAAACGGCTGTATTCGATAGGAACATTCTGTGCATCTCTACAGGTCTTTGTTATAATCCGTTATGCAGAAAAAACGACATAAACAGAAGACTCTCTGAAAGGGCAAAGATGGGGTGGTAAAAAGTACACGATGCAATCTGGAAAGCGCTTACTGGAAAATCTATCAAGCCATAGGAAGACCTGGAATCAAGATAATACGATACTAAGACAGTAATGAACGATGACATAATCGCCAATAACGAAGTTATCTCAATCTACACCTAGGCAGCCACCCACCACGGGCACCGTTGCTAAATGCAAGGACAACAGAAATTGAACACCTCGAGAATGACAAGCAACAGAACACATTATTTTAATGATCTTTTATCATTAACAATATTTGTTTAACTTAAAAAAAGACAGTTGACGTTCTATAATTGTTCGATTGGTATTTGGCGAATAACGCAAGTTACATAATGTTGCACTTCCGCAGTTGCTAAATCGTAACCGAATTGTCCATGGACTTTACACAGCCCCAAAGAAAAAAAGTCTAAGGGTGTTATAACACAAGATTTAGGTTTCCAACTCACTCGCCTGAAATTAACTGTTCACCAAATTATTCACACAACAAAGCCTTGGTTTCGCGTGCTATGTGTGGTCAGTTGCATCGTTGGCACCAAAAGTGGCATGTTGGTACCAAATTTCCTGGAGATTACTCGCTTCAATTTCAGGATATAAATAGTCTCTTATCATGTGGCACGGTGACAGTTACTTCCTGAGCGGTATCTCTTTCAAAGAAATATGGACCGATGATTTCACCGGCCCATAGACCGTAAAAAACGGTTTTTTATGCAAAAGCAGCTCCTTAATCTCTTCAGGTTGCTCTTCGGACCAAATAAGCCAATTTAATTTGTTGACATATCTGTTGAACAAATGTGCTTCATTACTAAACAAAATTTGTGTCAAAAATAGTTAGTTTTCTTCAAGTTTTTAAAAAATCCAAAAATTGAAACCGTGACGATTCGGTATGTCATTCGACTTTTCAAGTCTTACACAAGTTGAAATTCGTATATGCGATTAATTCACTTACTCCACTCTAACAGATCAGAACAGATTTGGTACCCGTGGTGTGATGGTTAGCATGTCCACCTGCTAACCCAGAGGTTCGAAGTTCGAATCCCAGCAGTGGCAAAAATGTTTTTCCACGGGTATCGCCTTTCGCGAGGAATTGGCAAGTCCTCCGTTAGTAAATTCATTGTCATCAAAAGCGATTTCTCTGTAGGTCCCCTCCATTCCCTCACAATGGTTGTGAGAAATGCGCTAGGCCCAGTGGCTCCTCGCTCTGTTGCGCCACTCTATTTATTTATTTTACTCTAACAGATAGCAAGCCTCTAAGCGTGTTCCTTTGACCTAGAACACTTGAATAAACGAGACTCTTGACTAAGAAGACTACGGAGATTTATTAGAGGGTGGCAGTGGTGCAGTGGTGCAGTGGTTGAGTGTGTGGTGGATAGACTGGCGTGAGTTTGAGTTGGCTGTCGAGCATCCTATTTTTTCAGTCTCCTTGTGGACTACGCCTTTGCGATTGTAAAGTGAAACTACAATCACCTTTTCCCTATCAACTTCATCAAAAAAAGGGGAAGGTTGCTACCACCCTGTTAGTACAATAATTGCGCTAGCTAAACCTGCACCAACAACAAACTGTTTCTTGGTTAAATCTTCAGGGACGTAAGACAATTCTTAAAATGAGGCCGAAATGAGAAAACCGAATCTCTTTCCCGCACCTACTGACTTTTCTCTATTCAAGTCCTTAAGTTGGCGACTTGTACCGCGGACATTGATTCAAACGAGGCTTCAAGGATCCGATGAGAATACTTCAGCACTAACAAAAAGCATCACAAAATTCTTGGCGAAGCAATTTTAATAAATCGCTTGCGAAGAACTGAATCTTCCAACGGTAAATGAAAATGGCATTGAAATCCAAGAACTAGCAAAAACTTGGACGGAAACTAAATTGTTACATGCTTCTTAAATGTTATGTGCATGTTCCGTGTTCCTCATAGAACCTTCAGAAATATTCACGACTTCCAACAATATTGAAAAATTTATTATTTTTTACTTTTTTGTTTTTGATTGTACTTCTTAGTCCTATCCGTAGCTTAGTTGTGAGAGATTGCGGTTCGACTCCCAGTTTTTCTAAAGCATAACGAATTTTCTTGTTCTTATTCCTGCACTTTCCTTTTCTCCCAATTATTCATCACCCTCTAAAATTGGATATAAAAAACATTCCGTTATACGACTTATTCGAAAAACATAAAACCAATTACGCAACACAAACTGATATGACATTTATTCATTAAAATTTATTATTATTACTCCCACTTTTCATAGACGCTTATCATTTACATGTGAATAAACTTAATGAAAAAATCAAAAGGCGTCATAATTCCAAACAACAGTTTTCTCTTATGAGTTCACATTATTATCAGTGAAAAATTTCATTTCCCACTTGGGGAATGTGGGAAAACTAAGAGACACATTTCCTCCTTTTTCTAGGTCATCTATTAGAAATGTGATATTTATTGTGTGTAACATTGGCAGTGTCTATCTTCTCCACTCTCAAGGGACAAACAAGCCTTCAGGCAGGATACATTTTATCAAGGATGTCTTTGAACATCATTGTTCTAATTTAAAGTTAGTTTAACGTTGAAGTTTACTTTTTAGAGTGCTTAATGGTGTATCACTGGCAAAGTGTCCTCCCTCAGTACTTAGACAGTGTTTACACAGTTTGTCATAAAAATAGTTTTGAATTAAAGTGACAGGAAGTGCAGAGTTTGATCCTTAAAAAGTTTTCTAATGGAATTAGATTCATAATACCTATGGAGAAATATGGAATTGAAATTGCCATCTTATCAAGATGGAAAAGCTACCTTTTTCCACATGAAAGTCGATTCAAAACAATAGAGAACAAATTGCAAAAATAAGTGGCAAAACAACATCCAGATTATAGATCGTGAAGGCGTATTAGGGAAGCACCTTTTCTATTAAAAGAGACTTAGTCATTTTTTTGTGTACAATTTGTTTTTTTGAACTTTCTTGTTCCTAGACTACACTCACCGCAACCCAACGGTAAAAGAAGGTCTTCTTTTCCTAATTAAATAGGTTAAGACCGTTGACATTCGTTTTGTCGCTAAGCAATTTTTATGTTCCGGTAGAACGCCTCCTCCTACTCTATTACTAACACAAGCACGTTCCATTTCTTACTTTAATTCCGACTGAGTATTTCCTCCAGAAAAACATGATTATACACACATTTAGCCCTCCTCCTCATTTGTAGCCACATTACATAATTTTATTGTGTAATAAACAGCAATATTTCCATAATATAGCATCACTGAAAACTTGTTTGTATAATTGCTTTGCTGCCTTCAAATCTTCATCTATTTCATCCGTGACATGGACAAATCAAATGTATACAAGTAACTATAACCATTTACCCAAAAGGATCCGCAACAACATTTTTATTACCAAATTTTTCCGGAAAGTTCATTCTGCAAAGCTTATGGTTCACCCTCGTAAAACTTGAATACATTTCACTTAAAAAGGGGATACACGGCTGTTGAGGCTTCAATTTTCCCCCTGGCCATCAGACTACTAAACCTACGAGCTACCACCGACAACTGACGCATGGAAAATGTACTTCCTTACAAATGATGGTTGTTTATTTCTACTTAAAAGCCGCGGTCTAACTTTTTTCTTTGGTTTTCTGTTTTTTTTGTGTTTTTTTTTTTTTGCCTACATCCAGACAAACAGATGAAAGCCCAACCACAGCTACCCTCCTCTCCTCTACCGCTTGAAGTACCTAATTTGCATATTATGTAGTCCACAACAAAAGAAGAGACGCTATATTCGATGAGTGTTGAAAAAACGTCTCGTGACTCAAATGGAGTTCTTTTTGGAGAATGCGGAGTCTACAGTGGAATGAATATAAATTTCACTGGATCGCTGACTAAGACTTATTTAAATTCTTTTTTACTGCTGTTATCTTGTGCGACTGAAAAATTGATTTTTCATGCAACAAAACAAACATACCTAAATAATTCGCACGAATACAAGGAAAGAAAGTTTTACTGCATTCAAGTGCTCGAGGCATTTAGGGCGCAACGCCAAGAAATACAATAACACCGGGTCTCTGATAATAGCACAAACAGTGTTTGCCACAAATGAGAAAAAAATACACCAACAAAATATCTCAGAGCCGGATTAACAAGGAACTTACAATAAACCTGGAATAAATATTATTTTTTAATCTTGTGGCAGGTTTTAAAAACACTCCAGGTCGATAAAATAAAAACAACAAAACATGTTGACTTTTTGTTGTGTTGCTATGTGGCGATTTTCAATTAGTTTTATGATGATTAACACTTGAAAATGGGAGCTACTGTGGAGAGATGCGGTGACGTGTTGTTGGGTGACAATCGCAATTTTTTGCTGCTTCATTTTATTATACAGGTATCATCGCATGACTCGTAATTATCATTTTCAACGCTACGTTGCGCTAATGAAGAAGACAGAGTGGAATTGATCAAAAACATAGCACAACGTTTAATTTAAAAACACATAAAAACATATCCGTATTACCTGACGACAGGTCGAGGATGTTTACAATTCAAATTACACAGTTTATGATTTCACGGTTAAGAGACCCAAAAAAGTAAAGAGTGTTAATAGTTCTCAGCATTTTTTTAACCAAATCCGCTATAACCACAGGCTAGTACGAAACTGGCATTCCCGATGAATGGAACCTCAGCATTGTATCCCTGGTCCTCAAGAAAGGAGACCCTCTGAACTGCGCCAACTACAGAGGTATCAGTCTTCTTATACAAGATCCTATCTGCCGTATTGTGTGAGCGTCTGAAGCCATTCGTCAACAACCTGATAGGTCCTTATCAGTGCGGCTTTAGACCAGGAAAGGCCACCAAAGATCAAATCTTCACACTGCAGATCTTGGAAAAAACCTACCACCTTTTTATCGATTTTAAGGCCGCGTATGACAGCATCTATAGAGAGGAGTTATATAGAGCCATGTCTAGTTTTGGCATCCCTACCAAACTTGTAAGATTGTGTAGGATGACGATGGAGAACGCACGCTGCTCGATAGGCCTGGGGTTCGCTGAGATGTTGGCCCCTATCACAAGGCCTGTCAGAACAATTTCGGACTATGAATGCCAAAAACGATGTATCATACCCGCCCTCATAATGAATGTTGTGGCATTATATGACACGAATGTGTACGCAAACTAGCACTTCTTCATCTTTATCTTTAATGGCGAGACGCTACGAGTCTGATTCTCTTCCGTGGGGTAGGTCGCACATATAAAGCGTTTCTAAAGAGAAAGTCGATTACTGTGTTCCTTTTTTTACCAGAACATAAGAACTTTATTTACATACAAACTGTCAAAACGTAAATTGATTGTGTTTCTTATGCCCCAATCACAATCACGCTTCGGCTTCGACCTCGTTGCATGAAAGCACTTTATGTTTTCATGTTGAAATTGACATTTATATTTTGATGTTGTTGGTTTTTTGCTGCAAAGCGAGTAAAAACTCAACCAAATCGAATTTTTTGCTTTGAGTTGAGGTCGCGTTATGTTGTCTTGTACACGAACCAACGTAACAAAAATTCTTTGTTATTGTTTAATATTTTTTGTATTTACGAAAACTTTGTTTGTGACAAAATAGCTGACGGATTTCAATACACTCAAACGGTAGTGTTGAAGGACACATTTTCCATTTTTGTGAGATTAAACATTAAGAATAGGTCCAAACCAAGTTGAATTAATTCTTTAAATAAATAAAATGTAAGGCTTCAATACAGGGAATAATCAAGAAAAAAGTACACATAAAACCAAAACAGTCGAAATGATGAGTTCATATATGCAAACCCTGATTTGGAAAAAAAAAGACGACGGGCAAAAATTTCCTAACTTTTGCCGTACTTAAATGTTAAAAAACAAGCAATAGTTTAAGAGTAAAATGAATTATGTCACCCGTAAAATTCACCTTCTGTCACACATTTCAAAAACATTTGGTTTTTCGAGTTTATTTTCGTTTCAATCCGTTCTTTTTCCTGCATACATTATTCGCATTTGAATTCATTTAAATTTTTTTAAACAATAAAAATTGTTCCTTAAAAACTAGTTTGCTCCTTAATGTCTTGTTTGCAATTTGTTTCGATGTTTTTTTTTTTGTTCGATTTTTCAGATCTCATGAGAAATATGGAGAAATATTTTGAAAATCTATTTCGTAAATAGCAATTGTACCAAATACACAGCGCGAATTTATAAGCGGATCGAATAGTATTGGCTTTCGGAATGAAACACAGAGTATGGCCCCAGGCCTATCGAATTAGAATTTTCTTAAGGGAGGGGTAAACCCTGGCCATTTTCAAAAAAAAAAGATTTTTATTGCATTTTTTTATTTTACTACATTTCAAGAATGTTGTGTCAAAATTTCAAGTCATTTCGAGTTGTATTCGAAAAGTTACAGTGATTTTAGATGATTTTAGAGTAGGTATGCGCGGCGAGCGAATAGAGGGGGCCGGCCGGACGACCTTGAACCAACCTTTTATGATTGGTTCCAGGTAGCTCGAGGTTTTCTTTTGTGTTCATGGAAGGGGAGCTCACTCTAACGATGCTTCTAACGGAATATTTTTGAGGGGAACCATTCAGTGTGCTGTTTTTCGCGTTTATCTTTAAACGCGTTTATCTCGAAACTAGTATTTTTAAAATCGGTGTGCAAAATATCTCGGCGACTTTAATATATATTTTCAGAGGTAATAACACGAGGATTTTAAAAAAATTTCATTTTTCCGGAATTGACAGCTACAAGATGGCGGCATTTTTAAGCAAAAAAACGACTTTTCACTTCAAATTGTCACCAAAATTTCAAAATAGCAAAAAAAAAAAAAGAAAACCTTTATTAACTGGAGAAAGTTGTCTTTTAACGAAATCTTTTTAGAATTTTGATTTTAGATGATCCTGTCAAAAGTTATCTTGCACACCGCAAAAGATCGAATAGTGGAAGCGTCTCGGAAAATGCACTATCATCGGCTTATTTTTCAATATTTTTGTATGAAAAAATTATAGAAGATATTTGAAACTATACTTAATAATGTAGCAAATCAATAAATTAAATTACTTTATCAGATTTTTCATAAAAAATTCGTAAAAAAAAGCCTTTTTTCAGCCTCCCAGGGTTTACCCCTCCCTTAAAACAAACTGACAAGCAGGGGTCTATCCAACGAAACAACTTATCAATTTTTCCTGAATTCGCAAAGTTATATGTTCCTCAGAACTATAAAATTTGAAAAGCGATAAGCTGAAATTGATAAGTGTAATTTGCAAAGTCTTTTCAGTTTTTATATTTTCTTAGCAATTTCTGTTCCACGTACGTTCTTTGCAGAAGACAAAAAATATGCCAAAGAATTTTGTGGAACAGAAACACTTTTCACTTTGCAAACCAATAATTTGAAAAGTGCTAAGTGAAGAGTTGATTAAATTTTTTGTGGAATAGGTGTTGGGGAAGTAGAAGGTTATATAAGCCATAAAACTTAAACCTCATGACGAAATATGGCGAGGTGCAATATAATCTCTTGGTAACAATAGTTGACGGAAAGGTTGACATAGACATCGTTGCTTATATGTGAAGTTGATAAATTCAAATAAATTAAAAGTGGTGCCTGTGAGGTAATGGTTAGCATATCTGCCTGTCACGCCAATGAATGTCCCCTTCCTTCCACACAACTGGAGAGAAATGAACTATACCCAGAACAGAATCAACCCGAGCTCGTTAAAAATCTCCAAAGCAGTCAACTCAACGTTTAAGCTATTCAAGAGCTTTTCAAAAGAAACTTGATTTTATTTGTGAAATTGGTGCGGTATTTGATTGCAAAAAAGTAGCCACCATTTAATTCCAATCGATGACAGAAGCTGAATATCTTAGGCTTAGTTCGGGACTGAAAAAGAAACTTTTCGATGTATCTTAAGGTATTTATCATCAAATATTTCAACGAGTTTCAAATCAATTTTTTTTAACCAATTTGGATTTTCTTTAAATCCTCTATGGCTTCCATCGCCATATTCTCTAAACAAATCAAAAACCACCCAGTTTCCAATAAATAACAAAAATGTATTTATAAGTTCGAATAAATGCTGCGGGCCGGTCTGAGCATATGAATTAAAATTGATTGCTTTGCTGACATAATTATTATCTCTCCCATTTTATTGAGTGAACAACAAACACATCGACAACTTGAAGCTTTATTGTGTTTCTGTTTATGTAATCAAAACAAATGGCAATCTACTTCTACGGCCACTCACTCAAGTATTTATATCATCTTGACATTCACTTCGAAGTATTCATTCAATTAACTTCAAAATCCATGACAATGATGCAATTGAAACAGAAGAAAAGTGCCAACATTTTTGAAACAATAGCACACTCAACTAACATCTCCAGTCAGTCAGTCACAATTTGCGAGTATGCTGCATATTCGCCGCGAAACGGCCTTGACCAGAGAACTTTCTCATTAAAGTTTTTTTTTTTTTGCATAAGTTGGCACGAATAAAGTATACCCAACTTACACACTCGTGCTATAAAAAAAATAATGCTCGCCGCCTATTGTGTTTGGTTGTGCTGCTGCTGCTGCTGCTGTTGGTGCTGCAACAAAAGTGCACCTCCAGTGAATATTTTTGTGATATTGCTCAACATGCCATTTTGCTTAAGGAAAGCCGTGTTTTCAGTGGGCGTGTTTGAGACACACAATTGACTGTAATTTCAGCAGCCAGCACACTTCTACTTTAGATAACCACTCAATGTAGGATTGATCAAAGTAGTGAACCGTTTTTCTGGTGAATTGTTCCAAGTAGTTTGTTTGGTGATGATAAGGATTTTGGGCGTGGATTTGTAAATTAATTGCATGACAACTAAGCTCCTTTGGGGCCAAGCCAAATACTCATTTCGATTACATCACAAAAGCAACTTTGAATACAATAATCTCGTGTACGTACGAGCTTCTATGTTGGCACAAAGAAATTATGTGTTCTTTAGTGAAAGTGAATGAATGTCAAACATATGAATTATGAAATATGTTCGTATATGTTCACTTAGTCAGCTCAATTTTCCAAAACAAACAGAAATCCAACCTTAAACTCTTCAAGCCATAAACAGAGAGACCATATATACAAAGATATTCGAAGGCCATTCAGCAAAGCTTTACTAACAATGAGTCACATTTGATAGTACACTCGGCATGGCCACCTCTTTTGGATTGTCACAATGTTTAGATATGTATCCGCACCAAGGCAAGTTGAATTCAAACTCAATGCGGGGGATAATCCAAAGAATATTCAATTTTTTTTTCTTCTATTTTTTCTTTGTGGAAAATAAATCTGAATTTAGACTGTGTCACGGAAATACAAAGCTGAACGACTTAATTGAATTCTTTTGCTACGTTTTATGGACTAGCATTTTGCGTGTCACGAAATATAAAGTAGGTTAAGTTGTGTAAGAAGTTAGCTCTAACAAAAGTATGAGTTTGCTTTCAGCAGGAAATGCGTTTATTTGAGCTTGATTGAGTCACAAGATTATATCACTTAGATTAGCACATCATCAGCATTGTTCAATTAAAAGAAAAATAGATAAGGAAAAAATAGTTTAACCAGGCTTTTGTTATGAAGTAACGTTGTGATGTGAGAATTTAATACTCATTGTTAGAGACATTGGTTTTCAACAGTTTTTAAAACTGATCTAAAACTGAACTGTAAACGACATAACAAGTCGAATTCTCTGTGGAACTTAATATTTTAGTGTGTGGAGCCGAAATAAAAAAGATAATTTTGAATTCCTGAGTGGTCCTTTTTTCTACATAATTAAGAAATAGTCACAATGGCACTTAGTACGAAACAAAATCTTATTAAGTTATACAAATTTAAGTCAATGAACCCCTTTGACACGAAAAATATTGTTTAGCGGC
Organism: Melanostoma scalare; assembly: GCA_949752695.1. Classification (NCBI taxonomy): domain Eukaryota; kingdom Metazoa; phylum Arthropoda; class Insecta; order Diptera; family Syrphidae; genus Melanostoma; species Melanostoma scalare. The sequence continues at coordinate 19,282,320 of OX456986.1, forward strand.
GGAAACCTCCGCGGACTTCCGTTGAAGTATATATTCTGAGTTTTTCAAAATTTCTGCATGAATTGTTTGTCGTTTGCGGTAGCTCGAAAGTTAGAACAATCGGGCCCGACAGGTTTTCGAAAACACATTGTATGAAACTTGCTGAAGGAGAAGACCTCGTTTTAGGTGGTTAATTATTTGCTTTGACAACCTTAACCCGCCAGTGGTACCCTACTGGTCTGTGAAACCGAGTGCGTATTGAAATAAAAGAGCTTATGGTGTATATATTTAAAAAAAAAACACAAACTATTAGTAAAACTTTTCAAAAATCTTCATGAGACCGGCTTAACCATTGAAAAAAGTCAAATTTCCGTCACGGATGGCGGATAATATGATGGCGATGTTAAATCTCTTTAGAAAAAAAAAAAAAAACAAAAGAAAGTTGTTTAAAATCGGTCCTACTTGGTCCTGGCAACTCTATGTTAATGTGTACGTTTTCAATACACACATCGTGGGGAGCAGCTAATACACCATTCTGCCATTGTATGTGAGGAAGCTAAGTCTTGCAGCAAAATGGGTATGCGATGGTTTGACGAAATTCCAATAGCAACTCATATATTAATTGGTTCCATACTCCACAAGGCTTTTACATGTACAGTAGAACTCTTTTCCAGCCTTCGATTAAGCAACTACCATTATCCGAAACAACTGACTCATACGAGTTTGTACTCAGCAATGACAGACCATTAAATAAGTAAAGCTCGCATAAAACAGATGAAGATACTACGAGGCTTTACTGTATGTATCACAAATTCAACATTCACAGAAGAATTAACATAGCAAAAAACACATTCTTATTCTTACTACAGGCATGTTGTTTTTGGCGTAAATACAACTTATCAAATCAAGCTACATATTGGTATATCCGGGTAAGGGCTGACATATCATACAAAAATATGCCATAGCATGAGGCGATCCCTTTTCTCAAAAATGTTTTTCCACAATCCATTGCCATGAAAAGCGCTTTCTCGATTAGCCGTCCGTAACCGGCAGAAAATTGTAGCTCCCCTCCATTCCCTCACAAGGCATGGTTGTGAGAAATGCGCTAGGCCATGGGCTACTCGCTCTGTTGCGTCACCCTATTTAGGCATTTATTTATTTGAACCCTTTTTTCTTCTTTTTACCGCACCAAGAGCAATATGATCTCGAAGAGATCAAAGCTCTTCCCCTTATCTGTTTCACACTAGTGAATAGTGATCCAGTGATCTTTTCAAAAAAGATTCTCAGTTCAGGGAAGATAGGGCATTAGGTCCTCACTCTCACTTAACTTAATTTCAAGTAGCTTGTTTTTTTGCAATCTCTCAGAGCATTCAATAAGCCCCGTTCACACTGTACAATTAGTTGGACAGACTTAGGCTTGACAAACCAATGCTTGATAGTGTGAACCCTTCATACGACCGCTTGTCCAACTTGTTGGATGGTTTTCAAAATTTTTTGAAAATCTAGAAGTTGGATGGAGTGGAAGGGTATGTGACATAAAGTTGGACAACAAGCTTGATAAGTGTGAACGCAAACTACATCAGACCATCCAACTTCCATCAAATGAAGTCTGTCCAACTAATTGTACAATGTAAACAGGGCTATAAGGAGTGGGAATGTAAACATTTTTCCATAATATTTGTTTCAATATAGTGCAAATACCAGCCGCGGCGCTACTGATTGCGAATAAGACCTTTCGTAAGGCGTGTACTGACAAATTTTTAAGAACTGAGTATAGCATTTAATCGAAGAAATCGAACACAGAATGGGTCGTCTAGTAGTTTCTTTTTGTATCATAAGCTGACAAACTGAAAGTCAGTATTATATGTACCTGCACGGAACGATATAAGTGCCTTTACGATTGAATAATGTTGGGAAATATTGAAAACTTATTTCCAAAGATAGATTTTTGCATTCCAAACAGTTTTTGAAAAGAAGTTTTTTCCCAAATATCAAGCAAATGTCCTCGGACCCTTTTGGACTATTTTTTGGCACTTCAGGCTAATATCATCCAAGCAATCCGTGTCTTACAGCCCGAAATCGTCAACAATGGCTTCAAAAATTGGAATGGCAAAATGCGATACTGCGAAGCCAACAGAAGCAGCTACTTCAACTATGTGTATGTATAGTGTTTTATGAATGAAATGTTTGTTTTCAGTATAAAACTCATAATACTGGTACATGTAAAAATTTGGGAACAGATTGCTGTTAAGGTAAAAAGAAACTTGTATTTGGCCCACCCTTTATTAAACAGTCTTTTAGTTCTGTTTGACAACGTGCGTCTAAACTTCGAAAATTGAATTTAACCTCTCCGGCGGACACTTTTTTGTGGAATTTTTGAAAAGTTAAGTGTGCGCGAGTAGGCAGATAATGAAAGAGCTCAAATGAAACACCAATGCCGAAACCATGGCTCTATCGCCCCAGATGCTCGAAAGGGAGATATGGAAAACAACAAAAAGGTCAAAATTGGTTGCAACCTATACAAAGTCATGTTGTTGATAATGTAGTTCAAATAATACAAAAAAAAACATAAATTGGTGTCACAACAGAGCTTTTACGGCGTCCAGCGCATTTTTTCAACCAAACCTTGGCGAGGAATGGAACCTACAAATTTTTTTCCGATTCCGAAAGGCTAAGTGCGAAAGTGCATTTCATGATAATCCTCGACGGCTTGTTAGTTCTACAAAAAATTGATACCCGTAGATTCGAACCTGAAATTCAAACGTAACAGGCAGACAAGCTAACCGTTACGCGAACGGCGCCAATTCAAATAAATTGTAAAGATCAAATTAAATAAAAATGCTTTTTATATATGGAAAACTTTTTTAGCTTATTCAATATTCTCAAACCGACATAAAAGACGTCGCACTTTATTCAGACATTTTTGTCAAATAAAAAAGGCTAATATTTGAGACTAGTGGTTTTTAGATAGCAGTTACGGATTTTTTCTGCTTAACATTTTATTTAAAAGAATGGAAAATAAGTTACTGTTCAAACTTGAAACTAACGTTATAGTACCTTGCAATGAAAGAAATTTTGAATTTAAGGATCTCTCTTCCGCACGATAAAACTTTTAACACGAACAGTACGAACAGCAAGCTCAAAATGAAAGCTATTAAAAACTTGGAGAAAACAAAATACATATATCCTTTCCTTTGATTGACACATAGTGTAAGTTTGAAACAAATTAAGAGATTTACATCTCGATTCTGACCAAAAGTCACAAGTCACAACATTTCACAACGTTGGAGCCTCCTATGAACCATAATTTGAGTAAATAAATAAATAGGCCCCGGGTCCTACCGTATTTCTCACAACCATATCTTGGAAGGAACGGTGGGGACCTACAATTTTTTGTCGATTCCAAACGGCTAATCGAGAAAGTTATTTTCATGACAATGAAGTTACTACCACCGCACTTACCTATTCCTCACGATAGGCGTTATTCGTGGAAAACATTTTTTGTTCTTTTGGGCCACGTAATAGTGAGACATGCTTATTGCTTATCATTACGGAGGCTTATGCTAATCTGGAGCACTCAAACTTAATTGCCACTTCATTGTACTACCATCAGGGTAGCAGCCTTCCCTTTTTTGTGGTGCAGTAGATGGAAAATAAGGTGGTTATAATTTCACACACCTCAGGGGCGGCGCCGGCGCGGCGTCCAGATGAAACTGAGAGTCTGAAAGAAAACTAGATGCCCAGCGCGCCTGGCCTATCTACTGAATACTCTACCACGGCCGCGCTTTAGAGCTATTAGCTTCCTTCTGAAGCATCTAGGAACTTTTCATTATACCTACCTAGGTACTAAAAAAAAACTAAGAAGGTGGTAGTTTAACATTTCCCTTGATCAGTAGTTAGAGCTTAACTTAGCTGAAGATTTTTTATTTTTTCAGGGACGATCCTGAAAGGTCCCCAAAATTCTCAAAATAACATTACAGGAACGATTTAAAACTATGAAAGACCATTTTCCCTTTTAATTATTATTATTGAAAAAACCATAACTACAAATTCACCCCGCAGTATACACTAACACTAACAGTCACTCTTCATTGTCGAGAAAAACAAAAACAAAACTAAACAGCTGCTATATCTATTTCAAGCAACAATATCATTTGACCAAGCCTTCTTCTTGTTCGTTTTCTTCTTTTTCCTGAACAAGCAGCAAGCCCCATTACCGCACTTAAAACTACCAACAGCTTTATTATGATAATTGACTTTTATTTTGAGTTTTCCTTTTCGTTTTATCTTTCACTCTTTTTAAGTGTCTAAGTTGGACAATTTATGACACTTGAAGACTTCTTAGTCTTCCATCCATATGTTACGCATATTAACTTCACCCTAGGTCAACTATCAATTCGTAACACACACAGTTGGATGACTTCTGCATTGTCCAAGTGATTCCATAGGAAAATAAATTTTAAACAATTGCTATTGTTGTTAAACTACCTTTACGGAGTTGTAGTTCAAATCTAAGCATTTAGAAAGGATTGGATTAAAATATGAAAAGTTTCTCTCTTTGTGGACTTTTTCCAATAGGACTTTGTTGGAGTAAGGACCCACTGCCAACCAGATGGAGTATGAAAGGAATCAACCCCTTTTCAATCGAAATAAAAGCAACTAGGTTAATCAATCAGCAGTTTTTATCTAGTGATGCAAAGGGGGCCAGTGGGTGGCAGAGGCGATAGGGTGGTGGTGATGATGATGCGCACCCCAGTTCAAAGATAACATCCATCCATCTCACTCTCTTGTTCTCTTTCTTTCATATACACGTCATTTAATGGCACAGGCTGGAGTAAAACGAGAACTTTGATTAAATTTTTAACTCAATGACGAAAAAATGCACATCGGTAAAGGAACAATAGTTTAGGAAGCTGCTCCACCATAATACATGATGATGACGTAGGACAATTGACTACCGAGTACGGACTGGCGATGGCGATAACGATGACGATGACAACGACGACGGAACACGGAAACTGAATGAAGGAGTAGCAGCGCAAAATGTCAAAGTAGTTTTACATACCTACACGGAAATACACACTCAAAGAGAAAACACAGTCAGACACACACACAATATCCGTATTTCGTATCCATCTTAACGAATTCACATTGTTCAGTTCGTCGGTTCAATAAAATCAAAATGGTCATTGAACTTAATTTGGCAAAGAAGAGAAGAGAGCCACAGAATGGTCGGTCGGATTTCCCGGTGATGATGTAGTACGTGGTAGATGGTAGTACCTACCAACTTCGAAGGCAACTTGGTACAACAGTTTGCACATTATAATTTATGGAATGGATGAGAACCAAAAACAAACCTTTTCAAGCCGCTTTTTCACACAAAAGCCAGTCAGTAGCCAGTCAGTTAGCCCAGCAAACGAAAAACAGAGGAACCACGTAGATAAAGCGATAACTTTTGAGGTGGTTCCGGTCTTGTGACAGGCAGAGCACACAGATTTTGGTTGGATGGGAGAATAAAAATTCTATCTACACACCAAAAACTCACTACGCACGCAATGCACGTTCCCGAAAAAGTTCGATTTCGATTTTTTTTCCGTTTATTTTCTTTGGGATTTCTTTTCTTGTGTTCTGGACGTTTTATTTTTTATTTTTTTCTTCTTCAGGTAAAACTTTTTTATTTGCTAAAGCACTCAAATTCGGGAATACCGGAAAAGAACACACGCAACATACATTTCTTTTATTTGTTTCCACTTATATCACGTTTCACTAACAATAAATCCTTTTTTGGTCAAGGAGGAATGTTTTTTGTGTTTTTTTTCTTTTTGGTTTGTTCGAGATTCAAGCTGAAATATTCGCTGCTGGTATATCCTTTTAAATAATTAACTTGCATGCAGCAAAAGTGGTAGACCTAACTATGTGTGCTGCTGTTTCTGCTGCAAAATAGGGGTGGTGGCCGGAATGCAGTATGAAAGACAGATAGAGATGGAAACTTTTAATAAGAGGAGTTGACTCACTTCGTTTGCAATGGAAACGAATAAAGAGCACAAGCTCTAGCACGAGTACTCAACTCCTGTTTCTACTGCTTGTTGTATGTTGCCATAGTCCTGTGCACACATAAAAATCCCAATCCACCAACCACCCCCCACAGCAAAGCATATTCTTTTATGGTTGTTTAAGTCCATCTCTTTCTGTCGCCTTTCCCTAAAATTTTCGTTTCACGTTGAAGATTGGAAAAGTTTTTTTTTGTTCCCATTGCAAAAGAAGTTGAGGGAAAGGAAAATCATGCGCATAGCACAGGGAATTTTTGGTCACTTGCAGAGGGTGCACCAACATTTAGGGTGGTATTCACCAAGAAATCTTAAACTAAGTGCCTCATAAACCTATTCACCGACCACTATTAGTGCAGATTTATGAGCGCTCATAACACTTAAGAGTGGTCGCTACCACTATTAGTTATGAGCGGTTGTTGTTTTAAATGACTTCGAAAATTCGAAATTTACTGACAGCGTCATTTGTGGTTGTTATTCAAAAATCAAAATGGAAGGAGAAGGAGCGTTGAAAAAAATAAGAAATTCGAATTATGGTTTGCAATACAGAGAATGAATTAATTTTACGTACTACCTTTTCTTAAAATTCCGAAAAAATTTTCTGTTTTTGGTTTGCTTAACAGCTGATTTTGACAATTGACACTGAAATTGTCGAAGTAGTTCGAAAAGTGTGCGTTCACAGGCTCAACACCCTTATTTTTCGAATATTCGAATTAGCTTAGACTAGACCCTATTATTGCTTGGTGAATAGCACATCCAAATTTAAAACTAAGAGCCTCTTAGCCTTAAGAGCGCTCTTAAGATTGTTTGGTGAATACCACCCTTAGAGTTGACATTGAAGAATATAGTAATTGAAAAAATAAGCATAATTGTATTTTGTCCTAAATTTCCATATCAAAAATTACAAAAAAAAGAAGAACGTGTCTGACTTCAAGAAAGAGAGGGAGTGGTGCGTAGGCTTTTCAAAAATTAGTTTAAGGATTGTAGGAATGAAGGTTTGGCAATGATTTTTTCTAAGGAGGTTTTTGAAATTGTGTTAATGTGGAATACTTTTACATAATGCCCGTCAAGTTGGCACTACACTTGTAAATTTTAGGATTTATTGGTAAAATATCTGTAGCTTAGTTGGACTGGGGTGAAAACAAGCCACAGAGCCTTTTCTTTTCCAAAATTAACCTTTGCCGTACTGACTTCATAGTAAAGTTCGACAAATCGACAAATGCATCTTCCAATGTCACAATGATAAGCATGTCTTCCTCTTAGTGTTCGTTTTTCCACGGGTATCGCCTTTCCTGAGGGATTGGAGAGTCCCCTGATAGTAATTCCATTGCCATGTTAAGCGCTTTCTCGATTAGCTATTCAGAGTCGGCAATAAATTGTAAGTCACTCCATTCTTCACAAGGTATGGGCGTGAGAAATGCCATGTCAAATAAAGAAGGATATGAAAGGAGATGGCGATGCACATTATTCTTGAATTTCTGTGTATTGTATTGCTTGGGGAAAATTGGTCAGGTAGAGCATTTTAACATCCGGGTTGAGCGGCTAAGACACGAATCTCTCTTCTTAACTGTACGACCGAAGTTAGGCGGAAGGGAGAACTCATGAGCATTCCTTGCGATACGGGTATTGCGGCCAAGTTGTTTCAGGGGAGGGATGCAACTGGCTGTTTCACTAGAGCACAATCGATTCTACGATTGACCAATCACCTATTAATCTCAACGCTCTGTTTTGTACCCTATCAAGTAGGAGCAAAGATGTTTGAGGAGCACCTGACCAAATATGAGAGTTGTACTCTAATTTGGGGCGAATGTAGGCTTTATAAATTGTAGCCACATCAGAGGGGTTGAAAAATTTCTGGAATCGTTTTAAGAAACCTAAGCATTTTGCAGCATTTTTGACGACTTCAAATATGTGGTCATTCCAACGAAGATCGTCGTTTACACACATGCCGAAAACTGACAGCTTTTCGGTTTTTTGAATGGTACTTCATGGATAATGACATTGAAGAAACGTTAAGCTTTAACGACAGAAGTCAGCATTGGAATTCTACTTGGTTTTTATAACCCCATGTTGCAATGCTGTCAAGGTCAGAATTCAATTTTTTAGTCATACGCAACCGTTCCAGTTTCACTTCCGAAGAGCAGGGAAGTGAAGTTGGAAACGAATATGAGATGAGAGTAGAGTAGTCAGCAAAACAATTTAGTGGATTAGAAGTTTCAGACAAGAGATAGTTTATAAAAATGAGGAAGAGAATCGGAGACAAAACGGAGCCCTGGGGCACACCAGCATTTATGAAGTGGGTATCAGACTTGAAACCATCCAACACAAATTGTATTGAACCTGAAAATTAGTTTCTAATCTAATCCAACGAAGAAGAGACTCATCGATATGAAAAGCACGCATTTTCGATAAAAGAGTCTGATGCCAAACTCTTTTAAATGGTTTAGAAATATCAAGCACAATAATCTTACTTTCTCCAAAACAGTGCAAAGATTGCTTCTACTTTTCGACGAGATATGCCATGTAGTCACCACTGGATAGACTTTGAAACTACAAAGCCGATTTAAATGAAATAAGAAACAGTTATGGTCTAGAGCCTAGGAGAGGACATAGGCCATATTTTCTCCCCATATTCACTTGTGGTACCCGTGGCATGGTGGTTAGCACGCCTGCCTGTAGACCGGGAGGTTCGTGCTTCAACTTTCAACGGAAGCAAAACTATTTTTTCACGGGTATCGTTTTTCGAATGGAATTGCCAAGTCCTCCGATAGTAAATTCATTGCCATGAAAATCGCTTTCTCGATTAACCTTACAAGCTAATGGTTGTGAGAATTGCGCAAGGCCTCGGGGTTTCTCGCTCTGCTGCGCCACCCTATTTATTTATTTATTTTTTTTAATTTGTCGGAAATAGGAACATAGCCGATAACTTAGGAAATACTGAACCGATTTCAAAAATTCTTTCAACGTTAAAGTACTTTATTATCCTTGAGTAACATGTACTATTTTCCCCATGGAAAAGGGAACTTAAAAACAACTTTGCTCAATTTACTCAATTTGATAACCGTAGAACCCGAGCTACGCCTGGCGGGTCCACTGACATAAAAAACTGATATAAAAAACTGATTTGTACAAAAATAAATCACTTGCCTAGTGTGAAGATCCGAAGCAAGTTTTTTCTCTAGAAGTAGGTTTTGAAACCTGGAATTTCGAAACTCTTTACCACAAGAATGTTGTGACACGACACCTTTAGAATAAAAATTTATTTTATTGAAAAATAAAAACAAGCTCCTCTCATTTTTCTAAACCTAAACGGCAGCGAGTTTTTGACATATACATACAAAAGTTGTAAGTGATAATAAAGTAATATCCATAAAATATGTCAAAGGAACTAAGAGGTTGTATACCTACTTCAGCTATATTTAACGAGTCTGAACTTTTAGGCTACTTCGAAGTAGAAATCGATCTACGACAAAATTGCAACTTTACCTTCTTGCTATTTATCCTCTATATAAATGACATATCAATTTATTTAATCTTTTTTGCTTAACGAGAATTGTGATCTCGAAGGATTTCAACTCCTCCTCTTAACTGAGTCACAATAAATATCCGATCGTGGGTTATTTTTATAACTATTATTTGTTTATACATAAATGTTTTTGTACTAATTTTCTTTTCTCAAATAAATTTTTTCAATTTTCTTAAATCTGCTGATAAAAGAAAGAAGAAAAAAAGTTGTTAAGGTTTTGTAAGTTCAAGTGAACTTAACTTGAAAACAAATTTCGCCCAAATTCTAGTAATAGCTTAAATTTTAGACATTCAGGTTCCGTGGAAAAAATCAATTACACAATATCAATATACATTAATATAACATTAAAGTTGTAGGATAGTGCAAGAAAAAAAGGAAATAGGGATTGGTTATACTAAGAATAGGTCCGTTCGTTGAACTTTCCCCTGGGTTGACCCAGGTTTTCTTGACAACCCTATGAGTTCTCAAAAAAACCTGGGTTTTTTAGTCCTCAAAAAACGCTAAACCACAAATCACCAAACATTCCTGTCATTAAAAAAAAAAATACATGCCATTTGACAGCCCTCAACTCGCCACAGCAAAAAGCTATGGCGAGTTGAGGGAAAACCTAGGTCAACAATAGGACTCAAAAAACACTCAATTTGACATTCAGGGCGGCTTTAGGTTTCTCAAAAAACAATTTGTGGCGACCCTAGGGCTTCAACGAACAAACCTAATGATTGCATTTTCTTCACACACAGTTAAAACTCTTCGCAAAACCGATATCTGGTTGTTATGATATTTCAAGGTTGGTGTATCTTTTTACTAGCGTCATATCTCCTGTAGCTGAGGTCTTTACCAAGTTTTAGTTAAACGTGAGTTGAAGGGCTTTAGCAGGCCACACATTTAAAAAAAAAAAGCTACCAAACGAGGCCTGTTAGTTGGCCAGAACAAAGAGTGCAACAGCCTTCACCTTTTTACTCAGATTTAGTTGAAGCCAATGTCTCCATGTAGCTGGTATATAACGAAAAAAAAAAGAGGCAAAGAATGTTGCGGGGCAATGTACTCATTGGCTGACAGCCACATCCACCTAACCCAACCATGTTGCAGGGGCCTCCATTAATTAATCCAGTGCTTTTTTTCTCATTCATTCCTATGAGGAATGGAGATCTACGATTTCTTGCAGGCACCAAAAGATTGATTGAGAAAGCTCTTTAAATTTTTATCTCGGGAATACTTTTGGGTATTTCTGGGAATTGAAACATGACCTCTCACGAAATAGTTCGATACACAAACTACTAAACCACTGCTTTGGCTTATCAAAACATTTCACGATGGCAAATACAAAGTCGTTGAAGAGGTATTCTCCAATTCTGCTATTTCGACTTGGGTTAGAGTTGGTCACTCGAAGAGATATGAACTAATTTCTGTGTTTTCATCTTCACACCTGCATAAGACAAATGTGCTGATCGTCTTTTTATGATGAGAGTATCCATTGAGAGAGCTAGTTCCATAGACAAGTTCCGTATGAAAATTGAACAGTAAAAATGATCTAATTTACGAATTTCCAGATTTTCATTGGAAACAAATTGAATAAATACAAAGGATCTATTTCAGAATCAGAACAAAACTTACGTTCAAATAGGAAAGTCTTCCGAAACGACAACCGACAAGAAAATATCAACAAAACCCAAATGGCGAAAGTTTGCAAAGCTATGCTTTCTGAAAAATGAACAAGTTTCTTGTTTTGTCGGCTGTCTTGGTCACACTGTTCAAAATGTTGCACAATGTACAAAAAATATGACAGTAAGTTGACAGAAAATTGAGATGAAGATGATCCGTATGAAATCAGGAATCAGTTCCGTGGAAGCCTTCACATCAAAAATAGCATCCTGGGAACAATGGCTCAGTTTGGTATTGTCATGTTCAACGGAGAGATTCAGAGAAGCCCGTCAAACGGGGAATATCATTCAGTGTCCAGACACGATCACAAAGGAAAAAGAAGAAAGGCAGACCAAAATAATACTGATTCAGATAAATGTAAATAAGTCTGCACTTGGTTGGCCTCAGACACGAAACTATCAAAACAGGAAGGTTTTTTGACGCATTCTGAGGCCAAAGCAGCGTACCCCACAAGAGTATCACTAGTGGGAAGTAGTATAGTGGAAGAGCTTCGAGATTACGATGCTCGTAGCGTCGGAAAAAAGAAAGATAAAGAAGAAGGTCTTCATGGCTGTCTACAAAAATGGCCAAAATAATGAATGACCAAATAAATAAATAAATAAATAGAAGGCGCAATAGAGCGAGAAGTCCCAAGGCCTAGCGCATTTCTCACAACCTTGTCTTGTGAGAGAATGAAGGGGACCTACAATTTTCTGTCGGTTCCAAACGGTTAATCGAAAAAGCGCTTAACATGGCAATGAATTTATTACCGGAGGACTTGCCAATTTCTCGCGAAAGGCGATACCTGTGGAAAAACATTTTTGCCTCTATTGGGATTCGAACCACGAACCTCTGGGTTAACAGGCGGACATGATAACCATCACGGCACGGTTATCAAATATTAACTTTGACCACCAATCGTTTTTAATTTTAACGATTGATTACAATCGAAGAACTTAGATAGAAACGACGATATTCAGAGCAAACATTCAATTTTTCTACAACCTCCAACTAGGAGCACATATTTAGATTCAACATATTAACACGAAGGTGTGTAGAGCTCTAAACTTGTCTTCATCATTCATCGTCGTCATTGTCGTTGAAATTGGATTGTATTGGTATTGTAAGATTGCAGGCCAAATAAATCTTACAATACAATTTCAACGACCTTAGTCAGTTAATAATTTTACCAACTTATCTAATCGCATCGTTTACTCTCCAAAAACGTTGGTACTCTCAAGGAAAGCAAAGTTTATGGGCGTCAAACATCACCATAATACCAGACAATTCATCTTATTTCTTATCAACGATCTTTAATTGCTTTATCTTGCTTTCTCTATTGCAGGCAGCATCCGTTCTATAGACAACAGGCTATAGCTGATATCACCGCGTCTTTACATTGTCCATATTAACACTTGACACCTCTTGCAGTCGTTTCTCTACTTCACACAACGATCAAAATTAAATTTTCTGAATTCGTGGGAGGTACCTTTTACCATTCGTCATGCAGAGTAGTTTTTTTTAAAGAAATGTTGACATTTAAGGTATGAAGCTTCTGGACAACCATCGTTATAGCATAGTTTCTACTTAATGTAGTACATGTTCCAAAAGTGGGAGTAATTTCAAGACCTATAACAGAAAAAGGCAAAAGTTGATGATGTCAAGCACTAATGTTTAGTGAACAGCTTGAACCTGATCATGTGGCATGGTCATTTATTAAGCACTAATGTTAAGGATGACAAAGCTAAGTACCCAATAGCAAATAGAACGATCTTGCAAGCTCTGCGAGGGTAGACATTCTTAGTCGCTCATCAGTTAGATGCTGTCGTACCCTTCTAAGACCCAAGATTTCTTTGGCCTACACCTAAACACTTATAAAATTCATAGCACTCTCTGTAGTGATAAATAAAATTTCATTCCTGTTTTCATAGAAAGTTTTCATTTCATCAATCAATACTTTGTTAGTAAAAACAGTTTACTAGTTTCCTATAAAAAATAGAAAATCTATGTCCAACAAAAACACTACAGGTAAATGGGGGAAATCCTTGCAACTTCCGGATCGCCCTGTATCGACGACTATCGTGAACAGAGAGTATCCATGACATTTTCATTTTTTTTTTTTTTTTATTTGCATCCCAACATCCAACTAAACCGACCAAAAGTCCTTTTCCTCGCACTCTGCACAGCACCACTCCACTTCACTTCACTCTTCACTCCAACAACTGCACACACACATACACAACAAACACACTGATAACATGTAAGGGATGAAAATTCATGTATTTATGGTTTTTGAATTTATTTATTTTTTTTTTAACAAATTTTCTGTGTATGTACCTACCGGAGAAATTCATGAAAAAGTCTTCGGCCCCAGCCCTTAAATGAAAATCTGCAATAATTGAAGCAACAACAAACACACCAGCTTATAACAAGGGAAATCCAATTTGGTTTAAGTTATTAAAAAAAATTTCACCACCCGCCGTGCAAAAATTGAGTTTACTTTTCTTTATTCTTTAAAATCAGCTCTGCTGTCGCAACTAATCTTTTGATTATTTTTTTTCTCCTTCTTAATATAGAATCACTTTTCACTTATTTAATAGTATGCACTGCACTTAATATTGTACACTTTTAGAGTGTATTTATATTTACTTATATTTTATACGGTTTTTAGCTTAATAATTTATTTTTCTTTTACGGAAAAATTGATTTTAGTTGGAGACCGACACGAAAGCCAACACCGACAGGCGACAATTCGCTCAACTTTGTCGCCGTCTGTTCAACATGCTTTGGTCTCGTTCTTTTTTGCCAATTTGCTGATGAGTGTTGTCTCTTTTTTGAGTGTGTTGGGCGAAGTTGCTGAATTTCATATCAAACGAGTATCGTTTTGAAAAGTTGGATGCGGTTTGTATTTTCATGAACAGTGGATGTGTTCAGAAGTAACAAATAAATTAAGAGTAAAAAAAGCAAGCAGTCGTATTTATAATCCCATTCCAAAGTATGTCTAACTTTGGACAGCTCTTAAAACAGTGTCCAACTCCAAATCGTATTTATAAACACTTTCATCGCTGTCTAAGGAACGTCTAACTTTAGACACCGAAATTGGTTGTCTAAACTATGGCTAAAGTGGCATTTGCTACAGCAAAAAACAATTTTGTTGAACATGTTATAAAACACTGTTGAGAGCTCTAAGATCGGAAAAAATAAGTAGTTTGAGGTGCAAAAATACTACTTTCAACAATTTAGTTTATAAATTGCACAAATTTCATCGTTTTATGAGATTTGGAAAAGCTGTAACTCAAAGTCAAATCAGCTGCTTTTTTGGTCTGGTTCAAGTGCTACGCCACACTCTTTCAGAGCCATTTAGTTGTTGCACTCGTATATCAAAACACAAAAAATGGTACTGCACGGATACATCATGAACGCCACCAGTTAGTTTTTCATTCGAAGTTGACAGTTTGAGGGGTTGTTCAGACAACTGTTGGAATGCATTTATAAATACGAAATTGGCTAAGGGTTGTCCAACTCCTTAGACACCGTTTAGTTGGACTGTTGTCTAAGGATGTTCTAAGCAAATTTTATAAATACGACTGAAGAAGTTTTGTGTCGATTTTCATTGGTCAAAATTAAAGAATTTTGCTTATCTCGATTTCGATGGTGAGATTAAGGCCTTGCGCAAACCAACGCGGTGAGATCGTACGATGCGATTGCGATAAGTCAAATCCCTATATAAAGTTCCATGTAACCTTACATAGGTTTGACTAAAGCCTTGCGCAAACCAATGCGGTGAGATCGTACGATGCGATTGCGATAAGTCAAATCCCTATGCATTAAGTCAAACGTCCATAAACGTTTGACTTGATCGTACGATGCGATTGCGATAAGTCAAATCCCTATGCATTAAGTCAAACGTCCATAAACGTTTGACTTAATGCGTAGGGATTTGACTTATCGCAATCGCATCGTATGATCTCACCGCGTTGGTTTGGCCAAGGCTTTAACGCAATCGCATCGCACGCTCTCACCGCGTTGGTTTGCGCAAGGCTTAAATCTCCTGGACGGTTCTTTTCATCCAATGGAAAGCGACATTAGTGTTCGTCTGCATTTTCGATTTGGCTAGGGAGAGTCCTTAGACTCTCCCAACTTTCTGCACAAACAAGCCTAATCGCTATTGGAGAAAGTGTACTGTACTTTATATCAACTCAACTACAAACTCGGACTGTACTTTTGATTCCACCAATTTTTGACGTTTTCTGAAAACAGCTGCAATCGAATTCATGTTGATTTTATTCTTCAAAGAAACAAACGAAAATGAAAACTCACTAATTAAATTAAGTCAATCAACTCTTTAAGAAAATTCTCGCACAAGTATGATTACAATTTTAGCAACAGCACACATCGAACAAGCGATGATGAAAACTTTTAAAAGTAGACATCTGACGCTTGTGCGGAAATACACAACAAAATACAAACGCGGTGTTTTGCTTCAAGACAAATCTAAAATTAAAGGTAAGCTTAACAAAAAATAAGGCAAATTTAACAATATCTTTTTTTTTGCAGTTTACGAACCAAAGATCTCAGCTGAAGACAAGTTCCGGATATATGTTTGGGGCTTTCAAGAGACTGGTGCACTTGGTTTGCAGACTTCGGTGAAAAAAGCTACCGAACGTTACACTCAACTTGTCCATCATCCAACAAGGCTACAATTTTCTGAAAACACAACAATAACTGACATTGCTGCAGGTTATGGGTTCTCTGCATTTGCGGTCAAGCGTTCGGATGGGGAAACGCTCTTTGGAACTGGCCTAAACACAGACAGTCAATTGGGATTGCAGAAAAAGGGTTATGGTCCAGCGATTAAAAACTTAGATCTCCTTATCTATCCATCAGCAATACGTCTTCCTAGAACCGCTGAAGAAACCGACGATGATATGACAGTGCAATGTATGTCAGCTGGAAGAGCACACCTCGTTGTACTCACCAAAAATGGCACCATATTTTGTTTGGGGAACAATTCTTATGGTCAGTGTGGTCGGTTTATTGTGGATCAAGAAGTTTACAAAGGAAGCAACACCATACATCGGATAGAGAAGTCCAGTTTTACGGAAGAAGGGGATGAAATAGAGTCTATTGAGTGTGGCCAAGATCACACACTTTTTCTTTCGAAAGCAGGGAAAGTTTATTCATGCGGTTGGGGTGCTGATGGGCAAACTGGCAGAGGCAATTACATTACGTCAGGACAGATTGAACAAGTCAAAGGCGACATCGTCGGAGAGAAGATTGTAAAGCTTGCATGTTCGTCTGATTGCGTGCTAGCGCTCAACGAAAAAGGTGAGGTATTTGGATGGGGAAACTCAGAGTACGGTCAACTAAACGATTCCGAGGATGCTCCCACCCAAGTAAACACACCCCAAGCTCTAACCCTCACAAAAGGAATCGGCAAAATCAAAGATATTGCTTCTGGTGGGTCATTCTGCATGGTCCTCAATGAAGAAGGCCTTGTATTTACGTGGGGTTATGGCATTCTTGGATTTGGACCTTTTGTCGAACAAACGAGTAGGCCACAGCAACTGCTTCCACCTTTGTTTGGGCGAAACGACTTCAGTGACAAAACTCATGTGGTGGCGATAAATTGTGGGGTCTTCCACATGGGAGCTATAAACTCAGAGGGCGATCTATTTATATGGGGAAAGAACAGATTTGGATGTCTTGGACTTGGCCACAAAAAGGACCAGTTTTTCCCCTTTAAGACGGCCGTCAATGGAAAAGTTCAAAAAGTAGCCTTTGGTGTTGATCACTCATTGGCATTGTGTCGACCTTTTATGTGAATTTGGCGTTGAATAAAAAAAAAGTTATGAAAGAAGAATGAATTTCTTTCACTGGTTTATTTGTAAGTATTGATTTTTGAATCCCAATTATGCAGCAGGTAAGTTGATTTCCTTCGGTTTGGATTAGACTGCTAATCAATGTGGAAAAACACCTGAAGGGGGGATTTATGGTCAATCGATTCAATAATCCACCAAATACCAAGCTGAGGGTTGAATTATACCTATCCGGGGATTTAATAAATGTCTTCAATTGAAGAACGCTTAAATTGGATTGGGTTTCCGCTAAAGAAGTGCAGGACTAAAACGAAAAATTAGGTAGAGGTAGAAAATTAAGATGAAGCAAGAGACATCAAAATAGTTTATCAATGCCACCAGCACCAGTAACAAAGCTTTAAGTTTTTACTCACAACGGCCGCTCTATGACGTATGACCATCGAGCAAGTTTCTTAACTATGTTTTGACAAGGCAAGTGTGATATACAACTTTGTATAAAAGCTAGCAACCTTTGTTAAAATCCGAAAGGAAAAAAAAGTTTTAATTCGTAATCTTTCGAGCAATTTATTTCTTAAATTTTTTATTTTCAAATTACCCATGGCAGATGAGGACAATGAAGAAATTGAACAAGTTCAACCATCCCAACTCAGCCGCAATGTTGACATAGAAAAAATAAAACAACTTGAGAAACTAAACGAGTATGTGCAACAAATGGCTTACAAACCGTTTGAGCCTCCACAAGCTTCCCAACGCACTGAAAGCCTTGCCAAACCAAAGAAGAAATACATTGTTGGAACATATACCGAGCACAAGGATAATCTACAGCCAAAGGAAAGGTCAGAACGAGTTCGTAGAACTGTAGAAAAATACAAACCTTTTCTGGCAGAGCAATTAGAAGATTTTATTCGAAAGCACCGACAGAAAGAAGCAAAACGTGAAAGAGATAAGCAACAACAACAGATTAACTACCACAAGACTCTTTTAAAACTACAAAAACAATGCGAGCAGCAACTTATGAACGCAATTGTGCGCAAATTTGCAAAAGAAGTGGCGAAAAGGACAAGTCAATTGCCGCCATCGAATGTTGAGACTGAAAGTTATCAGTCCCTTCAAAATGCACTTACATGTAATATGCTTTTAAATCTAGAGCTTCCCAATAACCGCCATTTGCAACATTATACACTTTACAAAAAAATTGCTGCTGTCCTTGCTGACATGATACTTCAAGCACTCTTCCTTGCTTATAATGACAACGATCAGGACGGCGCTGGTGATCGAAACCTATTGCAAATCAATAAACAAACAGGACTGGGCAATATATTGAAAATAAGAGCTCTACGAGCAGCGAAAAAAAAGCTTAAACACCAAAAAAAGAAAGATTATGGACACGGAAGAACTGTGTTGTCTCATTATTTGAATAAATAAATTTGACAAAAGTAAATTTTTTGTTTTAAGGAGTGCTACTGTAGCTTTTTTCACTTTTGTATATTTGGCTTCCAACTATCTAAAGCTAGATCCAAGTATTTAGCCTCAAGTTGGTTGTATGCCGTTAATTAAAGTTCTGAGAAGGACATGAAGTTTTTTGGATGCCTACCCTATCCACAAAAATTTAGCATAAATAGGCAACAACAACAGCGTCAAATAAAACCGTTCACGCATCGTTACAACCTGCTAGGAACATCTCAAGAGCAATTTCCCTGTGACCACGGAGAATGTAACTTGTAGCAAAACGTGCAGCTTATCCGTAAAATCTTTAAGAACTTTATTCCCCCCAATTACAAGGCCCGTCATACCTAATGCCAAAAAAAAAAATGAATGTTTTGCAACAGGTTTTGTAAAGAAATGTATCACAATATGCAAATTTTGTGGCAAAACAGTCGCTACAAGAGCGGCTTTTGAATTCGTAGTTTGAAATTGTTATGACAGGACTTGTGACGGTGACTACTCAGCCCTATCACAGATTCCATCATAGAAAACTTCCACACGGAAAGCTAAGTTACGAACTACGAAAATTTGTGATCACAAAATCCGAATGGAATAGAAGAAAGCATTTCCAGTTGCCACACTAAATACCGCCATGCTGGTTATCGAAATCAGCTGTTTTACGCCAAATGTGCAAGATCATTCACATTTTTCTGCAAAACACAATTTCTTTCGTATATAAAGACGACGATTTTACATTCCACTTGGATTTGGTGATACCGAATCTACGAATTTCGAAATTCCTTCCACTCCGAATGTATTATGTGATAGTGATCGGGATACTTAGACTTTTTTCGATTACGATGGAGTCTGTGATAGGGCTGAATTATCTTAGAGGAATGCATTCAGCTGCAGACATCCACTCGGCAGAAAACTGATTTTAAAGTTTCAGAATGACCAAAGGCTTTATTGAGACCACGTTTCGTTTCTTCTCCATTTTTATGTTTGTAATGAATTCATAGTTTCTAAAAGAACGTGCTTTTGTTTATTATCATGAAACAATTTATTTATTTGTTCGCTTCGTAATGCAAGAATTAGGTTTTTTAGTTGTTATAATATATAATCTTTTACGATCAGGTATTTTCTTTTTCATTGACTATATCAAATCAAAAGTTCTTACACAAATATCTAATTTTCAGGGAATAAAAAAAGTGGTACAATACCCTCTTCAGACAAAAATAATAGCTTTATTGATTGGACAATATCATATACTAAAACATGTTTCCTCTACTATCCAAATTAACACAGATTCAAATTCAATACCAATAATACTATACATAAATTTAAAACAGTTCTGAATGCATCAATGAGAAATTTTATGTTAAGACCATTGAATTGGTAGTAATTGATTTCCAAAAGGCGATTGAAAAATAAAAATAAAAAAAAAACGCATATTCATTGTATGTATGCTCAAGAAATCAAACACTTACTTTTACAAACATTAGGTACCATTAATTTGTAGGTTAGTAATTTTATAGATTTGAAAAAAATACAAAAAAAAGTGGTGTTTGTGTTCTTAATAAATTGATGCTCTTTTAAAAAGACTCCAAACAAATAATGACTACAAAAATAGTTTTGTTTTTATTTGTTTTATATTTATATGATGACAAAGATTGACATTCTAAGTTTCTGAATCCAAAAAACTTTAGCAGGAATGATTGATTATGTTCATTTGTTATTTACTGTAATTGTTTGAAAAAACTGAAACGAATCATGTCCTCGGCAATGGGCCTGTTTACTTTTATTTGAAGTTTAAGTACGTCTACTTTTAGTAAACCATGCAAACGAACATATTGTAATTATTATATTCTTTTTTTAATATCAACAAATTGAAAGGAAAGTTATTATTTATAATCGATCGGTTTTTGTTTCTTTTTTTCTGAACTTATAAAACAATTTTCCTTATTTTAGTTTTTTTCTTCAAACAAAACACATTCATTATACTGAAGTAAATATTAAAATAATAATAAAAAAAATGAAAAAAATAATCTACTCTTAAACATCTATATAAAATATATTTTTATTAGCAAAAAAGAAATTTGCACATAGCAAGAGCACCAGGTTTGCTAAGAATTTACTTCTTTTGCTTCGCCTCGTAGTCATCAATGTCATCGATGTTAACCAAATCGAATTCTACAATTTTGTTGCCTGAAAATTCGGCAAACTTAGCTGAATTGGACAAAAATCTGGCTTCGCGTTTGAACACTGAAAAGAAAAGAACAAAATTTGTTGAATTCATAGTTTTCATGGGTTGTCCTTTGAGAAACTGAATTGTATTGAATTGTATTCATTCCTGAATTTACTATGAGTTTTATTATGTAAATGTCAACTACGTGTGTTAAATGATGCAACATCGGGGGATATCAAAGCTCAAAGGGGTGTTTCACGATACTTGCTGTCATTTAGGACTGCTTTTAACTGTCGTTTTGTTATAGTTCTGACAATTTACGGACCCATTCTTGTATTTAATTGCCTTCTTACACGAGAAAAATGCAATGTTAGCTTTATTTACTCTTTCCTCTATATTGGTTTTCCAGGTTAGTTTTTTATCAAAAATTACGCCTAGATATTTAGCCTGATTGACTAGGGTGAGACTTACAACTTTAATGGCAGGAGGTCTGAAATCCATGATTTTGTATCTTCTCGTCTTAAGAGAACATGCTCCGTTTTGAGAGGGTTGATATTCAGACCTCGAACTTCAGCCCACTGATTAGGTTTATTTAGAGATTTGTAACAGATCTGCTAGAGTTTGTGGGTGTTTGCCTGAGACAGCAATTGCCACGTCATCCGGTTAGGCAACAACCTTGAAACCTACTTTTTCTAGACCGTTTAGTAGTTCGTTGACGACCAAGTTCCAGAGAAGGGGGGAGAGTGCTCCTCCTTGTGGAGTACCTCTGTTGGTAGTACTACTACTTTCGTAGTCACCCATTTTTGAATTGATGATTCTGCTACACAGCATTGAATTAATCATGTTTTTGTTGGGGTCTTCTATGTTTAAATTATCAAGACCACTCATGATCACTGAGTTTCTGACATTGTTGAAGGCGCCTATATCTAAAAAGGCGACCAGAGTGTACTCTTCATAGTGCAGAGAATATTCAATGGCGTATGTTAGAGAATGCACCGCCGTTTCCACTGATTTACCCTTTGTTTAGCGTGTTGTGCTGTGGAAATCAGACAGGTCTCAATTTTCTGGCTTAAAAATATGTCTTATACACTTTCCAGTGTTTCGTGGTTTGCTAGTTCGTGGTGATCATATCAGACACATGCTGAAGTTCTGCAGGAATGATTCCATCCGGCTCAGGTGCTTTGAAGTAGCAAGACATCGAACACTTTTTTGAGAGCAGTAAAGAATGAGAACAGCGAGAAGTAAACGCATCACTGCAACGGAAATTGCTCCCGTAAGGTTATCAGCTTGATCAGCATCACATCGAATATTGTACACCCCTACTTGGTAACCAAGTTACCGCTTCTCAGTGTCTGCTTGCTTCCTTAAGCTCATCATCACTCAGATTTTACACTGCACTAAAATCGCAAAAGATAGCACAGAGAAAAACAAAGAAATTAGTACATAGTACGTTTTTGTACAACTAAACCCCACCGAGTAATTGATCCACGTCGAAAATTTCACTATAAAAATCTTCTTCCTTCTCGGCGATACACGAGCATCGCGATCTCGAAAAGATCAAAGCTCTTCAATTTATCATGCGAGTACAAGACACAAGTTGACAATTATAACAAAAATCAAGTGGAAATGGTAAATCATAAGAAACAAAAATGACAAAAAAAGTCGTCTAAACTACAATCGATAGCAGGAGTTAGGCAACCTTCCAAAATTGTCAAATTTTTATTGTGTAAGTTGAATTAACATCACCACATCACAACTATTTGAGTGTTTTACATTTCAACAACTTTATAATAAGACGAAGCATATCTATAGAAAATCAGTTTGTCGGCTTGTCGAAAGCCTTTTTCGACATCACAGGGGCCGTTGAGCTCTTTTCCAACGTTGACGGATCAACGTAAATACTCCAAACTCATCATCCTTAAAGTAGTCAAGGGCAGTCCGATAAGTACTTAGCCTCTCCGCCCAATAGCGCTACTATCGCAAGAGAAACTTACTATAGTGTAGTACATTTTTGTAGAAGGCTACTGTCGAAATTTCAGCCAAATTGGACTCGCAGTTTTGTTTTAACCGCGTGTGGAAGCAAACGTGTCAGCGGATTTTAGAAAAATGGAAAAAGAGCAATATCGGTCAGTAATTCGATTCTTGTTTTTGGAAGGGAAATCACGCAGCGAAATCAAAGAGCGGTTGGATGCTGTGTACTGTGAATCTTCTCCTTCGATGGCGACCGTCAAAAATTGGTTCAACGAGTTTCAACGTGGTCGCACGTCGGTTTTTGATGAGCCACGCCCAGGTGCCCCGAAAACGGCTACCACGGAGGACAATGTGACAAAAATCCACGATCTCGTATTGGCAGATCACCGATTGAAGGTGCGCGAGATAGCTGAGATAGTAGTCATCTCGAAAGACTGCGTTGGTCATATCCTGCATGAAATTTGGGCATGAGAAAGCTGTCGGCGCGATGAGTGCCGCGTTTGCTCACTCCGGACAACAAACGCAACCGTGTGACCACTTCAGAGCCGCGGCTAAATTGGTCGAGTTCGGCTATGAACTATTGCCCCATCCACCGTATTCTCCAGATTTGCCCCCTTGCGACTTCTTTTTATTTCCAAACTTGAAAAAATCACTTGCCGGGCGGAAATTTGTGTCGAATGAGGAGGTCATCACCGCCCCGGAGGCCTACTTTACAGAACTCGAGAAAACGTATTTTTCAGATGGGTTAAAGAAGTTGGAGCATCGCTAGGTCAAGTGTATTGAACTAAAAGGAGATTATATTGAAAAATAAATCAACACTTTTCCAAAATTTTCGTTTTCCTTGTAGGCTAAGTACTTATCGGACTGCCCTCGTCTGTATTTTAAAATTCAGCGACTCTTTTTCCAAAACATTGCCTGAACTAATGATCGCTATCTAATGGTTTATAACCTCGTCAATTTAACTTGAAATTTTCATACACAAAAACTGAGAATTTTTGTTTTGATGAATGACAATAACAAATTTTTTTGTTTGTTGTATTTGTTTAGCAACAATTTCTTTACATTTGATCAGCTGAAGTGATAAACACATATTGGCTTCTTATTGATTCAAGTGGACATTTTCAACACTTAATTACTGACAGTGAAAAAAAGTTTTTTTATATTATTTCAACTTGTCGCCTTTTTACAGCGATGAGTTCTAAATTAAGACCAAAATTTGTACGATCAGATTAAGTAACGCATACCCAAAAAAGTCTATTTACTTGATTTTGTTTTTGTTTCCAATCGGTCTTTTGGATATGCCTTTGAATCTCTTAACATCTTGAAACTCATAATTGTTATCTAGAAACTATAAATTTGAGAGTACTCACCTCCAGAAACATATTTCTCCAACAAGTAAACCTTCATGTCGTAGCACTCGCTGGCAATCCTTTGTGAGATCAAAGTCATATCTGTAAGTTCTGGTGTAACCACACGCATGTTCAACCGCACTCGATCGGTATCAATATTGTAATAGCCCATGCCCATTTTTTGCATCAGATCAAAGAAGTTCTTAGGTGGCAAAGTAGTTTCTCTATCCAAGGGCATAACAAAGCACCTGTTAGTTGAAGTATCAATAATAGCCGATTGGTTATCTTTGAAGTCGTGCATAAAACGTCCCCGACGACCGTCTTTGAAATCGGGTACGTTAATTCTTGAGAAACTTTCGTCATCTGTCAAATCAAGTTCAACTTCTTCGCGGAAGAAGTCGTCAGCTGGCATCTCATTCATATATGACGATTCGTTGGGCATTTTGAAAAGATTACGAAGATCACTCATTTGAATTAACTCTGGATGCGCATACAAACGGTTAATGGACATATTTTGCCGTGAAAAGTATGGAACATCGCACATTCCTCGATAGTGTAGACTTCGTTGGGTTGGTGCATACATCCTATAAATGGCTACACCACCAAGAATACCAATCATCATTACAGCCAAAGCCGAAAGGAACAGGAAAATAGTCGTAGAAGCTGAGATATGACGTCGGTTGAAAACCATTGACTCAGCATCTGGTTCTCCTGTCAAAGGTGCCTGAAATAAAAATAAAAAAATTTTTAAAAATTAATACCGAACATGTGATTAATTTATGACTAAAAAAAGAAACACAATTCGCCGGTTTCATATGATGACACTATTCGTGAATGTTTAACAACACGTACTTATGATTGTAAATGAAAATATATACAGGCATACACAAGCACGATGCTAATTTGCTTTTTATTACTGCGATTTATTTTAATGAGATTAGGTCGTTTTGGAGTCTTTATCAACAAAGTACACTTTCTATGTGGAATTTTTTCAGTTAACAATTTGTCATGAGTGATTTGTTTTTATAAATCGCTGAGGCTTCCACCAACTTATATTGTATTTTTTTTACAAATATTATCGTCTGTCTATTCAACTAGCCTTGGGTCGAGAAAAAAAATAACAACTTTGCAATGAATTTATCATTTTTACTATACGAGAGTCTGCACAGGCACATACACACCCTTCAACATATAATAAGGGCGGAATATCGTTTGGCATTTTAATCAACCTTATAATAGGCGTTACACTTATGGCACTTTCCATTGGACGAAAAGTGCATTGGTGCAAAAAGATCGCTTCTCATGATTCTGAGGAGTGACAGCCGCTTCTCTATTTGAAATGAGAATCGACTCAAGAAGCAGTTACTCAAAAATGTCAAAAAGAAAATTTTCTTCAAGGAATATTTTTGAAGAAAATTTTCTCTCAAATACCAATCTCATACAGAAATACCACTCTTTTTTCGGAATCTGAAAAAATTAACGCTTTTCAAAATTATTTCAGTAACTTATACTCAAATCAAATCCCTACAACAAACCCACAGTCATTATTAGAAATTAATACAACAAAAAATTCATTTTTAGCATGGCATAACAATCCTACCGTTTCATTTTTCTCTTTAGCAAATAAATCAGACTGTCAATTAACAAATGATTTTGTCTCTACTGATTTTGTTGAATCCATAATTAAAAATTTAAATAATAAGAAATCATCAGGGCCCGATAGTATTTCTAACTTCTTTTTAAAAAAATGTTATAAACCAATTCTGACACCATTGACTATATTAATCAATAATTGTATTAATAATTTCTACTTTCCAGAGATGTGGAAAGTAGCAATTCTATTACCAATAAAGAAAAAAGGTTCATGCAATGACGTCGAAAACTTTAGACCTATTTCACTTCTGTCTAACCTAGGGAAAATCCTTGAACGTGCGATTTATAACAAAATTGAAACTTTTTGTGATGAAAATAACATCATCCCAAATACACAATTTGGCTTTAAGAAACATCATTCAACCGAACACGCAATCATGTATTTCGAAAATATCATTCTTGAAAATCTAAGAAGAAGAGAATGCACAGTTACATGTGCCATTGACTTAAAAAAAGCATTCGATTCAGTCTGGCACGACGGGCTCATTTATAAAATGATTTCGCTTAACTTCCCAGTTAATTCAATTAAAATTATTTCTAATTACCTTTCTAACAGATCGTTCAAAATTAAAATCGGTTCAAATTTCTCCAACAATGTGCAAATTTCATGTGGAATACCCCAAGGTTCATACTTGGGACCTTTCTTATATAACATATTCATACACGACTTACCTTCAACTTTCGGACCATCTCGAAGCATACAATATGCAGACGATACACTTATTTTTGCTTCACATGAAAGACCCCACGAAGCACTTCAATCAGTCAAACAACATGTTGAACTTCTTGCAAATTACCTTAATTCTTGGGGTATTTCCATCAACTATCAAAAATCGGAATTAATCTGCTTTAGAAATGCTTCTCCTCGCGGTCATTATCTTGCTGTTAGGGAAAGCAAGCAAATAAAACTTAACATTAACGGCAATAACATCCCCCTAAACAAGCAAATAAAATATTTGGGCATTAATTTAAATGAAAAACTTAGAATGAATCCACATGCTCGCATAGCACTTAAAAAAGGCAAAGCAGCAACATCACAACTAAAGACACTATTTAGATCAACCTTTATCGACAAAAACACGAAACTTCTCTTATATAAAACCCTCGTCAGACCTGTTCTATCATATGGCTTTATATCTTGGTTCAAAATTTCGCCAACAGTGGCCAAAGAGCTCCAAAGCTTTGAACGATACGTTCTAAGACACTGCATTAGCAAATACAAACGACCTAATGGCAAATGGTTTCAAAATAGTGTTATATATAATGAATCTAAAATCAAACCTCTACTTGCATATCTTTCTGATCTGGCGACAAAAAAAATTTTCTCATACAGTTACCACGAAAACCCTCTGATCAAAAATATCTACACGGAAAATATCCCCTTTAATATTGAAGACAGATATTATGTCTCTCCAATAAGTATTGCAAACTCCTCAACAACAAGACTTTTCGAAATTGATGAAAATAATTTTCTCTCTGACTTCTATAGGAGTAGCAACCCAAACACTTATCGAGGCTGAACCGACTCTACCAAATTTTAAGTTATTCTTTTTTGACAAAAATATGAAATAAGAAAAAAATAATAAATAAAAATAATATGATTCATGTCACCACATTTATTTAACAAGTTCAAAAAAATTAAACACCCTGATTTAACTATTTAGTACAATAATAAGATACTTTGTAAGTCCTTAATTTCAAAAAAAACCTCCATTTGGAAGGTTTCATGTAGACGGGAATCGACGATGGATGAATCATTATGATTCACCCACCGTCGAATCTAATCTACACTTTCTTTTTCATTTTTATTTAGTTTGTAAGTTAGTCTTTAAGTAATACCAAATAAACTTCATGAAAAGTGTCTTTGAGCATCACTTATAAAAATATTGTTCCTACTAAGTAAGTTTATGAAAATATTGTTAGTAAGTCATTGTACGTTATAAATATACACCATTATGTAAGAGCAAGACTAATTCTAGGTCAGCAATTAAATTTTCTTAGTCATAAAAAAAAAAACCAATGTTAAAAAGAAAAGTCTCAATAAATAATTCATTCATTCATTCATTCATTCAAGGAATATTTCATTCGAGATCAAGTAGTCGTGACGATAAGTCGCAAACAAATATTTATCTTGATTGTGAAAAAAAAAAAAAATCCAAAAAATAGGCTCAAAACTATTAAAGCGATTTTTAATAAAAAAAGACAATTTGTCAAATTTGAACTTAATATTATCAATCAACCACAAAAGTGGTAAAACCATTGATTTTTTATCAAGAAAAAAATTTCAAAAAAAAAATTTATTGAAGTTACATATATAAAATGAATAATACCGTTGGGTGGCCACCAGAGCCACCCTCTCAGCCCAATAAAAATTCAAAATCTCCATCTGAACTCTTAATGGAAAGTGATTTTACCAATATATATAATAATATAGAGACATTTTGCAATGATACTCCGCAAAGACAAATCAACGAAAATAACGTAAAAAAATCATCCGCCATTCCGTTAGAACAAATAATGGAACAAAAGTTTGCTGCATCATCAACGAAGCTGCAACAGATGCTATCTAGCGACAATGACTGTTTTATCAAAATTAAAGAAAGAAGAAAGCGAGCTGCCGAAAACATTCTGTCATCTAATTCTAAGAAATCAGCACACACTCAAAAGAACGATAAAGCCAATGATGTCGTTAACAACAAAAATCAATTCAGTCTGCTTCAAGACATGGGTGATGATGATGAACCCACTCATCAAAACGAAACAACAACACAACCGTTATTGAATTCAAAATGGTGCCCTTATATTTATATATCAGGTTTAAAATCTAGCGCAATTCGAAATTTTATTCTAAGTGATTTTGCTGATGAAATTAACAATAACAATGTTTTACTAAGAACTGACGGATTTGGTAGAGTTCAGGTAAGAGTAAAAAATCCAATTTTACATACTGTTCTTTTCGATAATTTTAAAAAATCTAATAAGCTTGAAGGTCACTTCTTCACGCCTAAAGCTTTTCGAAACCATTCAATCTTACTAAAGGGACTCTCTAGTTGCTACTCTGCTGAAGAAGTCAGAGAGGAACTTATTAGAATTAATAGCTCGTTAAACATAGTTCAAATTAAACCATTTGTAACCAAATGGTCTAAAAGTCAAAATTTCGATTTAGATATTTTCTTATGTACAGTTAAGACCTATGAAGACTTATCCAAATTGAAAAAAATCAAAATTATCCTTCATCATAAAATCTGGTGGGATTCTATTAAAAGAGAGGGCCCGATTCAGTGCTTTAACTGCCAAAGATTCGGACATGGTAGTAGATACTGTGCTTACGAGTCGCGGTGCGTCAAATGCGGGAAAAAACATGACAAAACTGAAGATTGCGCAGCTAAAGTAAATGATGACGGCACTCCATTTAATGTTTTCTGTGTTAACTGTGGAGAGATAGGGCACCCAGCCAGTTTTAGTTCATGCCCAAAACGTATTCAATACACTAATTTCAGAGATTCCAAAACATCAAAAAACATTTCAAGTAGATCTTATACTATGGCCGAAGTAAATTCAACATTGTTGAAAAGTTCTGTAACTTATGCAGACCAGCTTAAATCAAACTTGCAACCTGAAACATCGGTCCCAAGGAAGGCCAATAACAAAAAAGCCGAATCTTCAATATTTGGAGATTTTACAAATGAATCAATCAAACTTTTCGGCATTCCGATCAATGTTCTGATGACTAAAGTCAAAACGTTTTGGCCTAATTATAAACTGCTTAATGAAAACGAAAAACCAGGTGCCTATCTCGGGTTCATTGCCTCACTAACACCATGAATATGAAAGCCCTCACCATTAACATCAACTCGCTAATCTCCAATGAAAAGTGTTCTGAACTCGACCTTCTCATTACTGATATTCAACCTACTTTTGTCTTTATTCAAGAAACAAACCTCAAATCCTATCACAAGAGATATTTCGAAAAATATAAATTTATCAGAAACGACTCAGGGGTCGGAACAGGAATCTTAATCAAAGATTCAATCAAATACTCTGTTGTTTCTTTTAACAACAATGTTATTAACACTACGATCATTTATATTGAATCCAATGATTCACATGGACAAAACGACAAAATAGCATTAGTATCTATATATATTCCATGCAACACAGGCCCACCAGTCCAACAAGCTTTTGACGAACTTCTTGATGTTCTTTCAACATGCAATCACTTTATTATAGGAGGTGATTTTAACTCCCGGTATCATTTCTGGGGAGATAGCGTCATCAACTCAAATGGACGCAACCTTTATAATTGGTACCAAAATAATATACTACAAATCGACATAATATCTCCGGGAGAACCAACATATCCAAGATCTTCATCCTATATTGACTTTTTTATGACATCTCCAAATCTAACAGCTCAAAACCATAGCTGCGTCACACTTGACGCAATTTCGGATCATTTCTCGGTATTTCTTGCCTTAAATATCATGGACTTCAACCCAATACCTGACTTTCAAGAACATCCATTAACATTTAAAAACACGAATTGGACACATTGTAATAGAGATATAACATCAATCATTGCAGGTTACTCCATTCCCAACGACACTAATCTTTCAAATCATGAAATAGACCAACACATTGCTTTCATTACAAACGCTCTAAAGACATGCATGACAAATCACTCTTCGATACTCAAAATTAAAAGTACTTACAAAAATATAAGCATAAATACTATTAACTTGATGAAGACGAGAAAAATATGGAAAAGACAACTTAAACGCATTTTCCACTTTCATGGAAATCGAGTTAATTCCACATACCTTGAACTTTCAGCCAGAATTTCATGCCTGAGTAAAATCATTAAAGATAGAATTAGAATTGATCTTAATGATAATCTCAAAATTAGACTACGTAATCTCAAACCTTCACCAAAAGTTTTCAAAGAAATAAACCAACTTACCGGACGTAAAAAAAAATCAGACCCCTCTCAAATACCAATCTCATACAGAAATACCACTCTTTTTTCGGAATCTGAAAAAATTAACGCTTTTCAAAATTATTTCAGTAACTTATACTCAAATCAAATCCCTACAACAAACCCACAGTCATTATTAGAAATTAATACAACAAAAAATTCATTTTTAGCATGGCATAACAATCCTACCGTTTCATTTTTCTCTTTAGCAAATAAATCAGACTGTCAATTAACAAATGATTTTGTCTCTACTGATTTTGTTGAATCCATAATTAAAAATTTAAATAATAAGAAATCATCAGGGCCCGATAGTATTTCTAACTTCTTTTTAAAAAAATGTTATAAACCAATTCTGACACCATTGACTATATTAATCAATAATTGTATTAATAATTTCTACTTTCCAGAGATGTGGAAAGTAGCAATTCTATTACCAATAAAGAAAAAAGGTTCATGCAATGACGTCGAAAACTTTAGACCTATTTCACTTCTGTCTAACCTAGGGAAAATCCTTGAACGTGCGATTTATAACAAAATTGAAACTTTTTGTGATGAAAATAACATCATCCCAAATACACAATTTGGCTTTAAGAAACATCATTCAACCGAACACGCAATCATGTATTTCGAAAATATCATTCTTGAAAATCTAAGAAGAAGAGAATGCACAGTTACATGTGCCATTGACTTAAAAAAAGCATTCGATTCAGTCTGGCACGACGGGCTCATTTATAAAATGATTTCGCTTAACTTCCCAGTTAATTCAATTAAAATTATTTCTAATTACCTTTCTAACAGATCGTTCAAAATTAAAATCGGTTCAAATTTCTCCAACAATGTGCAAATTTCATGTGGAATACCCCAAGGTTCATACTTGGGACCTTTCTTATATAACATATTCATACACGACTTACCTTCAACTTTCGGACCATCTCGAAGCATACAATATGCAGACGATACACTTATTTTTGCTTCACATGAAAGACCCCACGAAGCACTTCAATCAGTCAAACAACATGTTGAACTTCTTGCAAATTACCTTAATTCTTGGGGTATTTCCATCAACTATCAAAAATCGGAATTAATCTGCTTTAGAAATGCTTCTCCTCGCGGTCATTATCTTGCTGTTAGGGAAAGCAAGCAAATAAAACTTAACATTAACGGCAATAACATCCCCCTAAACAAGCAAATAAAATATTTGGGCATTAATTTAAATGAAAAACTTAGAATGAATCCACATGCTCGCATAGCACTTAAAAAAGGCAAAGCAGCAACATCACAACTAAAGACACTATTTAGATCAACCTTTATCGACAAAAACACGAAACTTCTCTTATATAAAACCCTCGTCAGACCTGTTCTATCATATGGCTTTATATCTTGGTTCAAAATTTCGCCAACAGTGGCCAAAGAGCTCCAAAGCTTTGAACGATACGTTCTAAGACACTGCATTAGCAAATACAAACGACCTAATGGCAAATGGTTTCAAAATAGTGTTATATATAATGAATCTAAAATCAAACCTCTACTTGCATATCTTTCTGATCTGGCGACAAAAAAAATTTTCTCATACAGTTACCACGAAAACCCTCTGATCAAAAATATCTACACGGAAAATATCCCCTTTAATATTGAAGACAGATATTATGTCTCTCCAATAAGTATTGCAAACTCCTCAACAACAAGACTTTTCGAAATTGATGAAAATAATTTTCTCTCTGACTTCTATAGGAGTAGCAACCCAAACACTTATCGAGGCTGAACCGACTCTACCAAATTTTAAGTTATTCTTTTTTGACAAAAATATGAAATAAGAAAAAAATAATAAATAAAAATAATATGATTCATGTCACCACATTTATTTAACAAGTTCAAAAAAATTAAACACCCTGATTTAACTATTTAGTACAATAATAAGATACTTTGTAAGTCCTTAATTTCAAAAAAAACCTCCATTTGGAAGGTTTCATGTAGACGGGAATCGACGATGGATGAATCATTATGATTCACCCACCGTCGAATCTAATCTACACTTTCTTTTTCATTTTTATTTAGTTTGTAAGTTAGTCTTTAAGTAATACCAAATAAACTTCATGAAAAGTGTCTTTGAGCATCACTTATAAAAATATTGTTCCTACTAAGTAAGTTTATGAAAATATTGTTAGTAAGTCATTGTACGTTATAAATATACACCATTATGTAAGAGCAAGACTAATTCTAGGTCAGCAATTAAATTTTCTTAGTCATAAAAAAAAAAAACCAATGTTAAAAAGAAAAGTCTCAATAAATAATTCATTCATTCAATTCATTCATTAATTCAAGGAATATTTTTTAAGAGCCATAGGTTTTTCACTCACACAAAGGCAATTACGTTAAACTGAACAGAAATTATTTTGGGTGTTCCATTGGTTTTTAAAATGAGTGCTTCCCCGAGTGAAACCAATGGAAAGTGCCATTAAACGCCTGGAAAATGCCAGATCTACACGACTCGCAACGAATTGTATTTTTTTTTCTGGGGCTAGATTCCGCAAGAGTGAATTTTAAATGTGTACAAGAAAAATTGTGCACAAACTCTAATTTGGATTCCCCAAGGGTGAAAGTGAGTTTTTTTTTGACAGAAGACGTGTACACTATCTTTCAAACTTACTCACGGTCTTTCAGAGCGTGCAGAACTTTTTTGGTTCTCACGTTTTTCAATCTGCAAGAATTCACCCGAATTTTTTGCTTGTCGAATCAGCTGTTTGTGAAATCTCCCCAAACAAGTGAGGCCTCTTAGGCCTATTTTTGTGGGACCTTTAGGTTAAGTTCGGTTTAAACAGCTGTCATGAAAACAAATGACACACTTTAGACCCATAAGAATTACGTGAGGAATTACCTCACTTAGCAAAACCATTTGGAGCTTTTGATAAAGCGATAGAGATGAAGGGTGTCTGTGTTCGTCAGATTGCTTAGATCATCAAGGAAATATTTTCTTAGATGTAGTTTTCTTTTGAGGAAGAGTGAAGGATATGAGCAGAGGAGGTGTGGGACTGTCTCTCCTCCTCATCTAAGCAGCTTCTGAAAAAGTCGTTAGAGGAAATGCAGAGTCTTATGTATCCGACAATGTCCGGCAATGATATTGATTACGGATCTAACGTGCTATCTGATTATGGGTAACAAATGTCTTGTGTGTTTTGGATCCAGCTCTGGCCGTATCTGTTTTGTTACCACACAAGTAGTCATATTGTAACACCTATTATTTGTTATATCCATTGCCTCTTGCTTTATCACAAGTTTGGAGGTAGCGATTGGTATACCAATATTCAACCTTCTGGTTGAGATCGGTAGGACGGTTCTATCTCTGGCGAGTTCATCGGCTTTGCAGTTACCTAGGATATCTCTGTGCCCCGGCACCCAAATAAGGTGAATATTGAACTGTTCAGCCATCTCCTTAAGAGATAGGCGACAGCTCAGGTTGGTTAATAAGTTCGCAGAAACAGCGCCGAGTGATTTGAGGGCTGCTTGACTGTCTGAGAAGATCCGGATATTCACTGAGGATATCACGCTTTCTTTAAGCCACGATAGGAACTCTTTGATCGCCAGAATTTCCGCTTGGAACACGATACACGATACACGATTTGGAAGGCGGAATGAGAGAATTACATTGTGCCTGTTTGAGTACACCCCGCAGTCGACACCTTCATCGGTTTTTGAACCATCTGTTAATGAATTGAACCATCTCTAAAAGAATTCTTCATCTTCCCAGATAGTTCTCGGTAGGATTGAGACTTGGAACTTGTTTTCAAAAACCAGTTGGGGGATGTCGTAGTCGGAGTGACTTGTCCCCTCGTAGGGTACGCCACCAAGTTGACCTCAGTATGCGTCAGGAAACAACCCGGTTTTGGATTGTCTCTTGTTTGAGGCCAATCAAATAATGATTTCGCTGCATTTGTCTGTACGTGGAGTGTCTGCCTTTTTTTACTCTTTCGCGAAAGTATCTGCAAGTAGCATGATATTGTCTTTTTGTCGTGGTTCTCTCCATCTTTCCTTTGAACATGGCAATGTCAACTGAGCTGTGCTTTAAATTCTCCAAGATGGTAATTTTGACGTGAAGGCTTCCACAGATCTTGGTACTTTTTATACGATCAAGCTTTTTACACCTGCTGTCATACGGAACATCTTCTTCTCAACTGCTGTCAACTTACTCTTACTTTTTTTTGTACATTGGCCAACATTGTGAACCGTATGTGAGCGCAGGACGCACAACTGTGGTGTAGGGCCTTCCCTTCAGCTTATGCGACATTTTTCTATCATAGAATTTGGTGGAGTTTTTCCACTTCATCCACATACTTCATCTCAAAATACTTGGCAATGTGTCGTGCCCGTGGTGTAATGGTTAGTATATCTGCCTGGAGTTTAGGCCTAAAGTCACAGAAACATTCAATTTCCACGAGTAGCACCTCTCGGGAGGAATTGAAAAGTTATGCGATAGAAATTACACTGCTTTCTCCATAAGGTGTTTAAAAGAATAAAAAAAAAAAAGAACCTTGTTTGTCCCCCCTATCCCTCACCAAGGTATACTTGAAAAAATGCCTAGGCCCCGCACTCTGTTTAGCTACCCTATTTACTTTGATGGCAATTAACTCGATGTGGGTGTATCTACCCAACCTAACTTTAAGTTGCAAATGTCGCAGTTCTACTTTTAGGCTTAATTTTGTATTACCTCCACTCTAATAATTCTGCATCGAAAGAATTTCAAGAATTAAACCTAATTATTTAGCCAAAAAAAAATTAACACAAAAACAATCAAGTCAAATTATGCAGTCCATTACAAACGCCTTTGTTTGTTGTCCAACAAAAATAACTATAATTGAGCTACGTTTTACTATCTCTCAATCCATTCCGGACTGCACAGTCAGCTATACCAAATTCCACATTAAAAAACAAGAAAGAAATTGAATGAATCACAATTATGTGTAGTATAATGAGTGTTGGGCCATGACTGAATGTGATAAACAATAGCAGTGTAAACACATGAACTCTTCTTATCAAACACCAGTCGTATTATGCGATACATTACTTATCATTGCGTTATACTAAAATTCCCAACGGCTGAAGTCAACTCATGACTGTGTAGTGTGTATAATTATTTAAGTTCATCAACTAAAAAGGTTTTATCTGTTTGTAGGTAAGATCTACATACATAACAGTAAAACAATTATGAAGAGAAAAATAAAAAGTTTACAACAGTCATCATTTTTGCGACGCTAATCTAGAAAAAGTTATTTTACTTTTCCCTTTGTTTTGGGTTTTGCATGGTTGCACATTGCCGATGAGATTGGTTTCAATTCCTTGCAAATGCACTGGCTGCGATTTAATTTAATTAGTAGGAGTAATGGCTCTGCCAAGGAGAACACAAAAAGTGGTGTTCCCAAACTAGTCACCAAAATCAAATCAAACAAAAATGCAAGTTCGAAATTTTTTGCACGTGACGCAAAGCGACACACAAAAAGTAGATCAAAATTGTTACGATGCGGTTCTTATTTTGCAACAATTATTTATTATTTTCTATCCGCTTTTCAATAAAGCTGAAATGCGATATATGTGTAGGGAGGTACATATATCCAAAACGGAGGTATCTTGGAGGGTATGATTGGGCTTGCACACTTTATCCAATCAAATGTCGTGTTTTTTTATATATACAGAGGGAAAATTAAATGTATTTCAAGGTGAAATGAGAAAAAATCAATACGAAAACATTGTCGTGCAGAGAATCATATGAAGTTAGGATCAAAGTAATGCACAATTGTGAGTTCTGATCTATAAAGTAGATTAAATTTTTTTTTCTAGAGATTTATTCTTTCACATAAATTGAAACTGAAATAATAAAAATAGAAAAAAAATAAAAACTTACCAAAGGCGCAGTTGGTAAGGTTTGCCCATCACTGGCCACCATTCCCAATGGAAGGGGGACTTTTTCTGACTTCTTTTCATTTGATGGCTTGGTTAAAATTGTCATTTTGAATTAATTTCTTTGTACTTTTATTTATACAGTACTTTTTTACAAATTAAAAATGGTGTTTGGATGAAAGAGTTAAGTGATTTGAGAAAAATAAGCCTTCCGAGCTGTTGCGTGAAAATACAAATTCGATATTGAAGTGATGAATTGTGAAATTGTTTCATCCAGCGTGAATTTTTTTCAAAATGAACTCGAGTATCGCTTTGGGCGACATTTAATAGAAACGGAACGGAATGGGGAAAAGAACTTGGTCATATGGAATTCTGTATATGGCTGCAGCAACAGGTGTGTTTGAATAAAAATTTTGAATATTGCATGACTTAACAAACAACACACAACACCAGTGCTGAGATTTACATCCCGATTCTATCCAAAGTCACTCATGACTCACACATCACACCTTTCCAGAAGAGTCACAATTTTTAATTCAATTCACAACGTTGTGACTTTTTGCCAGAATTGGACTGTTAGCTAATTTCACTTTCCCGTGAGTGAATGAAGGAAGTCACTTTCCATTGAAAATTGATTTAGATAAAGGAATTCAGTGAGAGAGTAAGTGCAATTCGCTGTCAGATTACTCACTTACCGCCACGCCGTATTAATGCTATACCATTTTCCAATTAAAGCCTTGCGCAAACCAATGCGGTGAGATCGTACGATGCGATTGCGATAAGTCAAATCCCTATGCATTAAGTCAAACGTTTATGGACGTTTGACTTAATGCATAGGGATTTGACTTATCGCAATCGCATCGTACGATCTCACCGCGTTGGTTTGGCCAAGGCTTAATCCATGGAATAAGGCTTAAAGCCTTGCGCAAACCAACGCGGTGAGTGCGTGCGATGCGGTTGCGGTAAGTCAAGTCCATATGCATTAAGTCAAACGTCCATAAGATTACATAGAGATTTGACTTAATGCATATGGACTTGACTTACCGCAACCGCATCGCACGCACTCACCGCGTTGGTTTGCGCAAGGCTTAACCTTTGTATATAGAAACTATAGTAATATCACTTTCCAATATTTTTTATTAACATTGTTCGTCACTAGGGTGCGCCAACACCGGCGGAGCAGCTGTTATGCTCATGGTGGAATGTATCACTTTAGGTGAGCATTTCCTATGGGTTAGAAAGTAATGCATATATGATGAAATTTAAACGTTGTGATTTGCTTCCTACTCTTACCTCCTGCTCTTGAAAAATAGGCTTGTGGAACACATTGGAAATTTTGTGGACCACTTTCGACTTCCAAGCTCCGAAAAAAATATTGGAAAGTGATAGTACTATACGATGTATATACAAAGGCTTAACCCAGCTATTCCGCGTTTATTAATACGGCGGTTAGCATTTCAGCAGTGAAACCCTTCGCAAATCAGCCTGGTTAGTGCGTGAAATGCAGAGAGAGAGAGAGAGAGAGAGAGAGAGAGAGAGAGAGAGAGAGAGAGAGATTTGTTGAACAATCTTTATTTTAGAAAATTGATTAACTTGTCAAAGTTTGCAATCCGTTAGGTCTTCATACTGTTCCAAAGATTATCATTTTCATTTGATTGAAGATCAAAAGTGCAATTTCGTTCAGGCCGTAGTTAGCAATGCTGAAAAAACATGACTGAATAAGTGCCGATTTACATTCAGACGGTTTGCCTGCTGCGTGTTTCGTATATTTTCTTTTGAACCCTCATCCCGACAGTCTCTCATTTTTACACTCAGACGTTTTGCGGCTGCGGGTTTTTTGACAATTCTCTTTCATTTTTTGTTCTCACCCATAGAGTCAAAATGTGAAAATAATCAAAGAAGCTCAGATGCATTATTTATAAATCCATTAAAAAATAATCTCATAAAGAGAAAAATGTCATTTGAAATGGTAAATAATTTAATTAGATTTTGCAGCAATGATTATTGACATCATGGATATGGAAAATACATGAAAATACATGGAAAATTAAAGAAATTGTCCGACGGCATACTACTTCTTTACTCATGAACATTAGAAGATACAATAAAGCAACGACAAGAAACAAAGAAAGACAAGAAAAAGAAACGTCAAAAACCATCCAAGACAACTGGACAATCCTCAACCCAAAACTTTCCGGGTAGAGATTTTTTAAAGTATTTCTATTTCATCTGCTTTCTCTTTCGCACTTATTTCCGTCTTTGCAAAACCGTCTGAATGTAAATCGGCACTAAGCTATTAAATTTAATGTTATGTCAGAAAAACATTTAGCTAGCTTTGCCCTTTTGTATGATTTCAGTAGTTAGTGGGATCTCCATTTAAACAAGGTAATTGATGGCCTTTACTGTGTACAAATTCCAACCACCTACATTTCGACTCTCGCTTAGTCTATTGTCTGACACTCGTTAGTTCTGTTTTGATAACAACTCGTCAGCTGTTCTTGAAACTTTATTTTGTACTTTTCTTTTATATCCAAATTATTTCACAGTCTAATTAATTGCATTTCTATAAACATAAACCGTAAAAATCATTGACAACTCAAGCATTCCATTATGGCAGAAGCAGCCAACTTTGCTCCAAATCTACAGAACGTTCCATCGATCTTTGAAATAACCGCATCAGAGGTGCTTGACAACTTGATATACCCTGCCTTTTCAAAAATATTCGACTACATTGGGCTAAAAACAAATCTACGAATCTACGACACGATCTTCTCGGAGGATTTGTCTCCTGTGGTGACGTTCTTTCTGCAGTATTTTTACTTAAAACAAAGAGGTGGATCATTTGGTGAAAGCTTTTACGGTCTTCAAAGGCATGAAGCGACCAGCGGAGAACTACTATCGCAAAAGAAAAGGATTCTTTCGGCATCTCTCCTTACATTTCTGCCTTACTTCGAAAAGAAACTAAAACAGCGTAGTACACAACATGAAGAGACCCAATGGGAAGAGTATCTGATCAAGGCTTTCCATGCTTACAATGCAGCGAAGGCAGTTAACACATTCCTATATCTGGCGAAATACACAGCATGTCATTCACCAATCCTTCGCTTCCTTGGACTAACGCTTAGACATCCCAAAGAACCACCTAAAGATGACAAAGCGACTTTCATGATTTTGAAATTGCTCGAAGTGATGGCATTCTTCCTTCAGTTCATTCAGTGGTGGTATTCAAAGAAACAGAGTCAACAAATCGGTGGCCTTCGGAATCCCGAACCCATGAAAGTGACTAAGTTAGACGAACGCAACCATCCCATTGGGATGTGTCCCATTTGCTTACAGAAGATTTCAAACCCAACGGCCTGTACATTGTCCGGATACGTCTTCTGTTGGAAGTGCATAGCCAACCAAATCAAACAGCGAAGCAAGTGTCCAGTCTCCGGTTATCCCATCAGCATCGAAGACTTGGTGCGGATTTACGAATAATTAAGTCAAGGTGATTGTTTTTTGTTTTTAATAAAAGAAAATGTTGTTTTTGGAAACAAACTAAGTCTGTAATTGTGTAGAATTCTAATAAAAATTAAGTAAAATGCACTAAAGTGGTCTAAGACCGTGTAAAATAAAGCCCCTTCTCCCAGTCGAACGCGAGAACACGTCCGTAAAAGTCCCAGTACGCTGTCATGTGATAACCCATATTGGTCAGCACCACAATATACTCGAAGAATGCAAAGTACGTGTAAACTGAAATAAAAAACAAACAAACACCAAAGTTAACCATGATTGAAATTATTTAAGCCTCATAAAACTAAAACACACCTCCTGGTTCACAGTGGTTATTGTGCCGAACAAAAAAATAACCCGCCAATCCAAATGCTACAATGTTGATAAGAAACAAGCATCCCTTGTACCGCAACGCCAACTCCTCTTGTCGCGTTTGGGTCGATATATTTTTGCCTTTCTTATTTAAAATATATGACAACAGCATGTAAATCTCACTAGTGGCAATGAATAAAATAAAACAAAACTTGTGCGTTTCATAGCTATCGCTCGAATTCCACATTGATAATCCGAGCAATGCAAAATTTTCGATGACATTCAGCAGACAGGCGAAATGCGCCAATGCCATGTATTTCAATCGAATCGTTTCGTTGTAATACTCTACGTACATCTTAGCTACGCCTAGTCGGGGAAGAAGATGAATACAAATGGCTAGCTGCCACACAAATCGCTGCGGCTGGTAGCTGCCAATCGCTGCTGATATGGACGGAAGGTAGTTGGCCACTTCGCAATGTGTAAAAGTTGAGCGTTCGAAAAAGAACAACAACGACCAGATCACACAAAATATAAAACTAAATAATGGCAAGCAAACGGTATAGATTGCAAAGCGACCGAAAGCAAATTGGATTCGGGGCTTCTGGCCACCGACACGTTCATATAAGGGTAGCATCACTATGCGCGAGTGGTGCTTTGATCTAAAGGAATTATTGGATTTTTCCTTTAAAAATTCACATTATAAGGAGAAATTATTTTTGTTAATTAATTGTTGTGTTGTGTAAACAAGAGATTAATTTGCAGAGAAACAGAACGTTGAACTAATTTCATTTTTCGTTGCAGTTTTTTTTTCCTTTGCAACGTGACAGCTAGAAAGGTGCAGTACGAGACTCGTCGAGGGACAAATTCAAGGTTTGTTTGTTTTGATGTTGGAATAGGAACATAATAGATCGAAAATAAATATTCTTTAATTAATAACCAAACTAAGGGGCTGCAGCAGAGGCACAAAAAATGTTTTTTCCGGGTATCGCCTTTCGCGAGGAATTGGCAAGTCCTCCGTTTAAATTCATGCCATGAAAAGCGCTTTCTCAAAAAGCCGTTCGGATCCGGCATAAAATTGTAGGTCCCCTCCATTCCCTCACAAGGCATGGTTGTGAGAAATGCGCTAGGCCCAGGGGCTCCTCGCTCTGTAGCGCCACCCTATTTTTTTATTTTATTTAAGGGGCTGCAGAGTTATCAAAACATCTTATTTCGATTACGCCTCTAGATAAGGTAAGATAAGTATGTAATATGCAATAAATACTAGCAACCGTGTTTAGAAAGAAATTCTAGACGGTGAATAGACAAAAACACCTCTAAGTGACACAAAAGCCATATAATATGTGTCAATAAGAGGTGTGTTAGCTTATAATGTATTTTCACCTGTCACTAACTTAAACTAGGTAAACGCGGAACTACCCGAAACCTACATGAAAAGTACTCGGTTTTCCATACAAAATGAAAGCTTTTCAGTATCTAAGTTTTAATGAAACCTATTCGAAACCTAGTGACAAATATCGTGCTGAGCGCACTATTTCCAACATTCCAGTGAGTTTGACGTTTGATAGCAGTGCCTCTGCTGTCATATGTCATATGTCGGTGACATTCTTTTACTTGTCTCTTTCTTGTTTATAGACAAACCAAACACAACAGCGAAAAGCAAGCCGGCGGGCGTTAACACAGAAAGCCGGTGGTTAACACAAATCACCCTGGAAAGAACCCTAGATTAACTTTAGGTGGAAATGTAGCATAAATCAGTTTTAAAAATTTATTTATAAATACCTTCACAAATCACAAGACGACAGTCTAATCAATTTGTTTGGTTTTACAATAATTCTATGCATAGTCCAATAAAAGTTAAAACCTGCAGGTAGGCTCCTTTTTTTGAGAAAGTGAAACAAGCGAGTATGCTTTTAGGCTCACATTCGGATCGTTACGTTTTCCGCCTTTACTGCGTTAACACAATGAACTGCATACGCAGACGGAGTCGCAAGAGTTAAAATCTTAGAGGAGTAAAGAACAAGAAGGAAAATCATTACGTCTCTTGCCCCGCAACTTCCATTTGATTACATTGTTGTTTTTTTTTTGTAACACGAGATCCATCTGTGATACACGTATTAAGTGAATTTACTAACACCTCTTTATTTTGGGATCCCGAAACTAACACCACTTTATTTTGGGATCCCGAAAACTGTTTCGGAATCCGAAGTGAAAGTCGTTGTGAAGTCAGTTTGAGGGCAGATTACGTGGTGTGGTTTTCCCTCTTGTTCTTTATTCCTCTAAGGTTAAAATCAAGTTAACTTGTCCGGCTCCGTCTTGCGTTATTTTTTTATTCGCTTGTATTTAATGTTTTGACATTTCTTGCGGCTGCGACTTACCTTAGAGAAATAAAGAACAAGAGGGCAAGCCTCACACACACAACTGCATCCGTCCACAAACTAACTATACCAACACCACTTTATTTTTGGATTTCAAAACCAGTTTGAAATCCGAAAATAAAGTGGTGTTAGTAAGTTTACTGACACAAATTTATATTCAGCTGAACACGTGTATCACAGATAGATCTCGTGTTACCACGGTTCGAAAATATCCGATATTTATTATAAATATCAAAATATCGGATATTTATGATATATATCCGATATATATCAAGTTTGATATATATCAATTTTGTATGAAAACCATACCATTGTTTTGTTGTATTATCATTGCTATTTGCATATGTGTTGCATAAACAAACTAAAATTGTCAAAAACTTAAATGTTTTTAATGTTTTATATTTTATTTATTTAAATTAATATCAAAAAATCTACTCAAAAACATAAAACCTTTTTTTTTATAAATTCAAATCAGTCAATTGGCATACCTATACGTAGGTAACAAAACAATAAGTATTGCAAATAATAATGGAAATAGAATACAATGAAATAAGTCTTTCAGTTATCAAATCACTCATAAGTCAACCCTTACAAACTATTAATTATCAAATACTTAATTATATAATCAAAAAATGTGCTCAGTTTGACTCCAAGGAAAATAAAGGAAAGTCTTCTTCCGATTCTGAATCTAGACTCAATAAGACATCATCGACATTTTGAATTATATCAACCGCTACATCACCAGGTTGAGTAATATCATCATCATGAGCAGGATCCGATATCCAATCTAAGTTCCTTTTCTTTGACGAAGACTTGTTGAAGCGTTTAAGCAAGTACACCAATTTATTAGCTTTGTCGATTCCCAAACGGTTTCGCAGCTTCGACTGCACCAGACCGAAACTTGAAAAAATACTTTCAAGCCCCGCTGTTGAAGCAGCTGCAGTCAAGAGCTGTTCACACATATTTAGAACTTATTTTTGTGTTCCCATTGCGTCCATTGAACATCTGTAGTGTTCAAGTTTAGAAGTTTCCACCAATCCAGCGGTGGGGTTGTTTGAAACTGATGCCCAAAAAGATATTGCGGAAAAATAAATGATTGGGTCATTATTGATGTAACCATTGACATAAAGCTTATTTCCAATTCAGCAAATGCTGTGTTCCTTTGTTGAGGGGTTAAGTTCTTGCCTGCAAATCGTTGATCAAGAATATTTGCCAAATAATGCGGGGCACCTAACGCCATATCGTGCCTTTTTTTGAAAGCAGAATTCACTTGAGCTGGTTGACTTGATAAATCTTTCTCCAAATTGTTCCAAATTTCGGAACGATCTAAAGCTTTTGCGATTGGATCCAGTCTTGCCAGCAAATCTAATGAATTGTTAGCAATTTGGATCATATCGTTGACAAATCGGTAAATGTCACTATCAATTGCATCTCGATGATTTTGACAAATCTGTACTAAGATTCCGCGATTTTCGACAAATGATCTTACCGTATCCCGCATCGAGTTCCACTGTACGACAGTAGGCATGATCAATTTTTTTTTTTTGATATATATCGTCGAACCCTGTTTGATATATATCGGATATATATCGGATATATATCTTGATATATATCCACTGATATATATCCTCGAACCCTGCGTGTTACAAAAGCAACAATGTAAACAAATGGATGTTGCGGGGCAACAGAGGTAATGGTTTTCCCTCTTGTTCTTTATTCCTCTAAGGCTTGTACTTTTAGTCGCCCTTCTAATAAAATCGATTGTTAATTCAGTCTACTTCTTAAAAACATATTTTGTTTCAGATTCATATTTTCCACATGAGCGGTTTTAGAGTTATGCTACACTGATCTCATGCTTGCTAGAAGATTGCGCTGATGTATTGTTTCCTTCTAATGAGGAACCAACTTCCGCCTTAGCTGTTTCAAGGACCTCAACAGTCACTGGCAACTGCGATTTTCCTTATCATTTGTTCGTTTTCTTAATCCTTTTGTAAGGCTCTGGCTCTCAGCGAAACAATCTCATCAAAATTGGCGTCCTCTTTTGCATGAAGCGTTCACTTTCAGAGTGTGTCCTTTACACATTAGAGATCATCCAGTGGTGAGGCTTTCGAGAGAGCGAGTGACTAGATAGTAAATGCTGAACCAGTGTTGCCAGATT
The DNA here is from genome assembly GCA_949752695.1 of Melanostoma scalare. Taxonomy (NCBI): domain Eukaryota; kingdom Metazoa; phylum Arthropoda; class Insecta; order Diptera; family Syrphidae; genus Melanostoma; species Melanostoma scalare. The sequence continues at coordinate 19,327,119 of OX456986.1, forward strand.
TTTCAGGAAGGATTCCCCATTCGAGGGTTGTAAATTCCCCTTTTCCCCATTTGTGCAAGTGACATTCCCCACAAATTCCCCTCGGTATTAAAAACAATGCATATGTTCGTTTAAACCTTTAATTCTTTTTAATTTTAATGTCGGTTACTACTGAAAATAATCGCTCTGTGTCGGTGTCTAAGTGGGGCAAAGTTAGTGCATATCGAGCTATTAGACTTAAATTGGAAAATTATAGATTTCCTTTAAAATCTATTGTTCCCATTACATGTTGCCAAAAATGTTCCACTGGCAGCTGCTGAAGCCTTTCTTTTTCGTAAACAGCCATGGAAACAGGAACTTCTCTCCATTCAGATGTCAGTTTTTCATCATTACAATTTGGAACTTTTAAGGAAAACAAAGAAGTTTTCTTACAATTTATTCTCTTCGAAGCATTCAAAGTAATTTGTGGAGAGAGACACTCTACAGCTTTAATTTCATTATTTTGAATTGAAAACCTATTTAAAATTTCATGAATAGATCGTATGTATGAAACATATTTGCAGATCCCAGCGAACAAAACAAGCAGAAATGATTTTTCCAGGCTTTGCATGATCTCTCTTTGTGTAAGTATATGAGATGTTTGTTTACGGTTACGGACTCCTATTTGTAAATCGACTGGCTTTGTTTGGTATAGTGAGTAAGATTCTGTTTTTCCCCATACTTTGAGTGGATCCCCCTTTTCCCCTTTTACCAAATTTTCGACCATAATTCCCCACAAAAAGGGGAATTCCCCTCAATCTGGCAACACTGTGCTGAACGCGGTAAGTAATCTGAAAGTACTTACTAACTTAATCGATTTCCAAAAGAAAATGACTTACTCCACTCACAAAGTAAAATAAGCTAAATCATGTATGTATTCCATTACTACCCCACATTTAGGCAGATAGTTGTAAGACAATCCAAATGGTTAGGTTGAGAGTCTGAAGCAAAGATTATATAATTCCAAGAACGCGCTGGTACTATCAGTCCTCCCTAAAGTAATTTGGAGAGCTAAACTGCGCACTGAGAACCACGAAAACAGTTTGTTCCGGTCGGATATTCTTTTTCCGGTTCCTCTTTTCAGTTCCGGTTTTGTATCCTTCCCTACCTTTTTCAAAATATTATTTCCGGACAACGAAAAAAACTCTCATACAAAAAATGTGTATTTGTATTTTTAAAAATTTATAAATGCATGGCAGCGTCACTAAAGTAAAATGTGCGAATCAACTACTCTTGGACTTTGGACACGTGAATCCATTCTGCCAGTCGAAGGAGAGATCTCGTCCACAAAAGTCCCAATAGGCAGTCATATGGTAACCAATGTTAATAAGCACCACCGTATACTCGAATAAGGCAAAAAAGGTGTACACTGCAAAAAAGGAAACAAAATTACCTTTATCTTTGATATTTCGAGAGTTCACTCACCTCCTGGTTCGCAATAATCGTTGTGACGTTTAAAGAAATAACCAGCCAAAGCAATTGCGATAACATTTACTATGAACAAGTTTCGCTTGATTATCAGTGCCAGTTTCTCATGGATTGTATAATCCTCTTTCTTCCTACCATTTTTGTTCAAATAATAAGAGGTGAACATAAAGACTTCATTTGTTGCAATGAAGATAAGGAAACAGATTTTATGCTCTTTATAGCTCTGCTCGGACGAAGTCCACATTGACAACCCAAGTAATGCAAAATTCTCGATAACATTGAGGACACACACAAAATAGGCCATAGCTATAAAGTCTGTGGATATTGTTTCTCTGTAATAAAGTACATACATTTTTGCAATAACCAGTCGGGGCAGGAAAAGTAGACAAATTGCCAATTGCCATACGAAACGCTGTGGTTGATATCTTCCAATTGCGGCAGATATCGAAGGAAGATAGTTGCGAACTTCACAATGAGTGTGTGTTGCTTTCTCAAAATCTATTAACACCGAATAGAAAACACAGAAAAGAAAGCCTAGAAGTGGTAGGCACACAGTTAACACTGCAAAGTGACCAAATGCCATTCTAAAGAGCATTTTTGGACTTTTAACACGTTCATTCAATAAAGACATAGCTACCGGTCTATACTAACGGTTTCACAGATATTGTTTAAAATATCATTTGAAAATTTAGTTTTGAACTATAATTTTTAAAGGTACTAAAGATAAGGCACTCTATTTCCCTTCGAACACAATTTTTGGAGGTATGAATGATAAAAGTGTAATGAGAGTTGTTATGACACGACACGACACATGAGAGAGGCATGTGACTTGTATCGTCGAGAGTCGATAAATGGTTTGTTCGATTATTATATCTGGTTTTATCCATCTTACTGCCCGAACTACTCCTTAAAAATATCAAACCTTATTTATTATACCTTTGAAGTTGATAAAAATGCAAAGGAATTTCTTTAAATTTCTTTATTTGGTTTTGCAGATTTTCCCTTCAAAAGTGAGTTTTCATGTCTTGTGATAAAAATTTCAGTGGAAAAAGTAATTGAAGTGCAAATAACAGAACAAAAAAATCTGCAAAACATCTTCAACAGTCCCGCAAAAACTCTTCGATTTTCAATCAAACAGAGCTTTATATCTGTCAATTCTTCGCATTTTTTGATAGAAAAGTCATCTCCTCTAAAGTTGTCTTCTTCGTAGGTTTTTTGTTTATTTTATTTATCGCTAAAACTGATGCATCTCAAATGAACCCTGATAAGAAAAAAAGCTCTAGTAGTGAGTCTACATCAAAGAGCTCACAAAGCAAATCGATGAAGTCTTCAAAATCTTCATCGAAATCTCGTGTAAAAACACCTAAGCCCGATAGTAGCAGATCCAGCTCGTCCAGTGTCCAAACTCCAACAAGTTCTACATCTTTGTCTGCCGAAACACCTACCACTCCAACTTCAAGCATTGATTCCTCAAGAGAAAGAGTAAAACTATTAGAATAGGACAAATTGGTTTCTAATCATTTTAAACTTTCAGAGCCACCACAAAGGCTATGCGGTTTTTGGACCAAGAACCATCAAAATAATCTGGGAGCAACATGATACGAGTGATACAGATTTGACGCCTGACATTCTACCGATATTGGCAGAAGATGCTTCCTACAAAATGTGGGAACTGATTAAGGTGAGATTACCTTTGTGGATGTTATCAAAATACAGGGAGCTATTTTCAGAACATCAAAACATATTCAATGCACTCGGGTGGCGCAGTTACAAGTGATTTGGTTAATGAGGTTCTCAAAGATTGTGACTGTCCCCCAGTGCTTGGTTCGATGGACACCGAATGGGATCGCATTGACTACGATGGAAGCTTCTTTTTCAATTCGGTTAGTTACTTGGTTCGATGGTCTCTTTCTTTTCTTATTGACGAGTTGCCTTCGTTTAGGATAAAGTCATTGAGCTTCGCAATGAATACCAGAAGGATGTGCAAATAACAATGCCAATGGGGCCACCCTTCATGAGCACCTGGCCCATGCAAGTTGCATGTAAGGACTTTGTACACTCATTTATGCAAAGTATTTTCCTTATCACCCTTGGCGGGAGCGAGCCAGACTTTGATACTGTGCGGCAGTACGTCTATTCGTCACCCTTCATTGGCAGTATTTACAAGGTCCTCCTAATCAAAATGATCCAAACACTGGCTTTCAAACAAACAAATCACGTAAAGCTGCGCTGTTGGCGTCTCATGCAAACTCTGATGCAACATCCCAGTTGCCGGGACATATACTGTCGAGAAGAGTACTTTCATTTGGCGGAAATCTTTATCTGCCAGTTACTTGGACCCTATGATGTTGTGACAACTGTGGTAAAGGATGAGATTTTTGCCGAAGATGAGGACGTAAAAGTTGCACCAATGGATGTAGATCCACCAGCTGCAGAGGAGGTAAGCCCAAGCACAAGCGCAAGCACAGGCGCAAGCATTCAAGTTAAGTTGGAAGACATCAAAGACGAGAAAGAAGAAAAACCAAAACTCGATCCAGATGAAGTAAAAGAAGAGTTTGTTCCCGTTGAGGAGGAACCGTCAACATCTGATCATGTCTACTGTCTCGAAAAAGACGATGAAGACGATGAGAATATAGCCGATCAAATGGAGGGTATTGAATTTTCACCATACTCGGCTGAAATGGTTGATCTCAAGCTGGTCGATGATTCGTGTGAAACAATGGGAATGATTGGGGCAATAAGTGAATTCTTCAACTTGGAATGCATGCATCTGATATTGAAGAGATTAGAACGATTCTTTGATCAACGGAAAAATTTTTCACCAACTGGTACTTGATGAGTCAATTGATGGGATTATGAAAATTTGTGACATTTTTCTTGGTTTGTTTTGCAGATTACGAATTCATAAGCAGAGCCATTCGGGGTTTATTCGCTTTGGGTGAATATGCTTTTCGGGAGTTCATACCGTTCATGGAGAAGATGGACTTATCCGATGCAAATATTCCGGACTCTCTGTGCAGTGAATTTGCGGTAAGAAATGATTTTCTTTGAATGAACTTAACTTCCAGACATTTCAACCTAATTTAGTTTTAGAGAAGACGTAAGAGTAGTCGGTTCTTTGAGAAATATTGTTTCTTTCATTTCTTTATAAAGAACCATTCAGTTCCAACAAACGAAATTCCTCCCGAACTGAAAATGACTTTACCCTTCCACACAAATGATCCTCATACAGGTTGTTTGGCTTTTCCGGTGATGTTTTTGTATAGGCTTGGTGGCAGAAGACCGTAATTTTGTCGAACTGTGCATTCGCTCTAACATCGGTTTTAAGCAGGAAACTGGCTGGATCATTCCGCTTCGGTCTTTGACTTTTCTTCCTGCCTCCCAATTTTATCTGACGCCGCCCCACAGGCCACAGAACCACAAAAGAAGGGGAAGGTTGCTACATTGGTAGTAGTATCTCTAACCTCCCATTGAACAACGTCCTGAAATTTACTAAGGGGTCCAAATGGTTCAGTGGGGGCTCCCTACCCCAATAACCCAACCACCAGCCCAACCCTCTACGTTTCCAATCCTCCCACCTCCTCATTCTCTGTTTTCCCGGGGAGCACAATAGATGCTTAAGATCCGAGTGAGGTGCTGCCACTTGTGGCTGCACCCCCATTCAACCTTACCTAACCTACGTTGGTAGTATAATGAACGGGCAAACTGGTCCGAGGGCTTAAGCTTAGTAATAACCTCCTCAAAAAAGGCTGGAACCTTTTCTTAACTTTAAATCCAGACAAATAAGCTTTCCTATGTGTTAATAGTTTTGGGAAGAGGTAGGAAATTAATCCATCTCTTGCTGGATGCAAATAATTTTTCTGCGTTTGAGCGGTACACAAGACCTAACACATTCTACCCACCCACTGATCACCATCGCTTTCCTAAACACAAAAACATGTTTTCAATTGAAAATTCATTCAACGATCCTGGTACAGATACAGACAAATGCAACGAAATCTGCAAGTGGTTGGCCTCAAACATGGAACAATCCAAAACCGATAGCTTTAGCGACTTATTTCTAGGTCAGCGTGGCGTACCCCACAAGTGGATCCCTAGTGTGAAGCAGTTAAGTGGGGGAGGTGTGATCCCTTCGAGATCGCCATCCTCGTAACGCCGAAAAAAAGAAGGAGATTTCAAGCTCAGATTATTTTTAAACAAGAAAATTAAAAAATAAATAAATATTTCCAGCGATGTGCGATCTTCCTTCGAGGACGCGACGATATTTTTCTGTACGAATGGTTGAGAGAGCTGTGTTCTCCCTACAGACTCGTTCCATTCATGACTTATTATGCACGTAAGTACCAAATCAACATAAGACATAAGCAACTAACTAAATAAGACCACTTTAATAACCCTCTGCAGAATACCACCAAAAACTCATCCGGCATCGACATCAGAAACGTCGTGTAGCTTCGTTCAAGATCATCCCGAAGATTTCGGGTAAACGCATCGTTATCCCGCCCTCCAAGTCACCAAAGAAAGACCGTAGCCCCATAGAAGAACTCTTCCCGGACCGTGCAATTCTAGCGAAATCTCACGCACCAATTCGTTTCAAACACTCTGGCTGGAGGCAGATTCCTGTTAAGATAAAATCAAATCGCCCAGCAACTAACCTAACGGCTGAAACAAACGGTGCTAAAATAACCGATTCACAGAGAGACATCATCATAGCCCGACGGAAACTCTTCAAACCCCTAACCGATGAACAAAAGAGTGTCCACCTTAGCAACTATCATCCGTTAAGACTCTAGAAAAGCAAACAAAAGTTTAAATTAAAAGTAGGTATTTGTTGTTTTAACTTAGGCGTAGTTTTTATTGTCGTATCACTAGAAAGCTTCTGGGTTATCGACACCATACTTCTTCATCTCACCGATTATTCGGCTTTGAATGATGTTTGTTATATTTCCATTTACGTTTGGCAGCAGGGTCCCCGTTCTTGCTGCATGTTCTATCTTTTGTACCAGGCTAATCTCGCGTTGGCTACTTACTAGATTTGTCACCAAACAGTTTTGTTGACTACCCACTCGTCCTATTCTTCCACAACGATGTATGTAATCAGCAACGTGTAGAGGAAAATCAAAATTGATGACTTGCCGCGCTCGGGTTGTGTCTAAGCCACGACTGCCAACGTCTGTCGTTGACAGAACATCGACATTTCCCTGTTGAAATTGTTCGAACCTTCCTATTCGAATTTTCATTAACATATCACCGTTCAAGTTGATGCAATTGATTCCATTGTTGTTGAGAAATATCGAGACGTAGTCGCTGGTAGCAGACCTATTGCCAAATATAATCACAGGTCGTTTCTTAGATAATTCCGCCTTGACTGCAGTCAGGACATGTGCAGGTCTATCCGACTTATTCATTCTGAGAAACTTGTGTGTGATGTGGGGCATCAAACGATGCAAATTGGGACTTACTACTTGGTGGAGTGTTTGTGTGTCGATGATATTCTGTAGGAGCTCTTCGGTATTTGTGGGCATTGTAGCAGAAGCGAGGATCAACTGCGTGCCAACGGTTTTGTCGTCTTGAATGTGATTCTTGTGGAACTGACAAAGAAAAAAGTTGTAAAAGAATTTTTCTTTGTTTCAGATTCAATATACTCACCGGAAATCTCTTCAAGAAAAAGCAAAGCTTATCCGAAAAACTGTCGTCCAACAAAGTATCAGCTTCATCGAGCACAACATGTCTGACCTTTTCCATGCGATATATACCAGTGGTGACTAATTTACTTATTGCCCCTATACTACCTACAAGAATATCAACATCTTCAAACTCAGGATTCATCATTAGTTGCTTTGTGTTCCCTCCCAGTATGGACTTGATGTTGAGTCCAGTTGACTTGGTAAGTTTTTGTGCGACTTCTGCAATTTGTAGTGCTAGTTCTCTGCCTGGAGTTAAAATTAACACCAATGGTGTATTGAGCTGTCTTTTCTCGAATCTATATTTTTGATCAAGGATTTGTTGCACAATCGGTAACAGATACGCGAGGGTTTTTCCACATCCAGTTTCTGCTGCAATGAGAGCGTGGTTGGAGTCGCCAATCACAGGCAAGGCATCAGATTGAATTTTTGTGAGTTTTTCTATATCCAATTCGGAATTTAAATTGGTAACAAGCTCCTCACGTATTTTGAGAGTTTCTGGTAGGCTTTTGATATCTTGCATTTCACTAAGTATATCGTCATCTGTGATTGAAGGGTGGACTATAAAGAAGTCACTTTTTGCTCTCCGATTCATCCATCCTTTAGAAGCGAGAGGGATTGTTCCAAATTTGGCTTCAACGAGGCGTTTTCCAAAGGGAATATTTAGTTCAGACTTTTTGCACTCGATTAATGGGAGTTTCTTCGGTTTTGACAATTTTATTGCTTTGGCAGCTGGTGCGGCAGTTGCGTAAGCTCGCGCCGTAGGATTATAGATTGAAGTTGATATATACCGTAACATTGCAATTAGTTTTTGTTTAATAAATTAACATGAAATTCATTTGAAATTTATTCCTCTTTTCCTATCCTCACCGTCTTTGAGCAGTTTGACGTTTAGGGGTTATGTTTTGATTTTGCTTATGTCAGGAAGAAGCGAGACTCGCTTATTGTAAAAGTCTTTCCAGGTTGAAACAAATTTATGACATTTTGAATTTTGATGTCGGAGAAGAACAGAGTTTGTAAATTGAATAGAATAGAAAAGCAATAGTGCAACTCAAACAATTGTATTTCAAAATATTAAAGAAAAGAAGAGTTTGTCATAAAATAGGTGAAGTGAACAAGTGAAATAAAAGATTAACAAAACACCAATTAGTGTGATTTTGGAAAAATTCGTACAAATATTTATCAAAAAGTACGTTTTTGTCGCAACTCAGCAATCCTATATTCAGCTCAGTAATGCGATTTAACACTAAAAACAAAAACACTGAAAAAAGTCCTAATCATTTTCAGCATTGATATGATTTTGTTATCAATGGTAAAACTCATTGCTGAGTTGATTGAAGAACTGCTCAGTTGTGACAAAGTGCACATAAAATTAGTATTTTTTTTTAAAAAGATTTTTCGTGATATCTATCTCTTATATTCGTATTATAATATGAACTCATCACTAAAATAATTGTTGCCTATAGATTTAAGGTTCAGTCAAGCCCTGGGGTTTTTTTTAAAGCTATAACTTACCCTGAATGTCAAACTTAGTGTTTTCTTGATCCCTGTGCCGAGATTTAGCTAATTTCACTTTCCAGGGAGTGAGTGAGTTGAGTCACTACTCAAATGCTAAGTGAGTAAAATCGATTTTCAATGAAAAGTGACTCACGAAAAGTCGGTTTTTTTTTAAGTGCATGGGGTTGTCAAGAAAACTTGGCTGATCCCTGTTTAAAGTTCAACGACGAACCTAACGGTCTTCAAAATTCGGGACATTAGTTTGACCGAACGCTCGGTAGTGATGACAGCTTCTTGTATCTTTTTTATCTTTGCTGTCCCTTCATTACCTTGGCAAACTTTGAGATCAAATCGTAAGCCTTTTGAAAATCCATGTTTACCATATTTCTCCAAAGCTCATATGGCACCTTGTCTGAATGTAGGGATGGTAGTCAATTAATTCACTGTGCTCAATTTGCTGTTGGGGCACTTCCGTGTTCAAAAATTAACTGTTGTACACAATCAACTCTGGTGGAAACTTAACCACCATATCCACTCATTAGGTTCGTTCGTTGAAGCCCTGTGGTCGCCACAAAGCATTTTTTTAAAAACTTAAACTCGCCCTGAATGTCAAACTGAGTGTTTTTTGAACCCTAGGGTTGACCCGGATTTGCCCTCAACTCGGCCTAGGTTTTTGCTGGGGCGAGTTGAGGGCTGTCGTATTGCGTTTTTATTCAAATGACAGGGATGTGTTGTGATATTGTGGTTTGGCGCTTTTTGAGGACTGGAAACCCTAAGTTTTTTTTGACAACGCATAGGGTTGACAAGGTAACCTAGATCAACCCTGGATAAAGTTCAACGAACGAACCTCTATCTAGATTACTGCATTTAGATTTGTTCTTAGCTCCTTAATATTCTTAATCTCATCCCAGGGTTTCTGCATAAATCAGCCCCAAACTAGCTTCTGGACTTCTTAAGTCAAAACATTTTCACCACTTTCTAGCTTATAACCCATTTTCAACTGCAGAAGGCTTAAACTCAAGCAGTCCTCTTCTTATTGCTTGCCAAAAACAATGTAAACGCTCCTCTTGACACATATTTTCGCACCCACTTTGAATATATTTTGAGAAGTAGAAATGTTATAATAAAAGATGTTTGTAAAAACTAGTCATGATTCAATAACAACCGGAACTCATAATAATTCACAAAAGCCTTCTCTACACATAATTGGCACTAGAACTTTATTATGACTACAAAGAACTATTTAAAGATGCTAAACGGCAAGCTAACGACTTTCTGCTTCTTCCTATAATTTCCATAAAGAGAGTTTATTCATTTCTGTTTCTTGATTGAAATCTCCAGTTTTGCCGCTAGGATACTTCGTGAGATTACACTCCACCATTATATTGGTAATTTTACTACCCTTTTCTCATCCGCAATATCAGCCCACAAAAGATACCTCTTGAAGAGGCACTCTAAGACTAAAGTCCTCATCAAATTCCATATTTGCATCGAAATTATTATTTCTTTCTGAACGTGGAATTAATTTTGGCCACAGCGGCATCACCCGATAGGGGGTTTCCTGAGAGAAAAGACTTTGTAAACGATACCATAACCAAGTTCTCTTTCCCACAGCAGCTAATTTGGTTTACGAGGCATTCAATTTGCATGAATATACGAGTATTCGAATTAAAATTGATTATATCACATTCAAAATGCATAAAGATAGTTCCATTTAGTCCATTCACCATACACTCTTGTCAATTCAAAGAAGGTAAACAGTTCTGGAACTTTCTCTTTCTGTCTCTTTCTATTTCGCCCCCACAAACGCACATTGAGATTAATTTTATGCTGTTGGAAGATTCTGAATCTCACTATCCACTATCATCTCAAAATTGAAAATAATAAATATTCCTTTTATGCAAATGTGTATATGTGTAAATATACAGAACGAATAAGCTATGTATGAGATGCCAAAAACGATCTGGAAATAGATGACTCTATAAAAAGAATAAAAAAAAAAATAAACTAAGAAGCTTGGGTTATGCGGTGATGATGATGATGATTGTTATGTTGATGAGGGGTTTAAAGTCGGGTCAATACGGTATACCAACAATAGACATTTTTTTATTTTCATTTTCCGTCTGATTTGAGAAGATACTTTTGGAAGACAGTGATGCATTAGTCTTTCGAAGACTCACATACGTTTACGTATACCTTTGGCTATCGTATGGTTTGACTTTGAAGCTCGGAATCCTATTTTCCTCATCCTGTTGCCGGGTTATTCAATTTGCTTTGTTTGGCTATAGACTTGCTTTTAGCGTGGTTGTTGTTGAACCTTTTATGAAGACGTATAAGTTTGTGTGAATATCCCTTTTTGAAAAGAATAACATCTTCTTTAAATCTCTGATGATGGGAGATCCTGTAGCAAATCGAATTGTGGCATGGCCTTGGAATTATTTTTTGTGAAAGAGAGTCATGAGCATGACTTCTTTTCCTTAACCAATATTCACTTAGTGGCGTTTTACAAACAAGAACTTATGTGTTTAACCTTAAAGTCATTCTGTGGGATATTAATCTTTTGAGGTTACCAACAACAGATAAAGCAGACATAAATCGTGTTGTTATTGTAGCTGTCAGTGATGTGGAAAGCTACTATCAAGCTTAACCCATAATGTGTTTTGTAATGGCCATCCTTTTCTCTGGGCTTACGTGATATTCTTTTGTTCACATAAAATTCTTTTGTTTTTCGAAGCACATTGTGGCACATTCTCTGATACAAAAAAGGTCTTAATTATTTTTTTTTTTGTTTAAACCACTACAGTCTAAATATTGATATCGATTAGTACGACGCGGAGGAAAAAGCATCATCGCTATTCGATGGTAGAATGCTTAAACTTTGGTTTTCTCATGATTTTTTTCTTATCATTTTCGGATACGGATTTCAGCCCTGTAATCAAGGTGATTGTGTTAAATATACTTGGGTGAGATCTGAAATTCAGGCTGTGGCTGCGACCGATGATGCAAAAGCTACCCTTGCGATGTCAAGTCATTGCTTTGATCATATAAATTCATGTGTTTGTCTTTATATCGGTCAAGCTTAGCATCCGCGTCGACCATTACAGGATTTCTTAGTTTAAATTGTTTAGCTTTTAAAGGTGAGAGATTGACGGATTCAAATAGTTTAAATAATTGATCTAGCGACTGAAGTACGGCATGTTAGGTTTGCATACATTCAACATAAACATTAAAGCACATTATTCTATGATTCCGTTTTAGAGTTTGGTGATTTCTAGAGCCAGTCAGTCCTCCCATTCTCTGAAAACATAAACTAAATAAAATTAATAAATATGGTGGCAAAACAGAGCGAGGAGCCCCATCAGGGCCCAGGGGACCAACAATTTTCTGCTGATTCTGAATCGATTAGCAGGAGAAAGCGCTTTTCATGGCAATGAATTTTCTAATGCCACTTGCCAATTCCTCGCGAACGGCGATACCCGTGAAAAAACATGTTTGCTTCTGTTGGGATTCGAACCATGAACCTCCTGGTTGACTGGCAGACATGCTAACAATCACTCCACGGGTACAAAATATGGACACAAAATGCATTTGGGCTTCATGATTGAAAAAGTTTCTTTAGCCGTTGGCCCACTAATCATTGACGGATACTCGGACAGATACGCCCCTGTTGCCATGGGCACAATAGTATAAAGTGCTTACATGCGATAAATTTCATCCGAAAATGTCTGGGTTTTTTGTAACTCAAAATGGCAGAAAATAATTATCTAATTCCATATTTGTCATACCCATGATCTGCTCCTCTCTCCTTCTTATAACAGATAAGAGAATTAAAAAACCTGCAATAAAGCCAAATACGGTGTCGGTATAGTTCCTTTTCACAAGTCAGCAAGTTTTTCCTTTTTTTACTTCCAAATTCATCACTTTTAGTACAAATCATGCGAAAAGATCGATTTTCTGAAGAAAATGATTGTAAAGGCCCTGACCGACCCATAGAATCCGTTGCGCCCGTTCGCTGCCGGATTCAACTGACAGCTCGATTAAATACACACGATCTTATGAGAGGTGACCCATAAGCATCGCATGCAACGAACGCAGCGGAAAAAGTAGCCCAACTTTTAACTTTGCGTCCGGCAGAACTGATGACATCCGCAGTCAAAACCAATTTGAAGTTTTCTCTTCACACCGCAACGGATTATATGGGTCACCCTAATCTGTTTTGTCCGGTAAAACTCACTCCTGTCAGTTGAATCCGGCAGCGAACGTACGCAACGGTTTCTATGGGTCGGGGCCTTAATACATATTTATTAAATTCTAACTTTGAATATTTGAACATAATATGTACTTAATTTTGAAAATGACAGCTAGGCTTTTCGCCTTTTCGTGGAAGTCGCAGTCAAAAAGAGACCAAAGAATAGGTTTTTCATTTCAAAACACAGAAACCTGATTCTTTTCCAAGGAGATAAGGAGGAAATGAGTAATTTCGATTATCAACGATCGTCAACTTCCCTCCTTACACTACTGGATCGGCTAATCGAATCAAATCTGAGTAAAATTTCGATCCCAGGTTCACGATTTGTGGATAGATTTTTCGGTTCCATCGAGCTTGCATAATCGAATCGGATCGATTGATTGGATAGTCCCATTTTAATTCTCTGTAAAAACGGACGGATAATACTAGATAACTTTTCTCAACGTTTTTGTAAGTTTGATATTTGGGTTGGGGTCATAATACCGAAAAAACTGTCCCCAAAAAGCCAAAATACCGAAAAGACATGATCCCGAAACGCACTCTTCCCGTAAATCCATAGTTCCGAAAACCCACAATACCGAATATCGGGTAGGTGCATTATGTAAGAAGGAACCTATTTGTTGCAAAGATTTGTTGGAGCAAGCATCATTATTGTCATTGTTCATAATCTTGTGCCGTTGTGACAGGACTCAATTTTGTATTGTTTTAACCATAAAAAAGAACATAACTTCACAATTATGGTGCAACAGTTAACAGTTTATCAGTTCGTACAGTACCCGGCTCAGTTTCTCTGTGCACAGTTTGGCACTGTTGCATATTCAATATTTTAACAGCTGTTTCATGTCCGAAGTTCAGTGTAAACGTAGCCTAGAGGCACCTCTGTGGAGCCATTGAACTCTATTATTCTTTTTCTAGTTTTGTTTGTTTCTTGAACGTGATCAGTTTCCAGTTCAGTGTGTTTACCGTATTTCATTCAAAGTAGCAGGTGAATTTTACATTGTCAAACAAATTCTAAGAAAGCTTCTACATTAATTCAATTCAGTTATTGGTTGCAAAATAAATAAGTATAATTCAATTTTGTTTCTTCAAAAAGATGAATTACTACATCGCATCGCATCGCGCAAGTTTTTGTTGAGCAATATTTTCATCTAAGTTTTGTTTTCTAGAAAGACGAAAGTTTCTGTCGCCGGGAGTAGGTCGGTTTCGTTGCATTTTCCTTGTTGAACGCCAATTGACTTAGCCTTTAAGATCTCGTCGTGGTTGTAATTTGTACCTATCTATGATCATTCGGTGTTTAATGTGATAAATAAAATAGGATTTTTTTTGTAGTTAATTTTTCGCAAGTTTCTTTGTAAAAGAAAAATGTGTCAAAGTGTCGCATTACCTTCGATTGTGTGAGTTTCGAGAAGACGTTCAAATAGTCCGAGTACCAGTTCGATTAATATAAAAATAGTGAAAATATCCTTCGCTTTAATACGCGTTTCTCTCAATCAGTTCCCATTAAAAAGAATGCCCATTCCCCTTGTATTTTTTTTTTTTTTTAATAAAATTTAATATATCTAGAGGTGTATGGTTTGTTTTTTAAAAGTTAAATTCAAATTATTATTGAAAATCAATATAGTAAAAAAGTTCAGTTCTCGTTTGTTGGTCATCTAGAAAATATTAAATGTTTTTTGCTCGTGATAAATGTGAGTTATTTTCAGTCTTAAATGCGTGTGTCATTATTATGATCTAAGAAAAAATCGCCTCGGATAAATTGGCTATACGTCGCGTCGCGTCGTTCGAGTGTATGTTGTTTACTGTCATCTTGACGGAGAAACTTATAAAACAAGGCCTGTTGGTGAGTGCAATCAAAACTATATTCTATTTTCAAACATAAAATCCCCATAATGTTGATAGAGCCTTTTGCTATAAAAAATCTTTTCTGAAGGAGTTTCACTAGAGCAGATACTATTTCATGAGGAAACAAATATTTCCTCGGAACTCTTAGGTTCTCTGAATTCGCATCCTCCCTTGTTCATACAAACAGAGTTTTTGGGTAGTTGTTCTTATAACGCATTTTACTTTGATGATTTTAATAAAAAGTTTCGATAAGAACTTTAATGTCGGAAAGTTTGAAAATATCGTTTCGAAGACACATATTGTCGTTAAAAGGCAATTAATCCTACGGCTTTCTCCAGCGCCATTCACCGTAATAGCTACATGCGTATCAAATTTCCATTCCATGTAATCAAATCCATTTCAGTAAAACTTCACCCACTAGAAGCAGATATGTACCTACCATTCCATAAGGTATATTTGATTCCTGGTGGAAAAACTTTTAATTAAATCTCTCAAGATCCAACTTTAATCTACGCAATGTTGTTTCACCCATTTTAGATTAACAGTTTCCTTATCCTCACAGTTAAAGGATTAACATGGCTCTTTCTAGTGGTTGGAAGCAAAAAAAAAAGGCACCCTGATTATATTATCGTAATTTATGGGACCCAAATCAAGTCCACTCCAAATGGTGATGATTCTTCTTTGTTTTTTTGTTGTTGTCTTGTTTTTGTTGAATTTCTACACACAGACTGTCGAATCGGACAAGAGGAACATGTGTCCTTCATTCAGATGGTGGAAGAGTGGTGTGCTCTATCATTTTGTGATTTGTATACTGATGCTACCAAGCTTTACAAAGGATAAACAAAATGGTATTTTTTTTTGTCTGTATCCTCCTAAAAAAGGATATATAAATTCCGACTATAACGTGTGAATACGCAGCCCTGAAGCTTGCCCATTCTTTAGACATTATGCGATTTTAAGCGACTCGTAAATTTGTAATTCAAAAGGACTTTTGTCACAATTTTAGTATCCTCAAATCTGAAAGTCAAATCTAAAAATCATACCATTGTAGGTATATACTTGAGGGTAACGGTGCGACGCGGCAGTGTTGTAGAGGATATACACAATACAGAGCACAATGTGCCAACCATATATCGAGTTTATTTCAAGTTGATACATTGTGTTCGGCTTACGTGAATTTATTTGTATCTATGCATTGAAAATGAGTTGAGCAAATTCGCTGTCAAACATCAAGGAGGATATGAGGTGGATATTATGAAAGGAAGACGTGGCATCAGCATCAATCTCAGCAGAGCTTTTGATGTTCATTTTTCATTTTTGTTTTATTTTGTAGCTTCTCGAGTGTAGTGCAGTGTAGTGTTTGTGTATAGTGTAAGCGGATTTATTTATTGGTAAGTGGAAAATGTTAAAAAAGTGAATAGGAAATGAGTAGAAGATGACGAGTAAGGAAACGACGTGAGGAAATCGAATTTTTGTTCTTTTTTGGCGAAAATCAAATCACTTTGAGTCTGGTATATTCTTCTGAAAGGATCTTTTGGTATATTCCCATTTGATTGGTGTATATAGGCAGAACAACACTTTTTTTTGAGTGCTAGGGAAGAGAGATGTTCCGGGTTACTAAAAAGCTGATGACGATGTTAATGAAAGACGTCAATGGGATACTTACTTACTTACTTAGGTGGGCATTACAGTTCGGGGTGAACCTGGGCCTCAACCAACATCCTTCTATAACGACTTCGATTTCGGGCGAGCTCTCTCCAGTTTCGCACTCCAAGTCGGTTAAGATCTTCACTTGATTGCGCCACCTAAGACGAGGTCTTCCCCTTCCGCGATTTCCCTGCAATGTGCTTTCGAAAACCCATCGAGCCGGAGCGTTTGGGTCCATCCGCTCTTCATGACCCAACCATCGTAGCCTCGCGATGCGTACTCTTCTGGCTATGCCGATGTCGCGGTACAGCTCATACAGCTCGTTGTTGTATCTTCTTCTCCACACATTGTCTTCGCATACGGGACCAAAGATCATTCGGAGAATTTTTCTTTCGAAACGACCAAGGGCTTCCTCATCCGCTTTCGATAAGGTCTGGCAGGACAGGGATAATTAGGGTCTTATACAAGGTTACCTTGGTTTTTCTGGAGAGGGTTTTGTTTCTCAATTGCCTTCTTAACCCAAAGAAGTTGCTTCTTTGGGTTAAGAAGGCAATTGAGAAACAGTTGGCAAGAGTTATTCTCCGTTTGATTTCTGCACTGATGTTGTTGTCCGTGTCTACAGCGGATCCTAGGTAGACGAAGTCCTGTACTACCTCGAAGTTATGTCTGTCTATTGTGACGTTTTGTCCAATTCGTCGATGTTCTGTGTCCTTGTTTGATGACAGCATATACTTCGTTTTGCCCTCATTAACCATCAAACCCATTTTTGCCGCTTCTGTTTCAATACTCGCAAAAGCACCTATGACATCACGCTTTTTTCTTCCCATTACGTCAATATCGTCTGCGTAGGCGAGTAAATGTACAGACTTTTGAAAGATTGTTCCTCTGGTGTTGACGTTTGAGTTTCTTACAATCTGTTCAAGTATGATGTTGAAGAAATCGCATGACAGCTTGTCGCCTTGCCTAAAGCCTTTTTCGACATCAAAGGTCTCGGTGAGTTCTTTACCGACCTTGACGGAGCAGCGTGAATTCTCCAAAGTCATACTGCATAGTCGTACGAGTTTTGCAGGGATGCCGAAACTAGACATGGCTCTGTAAAGCTCGTCTCTGTAAATGCTGTCATACTCGGCCTTGAAATCGATAAAAATATGGTGAATTCTCGGGTTTTTTCCAAGATCTGCCGTAATGTGAAAATTTGGTCTATTGTGGACTTCTCTGGTCTAAAACCACATTGATGAGGACTTATCAAGTTGTTGACGTGGGGTTTCAGACGTTCACATAATTATTACAGCAGACAAGATCTTATAAGCGACGTTAAGGAGGCTTATCCCTCTGTAATTGGCGTAATTGTGAGGGTCTCCCTCCTTTAGGATCGGGCATACGATACTAAGGTTCTATTCATCGGGCATGCTTTCTTCCGACCAAATCATGCAGATCAGCTGGTGCATGCTCCTTTCCAACTGGTCTCCAGCTGCCTTGAAAAGTTCGGCATCAAGGCCATCTGCACCTGCAGCCTTATTTGATTTAAGTTTGCATATGGCAAGCTAAACTTCCTCTAGGTCGCGAGGACAGCATTCTTGATCATCGTCCAAACTGAATAGGGTAATCTGCCTGACAGCGGAATTTGTGTCCTCATCGCCATTAAGCAGTCTGCAGAAATGATCTTTCCAATTCCTCAGTAGCGACTGTGACTCTATAACTATGTTTCCCTGCTGGTCTTTACAGGCTTGAGTTCGGGGTTTGCCACCCTGGCATGATCTTTTTACCTTTTGGTAAAACTTCCGAATCTCGTTTCTGTCATGGCACCTCTCTATTTCCTCAAACGAGCGCTTCTCATGCTGCTTCTTTTTCTTTTTGAGAAGTCGGTGTTCTTCCCTTCTCCTCTCCTTGTAAATCTCGTTATACTGAACGTAAGCAGCCCTTGTTCGTGTTTGCATAAGCATTTGTCGTGCTCTTTGTTTGGCTGCATTTGCCTGCCTGCATTCTTCATCGAACCATGGGTTTCGTTTTGGTGGCCGAGTGAAACCCAGAACCTCAGAGGCAGCGGTTCTGATGGCTTCTTGGCATTGCTGCCACTGGTCTTCAATGTTTAATGCTGGCGGCATGGGATTCAAGGATAATTGAAGGGACACTCGATTGGAAAAGGCATTGGCAATCTCTTGCGATTGTAGCTTTCCGACGTCATATCTCTTCACAGCGTTAGTTCGCGCTGGTCGTGAACAAGATATCCTCATTCGTACCTTGGCTACAACAAGGTAGTGGGTATCTGTCTGGGTATCAATGCTGCAATAAAAAAAAATAAATAAATAGGGTGGCGCAACAGAGCGAGGAGCCCCTGGGCCTAGCACATTTCTCACCACAATACCTTGTGAGGGAATGGTGGCGACCAACAATTTTTTGCCGGTTCCGAACGGCTAATTGAGAAAGCGCTTTTCATGGCAATGAATTTACTAACGGAGGACTTGCCAATTCATCGCGAAAGGCGATACCCGTGGACAAACATTTTTGCCTCTGCTGGGATTCGAACCTCGAACCTCTGGATTAGCAGCCACCATGCTGCAATAGGTGGTTGTAATTTTACTTACCACCTAAAGGACGGCTTCCAGAGGAAACCGAGAGACTGAACGAAAAAACGATACCTGGCGCTGGATTCAAATCCTTGCAGGACATTCACAGAGGAAGTGCTCTGCGGTGTCCTCATCTTCTCCGTAAGATTCACAGAGTGTGGTATCACTTAAGCCTAACACGTTTAAATGCCTGGCAAAAGAGAAGTGCCCGCTGGCAACGCCAATAAGCTTTCGACAGTCTTTTCTGCTACGAGCTAGCAAAAATGTTGCAGTCTTCTTACTAACGTTGTGGAGCATACGCTTGGTTTGTCTGCATCCAATGGAGGCATGCCATCTACGGTTGTGCTCTTCACAGATCCAATCGTTGATTGAAGCCCTCACTGAGGACGCTGGCAGACCAAGCGACGGTTCAGGTCCTGAGAAAGCTGTCTGAGATCCTTGCCTAGCGAGTTCATCGGCGATCTCATTTCCAGTTATGTCGTGATGGCCCGGAACCCAAATGATACTCAAGGAATTTAATCTTTCGATCGCATTCAGAGAGCTCTTGCATTCCTGGATCACTTTCGAAGTGGTTAGAGGGTTGAGAAGGGCGTTAAGCACAGCTTGGCTGTCGCTGCAAAAGAAGATACTTCTCCTCGTCCATCCATTGTTCGTAACGTGGCCATTAGGATAGCATAAGCCTCCGCTTGGAAAACGGATGCGTATATGATCTCAAAGATGAGTGCGGTCGTATGTCGTCGTTTTCCACAAAAGCACCAGCACCAGAACCCTCGTCGGCTTACGTCGGATACGATAACAGTTCTTTCCAGATTCAGATTCTGGAGTGAACCAGTCCTGAACCGAAGGAAAGTTGACTGAGTAATTTTGACGCAGTTTGAGTCTGTCAAAAGATATGCTGCTTGCGAGCTCCTCAAAGCTCCAGTGCGAATTGTGCCAGAGACCGCATCTCTTTAAACGAGAAATGGTCTTGAGAGTACACCTCATGATGTAGGTATCAAGGGGAGGAAAATTCAGCAGTGCGTCGAGAGAAGCTCCCCGTGTGCTGGGGAAGGCCCCAGTAACACGAAGACAAATTGTTCTTTGAAGTTTGGCAAACGAGGCAATAACGTATTTACGCGAGAGCTCTTTCCACCAAACAACTGACGCATAGGAAATGATTGGTCTTATCATAGCCGTATAGATCCAAGGACCCTTTTCGGTGAAAGACCCCATGTCTTTCCAAAGGCTCCTTTACATTGCCAGAAGACTGACAATGCTTTAGTAGTTTTAGACTCGATATATATAGACCAAAGAAGTTTGTTATCCAGGATGATGTTGACGCCTTTATAATATTAGTCGGGATGTTGACGCCTTTATAATATTAGTCTGGTTTGTTGTTTGATATTTCTTCAAGAAGTTTTGAGACTTCGTCTTCATTTCCAAAAATTGGGACCTCGCTCCAGCTTTTCACAACTTCGTTACTCAGATATTCATCGTCTTTTCAAGTTCGAAACCTTGTCTTCTGCCTTATGCAATAATTGCTGTCTGGTTAGCTCTCACCCGAGGATTTCTACCCGGATCAGCATCTGTTCAGAAAGCATTGCTTAACTTAATTTAAAAAAATGGTCTGACTAAGATATGAAAAAGTAGCGTGATGTCCATACCTTCCCAGAAAAGATGAGAGAAATAAATTACAATAGAACCCAAATCCCATCTATCTTCATAAACCAGCTAAGGAAGCCGATTTGCCAAAACCCCTGTGACATATTTACGAGTTTGCTTCAAAAAAACGCGTCAGAGATGATGACAGGGAATAAATTTAGGATGTTACATGCTATAAACAATAAGCTTCATGCTAACAACATGCAGTCTGATTGACAGGAAACATACTTAAACAAGAAAAAACAAATTTCCTTTTGTTTTCTCTAAGCTCACATCTTTAATCAGTTTGTCATGCTAAAGTTGACATTTTACTTGTGTCAGTTATATTCTTTCTGTTAAATGAAAGAAAAATAAAAAATAAAAACATCTCGTTTATATTCATTCATATCAAATTGTCAAAAGAAAGAGATCAATCGATACGCAACTGCGAAGAAGATATTTCCAGCCACTGCCACTCAACAAACACCCTTGTTACTTACTTTTAAACATATCGTTTACACAACTCAAACAAACTCATCGAAGCATTTATGCCCCATTTCTCACAAAAAATTTAAAAAAAATATTCCCCTTAAGAACCGTTTTGTTTTGTCTTCGAATTCGGATTTTCCTTTTCAATAAACACGTTCGCACAAATAATACTTCAATATTACTTCACTGAACAAAATTAATCTCACAAATATGTCTTGAATTGGAACAACATAAACCTACATATTTCATAATATACCCATGTCCTGGTCGTACACACATACCACTGCGTATATCTTTCCACTCCCTTAATATTTGATTTATTAATTTAATCTACAAGACACGCATGACGTCCAACTTATCTTTACGTTTCGCTTTATTGTATTTCATTCGGTTCATCCTCTGTGTGTTTACGAGAGTACATATATGTATGTTTGTTTTTTTTTTTTCAATTGATTTATATAGTAAGAAATTGTGACAGAATTTCATACGTGAGAACCATGATAGGTATAACCTTTAATAGGATCAAACAAATATGTTTCGCTTGGTGTATAGAGGCAACAGGATATCAAGGATAAGTAAAACGCTTGGATCACGTATTCAAAACAGGTGTACCTGACATTTGGCAAAACCCAGCATTTAACCCATTCAATTCGTTGTTTATGTTCACATGCTAAATCAACAGAAATTGCTTAAGGATTACCAAACATATGATGGATGTATAGAGATGCGATATGTTGAAATGATGTGTGGTTTGAAATTCAATTGCAACAGCAGTGTGTTCAAATTGAAATCTAAGCCGCAATACGGACTAGATCAAGTGTAACTTCTTGTGTAAAGTCAGTGTAGGTGTATGAATTCAATGCTAAGCCAAAGATTTATGTGAGTATGACTCTTGGGATAAAATGGTAAATTCAACCGCATACTCACTCACATTTGCCATAGACACAAATACAAATCATTTCCCGAATTAAGTTGCAATGATTTTCAAGTAAATTAAACAGAATCCTCTCTGAAGCGGGTGGATTGCAATCCAATTACTACATTATCATTATCTAGAATAATAACTAATGGCGAGGAGTACATTAATCCAATTCCGAATGAGTCCATTTAGCCTTTAGTGCGCTTAATGTCTATGTGAATTGAAATGGGCACTGTGGCGTATGAGTGCTTTTAAATTTTCAACTGGTAATTTGTAAGGATGACTATGAAAATAAGGTTAAAGAGAGCCTAATTAGGTTAAGTGATTTTCGCTTTTAATGTCAGGTCTTTGCTGTTACAAAGGATTAGAGGTGTTGGCCATCAGTTGCATCAGTTGTTGTTTCGTTAATGCGAATAGAAGTGATTTGAAATCACCCATAGGCATTTACATGATTGGATTGACCTTTGTAACGAAAACAGCTGAGGTAAGATAAAGTTGAGCTAAATCGTCTCATCGCGATAGCATTTGATTTAAAAAAAATTCAATTGGCTTACCTTTTAAGAGCAAAGCAAAATAAATCTATAAAGAGCCAGATTACTGTTGCATTCGCGGTGAAACAGTTAAAACATCGAACTAAAAGTCAGATTTCGGAGTTTAATACTTTAATTCAATTTTATTTTTCATCTGTATCAACTTTCAAGCAGAATAAGTAAAAAAAACCTAAAAAAATTGTTTAAAGAAATGCACTAGATTCAGTCCCTGGCTTTTGCTCAGCCTCATATTTGTTTATTTTCTCACTGAGATGAAAACCTCCAGGTCTTTTTAGTCTGTGCAAAGAAGATGAAACGCAGTTTCCTCATCTTCTTCATTCAAGTTGTTCGAGTGTCAGTGCCTATGCATTCCTTCCCAGAGAGAAAAACAATTGTGTTTCGTTGCTGTTGAACGGTTTTCTGTTATGTCACCCAGCAAAAGTGAATATTGATGAGCTGTGCCATTTCATTTGGAGATGAAAGTTACTATAGGGCCGAATTTATAGCTAAAGGAAATAGATCGTAGGATTTGATGACAAAACTATCGACTTGCGGTGGGTTTGTCATCAAAACTACGGCTATCCTCAACCAAATTGAAATGTATGGCTGCAAACACAACACCCGGCTGTGGACAAAGGATATAATTCGAATTTTGCTGCGGATGGATTAAATACTAATAAAGTCAAGTGTTTGTAGTTTCACTTTTAAATGTTGTTTCTAGAGCAAAACTTAATTGGCCATTATTTGACTCCTTTACGTGCGAGGATTTGGGTGCTTGTGATTGCGACGCATAAATAACTCTTTTGCTTGTAGAAAGGTTGTTGCTTGTGTCTTGTGGATTGACAGCCGACTGCAATACTTAGCAAGAAGAGTTAAAGTTATGTTAATTGAAATTGCGTACCGGAAATGGACAAAAAAATCTTGGGTATACGATGGAGAATAGAAATTAAAATTTTTCAATTCAATTCAGTGCGAGGAGCCCCTGGGCCTAGCGATTTCTCACAACCATGTCTTGTGAGGGAATGGAGGGGACTTACAATTTTCTGTCGGTTCCGAACGACAAATTGAGACAGCGCTTTTCATGGCAAGAATTTTCTAACGGAGGACTTGCCAATTCCTCGCGAAAGGCGAGTGGAAAAACATTTTTGCCTCTGCTGGGGTTCGAACCTGGAACCTCTGGGTTAGCAGGTGGACATGCTAACCATCACGCCACGGGTACCACTTATAGAAGTTAGGCCCAAATAAACAATGCTGCTAAACACAAAAAAAAAAAAATTGTAGAAAGTCCAATCAGCCTCCAAGACTCCAAGCTCTTTCAGGATCAATATGCTTCGAGGCAGATGAAGGCAAGCCAGACAGAGTTTATCGACTCACTTTTTTTCCTCCAATTGTGATGTTTCGTTCTAATTTTCTTTTGCAATACATAACTTGGAGTTTATGCTTAGAAATGTATGTAAAGGGTGTTTTTTAGAGGTAATAGAACTTCGAATTGAAATAAAACACAAGAAAGTCGTTTCAATTTCCATTAATTTCCATGGCTCTATTGTAAGGATAATTTTATGCCATTAATGTTTAAATATGATTTTGGGCGTCTGGCTTGATTAAAGCCAAGTCTAGAGCTCCAATTTCCAACCACTTTTTTGAGCATTTGAGGTCTTATGTCGGCAATAACGCCACGAATGTTGGCTTCCAAGCCCCCTAACGTTTCTGGTTTGTTGACGTAGACGAGCGGCTTCTCATATCCCCAAAGAAAATAATCCAATGATGTTAAATCAAACGATCTATGCGCTCATCGAATGTTTCCTTCAATAAATCGATTGTGACGTGCGCTGTGTGGCATGTAGAGCCGTCTTGTTGGAACCATATCTCATTTTCACATTCATGTCATCCAATTCAGGAACAGAATAGTCGGTTATCAGGGCTTTATACCGGTCTCCAAAGAGAAAGAAAGAAGTATGGCCCAACAGTCAGTTTTTGTGGATGTAATGGCGTCTCAAGGTACTCATGTGGATTTTCTTCACTGCAAATGCGGCAATTTTGCTTGTTGACGTAACCATTCAACCAAAAATGAGCCTCATTCATCACTGAACAAAATTTTGCGATGAAAATTACCATCGAGATCAATCTCATTTTTGGCCCATACACCAAAATCACGACGCATGGCATGGTCTCGCGGCTTTGATTCGTGCAAAAGCTGGTTCTTGTAAGGTCGTTAGCCAAGATCTTTGCGCAAAATCTTCCATAAAGTTGATGGACAAGCTCCAATTGCAGTGCACGGTGGCGAATCGATTCATTCCGGTCCTCTCCAACACTTTGCTCTACAGCAGCAAATATTTTTTCGGTGCGCACTTTTTGACGTCTCTGCGAATGCATATTATAACATAAAGTAAACGTAGTGCGAAAACGATCTATGCTCTGATGGACGATTATGTCCATAGACGGCGCTTGCGGTAAACTTCGCAAACTGAACCATAATTTTCGAAATAAATTTGCACGATTTGCAAGCGTTGTTCTTTCGTCAACCTGTTCGTGATAAGATAAGAGTTGGCCGATTTGGCCACAAGATGTCTGTTTTATCCCTATTCGAACAGCCAACCTCTAAAAATACACCCGATACAACTTATCAACTAATTGAAAAAGTTTTCTGCAGTGAAGATTGTTTCATTTCAAGAGGCAGTTATAAAAGTGTAATCCATTCCATTAAATGGGTTCATTTTTGGAGTGACACCTGCTTCTTTAAAAAATGTTTGCAGTGTAGCCTGTGTCACTAAAAGAGGTTTATTTTAGAGTGGCAAAGCTCTCCTCATAAAAAGAGGCTATTATTGGAGTTGAACATGTATTTTTCCTAAACATATTAATAAGTGTGAAGATTATATTGTGCACTTTCAGTTTACAATACCTTTCCAATAAAACAACATTCATGCAAATACATTGTGTATAGGGCAAGTAAAAGAGTTACAACGAGCATTCTTTTGATCAAAAAACATTCTTTCTTCTTTCAAAAAGATTTCAGTAATCAATACTTAGACGGTTTCTTGTATCTCATTGCTATAAACGAAGCTATGCATCAAATTTCTAAGAGGCGAATGAAAATGTGCCCGATCTCAAATTCCTTAGACCATCCTTTGATCACATTTCCAGTCTAAATCCGTGAGATTAAGTCGCATTTATTTCAAAGCAATACTGGTAGTTTATATTCCCAATTTCTTTGTCTTAGAATATCTTGAATTAATACCCATTCCCTACCATTCCCTACATAAATAAATAAGGTGGCTGTAATCAGTAAATACTTTTCGCCTGCAGCTTATAAAAGTAAATTCCCACAATTGGATCCTTTTTTCTCTTATTTTTTTTTTATAATTGTATTACCCGCTGGAAAAAAAGCTCACCATTTCAAAAAAAAAAAATATTTATTACGAGTAATTAAAATTCAATGGACGTTTACGTATCATTTCATAATTTTGCATCAAACAAGTAATTTAAAACTCATTTATTATTCAAACTAATTGTCCTTTCTTTCTTTACTTAACCGAATAAGGACTTTCTCTTTGATGAATATTAAACAGTCTCCTTTTCTTATAGGCGAATTGAATATGCCCCCAAAACTCGTTTATGATGCATATATATATTCGTATGATGTATTGTATACCTTTACAGATTTTTATTATTCTTCCGTTATTTTCTTCATCTTTTTAATGACGATTTGTTCCGATACTTTTTGCCATGAATATTGATGAAACATAATACCTGCTAATAGATCCATGCTATTCTCGATTTAACTTTTTACAAAACAAAAAGGCTCGTGCTGGCTTAGATGGAAAGCCTTTTCGTTCATCCCTTGACTTACCTTACCCATTTACGTCAATACGCCCTGTTTGGCTGATAAGCCTTTATTAATATTTAGGTTTAAAAACTTTGAATAAAAAGGATGAAAAATAAAACACACGTAAAATTTGATTTTGATTTTGCAAGTGACGTTTATTTGTTGTGCAAAAAGGTTGTCATTTTATGACATTTTATATTTGACAATTGCAAGTTTGCCAAGGTTGGCGTTTCAGGTTAGTTTTATTGAAGGTGGAACCAACATTCTCCCCGGGCGCAAAGTGAAGCATTTCGGTTTCGATGCAATCATACATGAAATGATACAAAATTATTAATAAATTGTACTTTTACAAGTTAAAGCATTAATCAAAATAAATTTTAAGACATTGTGAATTGACTTCTTTTATATTTATTATTTGGATGCGTGTTTCCATGGAAATGAGCAACTTTGATTTATTTGATTTCGTTAAAAAAATGAGCTAAGTGTGTCTATTCTCGACGATAGAATTCAATATTTCAATAATAGTAATTTGATAAAATCGATAATTCGTTAGCATATTTGAAATTGAATTTGGTTTGTGTGTATGTGTGAATGATTACGTTTTGTGTGTTTGTTTACGGATGATGAAATTATATGTGTGTGTTTTTATGAATGATGAAGTTATGTCATATAATGTGAATAAACATTATGCTGCTTGACTTGTGGAATGTTGATTGTTGTTGATTGGAAGAGGACATAGCTTCGTTACAGGTCGTTTAAATTCACCTTGCTCCGTTTTCAGCTTTACAACTCTGGTGATGTCATCTTTTCCTGGGAACGTTTCTAGGATTCGTCCTAAATTCCATTTTGTCGGGGGGAGTCTCTCATCTTTTATTAAGACTAGATCTCCGATTTGAAGTTGTGGCTGAGGTTTTAGCCATTTGGGTCGTTGTTGCAATCGGGCCAAATATTCGGACTGCCAGTGGTGCCAAAAAGTTTGTAAGCTGACTTGGATTGCTTTCCATCGATCGACATAGTTCGTCTTACCGATGGTGAGATCAGGTTCTGGTACGGAGAACATTTCGGTTCCTATAAGGAAGTGCGCTGGAGTCAAAGCATGGAAGTCTTCAGGATTCTCTGTTAAGGGACATAGAGGCCTCGAATTCAAACACGCTTCAATTTGCGTTAAAAGCGTGGTGAGTTCTTCGAAAGTTAATACCCCATTTCCAACAACTCTTTTAAAGTGGTGTTTAACACTCTTCACTCCAGCTTCCCATAATCCTCCGAAGTGGGGAGAAGCAGGAGGAATGAAATTCCACTTTGTTCCCTGTGACGACAAAACTTCAGCGACCTTTTTCCAATCATGGGAAGCATCCTTCAAAAGTCGGCACAACTCCGTTTCAGCCCCTTTAAAATTTGTACCGCAATCACTGTATATTTGACTACATACTCCTCGCCGTGATGTGAATCGCCGAAACGTTGCTAAAAAGGCTTGAGTGGTGAGATCACTAACCGCCTCAAGATGAATCGCCTTTGTTGCTAGACAAACAAAAATAGCTAAATAGCCTTTGTAACTTTTTGCTCCGCGGCCTTTCCAAGCCCGAATACTTATCGGCCCAGCATAGTCAACACCAGTATGTGAGAACGGTCTGGATGCAGTCACTCTGGGTGCAGGTAACTCTCCCATAAGTTGGTAAGCTGGCTTAGTCCGATACCGATAACATATGACGCATTTGTGTACGTATTGTTTTACTGCTCGTTTCGTCTGAAAAATCCAATATTTTTTTCGAAGATAACCCATCATTAACTGAATGCCTCCGTGAAGTGTTTTTTCATGTGCTTCGTGTAGAATCAATTTGGTGAAATGATGATTTGGAACTAGGATCATTGGATGTTGCTGATCGTATGGCAAATTTGCATTCTTCAGTCTTCCGCCAACTCGAATGATTCTATCAGGATCAAGAAAGGGATTAAGAGATGCCATGCCTCTCGACTTCAAAATACCATCAGGGAACATCTCCAGCTGAGCTAATTTTACCAGAACCTTTGCTGCATCGTCGAGCTCCTTTGGTGAAATCGATCCGAAATTCCGTTTGGGTAAGCACATTTTTAAATTGTTAGTGAAACGTAAAATCATGGCGACAATACGTATTAATTTGTTTATTTCAGATGATCGATGAAGAAGTTCTGTAATTGGAAGTAAAACTTTTCCGATGTGATGCACTTGCGTTACTGGCTGCGTGGGATACTGAAATTCCCATCTATCGCGCAAAAATTCAGGTCCGGTCCACCATAACGGATTATCAACCAACGCCGATGACAAAACACCTCTGGAAACCAAGTCGGCTGGATTGTGCTGAGTTGGAATATGATTCCACATTTTGACGGGAGTCAATCGGTGTATTTCTCCAACCCTGTTTCGCACAAATGTTTCCCATTTATTTGGAGAAGCTCGAATCCACGAAAGCGTAATAGTGGAGTCCGTCCATGCGAACCGTTTGATATTTTCATTTCCAAAAACTTTAGTGACATGTTCCAGAAGTTTGGCTAGTGTAACAGCACCGCAAAGTTCCAAACGAGGAAGACTCACTGGCTGAAGAGGAGCAACTTTAGATTTGGCAAAGAGAAGATGCATATGTGACTGGCCTGTTTCATCTCCGACGCGCAAATAGACTGCTGCTCCATAGGCCTTTTCTGATGCATCACTGAAACCATGAAGTTCAACTCGAGTGAAATCGCCGATGGTTTGAACCCACCTTGGAAATTGAATTTTGTTGATGGCTTGCAGATCTTCGTAGAAGACATTCCACTGCTCCAAGAGTGATGGTTCAATTGGTTCATCCCATGACATCTTTTTTGCCCACAGTTGCTGCATGAACATCTTCGCCTTCACAATACACGGCGCAATCCAACCCATCGGATCAAAAAAACGTGCTATCGTGGATAAAATAAATCGTTTTGTCGGTTGTGCATCAGGGATTGCATTGTAGCAGAAAGAGAATTTGTCAATAGAAGGAAGCCAATGGACACCGAGGGTTTTAACTCTTTCCGAATCTTCTGAAGGCATTGAGAATGATAATTCCCGTTCTCCTGCTGGAATTCGCGAGAGAAGTTCATCAGAATTGGAAGTCCATTTCCGCAAGTGGAATCCAGCTGCCTCTAAGGTTGATTTAACTTGTTGCATTTTCTCTTTAGCCTCTGCGATGGTATTTCCTCCCGATATTAAATCGTCTACATACATCTCTTCACGGATCATGGTTGAAATAGTTTGATTTTCCGAATTGTCGTCTGCCAACCTTTGTAAAGTCCGGATCGCAAGATATGGAGCGGCTGCGGTTCCAAAGGTAACCGTATTAAGTCTATAGACTTTAACAGGATCTTCAGAATTTTTTCTCCACAGAATCAGCTGATAATTTCTGTCCTTTTCCGCTATCCAAATTTGTCGATACATCTTCTCGATGTCAGCAGTGAAGGTGTATTTATATAATCTCCAACGAAGAATAATGTCGCAGATATTTTGTTGAAGTGCTGGACCTACCAACATAGCATCGTTCAAAGACACGCCATTTGATGTTTTGAAGGAAGCGTCAAAGACCACCCTCAATTTAGTGGTTGAACTGGTTTCTTTTGTGACAGCATGATGTGGCAGGAAGTAATGCTGATTTTCTGGCAACGTATTCTTATCGACTTCGCTCATATGCCCAAGTTGGATATAATCTTCGATACAGGCCGAATACTGCAATCGAAGTTTCTGGTTTGCATCAAAACGTCGCTCTAAACTATGGAACCGTCTCAAAGCACCTTGATACGACTCTCCAAAAAACGGAAGAACGTTTCCTTTGAACGGCAATGCTACTTGATAGCGCCCATCAAGTGTTCGTTCAGTGTTTGCGATGAAATGATTTTCACAATCAACATCTTCAACCTTTTGGAATGGTTTGAAAGGCGTCTCTTCCAGTTCCCAAAATTTTCGAAGTTGCGATTCGACATCTACTGTTTGCATGAAACTTCTTACTTGATGGTTGGATTCGGATACAATTGGGGCCTTTCCGAATAAAATCCATCCTAATGTTGTCTTTTGCATGACTGGCATGGATTTATCTACTGGCGGGACCAACTCAGGCAACAAGAGTTCAGGAAGGACATCACTTCCAAGCAAAATATCAATTTTTGATGATTTGAAAAATTCAGGATCGGCGAGGGCATAGTCGGTGAGATGTTTCCAGTTCTCAACGTGAAGGGTCCGGGCCGGCAAATGCCCAGACAGTGACTTTAAGATGAAGGTTTGCGCAGTTGTTGCAAAACTAGAATGCTGTGACGCAAAAGTGATGTCTATCACTCTTAAACATGTGCCACTGCTGACCAAACCCAGCCCGGATACACCCGTATGAGTTGCTCGAGATTTAAGTTGAAGCAATTGGGCAGCAAACTCGGTGATAAATGATGCTTCAGAGCCTGAATCCAACAATGCTCGCAGCGTCAACCACTCCCCCAACGACGACTTAACGTTGACAAGCGCTGTTGCCAATAAAACTTGTGAGTTTTTGTTCGGTAGACTGTAATGCGAGTGGTGAGATGCAACATTATTGTTTGACGGTTGTTGTCTGCTAGAAGACTGGAATGAAGGAGCTTCGGCGTTTAAAATTGCACCTTGAGAGCTTGGGTTGAAAGTATTTTGTTGTTGCTGCGATTGAAAAGAATTACCATTTTGGTGGGAACGTGATGGTTGTTGGCTTGGCTGAAAAGAAGGACTATATGCATGCAATAAAGTGTGATGTGGTTGCTGACAATGGTAACACCTACGACTACTTGGACAGTCATCCGTGGCATGATTATATCCTAAACAGTTTCGACACAAACCTATCTTATTTATAACCTGACAACGCTCGGTAAGATTCATTTTCAAAAATTTATTGCATCTTCTTACAGCATGCTTATTTTTCATACAAATTTTGCAGGTGATGCTCGACTTGTCCGGCAGATTATAAGCAATGAACGAATTTTTGTTAGAAGAGGTGCGAGATGAGTTGGATGTACTCTGAATGTGCTGCTGGTCCACTGCTTCAAGAGTCCGGAACCTTGTCTCCAAGAAGAATGTGAACTCTTTGAATGTTGGCAGCTCCTTCGGGTTTTCCCTATCATTCAACTTCTCTTCCCACATTTGTTGCGTTTTGCTTGGTAATTTTCGTACTAATAGAAAAATTAGCACCGGGTCTAAATGTTCAACTTCGATTTTTAGGTTAGCAAGACTGTGTACAACCTGCGTCGAAGTATACAGCAGATCTCTAATCGACTCTGCACGTTCTTGCGTCAATGTTGACAAGTTGAACAAATTATTTAAATGTATGTTAACTAGAACGCGAGGATGATCATACCGATCTTTTAACATGGACCATGCTTTGGCGTAGTTCTGACCTTGGATCTTCAATGACAGCAACAGTTTTTCAGCGTCGCCTTCTAAACTTGTTTTCAGATAATGCATTTTCTGAATATCTGACAGCGATTTTTTACTGTCGACGAGAGTAACAAAAAGATCGTGAAAATTCGGCCAGTTTTCATAATTGCCATCGAACATCGGGATTTTTATAGACGGTAAATGTAGCTCTTCTTTTTTATCTGTCACTTCCTTTCCTTCATTTGACTGCTGCGTACTACTGCTACCAAAACTTGCTAGCGAATCTAGGAGTCGGGATTGAAACACACAATAATTTTCCTTTATTTCTTCGTAGATTGTCTCCGCTTCAAGTTGCTTTTTGCTGTTTTCATCGTTGGTGTCTTCTTGTAAAAATTCGTCATAAAATCTGGAACTTGACTGCCATAAGTCATCCAACAACTTTAACCTTGTTTGGACGTACGTCAGGTTAATTGCTTTGCCTTTTTTTCCAAAATTTTCGACATCCTTTTTCAATTGCTTATATTTCGCAGACAATATTTTTGTTACCATTTTGATTTCAATCAACAGTAGAATTATATATCATAGAAGTAAGTGAAAATTGAACTTACTTTGATTTTTCTTGAAATGGCGGCGGCGACAATATCTTCTTCGAACGCTGGTTTTGAAGTTAATCCCACGATGCACACAAGCTAATCGTTAAATTTTTCGGGAATCTTTAAATATTTATTGATGAATTTTTTTTATTTCTTTAAAGCTTGAAGGACCAAATGTTTGGCTGATAAGCCTTTATTAATATTTAGGTTTAAAAACTTTGAATAAAAAGGATGAAAAATAAAACACACGTAAAATTTGATTTTGATTTTGCAAGTGACGTTTATTTGTTGTGCAAAAAGGTTGTCATTTTATGACATTTTATATTTGACAATTGCAAGTTTGCCAAGGTTGGCGTTTCAGGTTAGTTTTATTGAAGGTGGAACCAACACGCCCATCACGAGAGCCTGACTAGAGTAGGATTTTGGGGGAATATTGGATGGAATCCGTAGTTAAAAGGAAAAAAATAAATCAACCAAATCGAACAGGTGGTTGACTTGATCCAATCACTTATTGAGTTTTTTTCTTTTTTTTGGTAGCTGCCAAAATGAAAAGGGTGCGTAGAATATTTTCACATTAGTAATTGACGTGTTCTCAATAAATATCTGAGGTTTTGGACAAGAATTTGATTTGATTGACACAATCCAACGTATTGTGATTGAAATATTTATAAATATGACAGAAAATATTAATGTAAGGTATGTGTGTGTGTGCCTGCCCATGTGGAATTCTTATGATGTTATAGACACACGAGCTGTGTTGTTATGATGCAAGTCCTTACGTCAGTCGATTGTTCACAATTTCGTAAGCACAACAGGAGTTGTAATGATGAAGTTGAGGCTGCCGTGGTGCAGTAAAAGAGATGCAGTAGATAGGCCGAACGCGTGGGTTCAAATTCCGCTCTGGACATTTACTTTTCTTTCAGTCTCCCAGTTTCATCTGGACGGCGCCCTTGAGGTTATATGTGAATTTGCAACCACCTTATTTCCATCTACTGCACCATAAAGATGAGGCTGCTACCCTGGTAGTAGACCGGCTCTCCTCCTCTTTTATTTTATAAAAAAAAATAAAGTTACACTAGTCGATTCAGAATGACGTTATGGCCATGTGCCTTGTTGTTGTTATAGGTATGCTCGTTATGGCTATAGTGTTGTAACTACTCTACTAGCGTTGCACTTTATTTTAGGGAATAGTTATTGTTAGATGTTAAAAAGAAGAAGAAGCCAACAAAGAACCAAAAGCAGCTCCTTTTCTTGCACAGATGTTTACGACAAGAACTTAACTCTTCTTCACATGGACAAAATGTCTTGTTCGTAACCTATTTTTCATGACGTTATGGGCTCACGTGTTATGTCAACACGCTGCTGCTGGTATGCAAGTTCCGCCTTTCTTTGTACTGCCAAAAGTAATCAACTTTCTCATTCGCGTGTTCAATTCAATGCATTAGTAACTACATATGTTACATCTTGCTCATTGCAAGTCCGATCCATTAAAATTGCAATTCCAATTTATACCAGAAAATCAATCAATATCGTAAAGATAGTAATGACCTCAAGCAAAGCTCTCCAATTTGAACATAATATGCCCTGTAGTGGTCTGTGTAATTGATTGTCATTCTCAATGTCAACCCTGTTATGCTTGTACGAGTGTCGAAGCTCTATCTCTTATGCAATTGTCGTCTCACCTCAATGTTGGATTAAAGCTGTAGCAATTGAAATGGTTACTCTCTCGTGTTAACAGTAGCAAGGATGTCATTGTCGACAACACCAACAACGTTTGCATCGGATGTGAACAGTATGTCAAGTGTAATGCAAAATTAATTGGGGCTTGAATTTATCTAGCAAATCGTATGCACTCACGTATTACCACCCACACATAAGATCGATCCTTCAAAAAGAACATCGAATGTATCGAGGTTGAATGCTGAAATCTTGTCACGTTCACAACGATTGACAACATTCACCATTGGATAGCGATGATGGTGTGAAAAGAAATGTCCTTTCGTATTTTATTTGTCCTTCATCGATTTTGTTTTATGTTTTAGATACTTTGTTGTCTTATGGTAATGATTTATTACGATATAATGTAATGCTTTTTGAATTCAATTAATAACCTTAAACTTAATTCCTCTCTCTATCTGTCTTTGCATGTGGAGTGGGTTAGAACGAAATTAGAAAAAAAAAAAAATATAAAAAAAAGGACGAATATAATGGAATGAGCTCTAGGATAATGTAAATTAAATTCAAATTCATTAGACTGTAGATCATACACTTCTTGCTGATTTCTTTTTTTCTCTAAAGTCTACAATGAACTGAAAATTTGTTTATTTGAGAAGTTTTTTTCGCAATCAACGGACCGAAAAGGCAATGGACAAATAATGAGCAAAAAACGACGTTTACTTTATTTGTCAAACGTTATCAAGAATCCGAACTTTATTACAGGATTGGTAGTTGAAGAGTTGATGACAGGCGTCTCTCTTAGAATTTTGGAAATGAATTAAACGCTCTTCTGCTAAACCTTCCATGAAAATGAGAAAATTACTGCTTTTTAGACAAGGCTTATATCAACGGATAGTGTTTTTAAAACAATTTATCATTGTTCTTGCTGGGACATAATAGACTTTGTTTTGAAATTGATTATCATTATTGCAAGGCAATTTTCTGCCCAAGGTTTTGTGTTAATTGGGGTTGGCATGTCATATTTGGGTAAGCTGATTGTTAGCCCTTCTTTTGAGTTTGTATATATCGGGTGTTTTTTTAGGGGTTGGTTTTCGATAAAACTGACAACTTGTGGTCAAATAAGTCAACTCTAATGTCATTTATGTTCAGTTTGGGTTGCCATTTCGCCATGAACAGGTTGACATACGAAAAATGCTTATAAATTGTGCAAATTTATTTCGAAAATCGCCAAGTTTACCGCAAATGCCGTCCATTTTATGGTCGACATAATCGTTCATCGTGGTACCCGTGTCGTGATGGTTAGCATGTCTTCCTGCTAATCCAGAGGTTCGAGGTTCGAATCCCAGCAGAGGAAACAATGTTTTTCCACGGGTATCGCCTTTCGCGAGGAATTGGCAAGTCCTCCGTTAGTAAATCCATTGCCATGAAAAGCGCTTTCTGAATTAGCCGTTCGGAACCGGCAGAAAATTGTAGGTCCCCTCCATTCCCTCACAAGTCATGGTTGTGAGAAATGCGCTAGGCCCAGGGGCTCCTCGCTCTGTTGCGCCACCCTATTTATTTATTTATTTATTTAATCGTTCATCAGAGCACTAAATTCGGTTAGCCATGGATCGTTTTCGCACTACGTTTACTTTATGTGATAATACGCATTCGCAGAGACGTCGAACAGTGCGCACCGAAGAAATAATTGCCTCTGCATAAAGAACAATTTTCAGATGCGTTTGAAATTCTGATTGGAGCTAGGCAAGACTACTGTCATATTATAAGCAGCCGAATAGGGAAATCAAAAATTGGAATGTAATCCCAACTACGGAAAAACGACTCTTATGACCAAATACGATTGTTCCACTTTAATGTTGAAATCGTTCCTTTTCATGGGTGCAACATTTTCAAATTCACATCCGCTGTCATAAGAAAGTTGAACGAATACGCGAATAGGATGTCTGCGAAATATCTTGCAGCGGATTATATTGCATTGTCCGTGTTTTTCATGATGATAGCTCATCGGAAACCGCTTTGCTTTGAAGAAATTGGCAACATTCGATTGGCCATACACTTTGAAAATTAACAAATGCATTGAAGAGTTGGATTTGTCTGAGATACCTTTACAGAAATTAAAAACGATGTCATGTAGACGCTGTGGAAGCCATATGACCTAAAAGGATAACTCACGGACTGAATAGGTCCGAGGACCTATGTAGTTGGTTTTTGGTATCTACCGGCCTAGATCATCTTTGGTTTAAAAAAAATTGGCCTGTCACAACTCGCACTGAAGCTTTAACAATCTCACAAGTAGTAACGAGTGTTTCCTTAGACTAACGTCTAATGGATATGGCATCTGGTGTGATGATTCCCATACTAAATCTGCCGCAAATAAACTGTCAACTTTTCCTTAGTTCGAGGCATGTAGTTCACACCAGACGTTGGACCAAGAAAAGATTGCTATCGAATTTTTTACGGATGGTTCCAGAATCGGATGATTTCAAACTTTGCTAAATGCTCTACTCATCTATACTTCGAAAGTGGTCCAGGAACGCAAACTTTTCTGAATACGTTTCCAAAATCAAATCCATTGAGTTAGGTATGGTTTCCAGCCCAGTACGGCATCTCTAGAAACGATGACCTTACCAGTTAAGGTTCTCAGAAATGTTTCAGGAACTGAACCAGCGTCTGGTCTGCAAGTGCTCTTTGTAAAGACTTCTATCAAAGAGTAAATCTGTCAGAACACAACCGCAGTGTTTCCATTGGATGGAGGCATATTAAACGTATGCTCCTTAGGGTTAGCAAAAAAGATGCTACTTTATGGTTTTCCCTTAACAGAAATGACTGTAGAAGAATTGTATACTCCCAACTTACCACGGAATACTTCTCATTTGTCCGGCTTTTAAGTGAGATATAAGTTCAATCGATACTACCCTCTTGGAATCCTGTGAAAAGTATGCTGCCACTGCTGAGTACTTCCTCTGTGACTGTCTTGCATTTTCTCGAATCAGATTGCACACACTTATCATTGCCTTTTCTAGCTGCTTTGCGAAGATCTTAAAACTACCACAAAAGAGAGCTGACTTATCATCGGTCGTGACTCTTATGTCTCTACTAAAGCAATTTGGTGGTGACTAATGAGGAATGGTCCCAGGTCGAATTGATGATTTATTTGTCTCAAATAAGTACAAGTTAAAATGGCAAAGAGCGACTCAACCCACCCCCAACCCATCGCCTAGCGCTACTAGTCTATTGAAATGCGTAAACATATGTCTGTAGCAGACAATCACATCACAGTTTCTGACGTCTAGATTGGTTTCATATTCTAGCGAAGTATGCATACAATAAATAAAACTTTGCTGAAAGTTCATAAGCCGTATGGCATCTGTGAAAGCCGAATATAAAACATTGAAGCCATTCATAAAAGTATTATCCTCGCATACGAAATTGGTCCATAAAAAGTTTTATATTTTTCTTTCAGTACATTCAGAAATGAAAAGTAAAATATTCGCATAATTAATTTTCATTATTCTGCCCTTCGAATTTGCAGAAAGCATTTTCAAAGCACAACACATATCAAATCAAATCCCTTTTGAGCCCGAAACCAAACAACAAACTTAATCTTTAGCAAATACTGTGAACCAGAAAAATCGAATGTGGGGCAAGTGAAATATTGAATGGTGGAAAACTGAACAAAGTAAAAGCGCAAGCTCTTCAAGCATCATCGGCAAAACCCATTGAAATTTCTTTCCCTAATGGAAGTCTAATTGTTTTTTTTTTGTAAGCCTTCTGTTGTAGCTGCAGCTTAATGTGATTTAGAGTGTATATACGATGCTAGTGGGCTTTAAGGATCGAGTACTGAGTTTCAATGACAGGTACTACAGAAAACGTTTAGGAAAACCGAAAAAATCGTGTTGAAACCGATTGTCAGTTTAATTCTGTACGCACTGCCTATCAGCCGAAGACATTGTGCCGGTTCAATTATCCATTCTTCTCATCATAGCCATACGCTTCAAGTATGTGCGCAATTAATTATTTATGTCGATCAAATTGTATTCTAATGTTCAGTTTTTTGTGTGTCCTCAAGATTCTTCTTGCTTCTTTTTCTCACTCCTTCCCGGATGTGTACCAAATGAGAAATCCCTCCTGGGATTTGTCATTCTAAAGGATCAGGCAGATAAATTGAATACTGTGTGTGTGTGGATTGGATATGGAAATTGACAAGCACTCATCGTCGAACATCGTTTCCTTCGCAAATATCGATAAGGAATTAATCAGTGGTTGCCAATGTGATTTGAATATGATTGGGTATTGATTCAACTGTACGAACGTTTGTGTGCTCATCCTAATTACCTCCTAAGCCGACAATTACTTCCCACACACATTCAGTGAATGTGTGGAAATTACATTTAGCTGGTTAAGTGGTTTGTATCTTGTGTGTTGGAGTTTAAATGAGTCCTTATGGTACAACTACGACAATGTCACAATACGAATAAGTTTCCCTTGGGAGACATTCTCATAAAACTTAACAGGGCAACAAGAAAAGTTTCTCCTAGTGTTGGACAAAGCAGCGTATTAATATATATTTTCAAATAAC
Source organism: Melanostoma scalare (assembly GCA_949752695.1). Lineage (NCBI taxonomy): Eukaryota > Metazoa > Arthropoda > Insecta > Diptera > Syrphidae > Melanostoma > Melanostoma scalare. Next base: position 19,365,655 of record OX456986.1, read on the forward strand.
ACTTCGAAAGAATCCTTTTTGCATGCGCGTCTTTGTTGTGTAAGATTAAGTAAGTATTTTTATTTATGAACAGAATTGTAAACCCTTTTTGGTTGAATGTTAAGTAATGTCGGTGTTTTTTGATCCCACGGAAGTTAAGAAAGTGAAGAAAAGAAACGACGTTGACGACGCGACGTTGATGTGTTTCCGTTCATAGTGAAAGTTTTCATTCATTGTAGAATGAGTTGGGTCGTTGTACATAAGTTAAAGCACTTACATTTAAAAGGTGTGAAGAATTATTTCAGTCACGTAGAACTTAAGTAGTTTTTGCTGAAAAGGTGTTAGTTTCTGTTAAGAAACACGAAAGTAATCGAAATAAGAAGGTTAAGTTTTATTTATGAACTGTTGTATTGAGTTTGAGGAAACTTATGTCATTTTGTGAACATGAATGTATTTTTAAACTAAAGGGCGGATTGTTGATGGCATGACCTGGATAAATATTGAAGTAGCAAGTACAGAAGATGTTCTTTTATTTGTTGGGAGTTTAAATCGAGCAAAATAATGAAATTAATGAATAGGACGACGCAACAAAGTGCGGGAGCCTTGGGGTCTAACGTTTTTCAAGGACCTACAATTCTTGCCGGTTTCGAACTGCTTAATTAGAAAGCACTTTTCATTGCAGTGTAATTACTCTTGGAGGATTTGCCACTTCCTCGAGAAGGTGCTACATTCGTGGAAAACAATTTCATATTTCTGGGATTCGAACCTTTAGTTATCGAGCAACAGACAGACTTGCTATTAATAACGCCACATGCACCACAGTTTATAATTGCAGCAAAATGTTATAGTTGATTGAAGCAAAACTCATTTTGTTGTGATTGATATTCCTCAATGTCGAGTTCAAATAGAAAAAAATCTTTCTCTAGGAATGAGACACATTCTGGCAAGCTTCAAAGTAACCGAAAGCCTCGATGTACACCAGGACAAGCGACTCGTAGGCAACAAAATTGCTTAAGACTTTGCGTTTCGAATCATACTGCAATTATTCAACAAAAAATTTATAAAAACACTCAAGATATAATTTTTTTAGGACGAGGCTATATGCTCCCAACACGAACTAACACGATCCATTTGAGGGGGAAACATCGTTGTTCGGGTTGGTTCGTATTACACGAGCTCTGATTCATAGCGTTGCTCGAGATTGTTCGTTCAACATGAACTCATTTTAGTCATTTAAAAGCTGGAAGTCTCCATATGCACCCATTCTGTAAGTCTCTTTGAGTTTTGTAAAACTACCTCACAAGAGTAATTTTAAACGGCAGAACAAATCGTGAGACTCGTTTTGGTTTGTGTAACACGAACTCTGAGACATTTGAGGACAAACAAACAATGGCGTTGCTCTATCTCGTTTGTTTAGAAGGAAATAGATTTAGTCATGTAAGTGATGAGCGTTTCTGTATCCACTCAGGGAAAGAAAGCATCGTGTTGTTTTTGTTGGTTCTTTTAATACCTACAAACTTTTTGATTCATTTTAAGACACCCAATCGTGCTTTTGATTGGTTAATCTAACAAGAGCTTATTGCATCATTTGAGTTGAAAACCTCATATTGTTACTCTTGCTGGTTCTTGTAACACGAATTCAATCTAATTATTTGATAGAATAAAACACTCTTTTGTTCAATCTAATTATTTGATAGAATAAAATACTGTTTTGTTGCTTTACGAATAAACTTTGGCTGTGGCCATATTGTGGTCTATAGAAAAACAAAACTGAATATCAAGCTTAACGAGTTTATTTCATAAAAAATGTATGCTCCCAACACGACCCATTTGAAGGAGAAACATCGTTACTCGTGTTAGTTCGTGTTACACGAACTGTGTGAGTCATTTGAGGACATATAACTTCGCTGACTCATTTTAGTCAACTCAAAGCTGGAAGTCTCCATATGCACCCATTCTGTAAGTCTCTTTGAGTTTTGTAAAACGACCTCACTAGAGTAATTTTAAAAGGGAAAACAAATCGTGTGACTCGTTTTGGTTTGTGTAACACGGACTCTGAGACATTTGAGGACAAACAAACTATGGCGTTGCTCTATCTCGTTTGTTTAGAACGAAATAGCTTTAGTCATGTAAGTGATGAGCGTTTCTGTATCCACTTAGGGAAAAAAAAACATCGTGCTGCTTTTGTTGGCTCAGAATTGTTCTTCGATCAAAAGAGGTGAAGAAATAAAGTGTTAAGTAAGAAAGGCACGATCAGTTGTTTCATCAATAGATAGATAGTAGTTCAATGAGCTGATTAAGTTTCATTCTTCTTTAATATTTGGTTTCGTGCCGACACAGGAGTAAAGATGTTGAAAAAAGGACAGTGCCTGGAACGCAGTCTTTTTTAGGTACCGCTGATGATGATTGAAAAAATGTGCATTTTGAATGATTGCTTTCGTTTTCACTTTATTTTGCTTCCGAGGGACGAGGAAAAATTGCAAAATCATTATAAATTTCTTTTGCATATGAGTCGTGTCAGTTCGTGTTTGATGCATATAACCACGTCCTTTTTTTACTATTTTGACAACCTTGAAAAGTTTACTTTATTTTCTACAAAAAAATAGAAACTTTTGAAAAAGTTTTTTTAAACACTTTAATGAAAAAGTCCCAAAATTCCCAAATTGGTGTGCGTTGAACACTAGAATCTATTAAGGCTTTTTTCATATAGCAAATTAAATGTAATCAAAATCGTTGGAGTTGTTTCCGAGTAATTTAACCGAAAATTAACAACGAAACAAAGTTGTTGTGATGCTGCATTTAATTTCAAAAAGTAATTGTTTCGTCAGTTTTATACCATATCATTTGGAAACTGTAGCCTTTTTAAAAGGCTACAGTTGGAAAACTGCCAAGCTGTTACTATTCAGACTAAAGTCTAATACCATTTCCATTATACTTGCATTTTGATTCTATTCAGGAATTTTACAACAATGTTCGTATAGGAATCACAGCTAAGGTGCTAAGTTCTCATATGTGGCATTGCACTTTCAAAAGCAATTCCCATTGTAATATTCTAAATATCTACTTTTGCCAACTTCTATACCACATTCCGCAATACACTCGCTCGCACTTCCCTTCGTAGCACGGATACAATACAATGAAAATAGAATTCAACTTTGGTCTCGAATTCTCCAAAGTGAACTGAGAATCATGGAATGCATTTGCCATTTCTAGCAAATTGTTATGTAAATTCAAGTATCGCCCCTCTCACACTACCCGCTAAGCAATTTGGTGTAAGATTATTTTTCATTTCCTTTTCAACTTGAACTCATGTCCCAATGGGTATACCATCCGAATGGACTTTGAAATTTTGTTTTTAGCTATATGACTTTCCGGTCTCTTGTCATATTTATGCTCAACAGGAAATTCCCACATTTCATGATGATGGTAAATGCACCAGAGTGAAAATTGACCATGTTAACCGATGCTTTGTGGCTTAATAGAAATGACAAGCATCATAGGCTGGTAAGTAGTGTTTTGGACAGAAAATGAATTTGCATTCACAGCTTACCTTTGTAGTGCAATGAATCGAAAACAATCTACCCATATAGAACAGGTACGATATTTGAATGTGCCCTCTGGCTATTAATAAAACACAAAACTCTTTAAGTGAATGTCAAAGTTCATGACAAATCCGAATAGGTCTCCCCTGTGGAGGTGATTTTAAATCGAAATCATCCAGATGTATGATTGGAGTTGTGTGTTTTCGATTTGATTGAACTGTTAGTGCAGGACCAAATATTGTTGATAAAAATTTCCTGTTTTTGATTTGATCAAAATAAGACCTCAACTTGTTGGCACTTCCCAAGAGTGTAAGAATTTATTATCATGGAGTTGTTTTAAAGAGTCAGGCTCTCTTCTACTCAGACCTTTTCCTAATCTCCATGTTTTACCTTTAATCACAAGTTATCAGAATATTTAATGTCACACGTAACGATACAGGTCCAGGAAACATCTAAAAGCATTTGTATTCATTAAAAACCTTAGGTATATGTGTTTCCAAGTATTGCCGCAAACCTTTTGTGGCACTCAACAAAGATAAATTGTTCGGTGTCAGTAACTTTCGTATCTAAGTAATATAGTCGACTGGGTCGCATCCACTTGCTCTGTGAGTACGTTAACGAACCTCAAATGGTGATGTTGTATCTGATGTTCATCCAATGTGCAGACCAGTAATCACGTATAAGCATCTCCACTAACATTGCCATTTCTTGATGAATTACCGGGGACAGTTGAACGGAGTAACATTCCCAAATTTTGACGACAGGAATTGATGCGGTTTAAAATCTGCATCTAATGTTCAAACCACACCGAGTACTCTGACGTTGACAGAACTTGAGTTAAAAGTCGTTTTACAACATCACCGGGATTAAATTTATCTAAATTTTAAAATAAGCTTCCGGGTTTCGTCGCATTGTGTTACATCACCTCGACATATTGCAAAAAAACGAGAGAAGAGATGTTGCTCACAAAAACGTTCACTCTTTTTAAAAGACAGTAGATGGTTAGTTCTTTCGGCATCCTGATACACACTTCCGTTCATTTTCACGAAATCACTCCCACATATAACACGAACGCGAAGATGTTACACATAAAAAATTTAGATCTACAGGATAAGTCAAGATCTATAGTACATATTCTCTACACTATCCCTGTGGGTATGTTGTTAAGCATTAAAATATATGGAGTTTTAAGCGGTTTAAGTTTTCTATGGTATCACAATGGTCCTAGTATTGGTCTAAGTGTGTCAGGTGTATTCCTGACAGCCATTGTAACCTAACCTAACCTATGCGGTTCCGAAAGATAAGTGGGAGAGTGCTTTTCAAAGAAGTAATTTCTCAAGCAGGATTTGTCTTGAAGAAGTATTTTGGCTATAACTTAGAACTTCGATGTAAAAGCTCGAAGCTCGAATAATTAAACACTTTGGTACCGGAACCATAACCAAGAAACCGATTATTCAGTCATGAAACCAATACTTGTCCCTATAGAGCAGGTACAAAACTGTTGAATTAATGTAACCTTCCTTCCGCCTATGCCTACAAACATACACACACACACACCTATCCATGGGTATCCTTTTCTCATTCATGCCAGGACGAATATTAAACTTCATTTGAAAATAAATTAAGCCATAATCCGAAGTAAATCACTATGTAACCAGCAGTCATGACACACATTACACACTTTAATTATTGAAGAATGAAAACAATGTCCTTTCAATTGGCTTCTTGAAGGGTGTATTTAAGTCGTTGGCTCATATGAACCATTTATATCATCATAAAAAGAAACATTGTATACATAACATATGCACATTCCCCATCTGTCTGTTGACTATGTTTTTGAGTTTAAGGATTTGTTTTGGCTTAAAATAAATTTATTTTGTAGACATAAGAGGTTTGATGTTTTTGCCATAATTGGATACCAGATCAAACAATGAAACCTTGAATTATTGTTTGTTATCAATTTATGATTCGAAAAGTTGACCATAGCCGAACTTAAAAAAAAAAAGGAAAAATGTACATGTGTCAACATATTTATTATTTATTGTGTAACACACTTTTTGGTAATGCAACCAAGATTTATGTCTGTTTTATTCACTCATAAACTATATCGTTGAGTTATTATCTTTTTTTTTAAACGATAGGATTTTTATTGTAATTTATGTTTGTGCATTGACATTCAGTTGATTGATAATAGTGAACTTTTTGCATTTTGCTTTTTTTTTGTTTTTGAACTAAAAGAGAGGAAGCTTAAAACCGAGACTGAAGTATTTAGCTTCATAAATCAATTTTTAAACTGTAAAATTTTTCAATTTTGCGAATATTTATGGATCGCTCGCATAAACTTGTAGAATTACTACCACAACTTCTCAGTTGGTGTAATAGAGGAATTGCTTCAATCTTCTCATTTCCCTTTTTAACGACCCCATGAGCTAAGTTATCTCAAAATGCGTTCCCGACTGCTCCACACTAACGATCCGTTGTGGCAAACGGTGCAGTAACCAAAAATCCCGGTTTTAGATTATGAATTATCTGAGGCCATCTTTTTCCTGGTGTCTTCGGACTTATGTTTGTCCAGAGCTCTTTTTTGGTATGTACCCGTGGTGTGATGGATAGCATGTCCGCCTGTTAATCCAAAGGTTCGAGTTCGAATCCCAACAGAGGCAACAATGTTTTTTCCACGGGTATCGCCTTTCGCGAGGAATTGGCAAGTCCTCCGTTAGTATTCATTGCCATGAAAAGCGCTTTCTCGATTAGCCGTTCGGAACCGGCAGAAAATTGTAGTTCCCCTCCATTTCCTCACAAGGAATGGTTGTGAGAAATGCGCTAGGCCCAAGGGCTCCTCGCTCTGTTGCGCCACCCTATTTATTTTAGCTCTTTTTTGCTATAATTTTATTCTCTGTTGGTGTGGTGGTAGGTAACGTGTTGGAACGTGGTGTGAGTCTGAAAACGAGCAGCAGAGGTTCTGTCTTTCTTTTACTGATACTTAATCCGCATCTTTCTAAAACTATTACCCAAATGTCAAGTGCTCGTTGCAGGGATATAGGATCGTCTCTATGACTCATCTAGAGCAAAGAGTTGTTAATATACTCTGGGGTCTCGTACTTTACCTTTGAGCACGAAATCAAAAACTGTAAGGAAGAGGCAAAGGAGTCAAGACCGCATTATTGGTAAATTGCTTTAGTTATTTTTTACTAAAATTAGTGGCTTCCGTGGTGCGCAATGATGAGGACCCTGAAAATTTTCGACATACGTAAATTGGGTTCCAAATACGTCGTGCACCACTCGCTGTTTAACAGCATAGTTGCTAAATGCCTTAGAGAACACGTTCCTAATTCTCGTTTCTGGAGAGTCAGCGTCTTTTGAATCCATAGAAGGGAGTCCATCAGTAAATGGATATCCCTCTTCAATTCGTACTGCTTCTTTGAACAAAAACAAAAAAAAAAGTAACATCAAACCAAGCTTAGATGCTACTTTCCTCAAGTATAACAAACTGGCTGTGCCCGCGACTTCTTCAGTGTGGAAAAATGACTTTTATATTCCCGATCCCGTGGGAGTATAGGGATGACATAAGTAGCCTATGTCAATCCTCAGGTTCTCTAGACTATCTATGTACTAAAATTCATATAATTGGGTTCAATAGTCTGGGCGGTAGATGGTAACAAAGAAAAACAGACAGACAGAGCAAATTTCGAATTTGAAATCGGTGCTGTGGTTCCTAGGTTCCCGTTTACTTTCCCATTCTTGTGGGAATATAGGGATAACATACAAAGCTTATGTCGTTCTTCAGGTTCTAGACTACAAAACTTTGTTTTAATCGGTTCAGTAGTTTGGACTAGAGATGGTAACAGAATGACGAACAGACACAGCTACTTTTGCGTGTTTAACATTAGTAATGTAATGGTCCGAACTAAATGAAATACTGGGCGATGTTTCTCTTTTAAACGCTTTATTGCAACTGACCTCTTTTGATATCTTAGTGTATAATGTAACATTGATAAGTTTATATAAAGAACAAGAACTGTGCCATCGTGCGATCGATGGATTAGAGAATGTACATATGTACATAAAATACATTCAGTTATTTCTTTAAAAATAGATAAACGAATACAGGTGTACGGATCTAGGAGGTTGACGGATAAGTTACTTTACATATTAATGAAAGGATATTATGTTCCTTACAGTAAGGACCGGTTTGCGTGGGAATATTCGAATGAAATATAGCCTATCTCCTTATTCAGGTCTTAGATCATCTCTGTATAAAACTTTATTTGATTCGGTTCAGTTGTTTGGGCTGAAGATTGTAACATAGAAAGACGGACAGACAGAGTTACTTTCATATTTATAATATTAGTAAGGATCTAAGTTTCACCATTGTGAGAATAGTTTTTGTTCTATGGCTGAAAAAACTCATATTTTTGTGAAATTTTTGACAGCAAAGTCTCGGATTTTCTCTAACACGAATCCCTCACGGTATTTACTTACAAGAACAATGAGTCGGATTTTTGGATTATTTCTTTCCGATGACAGATGTCTCGATTACAAATTGAACCTCCGTCGAAGTATGGTTCACGGCAAGTTGATCAATTCGATGGATAACTCACTAGGGCTGACTAGGTACGTCAATTGACAATTATGTTCTGTATAAAAATTTACATGATGTTTCTTTGACTTTGTCTGATTCTTAGTTTCATGGTGCAGCTTCTGTCCCGTGACTCGGAGGTTGGTCCTTGTTTATAAAACTTCCCTCTGGACTGTTTTTTTTTAAGGTTCCTGACACGAGACTAGGCATTCGAGAGTAAGGGTTCTGCTATGTGATAGCAGAAGCCACTGAACTCATAGTGAGATAGCACTGGACACTTAATTTATAGCGAGATAGAACTCGAAACTAACTAATTTCACTGTGAGGTAACATAGACACTAAGCTCACAGCGAGTTAGAACAGAACACAAAATTCACAACGAGATAGCAATGAACACTGAATTCACAGCGGAATAGAACGGGACATGAAATCTCAATGAGATTGCACCGAACACTAAGTTCACTGCGAAGAAGCACTGGAAACTTAATTCACAGCGAGATAGTACTGGCCGCTACCAGCTTCACACTTATCTCCAATAGTTGACTATTCATCAGGCAGGTCCGAGCAGACTCCATTTTGTTCGCTTTCACCTATCCTCCTATGTTATGTGTTGAGTGAAACTGTATTGGAAAATTCCATTGGCGAATCATTCCATTGCATGAATAGCTCTTTCTAACTTAGCCGTTCGGAAACGGAAAAAAATAGTAGGTCCTTCAAATTCCCCAACATGGTATGGTTGAGAGAAATGCGCTAAGCCAGTAGCTCCTTAAGCTTTGTTGTGCGACCCTATTTATTTTTCTTTAATTGATTGATTCCGTTCTTGGGCTGCCAATAGAGCTCGGTAGCTATAAGAGGACTTAAATCAAAGAATGAAGTAAGGTCTCAGTGATTACGTTTAAGATTTTTAAGGTTGTCTTGCAAAAACCGTACAAGGGCTCATCTTTCAAACATTTCCCTGTTGAAGTATTCTATGCATGATGTAAATCTAAGTATATTTTGCCGAAAAATGGAGGCAATCTCAACTGTTTAATTATACTCAAATGGGTAATCCTCTTAAGAACTTTTGGATACGCCAAATGGCTTGTTTTTCATAAGAAGTTTAAATTTTACGTTTGATTCAAACTCCAGTACAACAATTAGTTTAGATTCACAGTGAAATGGGTTTATTTCAAACGAAGCCATTTAAACGTCAGTTCAAAATTTAGAATTTTTTTAAGCAGCCTTTGCAAGCAAATGTATGAAAAAATACGTAAAACAACAAAATGAGAACAAACAAATAAAGTACAATGATGTTTACTCACATTTATATTAAATGTAATTAAACTTCACTCATAGGCAAACTGGGGTTCATCTTACACTGCAAAATCGATCGAGTTTCCATGGTTAAACTCTGCATCAATGTTCAAAAACTTGATGTTAGATAAATAAGTGACTGGCTTATGAACACACGATGCATTTTTGAACAACATCAAACCAACCCAAACTTTCATTATTCTCACTTAAAATCTATGCTTTCCAACCCATATTAGCCGTAGCATATTCCAAAACTTTGCTTATATATTCGCTTGAAAAGCAACCAGAAATATCAAGAAGAGCTAGTTGCTTTTAATAAAGGCGTTGCAAATTGGTAAGAAGGAAGCAGTGCAGCTAACAACTAATAAAAGCAAACGATAAGAGCCCTTCCGTCAGCACTTGAAAAAAAAAAAAAAATAAACAAAAAGTGAAATTAAAATTAATTTTACTTCCCTGGTTCTTCTGATTCCTGAATCAAAGTCCTTGTGAAGCTATTATTAAAAATTCAACAGCGATGATTACAATAATTGTAGATTTCATTTTATGTGACCTTAATTTCGGTTTTTACCTTGACTTTGTTTGGCTGGATATTGATTAATTTTCTACAGCAGCTGTATGAGTAACATTTCAGTCATCACTCGGTGGTATTTTTCACCCCTGCAATAATTAGGAATGGCTTCTTCATTCGCGCCCTATCATCCTGACAGTAACAGACATTAACAAGCAGCGCTGTTGGGTGTCTGTTTCCCAAGTGCCCTGTTACATTCAGTTTTTTATTTTACTCTTCTTTTATTTTTTGCTGTTGGTTGCTTTTATGTTTTGTTCTTGTACTTTGGCACTAAGCTTATTTATTAGAGATTGGAGGTTTAGAGGGACGTTAGGGCATATGTAAAAGGTTACTCTAATTGCAAATCAAAGTTTCTGCAAAATAAAGACAGGGAAAACTATTTTTAATTCGTTGATTGTCCCTTAAAGACATTAGTAGTTGTAATCATTTTTGGTAAAGTACTAAAAATACTCTCATTTGATTTAGATGAAATAATCTCAGGAGCATGTCAATTCCTCTTAATGAATTTATTTAAATGGTGAGGTGTATTGGCCCTTATTTCTAAGGAGAGCTTCCATGTTACCCGGTCTTTTGTTTTTTATGGTCGCTTTTCAACGTTGAGTTGAGATTATTTGAATTTCTTACTCAAAGTTTATAGGTAAAGCTACTAACTATGCCTTCTTAATGACTAATGATTAATTTTATGCTTTGAAAATTGACTGAAATTTTCTCAAAGGAATGCTTTTCACTGCAGATAGGGACTATTCACATTAAGGAAATTGGCGAAGAACCACATTCTCTACCACTGCCGCCCTAAATGCTGCTATTACAGTATCCTTTTCTTAGGTGTGCATAAGGAAGTTGATTTTTGTTCAAGGCAAACTTTAATGAAAGCACCTTTACATTAGTTTCAAGCTGTGCCTAAAACTTCCCAGTAGGGATATGAGCTGATCTCATGGGATTTAACCCTTCCTGCAAGATGAAAATAAACCAAATATATGCAAATGTTCCACATATTCCGAACAGTTTAAGAGTTCACTTGTGTTTTGTTAAAAATTAATTGAGAAGCTAATGAACTTAATGTAAACATTATAAGCAACTAATAGCAAAATAATGCTATGACTCCTCATTTTTCAGGATTAATTTTCGGTATTTCTAAGTCAAATTAGGTCATAACATTCCCGGAGATAGTATTGTTTTGACGTTTCGATGTTTGAGTGTGTAGTAAAGCTTGTTAAACCTTCGTACGTTGTTCGTTTTAGAAACTTATTCTTCGGCACTTCTCTCCCCTACAAAATGAAAAGCAACTTATTTCGTTTGAATAGAGAACGTATGCAGGTATGAACTGCTTGTTGATAGTAATTTTGTCGGAAGAACTTATTCGTACAGGGAATAACATAGTTAAAGCAAGAGAGCAAAACTTTAAAATTTTTTTTTTTTCATTCTCACTAAACAAGAAAAAACGAACTAACGCTGTGGAGCGATATAACGTCAGAAAGCTATAATCGCAAGAGATTGTCAGTGCTTCTCCAATCGAGTGTCCCTTCAATTATCCTTGAATCCTATGCCGCCAGCATCAAGCATTGAAGACCAGTGGCAGCAATGCCAAAAACTCATCAGAACCGCTGCCTCTGAGGTTCTGGTATTCACTCGGCCCCCAAAACGAAACCCATTTTTCGATGAAGAATGCAGGCAGGCAAATGCAGCCAAACAAAAAGCACGACAAATGTTGATGCAAAAGCGAACAAGGGCTGCTTACGATCAGTAATGAGATTTACAAGGAGAAAAGAAGGGAAGAACACCGACTTCTCAAAAAGAAAAAGAAGCAATCTTGCATGAGAAGCGCTCGTTTGAGGAAATAGAGAGGTTCCATGACAGGAACGAGATTCGGAAGTTTTACGAAAAGGTAAAAAGATCCTGCCAGGGTGGCAAACCCCGAACTCAAGCCTAAAAAAACCAGCAGGGAAATATAGTTATAGAGTCACAGTCACTACTGAGGATCTGGAAAGATCATTTCTGCAGACTGCTTAACGGCGATGAGGACACAAATTCCGCTGTCACATTCAGCTTGCACGATGATCAAGAATGCCGTCCTCCCGACCTAGAGGAAGTTAAGCTTGCCATATGCAAACTTAAATCTAATAAGGCTGCAGGTGCAGATGGCCTTGATGCCGAACTTTTCAAGGCAGCTGGAGACCAGTTGGACAGGAGCATGCACCAGCTGATCTGCATGATATGGTCGGAAGAAAACATGCCCGATGAATGGAACCTCAATATCGTTACCCGATCCTAAAAAAGGGAGACCCTAACAATTGCGCCAATTATAGAGGGATAAACCTCCTTAACGTCACTTATAAGATCTTGTCTGCTGTAATATGTGAACGTCTGAAACCCCACGTCAACAACTTGATAGGTCCTTATCAATGTGGTTTTAGACCAGAGAAGTCAACAATAGACCAAATTTTCACATTAGCCCAGTTCACACTGTACAATTAGTTGGACAGACTTCGTTTGATGGAAGTTGGATGGTCTGATGTAGTTTTCGTTCACACCTATCAAGTCGTCCAACTTTATGTCACATACCCTTCCACTCCATCCAACTTCTAGATTTTCAAAATTTTTTGAAAACCATCCAACAAATTGGACAAGCGGTCGTATGAAGAGTTCACACTATCAAGCATTGGTTTGTCCAACCTAGGTTTGTCCAACTAATTGTACAGTGTGAACAGGGCTATTACGGCAGATCTTGGAAAAAACCCGAGAAAATAATATCGATATTCACCATCTCTTTATCGATTTCTAGGCGGCGTATGACAGTATTTATAGAGACGAGCTGTACAGGGCCATGCCTAATTTCGGCATCCCTGCAAAACTCGTACGACTATGCAGGATGACTTTGGAGAAGTCACGCTGCTCCGTCAAGGTCGGTAAAGAACTCACCGAGACCTTTGATGTCGTAAAAGGTTTTAGGCAAGGCGACAAACTGTCATGCGATTTCTTCAACATCATACTTGAACAGATTGTAAGAAACTCAAACGTCAACACCAGAGGAACAATCTTTCAAAAGTCTGTGCAATTACTCGCCTACGCAGACGATATTGACGTAATGGGAAGAAAAAAGCGTGATGTCATAGGTGCTTTTAATTTTTTAATTAATTGATTGTTAATGAGTGCAAAGGTATATAAAGTAGAGGTATAATAATAATAAGAAAAAATAAATAAAATCATTAATTCCATTTAAAAAATATGTCAAAAAAACGAGTAAGTGCCCTTCAACGTGGTAGTGTCAACTCTCTACGAATGTTTATATTTTCAAGATACACATCGAGCGAAAAAGGGTTAATAGTGAAAGGTGTTTATCAGACAGCTCTACGGTAGGCATGAAACTGAATCACACGGATTTGACAAGAAAACTTAGTAGGACAGTGTTATTCCATTTTTGTTATTGTCGCACTATGTAAGATACTACTTAAGTGGTATGCATCGTGAACAGGCACCTTATAGGACCGACTGCTCTTCTTCTTCTACGTATCAATAAATTCATGGATAAATTCTAAATTTTCTAAAGCATCCATATTCCATTTTCAGAATAAATATCTGCTTCAACATTTCTTCTCGGTTATCTCAGAATGTCAATTTCCATAATTGGTGATAAATATCTCAAAAACCCACAAAACCGAAAAAAGTTTGAATTCTTGGAGAATTTTCATCACACAAAACAAATGATTTGCAGATGCATGAATGCAAACGAATGGGAAAACACATTCAGATGTTATACAGGACGTTTCCAACTAAAATGTCAATGCTTTCTGAATTAATTCTTAGAATTGTGAATCAAAACAAAAAATATTTGAAGAGATGTGATTTTGAGTGTGGTGTATAAGCTATCATTTTGTTCAAGATATAAAACTGGAGTGACCGGGGTTATACTGGCTAGCAGGTGTTGTTCCGTTGAAGTTCGAGGTTCTAATCCCAAAAAAAATCGAATTGTTTTTCCAATAATTTTGCGAGAATTTGGCAAGTTCTCCGAGAGTAATCACACTGCCATGAAAAGCGCATTCTCACTTTGCTGTTCCGAATCGGAAAAAATGTAGATCCTTTCTATTGTTTAGGTTAGATGGTTGAAGAAATGCGCTAAGCTACGTGTTTCTCAAGCTTTATTGTGCCGCCCTATTTATTTAATTGTTTTTGAGGTAAATTGCGAAAAATACAAAAGTTTGGTTCAAACAATCTAACACCTTCATCCTTTAAGGGGTTAAGTGTAGTCAGGAGCGTGAAAAAATGTCATTTTTTAATATTTTTTTTTACTAGTAATTAAGTTTAAGCAAAAACATAGTATCATTTCATCATACTTTAAAATTACTTCACTAAAATTTCAAAAAAAAAAAATTAATTATTTTACAAGTTATGGCGGTCTAAGTTGAACAGGTTTTAATAATGGGTCCTTGCGGTGACCACTGTAACTCAAAAACCGCTCGATTGATTTGAATGAAACTTATACAGCTTTTGGAAAACATAAAAAGCTAGTGCCTGATCGAAGAATTTTTTCTAAATTAACAAAATGGCAGCCTCAGGAATTTTTTTTTCTTCTGATTTTCGGGAAAAACCAACAATTAATTGTTTATAAAAAATCGAAGTTAAAAAAAAAAATCGTTCGATTAGGCACTAGCTTTTTATGTTTTCTAAAAGCTTTATGACGAAGTTCACATTGGTCGATTTGTTGAAGCTTCGTGCGAACAAATTCGATTGTTTTCTTGTTCTCCTTCTCTGTTACACCAATTTGTCGGTATTGACTTGCGGTCGATTCGTTGAACAATGTAATCACTTTGGTCGATTTGTTGCTTCAACAAATCGACCAGTATGAACATCGCCTATAAGTTTCATTCAAATCCATCTAGCGGTTTTTGAGTTACAGTGGTCACCAGTTCAAAAAACATAGTTTTAAGGGGCTCGGCTAGTTTCTCGAGCTCAAATAGAGGTGATATTTTGAAGGCGTGTAAAAAAAAACTATAGCTTCAAATGTTCTGTAATCTTAGGAGTTTATTATACATATATTTATGTAAGTTGTCACTAAATTTCGAGCTAAAATATTAAAATCCAAGAGAGATATGGACCATTTCTTGAACTCCTTGAAATTAGAGGACGTCAATTTGCCGCTTTTTTTTTTTAGTTTTTCCGGTAACAGGAAAATAAAAAGATAGCGGTTAAGTAGACCCTTTTTCCCATACAGCTATCTATAATAATAGTGAAAAATTGAAAATTGACAAAATGGCAGCAATTTAAAAAAAAGTCCAAATTTCGCCAAAAAATAGTCTTTCGATGGCTGCCAAAATTACAATTTTCATCCGATCGTAAAAGTTGTAGATGGCTGTATGTAAAAACATATGGAGAGTATGCAGTTAAAATTTCAAGATTTTTTTTTACAATTAGATTAGATTACAATAGATTTATTTCAATTTTCAAAATTACATTTTGCGTATTTAGATACAAAAATCTTTAAAGCATGGCATTGCCGTCTGCCCGATTGACATTTTTTGACAATTTAATAGTAGTTTTTAATTTTAAATTCATACATTTTATTCGGATATGAAAGGAATAGAAATAAAAATAAAATAAGTGGTATACAAACAAATTTAATTGCAAGTTTATGTGTGGGACTGTTTGCAGTTAATTTGCTAATTCTTTTTTTAAAAAGCTTCATTCAGTATTTGGCTCCTGTAAGCCATTGCTTTCTTATAAAAGTAATAGAGCTGGGTTGTATTGCCTTCGCAGTTGAGGAGCGCTAAAACGCCTTCATCATCTATTTCGTCGCTGCCCAAAAAGCTTCTTCTAATTTCTTTCAAGATCGGACATAAACCGATGAAGTGTTTAATGTCTTCTCTAACAGACATGTTGCAAAGCGCACATATTATTGGCAGATCCTCTCGGTGTGGCATGAAGTTCAGTCTTACCAACTCGCCCCTCATCTTGAAAACAGCAGATATTATTTTTTGATTAAAATCGATCCTAAAATAGTTTCTTTCACACAGATTATGTTGAAGTACGCTATAAGTGGCTCTGTGCACCGAAGAAGACGCCTGAAAGATACATTCGAGCCTGTATTTCTCATCGGTTTTAGCGATTAGATCGTAAAGAGAATCTTTGGCGTCCTTTCCATTACATGTCTGCACGTTGAGTATAAAATTTAGGCCGCAGTACTCAGCTAGTTCTCTTAGTTTCTCGAACCAAAGACTCTTCCTTTGTAAAATATACATGGCTATCACTTTTGGTAGTCTTTCCTCCTGCATGTTAAAAATTCTCAAGAGATAGTCAATATGTAGCTTGAGGGATTTCACAAAGAGTGGTGATAGTCCGGTTTCAATATTTACCATGTAATTAGGTGTGTTCTTTGGTAGTTGAAAACATCTTTTAACATAGTATCTAAGTAAATTTTCCACCGATTCATATTTTTTGTATCCCCAAGTTTGAGCCGCATACAACATAATTGATTCAGCTACTGCAGTGAACACTTTGTATTTTACGTTGTGAGAAACGAGTTCGTTTGAAAAGCAATTTTTCCATGTAGCACTTATAGCGCTTTTTGCTCGGATAAGTTTTTCTTTGAAATGCGTTTCCATTTGTAAGTTGCTTGTTATAACTACACCGAGGTACTTATATGCCTTCACAACTTCTATAGATTGGCGATTGAAGTGCCATTTTTCATTTCTAGCCAATCTGCCAGAACCATTTTTGAAAACCATAGCCTTTGACTTGTTTAGATTGACCGTTAAGTTCCACAATTTGCAGTACACTTCCAGACGATTGATCATTAGTTGTAGCGATTCCGGTGAGTACGCGAACAGAACAACATCGTCAGCAAACAGAAGGGCTTTAATTAAAAGTCCAGCAAACTCTATTCCACCCGGTAGCTCGTCAACCAGGTCGTCGATGAAAAGCGAAAATAGATATGGACTTAAGGGACATCCCTGTTTTACTCCCATCGTTGTTTCAAACCAGTCTGACCTCTCCTCGCCATTCCATACCGCTGCTCTATTTCCGTCATAAAGGTTTTCTAACACCCTTCCAAATTTTGCTGACATTCCTTTGTTATACATCTTGTAAAACATGGTTTTTCTATCGATTGTGTCGAATGCGGCCTTGAAATCGACAAAAAACACATACAGTTTCTTTTTTTGCTCCAAAAAGGTACCCGCAATGTTTTTCAAAACAAATATGTTGTCGTTTGCGGAATACCCACTTCGAAAGCCCGCCTGGAATTCATTAAGTATTTTGTTACGATTCATCCAAACAACTAGGCGGTTACTCAAGATTGTAACAAAAACTTTATAAAAGGTATTTAAAAATGATATACCACGGTAGTTATCCGGGAGAGAAATGTCACCTTTTTTGTGAATTGGGAATATTATGGCTTCGTTGAACTGATTAGGGATTATTCCAGTATCTAAGATGTTTTTAAAGGTCTCGACAAGTTTTTGAATAAGCTCCACTGTTCCATATTTCAGAAATTCAACCGTGATCCTATCTGCTCCTGGTGCTTTTCCGTCTTTAAGCTTGTTAACTGACAAACGTACTTCTTCTTCAGTTAAAAGAGTATCCAGAATTTCGTCTTCAAATTAATTAATAAAATTAATAAAATTAATAAAATTTCAAGACGATTCGTTAATATTTGCGTGAGTTACAGCTGCGGCAAATTTGAAAATTCAGTTTTGAGAAAAACGCGTTTAAAGTTTTCAGAGCAGGAGTGAGCGCCCGAGATACTCTCTTCTATACTCTGCCATTTCAAAAATATCCAAGATATCATTCCAATATTTTAGGACATCATTTTTGAGATGTTTACCTATCGAAAAATGAAAAAAATTTATATATAATATTTTATGAAAATGAGAAACTAGCCGAGCCCCTTAAGAAAAACGCATTTAAAGTTTTACAGTCGATACCAGATCGCTCGAGAGCCTTTTATTCTTCGCTGAATAACTCGAAAGATATTTGTCGGATTCAGTTCAAACTTTCAGAGAATATTTTTAAGATACTATACTTTAAGAAAACGCAAAAAAATCGATTTTTTGAAAATTCGGACTACCTCTAACCCCTTAACGTGGAAGCTTATTATTTTGACTACAAAAGTGCGCAACAAATGTTCTTCTTAATTTTAAGAATTTGTTAGAAAATGCTTAAATTATAAAGTAATTGTCCCAGAAATAAAAATTCTGTAATTTTTTTTTTAAATTATGAAATTATAAGGAAAATACTTTTGTTTTGAGAGAAAAGATTTCGTCGCTTCTAAATTTGAAGTTAAATTAAAAATTCACATAAAAACCAATCTATCATCTTTTTATTATTTATTTAAATATATAAAATTATATGTTGAAAACACCCGGCATGGTGTGGTCATTCCAAAAGTTTTCTCTTGCAGACAAAACATGCAATAACCAAAATCTTACGGCCACAGAGATTTGTCATTTTTTTGTGAAATACTTTTCAACGGGCGGACACAGGCTTGTCAGCAAATTGAAAATGCACTTTCCTATACCGACCAACATTCCATATAACTAATGAACTACTCGTAATACAACATCTAGCCTAGAGCTCGCCTACTCATCCTTGAACAATGCATATATCCAAACAATTACCTCTTTCTTGCTGCTAGAGGCTAAAAATTGTTTTCCCATTAAAATCATATTTCGATGAAAATGTAGGTACTCGTAACAGAGGAAAATTCGAAAAACGCCCACATTTTCGACAGAAAACCACTATAGTCGACAAAACGTTCTTAGCATACTTTCAATAACATTCTCAACACACCTTTGAATTCTGGTGCTATATGACGTACGTAGAGGAAATATTATTACACAGACACAGCTTGTTGCTTGTTCATATAAGCAGAGGATGTACAAAATATGCTGCTGCATGCCTCATACTTTTGCTGCTGTGTTGAAATGAACAGGGGTTTTTGAAGCGCACATAGTATAGCCTCGTTCGAAGGTGGTTTTTGTAGATTCAATTTTACGCAACACGAGCAAATACCTATTAGAAGCGCATTATAAAAGCCATCTGTTTATATGCCATTCAACAGTAAGATGTTGTTACCGGGAAATGTTTTGTTTTTGGATATAAACTTCCTTGGCAATTATGCGATTTGTATAATGATATACAATCAGGTGTGTGTGAGTTTGCCTGAAGTTGGTCTTAATCATAGGAATTGAGAGTGAGATTTTATAATGTGTGAGTTAAGGAATTTAATGAGGATAAATGAGGGAATATTTTTCAATTTAACTAAGAAGAGAAGTTATTTGCCTTCGTTGAAGCGGTTGGTTTGCCTTGTTCGAAAAAAAAAAAATTAATTTTCCACACACTGCGCACTGCGTATGAGAAAAATTAGTAAGTGTTTCTATAATCGAATTAGTTCGAGACTGTGGAGAATTGTTTCATTTAACAGACAATTATTTAGGCCTTCCAACAAAGATGGAAGATGGAAGATATTTTGTTGTATGTGAAAATAAAGAAAGTTGCTGATGGTTAAAGTTGTGTTCCATTCACAATAAGTGGAAAACGCAGGGTGTGAATGCGATGGTTACCGTTGGCTTAACGCTGTTGTCAGTGCCTTGGTGTCGCATTTTGTCAGCGAGATTCTTATCTTAAAAGCAGAGAAGAAATATCTGAACACTACTCAGGTGTAGGTCGTTGTGTTGGTAAGAGTTTTTCATTCTCTGGACAAGAGAGTAATGGAAAAATTAAATTGCAATTCAGACAACGGCCTTGTCAACCGAAAGGGGTCGGTTCCCATTAGAACAACGTAATTAAATCGGAATGAGCGCTGTTAGTGACAAGATGGGGGCCCGTCCTGTACTACTGCGTGCTGTTGTCATGTGTTATTTGTTCTATGTAGTATTTGTGTAGTTAGTCTTGTGGTGTATCAGCCAAATGGTCTTTGTCGCCCGGCTCAACCCCCCTACTCCGCAGATTTATGTGTGGAGTAGGTTTCATGTAAATGTAAATGTAAATGTAAATGTAAATGTTAATTGCAATTCATTATATTTCCGTTACACGGAATGTTACGTGGGAGGTTCGAGGCTCGAATCCCAAACAAAATGTTTTTTACGGGTATCACCTTTCACGAGGAACTGGCAAGCCCCCCGAAAGTAATGCCCTGAAAAATGTATCCTTTTCGAATCGACCAAAGAAATGCCTAAGACCAGAAGCTCCTTCTACGAGATCTGTAAGCCCACCCTTTTTAGTTATTTTTATTTTTGAGGCTAGAATCAGCCTTACGCCAAGTTGTGAATCAGGCTCCATTGAATTCCATTGCTATTTTTTCACTCTATAAATTTTTGAAGTTGACTAATTTTCTTCAAATTAAGCCCAATGATGAAACGACATTCGTTAAAATAATTCTTCTTATTTCAGAAAAAAAATGTAGGTACATAATGGAAATAGAATCAGTTTAAAGCAATTAAATTACAGCAGCTTTAGAAACATATCGCATGAAACAGTCCTTCCTGGAATAGTCTGCTTTGTTTAGTCTCTTTTTGAAGGTTCTGTTGCTTCAGGGGCACAAGAATCAGTCAAGCAGGTTTGGCAGATTTTTTTGGATGTTTCGCTTCAAAGATTTGTGTACTATTATCGCCATGATGTGAAAGAGGTTTATGTTGGGGGTAAAAAAGGGAACCTTTTTTTTATATTTGTACTTGTGTCGAATCTGCCAACTATAGTCTTCTTTTTTTTATAAATTAATTTGTTGGCAAAGCTCACCATTCGTCTTTCAATACATACTCTTTGCTTTTCTCCGTAGCGAAAATTTGGGGGAGGGTGTCCTTTTGAACTTTGAATACAAAATTTTATATCCTCTTTTAGTTGAACAACTTTCAGTTTCTTTTGTTCATTGATTAATTAAATTCAATCCATTTTCTGTAATTCAATTAAAAGCCAGAGACGACTGTTTATTTGAACGTTTAATCGATTGAAGAAACTTTTGCAATCCTTTTAAGTATACAGCTGACCTCCAACCTCTAAAATCTGCTTGTAACAGGAGGTGCGGTTGATGGTGAAAGTGTTTGAAATACTTTAGTTTTTTTTTTTTTTTAATTCTAATTGAAGAGAGTTTAGTTAGTTGAAATTACATTGAGTACTTACAACAGAGTAGGGAATTTCGGGAGTTTATCTACACTTTTTAAGTTGCTGACAAAAATAAAGGAGATGGAGAAGTTCATGTTGGTTTGTTGTTGTATGCTCATATAGTTGTGTCGGAAATTATACCGGTGGTTTGTGTTCATTAGAAACTTTTTTTTTACTAACCTCAAAGGAAATGTTACTCTAATGCAATTTTTTGGCACAAACTATTGAATTAGTTTGAATGCGGCTTGACAGAGCTATTGCTTATATGTATAATTAATGAAATTTGTTACTTTTCTGCCTCGATATGGTCCCGTAAGAATATTCACATCAAAGTTCGTCTCGGTCAGGTTTTCCAACCTTAACTGAGCACCGTGAGTTCTCCAAAGTCATTCTTCAGAGTTGCATATGAGTTTTGTCTTACGTGAATGAGCTTAAAATCTGTCTACTGAATTTTCAGAGCCTATGCCTGCTATACTATAACAAGCTTGTTAAAGTCCAGCGAACGGGAAGTATGGGTATCAGCGACGCACTAAGGACAACTCCTTCGTATGCCCTAGACATATACTACTAAACCTTACACCTTTATAGACATTTTCGACAAACAGTCAGCAGCCAACTCAGCTACTCGACTAAAAGCTAACTCACAGTGGACCAACAATCAAATTGGTCACACTAATATTTTAAACAACTTAAGACTCATCTCTTGGAAAATGAAGCCTTACAATTCTACACTGACGGATCCAAAACCTGTGATAGTGTAGGAAGTGGAATTTTCTCGAAAGGGCTGAATTTAAGTCTTATCTTCCGCCTACCTGACTGAAAGAGAGAAAAGAAGTCCTCTCCTGGCTTAGAGAAAACGTTGTATCCTCCACATCTATTTGCATCTTCTCCAACAGTCAGGCTGCTCTCAAAGCTCTTGCCTCTGTCTCTACAAAATCTAATGCGTTCCAAAACTGTCGCACGTCTCTAAAAGAGATGTCAGAACAGTTCAACATTCACCTTTCATGGGTGCCGGGTCACAGAGATATACAAGTCAACTGCATGGCAGACGAACTCGCCAAAAAAGGAACGACTTCTCATCTTCGACCTGAAGGGAACAATAAAGGTATACCTATCGCTACATGTGGATGTGTGTACCCGTGGTGCGACATGGACATGCTATCGTCCGCCTGTTAATCCAGAGGTTCGAGTTCGAATCCCAACAGAGGCAAAAATGTTTTTTCCACGGGTATCGCCTTTCGCGAGGAATTGGCAAGTCCTCCGTTAGTATTCATTGCCATGAAAAGCGCTTTCTCGATTAGCCGTTCGGAGCCGGCAGAAAATTGTAGGTCCCCTCCATTTCTCCACAAGGCATGGTTGTGAGAAATGCGCTAGGCCCAGGGGCTCCTTGCTCTGTAGCGCCAACCTATTTTTTTTTTTTTTATCGCTACATGTAAACTTTTCCTAAAGTAGGACGCCTCTGAGAAGATGAGCAATAGATGAAGGCAGAGTAGTACATGTCTTATAACAAAACGAATTTGGTCATGTGTGAACTCGAAACGTTCAAAGGTCTTATTGAACCTAAGTCGTCTGCACATTAGTTCCGCTGTAGGTGGCCTTACATGGCACTGCCTGATAGGTAGACACGCCAAAAGACTGTGTCTACTCAAATGACTTCTGCAGAAGCTGCATGGACGAGAAGGAAGAGGAGACAATCCAACATCTCCTCATTGCTGATGCCCTGCACTTGCTAACAGACAGAAAGCTCACCTAGGTGATTACTTTTTCGACAACACCAGCGATTTAGCTAATAAAGACCCTAAAAGTCTCTCCCTTTTCGTACAAAGTTCTGGATGGTTTGACTAACTGGTGATCAAATCGTTAGTTCAGGTTCGATTAGAGGGTGATCAGCCTTCTGGTCTTAGTGGTATCACAATTGACCCTCTGTGGTCTAAGTGTGTCGGTGTCCGTATGCCACATCTAATCTAACAGCCACATCTAATCTAACCTAACCTATACCTGCTCTTGAATTTCATTCCCATATTTGCTCAAGTGCTGCTCGAAACTCCTTCCGCCTACTTGTGGACAAACCGGATTATAGTTATAGAAAATATTACATTGGATCAAATGATTCTCTTGCTCTTCAAATTAAAATTTGGAAAATATACTGAATTTTTTAAAATGAAATTTATAATATTTGTTGCATAAGCTGCAATTAAATGACTTAGCACCGGAAATGAGGCTTCATGGAACAAATTGCAACAGTGCAACTATTTTATTCCCAAAAGTTGAGAAATTGGAAACTCCCTCCATCCACTCAGCTCTGACTTTTCTGAGTAATTATTGACCCAGCGTTTAATTAAAAAAAAAATTTCATCCTACAAACTTAGTTTCAAACAAAAACTTTGATCGCAAGGTAACAGTCAAAACCAATATTTAAACAGCATAGAAAAAAAAGCACAGCAGTCTCACCACTTCACAGCTCCAAGGACTAAACTCTAGAGCATTTAAATGGTTTTTTTTTTTAAGGATATTATTCCATTATATGGTACAGCAGAATAACGTCGGTTTTGTATGTATAAATCTATTTCCAAATTCAATCCGCAACTAAGTTTATCAAAAATTCATGCAGCACTGAGTACCTAAGCCACACACTTCCCCGCAACATAAACTGGAGAGAATAACTTTTAGGATGGCGGTAGCTGCTTCAAAGGATACAAATAGAAGGTGTAGACAACATCAATGTAGGTACCGTGCGACTAAAGAGTTTTGCATGTCAAAGCACTCCTAATATTGTCGGTGGATCCACCCGATTCACACAAGGACTTTCGATACGATTTTAATCTGAGTACAAAGTTCACAGGATATGCATAGAAATGTGAACAAAAAACTCTACACCAAAGCTCTATACAAATTTGAAACTTTTGAATTGAATGAAATACGGGCAGAAATCTCATTGAAGATGAACCCTGCTGGCTCACATAGTTCCTCTGTGTGAACCTACATATCAAGCGGGTCGAAGGTGAGCTAGATTCATATACGCTATCTTACGCGAAATATAACATTGTGCCTTCAACATAACAAGCAGAAGTGAATTCAAATTGAGAACTTTTAATCCATCTTGCAGAGATGATGCATTCCCTCATACACGTCAAAGCTATGAGAAGCAGATTAATTCATCTGGCAGGATTAGCTTTTTGACGTGGCGATGCGATGCGATGGTGCGGCGCGGCGATGGTAATGGGAAGACAATGCCTTGTACCCGCATATCTGAACAACACGAGTCCTTTGGGTTGCATCCTTAGAACCCAATCTCACGTGAGCAATTGCAATAAATAAACCTAAAACATAGAATAATAAAACACTCTACCCATCAACCCTTTCCGTATATTCACCAACCGACCAACCGACCGAACAACGACGACGACGACGACGAAGGACGTGAAGGATTTATTTTGGTTTCAAAACTTGGATTCATTGATCAATTCCCCACGGCGGGGTCAGTTATTTGCTCGTTCCTTACACTTGGCACCTTCATTTGTTTTTTACTGTTTACTTTCTGCAAAGTAGTTCTTCTTTACATATCCTTTTTGCCCCTTATACTACTTCTTCTTTCCTAACATCGAAAATGTTAAAATGACATAAAATCGATTATGTGGGTTGGAACACATTGGCCTCGAAGTGTATTAGGGCATATCCATGGCTTAAGGACAAACTCACATGTATTTATTGTATTCGATTTAGAGTTTTATGTGTTGGTTGGTTTTTCTTTTTATTTCTGTTTTCTTTTTTTCTTGTTTTGGTTTCTGTGTTGTCCTCAAAGGCATTTTAGGGAATAAGCTTCTATTATGGGCATTAGGTCTTTTCTTCTTAAATTTTCTACTTTTCGGGTATGAATCATTCATAAAAAGATAATATTCACCGTAATTTGGATTGTCCTGTAAGGAAGTGCGACCGACGCGACGGGACTGATGTCCCTCTGTTTTTGTTTTTTTTTTTTCTTTCTAACGTTTGGTTGTTCGAGATTTGTGGTTTGAAAATAAAGGGGATTATAATATAAAAATTCAGGTTTATAAACGTTCGTTGTGAGTATGTGAGGTGACAGGTTTGAAATATAATGCCACAGTGGCACGCAGAGATTTATTAACGTGGGGCATTGCGTTTGCTCTCGAGAATTTGGTTTCCTTTTTGTGAAGAGAAAAATCTTGCTTGAAAAATCCTTTGAGTTTTGTTTGATTAACTAAAACGAAAAAGTTCAATGTATCTTTCTGTAAAATAAAGGAAAGCTTTAAGTCAGTGCGCTATTTTCTATGTTTCTATTCAAATACTTTGATTAGGTTCGTTTTATCTGTGGTGGAGTTCGAAATTTTGTGTTTCACCTATAATGGAAAACTATATACTGCTTTCAAATAATTTTGTTCTTTAAACGCAAACTTGCTACCCGTGTCGTACACCGTACAGATGTACGCATTGAACTATATCACATAGGAGTCCGATTTTCGCACAACACGAGTAAATGTAATACTCTAACGAGGTATTCGGATTAGAATATCCCCTTAGGACCACCTCCACCAGCGTTTATCCTCGATTAAACCATGTTTTGCATTGCTTATCATAGATAAACCGGTGGTTGTGGATAGAATGGTAAATATGTTACATGCTCAGGGGAATGTTGTGGGAACCATGCACCACGCCGCGGACCAACCCGATTTTTTTCGCTTAAAAATCATGTCTCTTCTCCTGGTTGATTTTTACTTCACAATTTGTTTAAAGGTTTTTGGCAGTCCATGAAATAATAACCACTCTTCGAATTTAAAGGCTTTCAATTTAATTGTACTAGTGTTGTGCTTAGTGGTGTACAAATAATTTTAATTTGCTAAGTAGTACTCGGGTTTCGGGATTTTAAAGGGGAAGTGCTTCCAATTAAGTTTACTGTACCTCAGGGCTTGAGATTAGGGCCGGTACTCCCTTATTTATGATTGGCCTTTCATCTGTGAATATTGAAACATGAATGACTGGCTCATTGCTTAACTTTACAATATCAAAATTAACATCAATTAAGATTGCTTTCAAAATTGGAAAGACAGTTTATGGTCACTACAGAGAGAGAGGAGATTAGCAAATGCTTCAATTTTTCATACTTGTAGATTTCTGAGAAATGGAGATAGAGATAGAGATAGAGATAGAGATAGAGATAGAGATAGAGATAGAGATAGAGATAGAGATAGAGATAGAGATAGAGATAGAGATAGAGATAGAGATAGAGATAGAGATAGAGATAGATATAGAGATAGAGATAGAGATAGAGATAGAGATAGAGATAGAGATAGAGATAGAGATAGAAATAGAGATAGAGATAGAGATAGAGATAGAGATAGAGATAGAGATAGAGATAGAGATAGAGATAGAGATAGAGATAGAGATAGAGATAGAGATAGAGATAGAGATAGAGATAGAGATAGAGATAGAGATAGAGATAGAGATAGAGATAGAGATAGAGATAGAGATAGAGATAGAGATAGAGATAGAGATAGAGATAGAGATAGAGATAGAGATAGAGATAGAGATAGAGATAGAAATAGAGATAGAGATAGAGATAGAGATAGAGATAGAGATAGAGATAGAGATAGAGATAGAGATAGAGATAGAGATAGAGATAGAGATAGAGATAGAGATAGAGATAGAGATAGAGATAGAGATAAAGATAGAGATAGAGATAGAGATAGAGATAGAACAACAACCACAACAAAGATTTTTTTTATTCAATTTAAAGTTTTTAACAATGATTTTGCTTGCTACCCACGAAGCTTTATGCTTATCTGTGGGTGTTTGAATTTTCAAAAGCAATTTGAATTGAATTGAGGTTTAAAGTGTTAATTTAAAGAATTTATGTGCATTTTTTGTGATTTATATAAAACAAGAATAATTTACATTAAAATTTCAAATGTAGTTTAAAAAGAAATTTTTTATACATTTTTTGCGTTTTTTAAAGTTTTGGATATTTTTTAAGTTTGTTGGAAGTTGATTTAGAATGGATGGTATAGTAAAAGCCAGTTGTCTTCTTCCATAATTGTTGTAAACAGCTGGAATTTCGAGTAGACCCTGAGCTCGTCTCCTGGTGTTGATGTTGTGCGAAATACGCTGTTGAAATCTCGGGTCATCGTAATACTCCAGTATTGCTGGCATCTTAAATATATTGCCTACACTCAGAAACTTGAAATAACGGTTATTTTTTATCAATTATTTTGATGATTCTATGTTGCAGATTAACAAGCTTATCAGTGTGTGTTTTAGAAGCGTTTCCCCATGCAAGTACTCCGTACATTAAACGGGATTCAACCAGCGAAAAGTAAACTTGTTTTTGGACATCCTTTGTTGAGTATCTCTCAAGGTAATAAAGAGTAAACATAGCACTTCTCATACTAAGCCTAATGTAGTCGATATGCTCTCGCCATAGGAAGTGGTCATCTATTGCAACTCTCAGATATTTAATAGATTTTACAATTTCAATTGGATCACCTTTTTGCCACGTTGGACATACTGGGTTTTGGTAGAAAACACTTATTCTCTCTTCTTGCTGACTTGGTGTGCGAATATGCATAAGCTTCGTTTTCGTGGCATTTACGACCAATCCAAAATCGTGACACCATCGAGTAACTTCATCAAACTCCTGTTGCATTATAAAAATAGCTGTTTTTAGACACCTGTGTCTTACAACAATTTCTATATCATCAGCGTATGCAAAAACGGTGCTATTCTTAAAAACTTGAAGAAGCGCATTTGTAAATAATATAAAGAGAACTGGGCCAAGTTTCGAACCCTGTAGTACACCTTCTGTGCAAACCCTTTCTCGATTCATTCCGCTTCCAACTTTAGCTTTAAAAGTTCTTCATATGAAATAGCTCTCCATCCATTGCCATAGGGTTCCTCTAATGCCAATAGAGATAGACAGCCCTATCATCGTAACAGATCAGAGAAACATACGATCGTAGATTTATTTAGTTTATGGTATCCATTTCGTAAAGGAAACACTGACGCATGTAGTTGACATAAAACATATGTGAAATAAATTGCAAGTGAGTCTGTGAATCATGAATGGGGCTGAATTATTTTTGGAAGCTCATCGATATGAGAGAAGAACGTCAAGTAAACAAAAAAGACCAACACTTAGAAATTCTTTAGATATTTTCCAACTTTCAGATACAGCGTAAGTTCACATAGCAAAGTTTAAAATTTGATAAATTTGTTTTGCAAGAACTATCTTTAGCTACAAAAAGAATTTTCGCTTGAACCGATCTTCATTTAATTAAGTTTTAAATGTGATGCAAAACCAAATACCAGCACCTTCACGATTCGATGCTTTGTCCGCTAAAGACAATCTTGCAAAAAAAAATTAATAAAAATGTTTATTTACAATTGTTCTGTGGTTCTGTCCCCTCCTCAGAATTCATGTTTTTTTTTTTGTTTTTTTTTTTTTTGTTTACGTACAACCCTTCTGCGACCACTTTGCTGTCGGAGACATCGGATAGAACAGAAAACCAAGAAATCGGCATGCATCGCATGAATTCCGAATGCGTTTCCACCATTTTCACATTTAATCGCCATGCATTGCATGAATTCTAGACGCGTTGCGTTGAGTTTGATATTTTCATCGCATTGTTTCGTTCTCTTCGGAACGTTACCATAATACAAATATCTTATATTTCGTACCAATCGGAATGAATTTCGTTCCGATCTGTTACGATAATAGGGCTGAGAGATAGAGATAATAGAGGGAGGGAGAGAAAGAGAAGGAGGTACTACATATGCTTGACATTGAAAACGTTAAGTTCTTCCAGTGCGATCAGTTTAAACTAATTCTCACTAGTACTAACTTGATGGGTCATCGAAAGTGGGCCTTGAATAGCCACTTTAGTAACTTACATGGACTGTTGAATTTTTGAAGCTTTTATAATATCATCTTAACACTGATAGAAATCTCATTTAGTTGAAAAAAAAAACTATTAACCTCAAATAGAAATTACAATTTCTTATTTGCTTAAAATAGTTTCTTCAAAATCTAAAAGTTGACTTACTTACTTACTTACTTAAGGTGGCGCTACAGTCCGGGTCGGACTAGGGCCTCAACCAACATGCTTCTCCAGCCAGCTCGGTCCCTAGCTAGCTGCCTCCAGTTTTGCACGCCAAGTTGGTTGAGGTCCTCTCCTACTTGCGTGCGCCACCTGAGTCGCGGTCTTCCTCTACTGCGCCGTCCCTCGGGATTGGATTCGAAGACTTTCGGAGCGTTGGTGTCCATTCGCTCTACATGACCCAGTCATCTAAGCCGCTGGACCTTGAATCGTTTGACTAGGTCAGTGTCGCTGTACAGCCCGTACAATTCGTGGTTAAATCTTCTTCTCCACTCTCCATCTATGCAGACGGGACCAAAAATCACCCGAAGAATTTTTCTCTCCAAGCATCCTAAAGCGTTCTCGTCTGCCTTTGACAAGGTCCATGCCTCTGCGCCGTATATAAGAACCGGGATGATAAGTGTCTTATACAGGGACACTTTAGTTGCTCGAGAGAGGACTTTACTACTCAATTGCCTTTTTAGTCCGAAGAAACAGAGATTGGCAAGAGTTATTCTTCGTTTGATTTCAGCGCTGGTGTCGTTGTCTGAATTAATAGCACCTAGGTAGACATAGTCCTTAACTACCTCAAAGTTATAGCTGTCTATTTTGACGTTCTGTCCAAGACGTCGGTATTGGGTGTCCTTTCTTGATGACAGCATATACTTGGTCTTGCCCTCATTTACCACTAAACCCATCTTCTTCGCTTCCGTCTCAATGCTCATAAACGCGCCATTGACATCACGCTGCGTTCTTCCAATTATGTCAATATCGTCGGCATATCCGAGCAATTGAACGGATCTTTGAAAGATTGTGCCTCTTGTGTTGACGTGGGAGTTTTGCACTATTCTTTCAAGAACGATGTTGAAGAAGTCGCATGACAGTGCATCGCCTTGCCTAAAACCTTTTTTGAAATCGAATGTATCGGTGAGATCTTTTCCGACCCTGATGGAGCAGCGTGCGTTCTCCATCGTCATCCTACACAATCGGTCAAGTTTGGTAGGGATGCCAAAACTAGACATGGCTCTATATAACTCCTCTCTATAGATGCTATCATACGCATCCTTAAAATCGATAAAAGGTGGTAGGGGTTTTTCCAAGATCTGCCGTAGTGTGAAGATTTGGTCTATGGTGGGCTTTCCTGGTCTAAAGCCGCACTGATAAGGACCTATCAGGTTGTTGAAGAATGACTTCAGACGCTCACACAATACGGCAGAGAGGATCTTATATGCGATGCGATGTTAAGAAGACTGATACCTCTGTAGTTGGCGCAGTTCAGAGGGTCTCCTTTCTTGAGGACCGGGGAAACAATGCTGAGGTTCCATTCATCGGGCATGATCCATGATGATGTTCCCTTGATCGTCTTTGCATGCTTCGGCTCGGGGCTTGTAGCCCGGGGCTGTTGTTTTTACCTTCTGGTAAAACTTCCGAACCTCATTCCTGCTGTGGCACCCTTCTATCTCCTCGATCGCGCGCTTCTCATGCTCTCTCTTTTTCCGTCTGAGAAGCCGGTGTTCGTCCCTCCTCTTCTGCTTGTAGAGCTCATAGGCAGTTCTAGTCTTTTTGTGCAGCGCCGCTTTGTATGCTTCCTGTTTAGCTGCATGTGCTTGCCGGCATTCGCCGTCTTAAGTTGACTTAACAAGACTCATATTGTAGTCGACTGCTTGAAGTTAAGTAAAATATTAAGTACTTTTTACTTAGTCTTTTATAACGCTTTACATAAAATAAATAATTCGTACGTTTTTCAGAAAGCGATTTATTTGCCTTATTTCCAAAGCTGTTGAACGTTTTAACAAAACTGAATAGGGATTGGAAGAGAAGAATTGGGTGCTTAAAAGAGCTATCTACATTTACAAGTAGTTGTACATCATCTGCATAAAAGTATAAGAGGTGATTTGAACACACATTTGAAGGGTGGAAAACAATATCGGTTCGAGAATCGAACTTTGTGGTACAGCTATTTGAAAAATCAACGGTTCAATATGTAGTACCTGACTAGTGCTTAATCGTTTGTTATATTCAAAAAAACAATTCGGCTGCTCTCTTTGATTTGATGTGTGGCATTGTAGCTGTTTGCAAATATCTTTTATCATGGCTACCTTTTGCAAAGGCCTTTGATAAATCCAAACAGTGAAATTGTCTAGACTAGATCGTATTGAACCCTTTATCGCTAAATACAGCTATCAAACCAATTTTTAATCTATGCTTAGACCAGATTGTGCTGGTAGCATCAAATTGAGTCCGTTGAAGTGGCTAGACTGTGATCTTAGAATTTTGTCGAAGACCTTTCAAAAACACTCAAGAATACGAAAGAGCCAGAAGTCCAATCCAGCGATACCATTCGCTTTTTTGGCCACATGGAGGACTTTTATTTTTTCAGCTCTCCAGAACGCGATGAAGAAGCGTAATAGAAATGAACCTAGTACCTTCGCCAAAGCCAAAAAGGCAAAGTCCAAAACTTGCGCTTGAAAGATGTACCACTTGGAACCTATTTCACTAATTTTAATTTCTTATTTACTGATACAAAAGACGGTTTTGTGTACAGAGGCTGATTTTGGCGAACACGTTTATAAAGGAAATCAACAACTACTTGAATTAGTTTCATCGGCATAAAATGAAAAGACGATAGTTGGAGGAATATTATAGTGAACCAGAACCCTTGACTACGGTGTACAAAACTGGCTCCCTGTAAAAAAAGTAATGAGTCAACTGTTGGTGATGGGATGCTTAATTATAAAATGAGCTGCAGTTCCTTCCGATCCAGTGGTTTTATGTTAAGTAAAATAAATCGACATTTGGAAGAAAATGATTACAATCCCCATAAAAGTTCTTCCTCCCACTGCCACTCTAGAGTCAACTTCGATGAGTGTTGATTTTGATAATAATTAAGGTGTTCATGTTTTGGTTGGGGAAAAGGCTCTTAAACTCTCTGCTGAGTTTCATATTTTGTGATTGTAATTTGTTCCGCTCACAAGATGCTACGCGCAAAAGAACTTCATTTAAATAATAATTGGCTTGCTTTTAGAATGGAATAATTTATTGATTTTTATCCAGGTGTTTCATTTCACAGTCTAATTTAAGTCAACTCGCACTTTAGAATTTGGTCACCTTTCATGGCTCAAATTCTTCATCACACTAAAGATATCTAATTTATCTCAGCAACACCCTTAATTTTGAACATCCTCCTCAAGGGGAGCGTTTAAGTCTATTAACAATTCCCCCAGGGGGACATCCCTCTTCAGATTTTCAATTAAGTCCACCAAAAGCCAGGGGCCTATCGCCTGCCTATATCACCACAAAAAAATAACAGAGTGAAAAAATAAATATATTTATATATGTATATTTATATGTTTGCGTCATTTCTAAAATCCAGTTAATAGTCTACTCAGCCTAATTGACATCAGGTTTGCAGGACTGTGTCTCCCGCTTGGGCATTGCCTTCCCACTGTAATGCTTATTACGTGACTCGTTACTGGACTTCTTATAAGCCTGATGCCTGGTTTCACTTCATCCTCCTCCGTAGGTATACAATAAGGCATCGCACTTATAAGACAAAAAGCAGTTTTCTAGTAGCTGTCGTCGTATTGGCGTTACAACATTCCTATTTATGTTCGGTTGACAAAGCTCTATAGGTGATATCAGAATGAAATGTTAGATCCAGAAATTTTTGCCAAAGGACAAAGGTTATAAGAGCCAACCAGCATAAAATTAAGAAACGGATACCGACGAAGTATACGCTGTCTAGAATTTTGCTACGATACGACAGAAAGAATTCAGTTGTTGGGAGAAATTGCTTTGCTTAGGTAAAACGTCTATTTACTTAACCTGAGACGAAAATAGCTTTTAATTTACACTTGCTGTTGCTTTGATTTTCATTAAAATTTGATAAATTGTTTCTGTTTTTTTTTTTTTGTACGAGTATCTAGAGGATTAGACAAAAAATCAATAATTTTCATATCCCTTGAAATCCAGTGGGAATGGGTTCTTATGAGAAATGCGTTTGTTAATGTTCAAAGTATGTATATAGCAATTATAGAAAAAGGAAAGAAGGTACAGACAAAATAGAACCCTTAATTGTAGTTGTTGATGTTTTTCTTGAAGCTTTGATAATAATTAAATTTCAGTTCTAATTTTTGGAAATGTAGGGATATAATGGGTGTTATGAAACTCTTAGCAATTTATTTTGATTGCACTTTGTTGTGGAATATTTTCCTCTTGGGGTGTACAATTAGTCAAACTCTTAATATTTTGACCGTTTGTGAAGAATTTTTTGTTTGGCTAAAATTAAGGATTAAATATAGTCCATCAGTGTTGGGAATTGTACGCAATATATTTGCTCTGTGTAAGGCTTTTGGTGTGATTTGGAGATTTCTTGCTTTAAATCGGTGGGGCATGTGTATGAGAAGCGTCCTTTTAAATAAATGATAATCAAGTTGTTTATCTGGTTTTTCATTTTTTTTCAGAAGAATGATTTCTAGAACCAGATATTGGGAAAATGCTGAGGCAAACATCAAAAAGGAGAAGAGATATTAATCATCATCGATCATCAATCTTCTCAAACAAGTGAGGAATACAATGGAGAGTCTCCAATTCTTTCGAAATGTAACAGGGTGTGGGAAAAAGCACAATTACTTCTTTTTTCTTTTCAACTTTTTCTGTTTCTGAGTTCCAATTTTTATGTGTGTCAGTTCAAAATGTTCACTTTCTGAATAGGCATCTTGATTTTCGAGGAAGTTTAACATTCTTTCATATTGGGTTGAAATTGATGTAACTTTGTAGTTTCTTTTCCGTCTCATATCAAGTTGGTTACTAGAGCGACAAGCTCATTAGTTTTTATATGACTTCGTTTTCAATGCATGAGGTGCTCCTATTTACCATAGCGCTATTAACAGTTGGCATTTCGCCAATCCTTACGAACTTAACTTAAGTGATTGCAGATCGTAGTTGTAGTTCTCGTTGTCAGAATGATAAATACACACGTAAATTTAGGAATAAATTGTCAAAGACCTCCCCTATAGATTCTCGCTTCGTTTCATCGAATGAATTGGGTTTCATAAGGCGTGAAGTAGCTACGGGGGGAACTTAATTTTGAAAAAACCTTTAAACACGTTCAACACAAATTTGCTTTACATTAACTACATACTCGTATGCACGGAAATAAAATAAAAATGAATTTTTTTTTATATTTTCACTTTCTTTTTTGTAAAACTTTTTACTGCCACTTAATTGGTTGATTTTTGTTTTTACAAGAAGCGTGTTTTCGGGAAGCGAATTCTCTCTTCAGGCTGGAAATATAAAAATTTACTGTTCGCACTAAAACAAAACCTGCTTTCCTATTGAATATTGTTTCAGGTGGATAAGTGGTGCGATACAAAACAAATTTCAAGATTCTTTTATTTTCACTGAGCCATAAATTGGGGAAAAGACTGTATAAAATGGTTATGAGGTTGTATTGGCCTGCGTTGAAGACATAGGTAAGCATAAAAGGCTGCGGTAATAGACATAAAAAGCACAACAGGATTAAACAACCATGCGTGGTAGCAAAAGTATGCTCTGGTTCATTGTAAACTTCTTCGACGCATGGAGAAGGATAACGGTTAATGGTGCAATAGCTATCATGATGCTCTGTACGTTGAAGAGCTAATGTGGCATTTCTTTAAATTTTTTTTGGCACATTCTATCTTCGCACAATTTGCGATTTAAAAAGACTTTAAAAATATTGATTGACATCCTATGCTGGGTACAAATAAAATGCTGCCCCGAGGGTCTCACATGAAACTACAAGTCAACTATTTTTGGTAATTTATTGCTTGACAAAATACTTTGACTTTTAGGACTTGTCGTACTTTGGAAAATGTACGAGTATGCATGCAGACGCGAGTAAAAGAGAGCGAAATTCCTTTCATTCACAATAATTTCCGACATGAAATTTAATGCAGCCAAACGGCAATGAGAAACACACAAAATAGAGACTTTTTGAAGTAGAAAGGCATTACTGACCAAGGGGCAGATGATAGACGACAGATGAGAGACGACAGACGAGAGACGAGAGACGACAGACGACAAACGACAGACGACAGACGACAGACGACAGACGACAGACGACAGACGACAGACGACAGACGACAGACGACAGACGACAGACGACAGACGACAGACGACAGACGACAGACGACAGACGACAGACGACAGACGACAGACGACAGACGACAGACGACAGACGACAGACGACAGACGACAGACGACAGACGACAGACGACAGACGACAGACGACAGACGACAGACGACAGACGACAGACGACAGACGACAGACGACAGACGACAGACGACAGACGACAGACGACAGACGACAGACGACAGACGACAGACGACAGACGACAGACGACAGACGACAGACGACAGACGACAGACGACAGACGACAGACGACAGACGACAGACGACAGACGACAGACGACAGACGACAGACGACAGACGACAGACGACAGACGACAGACGACAGACGACAGACGACAGACGACAGACGACAGACGACAGACGACAGACGACAGACGACAGACGACAGACGACAGACGACAGACGACAGACGACAGACGACAGACGACAGACGACAGACGACAGACGACAGACGACAGACGACAGACGACAGACGACAGACGACAGACGACAGACGACAGACGACAGACGACAGACGACAGACGACAGACGACAGATGACGACAGATGACAGACGACAGACGACAGACGACAGACGACAGACGACAGACGACAGACGACAGACGACAGACGACAGACGACAGACGACAGACGACAGACGACAGACGACAGACGACAGACGACAGACGACAGACGACAGACGACAGACGACAGACGGCAGACGACAGACGACAGATGACAGACGACAGACGACAGACGACAGACGACAGACGACAGACGACAGACGACAGACGACAGACGACAGACGACAGACGACAGACGACAGACGACAGACGACAGACGACAGACGACAGACGACAGACGACAGACGACAGACGACAGACGACAGACGACAGATGACAGACGACAGACGACAGACGACAGACGACAGACGACAGACGACAGACGACAGACGACAGGCGACAGACGACAGACGACAGACGACAGACGACAGACGACAGACGACAGACGACAGACGACAGACGACAGACGACAGACGACAGACGACAGACGACAGACGACAGACGACAGACGACAGACGACATACGACAGACGACAGACGACAGACGACAGACGACAGATGACAGACGACAGATGACAGACGACAGACGACAGACGACAGACGACAGACGACAGACGACAGACGACAGACGACAGACGACAGACAACAGACGACAGACGACAGACGACAGACGACAGATGACAGACGACAGACGACAGACGACAGACGACAGACGACAGACGACAGACGACAGACGACAGACGACAGACGACAGACGACAGACGACAGACGACAGACGACAGACGACAGACGACAGACGACAGACGACAGACGACAGACGACAGACGACAGACGACAGACGACAGACGACAGACGACAGACGAAAGACGAAAGACGACAGACGACAGACGACAGACGACAGACGACAGACGACAGACGACAGACGACAGATGACAGATGACAGACGACAGACGACAGATGACAGACGACAGACGACAGACGACAGACGACAGACGACAGATGACAGACGACACACGACAGACGACAGACGACAGACGACAGACGACAGATGACAGACGACAGACGACAGACGACAGACGACAGACGACAGACGACAGACGACAGACGACAGACGACAGACGACAGACGACAGACGACAGACGACAGACGACAGACGACAGACGACAGACGACAGACGACAGACGACAGACGACAGACGACAGACGACAGACGACAGACGACAGACGACAGACGACAGACGACAGACGACAGACGACAGACGACAGACGACAGACGACAGACGACAGACGACAGACGACAGACGACAGACGACAGACGACAGACGACAGACGACAGACGACAGACGACAGACGACAGACGACAGACGACAGACGACAGACGACAGACGACAGACGACAGACGACAGATGACAGATGACAGACGACAGATGACAGACGACAGACGACAGACGACAGACGACAGACGACAGACGACAGACGACAGACGACAGACGACAGACGACAGACGACAGACGACAGACGACAGACGACAGACGACAGACGACAGACGACAGACGACAGACGACAGACGACAGACGACAGATGACAGACGACAGATGACAGACGACAGATGACAGACGACAGACGACAGACGACAGACGACAGACGACAGACGACAGACGACAGACGACAGACGACAGATGACAGACGACAGACGACAGACGACAGACGACAGACGACAGACGACAGACGACAGACGACAGACGACAGACGACAGACGACAGACGACAGACGACAGACGACAGACGACAGACGACAGACGACAGACGACAGACGACAGACGACAGACGACAGACGACAGACGACAGACAACAGACGACAGACGACAGACGACAGACGACAGACGACAGACGACAGACGACAGACGACAGACGACAGACGACAGACGACAGACGACAGACGACAGACGACAGACGACAGACGACAGACGACAGACGACAGACGACAGACGACAGACGACAGACGACAGACGAAAGACGACAGACGACAGACGACAGACGACAGACGACAGACGACAGACGACAGACGACAGACGACAGACGACAGACGACAGACGACAGACGACAGACGACAGACGACAGACGACAGACGACAGACGACAGACGACAGACGAAAGACGACAGACGACAGACGACAGACGACAGACGACAGACGACAGACGACAGACGACAGACGACAGACGACAGACGACAGACGACAGACGACAGACGACAGACGACAGACGACAGACGACAGACGACAGACGACAGATGACAGATGACAGATGACAGATGACAGATGACAGATGACAGACGACAGACGACAGACGACAGACGACAGACGACAGACGACAGACGACAGACGACAGACGACAGACGACAGACGACAGACGACAGACGACAGACGACAGACGACAGACGACAGACGACAGACGACAGACGACAGACGACAGACGACAGACGACAGACGACAGACGACAGACGACAGACGACAGACGACAGATGACAGACGACAGACGACAGACGACAGACGACAGACGACAGACGACAGACGACAGACGACAGACGACAGACGACAGACGACAGACGACAGATGACAGACGACAGATGACAGATGACAGACGACAGACGACAGACGACAGACGACAGACGACAGGCGACAGACGACAGACGACAGACGACAGACGAGACGACAGACGACAGACGACAGACGACAGACGACAGACGACAGACGACAGACGACAGACGACAGACGACAGACGACAGACGACAGATGACAGACGACAGACGACAGATGACAGACGACAGACGACAGACGACAGACGACAGACGACAGACGACAGACGACAGATGACAGATGACAGATGACAGACGATAGACGATAGACGACAGACGACAGACGACAGATGACAGACGACAGACGACAGACGACAGACGACAGACGACAGACGACAGACAGACGACAGACAGACGACCGACAGACAGATGACAGATGACATCAGAGCAAATGAAGTCTGAAATAGAATGAAACAATTAGAGGTTATTTCTTATAATGTCGTCTACTTCGTAACTTTTTGAAGTTGTTTTTCTTTTGGCGCATTTTGGAAATACATATTATCAAAGTTGAGTTGCCCAACGACACCCCCCTAAAGCCAAAAATCGATATGCTAGCTTCAGTTTTGATTTTAAAAGTTTCTAGATCACTTTCGAAAATTGTTTAATCATTAGAATGCTACACAATTCTTCAGTAACATAGGCTTTAGTTTGTCCCATATTCCGGCGAGAACGGGAACTCAAAAACTTCTGGACCGATTTCAAAAATTCTTTTTCCATTGGATTACTACGTGTTTAAATAATTGCTTTGACAAGCAAAGAGTTGTGGCATACGGCACGAACTCCGTAGTTATTTCGGTTCTGCTAAGCCATAGTAGTGTAACTTCTTACCTGTTTTTTTTTTTAAGTTATACTTCCTTTTCCAAACGCGCGGAAAAATTTTGTAAAGTAAAGTTTTTGGGAGAAAAATGTAATGGGGAATGATGGGGCTCAATGACAGCCAATAAGCAACATAGGAATTGTATACCCACAGCTAAAATGAGAAAAAATGAAGGTGCACCGACGTGATGAAGACATACTGACAGCCAATAAGCGACATGATTAAGGAACACCGACATCCAAATGCGACGTGATGCAGACACACGAACAAAAAGCGACATAAAAACGGTATGCAGACAGCTGAAAAGTGATATAAAAAAGTTCCACCCACAAAAGGACAAAATGAAGGGACACCGACATCCAAGAGAAACATAATGAAGACACACTGGCGGACAAAAAGTGTATGGGAGTCAACAAGCGACATGGTCAAAGCATGCAAACATTTAAAAAACGAAATATTGAAGGCACACAGACATCCAAAAAGCAACATGTTGAAGGCAAACAGGCAGCCACAAAGCAACAGGATTAAGGATCATCAACGTCCAAAAGCGAAGACACATTGACAGCCGAAAAGTTTTGGTCAAACCAGCAGCCAAAAAAATCAGACGAGATCAAGGAACACTGATATCAAAAGCTACATGATGATGATATGTTATGCAGACGACATTAAAATAGTAAAAGTTATTTCATCTGTTCAGGATTCTGTCCTCCTCCAACAAGACCTAAACACTTTCTTTATTTGGTGTAACAAAAATTTTCTTGAACTAAATGTCAAAAAATGCCAAAGTATGACTTTCTCACGTAAGCGTCTACCTTCCAGTCCCCGAATTTATTACTTCCACAACATGCCCGTCCCTAAAGTGTCGTCTATTCGCGATCTTGGAATTATTTTTGACAAAGAGCTTAATTTAAACTCTCACATTAACCATTTTATTGCGAAAGCTAACTCTTCCTTGGGGTTTATCAAACGCTGGTCTAAAGAGTTTTCCTACCCATTCGTCACTAAATCTTTATTCACCACCTTTGTCAGGCCTATACTTGAATATGCTAGTCAGGTCTGGTCTCCCTACCAAATAACTGAATCTCACAGAATTGAAGCTGTCAAACGTAGATTTTGAAGATTCGCTCTTCGTAGCTTACCTTGGTCTGACTCTTTAATTTGACCCCCCTATGAAAACCGATTGCTACTCATTGACATGCCGACCCTCTCTAAACGTCGTCGTATCGCTGACATTGTTTTTGTCCATCAGATTATGACTGGTACCATTGACTCCCCTGCTTTACTTGATATGATTTATATGAATACTAATCCCCGCAACCTACGTTCCGTCCCCTTCTTCCACCTACCAACTCTTCGTACCAATTACGCCCACTTTAACCCAATTTGCAGGATGCTTCGCTTAGCTAATACAGCAGGAATTACTTTCGATTTTTCAAAAAGCTCCTCATCCCTCAGAAAAATTATGTACGCTTCCTCTATCTAACCCTTGAACCTGTTTTGGATCCCCTTTCACCCCCCCCCACCCCCCCTTAATTTTAGATTAGTATTAAGTATTGTACATTTGTAAATATGTACATGCATTTTTGTTTTCAAGTTAATTTTATTATTATTATTTTTGTTATTAGTATTATTGTTGTTATTATATGCGCTTGAAATAAGCTAGATAAATAAATAAATAAATAAAAATAAATACACTGACGACAAAAAATTGGCAAGAGTAAGGCGTCCCAACAGCCAAAAAGCGAAAGAATTAAGCTAGCATTGATTTAAGTTATATATAATTAAATTTTATAACCATTTGAAATTTGGAGATCGAAGTTTTTATAATTCACACTCGCTTATTTTCATTATGTTATAAAACTGTATAAACTTTTTACAAGTTTTCTATATCTTGATCGAATGCATAACTTTTGCCTTATGGAAGGTACCTATAGGCACGAGTTCAAATTAACACGTTTAAACAAATCACCCACCATTTGTAGATCTCTTCAAATCACTTGTTTTGGTAAGTCCCATAATGTTCACGAGTATAGAAAACCATTTCTTATAAAGCCACTCTCACTTAGTCGATCTGTATAGACTTTCTTCCCGAAGGGTACATATTTTAACACCAAGCCTGAATTTCAAGTGGTGAATCTCATACATATTTTCTAAATGAGCTTTCAAAAAAAAAAAAAAAAAAAATAAAAAACACCGCCTTCCTTTGTTATTCACCCTCTTTTCTCCAGAAGTCCTTATTACAATAAACGAAGAACGATGATGATGAGTAGATGAAGAGAAAGGCAAAAAAAAAAACATCAAAATAAATCATATGATTTCTTTTCATAAGCCCAACTAAGTACAACAGCTCAGACCGTCGATTTTATCCAGCCCCTATCAAATTTTCCATCCTTATCATGTTTATCAACTAGATGAACAATGAAAAACAGTATGAGGAACATGAAAATGCAAATAGGCTTTTTCCCTCGTTGAAAGCAATGAATTTAATTTCAGCTGACAATTTAACCCACGCAAAAAAAGCCAAAAACAAAAAAAAAAAGAAGAATCCTGTCATTTTCATCACCCGATGGTGTTTGCATGCAAGGTACCACCTATAAAGGCAAACAGGATACTTTGATTCATTTTGAGAGGAGTGTGAAAATTCGATTTTATGTTGGGAGTAATCAAGTTGGCACCGACACAGCGGCGAAAATTCACAAAAGCACTTATTTCTCTGCATGGAAATTGAACGTAAACGCTTACCATCGCTGAATCTTGATCGAAAACAGCAGAGTTCTGTAATATATAATCTTCGTTAAAGGCTGTGTTGAGCTGAGCGTTAGCTTCAATGAATGAATTTATACAGAAGATAAAAAAATAGGAAAGAAAAGCTGATTGCAAAATGCGATTTTCGCTTGAGGTTGGTTCACAGTGGGAGGAGGTGCATCTCATCGTTAGTGAAACTTTTGAATTTGTTTGTTAAATTTGGAAATACAAACTCAAGTAATTATTCAGCATATTTGTATGTGCTTTTCAATCGATATTTGTCTATTTAAAAGTTGTGAGCCAACATGTGCATGTTTATCTGATTGGCATCCTTCCTCTGGCAATCGTAATTCGAATATGTTTTGTACTAAATTAAATTCATTGTTTAGTTTCACGAAACATCTTTTTCGACTTTTTCGAAATCATCAGTTTGCATTAATGAACTGTGACACTTGATTAAGTGCTTAATTTGTTCTTTGTCCAATACAAATTTTGTTATTCAACAATAACACTCTACTCAACCTCTTGCGTATATGAATAGTCCCCAAATTGGGCAATTTGTACACGCCTCTTGTAACATAAGTTCCCATACGTTAAATTGCCCGTTGTGGTTTTTGCCAAGTCAACAAAAACAAAATAGCCCTTGAGTTAACAACGGAGTAATGTAAATAAATATTACGGACCATTGTTCATTTATTAAATTATCTCAATTTTTTTTCCCTGTATTCTTTATCAACGAAACAGAAATTACTTTCACGGCGCAATGCAAATAAAATCAAAAGACCGTAAAAACAAATTGGAAAAATTAACAATGCTCAAGGGCGTCATTTGTAATGGCTGTGGTTACATTCTTATTTGCCAGAGCTGAGCACATTCTTAATTTTGTTTATCATTTTTTTTTTTCCTTTTTCTTTTTTATATTGTTCCTATGTATATTTGATCTGTGTGGAATTCAACAAAAGTCTTATAGCATCAATTTCAAGGGTATACGGTGTATAGTAAGATTGGTTTGCAAAATAAATATCAATTAATGAAAACACACGCAACAGGTAGGTAAGCCAGGAATCGTGCGAAGGTAGCGCAAAAAAAAGTTGTTCTAAGTAGGAAATTCTTCATTTGATGTATATGGAGGAGGAGGAGATACTCTTAAGAATGGATACCTAGAAAACTTGAATATTCATTGTATTCGTTAACTCTCGATGGTTGTTATCGGAGATAATAAAAAGCAAAAGAGTGGGAATTGAATTTATTGAAGAAATTACTTCATTCTAATCCCGAAGGTCTCATCAGTTAAGAAGGGTCGTGGTGTTTATTGCTTTCGGCAAAATGTAAAATTTTAAATTGCAGCTTTTAGAACATAAATTTACACCGAATGAGAAGTACATGGCGAATTGAAGGCGTAGATTTGGTTTTTGTTAATTTTAGTTCTTCGAAAGGAAATTAAATGAAATGAAGAAGTAAGGAAACTAATAAAATATTAGCATTAGGAGAAACCAACTGAAGTCGCAAGTGAGGTTCATTTGTGTGACCTTTAGACTTTTACTTATAGCCTTTGACTGTTTTCAAATTGTTGTATTCAAAACGATTGCCATCGGCGTCGACGTGAAACTTAATTGAGACAAAAGAGGGCAATTGGAATGGAATAACAGTCGTCATTTT
This sequence comes from Melanostoma scalare, assembly GCA_949752695.1. Taxonomy (NCBI): domain Eukaryota; kingdom Metazoa; phylum Arthropoda; class Insecta; order Diptera; family Syrphidae; genus Melanostoma; species Melanostoma scalare. The sequence continues at coordinate 19,409,362 of OX456986.1, forward strand.
CATTCAAAAGAGGAACTTGAGCATTAAATTGGTAAATTGGGCTAACGGTGTTTAATTTTTTCTCTCTAAAAAAAAAAAAAAAACCAACGGTGAAAATCAGAACCGTTGCCAGCTTGAGTGTTTAATTTAATTCGTTTGTAGAACTTGCCTTGGAAATAAGCGGTTCATTCACCTTTTGAGAGCCTTTCACAACGGCGTTAATTTATGCTATGACGCTCCCGGGGTTTGAGAAAATCGTTTTAAACAGTTTTATCAAACGCCGCGGCGCACCGCCCCGCCCCGCCCGAAGGACCCGATTTTTCCCTAATGAAAGGTCAGTGTTCCTGTAAAGCATTTTTGATAAGGTCAAAGAGAACGAAGTCTGCATTTAGTTGTCCTTGGACACAATTCAAAACCGGGAGATTTGCTGGGGCATTTTGAGGTTAAAGAGCGTTCCCATGAGGGAACCACTAGTGTAAATCAGTTAAGTGAGAATCCTTCCAGATCAGGATGCTCTTAACCACAGAGTAGAACCTGAGAGTCCACTTCGGCACTGTAGTGCCTACAAGCTAAACTAGACCGGGAACCCGCGTTTACCACGACCGGAAACCCACGTTTATCACAGCCACCATTGTTTTGTCAGAGAATAAAATCAGTTGAGCTTGAATAGTAAAAATTTTTTTTTTGGTTGCAAGAAAATCGATAATTTTTAAATTTTCATACAGCCTAGAACATAGAAAAATTAAATTAAGTTTCAGGAATTAACATTATTTTTCATTATTTTATGTTGTTTTTTTTTACTTTCCTATTGACGTTTAGAACCTTACCACTACTCCATTTTTTTTTATCGGGATATAGGACGCCATTTTCAATTTGTGGCAGAAATTTTTTTTGCTGGTGTTTCGGGCTAAGGGGGTGCGAGTTGATACTCTGTATTATCTACTCTGTGCTCGTAACATCGGTAAGGAGGAAGAAGTGTTCCTGTGAAGCTCGTAGGCAGCATTTTTAGCAGTTCTGGTTCCAGTCTGCATTATTTTTATTAATTTTTTTATTTATTGATAACAATTTCTTACAGAATAAGATTTTTTTTTTCTGTTGGAGGTTTTTAAAATACCAGCTGGAGCACTCAGACCTAAATACCGGTCCATTGTACTACCAGTTAGCAACCTTCTATTTGTTATAGCTTTCCAGATATTCGGCAAAAGCCAAAAGACGCTGCCATGATAAGGAGCCTAAGTTACCAGCTCTCACCATGTCTGCGCCGAGTATCTGCAACCTAATGCAAGAAAAAGCAGGACATTCACAGAGGAAGTGCTCTGCGGTGTCCTCATCTTCTCCACGAGATTCACAGAGTGTGGTATCACTTAAGCCTAACACCTTTAAATGCTTGGCAAAAGAGAAGTGCCCGCTGGCAACGCCAATAAGCTTTCTCAGTCTTTTCTGCTACGAGCTGGCAAAAATGTTGCAGTCTTCTTACTAACGTTGGGGAGCATACGCTTGGTTTGTCTGCATCCAATGGAGGCATGCCATCTACGGTTGTGCTCTTCACAGATCCAATCGTTGATTGAAGCCCTCACTGAGGACGCTGGTAGACCAAGCGATGGTTCAGGTCCTGAGAAAGCTGTCTGAGATCCTTGCCTAGCAAGTTCATCGGCGATCTCATCGATCGTGGTGGTTGACGCCTATTTTGTCATAGTATTTATTCGGTGGTGGCTTACCCCTATTGTGAAGCAGATAAGTTTACATTCGTACTCTAGCTACTAATAAGTGGCTCCTCTTAATGTCGGAACATTCAAGGCACTGGTTATTTGGCTGATCGCCGATTTGGAGACCCCCAACGTCCCTTTGCGAGTGAGATTTAAGGTTCCTATTATGAGTAGCGAATCGAACGTTCGATTGGAAGCGAATGTTTTTGCGAGTTTGTTTTATAGCGGTATTATAGGTTGTAGAAACAAAAACTTTGTAGAAAACTTTTTTTTTCGACGTTTAAGGTATATATATTGTTATATTGTTATTGGTTTAATGATAATAATCCAATAAATGAGTTTCTCTAAAACATTCGCTTCCAGTCGAACGTTCGATTCGCTACTCATAATAGGGACCTAAATGCTTTGCCAATGTTTTGACTTTGTGTATCTTCTTTCTGTCCCAGTACTAAAACCCTTATCGTGGAGGCTGTGATTCGCGTCCATATTAGCCTTAGTTTACGATTTTCTCGTTAAGGTCGCGAAGAAAAAAATGTTGTCGTCGCACCTCAGCCTGGAGAACATTCCCGAATTCTTCTTTCGGCCGAAAATGCCATCCTTTCCATTATGAACGTTAAAGTTGCAGGGAATAATCATGTCGTCATACTCCTGCCACTTATCATGCGTCTCCGTAGCTCAGCCACTTATCATACGTTTTCTTGTTGAATTCTTCTTTCGTCGAAAGATTACCTCCCTTCCGATTTTCGCTTTGAAGTTGCGAAGGAAAATCTTGGCGTCGTACTTCTGGAAAAGATTCTTGAATTTTTTTCGGTTTTCCGGTCAAAGATGGTTTTCTTTCGAATTTTTTTTTTGCAAAGAACAAACAGGGCGTCGTAATTCGGGCACTTATCATACATATGAGAAAAGATAGTCGAATCCTTTTTCAGCTAATTCATCTTTCACTTTTGTCTCGGCTATGAAGCAGATCATGTTTTTGAATTTGATCTTGATTCAGATACAGATTGTGACCATGTGATCGCTTACATTGTTAAAGTCTAGAACTCTTGCCTAGAGCCTACAGCTATCCAAAATGGAGTCAATTTCGCTCCTCATAGTATTCATTTTAGTGTATTCGACAGTTTTCGATGTTTCTTATGCCCTCTCGCACTTTTGTCACATCATCTCATTCCCAGTAACCAGTTTGATATATAAAAGTTTCCGTTGGCCACCATCTCTTTTCCAATATGCTGTCATTATCGTTTTGAAGTCAACTGTGGGTTTTACTTCCATCCCCTTTCTGTGGTAAGGAGCAATTTGAAACAGATAGAATCCAAAAGTTGGTTTTGACCAAAATATTGGTGTAACGAACCACCGTATTTCTGATTCAGAGTGAATTTGAAACCCAGTTAGTTCAGGCCAAAAAGACAGAACAGAGCATTTAGACACTGAATAATCTGACGTCGACAATGTGAAAGCGGAGTAAAATACAACTGCATAGTCGTTTATCATTAGTCATTCTTTCAAATCTGAAATCGTGGGATCGGAAACGTGGAGTCAAACATTTTCAGGTCGAAGCTTACGGCTCTTTAAGAGTAGTTAACCAATAGGAAGAAACCCATCTTTTGGCTTTCGAGTTCCCCGAAGAAACTTACTGTTGTCCATGGACGACTACATTACAGTTGAAGAGCTCAATTGTTATTTGGACAGTCTCTTTAGTCGCCGTTCTTAAGAATCATAATTTTGCTATCGATACTAAAAAGGACACTGATGTTCCGGAATAAAGAAATTTGAGATAGCTCCTGCAACGAAATTGTCGATATCTTTTTGTAAGAAGTCGTGATGATCCTAAAAATCTTCAAATTATCAGCAAAGATTCAAATATCGCTGTAGAAGATGCCGCAAATAAGAATATTTTTTATACAGTGAAAAGCAAGGGACCAAGATGACTGCCTTATGGTGCGCCAAAGGCGTTGGAGTTCTCAGTTCTAAAAAAAAACTGCATGACTGTATGCTACAATGATTCAAGTGTGGATGTCATGAGAACAATATTATCTGCAAAGGGCAGGACTAGGGCTTTAATTGGATATCACTCTATGATACTGGATAGCATGTATACTAGGTTTTCAACATGTAAAACAATCGAGCTTTTGCTTACTTTAAAACGTCTTCTTCTCCTGATTCCGTTCTACATCAACTAGGCAACTCTTCATCATTGCATACTCTCGCTGTTCGATGTGTTCTCGTAACTATTATCTGTGACTCCAACTCTTCCTCAATTGGACACTTTTCCTTTTTGTTCAAGCGATAGCCTCGTAGTTTTCATGCTCCATATGGAGCTCCAAAAGATATTTTCAGTTCAAATTTAAGGTTCAGTTTTTTTGTATGTAGTTTTTTTAAGTGTCCGATTGAGTTTACGGATTTGGGGGAAATTTGCAAAGCAAAACGCAAATGTGCGCCTCATTTTGTTTTTTTTTTGTATTCCGAAATAGTAAGGTATTATTTAAAGCGACTCTCCTTATTGACTTGTCCTCCAATTGTTTTGTCTTCTCCCACAGCTTCTTTTCTTATTTGCATACTCCATCCCAATCTTCGGGTAGAGGAAATGCTTAGGAATTTCTATACTTACTGTCTTGTGCTCCCTACACAAAGGAAAACAAAATCAATTTGTTCTGTGTCCTTTGTGCGAGTCAAGAATGTTTTTTGTCCAAATGCCTATTGGCGAATTCCATAACTATGGCGCATTCTTGTGTACCTACACCATTTCTTTATCTCTTACACCTGTTCAATTGCCATAGCCCAAGGTTTCTGAAATCAAAATAACAACATAAAGGAAATCCTCTAACAACTTTTTGTTTTGTGGTAAAGTGAGACATAAGGAAACTAGCAAAAGAAAAGAAAAGAAGTAACAACAACTACGTGCCGTTCCTCGGTTGCGTCTTAAATTTGTCCCTTTAGTGTTGCAATTTGTTGCAATTTTTTTTTCTATTCTGTAGTGAAACGGTGTTCCCATGGATTCTTGGCTCTTTCCGCTCTTCCTTATGTTTAATGTCACCCACAATTTCTTGCCATACCTTTTGTGTCCTTTCACTTAAGGTGCGCTTAAGATTGCATAACATAATAAAATGCAGACACCTTAAACAAGGAAAATCATGAATAAAAAAATACTTTTTCTTTTGTCTTTCTACTTTGAGAGTTTTCTACTTCGGGAGTTTGCCAGTTGCATATTGAAACTTTTTTTATACTTTGTATGGTGAAAGTTAAATTATGCACATTTTTTTCCAAACCGTTTATATTTTAATTTCCTTTAATGTTAAACTTCTGGTTCGAGGAGTTGGTGAATGCATTGCGGGCATTAAAGTTTCATTAAAACGAAGAAGCAGTGAAAAACACTCAGAGCAACTGGCTGACTTGTTTTTTTTGTTAAGTAACATAATTTCTTCAAAATCTAATCAAAGCCCTACTAAGCAGTCTGCACACATTCGGGATTCCCTAACTATACAAAACAATTACTTTTCTGTTTAAAATTGCATTTAATGAAACCTCAAGATGTATGCTTCCACATCTCCCTGACAATTCCATCACACATACAATTTTCCTTTCTGGCTCGTACAACTCCGCAACTAGCAAGAATTTTCTGCAATTTTCCTAACATATTCATGTGACGTTGTCAAAATGAAAACATATATCCAGAGAAAAATGTTATTTTGTTGACGATACAAACAAGAAAACAACAGGAGCTATTTTTGGGGAATAAAAATAAAACTTTGAAGTGAACATGCTGAAAAGCTGAATGAATGAACAAGACGTTTTATTTAATGACAACATATGCTCCTTGTTGGTACCGCATGGAGAATGGGAAAAGATTTTATTTAAAAATAACATTTCGTTTTTTAGAACAATGGATTGATAGTGAAATGAAAATTTAAAACAAATTTAAGATTTAAACTTAAGGAAGGAACAAGTTTAAAACAATGTATTGTCCTGCATCTGAGAGATTGTATGGATTTTATGGGACATCCAGGAGCGAATTCGACTGGCATATGAAGACCTGAGATCCTCAACTAAAAACTGCAGATTTTTTCAATTTTTGTAACTTGACAATTAATGGAGGTAGAGTCCTCTTTTTTATAAAGAAACTAAAATTTGGTTGCCTCACAGTCGATGGGCAGAGAGTTCGCAAATTCATGAAGCTATCCGTGATCTTGCCTTACTTTGCTATCGTGTTTTAATGTTTTCTTTTTGACCAGCGAAACTGGCACTGCGCTGTTTTCTTTTCTACCAAATGGTACTTTAAAGTGAAGGCTTCTATAGATCCTAAAACTTCTAATCCATCGAGCTTATTTCGCCTTCAGTAAGTAAGTTAGTTAGAGGAGAAAATCGTCAGTTGTCCTCCATTTACTCTCATTATTTTTAGTGCATTGTTCTGAATTTTGAACCGTTTGACTGATATTCTGATACAAATATCAATCGACTGCAACGCCAATTAGATACCATTTCATTTGGCAAATTTACAATATGGCGGCCGCCGCGCCACCGGAAAGGGTCCTTTGGATCAGTATACAGCTATGATTTGATCAGTAATCTTTGTTGCATCAGCTTGGAAAAAAGTATTAATAGGATTGCACAATATAGCCTGGAGAGGCCCGGTGCTTAGCGCATTTCTCTCAACCATACCTTGTGTGGAATGGAGGGGACCCACAATTTGTTGTTTATTCCGAGCGACTAAATGACTTTCCATGGCAGTGTAATTACTTTCAGATGACTTTCCAAATTTTTCGCGAATGGAAAAACTTTTGGCAAGGAGTTAGATGTTTCTGGGATTCGAACCTTAAACTCCCACGCAACAGAAAGGCAAGGTAACCACTACGGAAGGGTCTATGTCTACCCACGGTGTGGTTCGTTTTGGGTTGCTTAGTACGACCTCAATCGAATCATTTGAACGTTGTCATTCCTCCTTTCGCGAGGAATTGACAAGTCCTCCGTTAGCAAACTCATTGCCATGAAAAGCGTTTTCTCGATTAGTCGTTCGAAACCGGCAGAAAATTGTAGATCCACTCCATTTCCACTATTGAGAAATGTGCTAGGCCCTGGGGCTCCTCGCTCTGTTGCGCCACCCTATTTATTTATAAATAACTAGGGTAGCGCATTTCTCAAAACCATACCTTGTGAGGAATGGAGGAGACCAACAATTCCTCCCGAAAAGCCGTACTAGTACAAAAACATTTTTGTTTTTTTGTTAGGCGAAGTTCGAACCTCTATTCGTAATTGGCACACAAACTCACACTTTCACTTCAGGCACCGTGGAAATTACGAAATATAAACCGTGGAAATTACGAAATTATAAATCAGTTCTTCTCTGCTTTGCGCGAATCATTCGATAACTTCTTTCACCTTAATGTCAATGTGCCTGTTAATGTTCATCAAGCCCATTCAGCCTATCTTCGCCTGTAGAATTCCTAATCCAATATTTTAGACGCCTCAACGTGGAAAAACTACGCTCGCTGCTAGCAATGGTCGCAGCCAATGTTGCACCTATTTTCAGAAACTTGAAAATGTTTGGAAAAAGTGCATCGTTACAAAGATTTAATGATTCTATAAATGTCTTTGGTTGAGTTTCTGGCCCAACACAACGTTACACTTCATTTATTACGGTTGAAGCAGCTGCCTCAGTCGCTGCTGGCCATTGATTCATTATTACTTCCACGGTTTCATCAATATTCTCAACGTCTTTCCTGACCAATTTTTCAGGGATGGTATTTCCAAAACCCCCCACTACGCTACGCTACTGCGTCTGTCTAACGCAATTAAACTTGACTGAAGTCATACAAACCACTGCCAATTTTGTTCTGCATTTTCACGAATTAGGTTGAGGACACTCTGTGTATAAGAGTTGGTCAGTAAGTTTCCTTTTTCATGATGCCAAAGTCACCTGTCAGTTTTACGGACCGGACGCCTTGAAAGCTATATTGAAAGAAGTTTCTTACCTGGTAGCACATTTGGACAGATTTCATTGCTGAATATTCCTTGAAAGTCTGATAAGTCGTGGCATGTCTTCTGCTTGAGTCACATTTATCTTGATCGAGAGGAAGAAAATTGGGCGTAGTACGTTTCCTTGCGGTATCCCAGCCAATATTTCGTTGGATGGGTAGTCTCCGAACAGATTGAGGATTCTTCGCTCATGCAACATGTGCTGAACTGAGCCTGTCAAGTTGGCTGGAGTCAGTTTATTGATACGTTGTGGCTGTCGTACGTTTAATTGTTTTTTGGTGGGACTCAAAAATAAAAAAAACTCTAAATGATTGAAAACAAGTTCAGCCTTTGGAGATAAAGTTAAAAGCTGTTTTCTACTTCTCTATATGTGGGTTATATTCAGATAATTTGTTGAATTCAAATTTTTTGTGTCCTGCGAATATGACGTAGAATATTTTCTTTTTTTTTAAATCCTCTGTCCACTGAAAGAAACTGAGAAATTTGAAGTCCACAGTCCTTCCGACTACAGTTGCTTCGTACAGACAAAAAGGAAAACACATTTTATTTGGTTTTGCTATCGTCGTAATGTATTGTTAGTTTGGTCTCTTCATCTCTATTTCTTTTCATTTTGTTTTTTTTTGTATATGGTACAAAACATCTCCTTGGCGATGGAAAAAACCCACACTCCCAACGGATAAGTTCCTTGTGTAATTCCTTAAAGTAAAACTGGTCAGCAAAGCAATGTTAGTTGTAAGAGAAATTCCATGTTACATTGGTTATTCCCTAGAGTTAAAGTAACTCGTTTTCCTTTTCTTTTCATTCGAGAAACGAATGAATTCCCTTTATCGTTTTACAATATACACAAGGGTTTCCTTTTCCAGAGTCAATTAATCGTAAAACCAATTTATTATTTAAGCTGATTATTAAGAGGCTATTTATCAAAAGTGTCAACTAAGCCCACAATTCTTATTGTGTTTATAACACAATCCCTTTTTAATACATTATTGAAATTTCTCTACCATTTTCAAACAAACACCAAACAAATTGGTTATTCAGCAAATAAATCCACATCCCTGCATCATTGAACATAAAATCAAATAACACCCATTTACATGTCGATAAAACCAATGGTTAGCCTTAAGCTAAGTAAGAACTCTCTGTGTAAGTAATATACACGCCTGCTTGGCCCCAAAAACCTCTTTGGGTGAGTGGTGGTTGTTGTATATGTATTTTTTCCTCTCCAATACAATACTAAATCGAAATTGCAGAATTGTTTATCTCAGATACAATTTCCTGACCTGCCAATATAATGTAGTTTTAAGGATTCATTATGTCAATTGTAAGAGAGGGGATAGATATATCTTGTAACGGAAATCAACTCGAGTGGCAGTAAACCCAATCATCAAAAGTGATAACCACCACCTTCATCTTTCGAGTGGAAGGAAGAAGATTTGTCCAAGAAGATACGAATTAAGGTCAATTTTGCCGATGCGATGCCCTCCTTTCAAAATACTGCCCATGGGAAATTTATAAGAAAAGCTTTCTTTTTTCTCTGTATAGGTACACGAAATCTCTGCTGGTAGGATTTGAACCCTAAAATTACTTCTATTAAAAAATAATTACATGGTCAATTGGATTTAATTGAGACGTTTATTCTTTTTTTTTTGAGTTTTGTTTCTCTTTGAGTTTTCAGTGTAGGCGAGGTTGACCTAAGATGCTGTGTTGGGAAATGAGGAAGTACACTTTGGAGGACTTGTATTCTTTAAAATTTTTTGTTCGGGACTAATCGGTCGAGAGAGAAATAAGTGATTGTAAAAGACACGGAAATTACGTTGTCAACCAACAGTCAAACATAAGGTTAGGTGAATATTTCGTCGTTTTGAATCGATAGCTTCCATAATTTCGTTTGAACTTTGTTTTCGTTTATGATTATTTATAAGTCCTATGGGGAGAGTTGTGGTATTCGTGCAGAAGAACAAATTGAGATTTTGTTCAAACAAAGCATTGGAATTGTAAAGTAATCGAAAATGTGGGTTCCGAAAATGTTTATGTCAGTCTCTCGGTATATGAATTTCCAGCCAAAACGAGGTGGCATTTTTTTTTATATGTGAAGTTTCTGTGGAACTGTTCATAGTTTCAAAACGAATCTGATTTGGATATAGCTTTGTATGATGAATTAATATTTCTATCTCTGTCACATGGTGGAAAATAATTTTTGAGACGAGTCTAAAGGCGATGATTACCGATTAAACTTTCTTGTCGATGACTCAAGCGAATTTGACACAATTTTAAATTTTATACTTGACGATTTCTTGGCAGGTAAATAATTACAGCCTTACGCATTGCAAGGACTTACAATTTTATGCCGATTCCGAACGGCTAAGTGAGAAAACGCTTTTCATCGCGGTGTTTTACTATCGGAGGAATTGCCCTCGAGAAAACCGATACCCTTCGAAAAACAATTTTATTTCTGGTGGGATTCGAGCCTTGAACCTCCCACGTACCAGATAGACATGGTAAACATTGCCTCCGGTCACCACTTCTCACCATTCTCCGTTTTAGGGTGGAATCAAAGTTTTAAGATAAGTCTAAGGCTGAAAACACACAGCCTAATGACCTTTCTAAACAACACACTCCTTTTTTAGCTCATTAAACCATTGGTGGATGAAACGGCTGTTCAATGTTTGCGTCGCAAATGCAAACAGGCCTGACGCGGCGACTAGACAATGCTTAGCAACGATAAACAAGAGAACAATCGTTAAATGTCCAGACAAACAATGAATAGTGAGCATGACGAATACTGCCAGCCACTGGCCCACCTTCCTTAGATTTTTGCAGGCAAAAAACTATCATCAAGGCCATTCTTTGGCACCACACTACGCTATTAGTCTTCTTCTCCATCTATGGTTCATCACTGTGGGTCGTAGTGATGGCCAATCGCGAAGGAGTTTCAAACACTTATCTTTCCCAAATCACTACTGCCCCAAATTCTATCCCCCTTTTCACAGTTCAAATATAATTCTATCCCAACAAGATTCCCTCTTGAAATCAGATTTTCACCGAAATCAAATATCACCCAACCATCATCAATCGACACTTCTATTCAGGCATCAGTCTTCATCCATCCGTCTATTTTCTTAGTAAGTTACCTCGCTGGAAAATGTTCTACCCAATTTCCACAACTCCCACCCAAGAAGTAATCTTTCATTCAAAACCTTCTTTTCCATAGAAATCCACCTCCTCTACAAAATGGATGTTTGATTTTTGTAAAGCAATAAACATTTCACGACATTTTAAAACAAACTTTTCTCCGAAATTTCAACCCCAGTCACTCGTTGTAGATCTCATTCCAAGAATTAACTTCCCTTTCGATTTTGTCAACCTCTGTCAACAACAAAATTGATACTAAAATTTACACTGTCAATTTTGAAATCAACAAATTTCTTAAGATGGACGAACCCTAGTATTAAACTTGAACCTTCTCTTCTTCTTCTCCCAATAACGAACGACGGAAATCCGTTGTATCTTCAAATCACAACGAAATGATTGTAAGAGGGTTTACGAAATATGTTTTCTTGAAAATTCACCAGTTACTTGTCATGGGAGACTTAAGGGCAGAGGAAAATCTATGAAGTGATTTTTGTAACAGGGTTTTGTTTGTTTATAAAGGTTCATATTTTTATATGCTCTCAACCTTAGTTTGCATAAAGTCAAACCAATGGGGGATTTAGTTTTGAAAATAAGCACAGAGGACCAAAGTCGCTTTCTTGGGATATAGAAGGTGACTTTAAAATTGATTTAAAATATATTTGGTCAATATTTATGAGCTGAGTACAATTTTTGAGATAAAATTTCAACCATTAAAGCATCTTTGGATTTACAAATGGAATTTATCTAGAAAGGTATAATGAATTTAAGCTAGCATCTTTGCCTTTTACTTGGCAAACCGAGAGTGGGATCACAGAAACATGGAATTCTATTTTCAAGGTATCGTCTTTTGTAAGCAATCGTTGTTACGATAGTAAAAACCTTTCGTAATCAGGAAAGGAAGTCTCAGACCCCTCTGTTGCTCATTGTTAGCGGTTGAGAAAAATGCGTCAATGCCCAGTCGTCATTGTCACACCTGAATATTTATGTTTTACAATAATTTATGTTACGTCGCGTCGGTCTTGTATTCATCAATTCAGTGAACATTTTGGACAGCCAGTAGAGAAAGCAGACAAATTCAATGGTCTTTACTGAGGCTATGTTTGTAATGTTAATGCTGATGAAAAACTCTTCCGTTTCGAAGCATTGTTCAAAACAACTGCTTTGGCTGCACAGCAATATCACTTGCGATATTTCTTGGTTATAGCCAGTGGGATTCATTTACTAATTGCAATAGCAAGCTACACGGTGATGGGTGTAGCACTTGAAAAGAAATATCTGCTGACACAAGAGAGTTGCAAATGTTTCTTAATGTTTATGTTCATCAATTGACACCTTTACAAAACATTTTACGGTTTTTGTAGACCCGTTGCAAGTGAAATTACTTTTTCCAAGGTATAAGTGACGGTGTAGTGGCGATAGATCTTTATATGCAGTATGCAGACCATTGTTTTGGAAATGAGTGGAGCCCGCTTATATAATCAGCCATTAAAGTGGGGCGGTTAAGAAGTACTATTCGCATCATAAAATGGATGGAGTTTTTACCAATGAGATATAACCTATAAAATGGGTGGAGTTTTTACCAAATTTGGTACTCCGTAAGGTACAAGAATGTTCTTTGCGTTTATTTTGTAACTTTTTATGATGCAGTAGACTTGTTGGTGCCCATGGGGTAATGGTTGGCATGTCTGGCTGTTAATGGGAGTTCGAGTCCCACAAAAAGCCAATAATTTTTCCACGGGTTTATAAATAACAAATTTTTGTACAGGGTGTTTTGCATAACGTCCCACAAAAGCTCAGGACGGATAGACCCTTAATAAGACAAAATTTTGTAGAAGTTTTATGTAACGAAAAGCTTTTGTCTTTAAGATTTGACTACTCAAAAACTATTCACTAAATTTAAATTAACTTGAACTAAAATGTTGACTTGAAAACAGCTTTCTCGGTTAGCCGTTTGGAATCGGCAGAAAATTGAAGGTCTCCTCCGTTGCCTCACAAGATATGGTTGTGAGAAATGCGCAAAGCCTTGGGGCTCTTCGCTTTGTTTCGCCGCCCTATTTATTTATTTATTTATTTAAAATGACGGTGGTACCCGTGGTGTGATGGTTAGCATGTCCGCCTGTTAATCCACAGGCGTTCGAGTTCGAAGAGGCAAAAATGTTTTTTCCACGGGTATCGCCTTTCGCGAGGAATTGACAAGTCCTCCGTTAGTATTCATTGCCATGAAAAGCGCTTTCTCGATTAGCCATTCGGAACCGGCAGAAAATTGTAGGTCCCTTCCATTCCCTCACAAGGCATGGTTGTGAGAAATGCGCAAAGCCTTGGGGCTCTTCGCTCTGTTTCGCCGCCCTATTTATTTATTTATTTATTTAAAATGATTAAAGCGCACTGGAGTACGTTGTATTAAGTGGCTTAGTTGATTTTAATATATTTTTTAGGAAATTTATAAAATAGACCCTCCCGCCGAAATTGAGGGAGACGGGCCGCTTCTCATAGGTTTTTTATTCCTATCAATTCTGAGGTATTGTCGCTTCTTATGCAAAACACAATGTGTAAAACTTACTATTGCTCTTAGTAATCTGCTGTAAGAAAATAAACTCTGATTGTTGAAATAAACTAAACCAAACTAACTAAACTAAACTAACTAAACTATATTATTACAGAACATTTTAAAAAGAAAAAAAATTTTATTAAAAAATGTATGTTGAAGCGTAAAGATCACCTCAACTCCATATTGCGTTTCGCCCAGGCACCGCAATTGGGCTCATCAGTTAGATGATTGCCGTACCCTTCTAAGACGCAATATTTGTTCGGAATACACCGACACTTATAAAATTCATAATTAATTCATAACTAAACTAAACTAATAATAAGAGCGTGTGATCTTAAAATCAATGCTATTTGTCTATCCCCTATCAAACAAACGATTATCAACAGAAGCCTAATGCAAGGATGCGTTGCAAAAGTCTTGAAAACTTCAGTTATTCGTCCGATCCACAAAGGAGGAAAGAAGAATGAAATCCAAAACTATAGACCTAGTGCAATCCTGCCCGCACTTGATGCGCCTTTCACGATTTACGAGGTAGAAAATGTTATTTCAAAAGCAAAAGCAGGAAAAGCCCCTGGTGATGACCGAGTCCCTGTGGAGTTTTATAAAAATTGTACACCAGAATTCCTTAGCGCACTGACGGTGGAGTATAACAGAATTTTTGAATACGCTGATGTTCCGAAAAATTTTCAAAAAGCAATAATATTCTCTTTACATAAAAAAGGAGCCTATGACGCACCGGAAAACTATAGAGGCGAAATTTCTGAACACTTCCGTCAAACTCTTTAGTACCTACACTTATTTTCAATAGGCTTACCCAGTGGGTTGAAGATAAGAAAATTCCAAATGAATTTCAAGCTGGATTCAGAAGAAACTATTCTACGGTGGATCAAGTATTCTGCTTGCGGAACATCGCGGAGAGATTTAAAAGAAAAATGCAGAAACTTTACGCCTTTTTTGTCGATTTTCGTGCTGCTTTTGATTCAATTGCTCGTGAAGCACTTTACTTTAAACTTTATAAGTTGGGAATTTCTGGTAAAGTTGTTAGATTGCTAAGAACGATGTACGAAAATAACGATGCGTACGTATGGGATGGTGAGTTTATTTCCGGAGAGTTTTCAACAGAAGTGGGAGTAAAGCAGGGTTGTATCTTGAGTACGCTACTCTTCATTCTAATCATCAACGACATATTGGAACAGATTGGAGGATCAGAAATATGCGAATCCCAGGGCTTATTTTTGCGGATGATATGGTTTTTTTCTCGGATTCGGTTGAAGGATTGCAGCGTATGATTAACCGGTTGGAAGAATATTGCGGAAACTGGAACCTGTCTGTTAATTTGCAAAAATCCAAAATAATGATATTCAGAGATGGAGGCGGTCGATATGCTAATAACGAAAAGTGGACTTACAAACGAGAAAATATCGAAATAGTTCGTGAATATAAATATTTAGGTGTACTAGTCACTTCAAATCTAAACATGAAAAAACATTTAGAGCTAAAACTAGCGGAAGCTAAAAGAGCAATCTCTTCAGTGTGGGTTCGCTGTATAGGAAATAAGCACATCGAACATAGTACAAAGCTAAAAAATTTTCATTTGACCTCAGCTTCTATTCTTCTTTATGGTGCTCAAGTCTGGGGTTACACCCATTTTGAGGAAATAGAAAAGCTCCTCAGGTACTTTTTAAAACGAATTTTTCGGTTACCAACTGGTACCCCAAACTATACACTTCACTTGGAAACAACAGAACCACCATTGTTCCTTAGGACTCTAAAACTGCACTTCAAGTACGTATTAAAAGTGATGGAGATGGATGAGCAAAGGCTACCTAAAAAAGTTCTTCAGGAGGTGATTTTATCCAGGGGAGATCTCGTCGAAAAGTGGGAGGAGCTAGCCTCGCGAGTAGGAGAAAATTTTAAATTTTCCCTCGATATGAACCCAGTTGACATAAGTCAAAAATTCAGCACCATATTAGAGAAATTGAGTCACACCATGCATGAAAATTTTAATCAAGAAGCACATTCCTCACAATATAGGCAGATTTACAGCAAACTAAATACAAATTTAAGAGAGAGCACATATTTAATGAACCGCCATCACATTAATATGATAAACGTTATATTCAAACTCCGATGTGAACTTATAAAACTAAATTACATTCCACACCGACCCGATCTGCCGATTCTATGTGATCTATGCAACCTCAAGGAGAGAGAAAATGTGCACCATTTCATCGCCAGATGTCCTATTTTGAAGGAGTTTCGGATAAGGTACTTTGGAGTAGCTGTTATGGAATTTAGCAATACGTTAGACGTCCTAAATGGAAAACTAGGCTGGCAAATTTTGTATAATTATAATACTACCACCGCACTCAAATACAGGCAACGCATCTTCGAAGGAAACTTTTGAAATAAACAAATAATTATTATGTATACATAAAAGTTCAATCATAATGTCAATCTGGTAGACGGCTATTTTGGCCAAACCATATTAACTGAAGTTAATCAAAATTGTAAAAATTTTTTAAAGCTAGTTTCTTAAATAAAGTTTTTAACTAACTAACTACAAAGTAATCAATATGGTTTCCAAAAGGGAAAAAGTACAGGAAAAATCCTTGAGGAATTTTGCAATTTTGTAAACATGACCCTCAATATAAATCATCACGTGTTAGTAATGTTCGTCGACTTCAGCAAAGCATTTGACACATTGAGTCACGAAAAACTGCTTGATGTACTGTATAAAATTGGCATCAGAGGATCACTATGGAAATGGATGTAGAGAAACCTACCTCTAAGGAAGAACTTTTATAGAGAAAGTTACAAGTTCACTGAGTTAAGGCCCCGACCCATAGAATTCGTTGCGGTGTGAAGAGAAAACTTCAAATTGGTTTTGACAGCTTATGTCATCAGTTCTGCCGGACGGAAAATGTTAAAAGTTGGGCTACTTTTTCCGTTGCGTCCGTTGCATCCGATGCTTATGGGTCACCTCTCGTGTGTATTTAATCGAGCTGTCAGTTGAGTTCAGCAGCGAACGGACGCAACGGATTCTATGGGTCGGGACCTTTAAGAGAGGGTCTGTACTCATGGTGTACCACAGGGATCAAAACTTGGTCCAGTTGTCTTCATACTTTTTACGAATGCGGTCCTGCAAGTTTTCAAGAACAGCACTGTCCTTGCATACGCAGACGATATAGCAATAGTTGTACAACATAAGTATCTAAAATCCGCGATTATTATCATTCAAAAGTTATCCCATTGAATTGATTAAATAATCAAATGTCTTGGAATCACAATTGACGATCACTTCCTCTATGGTGCAACCATATAAATAAATTTAAGACTAAACATAAAAAGTGCTATGTTTTTTTTTTTTTTTTTTTGAATTTAGAAAAAGCATTCAATATCAAATTTTCATTCTTTAAAAATTAACATTTTACTGAAATTATATTCTTAAATAATTCTTAACTTCCAAATCATTTCTAAAAACGTTTTTAAATTCAACCACCAACAGATAGCACGAAGCTTCGTGAGTAACAGAATTATTGTAAATCTAATAAAATGAGTAAAAGTCTAAAAACTAAATTAAACTTAACTAAAATAAATTAAACTCAACTAAGATGAACTGAAACTAGAATAATTGGTTTGTAAGCCCCCTCCTAGCATAAGACATCCTTGAATAACATTAAAGAAAAAAATTTATTTTTAAATGTATTGACAATTCCAAAAATTTGTTTGAAAAACTATGCTGTTGCACTTCAATAATCATGTCATACTTCCAGCGCGTACTTTGTTATGATTATAATCAAACTTCTTTAATCTTTTTCAAATCTCGAGACTTACCATTATAATAGTTACTGGCAAGGTTTCGGGATTGAAAATAAATCGCGAGACAATCTCGTTAAAAACAATTGCTTTCTGATCGAACCCCCTAATCCTTCCGAAACTTTTGTTCTTGGTCTAAAAGATTGAGAGCAATACATTTCAGAATTTTGGTCGCGTTTTAAATCATATGCCTTCCCTAGATTTGTCAACCCTTTTTGAACTCGTGTATTAAACTTTTCAACGATGTTGCCTTATTCCTTATCCAGCTAGTCACTTCATCAAAAACAAAATTGAATTTCGCTTAAACTTTCAATAGGTACTCATTTGCCATTGCGCCCAGACTCTTATCACAACGAGTATTTCTCGCAAAAAAAAAAAAAAAACAAATTGAATTTAATTTTAATTGAATAAGCTTTCCTAATCGCATTTGCATAAACTCATTTCATGTTGATTTTCTTTTTCTTTTTGTTCTCTATAAATCTTAATTCTCTTGGGCAACTTTAAACCAAAATATTTATTTGGTCAAAGAACAAATTTCCAACTTAGGGAATATACGTTTATTTGGTTAAGGTCATAGAAGATTACTCAAAGTAGATGTTAAGTGGTGTGTAGTATATGCAAAGTGTGCTGTGCAGCACAACTTTACTCATAGATTATGAAACTTTTGGGTTGTCATTTATTCTTACTTGCATTTGTATGAAGTATACATGTACAAAACAACTCAATTTATGCAACAAGTTCCTTAGTTTTGCATCCTTTCGTTTTGTAACTCAAGTAGTTGCGGTTTAACACAAATAAAATGGTTTTGTAGTGCAGGCCAAAGTTATACACACCCAGAGGGTATATAAATTATCACGCTTAAAAAGTTATCGTTGCACAATTTATGATGACATATTGAGCTGTATTCAAGGCAAACTTTTTAATTCAATGTGACTTGAAAGTTTTGTTGAACATTTTGTTAAATTTTCCTTACGTTTTGCAGCTCAAAAGGATTTTTGAGTTCCATTGAAAGTAATGAGGAGTAGATTGCTTTGGATTATGAAGTAAAGTGCATAAGGATATTGAAAGGGCATCAGATGAACATCAAGTTAAATTTGTTTATTGATAAAATGCCGCGGATGGTTGATCTATAGCAAATTTGTATTACCAAAATTTTTAGGTGATAGAGTTGGCAGTTGCATATGTGAAAACCTTAGGTTGATTAACCGTCCTCAAATTTAACCCAACTTATAGTTGCAAATTGGAGAGCTATCTAAATAAGTAACTTATGTAAACTAATACGCAAAGTTTGCTAATTCAGAAAACTACACAAGCTTTGAAAATTATCCAAAATACACAAGATTCGCAAATTGCCCAAAATACGCAAATGACATAAATACGCAAAAGACATAAATGCGAAAAACACTCTAGAATCATAGTACGAACGCTACACACACTACGCAAAGCAAACAATTACGCGAAATAAGCAAACTACTCAAATAACGAGAGAAATTCCAAAAATATGCAAAATATGCACTTCTTAAAACAAGCACATATCGCAATATATACGCAAAAGGCGCTTACTGCGCAAACTACGCAACGTACGCAAAGTAAGCAAAGTACACAAAGTGCTCAAACTTACCAAATTACGCTAAAATCATGTAGAATACGCCAAATACGCAAATTATGTAAGACATAAACTAATTAAAAAGAAAACGCATATAAACACCAGAGACATTACGCAAAAAACGCAAATTACGCTAAATGCGCAGAGTACTCAAACTACACAAATTACGTAACACTCAAAATTTTTTTGTTTTGTTCCAAACTAGGAGCTATTTTTTTTATTGCAAAATCGACATTTTTCATATTTTGAAAAAATAAAAAAGCTCCCAAGTTCAAGTACCAAAACGTATTATACATATAACGCACATCATTACATAGTGTAAATAAAGCCGCTTTCCGTTGCCTGCCTGTATTCTTAGATCTTTAAAACTATCCAACGGATTTTGATGCGGTTTTTTTTTTGAAATACATAGTTTGATTTATACAATAGAAATATTTATAAGTATATATCATTCCCACGGGAACGGACACATACACAGGAACATGGAAAATGGAATACATGGGAACTTAGAAACTGTTGTACCGATTTATAAATTCTTTCACGGTTATAATGCTATTCTTTCCCATATTCCCACGGGAACGGGAAAATAAACGAGAACTAATCGGTTGCATTGAACTAAAATGGTCTAGAACCTGAGAAATGATCTTTTCCATATTCCCTCGGGAACGGTCACGCAAACATAACCGGAAACCTGGAAAATACTGGAACAATTCTAACGTTAGAGTCCTGCATTTCCCCTGAGTAACACAACATTTTCATCCCCATATTCTTTTTACTTTGTGTTTGTATTGAAAAGGCTCCAAATCGATTGAGCCAATTAGAATGAACAAAAATGGTCTAGAGTCTGAGAAATAACAAAGGCTGAATTTCCTTTCATATTCCCTCGGGAACGAAACGAGAACCGAAACATAACCGGGAACTTGGAAACTACTGGGACGATTCCAAAAGTTCTTTCAACGTTAGACTACTTTTTTTCTACTACATTTTCCCATTTGAAATAACTTTACTTAATTTTCTCATTTGGATCACCGTATGGCTAGGGTTACAAACGATACTTCGAAGTTTTCAAAAATCGATGTTTTGGTCATAGACATCGATGTGAACATCGATGTTTTGAAAATCGATACATCGCCGATACATCAAAGGCAAAACTGAAAACATCGGCAAAAACATCGGCATCGCACATTCATTTCCTTGAACATTCCCTACCTCTGTGTAAAGTGTAATTCTTAAACAAAATAGTTTTTTGATCAATGAATTGCAACTAAAACTACCTAAAAACGAAAAACAGCAAAATCAAGAGCTTGTAGATATTTTGTAAGTTAGTAGGTATGAAAACTAATTTTAAGAAAAGGGCAACCCGTTCATTGAAAAATATTTTTGTAAGAATGGGCCGACATAAGTAACTCGTGACAGTTATAGTTTAATTTTTAAATGAGTGCACTATTCCTTTTCTGCTTTGTCGTGGGAAGCGGGACAGTGCGACATAGATAAGTTATTAGGTAAGTTTGTCTACTGTCTTTCCCTTACCCGTCATAAACTCATCAATTCTAAAATTTAATTGCCGGCAGAAATTCTTACTTCTTTCATATTTCGTTTGAGTTGCGACTTGCGAGTTGCCAAAGTTACGTTAAGTTAAGTGCATTCAAAGAAGATCATATAAAATCTCTTTTTAAAAAGTATGCAAAAAATGTAATGCTTTATCTTCCCATCGTTGCCACGTCTGTTTGGGTGGAAATTAGTTAAGGTCTTTTGAATTTGGAACTGTGTAGAAATTAGTTGAGGTCTTCTGATATTGGAACTGGTAAGACTAGTTAGCTACAGTACAGGTAAATAAAGCCAATTTTTTTCATTATTGACAAGATAATTAAACAATCGGCAAAACATCGGAAAAACATCGATGTATCGTTGTTATGACCGATGTTTTTTAGACATCGATGTTAGTCGGGGACCATCGATGTTTTCCAATATCGATGTTTTTACAACGATGTTGCAACCCTACGTATGGCCCGAGGATCAGCTAGTTTTCCATAGATGTCAACATACATATTTAAGTACAATACCTCCAAATCAAAAACTTCCTAGTAAATGGCGCCATGTGTCTATGCTCTAGCCTAGATCATCGCAGGACCAAAGCTGCTCGCCACCGCCGCGCCGGGGCTGGTCACCTGGTAAAATATAACTTAAACAAAAGTTTTTCAGTTTTACACCTTAAGCTATCGACTTGTCAAATCGATTGAATGAATAAGCAAAAGTTGATCTTGGTATTTCCAAAAGGTCTACACTACACTATCACACCCCTTGTAAAACGGGGCATAGATGGTTGAACCAAGTTGTTAGTAAAAAGCTGTCCAGTCTGACACACAGTTGGTGCAACCCAACTTTAAAGTTCTTGAAAATAGTCACAGCATTCTACGACTTCAAAAACTAAAAAGTTCCTCAGTTTTAGATTTGGTACTCAGAAGAGTGGGTGTTCGTGGTTCGAACCCGAAAAACAGAAACGCAATGCCAACGCCTTTCGCGAGAAATTGGCAAGTTCTACCAAATTAATTACACTGAAATGAAAGGCATTCTCTTACTTCGCCCCTTCGCCGTTCGGAATCTGCACAAAGTTTGTAGGTTCCCCCCCATTTCTTACCGAGGTATAGTTGAGAGAAATGATCTGGGCCACGGGTCGTCCCGAGTTCTGTTTTGCCACTCAATTTATTTAGTTTTCATCGCAATTCTCACAATCATTATTTTCAATAAGTTGAGCTAGTTTATGGCATCGAAGCAGTGCAATCCAGCGATTATTCCCATCGTATCTTTACACTTATCGAGCATATATTTTATCCAAAAGTAACTTTTCTTTTGAATTTCAATCGATGCAACCACTGTTATCACACGGCTAGTACAAGCTTCACCGGTTCGTGTGTAATGGATTCTTACGTATGATTATTTACCCACTCTCAGACATTTCAACTGGCTGAAATTCGGTTCACAAACATAGAACCGATGACCATACAATTATTTCATGAGTTGGAAGTTTTATTCTCATTAGATAGAATTAAAAAGCAACAATAAAAGTAGATACATATTCGCGTATAGTTCCTCTTGACATTGGTGTGAAGAATGAAGGAAATTTGCTATTTTCTTCCAGATCTGAGGAAAGCGAATACATTGTGAATGGGATTTTTTACATAATTTATGCTGATAGTGTGCCTGGGCTGTTTGTTGTTTGCCTCGCGTCGCTAAAAAGTGCCCAGATGCGATTGTTATTGGGATGGAGCATGTTCACGTTTTTTGTATGTTTTTTGAAGTGATAAATTATGTCAGTATGTTTTATCTATGAAACAGCAATTATTATCAAAAAGCCAGAACTCATTTCGATTGAGGTAGAGAACATGGAGGATACTTCGTGTTTTAATTTAATCTATTGAGTTCTTGCTATTATTATCCCCCCCCCCCCCCCCACCTGTGGTAAGGTGTTAATAGTACGTTTTCAACACATTGAGTAGTGTTTTTTTATGTATTTTCCGAAAAGTTAATTTTTCAAGGTTTGTACTTGTGCTTTCTTATGTTTTCCATTAGTAACTTAAGATTTTAAGCACTGATGAATGTGCTGTACAGCTACTAACTGCTACGATTTTTTTGTTCCAATCGCTTATTTACGATTAATTTTTTTCTTTTTTTTTGCCGCTTCGAGTAACTACAATTCTTTTCACTTCTTCGCTTCTTGTCCGCCTCACAAGCAAAACCCTCAATCGCAGTGCAACAAAATTTTATTTGAAAAAGGACTTGAATGATTTTTTTGTTGTTGTAGGATGTCCTCTGTTTATATTTTTTTTAAAAATCTGCCCCTACAAATAGCTTACTGGTTTCAGACACCTCGTGCTTTTTCTGCACTTAAGATTGTTGTTTGATCAACAACTCAGCTTTTAAGAATTTAGTGTAGGAAAAGTTAAGCTAGATTTTGGTGTATAGCCCCTTTAAGTTGCTCTTAAAAACTTGTGAAAATTCCCCATCAATAGAAGCTCCGCTAACAATTTTCATGGAGGTCAATAGTTTCCCTTGTGCCTGCAGCGTAATGGTAATGATGTCTGCTATGTACGTGGGAGTTTGAAATTAGAATCCCAGAAAAATCCAGTTGTTTTTCCGAGAGCAAAGCTATCCCCGAGAATTTGTCAAGTTGTTCGAGAGTATTTACACTGTCATGAAAAGCTCTTTCTCTTTCAGCCATTCGGAGTCGGCAGAAATTTGAAGGTTCCCTTTATTCATAGCTAGAGAAATGCTGTTATGCCACCCTATCCATTCCTAAAAATACATTTTTTTACAAAGAATGTACTCCCCTAGAGTGAAGGGTTTTATTTTTCCATGTTTATTGTACTTTTTGTCAGGTTCAAGTTCGATATCAGGGACATTTTTTTGCAAAAGGACACGGGTCTATTTTCTACCACTTCCCATTAAGACGCAGCGAGAAAAGAGAGAAATACTTCAATTACAAAAAGAACATATTTTTAACAACGGCAACACCTACACAAAAACATTAAATCTTTATAGAAATCCAAAGAATTGTTGTTTTTAATAAAGCAAATGTAGTTATTTATCTAGCGTAGTTCTAGAAAAGTTTTTTAGTGCAAGTTTAATATTAAAAAAATAAAAAAAAATTAAAAAGTAAAATAAAAGTCTCAATAATGTCAAACCCAGAAATCCGTTTCGTTTCTATAAAATATAAATTTGAATCATGCTTTCGTTCTGAACCTCAAATAATTTTCCTTTATTTTAAATCCTTGATCCAAATTTTTTGTTAAATAAAATCCTACCCTGATTACAAAATGTTACTTACTTACTGAGGTGGGTAGTTCGCGGTGAACCTGGACCTCAACCAAAATCCGTCTATAACGACTTCGATTTCGGTCGAGCTCTCTCTAGTTTTGCACTCTAAGTCGGTTGATTACAAAATGTACTGACAAAAAAAACAAGTGTATCTTTTTTATAGATTTATTTTCAAATAGTTTTCTTATTTTGATT
Source organism: Melanostoma scalare (assembly GCA_949752695.1). Classification (NCBI taxonomy): domain Eukaryota; kingdom Metazoa; phylum Arthropoda; class Insecta; order Diptera; family Syrphidae; genus Melanostoma; species Melanostoma scalare. The sequence goes on from OX456986.1 coordinate 19,433,129, forward strand.
CACAGTAACAACATTTTCAAACTGTTCGCAAGAGATTTGAAATCATTCTATTTTATAGTTTTACTTTCTAAAATTCATCTTAATCTAGCTAAGAACATTTAATTTCATTTCGTTTTCATTGAATATTCAAAAGAAAAATAATGAAAATGAAAACAAATGAAAACAACCAAATAAATATTGCTTAAATGTTTCTTACGTAAATAGACAAAATTTGGTACATCGGGATAGTCTTAGCGTCTAATACTTTGTGGTTCCCCTGTTTATTTTATATATACACCCACTCAAAACTAAAAGATACTGTTTTTAGAAAATAGAGTTTTACAAAATTTTACATCACATTTATAGTTTTTATTTTAATTATATATGTTTGGCTCTATATATGTATTGCTTTATTTTTACGATATGAAAAGGTTCAATCTACACACTCATTTTATAAATTTGGAAAATATATTGAGTCTTTTAGGACTAAGATGCAACTAAAAGATATTGCTTACTGCTTTTCGAATGGTCTCATTGATTGTAGTGTTGCTCTATACTAAAGGAAATGTTAGAGATTTGATTCCTTGTTGTTAGGATGTAACATCGGGAAGAACAAATATTTGATCTGAATCGGGATCATCCAGTGATATGGTAGATTTTGGAGCCACTTCCATGGATTTCCAATTGCCAGTTGTAGAAGCTTGATTTAGATTGGCACGTGTTTTGTTAGGGGAGTTTCCTCTATCGTCACCTTCTTCGAGAGCACTCAAGCTGCACGTAGGAAGGACTCGGTGTGGGAATCGTGGTGAACCTCGAACACGTTCTCTTAGAGTTGGTTGCAAAATTGCTACAGATGGTCGTCTATTTGCTGGCAGTTGAAAATTGACTTTGGTTTCGGGAACTTTAACATACTTTCCAATTTCACCAGCTGAACTGGAAGATCTTTCAGATGCGATGACTTTGTCATGAAGAAATAGCAGATCGATGGGAGTAACGTCTATATCAGTTCCGCTTTTCGCCAATGAGAGCTTTTGAATTGGTTTTAAGTTATTCTGGTTGTTGTACAATGCATTGCAAGATGCCGTCTCTGATGATGGTATGAGACGGGAAAACATACCCATATGACTTCTCAATGCTGCCTTTAGTCCTTTCTGATCGCCTAAACTTATAGTAGAACCTTTGTTGCTGGATGTGGTGCGCGAGAAAATGCCTCGTATTCGATTCATGAAACCAGTCTTTGTCTCTGTGGCGTGTTGATGGGCGAGACGTAGGTTAAGGAGATCAGCAGCTGGGAGGCATGATTCATTGATTGTTCGATCTTCGAGCTGGGGCTGGGAGGCAAAAGTAACCGAACGACGCATAGTCATCTGCATGTAATCGGCTGAAGGCCAACTTGCACGTGGGATTACTGGTGGTAGAACGGAGAGTAGAAGATTGGGTATGACGCCGCTTATGCTAGGAGTACGAGCTTTGTTCTGCGGCTTTTGCGGCGGAATGACTGTCACCTCAGGCTGAAAAGAATTCAATTTATAGTAAAAGTGATCACTTCCATGGGCCAATCAAAAACTTAAAAAGTAAATTCCTAGGCCTGTGTAGCCTCAGATTTCTAAAGCCGTATAGACTAAAATTTTCGAATCTATACATGAAATCAATGGCAGTTGTTTTTCACCTTTTCCGGCTTCATAAACATGGCGATTTATCTATCTAAACCTATATAGGATTAAAATGAAGATATTTAACCCTTTATAGACTTGGAAAAAATCTGCGTTAAAATGAATCTCTTTTTTCTAATCCAAATAAGTTTTCCTTGGTGGACATCACAACGAATCCGTGTTTACATAATGAAATTCACTCACACACACATTTACCCGGATCAAAGGCTGCTGGTCTATTGATATCAAGAAGAAGAAAGCCAATACTCACCTTGAGCTGTCCCATAATTGACGTACTTGAAGATGTTGCCGTCGACGTACTCGACTCCAACATCTTCTCGAGTTTCCTTATCTCAGCATCCAAAGCAACAATCTCCTTTTTGTATACCCGATTTTGCACTTCCACTCGGTATTGCAACTCCCTCCGGTCATCGATAACGAATCTTCTTGTATTGTATTCCATCTTGAGGCCCATGCTATGAATAACCGGGTCAATTATGTCATCTGGAGAAATCATAAAGTGGAGAGTGAGAGAAAAGCAAAGAGAAGAAAGTAGAGTAAAGGAAAGTAAAAAAAAACACGCAAGTTTCAACAATCATTCAATCCTCCTTTCAACACAATCTCCTTTCTTGACTTACTTCTGGCCCAAATGTCATGAAGTTTGGGTATAAACAGCAGACACAATGTAGCCGTTGTTGACGTCAAGATGAGCGCTGTGATTGTGATGAAGGCCAAAGTGACACGCTCCGAGATTAGATTGGCCAGGACAACGACAATGCCACTGGTTATAACCACACTATACACGGATACCCCAATGTATTGAGAATCATTGAGGGCGGGTATTTTCACATGCCTCGTCTCCCATGCCATGTAGACTCCAACCACAAGCAACAAACCCTTGTACGCATACAGAGCACCCAACCAGCTTTGGGTGTGTTGGGAGCGACATACTTCGACCTGTTGAATATAAATGGACAAAATTGTAGTTTACTATGAATAGAGAGGTAGAATCTAGACAGGCAGGATGAACAACAGGAATTGATTGCCTTTAGATGGGTTTACCCGTAGATAGTGTTGTGTGGAGACAAAAATCAATCTACCGAAACGAACAGAACGTAATTACATTTTAAGTTCTCTGCATGCAGAAAGGGCAAGTTTTAGAGGGCTATGACCCATGAGGGTATGATGGCTATTGTGTATATGGATGGACTTTGTGGTTTCATAATAATGTCATTGAAAAAGTGGGTTTTATGGCTTTTCGATGTAGGTACACCAGACAAAGCTGTTTTAATTGAGTTATTTCTTTTTTTTTTTTCGATGATGATTTTGTTCAGGTAGGATGTAGGAAGGTCTATATCGGAATTAGTTTGAAGAAAATGTCAATAACTGTAATGACTATAAATGGGGATTTCAAGGATAAAGTTTGTCAATAGCTTTTGTGTTGCGAATGTATAGTTCATTAAATTCTGGAATTTAAACTTTTTATTGCTTTGGAAATTCAAATGACCAATGCTTGCAAACCGAATTGAAATTATTTGGAAATTGGAGAATAAAATGTTAAAGTCCTTGGAATACCTATACACCTACAAACATGTGGAGATGGGCTAGTGGGTCATTGATTTATTGACAATAGCCTGCAGAGTTTTATCGTTTCTGTGGAGGTTCATGCTGCTAAAGCAAAAGTTCAAAATGCCAAGAGTTTTTTTTGGTATGTGGGATGAACATGACAAAAAGCATTCTCAATCTTGCTTTTAATTTAATGGACAGTGAAAAAATGAGGAAAAGTTTATTCCTTTCATAAAAAATCTGTTTTCATCCAAGTGTTGAGTATATACAAAATATTTGGTGAACCCTATTCGCTATTCGGTATTTTGATTAGAATGAGTAAATGTTTTTGTATCTCTTGAATTCTTCGAAGGTGTTTCATCTAATTCATTTTTTAGATTTTCTACCTCAATTTAATTTAGAAATGGATTCAATTTGAAAACAAACTTTATGGATCCCTCCCTATGTTGAAAGGTATTCCACAAGGTTTATTACTTGATCCATTACCTTTTCCACTTTTCAAACACGATGTTTCTTAATAAGTCCGTCTGCAAATATATCCGCGCAAGGAAAGAGAGTGATTAATTTTGGAAGATTGTAGTGGAAGGGGAAAAATTATACTTTGTTTGCATGGCTTTAAAAGGAATACGTATTTGACTGAACGTGCTGCTTTATTACTTGTGCCAATCTCTCCAAAATCTACAATTTATTAATGTGATCGTTTTTTAAAGATATCAAACCGCTCAGGAGACTTTTGACGCAAAGTCCTTAAATCTCCAACTATACAAAATCATCAATCATCGTTAGCACAGGTAATCCATTCAGTAACAGTTTCTTCAGACTCATTTTCGACAGTACCGCACCTAACAATCACTCGTTAAGGATGGAGAGGCTTTTCAACGACAATTCTTTGGTTTTAAATAAAATAAAATAAAAACGAGGAACTCCAGGGCCCAGCGCATTTCTCACAACCATGCCTTTGCGAGAGAATGGAGTGGACCTACAATTTTCTGCCGGTTTTGAAAGGCTAATTATTGCATTAATAATGCATTGAATTTACTAACAGAGGACATGTCAAATCCTCGCGAAAGGCGATACCCGTGGAAAAACATTTTTACCTCTGTTGAGACCCGAACCACGAACCTCTGGGTTAACAGGCAGACATGCTAGCCATCACGCCACGGGTACGGCCATGGGTTTTCCGAGCCCCAAATGAGCCAGTTCGGCTTCTCAAATTACCCATCGAGATGAAAATAGGGGTTACATTCAAGATGATTTTTCAATAAAAGTTCGGATCAAGATACAATGTTGTAAATGACCCGCGTAGGTAGGCTCAAGTTTTTTTGTGTTGACTTTACTTTGAAAGACTTGAAATCTAAGTTTTTATGCAAAAGGAAATGGCTCATTTTTCTATGGAGCCTGGGCCCAGGGCATACACCTATAAGACTAGTACCACATTAAAGCTTACGTTCAGCCCAATCTATCTGCCAAATATTTTTGAATTTCAACCCAAGTATGCACCACCTCCTTTGGTGCGGTCGGTGTAATGCTTAATTCTATAGATCGACGAGAAATGAACAAGTCTTGATTTTGCTCTACACTATTTGCTAACAGCAATATTCCCATAGTTGTTCTTGTTCGAATTCCACAAGTTATCATTATTTAGGTCATAAATTTGTCCTAACATCTCAAGATCATCCACCAAAGCGTTGTTGAAGTTTATACTTTCCATTTTTATGGCGTAATTTTTACTTGTTAATCTATCAACTGTCACTAGATTTAGTCATTACAACTGTTTGAATTAAGGGCTTTGCAAAATGAAATCCCTTATTGAAAGATCCTTAATAAAAAAACAGGAGCTACCAATTTCTGCAAAGTACTGTTTCTTTGAATCTGACATAAGATGTTTAATGTTTTATAGGGAGCAAAGTTGGAGTAGCAAACAATACAAAGGAAGTTGGAAAACGTTTTCAATTTTTTGAAGAAGCTCTTCCGTCTTCCCATAGCCAAGAGGATTGCTAAATGATATTTGGTGACTTAAAGGGGTATTCTAGTCTAGAGACATGAATTTTAAGTAATTTTTAAAGTGTCGTAAAAAAAAGACAATCAATATTTTTACTATGAATTGTTTTTGTAAGTTATTTATTAATGTTAAAAGAGTACAGAAAAAAATTTAAAAAAATGTTTAAAACTTTGAATTCTAACAGGTTTTCAAGTGGGGTTTTCCATGATTTCAACCCTCCTAGTCATCCGAATTAAAAAAGAAAAAAAGATTCTTAATCTGTAATGATGTCGCTATCGCATGAACCAGCTATAAGCAAAAAAACCTTTTTTTTTTCACTTTTTTTGAGTTTCTCGAATTTTTTAAAATGAAATTTGGGGACGAGGGTGGTTCATGCCCAAAAGGGGTCTATAAAGAAGATTCTCAAAATTTCAAGTGAATCGGTCCAGTAGAACTCGAGGAAACGTGGGTATATTGAAAAAGTAGGTTCTGAGAAAAACGCATTTAAAGTTTCGCGTTAAGTAAAATTCCACGTCAATAGACTTCTATAACTTCGGAAATAATTTGAATTTTGAAAAATCCTTTTAGGGAGATGATTTTGAATATCTAAACTGTCGAATTATGATAAAAAAAACTTCGATTTTTTCAAATTTCTAGACTAGAATACCCCCTTAAAAGTTCTACTAATCCCACTTCCTCTTTAGAAGAAAGCAGCTGAGTCTTTCGCAACGTGTTCATTCTGTAATAATTTTTAATACTAATGCTTAGTATTGTGAAACCATTACAAGTGCTTGAGTTTCTGCTTCATACAACTCACTTGAATCGGAGTAGTACTCGATTCAGATTTTGTAGTCCCCTTTTGCATAAATAACTGGATAATGTGACACAGGGGCCTGAGAGCTTTATTGGCCTCACCAGCATCCATTCCTTTTTCAATACTCTGTCCTTTTATTGAAAGACCCTGAAATACCTCATTCAAAGGTTTTTGCTTTTTTAGTTCTGAAGCTCATCGTTGATTGAGTATGTCAAATCCATCTACTGCACCGTTAAACTGGCAGACCACTTATAGTGGTTGTTCTTGTCACTTGGTCAACACGACACTAAATAGTTTGGCAAGTCACCTCCGGCTCCGGTTGGTTTCATCCAAGCATCAGTGGTTACCGCGAGGATGTAAGGCACAATTGACGTGTACTTTGAATTTCAATATCTGTGTGTCGTAAAGTTGACATCAATCAGATTCTTCTTAGATTGTAAACTTGGAAGCGAAAACACCAACAACGTATCCCGACGAGGCATCAGTCTGAATAGCAAAACGCTTAGGTACTTAAATCAAATTGTATGAAAAAAGCTGGTCTAGTGTCATCTTTGATTGGCTACAATTGCTGGTACATATTCCGAATTTTTTATAATTTTTTGATTGATAGAATAATTTTTAATGAGTTTTCCATAGTACTTTGCGCCTGTACGGTGTAATGTGAAGCGGATAAGTAAAAGATTCCGATGCTTCCGATGCCGAGTTATATTATCTCCCGCGTGTAGAATCTGCTCTTAGCCGAATAAATAGTCTGAGTTGCTATGAATTAGCAGAAAGCTGGCTTTGTTTAAATAATCGCATTCGCATTATATTTTAATCACAACATTTGAATAAAGGATGAAGAGTGTAAATAAGTCCGTATATCTCAGCTTGCTCTTAGCTCAGTACCGCTTGAATCTCTTAGACTTCATAATCCGTGGTACATATCAATAAATCATCCGAATAAGACGTGTTTTTTGGCGCTATCCAAAGCCTAGTTGCAGCCAATACAATATCCAGCTACGGATAAAATTCAAAGTCTTATTCTGCTGTGAATGGGTTTAGCGAGTACCGAATAAATGAACTTCAAAGCGTGTGCTGGTAAAATATAACAGGATAGATTCGTTTGTGTTGCTAAAATATTACAAGATAGAATCGTTTTTACATGCGAAGATTTTATTATTTGTAAAATAAATAAGTATTGTTCCTAACGCTTTTTGTAAACGGAGTACTTGCCGATTCCTCGCGAAAAGACAATTTTTTGTTTCTGGGATTCAAACCTCTAACTCCCATGTAAGTAGCAGAAATGACAACTATTCGGAATCGGCTTAAAATGGTAGGGCTTTGAAGAGCGTAAAGCCCCAAAGTTCGACGAGTATTATTGCGCCACTCTTTTTATTCGAGTCCGAGTTCTCGAAGACGTAAAAACCACATGAGGGCTTGAGCTGTGTCTTGCAATCTACTCAAAAGATCACCTATGGTATTCATAGTCTTTTCACTTTCTTCAAAACAAAACAAAACCCGACACTAACTTCCAACATGTGGTCGATTTCCTGATAAACAAGACAAAGAATGTTACAAAAATCAACTGTCCAAGTTCAGGCTTACAAGACTTTTGACACCTTACGGCCTAATATAAGACCAAAGAATTTAACTTTTTCATATATTCTTTCACCTATAATTGTCTCAGAAAGGATATCTTATCATTCATGTCAATGTCATCTCGGATAAACTGCAATTTGTTTCCCTCACCTAAACAGCACCAATCAATCAAGATGTTGAGTGAATAAAAACAAACATCACTCAATCACTATGCATACTTATCATTCAAGATGTCAATTGCAATCGCATATTCAAATCCTTACCAAAAGTTTCTAGCTTCAGAATCCGACCAAAAACCAAAACCACTTTGTCTGCCAAAAATTTTCTCTAAATACTTGTGATGGATGTCTTCGCCACTTACCTGTGGTAGATACACAACACTCCTGTCACTGCTACTGATTTCCAATGTTAAATTATTCAAATGCCTCTCCATTGGATCGGTGAAGACCCACAACGTCACGACCAATCCATCAAGCAGCAGCAGCGCTCCCACCAGTGATATTAATTGAGTGTCCTGCAGCATTTTATCTTTAAAGACACTGCTCGTGCGAGTGAATATGCGATGGACACGGTAGGTTTTGGCAAACATCGATCCAAAAGCGAGTGAAAATCCCGCGGACAGCAAATAAACGCGAGCCTGCAAAATCAAACAAAATTTATTTAAACAAGTCACACACACATGTGAGAGTTTGGATGGGAACAAGCGAATAAATTACACGGAAAAGGATAAAAGAGAGGATATCGTATATGCTTGTCGAGTCAGTTTTATAAATGTGTATTAAATTTTGTCTGCTGTTAAAAAGGCCATCCCAAAAGGTAAAAGGTTTCGGATGTTAACAGATGGCTGGGTGTTGGGCTTGGCTGAGAGAGAGAGCGAGAGAGAGAGAGAGGGAGCTGGTATACATTTCCTTGGGATTATCTTTTGCAATAATAACAAATTTAATGCTGAAAGCGATGCGATGCTGTGATGGTGATGGTGATGGTACGGATGGTTCTTATTATTCAAACGTTCCTTAGTCGATAATAATCAATTTAATCTTTCCTTACATTTCTCAGGAAAATAATTAATCTTTCCTAGACAACTGTTAGAGAGTTCTACAAGTCCTTAGAGTTCCGAGATGATTAAAAATAAACCACCCGTTGACGATAAGGAACGAACAAAACAATTAAATAAAAAGAATTTGTGTGGGAGTTAGCAAAGCTCGCATTCGCATTCACACTGCCAACACAATGGGCTTGAGGCATTTGATAAGAGGATTGACAGTGTCTGACAGCCTTCAACAGGACATTCGGCTCTGCAAATTCAAAAGATAAACATAAAGTTTTTTTAACGATCGTTGCTTGGAGTTGGAGTAATGGAAAAAGTCATGAAGAATGGGGATTATCTTGAACAGACGAGGTGCTCGCAGGTTCAGTGTTGTCAGTTGAAATTTTAGTTTTAAAAATAAATTGTGTGATTTTGGGTAAGGGCATAAAAGGCACCAGCATCAGTTTTCTTGTAAATATTTCTCGAATTAAACAAACTTTCTCAGTTATGTTTGGCAAATAAAAGACCAGATGAATGCGAATTGATGAAGGGATGAATATCTTTGCAGACGGAAATTTTTAAGATTGCTTTTCTGGAACGGGAATAATTACATTTGGTAGAAGAGTGCAAAATGCTGGAAATTAAGAACAAAATTGACCCTAGTTCGTTTGTTTGTGTTCATTGTGGAGGTGGTGATTGGCAGCTAAGGACGTGAGCTTGCTTTTTATGTCTCGTGTCGGAGTATTTCTTTTGTTTGTAAATGGCAAATTGTTAAATTAACCAAGAATACGCCCACTAACATACGTCAGTTAAGTGAATCAACATTTTTTGTTTCCTATGTCACAACTAACATATGTCAGTTTGTCTCTGGTTTCTATTGTTGGCAGAGTTTGACTAGGCATAAGAAGTTATGAAGGACTGTATTCTAGCAACGAAAAGCATCACAGTGTAGTTACCTTGGAGTTTTATCAGCCCTCATGGAAAGCATGAAAAAGCGTCATCAAAATTAGTTGTCTGAAAGTAAGGAGAGAGAAGGAATCGCTGTGGCGATAAAAAGAATACTTGACATTTATAGGCGAACAAAATTACCTAAACAACTGCTGCTTCGTATTACTGTGTAAATGTGGGCACAATTTTATACTTCCGTAGAATTGTTAACATTCAGTAGGCCCATCGACATCCTTATTCTACATACTACTTGAGGGCGCAACACATACTTTTTTGACCGAGGGATGCAAACAATAAACTTTGCTGGCGGCATGCTTGCTAATCGGTTAAGCATTTGAGTTCATGAAGTTTTTTTATGTTTTGTACGCGCCATTTTAAATGAGGTTTTCCTCTAATGCTTATTTTTCATGACTTGACTTGAGCATTCGGTTGGGAGAAGTAATTGGGTTCCTTTTCCTCGAGAGCTTCATTCAATATTCGGAGCTGAGGTTAAGAAAGTGGTTCAACAAATTGTTGGAGTGAGAATGGTGGTGGAAGAGCATTAGATCAGGAAACTGCAGTTTTTCTATAAAAATGAATTTAAAAATTAAACTGCAGATTTTTCACCCATTTAACCAAGCCTGGCGTATATTGCGGCTATAGTTCCCTCACAAGGGATGGTTGTGAGAAATGCGCTAGGCCCAGGGGCTCCTCGCTCTGTTGCGCCACCCTATTTATTTATTTTTTTAGTAGGTAGAGAGCTTCCCACTTGAGATACGCATGCATATGGTAACGCAAAACTCCATTTTAGTAAATGTTCATAAAAGCAAAACAGGAAATGAGTGATCCTTAATTTTATGTTGTCGCTTTGTTCAATCTGATGTTTCATCGCTTTAACTGCCAAAGTGCATATCACATTAACTCCTGACACCCGTGTTTAGTGACGCACATAATCCATTTCAGTGCGCTTTCATTAACACTTTCTGGCTTCAATGCAATTACGATTTAATTAGTTCTGAGCTTCAATTGACCCGTTGTATCAGATTAAAGTCGAAAATCCAATCACAGGCGAAAGCTGATTAGGTTTTCGGAAATCTAAAATTTATCGAACGCGCTGATTAACATTAAAAATTTAAATATTTGTTTGATTACTCTCAGGTTGTATAGCTTTTGTGAGTAATGAGCCTTAACAAATAAAAGAGTCTGTTGAAGTTGCAATTATTCAGTATTATTGACCAATATTAGTTTGGTGCGAGTCAAACTACCAAACACATGGGAAAAGTGCGAATGATGTTGCCCCAAAAATAAAACGCAGATAATCGTTTCACGAGCGAGCCAAAAGTCATAGCAAGCATTAGTAGATTTATTGGAACAGGATACATGGTTCATAACCGAAAATGACTCATTCGACATGTGCTCTTCATTTTGATTCAACAGCAGCTTTAAGACACAGAAGGCAAGTGAACAGGACCCAATCAACCGTAACTTATGACGATAAATTGGAAAGCATTAATAAAAGTATTCAGCACCGTGAAAGTAATTGATTTGATGCAGGATGGAAAACAATGGCAAAGATATTGATTTTTATGAGACAATATTTGTGATGTGGTGGTGTGGTGGACGCCACTAGCGGATCTAGTGTGAAGCAGTTAAGTGGGAGAGTTGTGATCCCTTCGAGATCACGTTGCTCGTAACGTCGGAAAATGAAAAAGAAAATAAAAACATTGTAATAGAAAATTTTACTTTAAGCAGATGTCGATGTTCAAAAAGATAACTTCAGTTGCAACAGGAACAACTTAGTAAAAAGAAATAAATAAATAAAGAGCAGCAGCAAAGCTATAGAAACCTCGGCGCTTAACGCTCTTCAACGGCCTAAAATTTTATGCCGATTCTGAACGGCTATGTTAGAAAATGCTTTCGACGGCAGTATGTAATTGCTCTCGAGGGACTTGCTAGTACCTCGCAGGGGGATACCCTTAAAAAACATTTTTTTTATGATCTTTCTGAGATTTGGAACACGAACCTTCCACGTAGCAGGCACACTTGCAACTCTTGTTAACCCATAATAAACAGGCAAAAGATGGAGAAAAGTTTTTTAATTTATTGTGAAAATACGGAGGGTATATACTATATTGTGGTTTCAGAGGTCATTTGACTACTCATGCCGATTTGACACTTGTTTTTCGGTTATGGATTAAAAATTATCTGTTAAGGGAGCTTACAGAAAAGGGCACAAAAAGTATCTTCCTTTACATCTTATGAAGAGAGTAAAAACATTTGGACGCTTTTTAAAAAAAAATTATTAGAGTAAAATTTTTGAGCGACTGCCGAAAAGCGACATTGTGAATACACACCGTCAGTTGAAAAGTGGCACGAAGACGTATGCCAAGCTTAATAGCTACAAGATCAAGACATACACACAGCCAAGAACCAAAAATCTCTCGACAATACCTGTTGAATTACGTGAAGAAGTACTCTGCAAAATTTTTAAGCAATTGGTCCCGTTGATTTTGAGTTATCGTGCACACGGACTTCAAATATGACAAGTCTCAGAAAAACGGTTTGAGAAACGCAAAATAGTTTCGTCGTTTAGGTCAACTGATGTACAGACTAATATACACCATGTCTCGAATATAAAAAATTAAAAATAAATTACGAATAAAATGTTATAAGCATCAAACGAACAGAGCTCTGAATGTGCGTTATAAAACTATGTGCAAAAATATTAACAATGAAATCAGAGCTTGTCGTGATAGATATTATAACTCTTTGCTTAATAGATCTTTAGAAAATCCTAAAAATGAATGGAAAGCAATAAATAGTATAATAAAGCCTAATGCTTCCAATAGGCCCACTCAAACTATACTAACTAATAATGGATTCGACTTCGATGATCCTGTTACGGTTGCTTATATTTTTGGTAACTTTTTTGGATCGGTTGGTCCATTATCAGATTCAAGTTCTTTTTGCGATCAGTGTAACTGTGATTTGAGATATATTGAATATTTAGCGGAAAGGAGTTTTTACTTTGAACCTATCACTGGGTCTGAAGTTTACTGTTTAATAAACTCTCTTAACAAATCGGATGCACGTGGGGAAGATGGCATATCCAACTGCATTTTGAAAATGATTTCACTTAATGTTTCTGATATCCTAGCTCATTTATTCAGCTTAAGCTTTTGTACTGGCGTTTTTCCCGAGAAATTGAAATGTACTATCGTGATTCCTGTATTTAAGAAAGGTAATAAAAAGGAGACTAACGATTATAGACCTATTCCACTGTTGTCCTCGTTATCTAAAATTTTTGAATAGGCTATAAAAAATAGAATGTTACGATACCTGAAAAAAAAAATAAATTCTTCAGTTCATCACTGTTCGGCTTTACAGTGTAAGATAAGAGACCGCCGGGCAGACGACAGCTATGTCATGCCCTTATTTATTCAAGATTTCCTCAATGACTCTATGTACTGATTACTATATTGAATAAAGATCTATCTATCTATCTATCTATCATCAGTTCGGCTTTAAGGAAGGGCTATCTACTGAAGACGCTATTTTAGATTTTTGTTCTATCATTAATAAGGGTCTCGATAGTAAAATGTATTGCGCTGGTTTGTTTGTAGACATAAGCAAAGCGTTCGATGCTGTAGATCATAGCACGCTCCTCTACAAACTTCAATCGGTTGGTTTTCGAGGCTTCGCTTATAATTGGTTTGAGTCTTACCTCAAGAACAGAACTCAAAAAGTTAAAGTTGAGGAAAGCTTCAGCGAATCGAGGATTTCAAACATTGGTGTTCCACAAGGTTCGGTCCTTGGTGCCATTCTTTTTCTCATCTACATTAACTCTCTGTTCGAACTACCATTCTCTGGTAAAATAACAGCTTTCGCAGATGATCTTGGTCTAGCTTATAATTCATCTAGTGCATTGGATCTTTTAGATGATTTGAATCAAGATGTCCATTTATTGCGGAAATGGTTTGCTAAACATAAACTTTGCATGAGCAACAACACTAAAGTTAGCTTAAGCATGCGTGATGCTCCTGATTTGAAAATTGTTTTCCATGCCCAAAATTGTTTAAAATACAAACTATCTCATTGTTCATGTAATGTTGGTCTCAATTCATTACTTTATGACCTAGAGGCAAACTGCAGTCCAAACTGTTTTGAGATAGAAGCAGTAAATGATTTCAAGTACCTTGGATTGTGTAGGCCCGTTTATGAAGGAATTTATTCGGAGTTGAAAAATGCAATATGGTTCAGAGAACTGTATTCTTCGCTGCTCTCCGCTCTGTTGCGCCACTCTATTCATTTATTTATTTATCACAAACGATTAAGCTATGAAAATGGTATCGATGAATTGACCTGCGTGCTTATAGTTTCATATGACTTGCCTAAGACCAGTAAAACCACAGTATCTGAGGTGTAAAAAAATTCTTGCCAGGCATATTTTTTCTGCGTTCTCTGTTTGACAAAGTTTTGTTAAGGGATCTTATAACTTTAGAAGTCCGACATCCACCGGGTCGTAAAAATTTCTTTTATTGGAATAACTCGACGATAAGCTATGACGACCATGTGTACCAAAGTTCTCCTGTTTTCTATTATTTTTCACAAAAAACGTCTAAGCAGATTTTGAAGAAAACTTGTCAGCTGTTAATTAAATAACAACTTCCAATGAAACTAGTCTTACGTCTCTATTTCATTTGTTCTCGAAAAAGTCGAGACGAAAAACGATATCGAACGTACATGTTGAAAGTCTCAGAGTTGAATTCCTCGTGAAACGTTCCGGTTTGGGCGCCATTTAAAACTCATTTTATTTAGTTTTCAAAAACAAAAACTTTCTTTTGATCTAACAAAGCCTGTTCTTTAAAACGCCCAACGTGAGTAATTACCATCAGATATCTTTTTTCTCATTAGAACATACTGCTGTACATACCTTCTACCAAAAATAAAGTTTCTTCACTTCACACGATGAACTTTTCCATTCTTTTAGTCAAATAGCACTTCAACTTACGTAAAGACTAAACTTTGTATTCAAGATCAATCGATGTTACCCGCTTTCTTCAATCTAAACAAACTATGTAATGAACAACAGGATACGGCTGCGTCACAGGTTGTAACAAATTGGCCAATTTGTGCTTTATTCTAGTTTTCATACTACAACTCGAAGTGGTATTCTTCAAAAACAAAAAAAAGTTTCCGATAGTAAAACGCAATACTTTTGTGTCTTTTGTATAAGACTCTTAAACGCACTCGTCTTTCAATTAGACCAGCACACCTACGCAGGTATGTTAAAACTTTTCCCTCTCACTTCACTGTTTTTTATACGACCCAGAGGGGAGTGTTCCTTAATTTATTACAACTTATTTTAACGATGTTAAAGTTTGTTCCCCATGAGGTTTGATAAGAATTGCGCTCATTAAAAGGAAAACTATTTAGCTTTGGGGCATGAGAACTTGATAATGAGGGTATAGGTACGTTAATGAGGAGCTCCCCTATACCTGGGTAGTTTTCTTTGAGCTGCTATAAGAACCTCAAAGAAATTTCTTTGTCTGCAGGTAGTATACTGTGCAAATAACAAATTTCACCCACAAGTGCATAATTGAGGAAATATTTAGCAACTATTCGTTAGTCACTGAAGTACCTAGTCTTTTTTGTTCCTGCAGACTAATTTTTGGCGTTCGTTAAATAAAAACGTAAATAAATAGTTTCATTTCATGCGATAGCATTTGATCCAAAATGAATTTTCATATTGAATAAACAATGCACACCTTTAAATGCATTGCTTCAACTATTTACTGACCATACCCACAAGTAAATGTTTAAACCAGTTGCTTACATTGCAGGTTTACCACAAGAGCAATCCCCAGACCACAATTCAGTGCACATAATGAACCAAGAGTGCTTTTCCTGAATGAATCAGAAACCATTGAACTATTTCAAGTATTCATGGCTCATTCCCTTCCATTAAAATCGATTTACTAATTAGTATTCAGAAAATATTTCAATAATTAACAATCATGTTTACAAAACGGATCGTTGACTACTTGTGTTTTAATAAAAAAAGAGAGAGGAAAAAAGCCTTGGTAGTGTCCTTGCAGCGGTAGCTATATACTCGTATACTTGTAGCTATTTTAGTCAGGGAGTAAGGGCGAAAATTCTTCAAGATGGCATCAATTTTTATATTTGGAAAGAACAAAAGGTGGAGGGAACTTACCGTACAAACTGTTGAAAACGAGTCCTCCGCCGATGGCAGCGTTGAGTAATCCAACCCCAAGAGAATAACGGCTGTGTACACAAGGATACATCCGACAGCAGTGATGTTGCTTAACTTCGGACTTGAAAGTTTGATTGCCCTGAAAGTGTGCATTCAACCAATTGGATTGTGGTAAAAGTTTAAGTATGAACAGCCCAAAAGGACACAAAAAATTAAGAACAAAAACAAAAAAAAAAAGAATCAAAACCGAAGTGACTGGCCATTTTCATTTTCTTTCTCAGTACACTCACTTTAATTTTCGGAAGTGTAAGTTAAAGGCCAAAAAAGCTAAAGCCAAAGCTATTCCCACGGACGAAAGGGTGGCAATTGTGTAAAAGGCCAATGGAGCAACGGTTGCCACTCGAACTTTGAACACTCGCTTCGCGATTGGCACTTGTCCGCTGTGCCACTTAATGCCATAACACTTTGGGCATTGAAAATCTAAAAAATCCTCGGCCGGGTAAAATAAGGCCACCTGTTCCAGGAAGCCTCTTTGAATTTGATAGAAAGCTGTTGTTCCAATCCGGTCGGGGCCACTGAAGGAAACAGGACCCTGCAATAAAAAAAAGAAGAAGATAATAACGAAATTGATAGCAGTAGTTCAAATAAAAATACAAATAAATCAGTTGTTAAGATTTTATGCAAACAAATGTGAAAATATGTAGCACTGTTTTTTTTTTTTTGAAACATGAGCTAACAAAAATACTCTAACGAACTTTAAAAATAAAGTGATGTGAGCTTCATTTCCCTTTGAATGAATAATGGGTGTGTAATTTTGATTTATTGAATTCTACAGTTTGTTTGACTATCAGCTAGATTGGGGGTGATGTGGGGTGTATCCAGGATACAAGTTTGAGTATCTTTTTTGTAGGGTTACAGACCATGTTGCTACGATATAGCTGAAAATGGGAGAGAATTACTTTGAATATTGCAGGATGTAGTGGTTTAACTGAGATGATGGGTGCAGTATTTTCCCATATAAATCGTTTGGAGTGTGTATTCTACTCACGAATATAAAGTATGAATAAAGTGCTCGCCAAGAGTTAAATGAGAAATAATTAAATGAAATACTTTTAAGAGTGTACAATTTAATATTTGAAATATTTTTGAAATTACACTTTTCTTAAAGTTTTTCAAAGAACTCTTAAGAGAAACATTTTTATGATACGACATGATGAAGGCACACCTGTAGCCAAAATGTGACATGATGAAGGCAGAACGATTGACAAGCAGTGGGATAACGAAGGTTAACCATCAATAGCAATAAGGCACACTGACAGGCGAAAACCAACACAGTGAAGGAACACCGACAGCCAAACAGCGACATGATAAAGGGACACCGACATCTAGAAAGCGACATGATGAAGCCTCACCATTAACAGCGACAACACTCACCGACAGCTTAAAACCAACACAGTGCAACACTCACCGACAGCTTAAAACCAACACAGAAAAGGCATACCGACATCCAAAAAAGTGTCATAATAAAGTTAGCCCTGATTTTAAAATATATCAAGTGGTAAAGTGCTTTTACAAAAATGTTAAATAAAATAATTTAAGAAGGTCCTTTTCTTTACAAGAAAGGTAGATCACTCAGTTGTTCACGCAGACGTTCGTTGGAATCAATTTGAAGGGCTGATTAGAAAGAAAATACAAATACTTTTGGGAAAAAGTTTGTGAGTGAAGTTCAATAAGTAGAACCCTTCAATCACAATTCGATATGAACTTATATCAACAACTCCCATTGCTGCTGGTTTAGTTTATAATGCTCAAAATCATATGAAACCAGTCAATTTAGAAAAAACAAGCAACGCGTTCGACACGTGTTTGGAACGACATTCTCTCCTACAACACCTTAAAAGGGGTCCTACATAGACATACCTGGGGCCCTACTCTGTATTTCGTTTCGAATCGTAAGTCTATTCGAAAGTGATTTTCGATCCGATTATGAATTCGTACACTGTATTTCGTTTTCGAATCGAAAAAAAGTACTTGTTAATATTTTCATTAACGGAATAGATTTACGAAGTCTTGAAACATTTCTCAAGATATCTGTCAAATCAAGCAAAAAAATAATATCAAAGCAAATTACAAACAAGTAAAAATATAAATAAATGAAATAAAAAAATCGTTTTCGGATTTGCCGTTCCGAAAGTGGCAGATTCGAATCCGCTTTAGAAATAAAGAGTACAAAATATTCGTTTTCGGAAATTTTTGCTTTCGAAACGAATTACAGAGTAGGGCCCCTGCACACTGTGCTATACAGGCCAGTGCTTGTTTAAGCACTTAGTGAAACCCAAGTTGGAAAGAGCTCTGATCCTTTGGATTTCAATCTTTATGAATAGTACTTGTGTGGTGCCCGTGGCGTAGTGGTTAGCATGTTTGTTTGTAACTGAGGCTCGTATCTGAGAAACTTTCAATTGTTTTTCCACGAGTATCGCCTTTTCTGAGGAATTTACAAGTCACAATTAAGCCATGAAAACCGCTTACTAAAAATGTTCCGTAAGGCCCAAGGTTCTCAGAGCTCTTCAACAAACCCTCTAACTTCACCCATTTCCATAAAACTAAGTGCCTTTATTCTTTTCCGTCTAGCGGTCTATCTTAGAAATAATGTGGCTTACCAATTCCAACCAATACATGGTTTCTGCCTGACTCCATATAAGGAATTGTCTCCTTGTATACCCTCACACTGAAATAGTCATTACGAGCGACTTCAATACACGCACTTCTTCTTGGCTTTTCTTGGCTTTTTTCTGAATTACACCACCCAATTCATCTTGTTGACGAGCCGACTCGAATACCTGATGTAAATGGCCATGCTGAAAACATTTTAGACTTCTTTCTTACCTCTGGCCATAATAAATACGCTTTAAATGTATTTCCGCCTCTAGGCGCAACACATCATGGTGTCATATCTGCAAATTTCTGTCGTCAAAATTTTCCAGCTGAGGAAAAAGCTACTAAGAGATTTGTTTGGCAATACGAGAAAGCCAATTGTGTTTGGTCTTAATTGTTTCTTAAAGAACTTTAATTGGTGAATATGCTTCCCCGATAGCAATGTAGACTCCAGCGCAGATATGAATAAATAAAATTCTTGGCTTGATTTGATCTGATAAGAGGTTTTCAGAGTTAGAGAAGTAAGCTTGGGATGTTAAAAAGCCAACCCAGCCGAGGAAAAACCGGAAAAGTATAAAAAGTACTGTGAACCGACGTCTTTACTACGATCAAAATGTTTTCAAAGTAAAATTGTTTGGTCGTTTGTTAACTTCATAAAAATTACATTTTCGACTTAGAAAAGTCATACCAACTACGAAGTGGAGTCCGTCTAAAATGTACGAGACGATGTACGGAGACTAACAAGACCCTAGATTAGATTAGATTTGGGGGACGGGTAGAGCTTGCTCAGCTCTGGGCACTGCGCTGCGGTGTCTGAATGAAACCTATTGTGCCAGCCCATGTGAGGTTTCAGGGCAGTTCTCCTGCTCCTGAATTGAACCCGAAGTTAGCAATCTTCTGCGGGTGAATGAGTTTGAGTTTATCTAAGGGGATGATCTCTTAGTCAAGTATTTGCTTTCTAAGGCGGAAAAGTGATGGACATTCTGTAATAATGTGCAGAGATGTTTCTTCATTTTCGAGGCATAGTCTACAGCGGCGTACCCCACAGGCGGATCACTAGTGTGAAGCAGAAAAGTGGGAGAGTTGTGATCGGTTCAAGATCACTATTCGTAACGCCGGAAATGAAAAGAAGAAGAAGAAGAAGTCTACAGATGGGGTCCGCTACTAGTCTCTTTTGGTGAAGATGTTTCTTTAAAGAACAGTGACCGGTTAGTAGTCCTGTGCAAATTTTTAGGGTTTTCCTATTGAGGTTCAGTAGGAATTTTGATGTTTTTTCAGTATATTCTGGCAAAAAGAGTTTTGAACAGATTTGACCAGATGAGTTACTCCAAGCTTTATTTGATTCCTCCAGTAGGATGTTCTTGGCAGTATGTTTGAAGGTGCTTTTATTTGCACCGCAGAAGGGTTCAGGACCGATGAATGGTTTAGATGCGCCGTCTTTAGCTAAGATGTCTGCCTTCTCGTTACCATCATAGTCTTTGTGTGCTGGGATCCAGTGGAGGATTACAGTGTTTTTCCTTGCTAGTTCAGAGAGTGACATGACTGTCTCTTGGACTAGTTTGGATCTTATGACAGGTGAGCTTAACGCCTTTAGTGCAGCTTGGCTGTCTGCAAAAAATGAACAATACCCTAGCTGATGGTCTAAAAGCTATGGGCTGGTAATTAGCTTTCCTTTCGAATTACAAATTAAAAAAGAAAATTCATTTGTCGATCTTTCTTACATTGGCAACTGGTGGTTTCAGTGCGGTAAGAGTCCCACACTACTCGAGGGTCTTTAAAGAGATGTTTTTTGCAGATTTTTATTAGATAATAATTAAAAAGAAAACATTTTCGATCCCAACGCTCTTCTTCAATGACACTGCATTGGCTAGCTATCTTGATGAGGTTGACTTTCTGCGTGTTTGCCCCAATTTCAACTCTTTCCAGAAAATGTCATGACTCCACCGGTACCTGAGCTCGTGAAAGATTTCTTGAGTCAAATCTTTTTTCGCTCTTGCCTGCTATTGCTTTGAAGTGGTGTTCTTCCTCGGCTGTCAAAACTACTGCGCAAGCTCTTTCATTTGTCGTACTCTGCAGGTCTTTTCCCGAGAAATGGGGCATCTTCTATTGCACTTCCGAGTTCATTGAAATTTTAAGCTTCTAAATGACCGGTGCGGCGCAGTACCGATTTCGTTGCATGTGGTCCACCCATGATATATATGATGGCATATTTCACCGAATAGTGGAACAGATATTTACATCGTTTTGATTAAGATTATTGCGCTTACCATTTTAAAAGAATTCGATAGAGTTTGGTGCTAAGCTCTTTTGTTTACAATGCGTCTAGAAGATAGTGACTAGGAAATATTATGCTTCAACGAGTGCGGGTATGAAATTTAGTACTATGAATCTCTAGAATATACGAGGTATCGTTTCAGCAACAAACTAAATAAAATTTTAAACAAAGTGCAGTAATGCCGCCAACTTACTGTTTTTATAAAAAATACAAACAAACCTACTGTTTCCGGACTTATATTCGATTTTTCTGCCTGGGCCTACATAGAGTCCATTAAAATGTTCTCAAGTGAACATTTTTAGAACTTCTCTTCATTCTCTTGCAAATAAAAAATTATTTTAATTTCTTTATTTTCTTTTTCACAGCCTTCTGATGGGAAAAATACACGCAGTGAAGCCTTCCACGTACTATGACAACCTACGCTATCGCTATTCATTTATTCAGGTAAGTTTTTGCTTTTACTTTCTTTCTTTCTTTTTTATGTGACCCCACACTGTATCATACATTGTCTCGTGGGCTATGTTCCCAGTTTATTATTATTTTTACACTAAAATAGTCCCATTCGACTCTAGTATCTTTTTATAACTCTTTTTCTATCTGAGTAATTGTTTAAGGGTTAATTGTTTGTAAGGGTTGTCATTTATGGGAGAAAAGAGTATGAAAAGTTGGATCTAGTAAACTCCATTTTGCCATGAACTCAATAACACTGCCAATCCTCTTTAGAAATTGCCTGTCAGTAAAATACTTACTCAAGAAACAAAATCTATTAATCACATTTCCTTCTCTGCTCCATAAGTCGTTTCTGTAGGAAATCCTTAAATTATCGCATTTTACCCAACAAAACCGAAAGCTCCTTTAAATGTTCAAAAATATTGTATTATGTACCCATACACATACACATACTCTACACTGCACCACAAATCACATAATTCACAATTCCAAAAAGCCTTAAAACATCATCATCAAATAAAAAATAATTAAAAAGCGAATTGTGATATAGTTATGAACAGATGATGCCCACAAAACGAAATAGAAGAACAAAAAATACACCCACCGACACTCCAAGAAAATCCAACCGTGCCATCTGCTGGAGGAACTCCCATGCCATATCCCTCCGTGTGTAATCAAAGCGATCCAGTTTTGATTGGATGGCCTCACGCCTCCAGTGCTCTTCAGCGGCACGCAAAGCCAAAGCTATGGCCCACACTGCATCATATGTTTGCGGCGCATATTTCGAAACCACATTGCTTATATCGAATTGGGTCATGAGCTCATTGTTGAACATGGCGTTGTTCTGCGGGTTGAAGCTATTTTAATTATGCCTATCACACGTGCAGTTCAGAGTTATTTGTTCCTTTTCAACACTCACCAGTCCACTCAGGCTTCTGTTGTTACCGACAATGCTATTGTGACTGGACACAATTATGAGATTTTCGACAGCTGCCCGGAGTTCCGGTACTGAACAGGCCTGCGGAACTCTATCCCACCATGGTGGCCCCATGCTCTCTTCGTGCAATATCCATACGTAGTCGGCTCCAAACATTCGCAATTTGTGAGCTTCACAAAAGATTCGGGGAGCCAGTTCTTGGGAGAAACTGCCGATGATTATTCTGGTGTCGAGTTCCTGTGGAGGAAAAAATGAAAAGTGATTTAAAAGAAAAATATTGATAAAGAGGTAGTCATGCCCAGAGGACATTGTGTGATGAAAAATGAAAAAAAAAAAATTGGATGAGCTCCAAAGATTGAACTCTTCTCGCTTTTCTTTTGTTAAAATTTATCATTTTCCCAGAAACCAGCCTGGTACACCTGACTTTTTGCCTTCAGGGGGTTTTAAATTTGTCTTCTTCTACATTGACTCTTAGTTTTTTATCTGTTTAAACGACCTTGCCGCTTATTGCTTGCATTCCATGCAAGATCAACCCTTCACTGTCTTCTCTTTTTCCAAAGGTCACGTCACAATTGCATCGTGGCGTGTCGCTCATTTGATTTTAATTATCTTCTACCACAAATTGCCTTCTCATCAGTGGTCGAAATTTAAGTTTAAATCGAAAAAGACTTCCATGAAGGAATGAAGTGTTGGTTTTAGAGGTTTTTTAGTTAATTAAATTTTTTGTGTGCAGCACATTTCGTGAAACTATCGACGAATTAGTAACTTGAACGCAAAGACCGCAGTGCCTCCGTCTCATCATTGACAGCGGTCTGTGAAATTGATATGAAACGATGGTTAAAGAAAGTGCTTCAACTTTGGTTGTGTTCAATTCCATGAGAGAAAATCTTTTTTCAATTTTATGCGAAGTTAGTTTTGGGAATTCAATTTTGATTGGAATGATCCCTTCAGGCATAAAAAAATTAAATCAATTTTCGAATGAACACTACCGAACTGTCATTCAAATACTCTCCTTCCTCCCAAAATCCTTCGTCCCTCAGGAGAAGCAAAACCCCTTACTGCTTGTGGTGCTTTGGCGTTGTGTGCAGAAAGGACGTTTTCGATTGCAAAAGTTAAACAAGTCTTTATTACTGTAAACTCTCGGATAAACAATAAAAGTAAAAGTTAAAAGCACTTTAGCGATTTAGAAATGTGCAGCCACATCATTTGACATTTACCTTCCATGCATGCATTTCGAATTGCAAATTTAATTCCCACCAGAGCACGACGATTTACAAGTTTTGGCTCCATTTCACTTAACGTGACTGTAGCAAAAGTGTTTTCGTTTTTCTTTTTATTTTGCCCCAAGTCAAAACCCCTAAACATCTGTATTACTGTGCCATTAACTTACCCTTAGCAAAAGCAATTGCTCTCGAAAATCCGTTTCAGCAAACGTGATTGTTGCCGCACACGATATATTCGCTGCTTCAAGTTCTGTAACCAGGTCATTTACGGCCAACGAGTGCACCTCTTCATTCTGAGAGAACGTTGTAACTGTATCCCATCCAAATCTTCGTATAAATGCAATTCTCGCCGGATTATGAGATGAATCGGGTGCAACGGTGCGATAGAAATACGGAAACTCTTGACGATCACTCAGAGCCGGAGATGTCGACCCAAAAGATACCTGCAAGGATATGAGAAATCTTTGTATAACACAACCGCTATGAAGACGATGCCGACGATGCGGACGATGCCAACGACGACACATCTTTAGTGACATTCAAGGAAATTCGGGGGAAATTTTTGAATCGTGCAATCGAGTGGAATTCTGGAAACGTGTAATGCATGCACACAGCTTTAGGAATCTAAAGGATGATTTCCTTGATGTTTTGTTTGAAAATCTGAGAGAGGGTGGCTAAACAAAAAAGAAAAAAAATTATAATAAAAAAGGGCAAACTCTAGGGATGGGAAATGAACAATTTCATGGGTTATTTGAGTAACTGAAGCATATTTTCGAGAAGTAAGTCATTTAGAATGTTGAAGTTTTCCTGTGCAAAATTTATAGTTGGGATTATGAGAAATATCCACTCACCTGTACAATATTCCAATAGGGTACAACTTTTGCCAGACTTTCGGTTACTTCGGAGCAGGCTGATCCAAGGAGCATTGGCATTCGTGTTAAGGGTTGGGTATAGATGGCATGGAAAAATCGATCCACTCCCACTCCAGGATCACACTGTAAATATGAAAAGTACATTGGGAATTTCAAACTTGTGGGCCTTTTTGTGTGTAATAGTTGTCTATACTCGTGCTCTACGAAGATGAGTGTTGGTTGTGTCTGTCCTTATTAAGTTCTAATGCTTTGGGTATAGAGTGGAATTGAAGTTTGTTTGCGATGTAGCAAATATGTGGATACCTAATTGCTCTTCAACGTTTAATCGATTTATCAATGATGATTTGTTTCAAGTTTTCGAAGTGAAATCTCTCAAGTGTCAATTTATTGTTTAGATGTGAAAACATTTTTACGAACTGCGGTGGTGTGGAGTTTGGAGAAGAAGATTCAACAGCGAACTGTATGAGCTACACCGCGACATAAACGGAGGCAGAAAAGTATGCATCGCGAGGCTACAATGGATACTTTCAGAGCAGATGGACAGTACAAGTACTTGTAATACAAGTAAATTATGACAAGTATCTCTTGACTTTTAGACTTGTAGCGTTGTGTTACATGCCCCAGCACTTCAACTCAGCGGGTCTTCGAAAGCGTACTGCAGAGAAGTTGGGAAGAGAGAAGATCTTACTTAATCTGGAGTCACCTTCCGTTGCTGTACTTCGTTGTCCTCGTTAATATCGTGTCATATTCCACTTGCTTTCGAAACTGTGGTAGTGAAGTTGTTGGAAACGGCTCGCTTTGCTCTTCTTATCACGTCAATTTCAACAGATAAAAAAGAGAAAATTATTGTGAAGATATTTTGCGTAGTGATGCTTGATGTAGCACCTCTTCACACAGTACAAAATACAATGGTTTAGATATCATCAGGCCTAGTACACAAAGGTTCTACAATTGGACCAAATCAGGCGATCTTCCATCGGGCTGATAGTACTGACATTCCGACTTCTGTCCTTTTTCCAGGTATGACGTAAAAAAATAAATAAATCGGGTGAGCCAACAGAGCGAGGAGCCCCACGGCCTAGCGCATTTCTCACAACCATGCGGAAATGGAGGGGACCTACAATTTTCTGCCGGTACCGAACGGCTAATCGAGAAAGCGCTTTCAGGGCAATGAATTTACTAACGGAGGACTTGCCAATTCATCGCGAAAAGTGATATCCGTGGAAAAACATTTTTGCTGTTGGGATTCGACTCTAAACGCTTTGTTCGTTTTTGGTTCTGCGATGACCAATTGCATCTGGATTCTTCAGGGCCAAGAATTTCTACATCTTTCGACTTCATCCTCTTGAATGTCGTTTTAATTTCTACATATTCGCTCTAGGTCACTACTCAGGTATTTTCCTGAACACATTTAGTGTTCCACTTTGCCGGATGGGTGTTAGCAGCCCCATTATTCTGAAGCTGCATTTCGTAATAGTTCTCCCGAACTCAATGGAGTCGTTGTTGGCGCACGACTCAGGCCTTTCTTTACGATTTAAAACGTAAGACATATAATTTCCTCGACGTGTATATTGATCGAATAAGAGTCTTCACAGTTTGCCACAGAGAGTCGGTATTGGCCCTTCTTCCGTTCATCAAGTGTCGTCCTTCAGTGGTCTGCAACCAAATCTATCATGATGCCACTGAAGACCAATTGATTTTTCTAGGCGATTTAATTTGATTCAATTTAAAATACACCAACAAATCTTCATACTTGAGTTATTGGTTGCTTTTAAAGCCAAACATTGACTGTGGGCTTCTCGTCTGCAAGGTTCTTTATTTTTCAGAGAAAATCAAGCTTCGAAAGTTCTTGGCGATCCTCTGTCGATCGTTCATTCAGTATTTTTCGTATTGTAAGCAAATATAAAAATGCCTACTTAAGAACTAAAACTAAAGAGTCATAGCTTTTGAGGAATGAAGCAAACCTACACTTTTTGCGAACTCTGAAAGTCCTCTGAAAGTATAAGTGTAAAAACGCTTCTCATGGCGGTGTAATTGCTCTCTGGGGGCCTGTGAATTCTTGGCAAAAGGCGATACCAGAGGTAAAGCAATTGGAACATCGAACTTTCAGGTAACAAGCCGAGGTGCTAATCATTCTGCCACGCGTTTTAACTAAAGATATTTCATGAATTACTGTGAGAAATAAGAGAAGTCGACTTCTTGACTTTCTTGAAGTACACCATAGCTAGGTTTTGAAGCCTTATTTGAAAAGAATAGCCCGGTCTGTGATTATTCGAGGAAAACCAATCGCTTTTTGTTTAATTAAAACTATTTTTCACAAAAAAATAGCTGATACTCAAAAACAAGCCGGTGGAGGGAGGTTGATAATGTTGATTTGATTTTTTCTTTGATGAGCTGCAACCTTTATTCAGGAATTGAAGGTTTGTGGTAGTTTTCTTTTCATCAAAACCTCTTAAAACCTGGTAAAATTATAATGAATTGTTCATATCTAAGGACATTAACATAAGCTGAAGACAACTAGTGGTGCCCGTTGCGTATAGTGGCTAGCATTTCCGGGTGTTACGTGGGAGGTTCATGGTTCGAATCTCAACAAAAACATAGAAATGCCTTCCTTGAGGAATTGGCAAGTCCTCCGATAATAAATGTATTGCTATAAAAAACGCTTTTTCGTTCAGACATTCGGAACCAAGAGAAAATTTTAGGTGCCCTCCATTCCTTCACAAGGCATGGTTGAGAGAAATGCGTTCGGCCCCGGGGCTCCTCGCTCTGTTGCACCACACTATGAAGACAACTTGTTAAGTCGTAACATGAATTTGGTTGTGCTCAGGATCATCCGAGATTTTCTTTCAAATTCAAGGTGAGCTCAAAAACTCTGTTACTTAGCTCGTCATAACAATTTTCGGTTGGAAGTAATATCAAAAACTCCTATCACCGCCCATCAAGTTTTTCGTGAAAAGAAATTATTTTGAAAAGAAGTTGTTCAAAGTTATTAAGGAGTTCTACAATTTATAGGTATTTAAGTGCTCTAGAATATGTTTTAAGTAGTGGAAGCTTGCGGTGGAATGTTTTGCCCTATCTGAGGAACTATTCCTTTAAAAGAAAGAGAAACCTGCTCATGAGGTGTGGGATTTGGGATCAGAGGACGATTCAATATCAGAACACAACTTCAGAGTTCGATTCCATTAGCCAAAAGCCCCTGAAAACATAAACTGCACTCATTTGTTAAAGAAACGAACCCTAAAAAAACATTTAGTGAGCCAGGCAGACAACAAGTGCCTTGAGTCTCTATAACCTAGTGATGGAACCCCTCACACGTTTATAGTGTAATTCCTATTTTTGGTGAAGGGAACTTGTCCGCAGATGCCTCTAGTGAAGTCAGCGGTCTATTTATCTAGAAAAGGTAGTCCAGAATCTATTAGAGAGTGTTGTTATCAATACTTAAGAGTAGGTTCCAAGCCTTTAGGCATTCCACATAAACGCTATTCCAATTGACTTTGCTTTAACCTGGTCTATGAACTTTAAGTATTAAAGATAGTTACGCTGCCTTCGCAATGAAGCCAATTTGCCAATATGGCATGCTTAGCACTATATATTTGTGTTACGAAGTCTCAGCTTCAAGAGAATGTGAATTCTAAAATTTGTTTGTGTTTTCTGTTACATATTTTTATATCATGGAGAAGTTTGAGCGTGCTTAGTGACAATGTGTAAAATATGACGCAATAAGTTTTTTTTTTAAGTAAAGCCAACCCACAGAAGAAAAACACATACATAACTCTGATCAATCAACCGAATCATCAGAACAATATTTCAAAGATACTCTCATCTGGGGAAAATCGAAACAAAAAGCCAAAGAAAACCTCACATCCTCCCACTTTCAGGCATTCAGACGCCACAGTGCGCCATTGAAACAGAAACCGTTTACTTATTGAGTATTTCCCTTTTATTCGGATAAAGTAACGCGTGTAGCTCTTAACGAAGTAAATACACTATTTTTGTCCGCTCTACGAACTCAAAGCCATACGCGTACTGTAGGAGTTGATCATGACGCAAGAATTTGAGCTCAAACACTTCGTTATAAGGCAAAGGCTAACACTCCATCCAATGAACAAAAGATGATGGTATTGAAATTGAAGGGGATTTATATCTGAGAGAGAAAAAAAAAAAAAGAAATGAAAACCACTCACCTGAGTATCGTTTGTCACTAGTTCCAATGTATAGCCGGGCAAGAGTCTCTTTCGATTTATATGCTGCACTGCCATCATGGCCGCCCCCAATTCACTAAGCCCATCCGGTCTGGGGCCGTGCCTTGTCGATAGTTCAAACAAACCCAATAGAACAATTTTGCCATTGCTTGCGATTCCACTTCGAAATTTGCGTTCGCTTTCAAAAACCTGGTTTACCTTGAATGGAAACGGTTGTGGTTGCTGCTGTTGTTGTTGTGGCTGTTGTCGAATGAGATGATGCTGTCGAGATTGAACGTGCATCACCAAAGAAAGCTCTCGTCGAGAGTTCTTTGCTTTTACCTTTTTCGTCCTGTTAAACTTCAACTGAAGATTGCTTTCTGTAGTTGGCAGCAAGGGCAAGCGTCCTTTGATTGTTTTCCTCTTTAAGGATTGTGATTGGGTATGGGTGGGTTGTTTCTGTACTTTCACACACGGACGGACAGAACTATTATCACTTTGGTTACATGCAGACTTTTTGATGAAAATGTGAGTGCTTGTGTTTACTATCTCCTTAGCTGTGTTGTTACCGTCATTGTCATTGTTGATTATTATTTCTTGTAACAATGGTCTCGGATTCAGGTTGAGGTTAGGTCCTTGATTTTGTAGTCTATTGTCACCGGAGGTGGCAAACCCAAACGAAGAAAGATGTTGTAGGATGATAATCAAGATCAAATCCAAGGATACGGCTAATTGTTTTGCCATAATCGTATAACTGTTACGGACAGTGCTTCTAATGTGTACACCATTAGAATAATCAAAGACTAGTCGTTTTTCTACATATTGTGCCCTTTTCGTCCTTTGTTCACTGCGACTTACACTTTAGTTGTGATTTTGAAACGTTGTTCTCCAATGAATTACTCTGAAATGTCCTTTAGGCTTTCAACTGTGCCTGCTGTTGTCATCATTGTCGTCATCATCATCATCATCATAAGCAACATTTTAGCTTAAGCACGTTGTCGTTATGATTATGTTCGTTACTTTAGCACAATGGTAAGTTATAAGTTAAGGGAAATTTTATTATTTCTCCGAGGACATCTTATTGGATTATTGCCTCACTACAATTACGTTTTAATGACGTCGAGGATATCCGAATTGTATATTTTATTACTTTTATGGAGCGTTCGCTCAGTGGTTGTTTTGTCGCAATAACTCCGGATATACAGAGTCTGTGTGCGTTTATGATGATACCTCACGCTGCGACGGACGATTTAATTACAATGCCCCAATACCTGCAACATAAAAGGATATTGTATCTTTTAGCTGACAAAAAATGAAATTTATTTCATTTATTTAATATGTAAGTGCTCGAGGAATCGTTATTCTGCTAACCGAATCTGGTTTTGTGATTTTATTTTTCGCATTTTCATTTTTCACATGCAATCGATTGAAAACGAGCAAAGTTCAAACCGTTCTCGAGCTAGCGTCGAATGAATGGAAATTGAATTTTTAGTTAACTGTCTGATAAAATAATTAGTTTATCGGCGTGATTTATTAATGTGCAAATATAGTTGCTTGCTTTTCTGCACAAAAAAGCAGAGAGAGAAAGGATGCTAAACTAATTATATTGAGTTGAAAAAAACAACCGAAACAAAAATTGAAATCTCATTGGGAAATGGAAATCATTAACAGAGAATTGCACTTTTTTTTATAAATACACTCGTAATTATATGCATACGTGATTTGATATTTCTAATTAAATGGGTGATATTAAAATTTTCGTGGAAAGTTTTTTTTCAACAAATTTTTTTGTGTAATGACTTTGATAGATAAAGCCAATAATGGAATTATGAGGTCGCCTGTTTTTTGTTGAGGTTATTGGATATTAAAATGTCTATTTATAATATAAATTTACCAAGTGTGAATTTAGGAATGAGTTTAATTTGCTGTGCATGACTTGCCCAATAGGTTTTTTTTTTGTTTGAAATCGAATTGTTTGGAATTTTGCGAAAAAGCAACATTGTTTCACTTCATCAATCAAATATCTGACATTAAAGAGACCAACAATATCTATAACATTACCTTATTCAGCAAAACCTAACAATGATTGTTGCTAGCCCATCTATCTTCCTCTTTTTATGGTGTGATGAATGATAGTTAGTCCATAATTACGTTGCGTTATTTTGTTTATATATAATTCAAAGTCACTTACGAGATCCTTCTCATTTTCAAAGTTATGAAAATCAAAAGTAATACTAAGTGCGCGAGATGTAGTCGTAAAGTAACTGTGACGTTACGTAATCATGTTAGCTTTCATGATTTGTCTTCATCTAGCACACCCATAAGAGACTGGACACAGTGAAAGCTTGTAGTATGAGGATCATTAATAAATCAGTAGAAAAGTTTTGCACTTAAAAGCAAAGGCAATTCGAAGATCTCACGTGACGGGACGTAATAATGATGTAATAGTAATTACTTGGCCTTGAATCAAACTGTTAGGCCTGTCTTCAGTTCAGAGTACATAGATGATAGTGAACCCATTGAAAAATAAATGTTTTTATAATTTTATAAACAGTGAGTTTAAAGTAGTTTAAGCCAGGTTACGTTACGTAATCAATTTAGTAGCAAAAAGCTTCAAATACGTTGCTGAAGATTTCTAGTGGAGCACGGAGGATAAATTCTGTTTTGGTACTGAGAGTCGGATTACACTGGTCTGCAAGATTTCACGTTTTCGAATGCCGCCTAAAGCAAACTATATTTTTTAAAGGTTTTTGACTCACTAAGCTCAAATCTGGCCTTAGAAATGCTCTGTCACATCACGTTTTCGAGATATGAAGCCTTCAAAATCCAGAAAAAAAGGTTTTAGCTACTTTTCAGAATTTTAGCTACTTTTCAGAATTTCAACAACTCAACTTTTCAGAAAACAAACCTTTGCTTTTCCAATGATTTGATTTGCGAATGTAAATCTGGCCTCAAAATGCCTCTATTACATCAAATTATTGAAATATCTAGGTAGCTTCAAAAGTCGTAATACACGGTCATGCATTTTTTTTTTTTTTTTTTTTTTGAAGATAACGTTAGTCTCGAAAGGAAATTTGAGCCAAAAAACACATTTCAGAAGGTTTTGGATGTGTTGAATTCAAATTCATTCACAGAATTGGTCTATCACATCAGTGTCTTGAGATTATACCCAGAGTAAAGTCAAGACATTAATGCTTTATTTTTTTGGAAACCTGCTGTTGTAGCGTAAATCTCTGATTGGATTCGAATTCAGCACCCAAAGATCTTTAAAGAATGTGATTTCTGACTCAAATTTCTTTTTGAAACTATACGGTATATACGTAATCTTCAAAATATTGCATTACCGTGTATAACAACTTTTGAAGCTAGATATCTCAGTTATTTGATGTAGTAGAGCCATTTTGAGACTAGACCTTTTTTGGGTTAACATTCTTTTATGTTAAAACATTTTGCCGATCTTGAATGCTTAATTACACGAAAACTAAATGTGACAAAGCAATTCTAAGGTCAGATCTGAATTCAGCCGTCTGGTCCGCAGCGAGCTCCTTTTGTGAGCGCAAGGGGAAGGTACTATAGGGGAGTACAGCATGTATACGGCAATTGTTATTGAAAATATTTATTTCCTGTCTACTCTAGACTAGAGTTAGATTTGTCGAACGTCTTTTTCTGGCATCGCAGATTAAAAGTATTGTAAAATTATTCATGATTTTCTACTATTTAAAACTTTAAACGCGTTTATCTCAATACTGTATTTTTCAAGTTGGACGTAACTCGAGCAATTTTCAACCGATTAATTTGAAATTTTAAACATGTCTTGAAATATACATCGTTTATGGAAATACGTAGGATTTTTTCTTTATATTGTGTAGTTCTTGTTATTAATAATTTTCTGACAATTTTTTAGGCAAATTTTGCACTTTTCACTTTAGAAGGGCGCCATTTGGCCAAAAATCAATATATCGCAAAAATCCTAAGTACTTCTATAGCAGTTAGTATATATAATCGAAAAACCTATTTGCTCATTATTATTTGAAAAATTACATGAGCTGTTGGCTTGGCCGTGGATCTAAAAAAAAAGACGTCGTCGCAAAAACGCTGCACAGCCGCCATTTTGTAATAAATCGCTTAAAAAAAATTACTGTAAGCAGTCATTGATACAAATAATAAAATCACGATTTTGTTATCTCGATTTTGTAGAATTTCTGAAAAAAAAAAAAATACCCAAAAAGCGTCTAGGGTGGCCTAACCCCTTAACGTATCCCAAATCTTGCTCATTCCCACCTCAAGTGACCTTTTTCCTTAAAGGAGTTTCTTTAAAATATCTTGCAGCGTGGGCCAGCTCGGCATGGCAATCGCGACTTCGTTCAACTTCGATTGTGTAATGAGTTGGTACTTTCCCAAATGATAGAATGATAGTCAGTGACCACTTTTGAAACGCAAGACGGAGCGGTTTCTTTACCTTGTTTTAAAGTTTTATTGTTCTTAAGCGAAAAAATAATATAAATAAATTGGCGCTGTAGAGCGAAAGTACCGGGGCCTATAGCATTTCTCTCAACCGTACCTGGTGAATGGAAGGAACCTACTTTTTTTTTGCTAATTCCAAATCGTTGTTTAAGATGGCGATTCTAATGTCAAAAAACATTTTTACTTGATGTTTCTGGGGTTGGAAACTCATGTCTCCCACGTAATAGGC
This sequence comes from Melanostoma scalare, assembly GCA_949752695.1. Classification (NCBI taxonomy): domain Eukaryota; kingdom Metazoa; phylum Arthropoda; class Insecta; order Diptera; family Syrphidae; genus Melanostoma; species Melanostoma scalare. The sequence goes on from OX456986.1 coordinate 19,466,156, forward strand.
AGATTAGCTAACCAATATGATACGGGAACCACGCAGAAAAAATAAAGTCTAGCTCAAAAATGACCGACACCCTGTTGGTTATTTGATAAAGCACAACTTTCCACAACCGTGCCTGCCCTCTTCCATATCATTTAGCATAAGTTGACACTACCGCAAAATTCGCATTGTCTTCAGCCTTTTGCTTATATTTTCTTTCTGATGCATTTTAATGCAAACAAATTATTCGTCGACAAAAGTTCCGTTTACTACGAATATATTTTGAAATATTTTGGATTATTCGCAGAATTTTCACCTTTTCCAACTTTACACAGCAATACAGGGTGTTCCGTAATTCGTGTATTATCCTTTGGGGTGTGATTTTTGGTCATCTTCTTCTTCTTCTTTCCATTTCTGGCGTTACGAGTAGTGATCTTGAAGCGATCACAACTCTCCCACTTTTCTGCTTCACACTAGTGATCCGCCTGTGGGGTACGCCGCGTTGACCTCAGAAAGCGTCGGCAAGCCTCCCGGTTTTGGATTGTTCCATGTCTGAGGCCAACCAAATGCTGCTGTTTTTGCATTTGCTTGTACCAGGAGTGTTTTGGCCTGCCTTTTCTTTTTCGTCGCGAATTTGTTGAAACGTTGTACGATATTGCCTTTTGGACGGGGTTCTGCGGATCTCTCCTTTGAACATGACAATACCAACTGAGCCGGTTGTGCTGAATTTTGTCCAAGATGGTACTTTTGACATGAAGGCTTCCACGGATCTTAGTACTTCTAATTCGATCAAGCTTTGTTACTCCTGCTGTCATCCGAAGCATCTTCATTTCGGCTGCCGTCAATTTGATCTCATACTTTTTGTACATTGTCCAACATTGTGAACCGTATGTATGTCAGAGCTGGACGGACAGCTGCTGTGTAGAGTCTTCCCTTCAGCTTAGGGGGCATTTTTCGATCACAGAAGATAGCGGAGTTTTCTCGCCACTTCATCCACCCTACGCTTACTCGATGATTGATGTCGTCATCACAAGTTGCTTCACTATTGATCATAGATCCCAGATATTTAAACTTTTCACACTTGGGAAGCACATTTCCATTCAAATAAATGTCTGGAATAGGCTTGTCTGGATCAGAAAAAGGGCAGCACAGGTATTCAGTCTTTTTAGCGCTAATACGGTACCCATTTCCTTCCAGAACATCAATCCAAACGTCAAGTGCTCGTTGCAGGGATGTAGGATCCTCGCTTATGATGGCTCCATCGTCAGCAAAGAATAATTGTTGTACTTTATTGTCCGTTACTTTTCCTTCGAGCAAATAATCCAGAACAGCAATAAAGAGCAGTGGACTCAAGACACTTCCCTGATGTACACCTACTGTTATTTCGAATTCTTCGGTGACTCCAGCTGGGCATCTCACTTTTGTGTGTGATTTTTGGTCATATTCTAAGAAAAAAATTGTTTTACAGTAAAGCTCGTTTCTCAACTTTGACATCACTTTTTGACAATTTAAGAAACGGCTAACTTTGGTGTACCCTGACCTGTGTTAAATTCGATATCTCTGTCAATACTGAATGAAATTCAAAAAACGAGCTCTGGCATGCATTCAAAATGAAGGAGGGCGCTTTGAGCACTTGTTATAATTGTATTTATATAAAATACATAAAAAACTACTAAATGTGCCCATATTATTGTTTTATTACACGTCTCTATAGCGAATATGTTCTTCAAATGCAATCTTCAATAAAGTTAAATCCTAAACGTTTTTATGAGTTTATAAACATCAAAAGAAAATCTGACGGCTACCCTTCCTCCCTCTCTTACCTCAACAACTCATCATCAGACCCTGAAATGATTGCAAATTTTTTTCGCAAACTTTTTTGAACAGTCATTTAGTGATTGCGAGGTAGAAGTGGATTTACATTATTTCCAATATCTAAATAACTCTCCACAAACCTCATTTCACACATTGGATATTTTCCCATCCATAATCAAAAATAAAATTGATAAACTTCAGGATAATTACTCATCTGGTCCTGACGGAATTCCTGCTATAGTCCTAAAAAACTGTTCGAGCTTTTTTGTCCAATCTCTGACAGCCCTTTTCAAGCTATCACTTTCACAAGGTGTGTTTCCAACATTCTGGAAAACATCTTATATAATTCCTATCCATAAAAAAGGACCAAAGAATGATGTGTCTAACTATCGTCCCATAGCCAAACTGTCCTGGATACCAAAGCTGTTCGAAAGCATTATTTATGATACACTGTCTTTCCACTGCAAATCTATTTTGGCTCCTGAACATGGTTTCCTAGCTGGTAGGTCAACCACGACCAATCTAGTGGATTTTGTTTCCCATACGTTGTGTACCTTTGAGAAAGGAAATGAAGTTGATGTTATTGCTACTGATTTTAGCAAAGCATTCGACAAAATGTCACATAAAATCATACTTTTCAAATTAAAAATCCTAGGCTTTCCCCCACTTTTTATTTCTTGGGTTTGTACCTATTTAACTCAGAGAAAATATGTAGTCTGCTTCAGATCATCTCTCTCCAACCCCTTCATAGCACCCTCTGGTGTCCCTCAAGGCAGCCATCTTGGCCCACTGTTTTTTATTTTAGGGATTAACGATGTTGTCAAAATCCTTGATTGCAACGTTTTGATATACGCGGATGATATGAAAATATTTAGAAGTATTTTATCCCCCGCTGACTCTTCTATTTTACAAGATAATCTAGACATTTTCTCAGTTTGGTGTCACAAAAATAATTTAGAACTTAACGTTAGTAAATGCCACGCTATAACTTTTTCCCGCAAACGTCTACCCCCGCCCCCTCGGTGCTATTATCTACAAGGTGAACCAATACACGTTGTCTCTTTTGCTCGTGACTTAGGTGTCATTTGTGATAAAGAGCTCAACTTTCACTCCCACATTGAACATGTTATAAAAAAAGCAAACAGCATGCTCGGATTCATAAAACGTTGGTCGAAAGAATTTTCCGATCCGTATATTCTCAAATCCTTGTACGTTACTTTCGTTAGGCCAATTCTTGAATATGCCTCCCAAGTGTGGTCACCTTATCAAATTACACAAGCTAAACGCCTCGAAGCTGTCCAACGTAGATTTCTCCTTTACGCTCTACGCAAACTTCCCTGGGAAGATAGATATCGCTTGCCTCCATATGCTGATCGTCTGCAGCTTATTGATCTTCAGTCTCTTCAAAGGAGACGCGAGATCTCAGATATCGTATTTATTCAAGATCTTTTGAGTGGAAACATTGATTGTCCTTCGCTATTGAGTTTAATATCTTTTAATGTAAATTCACGTAATCTTAGGACTGTTCCCCCTTTCCGAATTCCCTATCACCGTACGAATTATAGTTTCTACAACCCTATGTCACGTATGTTACGTAATGTCAATGATTCCTATAATCTGTTCGATTTCCATACCTCAAAATCATCCCTCCGTAAATCTCTTGCTTCCTACTCACAATGAACCGAAGCCTCCTGATTTCATTCATTCTTTTGAATATATTTTTTATTTTAGATTTTAGTTTTGTTTGTATTTTAGATTTAAGTTTGCTTGCTTGTACTAAGTGTAAATAAATAAATATTCAAACAAACCTCAGAGGTTTTTATTTTTTTTTTAAATTTTACCCGTTTTGTATTTTTTCAAGTATCATAAAATGTATGGGTTTTTGAGTGCTTTTGTAACTGAGTTTTTTTTTATTACTGTTTTGTTCATCTGTAAAAAATAAAGAAACTCTATGTTTATCAAGCATTTTCTGGAAAAAAATGACCTCAAAGTCAAAACTTTGTTTCGGGAAGAAAATTTGAACAGCACTTAAAATTGAAAATCTGGCAGCCCTAAGCCTATAGAAGCTCAACTTAAATACAGTCTTAAAAGTTGTTATTTCTACAAAAAATTACGTCTAAGATTAGGTCTCTATCATCAGTATTGACAGAGATATCGAATTTAACACAGGTCAGGGTACACCAAAGTTAGCCTTTTTTTTTAAATTGTCAAAAAGTGATGTCAAAATTGAGAAACGGACTTTACTGTATAACAATTTTTTTCCAAGAATATGACCAAGAATCACACCCCAAAGGATAATACACGAATTACGAATCACCCTGTATTTCTGTTTAGCGTTTGATTTCATAGTAATACTTTACTACCAATCTTATAGGAAACTTATTGACCAATAAAAATAAAAAATATTCGTACATCCGCTGTTGGTGATGTATGAATAGAATATTCACCTACTTACTTCACCTGGGAGCAACTTTACATTTTTTCATAATAAAGTCATAAACTTAAAGGGGTGAAAAGGGAAATTTATTGCAATAACTTCAAATCTAACGATGAACTTCGAAACAAGGGTGTATGAATAGTTGATTGAAATATTTATGGAAAGATGAAAACTTTTACTTTAAATAGAATTTACGATGTAAATTGGAACTGAAGGCACGGTACGTTGACAATTGAAGAAATAGATACTTTCAAGAAACGGGGATTCTGTGTTCGTGAAATTGCAAGGAGATATTATAAGAGTAAGAGAGTTGTAAAATACTATATTGTACGTGCCCCAGAACTCCACTCAATAAGTAAAAAAAAAAAAATATGACCAAATGGTGGAGTAGCACCCAATGTTAAGACTGTCTGGAGAAGAAGTGAAATAATGAATGAACTATTAAGTTTTTTACGTAATGGTGGTAGCGATTGTAGTTAAAATAATGCATATGCTATCTTATTCCAAGACACACATGTAGTGTAGTTCTGTTGCTTTTCACATCAGGCATTGGTCCATCAGATCGCAACATACATTTGCTTATGACCAAAACATAAGTTTAGCTGAAAAATTAATTGAACTCAACTAAAGTGGGAACTAAAAATCGGACACTGTTGTGTTGTTTGTGTTGTTGACAGTGTTGACTGTACTGGTTTTGACTGGTTGACAAACAAATTTGTTTGATGTGGAACATCCTTCCTCTCGCTTTTTCAATCTGCAATCTGTTGGAGTGATTTTAAGAAGAGGTGGAGAAAAGAATTTTATAGATGAAAAACAAGGTAGTTTTACTATATCAGTTGATTCAACGATAGTTTCGAAAGATTGTTTCACCTCACTGCATTTTCAGTAATTTAAGGATTGCTCTTTCACAGTCGTCTTATAAATTTTGATTACTCTTTTGGGATCCTAAATTTTTTTTCAATGCGCAGATTTCGGACGGTATTTTTATTAAAAGCTTTGCGATCTGGCCTTGTCAATTGTCATCGTCTAACAGTCTGAGAGTTAAGTACAACTTTTTTGGGATTTTTTTGGTATTCATTTTTGTTTAGTTTGAGTCATGTCATAAGTGAATTTTTCTATCTAACCGTTTAGACAGAAATATTTACTTTTCGACATAATTTAACACTTTTCCAACTTATCGATGCCAGGCTTTTCGAAAACGGTCCAGTATTTTGTCATTGAGATTGATTGTTAGAATCTAGAAAAATTGCAAAATTTTCGGCAATGCTTCCGTGGTACTAAGACTTCTGGTTTGGGTTTTGAATAGTGGACTTAATGGTGTCCGTCTTTTGCCAACTACCCGACCTTTCGCCATAATACTGATTCGAATAAAATAGAAAATCTTTCAATTGCTGCCATAATTAGGGTGTGTGTATTAGCTAAGCTATGACCAAATTGTGTGTACAGAGCATACAACCAGTGACAAGGCTAGTTTCTCTCAACCATACTTTGGTAAGGGATGGAAGGGACCCTTCAAATTTTTCCGAGTCGGAACGGTTTCATAGTAGATTGTAACAACTCTCTGTCGGCGAACCTAGTGTGAATCAGTAAAAAGAGAGATCTGTGATCCCTTCGAGATCACGATCCTTGTAATCCCGGGAAAGGAAGAAGAAGAACTGTGACAGCTCTTGCCAATAATTCGTAAGAGGAGATGCTCGAGGAGAACCAATTGGGTGTTTCTGGGATTCGAATCCCAAACTAACAAAGTAACAAGTTTCTGGGATTCGAATCTTAAACTAACAAAGTAACAAGTAGACATTGGGCAGCACTTGTGTACAAACTCAACGAAAAATCTATTCATTGTTATTATATTGTTTAATTTAAAGCATCCCCCACTTCTCATAGCATCGGCTGCGATGCGCATAATTGGTCCGTGATAAGGACTCTCAACTTCAAGTACACCGTGTTATTAGGAGAAGCTTGTGTCGTGTAGCTGGAGCAAACTAAAAACAGAGAAGCTCGATCTCACGATGTCTGCCAATTAAAACGTAGTCAGAGGCTTGCTACTTTTTTTTTATATATACCCGTCCCAAAATAAGATCGCGCGTGTGTAGGTTAACTTTCCATGGTCGTCACTGCCGAGGGCTTTGAACTTTATACGCCGAGTTCGCATAGCCACAATAACCATCAAATCACCACCTTCGATGACAACAGCTTCGGCTAAGCGCCAGGCGACATACGATGTTCCTGTATTTATACACTTCCCTCACAATATCTGGTACTTTCTCGTTGTCGATTTAAGTGACACCTGTCATCTCAGAGCACAAACTGTAGTCTCAATACACTATCCTTCTAGAAAGTCATCCCAGAGTAAAGCCGTCAAACACAGAATTATTAAATTCGTTCGTTGAAGTCCTCGGTTCAACCTGTTTCGCAATAAAGAATTTTTAGAAAGGCCTCAACTCGCTCTGAATGACAAACTGAGTGTTTTTTGAGCCCTTGATTTGCCTTTAACTTGCCCTAAAGTAGAACTAGGTTCTTGCTGGGTCGAGTTCAGGTAATGACAGAGCTGTGCTGCCAAATGTCATGTATTTTTCTAGAACTGATAAGGATGAGCGGTGATTTCGTGGTTTATCGTTTTAACGAACCGAACCGAAAACATAGTTTTTTTTTCAAATCTTAGTGTTCTTAATGAGATCTGGCTCAACCCTGATCAAAGTTCAGCGAACGAATAACTTATTATCCTTCGGAAAACAACCCTAGAACAAATATTGCAGACATGAATCCTCATTATTCGGATTCTGATTTCAGAGCCTTTGAATCGAAATAACGTTCCCAAACCCGTATTACCAAAAATTGTATTCATTTCATTGCGATTGCTTCTCACGATAACGGCTGTCATTTACGACGGTCGTTTTGTTAACGTTCTGCCATTTTTATGAACAAATTTTCGTAATTCACAATCGGTTTATGTCTTGGCTACCGTTTTTTTTTTTTTTTGGTTTCGTTTTTTTGCCTCGAGTTTCTCATATCGTAATACGGGCCCAGAGCAAAGCATTGCTGTCAAGAGTTTTCATCACTTAAACCGCAATCCCAGGGCCAAGCGTTATGACCACGAACCTTGTTATTAAGTAGATCCGAATAGTTATACCAATCGTCCATTGCGAGTTTAAACATCATCAGAGTTATAAAAAGCAATCTCATTTCAAATTGATTGGAATAGTTATAAGAAAAATCAATAAAAACCGATTTCAATAAACTAAAGTGAGTATCTTTTGTATTAAATTCTGAATACGTAGCGCCTACCTAGGCCACGGGCAAAAAGTACCACCACAATAGTTAAAATCAGGCGTTTCATTTTATCTGGTGAAGAAAAAGAAACCAGTCCTTAGGCAAGTGCACAAGGAGCTGCGAATGAATTTCGCCAGAGAGCATGTCGCTCCGAGCAAGTAATGGAAAAGTCTTATCTTTTGTATTAAAACAAGTTTAAGCTTTCATGTTTTGTTGAAAGAGAAATCATTTCTGCAAAGCATCACAGTCGTGCGTTTGGTTTTATAGTGTGGGATACCATCACCCAATAAGGCACAATCAAATTGAAAATTGTAACTCCTGTAACGAATGGAAATAGATCCTGAGAAAACTCGAGAATGTTTTTGAACACGTGTCTTGATTTTCCAACAAGGCAACACACCCACTCTTCAAACTTCCAGATAAGCTTATCCACACAATATTCAAATGTTCTTCTAACGAACGAAGTTAGCGTCGTCTGATGAAATGAATATAGGTAAGCAAATGTTTTTCTTAAACAATCGCACCACACTCAAAAACAAAAATTAGATGAATTAACTAAAGCACACATTTATCCAGTTTGGCGGAGGGTTCGCATTCCTTTGATATTTAAGTGACATTTTCATACCATCCTTTGAAACATATTCTCATTATAACATAACATACTCATAACTCATAAAGACAGCTGAAGTGCAAGGTCAGGTCAATTAAAAGAGAGAACAAAAAAAATCCATAAGGTACTTGTTGAAAACCATTATGCCTACCACGAAGTGCAATAGCAACAATAACTACGTAATAGTATGAACAAATAGTTTACTTTTAGCTAAAAGCGCTTTCCTTCTACTCTATCACATGTACAACACAACAATAACTACTCGCACAAGTCCTGGTTTGTTCCTTTCCTTCTTGCTGCCATAGGGTAAATTAGCTTTACGATACATAAGGTTTATGGTTACCCAGTAAAATACAAGTGGTGAACGTTGCTTTATGTAATTTTTTGTTTTTATTTTAAGGAAACATAATACTCACAAAATACAATTGCTTTTATTTGCCTACCCGTGTCGTGGTTACTCCTAACCCAACTCCCTAAAGGCGCATATACTTTAAGAGGAAACTTTTAAATTTAAAGCAAAGTGTTTTTTTTATCATTTCTTTTATTTTTTCCTTCAAATGCGTTTCCAGATGAGAGAGACATATAGTGTATCATATAATTCACTCTAAAAGGTTTTTTATATTTCTACTTGGTTTTTCCTTCCATTGTTTCTTAATGACTCCTTCATTTTGCCTATGGGCTTTATGAAGAAAGAATACACCAAGGTAAGGATGACGAGGGTGCCAGAGAGTCGTCATCGTCATACCCATGGCACAATTCTACTCTTGACACAAATTGCTGATGCTGCCGCTGCCGCTGCCGCTGCCTCTGCTACAGCCTCTGTTGCTGTTGTGTTGTGAATATTGCATGTGAGCTTTAAAAGCGCAAAGTCTTGCTTCGGTGCATAAATTTAGGTTAAAAGAACATAGAGATGAGGATAATGAAAATAAGATACAAAGCGGCAAATATACAACAAGGACAATGTCCCCACAGTATACCATCAAACGTTAGAGAACGAATAAATTCTGAGTATTATGAAACATAAATAAGCCTTTGCTGAAGCGGTGTCCTTAATTAAAGAATTCACATCTATTCTTCATTTTTACATCCTGGCTGAGTTTGGAGGATGCCATGACATCTATTCATGGGTATAATAGAAGATTAGCCTGTGGAACATAGTTTGGTGTATTTAATAGTGTGCATTGCACGCTATGCACACAGAATATCCACTCGTATAACTTAACTTCCGCTGCAACTTAGAAAAGAAACAAAACATGCTGCTGATGAGGACGAACTGACTGACTGACTATACTCAGGGCAAATACTCAAAGTCATTTATCAGTGCAATGGGGATGTTGATGTGGATGTGCTTCGCATAGCGAAGAGTATTTATTTATTTACATTTAAGTATGCGATTTAGTTGTTGAAGCTCTATAGTCAATAGTGAATTTCCTCCCGGCTTTTGCAGTGATGTTTCCGCTGCACAGAATCGATTTTGTTTATTTAACTGTGTGTATGTGCATTGTGCTGGGAAGAAACGAATATTGTGCATTGTATACAAGAGGAAAAAACAGTGCAGTCACACAAACTAGTAAATTAGTTTTTGAATAAATCCTGTACAACAATACGATTTTCGAAGTGGATGACCAAACACTGCCACTTTCTTCATGGAGTCTGGAGTGCTAGTGTCTACAAATTCCTGACCCGTTCTAGAACAAATTTTACCACTGAACATCATTCCAAATGATGAACTTGCTTCAAGAACGGATCAGGTGACAGATGATCTGGAATTTGTATCGAAGGCTTTGAGCTTTTGCAGCTTCCATGTGACAGTAAATGGGAATTTCCCAGTGCTGCTCCCGCACAAATGTAGTGGTTTTTTCATTTGAACTGAAATATCGAAGCTTTCTTTGGAAGGCTTTGAGATATGTCTTGGGAAACATTGTCCACCAACCAGTTATGAAGGACAGAGTGTAAAGCTTGTACCTGGGGTGTCAGTCTTTCCTGTGCCAATGGCACAAACTGGCTCCTTGACATATATGCGGAGTACGCTCATTTGTCTGAGCACAACTTTCTCGGTTTTAAAGGATTAACGTTTTTACAGTATTTATCAAAGCAAGCAATAAGCTTTAATTTTTCGGCGAGGGCGTGAGCGATGTTATCAGTTTCGACAAAAATTTGAAGAGGTACTTAATGGCAGAAAATTACCCAATCACCACTGACATCTTTCAACATAACTGGAGCAATTTGACTAGTCTTTGCACCCTTAGCTGTTTTTTATGAATTCTGGGAAGCAACTCCAGTAGTGGGATCAAGGAGGTCTGACATACGAGCTATGTTCACAGCTGCACAGCCGATGTGAATGGCTACCTCGGTGCCCGCCAACGACAGTCTTGTTGTTTCCAGTATCTTCAGCTTTGTTGGTGTTTATCTTCGAGTTACTTCCGACACAGAATTTATGAGCGATTTTGATAAGATGCCGAAGCGAAAAAAAATTATAATTGACTAATTTATATGACCTCAGATGAAACTGGAAGACTGAAAAAGCAGAAAACAACTGGTGTGGAATTTGAACCAATCCTTATTGCCTATCGACTAAACGCCTCCATTTCCCCCACTTCCTTACCCAACGTATTTTTTCCCAAAATGGTCGAGCAGTAAGTGAAGATGTGCTGGGTGCTCGACGCCCTTCTTTCTACAACGTGTTGTAGATAGCACAGTAGACTTGATCGATATCAAGTGAGCCCTCAAGACGACTTTCTTTCGATTAGATATGTTTTTTCAGCTTTATTTTCAGCAGTAGATCACGAATTCCTTTTAATTTTTCACACTGAGCAGGTTCTCCTTTCTTTGGAGACCACACAATTTTATTAATTCCCTTTCTCCATTCGTCAATGAAACTTTTAGAAACCCTGACTGTCTCTAAAAGAAGATTTGGTAGTTTGCTTGATGGTGTTGGCACTGATCATAAGAGCTCTGCGGAAATCTCGGGTCTAACTTATTTCAAGGCCCTACAATTTAATGCCGATGCTGAACAGCTAAGTTAGAAGGAGCTTTTCATGGCAGCTCTCGAAAGGAAGTAAAAATATTTCTGATGGGATTCGAACCTTGAACCTCCACGTAACAGCCAGACGTTATTACCATTACGTTACGGGGACCATTAACGTTGAACTGACCTTTAATAGTAATTGAACAAAAAGAACTACGAGCTTGAGAACCTTCATTTTCCTAGTTTTTTATTAAAATAAAAAATATTACGTAACGTAACGTTTTACAAGACTTATTCCAAAGGTTACGTTACGTATTACTTCAATGATTCCTTTCATCTTTCTTTCTCATTACATGTCTGAGATCAGGTTTGTTATTGCTTACCTTGGAATTCAAGCCTCACACTTCCATTTTGTAGTCCCCTCGTACTGAGTTGTCATATGCAACCTTCAAGGACTGTAAAGAGTCTGAAGAGGCCCAACCCTGTATCAGAAAAGAAGGCCTTCAGCCCGAAATCTGGGTTTCAAGCCAGTCAATAGCTTTCCGGTATGCCAAAGGTGAAGCTTTGATGGTCCTTAATATATTGAAATCCTTGAGCAGACGGCCGGCAGCCATTTACTTCAAGAATGTATACTAAGGGGTGAATACTTAAGAAATTTACCCACAAATTCGTATGCATCTCTACGCTTTCTTTAATTTGCACAAAAGTGTGAAATCCTTCTACCCAATCTTGGTCTTTAAAAAAACACAGTACACGGGACCATATAACATATTTCAATTTACAGATGTGACTTATCTTTTTTTTTGTCTCCCCAATGCGAATTAATACTCGGATGCAAGGAGCTGTTGATTTCATTTTCATAAATCAAAAACTCCATTCTTTTCTTTTACACTTACCCAGGTCGCAAACTCTTGTATCATGTCCTGTTAATATTCTGTAAACTAAACAAGGATATAAAAAAGACTCATAAAACTAAGCGCTTTAGGTTTTGTTTACGAAGCGCGTTCATTAAAACATTATTGAGCTTTTGCAGAGAAATATAAATCAGTTCAATTTTATTGAGAAACCAACGACCCCAAACAAAAATACCAGATATATAAACCGAAATTGCCTTCAATGCAGAAGCTCTTGTTGTGTTTGAAAAACGTTATATCATTCTAACGCTTGCTAACAACTGAGTCGATAAAATTTATGAATTTTCTAATAAAATTTGCCCTTGAGGCCTTGAAGAAGATGGGTTTATGTAAAATAAGCTGTAAAATAAAATAAATGATTTTCCATTACAAATTTGATTATATTCATAAAAATTATGTCCTCCTTACTCCTCCTTCTTCCACTCTTAGAACTGACTTTATTGAAATATCATATTTTCCATATTTCAATACAAATAGTCTTTTATAAGTGTTTATTAGAACTATTTGCTATACCCCATTCAGTGTGTGGTGTGTGGAAAGTTGTGTTGGTAATGTTGCCAAAGAATCTGCAATTTCTATTTCACTTCAGTACCAGTACCAATCACCCGCTCACTGTTTTCATGTTGCCTATTTTATTTCACCGGCAATCGAGAGCTTTAAATTGCAGAATTCAATATTTAGTGAGTTTAAAAGGATTAAAGGAAAAGTAGGGAGAGTATAGAGAGAAAAGGAAGAAAAAAAAGAACACCAATCCTTTTGAACAATCATTTTAAGTGTGTACCTATTGATTTCCTTCGTGCTTGGTGTGTAGCTGTGTAGCTATACTCGTACACACCAAGGTAAGGTACCAACGTATGTCTGAGATAGAATCAGATTGAATGGTTTGAAGCCATCATTTCCGTTTGTATTGCACACTCAAATTGAAGTGGAAATGAAAATTGTTCAATTTAAAATGATTTCGCTTTATTTTATTTCATTTTTCTTTTATGTTCGAGTAGTGGAGATAATTTCTAAAGCGCAAAGGTGTAAGGAGAGAGGTCTTTGCATTGATGTTTATGGATGTCTTTGATTGAGCAAAACGTGGGAGGCCTGACAATTTCGATCACTTTTTGCATTTGCTGGATAAGTTATCTGAGATTTTCATTTGCAAGATTTTCAATCGTTTGTCCTTAGTTTTGATTTTGCAAGTGAAGTATTAATGGACAGACATATTTGATTTTAGTTTGGAGTCTGGTGCATATTGTACTGGAAAACGGAATCGAAAACAAAAACTAAACTACTTTTTTTTCTGCTTTGAAAACAAATTGACAACGAGGGACAAGAGCATTTGCAACACACTCGTTGAATACTTTAAGATGCCAAAGCAAACACCTTGCAACCTCCATATTTTGTTGACAGAAGCTGCGTTTCGCAAAGTCAACCTTTATATTTTACCTGAACAGGATATTCCTGGATAAATACTTCAAAAATGCTTTAAGCCTTTGCTTAGAGTTCTGTGGTATATTTCTAACTCCATCCATAATTCGGTTTATCCCAATATGTGGAAAATCTCTGCATTACCTTTTGATCTTGATTCATTGCTTCGAACCATAGGGGCATCACAAAATTGAGCTCTATCTCGAATCTCTTTGAATCACTCATGGTCAACTTTATGATCAAATTAAATGGAGCTGACATCAAGCATCTCAACAGGAATTCTGGATGACCTTTTCATAAATCCCTTACCGCTGGTGGGGGGAACTTTAAGAACCGCGAGTTAAGAAGAAAGCACCGAGTTGTACGGTCGGTATGCTGTTTTATTCGAACTAAAGTATAAAGTCTTAACCTACGCTTATATATACTGTTTTGTTCGTGATATCGATAAGTGATAACAAAAACACACACACAAATTCTGGACCCAAGCGCAAGCAATCAGTTGCTTGTTATCTCAATTTGTATGTGTGCTCATGTTTGCTAGAAAAGATATCCTAAGCAAACATAATGCCTATCACTAATCTTATCACTTCTTATTATCCTAGTATTCAATGTTTGAACATGACCAAAAAACTGATGCAAGGTTACTTTAATTTCTCGAAGGCATTTGACCAACTATGATCATGAAAAATATTGCATTTACGTGACTGTGGTAGTTCTCTTTAGAAATGGCTTTTTCGCATTTGAATGGTCACGCCCAATAAGTAATTTTTTAAACATTTTTATGAATAGCAAGCGTGGACCGCTGCTGTTTTAATTATAAGTAAATGACTTATCTTAACGTCGTATACAGGCAGATCAGTAGAATGAAGCAGATAAGTGTGAGAACTGTGATCTATTCGAAATTCCCGAAAATAAACAAGAGGAAGGAAAAACTGCTAGATTTTGATCGTCAAATTTTGTTGTTCAGATACCCTAAACCCTCCATTCCCTGACAAGGCATGGTTGTGAGAAATGCGCTAGGCCCAAGGGCTCCTCGCTCTGTTGCGCCACCCTATTTATTTATTTATTTTTATAGCTACCCTAACCCAGAAACTTCTGGGTAATGGATTCTGGCTACTTCATAAGATGAGCAAGTTTAATTAGATGAAAACACGAAATGCGACGTGGGTGAACTTTTCAACTTTTGTAGAGTAAACTTCTCAATAAAGGTGCCCCTTTACCTTGGCTAGTTTGTGTTTCCTAAAAAAAGGACTTAATTTTCCTGTTTTTCGAAAAAAAAAATTCTGTTTAGGACCGAACAGCTCCAACCAACTGCATAAAATTGAGGTCGACATTGTTCTAAAAAAAGTTAAGAAGTGATTGATGAACGGGGTGGAGGTGAAACCATTTGTTCCTCAGTTGAATGTTTGGCGAACGACCGCGACGTACGTTGACGACATAAAATCATATCAATATTTCGATACTGTTGTTCTCGTTAGCGTAGCTTGTCCTTACTATAATTGGATACGGGTAACTTTAGGCTTGAGATCTGCTTACAACGAGACTTATGTATGTCAAATGTGCATATTGAATAGCAGTTTGACTATGGAAATCCGCAGCATTAACATTCAATTGTTTCTCAGATGATTGAACGCTTATACACGCCAATCACTTGGATACTATGTATGGTTTCCGTAGTGGAAGCATTCGCGATGAAGTATAATTCCTCTAACTATTCGGTTACACTGTGAATGGCCCAGTGTATGCATCGTGGTGGCCATGTTTTTTCGTAAGAGTAAAATGCGGAAAATGAGACTCTTCTTCTTTCTACAAAAATAAATTAAATCGAAAGGTATAATGGGCGTTCTTGGAGGAAGAGTTGAACGTTCGAAGCATAAGTTGTAGGCTTTGATAATTCTGTATCTAAGAAAGTGGGTTCCCATACGAGTGCGAGAAACCACATTTGTACTGGAAAACCTAAACATACTCACTGGCTTTCAGGGCGTAGTCCTACCTTTTTTGGGAGTCCGTATTGCGGTTAGGTTCGTGGTGTAAGCTAGTCCGTAAGGGAAGGTGCTCGAATAGCTTATGTCAAATTTTGTCATTCACTTGCGCTTCCCTTATTCAAAGGAAAAAGTCTGTTCTGCTATTTGCACTTGTTTGAAACTAGGAAAATCGCTTTTTGTTCCACAATACCTCTAAAGCATATTGCTGTTACAAATGAACGCACTCGAAGATGGTAGGAACGTTAAGAGTCATCAATACTAATACCATAGGTTGGGTTAGGTTTGGTAGAATGGGCTAGCGGTTGATCTTATTACCGTCACACTTAGATCAATGTAGATCCATTGTGATACCCTGGAGTATTGTAACGTCCTAGAAACCTATGAGTTTATGTTTGGTCAGTTTTTAACCATTTTGTGTCCTTAATGAAGTTCATCAGGCTGCTTCTTGGAGTGTCTGATAATTCTTCTAGTTAATTGAAAAAGTAATTTCCTAGAAATTGTTTTTTATAGTGGCAGATTGCTGGGCATTGACAAAGGGAGTGAGTGGTATCCTCATGTTCATCTTCGTCATTGCATCCTTTGCACAGGTCATCGGTGCAGAGACCCATTTTTTTCTTTTTGTATGGTAACCTAGTAGGGTGTGTCCAGTTATGATACTGATAAGCAATACTAATGAAGGTCTATTCAATGATAGCAGCTTTTCAGATTCTTTCTTATCATATTTCGTCCATAGTTTCCTGGAAGTAACACAGCAATCTAGGCATTCCCATCTTTGACTGGATTTTCGCATTATTTTGTTACCAATGCAATGGTCTGTTTAATCAGGGTGGAATCCTGATTGATTGATCAATGAGAGAAGGGTCAAGTACTGATCCTTTTCTCGCTAGTTCGTCCGGTTTTTCGTTTCCCGGTATACCACTGTGACCAGGAACACAGCAGATTCTTACGTTATGCTGTGTGCCAAGAACCCTTGCGACAGCAAGAAACAAGCTTTGATTTGACAAGAGTGGCAGAAATCGCTTTTATTGCTGCTTGGCTATCAATGAAAAAAGTGATATCAGCATGTGAAAGCGCCATCATGGACACCTGTTTTGCAGCGTTTGTAACTGCCAAAGATCTCGGTTTGGAAGGCGCTGCTGTGATTTGGAAGTCTGAATGAACTGGCTAGGTTTAGGCTTTCTGAAAAGAAATATGCACCTGTTCCAACTTTCATTTTTGAGCCGTCGACGTCGGTATAAAAGTATGGTATAGTAATACCATAAACTCGAGAGTATGCACCTCAAAATGTCAGCTTTTAGCGACGTAATTTTCTCAGCCTTTGAGACTTTGACGAAATACCGCCAAACCCTAAATGATCGCTTTTTTGCCTGCAATTTTTAATTGATTGTAATTGATTATTTTTAACTAATTTTTCAGAAGGTAATTAGTATTCTTTAAGTTCAGAGCTTGAGGGCTAATTTTAAATTTGTAGTTAATGCAAATAAAATGATGAAATAGATCTTTAAGTGCCTCATAAAAGCATTAAAGTAATTCACTGTAATGTCTTTTTCTTACTACGCTTTTATTTTTTTTGTATGAATACAGCGAAAATATATTTTCTAGAAAACAAAACTAAAATCACAACATCGAGATGTTTTCAAACAACATTTTCTTTTTATTTCCGTTGCTCTTTTACCTTTCCCATTTGATGGAATGTACCTACTTCACAAAGAATTTGAAGTAAAACTAACGCAATTCTTGTTTGATTGGGTTCAAGCCTCACCCATCAGCAGGAAAGGCGATACCACACAAACGGGACAGCTAACTAAAAACCTAGAAAGTGAATAGAAAGAAGAGAAGAAACAACTAAAAAATATTATACTGTGGCTCTTAGTGGTCACGAGTGGCACTGAACACATGAGACATGACCCATTCTCTGCACATTCTCTCTCCTACTTTCACCTAGTTCATGTATTCGTTCTACTGGAAAAATCTTTTTAGCCCACAAGCTGATCCTTTGCCAAACCATGGCTTAGATTTGTGCGGTGATGCATGACTATGACTGTTCCGATTCTTTGAATGAATCTTAGTTTTAATTTTTTCTAGAAAATAAAAACTCATAAGCGGATTTCTCAAAATGCATTCCACCATGAAATATGAAAAGAATATATTTGAAAGTCAGTTCAAGTATTTCTGTTGTAAAGGATTTTCATCCAAAAACAAAATGTAAATAAATTGGTATACTGTGTGGATGTATGTGATTACTTTTCAGCCATTTGACGACTTAGCACCAGCTACTAAAGTGCATGGTTCATCCGCTATTTCAAATGTTTTATTGAAACAAATGTTAGCACCAGCACGTAATCGAATTTTTAGTTCTGTTTAACTTCGCTTGCAGAGGAATACATGCGGTGCTGGGCTCTTGAAATATTCACTGTGGATGCATTCTGATTTTGAAAAATTGAAATTTTTTCAGGAAATACATAATGCTTTTTTTTCCTTTACAAAGGGCAACTTTAGAGTCTGGAACATTGTATCTGCTTTTGTGTGGTTTAATAGTAGTTAGCATGTTGGGAGTTTGAGGTTTGATTCGCGGAAACATACAATTGTTTTTCCATGGGCTTATAGATAATATAGAACTGCTTGGAACCACTGACAATGTTATCATTTTTTCCTGAGCTGCTGTCTATGCAGGGGATTAGAGGGGATAATGAAAAGGGTGACTGCGTACTTAGACTTTGTTCTCAAACCCAATTCACTAGCACTGTATTATGCTGTGTGTGCCCAATCAGTGGCATTAAACATGAACTGACAATATGGGTACGACATAATGCATAGCAACCTTAAACGTTACTATTCATACTGAAACCGTCTTCGTCCTTTACTTCAACTCGAGCATCGTGATTTGCCAAACTAGGAAAACTGACACTAAATATACGAATATCCTTCCATTGCAAGTATATGAGATAGCCTTCAATAAGATAGCTTAGAGCCAAATAAGTGCTTCAGAAGGAAACCAACAACATGTTCAAGAAACCTGGTGATGCATCATGGATAAAGCTTAAGCTGTAATAAGTAAGAAAAAAGCGGTTTTAAACGAATGGACAAATCAATATACAGACGAGAGGGCTCGCTTCGAAGGTGAAACAGAATAAAAAAAAAAAGAAAACATGAAGAAGTGTGTCCGTTTCAAGCATAGAACATTTCGAGAGCTGAAAGAAATTTCTATCACAGCTGTTGATGCAAACCCAACAGAAAGGCAACTTGAATAATAGATAACCAAAATGGAAATAACCACTCGAAGAAGGAGAAATGCTCTGAAGATTCTTTCGCCGAAGGTTATTAACAATGCTCAAGACCAGCTTCTTCTGAATGAAGACAAAATTCTGCGTTGTGGTGGAATCTTGAACGAAAAATTTCTTCGCATTTTCCACAAGCCGAGCCTTACTTGACAAAAATACCCGACATCACAGTTGAAGAAGCTAGTGCGACTGTAAAGAACTTCTAAATAGGAAAAGTTACTGGGCTAGACGAGATACCATATGAGTTTTGGGAAAAGATGGGAGACATCGGGTCTAGATGGCTCACTATACTCATCTGGTTGAAGTGTCAAGCTAAGCTGTGATCGAAGAAAGTTGAAGGAAGCACTCTACACCACTGTTGGGCATTCATCTCTCACACACGGGTCACAGGTTTGGACGAGGTACCAAAAGTAAAGAGTTAGTTAATGGCTGCTGAAATGAAGATGAAGATAACAGGAGTATTAAAGTTAAATGGAACTAGAAGTTCTAAGATTCAAGGAAACTCTCATGACAAAAACACCATCTTACAAATGATTTCATGTCATGTTCGATGAAGACGCCCAGAAAACCTGGTCTGAAACCATTATCATATAAACCTCTGATACTTTGGCGAAGGAAGAAGAAGAAATGTTCAACGAACACTTCTGGATTTAGTAGACCTCAGACATAAACTATTCCGCCCCCCCCCCCCCCCCCCCCCCCCCGCATATTGACTTCAATCCAGTGGCCCTAACAGTCTTTAAAAGCTGGGAGGAAAACAGGGTTAAAAAAGGAAATCACATTTCCGTCTTCACAGATGGTTCCAAAACGGACGAAGGGGTAGGGTCAGGTATCTTCTCAGATTAACCTACCATGAATAGATCAATAAAGCTTCCCGACTTCTGCAGTGTCTTTCAAGCAGAGGTACTCGCTGTGTGTGAAGCCGCGAAGCACCTAGCTACGCAAAACTTGATCAACAAAAATATTGACTTTTATATAGACAGTCAGGCGGCCATTAAAGCTATGTCATCCATTATCACAAAATCCAGACTAGTAGACAGCTGTTGCAGTAACCTAAGACTGCTCAGCGAGACAAACACAGTTAGTTTGACCTGGGTTCCAGGACATCGTGACATAATCGGTAATGAAATGGCGGATAAGCTGGCTAAAATCGGTCAGCACTCGAATCCAGCGAAACGAACACCTCAGTTCTAACGCCACTAGAACAAGAAAAAAAACAGAATCAAACACAGTTTTCTAAAAACCGCCAATGACAGGTGGTCATCTTTAGGAAAATGCCGAGTCTCTAGAAACCTTTGGCCAGATATTTCCAAGAAAAAAAACTGAATTTCTACTCCTGCTTTCGTTGGGTACCCACATGATGAGAATGGGCATTAGCACATCCGACTTATGTAGAGGATGCCAAGATGAGGAAGCAGAGGAAGGATCATTCCACTTCCTCTGTGAGTGTCCTAGCTTGACCCACACTCGGAAAAAAACCCTCGGAGAATACTTCTTCGACGAACTGGGCGACATCTCTAATCTCCCATTGAGCAACGTCCTGAAAAGTAGATGCTCTTCCGAATAATTTTAAATTTGGCGTCCGGCCTATCTACTAAACACTCTGCGCCATACCTTGTCTAGTGAAAAGAATCTTGTTTCTTACAAAAAAATATATCTGATGAACTTCTTCCAAAAATTCAGTGCAACATAGTTCGCGTTGATGAATTTCATTGTCAATGATACTACAGGTGCCCATGTGGGTAAAATTGAAATAAGTTGGACAACATTCTTGGCTAATCATCTATGGTAGATACATAGTTATCCTAGCAAAGAAGGTGGAATTTATGCAGCTAATGATTAATAGACAAGGAACTTATTGCATAAGCTGCAGTTTTTCTGCTAACCACATAAACAATTCTTTATTGATGAGGATGACTGTAAGAAGTAAAAAGGAAGATATTCAAAGATGGGCCAGTAGAAGTTTCGGGAAGGGGTGATGAAAATAGCAAAGAAATACAAATATCCTGGCGTTTTATTATTAAGTTTCACACTTCACAATTGCACTCTTTAAAGTAATCAGTTTTTCTTGCAACTGCAATTGCCATTGCTTCGGGATAAAGGACACTTTAAGTTGAAGATACTTTGCTAAAAGGTTTTGCAAATAACCGAAGAGTAGGCCAAACTATTTTTTTCTATCTATAGACCGGGACACCTCAAATTTCCCGAAATGCGAGGTCATAGTAACATTTTAGGTCGCCGTTCTAAACTTTAAATTACTTTGAATTCTTGTCGAGTTAAAAAAAACGAACTTCCATGTTTCCACCCAGACCCATCCGCGCGCCGGTGAATAAATACAAAAGGAGCAGGAGCATGAATTTTATGCTATTTTAAGAGAGTATAATCGCAAGGTTGGTTAAAGTATCCTTTTTCAAATGAATAAACAATATAAGTTCAGAAGCAAGTAATGTGCGGCATCGCTGGCTCCTGATTAGTTACGTACCTTGCCTGCCAACTTATGCATGAATAATAATAAAGATCTCTCTTTAATTAATAATAATTATTTAATCTTTCAGAAAATAAAATACATAGAACTCTGTGCTTATTCAGCTGACTTAAACAAGCTTATCCTTCAATTATATGATTTACACAATAAGCTGTTTACTCACCAAAGTCCTTACCAGAAAACAAAGTGATTCCATAGAATCTCTCCTTTCTTGTGCCTTCAAAAACCATCAAGTAAAAGAAAAAATCAGATATGCATAAGAAAATGTGAGTTGGCTTTATTCCACTGATATAAAATAAACATACCGGAAAAATGGGAAAAAAAGCAAGACACTGAAAGGATACAAAACGACGAAATTGTGTGTGGCTCATTCAATTTCAGGATCCATCAACGAAAATAACAAATTGTTGCTTCACTTCCACTGAAGTAGACGTGCGGCAAGTTGCTTGGAAAGGTTACCCATATACCCAAGACCAACCATACAAGTTGAGTGCTTCAACTTCAACCTTAGCTCTAAACAGATGCTCCTTGTAGTATGTAGAGGCAGATAAAATCCGGTCGGTTGGTAAAGCATACCTTTGACGATGCTGAGCGTGCAGTAATTTTCTTGAATACAACCAGCGTGCTGTGTAGTGGGTATGGTTTTGACGAAGTGTTTTATTTTATTTTATTCTTTATTTATGTGTATATACGAGTATACACATAACCATCGAGAGATCATGTGGGTGCATTTTCATTCACTTCAAGAGTAAATATGTTACATTTGTAGTGGCAGTGGCATTGTATTGTCGAGAGATTGAACTAAAGTGTATTCCTTTAATGGCGTATACATGAAATCTGAAAATGAACTTTATGTGTGGGGTACTAGCGTAGATGTTTGCTAAGTCCCAAAGCGGCTCTTAGCGTTAGCTTGCCTGAGCTATATGACTTCTCATGCGAAAGCATATCCTTCCTGATAGGTTTTACTTTATTTAATGTTTGAAAACGAAAATATATCTTTATGATTGGATGTTCTGACATCCTTAGAGTGAGCTCACAACAACAAAATGTTCGTGTCTAAAAAGATGAAATATCAAAGTGACAGCGCAAACAGCGGTTGTATATTTTTCGTGTCCCAGATGCACAATTTCGTTGTAGAAGTAGTTAAAAGTCCGAAATGAAAGTCTATGGTTTTTATCCTTTTTTTTTTGCTTTTCTACTACGAGTGCCTAGAGGTGGCATTGTACCCGAAAGTCATGGTTCAAGCGCAAGGGGTAGCCATGAGACAAGCACGTTTGTTCATAAATCAAGGTACATATACTACAACAGTACATGTTATTCTTTCTTAAGATGACGTGTAAAATGAAAGTAGCACACGATGAGTACTTTTCGGAAATTGTTGTTGTAATTAGTGCAGGTTTCTTCTTGACACACATTCAACTTTAAACCACTATATGAATGGTCTTTTGCTGTAGCTTCCTTCGTGTATGTAATTTATTTGCACATATTTATTGATTTAGTTTAATGTGTTTTGCTTGAACAGAACCTTGTACTAATGGGAGAAGAAAACATTATTCAACTGAAGTGCCCGAGTGTTTACGAAATTCAAAACTATGAATTTCTTTTGAGTCTTTCGGGCTTATCACAGCAACGCAATCCTACACTAATGACGACATCAGCGCTTTAAGCTTAAACCTGTGATCAAAAAATATCCTTTAGGTCGAATGGCCGACTTAGCACAAGGTGTGCTTATAACAAATAAACCTTCACATTGTTGGACAAAGTATAGAATCTACGACAGTAAGCTGATGTCAAAAAATATCATCTTGCAGAATCTAGAGCATAAACAACCGGTACTTTCATATGTTCAAGCGATAAATCCTCAGAACCCTGTCAAATTTCACACACCGTTTCGGTTCAGAAAAGAAAAGAGGCAAGAAAGAAGTCTCATGGTACCATTAAGTAACATATCAGACATCAGACACCATCGGATCCAAGACATGTTTTGGTTAGATGACTGTCAAGAGAGCGACTGACACCCTGAGATCAATATTAGTTTCCAAACTAGAGTACAATTCTCATGTTTTAGGCAGATCCTCCTCAAATATCATTGCGCCTAAGTGGTAGAATTAAAAAAGAGCGTTCAAATTGAAATGAGACATTTGTAGGACCAATTGATTCTCTGGGACATCGT
Source organism: Melanostoma scalare (assembly GCA_949752695.1). Lineage (NCBI taxonomy): Eukaryota > Metazoa > Arthropoda > Insecta > Diptera > Syrphidae > Melanostoma > Melanostoma scalare. The sequence continues at coordinate 19,489,486 of OX456986.1, forward strand.
CGTAACGTTTCATTTTCCTCTCTTTTTTTATCGTTTTTTTTTTAACAAACAGTGCTCTAGTGAAGTAATCCGTTGCAATCCTCCCCTCAAACAATTTATCCGCAACACACGCCTCGCATAGAATGTGTACAGTTTAGTACAGATATTCATATCTTAGCCGCCGCACCCGGATGTGAAATGCTTTACTCCATTCAACACGCATTACAATGCACACGCACAGATATTTAAAAATAATTTTAATATCTCTTTTAATATTATAAGGTTAGTCACAAGCCCTTGAAGTGCGCGTGAATTATATAAAAAGGTCCATTCTAATACTACACTAAGAGTAAGAGAGCCACTCTCTCGTAGTGGCTCACTAATTAAACAAGTTTTCTTCAAATAAAATGATTATTTCCTCAGGGCAGGACATAAAAAAAGAAAGTATAAGTCAGTATCCTTTTTCTTTCCGCTCATGCAATTTCTGCAGATATTGTCTGAGTAGACGCAACTTTCAAAGTTGTTTGCAGTTATGACCCCGATTGTAGAACTAAGATTCAGATGTAGTTTGCTAGATATAAATTAAGTCGCCACACAGGTGCTCATCAGTTCGGCAGATCTGCTTCATCGGCCCCACACATGGAATAATCCATGACTAGATGCAAAAATCTAAAATCTTACCCAATTGAAAAAAAAACTTGACTTTGCCGTTTCCTTAATTAAGGGGTAACACCACTGTAACAGCCTATTTTTTTTTTTGGTGGAAGGAAAGGTTATAAAGTTATAATATTGGAGGAAATTATTTAATGTATATTTAAGTGTTAAAAAAGAAAATTATTGTAAGAAAATTTTCAAAACCGTTTTCGCGAGGCACGGACAATTTGAGGAACTCTGCGGCACGCAGTGTAGCTGCCACAAATTTGGAACTATACATATAAAATTAAAAACACTTATTGTACATGCTCATATAGCTGGAGAAATACGTAGGGGAGTTTAAAAATATCGATTTTTGTGTGATTGGCGAGTAATTGAATTAAATCGTTAAATTTTCAACAGAAAAATGATAATCATTTGTTAATAAATAATGAATAAATTAACTTATCAAAAATCCCCTACGTATTTATCTTAAAAATCTTATTTTCAAGATATTGTAAAAAATTTAAATGAAAAGAACGAAAACTGTTTGAGTTATGCTGCGTGCCGTTTTGAAAAGTCGTATTTCGATAAAGTTTTGAAATGCATTTTTGTTACACGTGTTGACACGTACTACACTAACGTACTATTGATTAGAAATGCTTCTACCTGATTATAAATGCTTTATAATGACATCTGTTAGTGTATTTGAGAAGATAGATATCAAAAGTAGGACATTAGGCTGTACCTTCCAAGCAGGTATTCATCTGGAGCAGTCTGATGCGCTTAGGGAAGAGCTCGAAATTGCAAGAAAAAAAAGTACTTTGAGATATGACATATTTTCCCCATATTCTAAAAGGTTCAAAGTATTTTTAAGCCTAAAAAACAAAAATCGATTTTTTGGAAAATTTACAGTGGTGTTACCCCTTAAATGGTCAACATTCGTCCCTATGTACAATGTATGACTTGTGACTGAGATTATTTCGTCTAAGACTGTGCATACAACTTTAATTCTGATTAGGCTTAACATGTTCAAGTCCACTTCATTTTGTAAAAAACTACTTTAAACGGGAACAAGCCACGGATAAAGCATGAAGTGATTAGATGGTACACCTTCCAGTGAAACTTTCTTTACAAACTCCAAGCTTACCCCAAAACCGGTTTCTTGATAAGCCTTTCGGAATCGGCAAATAAACAGGTTCCTTGCATTCCCTCACAAACGGTGAGAAACGAGCTCTCCGCTCTATTTGCCACCCTATTGAAAGGGTTTGATCAAAGTAATTAGACAAGGCGATGTTTCTTTTATAAGCATTTTATTGCAACTGCCCTCTTAATTTTATTTGATGATTGCTCTTACATGCAATGTTTTTTTTTAAGACGAGATTAATACTAAGTTGGAGCACTTTAACCACTTACGGGTCCATTGTACTGCAAGAATAACAACATTCCCTTTCTTTGTGTGGCACATTAGATGAAAATAAGCTGGTTGCAATTTAACTTAGAACCTCAAAGGTGGCGCGACCTCCAGATGAAACTAAGAGCTTGAAAGAAAACTAATATGTAAAAGGTGGGCCACATAAAAGTTTCTTTTTAAAAAAGGCAGTAAAAGAGCAAAATTGAACGTTCGTGTATGTTCGTGTACTACGGTCTTATAAGTAGGAACAAACATTCATACTTAGTATGAAACACGATGTATTTTAAGTGGCTACCTTGCCTAGCTCAGCAGTACCTCATTCTGTCTCTCCATTATTTCAAGACTTTATTTTTATTTTTTTATTTCGGGTTGTAGTTCACGTATTGATTGGATATTATTGGCCTTAATTGCTTGAATCTGTTTCTCATTGTTGGGATAGCATCAGTGCTTCGCTGTTTCAAATAACAAAATTCCAAAAGGAAGAATCGCAGCTGTGAGGAGACCAACTAAGACGGCTCATAAAATGAGAATTTGGTGCACCAAAGTCAATTGTGGCATGGTTAGCCATCCTGCTTGAACCAGAGGTTGAGCAAGAAAAAGTGAGTTGAAATAGTTCTGTAAAGGAGCAACTACACTATACCGAGTTGCAATTGAATCCAATTAATTCGGTTTGAATCCGGGTCGGCTTCGGTAAGTAGGAAGTGCGATTGCGACGTCCACATTAATTCGGTATTGCCATTCGGAATAGTGGGGACGGTTCCTTAACGCCCACCAAAACGTTGTTCTCAGTCTCATTTTTGATTAAAAATAATCCAATGTTGCCACCTCTCCACAATCTGTCACTCTCTGTGGATTCCATGGGCTTCCTGAAAAACGTGCGGGTATTCCGATCCTTAGATGTGGCAATTTTATTTGTGTTTGTGCCGAGATGAAATGAAAAAGTAGATTTTTTTGTTCAAAATCGTTGTCTAATTCAAGCTTCCTTAAAGCTCTAAAGCTCAAACTGCGAAGCAATAATGAAGCTAATGATAGCGCCCGTTCAGTTGGCTCTTGTTATATGTAGAATAATCCGTGACCTTTGTAAGGAATGCTACTAATTGTAGTGTGTTGAAATACATTGAAAGACACATTCTTACATTCTACTCAATTGAAGTGTTCAGCTCTTGAAATGGCATCACACAATTTCTTTGGCAAACGATACATTTTTAGAACAAATACCATAAAAAAATTTAAAGTTCCCAAACCATTTAATATAAGAAGAAGTTTGACTTAAACTATCGTGTGTGGTCCTTTACTATTTGTATAAATAAATACCAATTTATAAGGCCACCGTGAAAGCCTATACTCAGCAGCCCTTTTTTTAATTGTATCAAAGAATTCCTTCGAAACTATTTTTTTTTTCTCAATAAAGCCCTTTTTATCAACAAAATGCGGAAGATCAAGAGATCAACTGACGTCAATTTCAAAAAGTAAGTTTCGCTCATGCCCGAAAGTTGACTCATCAGTAAGATGCTGCCGAACTCTTCTAAGACGCAAACTTTTTTATAAATGTTGGAGCAATCCGACTAAAGTTTTCGTCTTAAGGAGGACGGCAGCACCTAAATGATGAACCCACTGTCATGTCATACCTAAGGTGCCTAAGCGAATCACACTTTTTTCAGTTGAGGTGAAAAAAATAAAAATAAAATTAAAACAAAGAATAATTCTCTGTTATTCTTTGTTATTTTGCTTCCATTGTAGCAAACACGCTGTCCACATAAGAGATAAATCCTTCAGTGGATTTGTAGCTATTTGTTAAACAGAAAGCAAATTGTCAAAATCTTTGATTCCAAGTCGAGAATTATAAATGTTTCTTCCGGAGTTCCCCAAGGAAGCCATCTTGGACCTCTACTGTTTCTGGTATATATAAATGAACTTGAACTGCCTTCGCTACTAAGATTCTCAAGTGGATTGTTGTTCGCGGATGACTTCAAACTTTTCGCATCAGTTAAAAGCATTGGTGATTGTTACAATATACAGAAAGACTTAAATACGATAGTAAAGTGGAGTGATGACAATTGTCTTTCTCTTAACGTTTCCAAATGCAATATTTTATCTTTCAGTAGATCTACAACCTCCATATTGTATGATTATACAATTTCAAATATTACTTTGAACAGGTCGTCTGAGGTAAATGATCTTGGTGTGTTATTTGATCCGAAATTAAATTTTACTCTGCATATTGACTTCGTTGTTGCGAAAGCAAATCCAATGCTTGGTTTTCTAAAAAGAAACTGCTCTGAATTTTCAAACCCCTATGCAATAAAAGCGATCTATTCGTCACTTTACGATCCTATTTGGAATATGCTTCAGTAGTTTGGGATCCTCATTACATTGTTTCAAAAAATCGTGTTGAAAAAGTGCAAAAATCCCTTACAAGGTTCTTAGTTAGACAACTCCGGTGGAATTTACCAGAGATGCCTTCTTACTCCACTAGATATGCTCTAATTAGTCTTGACAGTTTAGAAAGCCGTCGCGGTGTAAATTGCATTATGTTTATTTATGATATATTGTCTTATCACATAAAATGTCCCATTGTCTTAAGTCATTTGAATATTTATGTTCCGGAAAGAAGTATTCGGCCCAGAAATATTTTTTATATTCCTCATCATAGATGTAATTATTATGCTCTTAATGAACCATTTACTAGATGTATGAAATTATTTAATTCTCTTTGTGGTAAAATTGATTTTACAAAGGAAAGAAAATTGTTTAAGAAAGAAGTAATTGAACATTACAAACTATTGTTAATATAGCTAAAGATATCTGTAAGAGGAAACTCGGTAGATGAATAAATAAATAAATAAATAAAAAAATAAAAAAATCATCTCTACTTAAGCTCAATTTGCCGCGGGGCCTGTTGGGCCATTAAGTCAACTTTGCTTGCGGTGTTACGAAGTGTACGAATATACGAACGTGGGTTAAGATAATGGAGACCGAACTTTGACGTAATCATGTTGTTTGGATGCTTTCACAGATTTTATATTAAAAAAGAATTTTCAATTTAATTGATCATCCTTTCGCAACTTCCACTTCTTAAAGTATTTAATTTCTTATGGTTTCTTCATCTTTTCTAATTATTCACATGAATACCTCCTTTGGTCGGTGAAACCAATTCGTTTTCTCAATTTCACTGAAAATCCTTTTGCAAGATAACGCAAAAAAAACGCTACCGACGTTAAATCTGCCAAATCCCTCATCCGCACTAATTGCCATGCATTAAAAACGACCCAAACCCACCCAATTAACAACACACAAAAAAAAAAGAAAAAAGTCTTAAAGTCATGGCAGGGAACCCAACCCTTGAAATGCCATGTTTTTGTCTTTATGATTTTATTTTTAATCGACTTAAGAATTCATGGCTGAAAAAACAAACTTCATAATCTCGGAATTTTCCTTTGTTTGACTGCTCAAATAACTCACTACGATGGTTTGTGCAAAAAAAAACAAAATAAAAAAGAGGAAATACAGTTTTTCTTCGACATCAAACAAAACTCTCAGAGCTTAACAAAAGACAATTGGAATAAAAAATCTACAAATAATCCTCCCCATTTTAAATATTGAATTAGTTTCCACTTCAGAATGAAATCAGCTCAATTTCTCTCTTCTCTCGCACCCAAAGCCTTCATTTTTTATGAACCCCCCCCTTCCCCCAACAACAACAACGAAGAACCTCAATGCATTTGCAGACATTGGGTTACCTCGTTTCGCAGAGCAATTTGTCTACTCTGGTAGTTAAGTTTAAATGATTCCCTGTGTGCGTACAATATCCTCTATTAAAAAAAATAAAAATCCTTCACCCTAATCCACGGAAATCCACAAAAATTTCAAGACTCTATCCGTAATCACCGGAGGGCTTACTTTCAATTTGAAATGAAATGAAATCCTTTAGCCGCTCCAAAGAAGACCGTCCTATAAAAAAATGGTGTTGCTATTGTTGTTTTTGTTGTGTGCATTAAATTTTATAGTTGACGGAATTTGCTGCTTTTGTTTTCTCACTCTCTCCCCCTTGTTTGTTTATTTTTATACCCTTCAACTTAAGATCGTATCGGCAGCCATATAAACTTTTACCCGCTTCCAATTTAAAGAACGTAAATATTTTTGGGTTGAACAGAGCACACAATTTACGAACCCACCTGGCAAAAAATGGTTTCCAGCAATAGACTGACTGACTAACTTTGCCAGGTGCCAGCATAAAACACGTTAATTACTCCCTCAACGAAATGCTCCAGGCATACTTCGCATATTTCAAAGCTAACGCGTCGTTGTCGGTGGTGGAATTTAAATTCCTTACCTGATTTTAAAAAGTAAACGCGTGTGCAATAATAATCTGGTTACTCCTTTTTTTCCTGCCAACATTCAGTTCTAGTGTAGTGGATGTTGGAGCTTGATGGATCAAAAGCACATTTGAGCAATAACACACGTTTCATGTGCAGGTGCAAAAAAAAAATGTGTATCTCTGGTTTTATTTGTATCAATTAAAATTCATGAACATCCGAATTATATGCAAGAATTGTTGAATGCAATCAGAACTCTAAAGGGAATATTATTTCATATTTTGTGTGCTGCCGTTCATATAGTTGTAGGCTCAGTAGTTAAGCCAGAAAGTTTTTGCACATTAATATTGATGAGGGTAAAGTGGATGGTACATTTATTTGAGTCTTAGGCCTGCTTTGAGAATAAATTCATGGGCAAATAAGAACTAGACATGAAGGAATTTGACAGTAAATAAACACATTTGCATTTGTATGGTTGCCTCAAGAACCAGAAAAGAATAAATTTCCAGCTCAGAGCTGTCAAATTGTTTCCTAGTTTATTATACTCACCTATACCTATTTGCTTACTTTGCGTCCAACATTTTTCGGACTCTGAATTTGTTTTCGAGGCGGAGAGAGTGTACCTGTCTAAGGATCAAAATATTCTGATATTTCTTATTCAGTCTTAAATGCTGGAAGGGACTTATAAATTGTGTACCTATAGTTCGTTCAAATAAACAACAAAACGAATTTTACTTCAGCTTTGGGAACCAATGTGCGTTGCCCTGGTCATAAATTGTGAGAAAACAGTGAAATGTAGTTTTGTAGTTTGTGTTCTTCTTTTTCACTTGATGAATTTTACATATAGGAATCCTTATGCAATCCTGGTGAGTTGAAATTCAGGAAGAAATGAGAATTTATTCATACGGTTCGTTGGAAATTGTGTAGGCTTTGTCTGTGTTTAACGATAACTTCGAAAACACTCCTTTATGTAATGTTGCTCTTAAAACGTTTGTCGTTTGTGTCATTGGCACGTACATAATACATATAGAAATAAAACAAAACAGTGTATTAGAATGCCCAACTTGGGGCTGTTTCTTGGAATTCGAAATGAAAAGTCATTTAAATGACAAAACACGTTGATGCAAAGGCATTTGGCATCATCATTGGAAGACGGCTTTTTGCTACGACAAAACGTTAGGCACTATAAGTCGAGGCGTTTTATGATATTAAGACTGAATTTTTTTTTTTTTTTGAAATAAGACTACAGCTTCACAGAATATACATATGTTGAAGCTCAAGAACATCTAAGAAAACTTAACCAGAAACAGCTTTGTCAGTAAATATAAGTTAAGGGCTTAGTTGATCGGTTTTCGAAATGTGGCTTAAAAGTTTTCAAAGTGCTCTGCGAAGTATATTGTTCGGCTTTATATGACACGATTCATGAGAGCTCCATCAGTAAGTGTTAAGGTGTGTGTCCACTCAAGAGAAAAAATACTGAGAGTAGTTTTAAAGCCACTCTTGAGAGTAAACTATCTAGCAGACACAGAAAACAGTCTTGAAAGTAACTAGTGAAGTTACAAAAACGCAATAAAACTAAGTAGGAACAATGTAAGAATGCTAGCCGGGTTCTTAACCGGACACTGCAGACTAAGAAAACACCTAAAAGTACTAGGCATAGAGAGCGATGACCAATGCAGATACTGCAACGAACAGGAAGAGTCTCCTGACTACTTCTTAGGTGACTGCGAAGCTCTAATACATCAAAGGAAGAAGTACCTAGGATCCTACTACGTAGAGGAGAGGGAGCTAAAACTCTTAAGAGTAACCCAGATATGTACTATGTTTAATCTGGATGAAGTACTTTCAATTAAGGAATACCACTTAAGAAGTAGGGGGTACAATAGATCTAAAAAGGTCGAGGTGCAATACAAAACCCCAATTATTCATTCATTCATTCATTCAACTAGTGAAGAGCTGACTTCTTACTGCTGACATTCGAATCCGTATTTTCCTTTTAACTTTCGAAAAGCCAACATTTCAAAACTCATAGAAAGATATGAGTCTTTCAAAATTTTGTCGAAAACCACTGATCAGTAATTTCGAAACTGAAAGAAAAGAAGTGGAAGATGAAATAACTGACCACGATGATGTTCTTTCCACTGTTTGATTTTTTTTTTTACTTTTAAGTCTTTTTTAAGAAGAGTGCCTCCGATTTAAGCAGCACACCAGTCAAAAAGCAGTTTCGTTTTGACTGGTGTGGGAGTTGTCTTAAAATTTGTTCCTATATGACATTTTGATGTTCTTGTAGCTTTACCCTACACTATGGAACTGAACGAAGCTTACTCGTAACTAAGGTAGTCCCGTTTGATATCAAAACCACAGACTCCTTGACAGATCATTTTGAAGCAGCTAGAACACCAAAGGCCATGTGGGTCAAAAACTGTCATCAATTAACTAGGAAAGCCTATCTCTCTATCTTATTATACCTCTTTTTATTTATTTTATACTTTGTTGTTGTAAAAGTTTGAGATTTTCAGACTAAGCTTTGGTTGTATTTGAAGTGTAGTTCGCATTAGAGGTCTGCATGAATACATTCACTTACCTTTTCGATTCAAGCACAGTAGTTCAGTGTATTCTGTTCGTAGAATGCTTAGAAATGAGTGTACACTAAAAATGAATACACTATTCTAAAAAAGCAAATACTGCACACCATTCGATCTCTTCGTAATAGAACGAATACACTGTTTGGTTTCTCTCCTAGGCTTGAATGCTTGATTTAAACAGAACAGAACAAGCCTAACAGTTATCAAAATACCGAATACAACAATTCAAAAAATACAAATAGAACATTTACAAGCACACTGAGTGCAGCGAGTGGCTTGAACTGATGCAAATGAATTATGTGATGCTCCGCTTTGTTTGTTTCTAGCTTTAACCTGAAAGTTTTAAATTTCTCATTGCCGATCCCGTGGGCATATGCGGATGAGTTAGAGTTTTTTACTCGTGGATGGTGTAGCATTCTAACGGTGAAAGAATTTTTCCCATTTGCGTTTCCGTTCCCGTGGGAATATAGGGATAACATATTTAGCCTATGTTCTCCCTCAGGTTCTAGACTATCTCTGTACCAAATTTAATTTAAATCGGTTCAGTGGTTTGGGCGGGAGATGGATACAAAAAAAGAAGCGAACAGACAGAGTTACATTTGCATTTATAACATTAGTAAAAATTTTGAATAGCAAAACCGATAATGGCGATGTTCATACTGGTCGATTTGTTGAAGCAACAAATCGACCAAAGTGTTCACATTGTTCAACGAATCGACCGCAAATCAATACCGACAAATTGGTGAAACAGAGAAGGAGAACAAGAAAACAATCGCATTTATTCGCACGAAGCTTCAACAAATCGACCAATGTGAACTTCGACATTAGTTTAATTCAGTGGAAGCTTTTCAGCGATACTGTGTTAAAAGAGTATTTAAACTACCAAGTAATACACCCAATTACATGATCCACTTAGAGACAGGGATGCCACCACTATTTTTAGATACGTTAAAACTACATTTTGACTACGTAATCAAAGTTTTGGGGATGAACGAGAGAAGGCTGCCAAAAATTATACTCTCCCGCCTTTTGTCCACAAGAAGCAATTGTATTCAAGAATGGGAAAGCTTGGCACACGATGTTGGACTCAGCTTGAATATTGAAAACGAGGAAGATGTTTCCTTTTTAAAGTTTAAATTTTCTGAAATTCTGGAAAAAACAGGAAACCGTCTATATGACACGTACCTAGAAGAAGCTCGATCCTCACAATATCGAATGTACTATAGTAAACTAAACTTCAACCTGCAAGGAAAAACTTACTTTTTAAATACGAATTCAACTGATAAAATTAACACAATACTTAAAATAAGAGGCGAACTAGCAAGTCTAAACTTCATACCACATCGTCCTGACCTCCCAATCGAGTGCAACCTTTGCAATCTAAAAGTAAGAGAAGACGTATACCATTTTCTCGGGATATGTCCTATTCTGCGTGAACTGCGAAGGATTTACTTTGGAGCCAATCTACTGCAGAGGGAGGATGTTTTGGGCATTTTGAATGGAGAGCGAGGATGGGAACTTTTATACAAATACACTGTAAATGCGCTGCGATACAGAAAACGAATAATGGAAGGCGACTTTTGAAAATCTTTTTATCTCTTTTTTTTTCTTTTTATATTAAATTCAAACCCATAATAAAATAAAAATTAAAAAAAAAAACGTTAATCTGGTAGACGGCACTATGCCAAACCAATAGAATAAGTAAAATTTATGTACAAAGTATGAATTTGAATTAATAAAAATCTAATCTAAATCTAAATCTAATCATTAGTTTATAAATTTTTCTTACATATGTACATATTCCTTGAAAATGAAATATGTTCAAAGAAAATGTACTAAGACTCTCTTTATTGATTGTTCACTCTTTCATTTCTTAGTATAATTGAAAATTCTCAGTTCGCTTGGTGTGTATAGTGCATTATTTGGTGTATTCGATGTGTTCGATATAAACTCGGTGTATTCGATGCATTTGAGAAAAAAACCAAATGGTGTATTCATTTGGAATGAATACACGATTCTATTGTTTTGGTTTGGGGTAATGAGTCATTTGTTTTGTTTTGAAATAACCAAAACCAGCGAGTAGTGTATTTGAAAAAATATAGAATGGCTTCGAATTGGTTTCAAGCCACTCGTTGCAGATGTCTAGTTCGCATCCCAATTACATGTTGGGGCCAATTTCTGATTATGTGCTTTAGTTAATTGCATCTACGCGACATGCACCATGGTCGGATCACTAATGTTAAGCAAATAATATATATAGAGGAAAAGCTGCTATCCCTTCAAGATAACGATACTCGTAACGCCAACGATACTCGTAACGCTAACGATACTTGTAACGACAAATAGGAAAAAAATGATCATTTTATTTACAGACTGCTTTCAGGAAATTTTTGGAAAATCACACTCAGTTACGAATGTGAAACTCGCTTTGGAAATTAAAACAATGGAGTCAGGCTCAAGTTCTGAACCACGACCTGTTCAGTGTCAGCTTTATCTAAAAAATAAAAAGCAATTTAATTCCGAAAAAGGTTTCACACCACTCTCGGCAAACGATCTTGAAACACTCTTTATTGTTTCAATTAGCAAAGCATGAGCTGCAACTGACCATTAAAATTATTTCCAACTAATCATAGTACAGTTGTTTAGAAACATGTGCAATGTGCAATATAAATTCTCTATCAATTTGGATAATTTATGCCAATTTTTACTTATCGGTACATGTCAGGAATATCCCCTCTAATAGCTTCTTTTCTTCCAAACAGATACCACTGGTGTCAACTGTTTCGAACCTATTGAGAAGCATGCTGTTTAACGTTACACCAGCAGCCTTTGCGACAGTGTCTATGACTTATCCTCATTTCACGGGTTTTTTTTATACATATTTGCCTACTAAAAACATCAATAAATGAGAACAAAAACCACTCACTTTACTCATTTAACTTGTCAGCAGAACTGTAACACGTCTTTTGGCTAGAAATTTTTAAAAATAAGACTTCAGCACGCAACTTAATCCTTTTCTTGTTCTTTTTCCATCGTGATTTCAAAGGGATCGCATCTTTTGCACTTATCTGCTTCACACAAGTATTTTGCGCCTGAGATACGCCGCGTTGGCCTCAGAAAGCTTCGCAAGCCTCACGATTTTGGATTGTTTCATGTCTGGGGCTAACCAAAGTAAAAGGAGTATTTTGGTCTGCCTTTCTTTTTGTTTTTTCGCGGTACGAAGTAGCCTATTTTGTTGGCACTCTGGATAATTCCTTTAAGGGGCTCGGCTAGTTTCTCGAGCTCAAATGGAAGTGATTTTTTGAAGGCGTGTAAAAAAAAAAACTATAGCTAGTTCTGTAATCTTAGGAGTAAATTATACATATAATTATGTAAATTGTCACGAAATTTCGAGTTAAAATATTAAAATCCCAGAGAGATATGGACCATTTCTTGAACTCCTTGAAATTAGAGGACTTCATTTCGCCGCTTTTTTTTAATTTTTCTGGTACTTGTAACAGGAAAATAAAAAGATGGCGTTTAAGTAGAACCCTTTTCCCATACAGCCATCTATAATTATAGTGAAAAATTGAAAATTGACAAAATGGCAGCAATTTAAAAAAAATTCCTAATTTCACCAAAAAAAAATCGTCTTTCGATGGCTGCCAAAGTTACAATTTTCATCCGATCGTAAAAGTTGTAGATGGCTGTATGTAAAAACATATGGAGAGTATGCAGTTAAAATTTCAAGACGATTCGTTAATATTTGCGTGAGTTACAGCAGCGGCAAATTTGAAAAATGCAGTTTTGAGAAAAACGCGTTTAAAGTTTTCAGGGCAGGAGTTCGAGCGCCCTAGATGCTTTCTTCTATACTCTGCCATTTCAAAAATATCCAAGATATCATATCAATATTTTAGGACATCATTTTTGAGATAAAAAAATCGATTTTTTGAAAATGAGAAACTAGCCGAGCCCCTTAAATATGACAGCTACAACTGAACCAGTCGTGCTCTATTTTTTCAAGACTTCCGCGGATCTTAAGAATTCTAATACCATACTACCTAATGCTGGATTTTTCACTATTTTTGTTTCCAGGAACTATAAGCGTATCATTCTTTCTTCTCAAATCATGAAGTCTAGTGTTTAAACACCCTGCCGTACTCTACTAGAAAAAATTCCATGTCAAATCCAATTCTGGATGATGCTGAAGTTCATGAATATGAATGTTCAGAATATCCTTTGCTTACGACAGTATAAAAATTTCAAACAAACCACTATAATGTAATGGGGCCAACTATTATCAAAATAATAAGCACGCCATTATCAAAGACAATGTTTCCGTATACTGGGAAAAATCATTTGTGAGACTTTTATGGTTGGCACTTCAAAAACAAGATGATTTCATCTCTAAAAAATATGTGACCTCTTTTAAGGGAAAGGTGGTTAAAAGAGTACCGCAATACAAACTACTGGAGACATTTTTTAGATTAAAATGGTTTTATTATACTAAAACAGTTGGGAATGAGAGAAAGCATGCTTGGGAAGCTGCTTTGAATTTTTAGCAATGAATAATTAGCAATAAAGGTAAGCAGGGAACTCGGGGAGAATTTTAAATTATTTTCAATGAGGGTTCGAGGCTTTGGAACGAGCCTTTTTTGGGATAATTAATGATAACGAAAAAATTAATGGAGTTGGTGTAGCCCAACTTCAACATTTAGAATGACATTTGGTGTTAATGCCTCTTACCACTAGAGGGGGGGGGGGGGGGGGGGGGGGAGAGCATTAAAAGTAATGACAGCAAGATCAAGTAAAGGTGCGGATTTAGTTTGTAGTTTAGTTTAATATTGTACTTGACAGGCATAAGTGCTTGTTACGTAGAAATTCGAGATTCGAATTCCAAAAATCCTAATCGAATTTTTTTTTACGCAAAAGCCTTTCGCTAGGAATAAGAAATCCCTTCGAGTGTAATTATAAACTGCCATGTACAAAACTTCTAGTCGTTTGAGATCGGCATAAACTGTTGGACTTGGAAATTTGGTAGGCCACAATATTCCCAGGTAGCTTTGTTCGCCACCCTATTTTTTTTTTATTTTCATTTTGTATTGGTTTTCCTTGTTTCTAGTGGGACTTGATTTATGACATCAGCAGCAATCACAGAAGAAACCTTTTCTTTCTTTGCATTTAAACAATAAATCATCGTAACTCTTTTTACGGCATCAGTAGGTACGTTTCAGGAATAATGTTCTGATTTCGTTTTGGTTGTTTCATTTTAACTACATTTGTGTCCCCTTTCGCTGTTGTCAAAGTCGATTTGCCTCTGGATGAAACAACATCAACCACAAAGGCTTTCATTTCATTAGCCATTTGCAGTACGCTGAACACGGCACAAAGCAAATACCAATCAAACGCTTCAAAACATGTTTCATTCACGGAAGAGTGGATGCACCGCGCCACGCCGTTTAATTTTTCCCTCAAACAACCCAATGCGTTGATGTGGTGGTGGTGGTGGGTTGGTGGTTGTTGTTAGCTTTGAGCTCTAAAGAGATCTGAAAGTTTATGCCTTCATTGCTCCAAAGATGAACTCTAAAAAATAATAAAGTTTGTTTTTGAAGGCGTACTGTGTACGAGTTTACCTTACGCGGTCTTTCACTCTCCCCAGGCTATTAAATGTGGGTTCTTACCTCGTAAATAAGAGTGTAACATTTTCTTGGTGGAATATTCGAATTTGAAAACTTTGACAAACTTTGTTCCTTTATTTTTTTTTAATTTATTTTGAACTTTTGTTCCTCACAGTTTGTTGTTTTTGCATAGTGCAATCAAACTGATTTCTCTGTCGCATTTCAGGAACTTCATATTTTTTTTTCTTTCTCTATGAAACGAAGTGAAAGCTGTTGACAGCACTGATGATATGTACCTATGCTGTTTTAGCTGGTTCTGGGCCTGGCATTGACACACACTTGCCACAAGACAACATCAACATTCCACGGCTTAGATGAAAACAAATATAACAGCAATGTGCGAGGATATAAAAATAAGAATAAAAAAAAAAAGAAATGAGCACACAACAACACCTATACAAGAAACTTTTGCCTCTATGGAGCAACTCTCAACTGAGCAAGGTATAACTTTTCACGAAACACAATCAGAAAGTCACAACCTGAAGGTTTCTATGTGTCATTTAGCTTGAGGTGAATTGGAGGATGATTGCAGAGAATCCAGACAGATTGGATTTGACTAAAAGCGAGATGGAAATGGAGATAAAGCACAGTCTTGGCACAAGGATGAAATATTTGATTTCTTTAAAAATAGGTAAGTGCAAGGATGAAGGATCATAACTCATGGGATAAGCAATTGGAAAAGGCATTATTAATCTTAGTTTTAAATTTTGAGTGCAGTTTTCAGTGTATGTAAGAGCAAGATTTGAGAAGTTTATATTGTTCTTAGGGGATTCTTTTGTTTTTCTTTTCTCACTATACATCAATGTTGCATGAGCATTTAGTTTGATTTGAAAACTTACAAGTTTGCAAAGTTTCTTAATATTGTACTGTGATGGATTTGAAGAATTTTGTGATGTGATATTTGCTGGAAACAATAGAAATAGGGAATCAGGCTAAGTAAGCATTTTAAAATTTAAATGAGTAAGAGTTCTCTTTGTTCGTACCAAAAAATATCATCTCAGAAAATTTCTCATTTTTTTTAATTGATGAAGTGTTTTTAGTTATGCTACTTTTTTAGTTGAAAGAAAATTGTCGGAAGAGGTTGCCTTTACAAATGTTAAATCTCGTTTGCAATTTTAAAGTAAATGAGTTGGTGTCTAGCAGTGCATTTTGATGTTTCAAACGTAGAAAATTAAAGCATTGGCTAAAGTGTATGACAAGAGCATCACGGACCTTACAGCTCTGAAGCTGAACATATGAATTCTGATTTTGACACGCATACCCTCCCATCTCTTAAAAAGTTATTTGCTTATTTGTTCTACAAAATATGACTTCCCTATCATGACTTGAATCCGTACCAACTTTGTTCCGAAAATATTTTTAAACACCTGCCTATTAATGGAAACCGAGCAAAAGTCGAAAAAGGTTGCGTATACGCCATAGTGAACTTATTACAATTAATGTATTAGTGGCACATTTTTTGAGAGTATTAAGGGTACCTATCATATAGTCTACGGTTCCTCATAAATTTAACAATCCGTAACTACCGTTCTAATGTATGGGAATAAGGAGAGGCGTATAGAACGAAACAACATACACCTGTGTACGCCGCATAGAAGTCTTGTTCAGCATCTGTATGAACGAGCATCGTTCACACATTAATGCCTTTTATTCGAAACACACCCCCGTCAAATACAAAGTAACGATGAAAAAAACAACAAAAAACAACATAGACAACAGCTTTATGTTTAAGTGTAGACAAGCCATGACTAAAAAAATATACTCGTATATGCTGTAACGTCTCTGTTTCCGTAAAATTAAAAAAGATGTGTCACGCAGGAAATACAAATTAAATTGTTTGTGTACAAAATTCCTGACAATGAAACGGCGTGGAAAGTTAAGGATTGCGTCTTGTGTAACCCGTAGCGGTTCTTTAAGATGAATTTATTGACTTTAGTAGGTAGGTTTTAAAGAAAAATGTCATTGAACTTTGATTTTCAATGCCTTTTTCAAATGATTAGAGATGTCTTGAACTTCTAACCAAGTGTATACAATCTAGTGGAATTATAACCGAACAAATGACTCATTCTTAGCAAAAAGCTACTGTGGAGAAATGGGAGAGTTTTAAAAATAAATTGGATGATGAGGTAGTATGAAGTATTGTTATCCTCATACATCAAAAAGCTGTCATCATAGTATCATCATAATAGAAGAAGATGGCTGATTGTTGTCAGTTCAATAAGATTTACAAAGGGAAAAGAAAAAAGCTTCTTTGTCAAAATTGGACCACGACTTAAACAATCACATTTGGAAAATATGCTAACGAGGTTAGTACAAGTGGAGCACCTTTAATAGTAGGGGAGCCCAAGAAGGGATTTTGCGCGTTACTCGAGCGCGTCAGAAAATCATATGGGGAGATACCTTGCACCTTGTAATGTATTCCTACCATATATGAAACCTTAATGTTAATGTCAATTGGCGTTCGTTGAGGGCAGTCCGTCAGATTAGTAAAAATAAGTCGATCCTCGGAAACACTCGAGCGCGTCAGATTAAGAGATGATAAGTTGATTACATTCAGAAAAATGTATATTTCAATAATCTGACAATTTGAGCGGGGCCTAAGTAATTAGGCGAGTCACAAAGATGTAAAAAAATCGACATTTTGAAATACTCGAGCGCGATTAATTTTTTTTTTTATTTTGAAGGTAATCCTATCAGGATTACGGAAAACATATGATCTGACATTTTTCTTGGGGCGATTTAAGTAAAATCGTCAATAAAAGGTATAATATTTGATGGCCAATATCTCGGTTAATATTGATATTAGCAATTGATCCAAAAGACTTTTTTTGTAGAAAACTAAATTCTCTACAAGTTTGTAATTTAGAATTTTTCTGTAGCTTTTGTTATTTACGTGATAACTTTGACAAAACGTGAATTTTATGGAAAAATCTGGTTTAGTGGCCCGTACCACCTGGCCGGTATGAGTAACGACTTTACCACAAAGAACATTTTTGTAGAGCGTTCAATTTCGAGAAAAAAATATCTTCAGCTAAAGCGATCCCATGAAATACCGCTGAGCTATAGAAATTTAAAAATAAAAAATCAGTTAAAATTGTCAGACTAAGAGTACGCCGTCAGATTATCATCCTGGAGGACGAAAACATCAAGTTGATCACTCTGTATAAAAATCTGACGCGCTCGAGTATTTCAAGGTCACGTGATTTTTTTACATTTTAAAAAATCAGCCATGACTTATGGCCCCACTCAAATTGTCAGATTATTGAAATATACACTTTTTAGAGTACACTTAACATACACTTTAAAAATCTGACACGCTCGAAGAACTTTTTTTTTTCAACCTCTCTTTACGCCCATTTGCCCCCAGTAAATCGTCAGATTAATATATATCGGTTATCAGAAAGACAAAGCGCGTATACTCTATGAATATCTGACGCGCTCGAGTATTTCAATTCGAATGTTTTTTTTACATTTTTAAAAGCCCATCGGTCCACTAAAATGGAAAACTGCCATCCACTTTTTTTCGTTTTCGTAAACTTCACAATCCAATAAGTCCCTAGACGCTTTAGTAACTGCAAATTTAGCATCCTGGGCTCCCCTACTATTAAGTCTTACGAGGTCCTCTTCCACTTGTTTGCGCCACCAAAGACGATGTCTTGCCCTTCCGCTATTTTTCTGCAATGTGCTTTCGAAAACTCGTCGGGCCTAAGCATAATGTCACCATCGTTTCCTCGCGATCTTCTAGCTATGTTCATATCGCGGTACAGCTCATACAGTTCGTTGTTGAATTTTTTTCTTTTCACATTTTCTTCGCATATGGGAAAGATTATTTGGAATATTTTATTTCTCGAAACTCCTTATCCTTATTCGATGAAGTCCATGCTTCGACGCCATGATCATGGTTTTATGAAGGCTACCAAGGTTTTTCTAGAGAGGGTTTTATACCTCTATAGCTTTCTATACCGATAGTAGAAGCGATTGGTAAGATTGTCCGTTTGATTTCCTAACTAATATTGCTTTCCATGTCTATAGCGCATCCTTGGTAGACCTGTACTGCCTGTACTTCTTCGAAGTAATGTCTGTCTGTTGTGACGTTTTGTCCAATTATTCGATGTTCTCTGTCCTTGTTCTAGCATACCCCTTTGTTTTGCCCTTATTAGCCATTAAACCTATTTTGGTGGCTTCTATTTCAATGCTCGCAAAAGCACCTATGACATCACGCTTTCTTCTTCCCATTGCGTCAATATGGTCAGCGTAGGCGAGTAATTGTACAGGCTTTGAAAGATGCCTCTCGTATTGACGTTTAATTTGTGTACAATCTTTTCAAATATGATGTTAAAGAAATCGCACCACAGCTTATCACCTTGTCGAAATTCCTTTTTCGACGTCAAAGATCTCGCTGAGTTCTTTACCGACTTTGACCTCTCCAAAGTCACCAGAGATTCGTACGAGTTTTGTAATGTGGAAATTTGGTCGATTGTGAACCCTTTTGGCATTGATAAGGACCTATCAAATTACTGACGTGGGCCTTCGGACTTTCATGTATCACAGCAGACAAGGTTGTTACGGCTTTTTCCCATATAATTAGTGCAATTGTGAGGGTCTCCCTTTTTTGGGATTGGTCATTCAGTACTGAGGTTCCATTCATCGGGGATGCTTTCTTCTGACCATATCATGCAGGTCAGCTGGCGCAGGCTTCTTTCTAACTGGGGGTCGATTCTGTAACTGTGAAGTGATAAAAATTATTTCACTTCAGTCTTCACAGAATTACCATTTTCAAATTTAAACTTCACTGACAAATTCTTTTGTGATAAATAATTTATCATGTGAAGAAATTTTGACGTTTGTTTTCATTTTTTCACAGAACGGGAATCGAATTCGCTGTGAAAATGTGATATTTTTTATCACTTCACAGCTTCACAGTTACAGAATCGACCCCCTGATCTCCAGCTGCCTTTAATAGCTCGGCGCTGCGGCGGCGGCAAGGCCATCTGCACCTGCAGTCTTATTAAATTTGATTTAAGTTTGCATAATTCTAGTTCGGGATGACGGCATTCTTGATCATAGTTAGTCCTAAATGAATGGGACATTCTGCCTGACAAGCGGTGTTGGTTCCTCATCGGCGTTAAGCAGTCTGCAGAAATGATCTTTCCAGATTGTCAGTAGCGAATGCAATTCTATCACTATGTTTCCTTCTAGGCCTTTACAGACTAAAGTTCGAGGATTTTCACCTTGACATGGTAAAACTTTCGAATTTTATTCCCTATAATGGCATTTCTCAATTTTCTCAGAACGAGAGCCTCTCATGCTGCTTTTTTTCTTTTTGAAAATTCAGTGCTGTTCTTCTGTTCATTGTCATATTTTTTTAAATGAGAACGTTTAATTCGTTGAGTAACTCTTAATCGATGACATTTTTCAATTTCTGTTAA